>JAOPSE010000003.1:23677893-25003305 GCA_029449295.1 Zea luxurians
ATTTAGCCACTAACCAACACTCAAGATCGAATAGAGAGGCGGCTAGAGGGTAGGATATGCAAGCGAAAACCGTAGCAATGATCGATGTTGAGACATGCGCGCGAGAGTGACAAGTGCCGCTATTCCAAATTTGCAACCGCGCGCAGAGGACGACCAAGGACCCACTGCATGCATGCCCACCTAGTACAGTGACTAGACTAGCGTGGCGTGGCGTGGCGTGGAGGGACCACGACGACCATTGCAACATACTCCGCTCGTATTTCGTTTTCCACACGGATCGGAGGGGGAGGGGGAACCCATGCACTCGCGTCACACGGCTCCATTCCACTCCCACTACTAGTACCACTGCTGCTACCCACCTAGTAGTAGCTAGTACGAGCACAGCACAGCATCGGCACGAGCAGAGAGCACTGCGCAGCGCGTACGTGCTCCGTCGTCGACACCCAAACCCCTATAAAACCCCCCTTTCCACAGTAAAACCCGATCACCTGTCACACGGTAAAAAAAAAACAGAAAACGCAGGCACCTCCCTCCAGGCTCCAGGCTCCAGCCAGCTAGCGTCCGTCCGTCCGTCCAGCAGCAGCAGACTCGCTCGCTCCAAGCCAGGCGCCGGCGCGGCGCGATGGACGACGACAAGCAGCAGCTGGCGCGGCAGGACCAGGCAGGGCGCGCGTCGTGGGTCCCCGGCGCGGTCATCGTGGGCGCGGGCCCGTCGGGCTGGCCGCGGCGGCGTGCCTGGCGGCGCGCGGCGTGCCGGCCACGCTGGAGATGTCGGACTCGCTGGCGTCCACGTGGCGCCACCGCACCTACGACCGGCTGACGCTGCACCTGCCGAAGCGCTTCTGCGAGCTGCCGCTGCTCCCCTTCCCGCGGGGGTACCCGGCGTACCCGTCCAAGGGCCAGTTCGTGGCGTACCTGGAGGCGTACGCCGCGGCGGCGGGCGTGGCGCCGCGGTTCGGCGCCCGCGTGGAGGAGGCCGCGTTCGACGCGGGCGCCGGCGCCTGGGCGCTCCGCCTGGCGGGCGCTGGCGGCGGCGGCGGCGACCTGCTCCTGGCGCGCTGGCTCGTCGTGGCCACGGGCGAGAACGCCGTGCCGCGCTTGCCCGACCTGCCCGGCGCCGCGCGCTTCGCGGCCCCGTCCTGCACACGTGCGACTACAGGTCCGGGGAGGAGTTCGCGGGGAGGAAGGTGCTGGTGGTCGGGTGCGGCAACTCCGGCATGGAGGTCAGCCTGGATTTGTGCCGGCACGGCGCCGCGCCGTCGATGGTGGTGCGCAACACGGTAACGTAACTAACTAATGAATGATCCCTCCCAGAGGCGGCGGCGGACATGTTGTTACTGCTTGAGTGCTTGGCTTGCTTTGGGCCCGTCCTTTTCTACTACTACTACTCTCTCCTTTTGTCTTGCTTTGGACATCCAAAGTACAAGTGCCGCGTGTTTTGTGGCCGTCGTGCTCGATCGAGCACTTTTGCACTTGGTTTTGCGGCGATCTTGTTGCGTTGGGGCATAAAAATTAGACCCCCCCTAACATGTCTTGTCTCCCATGTCGTCGTCGGCACCCATCCCATAATACTAGATATGCCCTGTTCGGCCAAACATGTAGTATACAACGATGATCGTCTTTCGCTCGCTTAACCACACACACACACACACACACGAGATCTGACCGAGTACACACCCACGCAGGTCCATGTGCTGCCGAGGGAGATGCTGGGCCTCTCGACGTTCGGCATCGCCATGGCGCTGCTGAAGCTGCTCCCCGTCCGGGTGGTGGACCGGATCCTCCTGGCGGCGGCGCGGCTGGCGCTGGGCGACACGGGCAAGCTCGGCCTGAGGCGGCCCAAGACGGGGCCCATCGAGCTGAAGAACCTCACCGGCAGGACCCCCGTGCTGGACGTCGGGACGCTAGCCCACATCAAAACCGGCAAAATTAAGGTTAGTGCCATTGCCCAGCCTGCTTTCACCAAAGGAGCGGCGCGTGCAGTTGTAGAAGAAATCACACATGAATGACCCCAGTCTGGCATGGCATGGCATGGCATGGCAGGAGTTAAGGCTCGCTCGCTCGCTTCTGCGTTTTATTTTATTTTTTTTATTTATTTACACAAATGGCCAGTGGGGCTGACGCGAAACGTGATCGCCAGGTAGTGGGAGCAGTGAAGGAGGTGACCCAGCGCGGGGTCAGGTTCGCGGACGGCAAGGAGGAGCAGTTCGACGCAATCATACAGGCCACGGGGTACAGGAGCAACGTGCCGTCCTGGCTCAAGGTAAAACCCAACCCAACCCACTTCCTTCCTCTGGCCGCGCTGCAGCGCGCCATGTCGTCACCCTGCCCCGTTGCCATTCTCGTGTATGCCGGGGACGGGGCTCGCAGGGGCAGCTATAGCTCCTTTCGCCGCGAAGTGTCCCTCGCCCACAGGGAGCAGCAGTCGGCGGCTGCCTTGGCGCCGGGCCGGAGTCCCCTAGCCCAGTCTTACGCACGCACGCTTCTGCTTTTGCAGGACGGAGGCGACGTGTTCACGAGCGAAGGGATGCCCAGGATCCCCTTCCCCAACGGCTGGAAAGGGAAGAACGGCCTCTACGCCGTCGGCTTCTCGCAGCGGGGGCTGCTGGGCGCCTCGGCCGACGCCCTCAACATCGCCAGGGATATACACCGTCAGTGGATGGACGGACACGGCACAAACCCGTCGTGCTCCGATGTAACAGTGCTGTCGTCTGACTCGTTTTGACCCCGCGGGAACCCCCCCGTGTGTGTGTGTGTGTCACTGTGTGTTAGTGTACAGAAGTAACACAACCAATGCAAGTGGTTATATATATGTCCCGTCTCTTCACAAGGTAGCAGCAGCGTGTACATGACGACATTGGTTTTTGTTTGCTCAAGTGGCCAACATGAACGCCTTTGGACAGAGAACCAATCGATCCAGATATATGCCTTCTAGACGTGCCTAGTTTAGGATTGGTAAGAGTGATGTGGCTGCCTTCACTACCGAACACAGCTGCTTTGTCTAATGTGACACTCGACAAATAAGTCTCGGTAAACTGTACATCTGCAACGGTTTCTTTGTCGCCAAGTACTTTTTATCGAGCGCTCGGCAAAAGCTTTACCGAGTGCCACCTAATTCTCGGTTATGAAAAAAATCACCGTCATGGCACCAAGAAATGGTGACAAAGACTTTGTCTAGTGTCACCGTGACAGTCGACAAAGACTCCCTCTTTATCGAGTGTCTTCTATACCAGCCATCGTCAAAGACTCCCTCTTCTGTACCGGCCCCCGTGGGCCCGTTTCCAGATCCTTTGCCTAGGGCTGGAAACGAGCCGAGCTCGGCTCCGCTCGGTGATTGAACGAGCTCAGCTCGGCTCGTCCATTCCACGAGCTGACGAAAGACGCTCGGCTCGACTCGACATTGCCTCGCAAGCCATATTCTGGTACTTTTTGTTGCATTATTTAGTGAATTAACATTATATAAATTTGAAATATGAATCATCATTCAACATTATGAGTAATTTAAATTATAAATTATAATATATTCATCATCAAAGACTAAAAAATAGCTATTATCCATAAAATTATCTAATATTCATTATTATTCTATAAATTGATCATTTTTGCAAGGCTCGCGAGCTGGAACGAGCCGGCTCGGCTCGGCTCGCTGCAAAAACGAGCTCAGAGAAGGGGCTCCGCTCGGCTCGTTCGAGGCTCGCGAGCTGCTCCGAGTCGAGCTGAGCCGCTCTGAGCTCGAACCAGCTCGCGAGCCTCGAGCTTATTTTCCAGCCCTACCTTTGCCGAGTGGATTTGAAGGAACTTGGCAAAGTCTCCGTCTTTGCCGAGTGACAGCTGAACTAGCCCTCGGCAACGGGAGCACTAGTGGGCCCCTTTGATAGTCTCTTTGCCGAGTGCATTAGGAGGCACTCGGCAAAGGTTGCTACTTTGTCGAGTCCCTCAGCCACAGCACTCGTCAAAAAAGTTTTACCGATTTCTAGGTGTATCTTCTTTGCCGAGTGATAGCTGAACTAGCCCTCGGCAACGGGAGCACTAGTGGGCCCCTTTGACAGTCTCTTTGTCGAGTGCATTAGGAGGCACTCGGCAAAGGTTGCTACTTTATTGAGTCCCTCAGCCACAGCACTCATCAAAAAAGTTTTACCGATTTCTAGGTGTATCTTCTTTGCCGAGTGCTATGGTCATGACACACGGCGAAGTACCTCTTTGTAAAGTGTTACATTCGACAAAGTGGCCAGAATATTCCTTTTTATTTGTTTTTATATTCCATCCAAACAATAGAAATATATATTACATAATCATCGCATATACATCACAGATATCACAGAATCATCACATATATCATACACACCACATATCTCACAAAGACCATAAATCTCACAAATATCACCACATCAAACAAGTTCAGACAAAAATATGTCTCAAGTATCCCACAAAGTATTACCAACATCAACAAGTTCATATCAAGTTATCTCACGAAAGTATTAACAACACCAACAAAACATAAGATCATGTCCACAAAGTATCTCAGCGAGGTGGCCGACTAGACTGGTTCGGCGAATGGCTGGATGATCCATGAGGATTGTTCGATGCCATTGATTGTCTCTGCACAGATAAGGTACTCATGTGTGAGATCAGATGAATATATATCATGCAGGACTTGAATTTTGACACTTATATGAGTATGGAACTGAGCAGGCTCAGCTGCAGGGAACAACAAGGTGGAGGAGCAAAACTGGATGTGGCGACAAGGCTCTGCATGTACTAAAACATATCTGCCATCCTCTTCTCCATCTCCTCATGTTGCCTCCTCTTATCATCTAGCTGAGTCTATAATATTTCGCCTAATGTTACGATAATGAAAAGAGAAGATATATAATAAACAATGAACGACAAATAGATAAGTAATAACCTGAGTTGTTGTATCCGATGATGTCAGTTGTTCTGCCGAGGTCGTATGGCTAGGCTCGCGCTCGTGCTCCTTGCTCGCATCTGAGACAGAATGGGAGTGGACGACGAGTCGATTGCCCCGTTGGCAATCCAGTACCACCCATGCCTCTTACCTCCTCTGGCCCTCATGTGGACATCTTCGTCTATGTCTTCGGTCCTCGGATCGTAATCTGGCTCATGGACCTCCTGTGCCATGACAATGTACTCACTGCGGCGGCTGTAGACGGCGAGGTTGTTATACAGTTTGGGCCCGTCCTCTGGGTTGTAGGTGACATCCGACGTCAGCTTGCCCTTATGGCCTATGCATACATGAAAGTCGCCTAGAGGGGGGGTGAATAGGCGGAATCTGAAATTTACAAACTTAAAGCACAACTACAAGCCGGGGTTAGCGTTAGAATTAAAATCGAGTCCGAAAGAGAGGGCGAAAATAAATCAACCACAAAATAAGCGAGTGACACGATGATTTGTTTTACCGAGGTTCGGTTCTTGCAAACCTAGTCCCCGTTGAGGTGGTCACAAAGACCGGGTCTCTTTCAACCCTTTCTCTCTCTCAAACGGTCACCTAGACCGAGTGAGCTTTCTTCTCAATCAAATGGGTCACTTAGACCCCTACAAGGACCACCACAACTTGGTGTATCTTGCTTTGATTACAAGTGTCTTGAGAACAAGAATAGAGGAAGAAGAAAGTGATACAAGAACAAGAGCTCAAAGAACACGGGCAAAAACTCTCTCTCTAGTCACTATTTGTTTGGAGTGGAAATGGGACTTGGAGAGGCTTTGATTCTCTTGAATTGTGTCTTGTTTGATTGCACTAGCTCTTGTATTGAATGAGATGTCTGAAAAATTTGGATGCTTAGAGTGGTGGTGGTTGGGGGTATTTATAGCCCTCAACCACCACATAGCCGTTAGGAGGCTGTCTGTCGATGGGCGCACCGGACAGTGCGTCGCCGGACACTGTCCGGTGCGCCAGCCACGTCACCCAACCATTAGGGTTCTGACGTTTTGACCGTTGGAGGTCAGACTTCTTGGGGCACCGGACAGTCTGGTGCCGCACCGGACAGGCACTATTCACTGTCCGGTGCGCCTTCTGGCGTTGTTCTGACTCTACGCGAATTGTCCGCACACTTTTCACGCACTGTTCAACTTTTGCAGACGACCGTTGGCGCAGTAGCCATTGCTCCGCTTGGCGCACCGGACGGTCCGGTGCTACACCGGACAGTCCGGTAAATTATAGCGGAGTGGCTTTCTAGAAACCCGAAGCTGAGGAGTTTGGAGTGTACGGCCCCTGGTGCACCAGACACTATCCGGTGGTGCACTGGACAGTCCGGTGCGCCTGACCAGGGCACACTTCGGTTTCTTTTGCTCCTTTCTTTTGAACCCTAACTTTGATCTTTTTATTGGTTTGTGTTGAACCTTTAGCACCTGTAGAACATATAATCTAGAGCAAACTAGTTAGTCCAATTAGTTGGGCAATTCAACCACCAAAATTATTTGGGAAAAGGTTTGACCCTATTTCCCTTTCAATCTCCCCCTTTTTGGTGATTGATGCCAACACAAACCAAAGCAAATATATAATAATTGAACTAGTTTGCATAATATAAGTGCATATGGTTGCTTGGAATTAAACCAATTTATAACTTCAATAGATATGCATGGATTGCTTTCTTTTATTTACCATTTTGGACCACGCTTGCGCCACATGTTTTGTTTTTGCAAATTCTTTGGAAAATTCTTTTCAAAATCTTTTTGCAAATAGTCGAAGGTATATAAATCAGATTGTAAGAAGCATTTTCAAGATTTGAAATTTCTCCCCCTGTTTCAAATGCTTTTTCTTTGACCAAACAAAACTCCCCTGGATGCAATTCTCCTCTTAGTGTTCAAGTGGTTTTAGTAATTTTTGAGGATATCCCCCTTTTGAAAACACATTAAGATACCAGTTCAAAACTTCATTTTAAAATTTGGGTGGTGGTGCGGTCCTTTTGCTTTGGGCTAATAGTCTCTCCCCCTTTGGCATTAATCGCCAAAAACGAAGTCGTTTGAGAGCCCTTTACTTTCTCCCCCATTGGTACAAGTAAATATGAGTGAATAGATTATACCAATCGAAGAGTGATGTGGAGTAGCAACGAAGGGTGATACGATAGAGTGGAGTGGAAGCCTTCTCTTCGTCGAGTGCTCCATTTCCCTTTCAATCTATGACTAGCTTAAGAATATTCTTGGAAGTGAAAGTTCCCTTTGACCCGGGAACAGGATCTGGATGTCGCCTAGAGGGGGGGGTGAATAGGCGAATAAAACTTATTACTTTAAAACTTAAATTATTACTCTACTCGAAGACTTAGTACGCAGTGGAGTGAGAAGACTCTTCGAGTAGGTTGCAGCGGAATGGAAATCCTGTCTCAAAATGTCCTGCACTTCAAATCAAGCTTATACCACAGATAATATTGAAGTGCAGATATAAAGGCGAGTAAGACAGAGAGTCAGGATACAATACAGAACAGAGCACACAGACGCAAGGATTTATCCCGAGGTTCGGCCAAGCCTGAAATGCTTGCCTAGTCCTCGTTGGAGTTAGCCACACCTGGGCTTGGAGTCTATTTCAACTCCTTCCTCCGTTTGCTCAGATCTGTCAGTATGACAGATAGAGCCTTTCACTATTGAGTGGGTTACAACAGAACCGCGGCTGCTTACAAACTTCTTGGCAGCACCCCGGCAGAGTAACGATACGCTCAAGACCTTGCTCTAGCTCTTAGCAGCACTACTCCTCTCTCTAAAGGCTTATAGCTGTGCCTTCTACACAAACTATAGAGTTACACACAAGAGGGAGAGCGAGAATTGATTCCAGTGAAGTCTACACTTGTTGGCTGCACTACTTCATTGCTTGAGGCGCCTAGGGGTCCCTTTTATAGGCACAAGGGGCCTAGGAGCCGTTGGAAGCAATCCAGGAAGGCAAATCTTGCCTTCTGTCGGGTGGCGCACCGGACAGTCCGGTGCACACCGGACACTGTCCGGTGCCCGATTTCTTTCCTTCTATGGCGAAGCCGACCGTTGGCAGTCTTGGAGCCGTTGGCGCACCGGACATGTCCGGTGCACACCGGACAGTCCGGTGCCTCCATCTAGCCGTTGGCTCGGCCACGTGTCCCGCGCAGATCGCGCGGCCGACCGTTGGCCCGGCCGACCGTTGGCTCACCGGACAGTCCGGTGCACACCGGACAGTCCGGTGAATTATAGCCGTACGTCGCCGGTGAATTCCCGAGAGCGGCCACTTCGCTCGAGCCAGCCTGGCGCACCGGACACTGTCCGCCACCGGACACTGTCCGAGTGCACCCAGACTGAGCAGAGTCTTGGCTGTACACAGCCAAGCCTTTTGCACCTCTTTCCTTTTCTTCTTCTTTCTGTTTCTAACACTTAGACAAGTATATTAGTACACTAAAACCAATGTACTAAGTCTAGAAACATACCTTCTCTTAATTATTACATCTATAGCATTTCACATGCATGAGTTTCGATGTTGGACTCATAAATCATCAAGTCTGCTTGACTTGATCTAGATTGACATTTCTTGGCTCCAACATCCTGCAAAGATCACATAGAACATCTCCAAACCTAGGAACAACCCAAACTAAAGATCAAGGTGAACTTAGCTCTTTTAGGCTGCTTCCAGCTCTGGTTTTGACACTTGTTCTCCTTCTAGTGACCTTGATCTCCTTCTTAGAGCTTGGTCTTGAGCCTTATGACTTACACCACATAACTGTAGCTGTTACCTCATTGGTTGTAAGTCATGTCCTTATGTAGTGATCCTTGCTGTGCCATAGCTGTTCTCAACTCGATCACCCTTGACTTTGCAAGCCTTCTTCTTCACCCTTGGCTTTGGGTTCCTCAGCCTCCTTGACCTTCTCCCGTGCACTTGGTACCTCGAAGCTTTTCTTGCCTCCGTCCTTGGCTTGATCAGTTGTCTCCGAGCTACGCACCCGAGTATCACTTTTGCAATGTCCAACTTACTTGTGATGTCCATTATGTATCCATAATCCAGTTCTTGGACCATCACATTTGTTCACTTGTGTTGAACCCTGTAGGCTTTACTTTAAGCACCTGTTCAACACTTAGTACACTTGTTAGTCCTTTAATTGAGTTGTCATCCAAACACCAAAACTCACAAGAGAGCTTTCAATCTCCCCCTTTTTGGTGATTGATGGCAACACAATTAAAGCTTACATAAGAATAAGATTTGAAACACAAATTTTGAATTCTAAGTTTATAGAATGCTCCCCCTAAATATGTGCTTACTCCAAAAACATAATTTTGGCCTCCGATGCCAATTTGCACATACTTAGGCAATTCGAAGCATTTCTACACCTTAGCACTTTTTAGGATGCATTGTGTCAAGAATCAAACCATGATGCTATAACATACAAATGCACATAATCAGAGTTAAACACCATTCAAATTAGTGGATATATCACAGGAATATCAACCTACCACTATTCACCATTAAGATACTAATTTAAACTAAGATACCAATTTAAAGCAATCTTAAAGCACCATTAACCACATGCATCATTATCCACATGATTGTCTATTTCAGAATGAACACAATAGATGCCAATTAATTCATAGCAACGGAAGCACTAGTCCATATGATGCAACACATATAATACTGCAGGAAGCATATGAATAACACACTAGCAAAGCTTAAACTAACACATCACCCCTTAGGATAAGCTTTCCTCTCAGGTTGAGATAAGCTTTAATACACAAATTCTCCCCCTTTGACATCAAACACCAAAAACCATACTCAAGCAAGAACATAGGATGATGTCAAGGGACAGCAGGGTGTCAAGGAGGAAAAGCGACTATTAAAACTCCTCCTTACTTATTGAACATATGCACTATCACATATATGCAAAAACATTAATACTTCCTTTTGTACCTTTACCATGTTGTAGTGTACTTCCCATCTTGAAAGTATTTAATCTCTCGAGAGCTTCTCCACACTTGTGCCTGATTCTTTATCCTAACTTTTTCTTGTTGCTAAGACACCAAACTTAGAACAAGTTATAGTTATTGGGCACAAGAAGAACCTTCCATTCTAATGATTATCAAAAGAATGTCAATTGAAGTAGACTATCACGACTACTAATTGAAAGATACCAATTGCAAAAGTTCATTTATTATCATAGCTCCATGATATTTAAGAATAAGCATCTATTATCACCAGATATTATAGAGCATGAGCAATCTAAAAATATGCACTTACTCACGACTTGAGATACCAATTTCTTGACTTACAGAGGTACCCAAGTCCTGATTGCTCCATTTCTTGCTTATCTTCTCTTTTCCACCTAGAGACTATACAAAATTGCTCAAGAAACAGTTTAGTCTCAAAAGACACAAGTATGTGTGCTCCCCCTCAAGTTGTGCATCAAGTATTTGAATGACTTGCACTTTGCACATTCCTAGCTTCCTTAGAACTAGAGGGGATCACAATATACCTTGGTCAAGGCATACTCTACCACTTTCATCACCCAAAGATGCCAATTTGCATATCAAATGAAAAACCACTTAACACCAATTGAAGGCTAAATGAAGGTTGACTAAATACAACAATGCACGCCTCAGTGGCACCTAAGCCAATTGAATACTCACAGGAAGTCTAACATTTACGCAACTTGTACATGCTTCATACTTAACTATTCATTGCATATACCAATTGAAGATCAACACAATCATGTATATAAAGCGAAATAATCTAAGCATGTCATAATTAAGAAGGTTTCTTAGGTGCACAAAAGAAACAACATTTAAAGGCATAAATTACCTAAGCCAAGATATTACCAATTGAAGGACAAGAAACATAGCTATGATCACAATGAATGGAATTTCAAGAATATTTAATGAAATTGCATAGCTCCATTTTTCCATACCTTTGCCTTTATGAGAGCCCTTGTTATCACCAATTCAGGGCTCCTTTTTGCTTACGCACCTCATAGCTCAAAAGGGCACAACATGGATTTGAAATTCACACAGTAACCAAACTAGGGTAATCAGTGTGAACATGGACTAAAACAAAATGTCATATTTGCACATAGCATTACTTACAAAAAGTTACAGGTTTATCCATATACACCAAGAGAGTTAATCGTTGTGGATATAACAAATGAAAGAGCTACCAATGAATGATTCAAAAGATATATCCTATAGAGCACCAGCCATGATTAAGCAACCATCATTATGATCCATTTAACACAGGCATTCATAAAGCATAACTACTCTAAGGACAGGTAGCACATCAAGCCAACTTAAGAGGCAATACTAAATTGCAATTATGTACTTAAAATACACGGGTACCGTCCTTTGGAGAGCAGGTTGTAGATTCTCATCAAGGTCCTTTACTTGATTCACCAATAATGATTCAGGACCTATACACCTTATTTCACTTGAGATGAACATGGGATTAGTGTTTCACAATAATTCAACTTTGGGTCAATAAACACCAAAACAATTAACAGCTTAAGCATAGAGTTTTAGATACCATCTTAAGCTCTCCCATGGTCTCCAGTCCATCTCAAGGCACCTGCATGGTCTAGTTAGCACAGTTTGGTACCCATCTCGGGATGGGTCCATAATGATCATCTAAATGTGCCTTTGGTACCCAAATTGCCTTTGTGCTAGTTCTAGGTGATCTCGGTATAGATCTAGCACAAGTGTATGATTTGGGTCTCCTACCCGAATAAGATTGACACAAATTCACTTGCTTAGGAATCTTACCTTTATACATACCTTGGATAGATGACCCTGCTCACCACACTTGTAGCAGAAGCGTCGCTCAACTTGACACGACGCTTGCTGTGTGTCATTTTCCTTGGTGAGGGTCACCTTGGAGGATGCACGATCCTTGATTCTTCATGACCGGACATGAAGTGATCGTGTGGTCCTTTTTGTTGCATCCAAAACAACTCCTTGTCCCTTCATTCTTGTCTTTGTACGGACAAGACGCGATGAGGTGACCTAACTTCTTGCACTTGAAACACCTCCTTTTTCCTTTTCCCTTTTTGTACTTGAATGACATGGAGAGAAGGTCAGTGCAAACAACATGATTAATTGAATCTTTACCTTTTTTCCTTTTTCATGTTGATTTCTTCATTTATAGCTTTGGGAACATTCTTCTGTTGAGCTTAACACTTGCTGCAGTTTTTCCTTTCTCAAGCTTCTTCACCACGTGCCTGTGGATATCTTGAGAGAGTTGAGCAATGTGTCTTCTCCTTAGCTGTCTTTGCTTCTTGTTCCCACGCAATTTTCTTTTTGATCCTGCAACTTGTTTCTCAAACAAATATTGGCCTTTCTTGGGGCGGTGGAGGTCAGCACATGATAATATTTTGACCAATTGATTACTAGTGCAAGAATGAGGTTCATATGAGTTTAAACTAGTAATTACTACCTCATGAGCAATATCGAGCATGATATGATCATCAACTAGTTTACTATGAGAGTATGACACATATCATACTTTTCACTAAGAGCAAGCTTTTCTAAATTCATTGTTTCTACTTGACTTCTAAGCATAGAATTTTCAGTTTTAAGTTGAGCAACATTAGATAGAGCGTCATAATTATTACTTTGCTCAATTAACATTGAATCATACTGTTGGACCAAGACATCATGAGAGCACCTTAGCTCCTCATGTTCTTTGGTCATCTTCTCCAGGCTGTTGTTGTTTGATGAGAGTCTCCTCTAGCCTGAGAAGCGTCTCGCCTTGTTCCTTGTTCCTTCTCAACAACTTAACCAAGAGAGTTTTGTCCCGCTTTGTTGAGATGGTTATAGAAACGGCGAATCTCCTCTTCTTCCACATCATCGATCTCATTTTCCCTGTCATTAATGTTAGTGAAGCAATATAGGAAAATGTACCTTGTGATGATGAAGATTCATCCTCGCTATCATCCTCATATTCCTCCTCATCATGGCTTTTGTCTCCACCGTCATTGTTAGCAATAAAACACTTATTATTAGTGGAGATCAAACCTGTCGACGAGGTAGATTCATCGTTGGGTGTCCATCGTTCTTGATCTTCTCCCTTTGAATGGTTAGCATCACAAGCAATATAGGGAGTAGAAGTAGTACAATTTTGCCACAAAATATTTTAACTTTAATTCTATTCCATAAATCATGAGCATCAACAAACAAATCATTATCACTACTCATGATGGCAAAATAGGCACTTCTAGAAAAGAGACTCAACTAAGATGTTGCAAGCACGGTGATTGAGAGATAAACATCTTAGTTCATCATTAGAGGGATTTTTACTAATATCAGATGGAAAAATACTTCTACTAAAGATCTGTCTCAAATCAGAATCAACACTCATGAAAGCATTATAAATAGAGACAGACCAAGATTTGTAATTAGAGCCATCGCCTAAAAGAATTTCTATAGTTACCTCTTGTGACGACATCATTATCTCCGGACGGCTAAGCCCACACTGGAGAACCTGGCTCTGATACCAATTGAAAGTTCCCTTGACCCGGGAACAGGATCTGGATGTCGCCTAGAGGGGGGGTGAATAGGCGAATAAAACTTATTACTTTAAAACTTAAATTATTACTCTACTCGAAGACTTAGTACTCAGTGGAGTGAGAAGACTCTTCGAGTAGGTTGCAGCGGAATGGAAGATCCTGTCTCAAATGTCCTGCACTTCAAATCAAGCTTATACCACAGATAAGTATTGAAGTGCAGATATAAAGGCGAGTAAGACAGAGAGTCAGGATACAATACAGAACAGAGCACACAGACGCAAGGATTTATCCCGAGGTTCGGCCAAGCCTGAAATGCTTGCCTAGTCCCTCATTGGAGTTAGCCACACCTGGGCTTGGAGTCTATTTCAACTCCTTCCTCCGTTTGCTCAGATCTATCAGTATGACAGATAGAGCCTTTCACTATTGAGTGGGGTTACAACAGAACCGCGGCTGCTTACAAACTTCTTGGCAGCACCCCGGTAGAGTAACGATACGCTTAAGACCTTGCTCTAGCTCTTAGCAGCACTACTCCTCTCTCTAAAGGCTTATAGCTGTGCCTTCTACACAAACTATAGAGTTACACACAAGAGGGAGAGCGAGAATTGATTACAGTGAAGTCTACACTTGTTGGCTGCACTACTTCATTGCTTGAGGCGCCTAGGGGTCCCTTTTATAGGCACAAGGGGCCTAGGAGCCGTTGGAAGCAATCCAGGAAGGCAAATCTTGCCTTCTGTCGGGTGGCGCACCGGACACTGTCCGGTGCCCGATTTCTTTCCTTCTATGGCGAAGCCGACCGTTGGCAGTCTTGGAGCCGTTGGCGCACCGGACATGTCCGGTGCACACCGGACAGTCCGGTGCCTCCATCTAGCCGTTGGCTCGGCCACGTGTCCCGCGCAGATCGCGCGGCCGACCGTTGGCCCGGCCGACCGTTGGCTCACCGGACAGTCCAGTGCACACCGGACAGTCCGGTGAATTATAGCCGTACGTCGCCGGTGAATTCCCGAGAGCGGCCACTTCGCTCGAGCCAGCCTGGCGCACCGGACACTGTCCGGTGCACCACCGGACACTGTCCGGTGAGCCACCGGACAGTCCGGTGCACCCAGACTGAGCAGAGTCTTGGCTGTACACAGCCAAGCCTTTTGCACCTCTTTCCTTTTCTTCTTCTTTCTGTTTCTAACACTTAGACAAGTATATTAGTACACTAAAACCAATGTACTAAGTCTAGAAACATACCTTCTCTTAATTATTACATCTATAGCATTTCACATGCATGAGTTTCGATGTTGGACTCATAAATCATCAAGTCTGCTTGACTTGATCTAGATTGACATTTCTTGGCTCCAACATCCTGCAAAGATCACATAGAACATCTCCAACCTAGGAACAACCCAAACTAAATATCAAGGTGAACTTAGCTCTTTTAGGCTGCTTCCAGTTCTGGTTTTGACACTTGTTCTCCTTCTAGTGACCTTGATCTCCTTCTTAGAGCTTGGTCTTGAGCCTTATGACTTACACCACATAACTGTAGCTGTTACCTCATTGGTTGTAAGTCATGTCCTTATGTAGTGATCCTTGATGTGCCGTAGCTGTTCTCAACTCGATCACCCTTGACTTTGCAAGCCTTCTTCTTCACCCTTGGCTTTGGGTTCCTCAGCCTCCTTGACCTTCTCCCGTGCACTTGGTACCTCGAAGTTTTTCTTGCCTCCGTCCTTGGCTTGATCAGTTGTCTCCGAGCTACGCACCCGAGTATCACTTTTGCAATGTCCAACTTACTTGTGATGTCCATTATGTATCCATAATCCAGTTCTTGGACCATCACATTTGTTCACTTGTGTTGAACCCTGTAGGCTTTACTTTAAGCACCTGTTCAACACTTAGTACACTTGTTAGTCCTTTAATTGAGTTGTCATCCAAACACCAAAACTCACAAGAGAGCTTTCAGGAAGACACATTAGTCATAGCAAAAGAAAGAGATATGATCAAAGGTATATAAATGAGCAATGTGTGTAGTGTTTCAATCAAAATTCCGAAAATCAAGTATATTTAGCTCATTCCTAAGTTTGCAAAAGGTTTTTCTCATCTAATGGCTTGGTGAAGATATCGGCTAATTGATCTTTGGTGTTAATGTAGGCTATCTCGATATCCCCCTTTGTTGGTGATCTCTCAGAAAGTGATGCCGAATGTCTATGTGCTTAATGCGGCTGTGATCAACGGGATTATCCGCTATACGGATTGCACTCTCATTGTCACATAGGAGAGAGACTTTGCTAAATTTGTAGCCATAGTCCCTGAGGGTTTTGCCTCATCCAAAGCAATTGCGTGTAACAATGGCCTGCAGCAATATACTCGGCTTCAGCGGTTGATAGGGCTACTGAATTTTGTTTCTTTGAAGCCCAAGACACCAGGGATCTTCCTAGAAGCTGACAAGTCCCTGATGTGCTCTTCCTATCAATTTTACACCCTCCCCAATCGGCATCGGAATATCCTATCAAATCAAAGGTTGATCCCCTAGGGTACCAAAGCCCAAACTTAGGAGTGTATACTAAATATCTCATGATTCTCTTCACGGCCCTAAGGTGAACTTCCTTAGGATCGGCTTGGAACCTTGCACACATGCATACGGAAAGCATAATATCCGGTCGAGATGCACATAAATAGAGTAGAGATCCTATAGTCGACCGGTATACCTTTTCACTACTACATATATGACTATTTAAGACACACCATTAAAGACTCATATAAGTACATTTTATAGAAGTGTCTTATATCATACGATGTTGAGTAAGATAAGACAATTTTTTGGAAATCCGTCTTAATTGGAAAAGTTTTTTGAGACAATTACGTCGTAAAAAATATCTTATATTCATTTAAGACATGTTTTTATTATTAACTGTCTCAAATAAGGATAGTATTTGAGTCATCCCTACTTTAACAACTGTCTTAGATGGCAATGAGTATTTGAGACACTTCTATGTATGAAACCATCTCAAATAAGAATACTATTAGAGTCGTCTAGATTATAAGAACCGTCATAGATGTTAGTGAGTATACTAGACACTTATAAATATGGAACCGTCTTCACATGATAGTCTGACAAGACGTATATGAAAAATGTAGCAAATAGTGAAATCACCTTGAGTTGGTGATACATACAAATCGCTATCATTTTGTTTCCATCCCGCGACGCCTTCTCACCATACACACCCAATGCCTCCCTTGGGAACGACCGCCACCGCCCAATAATCATGGACTCCGAACCCCAAGAATCGCCGCTGCCGGAGGCCGTCTCACGTTGTGGTGGCTCAGACAGCCGGCGCCAGCCTGCGAGGTTCATTCGTGGCACGATCAGCAGCAACCACCAACTCAAATAATCTAGGTAAACAAACATGACTCACGTTATTGGCATGACCAATTCATATAAAATTTAGATATTATTATTATTTAGATTATATAATCTATAGGCTAAACAAACAGGAACTTAGTGACATACCAATTCATATAAAATTTAGATATTATTATTATATTATGATGATGAGTAAATTCATGTTGTACGCCCGACCCCCTCACGTTATTAGTCGAATTGTTGAGACGAAAAAACCGAAAAAAGAGGAAAAGAGGAAGGTACCCCACAAACCTGGTCTTCCCCGTAACCCCTCATGTGTTGCCGCCCCCAGCCTCCTCCTGTCCACCGCTCCTGTGCCGCCGCCCTAGCCTCCTCCCGTGTCGCCGCTCCCATCCTCCTTCTGTGCTTGCGCCCTCTGCAGGCTGTAACACCACAGGTGTTTATTGTCTGCTCGACCACGAGTACGGACTTTAACACGTGATAGCGGTGAATAAAATGGACACTAAATTTTAATCATCTTTGTCTATCACGATTTTGATATCGTGTCTGTCTCCATCTGTTTAAATTATCCTAAATTATTTTGCAAAAATTCAGGCTTTAGTAATCTTTCGAAACAGCAAATCCAATATCGTTTGGGTAGAGCCATCGACGTCTTGCCCAAACTCTAATCCTTGGAATCGGATCTGGTTCCTTAAACTTCGTTTGAAATTCTTTCGCGCTTGTGTTGTATGTGTTTCTCTGTGGCCTGACGACGTGACGCGTGTGGCAGGTGCTAACCGGTGTCTGGACAGCGTACAACCTCTTGCCACGTGAACGATGCATGGCGTCGCTTCCGAAAGTATCACAATTGCGATGCCGCATCGATCTCGTGTATTTATTTCGCGAAATGTCGAGTCTTGTGTCCGTTTAAAATTTATCGATTAAGCGAATACGAGTTTGGAACCTCGACCCACTCTTGTGATTTTTGACTCGAGTAAATTTTATTAGAAGCTCGACGACAAGAGTGTTGATGCGAGATTAAATTTGACCGAGATAATTAGAGTCGATATTGAGTATTCATAATTAATTTGTTTTCCTGTTCAAACTGCGGATAAAATTATTGGGTTTCAAATCAAATCAAATTAAGCACAGTCTTAATATATTGACTCTGATATCGTTTGGTTTGGTCCGTGCGTTTCTCGTCCAGATCTAAATATTCGAAAATAAATAACGGGTAAAAATTCATCTGACTCCAGAGTATTCACCAAATAAAATCATGTCTAAATTATGTACTCAAAATTATTTTGGTCCAACTTGTTTATGTCTCTTTTTAACCCTAATCTCATAATCGTGTATATCTGGGTCACTTGTGTAAAAAAATCCAGAATGCTTCCTTATCCTTTCACCGCTCTACTCATCTGTCTACTGTCCTATCTTCACGCCGCTCACCAGGAGCTTTGTTTCATCACGTCACCTCCTCCCCACACCTTTTCCCTTTCACCTCCCGATCCATGGACGCTCCCTGGCCGGTGCCCTCTCCTATGGCTGCGCCCTCCCAGCTCACCCAGATCCTCCCTCCCCAGCCGCTCCCTCCATCTCTCCCCACGCAGAAGTCGTCCTACCCCTCACATGGTCGCCCTGGATCTCCATGGTTGAGCTCCCCCCTGCAGGATCCCCTTCCATGGTGCCTGGTCTTTTTCCCTAGCCAAGCTCGCCCAGCTGTTTCTCTGCTGATGGCTGATGCCCCTCTAGCTACTGCTCGATGCTGCCCTCTCGATCCCGTAGTCTAGCGATGTTCCCCTGGTTTCAACCCTTAAACCCCAGCGTCGATCTCCCTCATCTTGCTGTCGGTTAGAGCCGATGTTCATTCTCTTTTTAATTTATATTGTCATCCTTCCTATATTATGATTATGTATGTTTATGCGTGTAAAATATGTGGAGTGAAACCCTAGGTTTACCGTGGAAGAGGAAAGTCCATTCGACACGCTCTAGGTGTTTGGAAAAAAGCTTAAACCGGAAATCGTCATCGCCCGTACACATATCGATTTGGTTTATGACATGGTGAGCCCTGTCACTGTCCTTGCAAAATTAATTTGATGAATGGATGATTAGATGTTTGTGTCGGTGATGCTCTCATGGTTACCAAGTATGGTTTTATAGGTTTGATGTTGTGATTTTGGTGAACTAAAATATTGCGTAGGATGAGTTTAGAATTTTTATCGATTATCCGACAGGTCCTATCAGTGTGTTGTGCTGATTGTTAAAGTCAATGAGTTGCTTTAGGAGTCACCCAATCCATAATAGTGGCTGGCTAATGCCATAGTTGGAGGTTACCTATTTTTCTCTGAGTAATTGAAATCTAGTAAAATCGATAGGTCTGTAAGGAAAATGGACCCCGGGCCATTTGGCTAATTGAGTTTTGGTGTTTGATGATCAACACAATCTATGAACTAATAAGTTTTCTAGTGTTTATGATTGTAGTTCACAGGATGCAAGATTTACTTGTACTAAGGAATTGGGGAAAGCAACACCTCAAAAGAAGACATTAAGAAGATCCAAGAAAAGTCCAAGTGTGCTGCCTGTGGACTATCTGTGTGTGGAGCACCGGACTGTCCGGTGCCCACACGCCGGACTGTCCGGTGCCCACACGCCGGACTGTCCGATGCCCACACGCCGGACTGTCTGGTGCACCAGGGAACTGCAGCCCAACGGCTAGTTCCAGGTGGCACCCAGAGAGAAGACCACCGGACTGTCCGGTGTTAGCACCGGACTGTCCGGTGTGAAAAGCCTGTGGCGCCAATGGTCACCTGCTCTGATAGGGCAACGGCTAGGCGCACCGGACAGGCTACAGTGCGCTGTCTGGTGCACCACCAGACTGTCCGGTGTGCCGCAGAGAACAGCAGCTTTTCTCCAACGGCTATTTTGAAGTTGGGGCCTATATATACTTCACCCAATCGACATTTGGAGGTGTGGGAGCCCAAGCAACATACCAAGGCATATAGTGCACATTTCCAAGAGCTCAAACACCCAAGTGCTTAATAGAATCACTTGGTGATTAGCGTAGGTGCTTTGCGAAGTACTTAGGTTAGTTAGACCGCTTTAGCGCTTGCTCTAGGTGAACCCTAGTTAGTTGAGTGAGTTTTGTAAAACCACACAATCCCTCGGCTCTTGCGTGAGCCGTTGTAATTGTACCGAGTGGGGCGAGAGTCTTGCAAGACCGTGATAACCGCGTTTGTGTCACGGCCGCCACCGTGTACCGGAGGGAACGAGGCCCACGGCGTTTCGGCCGGAAGCTCGATAGTGGAGACGGCGGGGAGCGTCCGAGAGGAGCCGAAAGCAGAGCACCACTTGCGCGTGGAGAAGGCCCGCGGCTCTCTACGGAGTTACTCGACCGTGGTGCTTGACCCTCGTGTGGGCTTCCCTTTGCGTAGGAGCACTAACGAGGATTAGTCGGGACCTTGCGTGGTTTCGGATACCTCAGTAAAAATACCGACGTCATCCATGAGAGTTTGCATTCTCTACCTTGCTCTTTAAGCTTCTGCATTTATATTAAGCATTTAAGTTTCAATCTTGTATTCATACTTATATAGTGTAGATTGAAACTTAGCCATTGCGGTAGAGATAGTAACACTTAGACAAAACCTAGTTTGCACTCTCTAGTTTGATTATTTGCATAGGTTTTGCTCTAGGGATTTATTTGTGGCCTAGTTTAGTAAAAGTTTTAGAAGTCCTAATTCACCCCCTCTTAGGCGTCATCCGTTTCCTACAAGTGGTATCAGAGACTGGTTTGGCTCATTTGGAAGATTTTAGCTTCACCGCTAAAAAGAGCCGACGCCTTTTAGGGGAAGGGATGGATACCCATAGGCCACCACACTTCGATGGCACTAACTTCCCATATTATAGTGCTAGAATGTCTTGTTACCTAGAGGCCATTGATCTAGGTGTTTGGAGAGTCACTCATGACGAGATGAAACCCCTCAAGAATCCCAAGAAACCCACCACGAGTGAGAAAAAAGAAATTCATTTAAATGCTAGAGCCAAAAATTGCTTGTATGAATCTCTTAGCATGGATATTTTTAATCAAGTATTTACCTTGAAAACTGCTAATGAGATTTGGCTTAAATTGCATGAGCTCCATGACGGCACATCCAATGTCCGTGAGCAAAAACATTGCCTAGTCTTAAATGAGTATAATTCATTTGCTATGAAAGATGATGAGCTTGTTAGAGACATGTATTCTCGTTTAAATCTAATCATCAATGAGCTCAACTTTGTTGGCATAAATAAGCTAGGTGATGCGGACATTGTAAGGAAGATTATCTCCCTGCTACCACAACGAAGATATGAGAGCATCATCACCATCCTTCACAACATGGAGGACTTGAGCAACATGACCCTGTCAGTGTTTTGGGTTCGACCGCACACCTGGGGTTGCCCCTCGAGGTGTTTTAGGAGTAGGACGGTGTTGTCGACTGTAGCTAAATGGTTCGTGCCAGATGCACGAGGGACAATGGACAGTGTTTACAGGTTCGGGCCGCTTAGAGATGCGTAACACCCTACGTCCTGGTGAGGATGCTTCGTGTAATGGGTTACAAGGTAGTTCTCTAAAGCGAGAACGTGGAGGGTTGAGGTGGATGGCTGAGTAGTGAGATCGATTGTTCTGAAGGGGTGCTCCCCGGGCCTTATATATTCGACCGTGGGGCAATACATGTGGATATGATAACAACGTGCACCTAAAAGATAGTGAACTGTTCAAGTCTATCTTCCTATGATTCTGCCGACCTATCCTCGCCTGGTTCCGTTGCATGGGGCTCCAGCGCGGGAAAGTCGGATCTTCTGTTGTGGTTTCTTGCTCAACGCTGTGGGCCCGTCCGGTCTTGCACCGATCCGGCCTTACGTCGATCTGCTTTATTGATTGTCTCTCCCCAGGCCCATGAAGGAATGACCTTACGATTTATTGGGCCCTTGGGCCTTTCGTGAGGTCTTTTACCCTTCCAGTGGACCCGGGGGATATCTGTCCCCCACAAGCCCCCGATATTTGGGTTGATTTTGAGGTAATCAGCCCAAAGATCCTAAGCCCAGCTTGCAGGTTTTGTTTACGACAAGAAATGCTTCTCGGGCTGTTTGGTGAAAACGATTTCTTACTGTCTTCTGCTTTGCTTCACTCGAGATTTGTAGTTTTGCCTCATACTTGTGCCTTAGAGGTCGGCATTTCATTTTGTAGGACCTTGAATTTCATTGGGTGCACCGAAGGTGCACCCAATGGGTGTAGCCCCTGAGCTTTGAGTGGATTTTTGAAAACAATCCTCTCAAAGGTCTTTACTTCATGTCCTTTTGCCGAGAGTCATAGTTTCTCTTTTTTTTTGAATGCCTTAGAAGTCGGCATTATGTCATCCATATTATGCTTTAGAGGTCAGCATTATGTCATCAGTATTATGCATCCGAGGTCAACATGTATTTTGTCTTTTGCAGCCGAGTTCGTGATCCGCCCATATCTTGCTAGGTGGTGCAATTTATTTGCTCTGCGACTGATTGGACATTTGATGGACGTTCCCTGGCTAGTCTTCACGTTGCTTCCGTCGGTCAGATTTTGTACTTCACCGGCTATATTTGGCTTTACTTTGATCCTTACTGATATCTCATTTTTGTCTTGAGGTGTTCATTGCACGCCCTGCACGGATGTGATAGTTTTTGAAAAATATACTCATAATTCCTGGGCGTCCCCCCCCAATGGGTGTGGGCAAGGGACGGCTTGGTACGCTGAGCGTTTTAGCCGGCTGCTTCTGAGTAGTAATGTGATGTGACGGCGGGCGTAATCATATCATCCGCGCTGTTGACTGGAGTCCCAATGGGTGTTGCGTTGCGTGAAACGGCGTCAGCCGCGCGTCTTCAGACGGGTTGAAGTGTGTATTGAATGCTTCGCGACTGTTCAGTGACCGCGGTTGGAGGTGAGCGGTTGCCTTCTTCTTCTATAAATAGTGCCTTTGCCTCTCTGGTTTTTTCACATCTCTTGCTGTTCTCCACTGCTTGCTTTCTTCCTCTCCTTGCATTTCCGCCATGGGCAAGAAACGCAAGCGCGAGCCGACTCCTCCGTCTGAGGACTTTGGCGACTCGGAATACTCAGAGGAGGAGTTCTCCTCTGAGTCCGAAGGGTCTCCGGCTCCCATCCCTCTGCGTGAGTCGTCTGACGATTCAGACGACTCCCAGGGGCTCGCCGCGGAGGTCTGGACTTACATCCGGGCCGTCGAGCGCTTCGGGCTCGCGGGCTCGGATGAGTCGGAGTACTCGTCGGACGAGGAGGACTCGTCCGAGGAGGACGGTGGCGGCGATGGCGAAGGCGACGATGACAACGACGACGACGATGACGGAGGCGATGGCGGCAACGACGACGACGACGGCGACGACGGCGGCAGCAGGGGTGGCAACGACAGCAGCAGGGGCGGCAGCGGCGGCAGCAGGGGCGGCAACAGCGGCAAGGGCAGCAGCGGCGGCAGCAGGGGCGGCAACGGCGGCGGCGGCAGGGGCGGCAACGGCGGCAGCAGCAGCAAGGGCAGCAACAGGGCCAGTGGCTAGATGCCACTGGTTCTTAGATATTAGTATAGATTAGAAGTAGTATAGTGAAATATGTAGTAGTAGTTAGTAGTAGAATGTAGTATAGTAGTGGTAGAAATGTAGTGTAGTAGTAGAATGTAGTATAGTAGTGGTAGAAATGTAGTGTAGTAGTAGAATGTAGTATAGTAGTAGCAATAGGGAAGTTATCAACTCATAATGAGTTGATTTGTAAGTACTGTTACTTCCCTTAATGAAGAATGGCTTTGTCTCCTCTGGTACCAATTACTTTGCTTCGTAGTAAGTCGATCTCTTATTTGTGGAGTTGATTCATTCGGAATAGTAACTGAATAACTCGGGCATCATATCGCCGCTTCAGGGGTGATGGCCGAGCTTATTACTGTCGATATTTACGCATTTGAAATAGAGTCCGAGTGATGATGAAACCATGCCAGCGTCGGAATAACTGTTGACCACGTCGGCGCTCTTAGATGCGACAGCCGAGTGACCTGTAACAATGTCAATGTTTTTTAGAGATAACCGCCGAGCGACTGAGGACATCGTCGACGCTTTAGAGATAGCTGCCGAGCGACTGAAGATATCGTCGGCGCTTTAGAGATAGCT
The DNA here is from genome assembly GCA_029449295.1 of Zea luxurians. NCBI lineage: Eukaryota > Viridiplantae > Streptophyta > Magnoliopsida > Poales > Poaceae > Zea > Zea luxurians. The sequence goes on from JAOPSE010000003.1 coordinate 23,701,837, forward strand.
GCCGAGCGACCGAGGACACCGTCGGCGCTTTAGAGATAAATGTCGAGCGACTGGCGATAACGTCGGTGTTTTAGAAATAACAGCCGAGTTAGAACGGGCCGTGTCGGCCACTTTGAGGATAGTAGCCGAGTGATGATGTGGCACACCGGGGTTTTAGACGTAGCCGCCGGGTGACGACGTGGCACGCCGGTGTTTTAGAAGTAACTGCCGGGTGCTGACTGGGCGCTTTTGGAGACGGTATCTGACTCGGGAATATCCCACATATAATGCGCTTTCAGCCGCCTTTGCTTTCCATGCCCTAGTTCTTGCTTTCCTGCCTCCAAATCCTCTCTGCAATTCGACTCTCGCTCTGTTCGCCAGTAGAGTTGAGATGGCGCCCAAGAGAAAGGCCTCGAGTTCATCCGCTGCGGTAATTCCCCCTATCGACCCCAACAGCCAGTTGCCTTTCACAGGTAACCACATGTCTGTTGTCTTCGAGCCTGACCTCCTCCACCTCGTGTCCATCGGGGTTATTCCCCCGAGGGAGCTTTGTTCTTGGCGGATTTGTCATGGGGTCACTGTCCCGATAGAGGATACCCATGAATCCGTGATTTACGTTCCTTTTCTTCTCCGCGGTCTCGCTCTCCCCATTTCTCCCTTTTTCCGCGACCTCCTTGATTTTTATCGCCTTAACTTGACCCACCTGAATCCCAATTCTATTCTTCAAATTTCTATTTACGTTCATTTGTTCGAAGCTTTTCTTGGTGTGCTGCCACATTTTGGGTTGTGGAAGTACTTGTATCACTGCCGCCCTGGAATGGCCGGGGGTCAGCATCAGCTGGTTGGGGGTGCTAGTTTGGAGATGCGCCGTGGGAGGAAGACTGAGTATCTTGAAATCCCTCTCAAAGACAGTATCAAGGGATGGCGCTTGGAATGGTTTATTGTTGAGAACCATGGAAATTCTCTCCCCCACGGTCGGGAAGGCAGCCGGATGTTCGCACTCCGAGTTGGACTGAGTCTCCCACGAATCAGGAGGTAGCTGAGGCGAGGGCTTTGCTAGCTGAAGTTGGACTGCTGAAAGATAGGGGTCTGACTGCTGAGGCTGTGGTTGCTGATTTTGTTTTCAAGAATATTCAGCCGTTGAAGGACAGGGCATACCCGGCTTATCTGTACCGAGGTCTAGCTGACTCAACTCGGGTTACCAATAGGAAAATTCCCTCTGTAGACTTGGTGAACCGACTTGAGATGATTCTTAGAGGCAAGGTATCAAATACTGGTGCCCCAGTGGCATACTCAGCATGGAACCTGCCCCCTCCCAAAGCCTTCACTCTTTTTGTGTCAAATCCACCTGTCGCTGATGGCGGTTTGGGCCTTAGAGTGCGACCCTCTGCCGAAGAAATTAACACTTTGGTTGCCTTGCTCGGGGAAATTCCTGATGACGAACGACAAGTCCACTTTGAGGTGCCTTTGGATCCTAGTGACGCAGAAATAAGTGCTATGCTTGATTTGCTGGCTGAGGACTCTCCTGATGCTGCTCCTGCCGGGACATTGGTGGTGGCACCTCTCCCAGAAGCTAGTACGACTTTGGATATTCAGAAGCCTGCCAGTGCTCGCCCGAGACGCCCTTGCCAAGCCAATCAACTTGATCCTTCTGCTGATGAGCAGAAAAAGAAAAAGAGACGTCTTCGGCAAGTATCTAGTTTGGATCGGGGCGCTGGTCCTTCGGTTCCTGCTGCTGAGGAGGTTCCCGTGCCTGATTTTACTGACGCCGACCCCAATGGGTGTGCTCCATCTGCTGCTGATCCCAATGGGTGTGCTCCATCCGATGCTGATCCCAATGGGTGTGTTGCTTATGTTGTTGATGAAAACGACAGGGAGGAAGAAGATGAGGTCCCTCTGACTCGGAAGAACAGTCGGCAGTATATTGCCAGTAGGGAGAGTAGTGGAGTTCCTTCTCCTGCTCTATCAGCCCTCGTTGGTCTACAGGAGTTATCTCTGGCAAACTTTGATCAGACTCCAGAGGATATGGTTCCAGAGGACCTTTTATCAGAGCCAGCAGATGATGGTGTGATGGAGGTTTGTGCGATGTGCTCGATGCTGGGTTGAGGTCATCCCACGCCTCATCGACCTTAGAGCGCGGTCTTGAGGGTCAGGAGACTGACTTGGATCATCTCGGTCCCATGGAAGTAACTGAGGGGCTTTCAGCCTTAGAGGCGGCTACTGCAGAGAACCTGGCCCTCAAGGATGGTGTTGACGCTTACCCAGCCCCCGAGGGTGACTCGGCTCGGGTGGGAAGTGCAAGCTACTGCCCAGCCCCCGAGGGTATTGCCGGAGATGATCCGGCTCTCGTGGGTAGCGCAAACTATGACCCAGCCCCCGAGGGTGTCCGAGCGGGGTCTCCCTCTTGTACTTCCATGGACGTTCATGCGGGATCGCCTTCGCACTCCGGCTGCATGGTGGTAGCCCAAGCTTTGGACCAGGGAGTCGCTTTCGAGGGCAGCGTCCCCGCTGGCCAAGTTTTGAGCTCTGTTGATGGCACTGAGTTGGTTCCTGCTGGTTTGTTGCAAGCTGCTTCGGGTAGCGACCTTACGCCCGGTCATCAATTGATCTCTCACGATTTGGGAGTCCCTTCGTTCTTCTCCAATCTCTAGGTACTGTGATATACTCTGTCCTGACTTTTGCACCGTATGAACTGCTGTCATTACACTCATCTGTTCTCCTTATCAGGCTTTGGTGGACAGGATGGCTAGCCAGCTGAGGTTGCAGGGTGCTTCTGTTCCAGAAGGAGCTTTGTCTCTTGCACGTTGGAATCCAGTGTTACTTCAACAGCGTGTCTCTGACTTGGAGGCGACCAATGCTGGTTAGTGCTTTTTTGCTTCTCTTTGTCTTCATTGTTGAACTGCCTTACATTCTGACCCTTTTGTTTGATTGTCTACTGATAGATATGACTCGGCAAATTTCCACTCTTGAAGAAAAACATTCTCGAGATCAGGCCGAACTGGTCCCGCGGTGCTCTAATTTTGAAGAAAAGTATTCTTAGAGCCAGACTGAACTAGCCCAGGTCTTTGCTGCCCTAGATGACGCCAATGCACTGAGCTCTTCCCTTCGCACTCAGCTTGATTCTGAAAAGGTGACTTATGAAACTGTGCCTTGCATTGCTGTGTTCCTATTGCTTGTTTGATGTTTGAAGGAGTTGATCCTTGTTTGCAGGAAGAAAAACATGTCCTTGCTGCGTCTCGCGACAATCTTGACAGACTGTATCGCGACTCTAGCAATTCGTTGACCATCCTGGAGAGGAGTCATCGCTTCTCCATGGAGGAGTTAGATAATCTTCGCTGTAGGCTGCAGGAATCCACGGATGACGTGATCCGTCTCAGGCAGTTGATATCGGCTAAGGATGCTACTATCAAAGAACTCCGTGCTTCCAAGAAATCCATCGCCCAGGAGCTAGAAACCGCTCAATTGGCTGCCAAGGTTGCTGAAGAAACTTCCATTACTCTGAGAGCCCAGCGCGACAGAGCCATGGATAAGGCCATTCGGGCGGGACGAATCTTGATGAGGAGACCCGGTGTAGTTGTTCCTGAAGATATAAGGGCTGACGTAAATGCTGCTCCTGATTCCTCAAGTCGCCCTTCCTCGTCGGTTGCTCCTGAGAAAGATATCGCGAAATAGAGAAATATTTTGCGTGCTTTGAGCGCGCGGTTAGCACGGTCATATATTTGTTAGAGGACACCAGTTTAGCATTTGAATGATATTGCTACTCTCCTATTATTTTAGAATTCAACAGTACATAAATTTGCAGTAGTAAAAGGCTGTGTGATGGTTTTGAAACTTGTTTACGGGATATAGAAGTCATCCCTATATGAGTAGTCGTAAGCACGTCAGATCGCCTTAAGTCGCTGCTGACTTAAGTCGATTGCTTCTGTTTATAGGGCATAGTGATCACCCCGAGTTACGTAAATGTGAGCATGTTGCACCGCCTTAAATCGTTGCCGACTTAAGCCGATTGCTCCTTAGTAGGGCATAGTGGTCACCCCGAGTTAAGTAAGCGCGAGCATGTTGCACCATCTTAAGTCGTTGCCGACTTAAGCCGATTGCTCCGTTAGCAGGGCATAGTGGTCACACCGAGTTAAGTAAGCGTGAGCATGTTGCACCGTCTTAAGTCTTTGCCAACTTAAGCCGATTGCTCCGCTAGCAGGGCATAGTGGTCACCCCGAGTTAAGTAAGCGTGAGCATGTAGCACCGTCTTAAGTCTTTGCCGACTTAAGCCGATTGCTCCGTTGGCAGGGCATAGTGATCACCCTGGGTTAAGTAAGAGTGCTAGTCAATCATGAACAAATTGAGTATCTTTGAAGCCTTCTTTATTGATGACATATCTCCCGTTTTACAGAGTACATCGTTGTCCTGATAGCTTTTGAAATATAGCTAAGGATAAAATTTCCTGAGGTGTTCTATATTCCAGGAATTCCCAATATCTGTGCCGTCCATTTGAGTGAGACGATATGATCCCGACCGAGTGACTTCTGCTACTATGAATGGTCCTTCCCATAAGGGTGACAACTTGTGCCGTCCCTCCTCTGTTAGAATTCGGCGGAGGACGAGATCTCCCACTGAGAAGGATCGTTGTCGCACGGCCTTGTCGTGATAGTGTCTCAGAGTCTGCTGGTACCGTGCTGATTGAATTACTGCATTCAGCCGTTCTTCTTCGAGTACATCAATGTCCTCCAGCCTAGTAGCTTCGGCTTCTACTATGCTTTCAAAGACCAACCTCGGCGCTCCGAACTTGAGATCGGTGGGTAATACTGCCTCTGACCCATAGACCATGAAGAAAGGAGTGTTTCCATGTAGAGCTCGGCTAGGTTGGGTTCTTAGGCTCCAAACGACGTAGGGCAATTCCCTTATCCACTTTCCTGCGAACTTTTCATTCTTTTCGAAGACCCTTTTCCTTAGTGCCTCCAGTATCATCCCGTTAGCTCGCTCAACCTGCCCGTTGGCCCTCGGGTGTGCTAGCGAAGCATACTTGATCCGAATGTTCTTTTGCTCGCAGAAATAGAAGAATTCTGAACTTGTGAAGTTGGATCCTAAGTCAGTTATGATGTTGTTTGGTATTCCGAATCTGAATATTATGTCTTGTATGAATTCCACGGCCTTAGCCGAGGTTAAAGAAGCAATGGGTTTGAACTCTATCCATTTAGTGAATTTGTCGATTGCTACCAGTACATGAGTGTATCCTCCTTGAGCTTTCTTGAAAGGTCCAATCATATCTAGTCCCCAGCATGCGAAGGGCCAAGTTACTGGTATGGTCTGCAATTGGTGTGCTGGTAGATGTTGTTGCTTTGACAAGTACTGGCAAGCTTCGCACCTCTGAACTAACTCGGCTGCATCGCTTTTCGCTGTTGGCCAATAGAATCCTGACCTGAAGACCTTCCCGACTAGTGTCTTGGATGCTGCGTGTATTCCGCATTGCCCAGCATGGACCTCATCCAGAAGTTGCTTCCCAGTAGATGAGAGAATGCACTTCATGAGGACGTCTGATGCACCCCTTCTGTATAATGTTTCCCCAATGAGTGTGTAGTGGGCTGACTGTCTGGCGATGCGCTCGGCTACATTTTGTCATCTGGTTCCTCTTCATTCTTTATATATCTGATGATCGGCCTTCTCCAATCATCAGAGTCTGACTCTGGTTGATTCATGATATTACACTCTTCTGCCTGATCCATTGAGATGCTTGGTTGTGGTATTTCTTGTACAAAGACTCCGGGTGGGACCTGAGTTCGACTGGATCCTAGCTTGGACAATACATCGGCTGCCGTGTTTCGATCTCTTTCTACATGATGAAATTCTAGGCCTTCAAATTTATCTTCTAGTTTCCGGACGGCAGTGCAGTATTTTCCCATTGAATCATTTGAACAGTCCCATTCTTTGTTTATCTGACTTATGACCACCAGAGAATCTCCGTATACCATTAATCTCTTGATGCCTAATGATATGGCGATGTTTAGTCCATGGATCAGAGCTTCATACTCGGCTGCGTTGTTAGAGGCTGGAAATAACAACTGGAGGGCATATTTGAGGTATTCGCCTCTAGGTGCGATGAAGAGAATTCCCGCGCCTGCTCCCTGCAGCTTCAACGAGCCATCAAAATACATCCGCCATACTTCTGCAGTCTATGGGTTCTCTGGTACTTGTTGTTCAGTCCATTCTGATACGAAGTCAACCAATGCTTGTGTTTTAATGGCGGTACGAGGTCGAAATTCGATGTCATGAGATCCCAGTTCACAGGCCCACTTGGCTATTCGGCCAATGGCTTCCTTGTTGTGAAGAATATCCCCTATCGGAAAACCGGTGACTACTATGACTTTGTGGTCATCAAAGTAATGACGTAGCTTGCGGGCAGTTAGAAGTACTGCGTATAATAGCTTCTGAACTTGAGGATACTTTTCCTTCGAGGGACCCAGAACTTCACTGATGAAATAAACTGGGTGTTGCACTGGGTAGGCATGTCCTTCTTCTGCTCGCTCGACTACCAACATAGTGCTTACCACGTGAGTCGTGCAAGAGATATACAGCAGCAGATCTTTAGCCGGCTGAGTCGATGTGGCTCGCCGTGGTGGTTTCAGTACTGGTGGGGTTGTCAAGAATTTTTTCAGTGCGTCTAGAGCTTCCTGCGCTTCTGAAGTCCACTGAAACTTGTCCACCTTCTTGAGTAGCTTATAAAATGGTAAACCTTTTTCTCCCAGCCTGGATATAAATCTACTCAGGGCTGCCACACATCCGGTAAGTCGCTGAACCTTCTTTTGTGATCGTGGAGCCTCCATTTTCATGATAGCTTCAATCTTTTCCGGATTAGCCTCAATTCCTCGGTGGCTGACAATAAATCCGAGTAGCTTCCCTGCCGGTACCCCAAAGACACATTTTTTGGGATTAAGCTTCCATCGATATCGTCGTAGACTGTTGAAAACGAGCTGTAAGTCTTCGATGAAGTTTTCCGAGTTCTCTGTTTTGATTACCACATCATCCATGTAGGCTTCCACACGCTTGCCCCAGTGATCGACTAAGCATGTTTGAATGGCTTTCTGATAAGTCGCTCCAGCGTTTTTGAGGCCAAACGGCATGGAGGTATAGCAGAAAGCACCGAAGGGAGTGATGAACGCTGTCTTTTCCTCGTCTTCCTTTGCTAGACTGATCTGATGGTATCCGGAATAGCAATCCAGGAAAGACAGCACAGAACATCCAGAAGTGGAGTCTACCACCTGATCTATCCTTGGGAGCCCGAAGGGATCCTTTGGACAATGTTTGTTGAGATCAGTATAGTCGACGCACATGCGCCAATCCACTTTATTCTTTTTGAGTACAAGAAGAGGGTTGGCTAACCACTCGGGATGTAACACCTCTCTGATAAACTCAGCCGCGACCAAGCGGGCCAGCTCAGCGCGAATGGCCTCTCTCTTGTCGGGCGTGAAACGGCGTAGTTTTTGCCGGATCGGCCTTGCTTGGGGATAGACCTTCAGTTTGTGCTCGGCCAGTTCTCTCGAGACTCCCGGCATATCCGCAGGTTGCCATGCGAATACGTCTCGGTTGTCTTGCAGGAACTGGACGAGCGCGCTTTCCTATTTATCGTCCAGGCTGGAGCTGATGATGGTAGTTTTGCGCTCATCAGCGAATCCAAGGTTGATTCTTTTGGTTTCCTCAGTCGGCCGCATAGAGGTCGCGGCTTGAGCTTCGTTCGCCGGTGCCATAAGATCTTCCTCAGGCTTAGAGTTTGCCTGGATCAAAGAAGTCGCCGACGGTTTGGTGGTGAGGGCCGTCTGGATGGCCACTCGGAAACATTCTGCGGCGCCTTGGAGGTCAGCACGCACAGTTATGATTCCTTGTGGTCCCGGTATCTTCAATATCATGTACGTGTAATGCGGAATGGCCATGAATTTTGCCAACCTCGGCGTCCCGATGATGGCGTTGTACCCGCAGTCGAAATTCGCCATTTCGAACCTCAGGAACTCAGTTCTGTAGTTCTCCGGAGTTCCGAAGGTGACGGGCATGTAGATGTGGCGCAGCGGATATTCCCCTTCAGTCGGCACGATGCCGAAGAAAGGAGTGTCTGACTCGTGGAGTTCTTTGAGGTGAACTCCCAAGCCTCGGAGTGTCCGGGGGAAAGTGACGTTGATGCTGCTCCCCCCGTCCACTAACACCTTCTTCACCCTGCTCTCTCGGATCACCGGATCGACGAGGAGCGGGTATTTGCCTGGGTGGTCAAGTTGAGCCATTGATCCGCCCGAGTGAAGGTGATCGGGTGCTCCGACCACCGGTATGGGGCGGGAGGACCGGTGGTCGCCACCAATATCTGGCGATCGTTGAGCTTTTGTTGTCTTTTGTTCTCCTGCGATCCGTGTCCGCCGAAGATGACGTTGACCTCCTTGTCAACGCGTGGGAAAGCTCCTCCTCCTCCCTCCTCCTGCTGCTGGGGTTGTCGTGGTTCTTCTGGTCCTCCCCTTGGCGGAGGAGGAGGTAGAGGTTGGAAGGGTCGACCGTGCTCGACGGAGTGTTTGAAGTCCCTGCAGTTCCGAAGAGTGTGGCGCATGTCCTTGTGGTATGGGCACTGGGCGTCGAGGATGTCGTCCAGTGTACGCTCACCTTCGCGGGGTCCTCCCCGAGCGCGAGAGGCAGGTGGTCCAGCGGCATGCACCTCTTCGCGCGGTCTCTTCTCCCAGCGTTTGTCAGGTTGCTGGTTCGCGTCGTGGTGCTGCCGGTGCGGGCTTCGCTCCCCCGATGAGGTCCTGGGCTCGCTCGTCGGCCGTGATGTACAGGTCGGCTTCCCGGAACACCTCCTCGGAGGTAGTTGGCGCCTTCTGCAATATGGCTCGGACGAAGGCCGAGTCGTTGGATCCTCTGTAGAAGTCCTCGATCACGGCCGCCTCCGTGACCTCGGGGATACGATTTCTCATGGTCTAGAACCTTTTGAGGTACGACCGGAGAGTTTCGTCCTCCGGCGCTTGATGGATTTGAGGTCCCATGGTTGCGCCGGTTTGTCGGAGAGGGACTGAAAATTGGCGGTGAAGCGTCGACTGAAGTCGCTCCAGTTGTTGATGCAGTGTCGAGGTAGATGTCGTAGCCATTGCAGTGCGTCTTGCCCGAGGACAATGGGTAAGTACGCAGTCATCATGTCTTCGGATGCTCCGGCGGCTCGAGCGGCGGTGGTGTAGACGGCCAGCTAGCCTCCTGGATCCTGCTTAGGTTCATACTTGTCGACATTGGATACCTTGAAGTTAGGGGGCCACTGAATGGCCCTAAGGCGCGGAGTAAGGGCGGACACTCCACATGTGTCCTCCTGTCGTCGGGGATGATGTCTGTCCCGGGGAGGGGAGTAGTTGTTGTGGTTCCTCGATCGTCCCTGGGTAGTTCCGCCAGTCGAGGCCGTCGTTGATTCGGCTCTAGTGGCTTGACTCCGAGTTGGGATGCCATGATCCCTGTCGTACTCTTCCCGGCGGCGGATCTCGTTCTCATGCCGTCGTTCACGCGAAGCGTTGATGGAGCTCCGCGCGTCTCGGCGACTGTTGATGGCATGTCGCAAATCGTTCGGCGGGTGAGCGAGAGGTAGAAGATGGTTGGCTGCTTGGGTGAACAGGCGTCGATAGCCCTCGGCGTCGGGAGTCCGAGGGAGTCCATCAGCTATCCGAGCTAGTACTCCTCCGACTTCACTCGGCGTGTTCATGGCTCGGGCAAAGTCGGGGTTCAGGTTGCGACCGAAGAGTGGATTTTCCCGGCGCTGCCTTGCGTCTTGCTCGGCTTGTTTCTGAGCTCGTCGACGATCACGTCATCGGGAGTTCCTTCGTTCTCTGAAGACGCGTTCTTCCGGAGTTTCTCCCATCTCCGAGACCTCGTCTCGCGAGACAGGCTGTTCCGGATCCCGTTCTCCGGCTTGGTGATGTCGCCGGACGTTTTGGCGCCGGTTTCTTCGTCGACGGGACTCCCGCTGAGGTGGTTCTTCCCCAGGCGTGGTTGGCTCGTCGTCGGAGACGGGAGGCGACTCCACTTTCCCGATGAAAAGAACGTCGGGGTAGAATGGCGCGGCTATCGTGGCGATCTTCCTTCGGAGAGCTGGAGGTTGCACTTCTCCGGTATCCTTGGAGTTTGTTGGAGGAGACTTCTTTCTTGGCGGATCTGCGATGCGGTGTAGAGTTCCCTCTTTGTCTGCTATGAACGAGATCGTTCCAAAGCAGAACATGGATCCGGGACAGAAGTTGATCTTACTGTGGAAGGTGACGGCCATTGAGCTAGCTTAGATCGTCGACACACCCCCTACCTGGCGCGCCAGCTGTCGGTGTTTTGGGTCCGACCGCACACCTGGGGTTGCCCCTCGAGGTGTTTTAGGAGTAGGACGGTGTCGCCGACTGTAGCTAAATGGTTCGTGTTAGATGCACGAGGGACAATGGACAGTGTTTACAGGTTCGAGCCGCTTAGAGATGCGTAACACCCTACGTCCTGGTGAGGATGCTTTGTGTAATGGGTTACAAGGTAGTTCTCTAAAGCGAGAACATGGAGGGTTGAGGTGGATGGCTGAGTAGTGAGATCGATTGTTCTGAAGGGGTGCTCCCCGGGCCTTATATATTCGACCGTGGGGCAACACATGTGGATATGATAACAACGTGCACCTAAAAGATAGTGAACTGTTCGAGTCTATCTTCCTATGATTCTGCCGACCTATCCTCGCCTGGTTCCGTTGCATGGGGCTCCAGCGCGGGAAAGTCAGATCTTCTATTGTGGTTTCTTGCTCAACGTTGTGGGCCCGTCCGGTCTTGCACCGATCCGGCCTTACGTCGATCTGCTTTATTGATTGTCCCTCCCCAGGCCCATGAAGGAATGACCTTACGATTTATTGGGCCCTTGGGCCTTTCGTGAGGTCTTTTACCCTTCCAGTGGACCCGGGGGATATCTGTCCCCCACAGACCCCGACCATTGTGATTGGGAAAATCGTGGCTTTTGAGATGTCGCGAAAAATGTGTCGAGGAGAGGAGCCAACTTCCTCAAGGCCATATGCTTTTGCATGTGATGAAAGGAAGGGCAAAACCAAGTTCCTCATGTGAAAAAGAGGAAGAAGAAGAAAGTTATGATGGTGAAGATAATCAACCATGCACATCATCCTCTGAGGACGAAGAAACAATCCGACGCGTCGGAAAAGTAATGGGGATGATCCGCAAGATTAATCTAATGGGTGTGCCCCTGTAGGTTGAAGATCTTCTCTTTAACATTGATAGGAAAAAGCAAAGAAAGAGAGGGTGCTTCGCATGTGAGGAGAAGGGCCACTTCAGGGACAACTGTCCAAATATGGCCGAACCCAAAAAGGAGAGGACCAAAGGCAAGGCACTAACAAGTGTTAGAACTTGGGATGATTCTTCAAGTGAAGATGAACCTCCAAGGACGCGCAGCCACCGGTCCTCATCACGCTCATCACGGTCATCACACAAATGCCTTATGGCAAGAGGTAACAAAAGCATTCCATCCTCTAGTGATGAAAGTAGTAGTGATGATGAAGGTGAGGGAAAACCCTTTGTAGATGAGCTTGCGAAAGCTGTAGAATTTTTCCAGGATGTTTGCACTAAGCAAAAAGCTCAACATAAAACCTTGAAAAATAAGTTGATTAGCTCCCAAAATGATTATAAAGGTTTGCTAGAAAAATTTGAAACTTTTGCAAACTTAAATAGTGAGCTGTCAAGTAAAATTGAGCTATTAGAATCTAGTGCTCCATCCACTGCTACCGATGATGGTCTCATTAAAAAGAATGAAAAATTTAAGGCTAAGTTAGCTAGCTACCAAGAAGCTATTGAAAATTTGCTAGAGAAAATGGAAATTCTTAGCATACACAATAATGAGCTAACTACTAAGCTAGAAAGCATTGGTAGCACCCCAACAGCATCTTTAGTTGAAATACCTAAAATTATTAAGAAAGATGCTTCTACTTCTTGCTTTGATTTAATTAATGATTCTAACCCCTGCAACCAAGTTCTTGTTGAGAATATTGTTGTAGAAACATGTTTGGATGAGGTTGCAAAGGAAAATGAACAATTAAAGCAAGAAGTGGCTCGCCTTGGCAAGACTTTGTATGACAAGAAAGGCAAAGCCAAACAAATCCGACCTCCACAGGATAACACCACTGCGGGAGTGAACAAGCCTATGGAGGGAGAAACTGTAATTTGTAGGCTATGCCATATGGAAGGCCATAAGTCTTTCCAATGCAAGGCGATGACCGGGGATAAACAAAGGCAAAAGCTCAAGCAAAAGCCATCAAGCAAAATCTCCAACACCTACATCAAAAAGGTGGACAAAAAGGCTGCTACACCATATTTGATCAAGAAGAAAAAGAATGGGAAGGTGATAGCAATCAAGGCCAACAAGCAAGCCAACAAAGCAAAGGGGGCCAAACGCATCTGGGTGCCAAAGGAAATAATTTCAACCATGAAAAGCACCAAGGTTTGGATCCCGAAAGGGAAGTGAGTGGACCGAAGGTCGTCGGTAAATTTGGAGACTTGGCAAAGTTGGGATGTACATCATGGGATACATCATATTGGATCAAAGTTAATTGCCAAGTGGGTTAGTGAAAATTTTGGACCCAAATTTCCCACCCATGACTAAGGTAACTAGATTTATTGTATCTCCTGTTTTTAGATATGTGTATCTACTTACCTTGTATCTAGTTTACCTTTCTTGCCTAGTATTATATTTGGTATTTACTTTTGTTTAAAATTATGCATACTAGGTAAATCACATGGTAGGATTGCTTGTTTTCAATTCATATACTTGAGCAAACCTACATGGCTTAAAATGTTTATTTAAGCACGGCACATAGCTTCTCTATCACTCCATAGTAAATGATACATCAATTGAAAACTTAGAATTCTACAAGTTGTATCATTTAACTTATATGTGCCAAAGTTCGGATTATAGATAATTTGCCCCTCTTGATATCAAATCAAAGTGCATGTCTCCTACAAGTATTCAAAACTTGTATGCACACCTTCAAGGGGAGGTTACTCTATAATCTAATACTTTGAAGACTAACACCTTTTCAAGTCTATTTCATGTGATAGTCTCATTGTAAGGAAAATGAGGTCCCCGGAGAAACACAACAATCTTCTACTGCAAAATCTCCAAGAACTCTCATGTCTCTCAAGCTCGCCATTGAATTTCAATCGGCATCTTTTGAGACTACATCTAGTATCATTTACATGTCTTCTCCAATATTTGATTAGACTATATTTCATATCATATACTTCCATGTTGCTAAAAATGCATAAGTGGCTAACTCATATTCTGTTACCTATGCATAAGGGAAGTTAGTCTATTCAAATTTTGTCTTCCACCTCTAATTTTCACATGCTTTTTCCTAAAAGTAGAAGATCTCTGTCAGGGGGAGTATTTCTTCGCCTCTAAAAAGGGGAGAAATTTTCTTTCTAAAAGAGAACACTCATTTAGGGGGAGTAATCTTTTGAGGACAAGCTTTTATTTGCTTCCTATATGCTTTTAAATGTCTTCCTTTTCGGTGGTTGATGCCAAAGGGGGAGAAGTTTAGGGACCAAAGCAACGAAAACTATATCAAACACCAAACACCACCAATTTAAAAATTTTAAATCTTCAAATGACTTTTCAAGTGGTCTTGGTTATTTGGTCCAAAAATAGGAAGTAAGTGAATTATGGAGTTAGGGGGAGGCTTAAGTCCATAATATCACATTGTGGGGACAAACATGGATCCTAGCAAGTAGATTGCATATTTTCATTCAAATACTTGTATTATTTGCTTGCTTTTTGGTTGTGTTGTCATCAATCACCAAAAAGAGGGAGATTGTAAGGAAAATGAACCCCGGGCCATTTGGCTAATTGAGTTTTGGTGTTTGATGATCAACACAATCCGTGAACTAATAAGTTTTCTAGTGTTTATGATTGTAGTTCACAGGATGCAAGATTTACTTGGACTAAGGAATTGGGGAAAGCAACACCTCAAAAGAAGACATTAAGAAGATCCAAGAAAAGTCCAAGTGTGCCGCCTGCGGACTGTCTGAGCGTGGAGCACCGGACTGTCCGGTGGCACACCGGACTGTCCGGTGCCCACACGCCGGACTGTCCGGTGCACCAGGGAACTGCAGCCCAACGGCTAGTTCTAGGTGGCACCCGGAGAGAAGACCACCGGACTGTCCAGTGTGAGCATCGGACTGTCCAGTGTGAAAAGCCTGCGGCGCCAACGGTCACCTGCTCTGACAGGGCAACGGCTAGGCACACCGGACAGGCTACAGTGTGTTGTCCGGTGTGCCGCAGAGAACGACAGCTTTTCTCCAATGGCTATTTTGGAGTTGGGGCCTATATATACTTCACCCAACCGGCCATCTGGAGGTGTGGGAGCCCAAGCAACAACCAAGGCATATAGTGCACATTTCCAAGAGCTCAAACACCCAAGTGCTTAATAGAATCACTCGGTGATTAGCGTAGGTGCTTTGCGAAGTGCTTAGGTTAGTTACACCGCTTTAGCGCTTGCTCTAGGTGAACCCTAGTTAGTTGAGTGAGTTTTATAAAACCACACAACCCCTCGGCTCTTGCGTGAGCCGTTGTAATTGTACCGAATGGGGCGAGAGTCTTGCGATACCGTGACAACCGCGTTTGTGACACGGCCGCCATCGTGTACCGGAGGGAACGAGGCCCATGGCGTTTCGGCCGAAAGCTCGATAGTGGAGACGGCGGAGAGCGTCCGAGAGGAGCCGGAAGCGGAGCACCACTTGCGCGTGGAGAAGGCCCGCGGCTCTCTACGGAGTTACTCGACCATGGTGCTTGGCCCTCGCGTGGGCTTCCCTTTGCGTAGGGGCACCAACGAGGATTAGTCGGGACCTTGCGTGGTTCTGGATACCTCGGTAAAAATACCGGTGTCATCCGCGAGAGTTTGCATTCTCTACCTTGCTCTTTAAGCTTCCGCATTTATATTAAGCATTTAAGTTTCAATCTTGTATTCAGACTTATATAGTGTAGATTGAAACTTAGCCATTGCGGTAGAGATAGCAACACTTAGACAAAACCTAGTTTGCACTCTCTAGTTTGATTATTTGCATAGGTTTTGCTCTAGGGATTTATTTGTGGCCTAGTTTAGTAAAAGTTTTAGAAGTCCTAATTCACCCCCCTCTTAGGCGTCACCCGTTTCCTACAAGGTCTTCTGTTTGAAATCTGAAATCTACTTAATAGAAGGTGTGTATAAGTACTTTAAGTCTTTACTTCTAAGTTATAGTCGAGTGGAATCGTGTAATGTTTTGATGGTGCTCTACTTGCTAGAATGATCAGTGAGATGATTTCCTTAAATTTTTAGATTGCATAAGTATTAATTGTTATTGCTTTAGGATTCATTTTACATAAGAAAAAAGGATCCAACTGATTCCATTTCTCCTGGGCCAGTGATGTTTTTAAACTGATAATGCTCCTGTAAAATTGTTGTAGTTCAATCTAATAGTGGTAGGAATCAAACTTGATTGTGTTAAAAAAAGGGTGTGCCAGATAACCAAGTTATTAACACCCTAAAACTGCACTGCGAAGCAAGCTATAGGCGACCAAATGGCAACTGAATTATAATTACTAAGCTTTGTGGCCATATGAAGCTTTTTGGCTATGTGTTCTTATGAGATGATTTTTAACTTCTGATCTTAACTAACAGTTCAGGAACAATGAGTTCTGAGTCATCTCAGAATAAACATGAAAGGTAGCACCATGTAAGAGAACAATTATGGGTTTATAGAATTCATTTCTCATGAAGCTATCTTTAGAAAGTTCTTTGCATGTTTATTACTTATGTTTACAGGTTTTGACTTGCAGCAAAATGTGTATGCAACTACTATGGCATATCAGTGACCTTCTGATAAGATATAATGGCATAATTTTTTTGACTGTTAACATAGTGTATGACATTTGATGTCGTAATTTGTTTTGGAAGAAAATTTAATCTCAACATAGAATTTTTTACCGACAGATTTATGGTCTTTTAATATCTACAGGTTGTGGAAACTGAGATCATTGTAACTCAAATGAGAGCTTGGCACTTAGCATATAGACGCCACTAGAACCAATCTGGAATTACTGTGAGGTAATTTTATATCTTGTTCAAGTTGGAGAATTAATAGCTAGCATATGCTTCCTTAATGATGTTTTCTTTTTCAATGTATCTTCATATTACCAAACCCTTTTCTTGTAGGAGAAACGGATATAGAGTGATAAAGGCATTAATGTAAGTACTACATAAATGTACTACTGGAATTACTCATGGATACTTTGGCTTATCTCAAGGTAGAATCTGTATACCCAGTGGTTTAGTCTGTGGCAGCATCGTCCTATCTAGCTCCACATAGTACTGCTAGAAGCACCTAGCTAGGTGAGCAACAAGAATTGTTTTTCACCTGTGTCTAAGTAGCTAGGATGTAATTACATGGCGAGGTCTGTCTTACCGCGCCGCTGCTGTCATCATCGTCATTTAGATCTGAATATGTCAACCATTCATGGCCCCTACCGTTTATGGCACCACTTCCTTTGATTGTGATTCTGGTTAGCTTTGTGAACTCAATGCATTAGAGCAAACCAAAACTCCACGCTCTTGCACTGGTTTCAGCCAAAATAGTTCTGTATGTAGGGATAGTGTAAAAATTTTGGTACATGATGAATCATTGAAAGTTATTGAGAATTAATTGTGAATTGTTCTGCTCTATTGAATAAACATAATTGTTGGTTAGATGCTGAAGGAGAAGTATAAAAATTATCCAGTATACTAATGCTACGCTGCAAAAGGTAAGCGCTAAATTTAAAATATATTTTCTTTTGTTCCTCCATTTTGCATAAGTAATAGGTTTCTGTCGCTAGTTAGTGGTGCTGATGTGAATCGGTAAGTTCAATGTGTTTGCTGTTTATTACAGAAGTGGATAAGGCCGTTAGATGGGCTACAAACCACTATCTGTCATCAACAGCTCTTCCTTCTATCAAGGGAGACAAGTTAATCATTCCCCATGAGAGGTATATCTACTTCACATCATATATTTTTAGAGAAACAATTAATATTGTTTTATTTGATTTTTATTTTGGAAGTACCTTGCTGCTACAGGAGGGGTGCGGTAGCGGCAACCGATGTATCCCTTGGACAATCTGGTTTTGACATGATGCAAATCAATCTGTTGTACATTGTATTCTGCACTTGCACAGGTTGTTTGGCTAATTACAAGATTATCTCAGTGTTTTGGTTTGGATTTAGAGTACACTTATGTATGAAATATTGATTGGTACTCATCTATATTATATTAATTATATTATTATTAAATAAATGTGTGTGTATTTCTCTTTCAAATTATTATAATGTGGTATCTCAAATGAATATAAATTGAAGAATATATTGTTATTTAAGTAATTTGTTTAAATCTTATTAAGACGGTTCTAAAAATGTCCAATATTGGTCTTCTAAATAAGACGATTTCCAAAACATCCAATATCAGTCACCTAAATAAGACGGTTTTTATATTGCAAGCTTTTATTAATATAGAACATTTTAGACAGTTTACTAAATAACTTGTGACTTAAAATGTTCATATACTTGACGGTTATTTTGAAAAAGTGTCTTAAATAAACATAATTTAAGACAGGTTATTGGACAAAATGACTTAAACAAATACCTTTTTTGGATGATTATAAACTAACAATGTCGTATGTAATATCTTTTTATGACGGTTTGCAACCATCTTAAATGTGGGACATCTTTGGCGACTCCATCAAATTTGGACACTTGAGAAACGTCTTAATAAGTGAAAATTAACCATCTCATATAATAGGATATGTAGTAGTGTTTGATCTACGGATTTACCTCCCGTGTCGAGGTCGAGATGCCCATTAGTTCCCATGGGTGTCTTGATGGGTTTGGCATCCTTCATTCCAAACTTTGTAAGAATATCTTGAGTATATTTTGTTTGGATGATGAAGGTGCCCTCTTGGAGTTGCTTAACTTGAAATCCTAAGAAATACTTCAACTCTCCTATCATAGACATCTCAAATTTCTATACCATGATCCTACTAAACTCTTCACAAGTAGATTTGATAGTAGATCCAAATATAACATCATCAACAGAAATTTGGCATACGAACAAATCATGTGCAATAGTTTTAGTAAAGAGAGTAGGACCGGCTTTTTCGACTTTGAAGCCATTAGTAATAAGAAAATCTCGCAAGCATTCATACCATGCTCTTGGGGCTTGCTTGAGCCCATAAAGCTCCTTGGAGAGTTTGTAAACATGGTTAGGGTACTCACTATCTTCAAAGCTGGGGAGGTAGCTTAACATATATAGACCTCTTCCTTGATAGGTCCATTGAGGAAGACACTCTTCACGTCTATTTGGTAAAGCTTAAAGCCATCGTAAGTAGCATAGGGAAGTAATATGCGAATTGACTCAAGCCTAGCTACGGGTGAATAAGTTTCACCAAAATCCAAACCTTCGACTTGTGAATAACCTTTGGCGACAAGTCGAGCTTTGTTTCTTATCACCACACCATGCTCATCTTGCTTGTTGCGGAATACCCACTTGGTACCTACAACATTTTGATTAGGACGTGGAACCAAATGCCATACCTCATTCCTCGTGAAGTTGTTGAGCTCCTCTTGCATTACCAACACCCAATCCAAATCTCTTAATGCATCTTCCACCCTGTATGGCTCAATAGAAGACACAAAAGAGTAATGTTCACAAAAATGAGCGACTCGAGATCGAGTTGTTACCCCCTTATGAATATCGCTGAGGATGGAGTTCATGGGGTGATCTCTTTGAATCGCTTGATGGACTCTTGGGTGTGGCGGTCTTTGACCCTGTACTTCTTGATCATCTTCCTTGTCTTGATCAATTTCATCTCCCCCTTGATCCTTGTCCTCCTCTTGAGGTGGCTCATTCTCTTGATCTTCTTCTTCATCATCTTGAGCATGTTCCTCATCTTGAGTTGGTGGAGATGCTTGATTTGAAGATGATGGTTGATCTTGGGCTTGTGGAGGCTCTTCGGATTCCTTAGGACACACATCCCCAATGGACATGTTCCTTAGCGCGATGCACGGAGCCTCTTCATGGGATGAAAACGGTCGGAAACGGTATTTATTCGGTGTAACACCCTGAATTTGGGGGTATAAAATTTCTTTGCCCAAATTCACAAATTCAGGTGTTACTCCTCTCTTCACACCTCTCCCAATCTCCTCTTTCTCTTTTCTATAGAAGAAGAGTGGCTATTTTTATGTGTGATTATAATCTTATAGGCCAAACTCAAAGGGAGTATGTAATGTGACATCTTGTTAAACCCTAAATTTCACTTTTGTTTG
This sequence comes from Zea luxurians, assembly GCA_029449295.1. Classification (NCBI taxonomy): domain Eukaryota; kingdom Viridiplantae; phylum Streptophyta; class Magnoliopsida; order Poales; family Poaceae; genus Zea; species Zea luxurians. Next base: position 23,721,167 of record JAOPSE010000003.1, read on the forward strand.
ATGCATAATACTTGGGAGTGCTAATTTGAATTTGTGACATTTTTAGAATTGAGTCAAGTGGAGTAAATAAAAAGAAAAGGGAAAGTAATTGCTAGAATAAAAGAAAAAGGAAAAAGGCCCATACCCTCGCCCCCCCCCCCTTGGCCTTTCGGCCCAATCGGCCCATCCCGCGCGCGCGCCTTCTCCCCCCTCCTCTCTCTGCCCTGGCGGGCCCGCCCGTCAGCGCGGCCGCTCTCCCAGCGCGTGCGCCCGCTCCCTCGCTCTCTCTGCTCACGGGCCCCGGCTGTCAGCTCCCTCGTCCCCGCGTAACCGCCGTCTGAGCTGCGCGTGCCGCGGTCTCCGCGCCAACGTCGCGTGTGAAGCTCGCAACCACCCCGCCCTCGACCACTTGAGCCCCGAGCCTCGCTCACCCTCTCCCCCCCTCATTTGCGCACCTGCAGAGCCCCTTTCCAACCTCCCCCACGCCGCGCGCACGCCAGAGCGCCGTCGCCATTACCCGCCGTCGTCCCGAGTCCGTTTCTCCGTCGACGTTGGAGCCCCGCCGTGCCCTCTGCCACGGTGAGCTTCGCCTCGACGTCCGCAACCCGGGACACGCCCCAATTTCTCCTCTCCCTCCCTAATTTCCTCTGCCCGCGCTCACCCGCCGTCCTCCGTGCAGCCGTAGTGGTCCGCCACCGTCGACACGGGCCGTCGCCGCGCCTTCGCCGCCACCGGGAGGTCCCTGGGATTCGCCTTGAGGTAAGGAACCTCCCCTGCCCTCTCCCTCCCCTTCTATTGCTCCCTGCTGCGCTTAATTCCTCGCCGGAGTCGATTAGCGCCGCCGCCGAGCCATTCCGCCGTGGGCCGCCCCCCTCCGGTGCCCCTATCACGACCTAGCCCCCGCCAGTAAGTTCCCCGCGCCTTCCCCAACCTCCCAGGCCATCCCGGTCACCCTAAGACCCGCGGAGCCCCCGTGCCCCTCGTCTCCGGCGAGCTCCCCCACCGCGGGTGCGGCCGCCGCCGCCTCTGATGGCTGGAGAAGGGGACAGAAGCCAACCGCCCAATCCCCGCCGTCCATCTCAGATCGGACGGCCCTATTTTAAATAGCCCGAGCCTAATCCTGGCCGTCCGCCTGGAATCCGACGGCCCAGGACCGCCCCCTCACGCCCGCGCTCACTCTGCCCGCCCGGCCCCGCCTGTCAGCCGCCCGCGCTCGCTCTGCCCGCCCGGCCCCGCCTGTCAGCTGCCCGCGCTCGCTCTGCCCGCCCGGCCCCGCCTGTCAGCTGCCCGCGCTCGCTCTGCCCGCCCGTCCCCGCCTGTCAGCCGCTCGCACTTCCGCGCGCTCGCGCGCCTCCCCGCCGATCTAATCCTGAGCGTTGATCCGAGATCCAACGGCCGTAGGAGCCCGATACCCCTTCGCCCACGCAACTTCTTAAAGAGACCCCCGGTTTTCTGCAAATTAACCCGCCGTCCCTGGAACTTCGCAGATAGGTCCTCGGACCTTTTATTTAATCCAGAATAAGTATTTAAAGAGTATTTTTAATCCCTAATCTTGTAAAATTCATAACTTTGTCATATGAACTCCAAATTAGGTGCTTCAAATTGCAAAATGTTCATAATATTTTTATCTACCTGTTTAAACAATGTTTCCCTGCTATTTTTATGTCTCAATTAATAGTTGATCATTAGTGTAAAATCAATGTTATTGGAACCCTAATTGAAATAAAGTAAAGGTAGTAGACTTTAATAAAAGTTGGAGCACTTAAGTTTATGGACTTAACACCATGTAATGATTTAACCCCACCACTGACATAGACCTAGTTAGTGGATGATGAATCACTTTGTATAGTCACCTACCCTAGACCTAGGGAACACCAGACTGTCAATCCTTTTCTATTGTGAACCTGTGATCTCTCTGCTGCACATGTTTGGTATATTGCTTTTGTTTGTTATTTCCTAAGTACATAGAATGAATGATTACTTTGCGTAGACAACGGGCAGTCTGTGTTTCCCGAAGAAGTTGCAGAAGAAGCCCCTGAGCAGCAACTTGGTGAAGGCAAGTGTCCTCAGTCCCATTATGTCCCATTTACTTTATAATACACTGTCCCGCATACTATGAACAACCTAAGGATTGACTAGCTTTCTATTTACCTTATCCTTATTTACCTTTCGGATTATCATGGTTAGCTCCATGCTGGTGCTTTACTTCAATCAATGAACATGATGTGAACACTTATGATACGATGTTGTCATTATGATTATGATGTTGGACTAGTGACACTTTAGGGGGCTCGAGCAGTTTCTCGAGTGCCTCTCCGTAAGGACCTGTTCGTTGAGAGACCACCCGGGATAACAGTGCAACCATGAGGGTGAAATGGGATGCCCTTAGCTAATTAATTAGAGGAACTAGAGGTGTAGTTGCTTCGCCGTCGTGCCGTCAATGGGGTCCAGGCACAGTGCTTGCTCTGCCGAGGCTGAGTGCCGAGGTTCTTTCGTTTTGCTTTTTGTTAGTCACTCTCCTGCGGGGAGGGGTACTGTGTTTATCAAACTGGAGAAACCTAACGGGTGGCTATGACCTCTAGGGAATCTTTGTAAAAGCTACGTAGTGATACCCTGCCGGACCACCTAGGTAGTGGTCCATGGGGATTAGCTCTCCCCGGGCAGAAAGGGAATCATGACTCATGGGTAAAGTGTGCGACCTCTGCAGAGGGTAGTGAAACTGATATATCAGCTGTGCTCACGGTTAAGAGCAGCCTTGGGATCCTCTTTGATTAGAAATACTCCGGATACACTTCAGATGATGACTTTAATGATGATGGTTAATGATGGCGAAGTTAATTATGTATTCTAGTATTTCCTCTCCGAGGAGACACTTTTGGGATTATAACTTGGGCTTGATGATAAAATCTGGCTTCTACTAACAGTAAATACTTGACCAACTAAAAGCAACTGCTTGAGCCTAACCCCACATACAAGCTAGTCCACTTCAGCCAAACGGGGCATTTGCTGAGTACGTTGACGTGTACTCATCCTTGCTTTACCACAAAACACCAGGTTGTCCACATTGTAACCACTGCTCAGGAGAAGACGAAGCCGTGGAAGGAGACTTCCAGGAGTTCCAAGACTACGACGAGTTCTAGGTGTGGGTTGGCGGCAACCCCCAGTCAGCTGCCTGTGAAGGCCTTATCTTTACTGCGTTTCTTTTAGCACTTTGATTTACCAGTTAAGTTGATGACTATGTGGATGTCTCTGACTCTGTGATGTAATAAGTTAATACTCTTTTATGTTATTATTAGAGCACTGTGCGATGATGTTAATTTATGTAATCGCTATGTACGTGAGTTCTGATCTTGGCACGTACATAGTTCGCATTCGGTTTACCTTCCAAAACCGGGTGTGACATTCGGTAATCAGTTTTTTCTTTGATTGCAAATAAATAGGATATAGAATATACAATACAAATTTGTATTCTTGTTTTTAACATCCAGCTTGTTAAGATTCATAAAAGATAAACCTCAAATTCATCCTACATTTTCTCAAATAATAGATATAAACTTCGGTATGGATTCGGAAACAAATTCGGTAATTTTTTCAACTTTTTGTGTTGTAGGGAGCAAATAATACATAAAACAACTTATATAATATTTTATTCATATTTGTACTAATGTGCTTGATAACATAAGAAAAGATCAACATCAAATTTTATACATATCTATTTTAAAGTATTAAATTTTTTCTAACAGTTCGGATTACCACTTTCATCCCTATTCATCATCTAGTTCATCAAGATCAACTTGCTCCACTTGTTAAAGACTCTATATGCCCTTGTGTTTGAATCATATCTAGTGGACTTGTTAAAGACTCTATATGCCCTTGTGTTTGAATCATATCCTAGTAAAAAGCCTTCTACAGCCTTAGGAGCAAATTTAGATTTTCTACCTCTTTTGATAAGAATAAAACATTTGCTACCAAAGACTCTAAAATATGAAACATTGGGCTTTTTACCAGTTAGGATTTCATATGTTGTCTTCTTGAGGATTCGGTGAAGGTAGAGCCGGTTGATGGAGTAGCAGGCGGTGTTAATCGCCTCAGCCCAAAATTGGTCCGGAGTCTTATACTCATCAATCATGGTCCTCGCCATGTCCAATAGAGTTCTATTCTTCCTCTCCACTACACCATTTTGCTGAGGTGTGTAGGGAGAAGAGAACTCATGCTTGATGCCCTCCTCCTCAAGGAAGCCTTTAATTTGTGAATTCTTGAACTCCATCCCATTGTCGCTTCTAATCTATTTGATCCTTAAGACGAACTCATTTTGAGCTTGTCTCAAGAATCCCTTTAAGATCTCTTGGGTTTGTGATTTATCCTGCAAAAAGAACACCCAAGTGAAGCGAGAATAATCATCCATAATTACAAGACAATACTTACTCCCGCTGATGCTTATGTAAGCTATCGGGCTGAATAAATCCATGTGGAGTAGCTCAAGCGGTCTGTCGGTCGTCATGATGTTCTTGTGTGGATGATGGGTACCAACTTGCTTTCCTGCTTGGCATGCGCTACAAACTCTGTCTTTCTCAAAATGAACATTCGTTAGTCCCAAAATGTGTTCTCCCTTTAGAAGCTTGTGAAGATTCTTCATCCCAATATGGGCTAGTCGGCGATACCAGAGCCAACCCATATTAGTCTTAGCAATTAAGCAAGTGTCAAGTTCAGCTCTTTTGAAATCAACTAAGTATAGCTGACCCTCTAATACTCCCTTAAATGCTATTGAATCGTCACTTCTTCTAAAGACAGTAACACATGTATCCATAAAAAGACAATTGTATCCCATATTGCATAATTGAGAAACTGAAAGCAAATTGTAATCTAAAGAGTCTACAAGAAAAACATTGGAAATGGAATGGTCAGGTGATATAGCAATTTTACCAAGTCCTTTGACCAAAACTTGATTTCCATCCTCAAATGTGATAGCTCGTTGGGGATCTTAGTTTTTCTCGTAGGAGGAGAACATCCTTTTCTCCTCAGTCATATGGTTTGTGCATCCGCTATCAATGATCCAACTTGAGCCCCCGGATGCATAAACCTGCAAAACAATTTTAGGCCTTGTTCTTAGATACCTAAACGGTCTTGGGTCCTTTCACATTAGAAACAAGCACCTTGGGTACCCAAACACAAGTCTTTGAGCCCTTGTGTTTGGCCCCCAACATATTTGGCAACTACCTTGCCTGATTTGTTAGTCAGCACATAGGAAGCATCAAAAGTCTTAAATGAAACAATAGGCTCATTTGATGCAGTAGGAGTTTTCCTTTTAGGCATTTTAACATGTGTAGAATGCCTAGAGCTAGATGCCTCATTCTTATACATATAAGCATGGTGAGAAATAGAATGAGATTTCTTGTCATGAATTCTCCTAATCTTGTGCTCAGGATAACCAGCAGGATATAAAATGTAACCCTCGTTATCCTGAACCATGGGAGCTTTGCCCTTAACAAAGTTAGACAGTTTCTTAGGGGCATTAAGCTTGACATTGCCTCCCTGTTGGAAACCAATACCATCCTTAATGCAGGGCGTCTCCCACCATAGAGCATGCTCCTAGCAAATTTAAATTTTTCATTTTCTATCTCATGCTCATTAACTTGAGCACTAAGTTGAGCTATGTGATCATTTTATTATTTAATTAAATCTAGGTGATCATGGATAGCATCAACATTAATATCTCTACATCTAGTACAAATAGAAACATGATCGACAGTAGATGTAGAGGGTTTGCAAGCATTTAATTCATCAATCTTAACATGTAGAATAGCATTTTCATTTCTAAGACTGGAAATAGCATCATTGCAAATACTCATATCTTTACCCTTAGCAATTAATTTATCATTCTCAATTTTAAGGCTAGAAATTGATTCATTTAATTTGTCAATCTTAGCAATTAAATTAGCATTATCATTTTTAAGATTGGCAATTGAATCAACACATATATTTGACTTCTCAACCTTAGCAATCAAATTGGCATTCTCAACTCTAAGGTTAGAGATACTGTCATGGCAAGTGCTAAGCTCACTAGTCAATTTTTCACATTTTTCTAACTCCGGAGCTTAAGCATTTTTAACCTTAACATGCTTTTTGTTTTCCTTAATAAGGAATTCCTCTTGGCTATCCAAGAGTTCATCCTTCTCATGAATAGCACCTATCAATTCATTTAATTTTTCCTTTTGTTGCATGTTAAGATTGGCAAAAAGAGTAAGCAAATCATCTTCATCATCACTAGAGCTACCCTCATCACTAGATGTTGTATATTTGGTAGAGGCTCTAGATTTTACCTTCTTTTTGTTGTCCTTTGCCATGAAGCACTTGTGGCCGACGTTGGGGGAAGAGGAGGCCTTTGTTGACGGCGATGTTGGCGGCGTCTTCGTCGGAGGAGGAGTCGGTGGAGCTCATGTTGGAGTCCCATTCCCGACACACGTGGGCATCGCAGCCCTTCTTCTTGTAGTATCTCTTCTTCTCCTTCCTCTTTCCCTTCTTGTCATCGCCCCTGTCACTGTCACTAGACATAGGACATTTTCCAATAAAATGACCGGGCTTACCACATTTGTAGCACACCCTTTTGGAACGGGGCTTGTAGTCCTTCCCCTTCCTTTGCTTGAGGATTTGGCGAAAGCTTTTGATGATAAGCGCCATTTCCTCGTTGTCAAGCTTGAAGGCGTCGATTGGAATCCTACTTGGTGTAGATTCCTTCTTTTCTTCCTCCGTTGCCTTGAATGCGATGGGTTGTACCTCAGGTGTGGAGGTGGCGCCTTGCTCCAAGTTGATGATTTGTTTGGAGCCTTTGATCATCAATTCAAAGCTCACAAACTTTCCTATCACTTCCTTGGGAGACATTAGCTTGTATCTAGGATCACCACGAATTAATTGAACTTGCGTAGGATTACGAAAAATGAGTGATCTTAGAATAACCTTGACCATTTCATGGTCATCCCATTTTGTGCTCCTGAGGTTGCGCACTTGGTTGACCAAGGTCTTGAGCCGGTTGTACATTGCTTGTGGCTCCTCTCCTTGGTTGAGGACGAACCGACTGAGCTCTCCCTCGATCGTCTCCAGCTTGGTGATCTTGGTCACCTCATCTCCTTCATGCGCGGTCTTTAGTACGTCCCAAATCTCCTTGGCACTCATCAACCCTTGCACCTTATTATACTCCTCTCGAAGAGAGGCGAGGAGTATAGTAGTTGCTTGGGAATCAAAGTGCTTGACTTGGGCGACCTCGTCCGAATCATAGCCTTCGTCCCCTGGCGATGGTACCTGCGCTCCAAACTCAACAATGTCCCATATGCTAGCGTGGAGTGAGGTAAGGTGATGTCTCATTTTATCACTCCACATACAATAATCTTCACCATCAAAAATATGTGGTTTGCCTAATGGGATGGAAAGTAAAGCAGTGCGTCTAGAAATACGGGGATAACGAAGTGGCATCTTACTATACTTCTTGCGCTCATGGTGCTTAGAAGTGACGGACGGCGCGTCGGAGCCGAAAGTGGATGGCGACGATGAATCGGTCTCATTGTAGACCACCTTCTTCATCTTCTTTTTTTTCACCGCTCCGATGCGACTTGACATGTGAAGGGGATCCCTTCATCTTGTTGTCGGACTACCCCGATGGAGCCTTCCCGTGGCTTGTAGACTTGTCACCGCCGGTCACGATCTCCTTCTTGGCGTGATCTCCCGACATCACTTCGAGCGGTTAGGCTCTAATGAAGAACCGGGCTTTGATACCAATTGAAAGTCGCATAGAGGGGGGTGAATAGGTGGAATCTGAAATTTACAAACTTAAAGCATAACTACAAGATGGAGTTAGCGTTAGAATTAAAATCGAGTCCGAAAGAGAGGGCGAAAACATATCAACCAAGAAATAAAGCGAGTGACACGATAATTTGTTTTACCGAGGTTTGGTTCTTGCAAACCTAGTCCCCGTTGAGGTGGTCACAAAGTCCGGGTCTCTTTCAACCCTTTCCCTCTCTCAAACGGTCACCTAGACCGAGTGAGCTTTCTTCTCAATCAAATGGGTCACTTAGACCCCTACAAGGACCACCACAACTTGGTGTCTCTTGCTTTGATTACAAGTGTCTTGAGAACAAGAATAGAGGAAGAAGAAAGCGATCCAAGAACAAGAGCTCAAAGAACACGGGCAAAAACTCTCTCTCTCTCTCTAGTCACTATTTGTTTTGGAGTGGAAATGGGACTGGGAGAGGCTTTGATTCTCTTGAATTGTGTCTTGTATTGATTGCACTAGCTCTTGTATTGAATGAGGTGTCTGAAAAAACTTGGATGCTTGGAGTGGTTTTGGTTGGAGGGTATTTATAGCCCTCAACCACCACATAGCCGTTGGGAGGCTGTATGTCGATGGGCGCACCGGACAGTCCGGTGCGCCAGCCACGTCACCCAACCGTTAGGGTTCTGATGGTTTCGACCGTTGGAGGTCAGACTTCTTGGGGCACCGGACAGTCCGGTGCCGCACCGGACAGGCACTGTTCACTGTCCGGTGCGCCTTCTGGCATTGTTCTGTCTCTGCGCGAACTGTCCGCGCACTGTTCACGCACTGTTTAACTTTTGCAGACGACCGTTGGCGCAGTAGTCGTTGCTCCGCTTGGCGCACCGGACGGTCCGGTGCTACATCGGACAGTCCGGTGAATTATAGCGGAGTGGCTTTCCAGAAACCCAAAGCTGAGGAGTTTGGAGTGTACGGTCCCTGTTGCACCGGACACTGTCCGGTGCACACCGGACAGTCCGGTGCGCTAGACCAGGGCACAGTTCGGTTTTCTTTGCTCATTTCTTTTAAACCCTAACTTTGATCTTTTTATTGGTTTGTGTTGAACCTTTAGCACCTGTAGAACATATAATATATAGCAAACTAGTTAGTCCAATTATTTGTGTTGGGCAATTCAACCACCAAAATTATTTGTGAAAATGTTTGATCCTATTTCCCTTTCAATACGCCGAGAAGATGGAGCAAGGCTGGCCACCATGTGACGCCGACTGCGAGAAAACCAACGAGGTGGTTAGAGATCATGCCTAATCGAAAGCTATATACCTGAATAAAAAAGCGCGTACCCATGCGTCTGCGTATTTGCCGAGGCTGCGTCTGTCTTGGTGGTGGAAGGGACTTTGCATCATCAGGCGTTGTTCTTGGCTAGCGTTGTGCGTCTCGTCCCAGTCAGGCGAGCACCACATCTGCACCATCTGCTCCCAGCACTGAGGATGCACAGTGAACAAATAAGGAATCATCTAAAAAACAAGTACATGGCTTATCAGAAGATAAAATTAAGCTTATTTAATATGAATATTCAAGTACTGTATTTATAAGCAAGTACTGCTCTCGAGTCTACGACATGATTCGGTCGTCCTGCTTGCTCACCTTTTCCCCAAGGATGGAGTCATGGTAAGTGCAATGGTCTGGATTCGCACCTTATAGTGTATGTCCACGACGAGCTTCTTACAGCTCGTGGTAGCCACCACATCCGCCTTGACCTCGTATCCAGCCTCGCATCTAAAAAAAATTGTACATACAAAGACGATGTATCCATACATTATTTCAAAAATGTGCAACAATTTTTACTCACCAATTTTATTTCAAGAATGTACACCAATTTTAACTCACCAATTTTTCACTCACCATTTTTTTCTCGGCGTCCGAAGAAATCCTACATATATATCATTTTACTCACCAAATTTTTTAAAATGTCATATACTCACTCGTCGTCATATGCGTATCTAGGTTGATCCATAGCTCAGTATATATTATATGACTATTTCTATAATCACATGTAAGAGCAAAAAATTTAATCCTCGCATATAATTTATTTAATCATTTGGTATTATTTTTTAAGTGGATGAAGATAACATAATTAAGATATTGATTATGACTCTTAGAAGGTGTCAACTAAAAACTCATATAAACTATCAATATTATTTTTCATCTATTTATATTTGTGAGCACCTAGAAGGGGTGAACAGGTGATCCTGTGAAAACAAGCACTAAATAGCCTAAACTTGGTTATGAAATGTTAGTAAGATTAAATCCAAGTTGCTATAGCGAGAACTCTTCACTTGATTGTTCCCTTGGAATGAGTATTGAATTATTGGAACAATAGCACAAGTGATTAAGCGAGAACTCTAGAGAAGAAACCAATCACAAAGAAAAGCGACACAAGAGACACGGTGATTTTATCCCGTGGTTTGGCCAAGTATAACACTTGCCTACTTCCACGTTGTGGCATTCCAATAGACGAGGGTTGCACTCAACCCCTTTCAAGTGATCCAATGATCCACTTGAATACCACGATTTTCTTCCTTATAGTTGTTTTCCCGTTTGTGAGGAATCTCCACAAGTTGGAGCCTCTCACCCTTACAAAGTTGATCACAACAAAAGCACAAGAGTAAGGGAGGGGAAAAAACACACACAAAGACTAGAGCCACAACAATCACACACACAAGTCAAGACGTGAGCACACAAACAACAACGTAACAAGTCTATAGCTCACAAAGTGCTCAAATCTCAATTGCAATGATCCGAATGCGTGGTTGCGGAGTCTAGGCGTCTTAGGATGTTCAATAGAAACTTGGTGTAGTGCTCCATACGCCTAGGGGTCCCTTTTATAGCCCCAAGGCAGCTAGGAGCCGTTGGAACTCCATTTGGTAGGCAATTCTTGCCTTCTGCCGGTTGGCGCACTGGACAGTCCGGTGCACCAACGGACATGAACAGTGCCCGATCTCCTTCTTTTCTAGCGAAGCCGACCGTTGAGCCTTTGGTCCCCTTGGCGCACCGGACACAGTCTGGTGTGACCAAGTGATCGTTGGCCCTGGCCACGTGTCGCCCGCTGATCATGCAGCCGACTGTTGGCGCAGGCGCTGATGGCTCACCGGACATTCCGGTGCACACTGAACAGTCCGGTGATTTTTAGCCGCAGCACCCTCGGCTTTTTCCCGAGAGCGACGAGTTTGTCGCTTGCGCCAGCCTGGGCACTGGACATTGTCCGGTGCACACCGGACAGTCCGGTGCACCTCAGGGCGGTGCAAGTTTGGCTGAACTTAGCCAAACTTCTCCAATCCAATTTCATTTGATTTGATAAGCATCTTAGCGCTTAGAGAAATATGTTAGTACCAAAAACAATTTATTAAGGCCAGAATCATACCTTGATTATTTGATTTTCATCTCTTTAGCACTTAGCACATATGAACCAAAATATTATGTGTTGGGTATCTAATCACCAAAATATTTATAGAAATGACCCAAGGACACATTTCCCTTTCAATATTATAATTTATGAATAGTTTGAACTTACTTTTTTTAAAATTTAAGTCTTATTATTTATGTTTTTAACATAACCTTTAAATTTAAAAATTCCTGTGTATTTTGATGTAAAAATTGTTTCTAGATTGTCAACTGGTTTGATCGAATATATATATAAATTTTAGATGGCGTACTCAATAGTAAAAATCTAGATCCGCCACTGGGCAGAGCAAAAAAACCCGCACGCAATCGCACCCCACTAGTGCCATTTCAAACCCACACCGAATCCGTCGGGTTTCGAGTGGTTTTTAGGTCACCCGTAGATTTTTTAACAATAATTTAGCTATAAACAATTAAGCAATTGGGTTATATCTTTGGATTGTAAGCCTTGTCACGTTAACTAGCAACAAAATATTTATTGAATCATTAGCTAAGTTATTTATTCAAAATAATTACTGTTTTGTCTTAATCGTTTTTTTTACAAAATAAAGAATGAACTAAATTTTGGGTCGGGTACGGGTTACCCATGAATTGAAACAGAAATCCACACTCACACCCGTAAAACTTTGGACCGGATGCGGGTTACCCGTGAGTTGAAATAGAAATCCATACTCACACCCACAAAACTTTGGACCAGATGCGGGTTACATCCATTGATCAAAATCTTCACCTATACTTGTAGTCCTAGCCACTAGTCGGTTATGTTTCACGTTTGCGGGTTATCGGATGAAATTGTCATGCCGCTCTGTAGTTTGCTTTTTTTTGGATGGACGGCGCGTTGCTGCGTGGCATCTGTTGAGCCCATTGACGCCACAACTTCACATGCCATGCAGAACAATGACACTCAAGTACTTTGAGCCCATGGGCTATGGCCCATGACAACAGAGAAAGGTCAAACCACAGAGAAAAGTTTGACCGAGTATGGTGGCTACTGGCTAGCATGAGCCGACATGTAATCGCCAGTCCCCCTCTCGTATTTTGTCAAGGAAGAAGATATATATATACTTTCACAATACAATACTTATAATAGTACGTATCTACTGGTTAATTTTTATACTAAAACACGCCAAAAAAATTTACAGAGTTATTATATTACTTTCTTTTCCTATGAGGTAATATCTTTTTATATATTGCCTGCGAAAGTGATTTTGATCAAGCATCTTCGTCATCTCCAACTTTGTTGCCGGTTCGCTGGCGGTCAGAGCCCCAGCGGCCGACTAGTGCTTGGTAGTCCACGTCCCTGAGGCGCAGCAGCAGGTACAAAACAATCCCCGAGATGAACCCCAGCGCGGCGCTCGAGCCCGTGAGCGAGACTCCGGCGCAGATAAGCATGACGAAGGACTCCTCCTTAGTACCCATGTCGCGCGACGCCATGGCAAGCTCGATCCCGGAGAAGAGCAGCATGACGCCCAGTATCCCGATCGGGAATTGGCCGAGGATCGTCACGAACGAGTTTCCGAACACGAGCCCCAGCGCCAGCTTGCCGATGGCCAGGAACACCACGGACGCGCCGCTCCGGCCGCCGAACCGGTACTGCCCCGCCAATCCGCCCGCGCCGTGGCAGCACGGCATGGCGCCGAACCAGCAGCCGACGAAGTTCATGAGGCCGACGCTGACCGACACACGCGCCGGGGAGAGCTCGGCCCGTTCGGGGAACAGATCCGACGAGAGCTTGCACACCGCGATCACCGAGTTGAGCACGGACAGCGGGAGCTGCGGCACGGCACCTTCCCAGAACCCGATCTTGAAATCGTCCCAGGTGATCCCGACGAGCCGTAGAGGCGCCGGCCCGAAGCGAAGGCCCTGCAGAATCGATGGGTCGCGCACGAAGCAGAGCACCAGCCCGAGCGCGAACACGATGAGCGCCGCCGGGACGCGGCTGCAGGAGCGGCGGCGACGGGGCGTGCCGTCGCTGGAGACGTCCTCGTCGTCTCCGGAGCCGGTGGCGAGGATGATGAAGAGCAGCGCGGCGAGCGCGAGGACCAGGCCGTCGAGGCCGAGGAGCGGGCGCGCCACGGCGGTGGAGGCAGAGGAGGAGCGCGAGAAGTCCTGGACGTAGCGGACGTACTTGACGGCGGTGAAGGCGAAGGAGAGCCCCTGCGAGAGCTGGACGCCGCGCACGACGGGGAGCGGGAGGAGGCGGTAGATGCACGTCATGAGGCCCGTGGCGCCGAGGAAGAGCAGGACGGCGGCGACAGCGAGCCCCGCGGACATGATCTGCGGGACGGTGAGGTGCGCGGAGGAGAGCGCGACGGCGGCGATCGACTTCATGGGCTGCACCGGCATGGGGATGCCGAAGAGCAGGCCCGTGGCGAAGTTGTAGAGGGCCGTGAAGATGAGCGTGGTGCCGAGGTCCAGGTGAGACGCGAGCGACAGCGCCAGCACGATCGGGATGTAGGTGCCCAGGTCGCCCACGGCGCCGCCCAGCTCGGACCAGACGGATGTCTTCAGGCGGATGCTTGAGGGGAGGAACCCGAGGCGGCGGCCGCTGCCCTCGCCGGGGAGGAGCGGGTCTGCGGCGGCGGACGCCATGGGTCGTTGGCTCGTTGCAGCGACTTCTTTTCTTTGGGATATTTTCCTCTGCACGTCCGTCTCTGAACGGTGGTGGATGCTCGGCTTCCCCACTCCACTTGAGCTCTACTCATCAGATAAAATACTGCGCGGCTTTCTGATTTCAAAGAATTTAGCACAAAGATGCGATCTTGATGCTGTTTCTTTAATACGATGATAGTGATGGTTGATCATTTGTTTTGGGAGCTGAAAATTGGTTATTTAGAATGTAAACAATGCCAAATGAAGCACTAGCTGCCTCACTCATCCCTCTCTCTCTGCGCCTGTGGACAGGGCAGTGGGCTGGTAGTACTGGTAGCGGTGCAGCCCGAACTTTGCCGTGAACTTTGTAGCGTCGTTCATTCTACATGGGACTCGTAGACAATTTAGGAGAGAAAAACAGCCTGTTTCCTTTCTGCTGTTGGGATGGTGTAGCCGTGTAGGGCCGTGACAAACTTTCTGCTGTTCCTTTCGGGACCATGCTGTACGATTTGATGATTTACGCCATTTGTACCCTGTGGCATCGAGACTGCTTCGTCCGCCGTGCGGGAGGCCGGACTTCCCAAGGGCAATGGATGAAACGTGAACGTGTCAAGCGGCTTTTCAAGCTGCCAAGAGGCGCACGTTAACGTTGCGTCGTCACTTGGGTGATTGTGTCACGTGTTGAGTGCGTGATACCATGACTTACGTGATAGCATCTCCCACTCATCATTCAATCCTCCACCCACCATCCCCCTCACACACCATTGACTCCTCGTTATTCTACCCGTCGTTGTCACGTCCAACGCACCACAATTATCCCCACCCATCTTCGCATCCCTTTACCACCGGGCTTCTCCTCGACCGTCGCCGCAACAGCACAACAGGAGCATCTTGAAGTTAGAGATGCTTTGGTCGTCGTCGTAGTAGAGCAGCGGCAGCATGTCATGGAGCACGAAGAGGCAGCAGAGGACCGGCCCAGCGCTAGGGCCATAGGTAGGGCAGCGTCTGCGCAATGAGGGTTTTGCGTCTCGGCACAACAACGTGCTAGGCGAGATAGAAGCAGGTAGTGGCAAGGGCCACGAGAAGCAGGTCGACGGTTGCGAGGAGCGCAGGGTAGTCGTGGAGGAGCACGGGCACATAATATCCTCCCATCTTGGTGGGTCGGTGGGGTGCGTGAAGAGCAGATGGAGGATGGTGGTTGGGCATGGAGGAGGGATGGGGATGGGGCCCGTTGGAAGCGGAGCATACGTCGGGGTCGAAGCGAGGGAGAGAGGGATAAGGTGAATGCCTGCAGGAGAAAGACGGGTAGTGGGTTGGCAGGAGAAAGACGGGTAGCGGGTTGAAGATGTGCATTTTTTACTAGTAGGCTCTTAATTTTAAACTATTAGGATTGAGCTTTATTTCTATTTGTTTTTTAATTAAATTAATTAAGTCCTCAAACGAATCATGATCCATTAGCACCATAAGTCCAAGACTTCAAAGACTGAATAAGGAGAGGATAAATATACAATCACCTCTTAACAAGCATTGTCCTAAATGATATGGATAATGTTATGACACTCCTTTACTTGTTGATACTTAATACCTTGCTACAGTTTCCATTTATAAGTATAGAGTATAAAACACAAAAACATATGTCTTCTATTTGACCATGTGGATGTAAATGTTGGTTTAGAGCAAACAACTATGATTTGAATCTTTATTTGTGCATAATTTTATCTTTTTATCACGACGGCGGTGGAACCGTGAAAACCGGTGTTTATATAGTAGAGAAAATAAATTGAAGTCTTTAATTATTTAGTTTTTTAAATAAATTAAACAATTAACCTAGTACAATAATAAAGAAATAATAATTCCAAATCCCCGCATACATAGATGCTACTATAATTTCTACAAGCTTGATCAACATTAAATAGGTTTTGTTAAAACCATTAAATAAGGTTGACACAAAACTGGAAAAAACTTACAATTTAAAGGTATAGAGTGTGATATTGCATTTGTTCAATACGTCAAACTTTCATCTCAATAAGAGCTGCACTTTTCGAGTGAGAGAGTAGATCATGGTTGTATTTACCAAAACAATTCCACAAACACCATTTCACATAATCACATATAATGCTCACTAGGGCGACGTAAAGCCAAATAAAGACATTATTTTTTGCTACATCTTCTGATATTTTTTATGAGCATATGATTTATTAGACTGTTCAGTTGAAAAAGTTTGGTTTTACTCGGTTTACCAAAAACCGGCTTATTAAAGGTTTCCGAAAGGGCTAAAAAAATATTTCCCAAAACCTCTTTTTGGGGGCTTGTTAAAATAATTAACCCCAAAAAATATCAACCCGCATTAGACTGCTAATAGACGTGTGTACAACACCGTTATAGACAAGGCACCTCTCTGCGAACTCGTTGAAGAGCTCGAAGGCCTTGTCCCAGGCGTCGCCGATGTGACCAGCAGTGACGAGACCCTTGGTGAGGTTAGGGGTGGAAATTTGGCTCGGGCTCGGTGAGGCTCGGCTCGGCTCGAGCCGGCTCGCGAGCCAAAACGAGTCTGAGCCGAGCCTGATTTTGTAGCTCGCCAGAACTGCGAGCCGAGCCGAGCCGGCTCGGTCCAGCTCGCGAGCCGGCTCGCGAGCCGAGCTAACAACGTCAAGTATACTATTATACCATATTATTGTTATGTTTTGAACTATTTTATTGAATTTCTTGAACTTGATATGTGATACACTTATATTGTAGTCTAAAAATATATTATACATAATTTTTTTATCTTATATATAATAAAAAATATATAATTTATACTCTAAACGTGATTTAGTGTGAGGCTCGCGAGCTGGCTCGAGCCGGCTCGCGAGCCGTTACCGAGCCTCTAGGTCGGGCTCGCAAAATGACCGAGCCGAGCCTGGCTCGGCTCGCAGCTGCACCGAGCCACGTCGAGCCGAGCTCGGCTCGGCTCGTTTCCAGCCCTAGGTGAGGTGGCGGAAGGTGAAGACAGAGGGGAGGAAGGGCGCAGACACGATCATGTCTTGGTAGACCCGCAAAGCAGTGTCGATGTGGTCGGCCTCGTAGTGTGAGGATGAGAGTGTTGTAGTGTTGTAGGAGACTGTCGGAGAGGGAATTCTCCGGCCGGGTGGCGGAGTGCACCCGCCGTAAATCCTAAGATGAGGAAGGGGCTTAAACGTTTTGCCTGTTGAAAGGGAAATAGGCTTACACCTTTTCCCAAATTGATTTTGGTGATTGAAATGTCCAACACAAATAATTGGACTAACTAGTTTGCTCTAGAGTATGAGTTCTACAGGTGCCAAAGGTTCACAACAAACCAATATAAAGACCAAGAAAGGATTCAAATATTGAGAGCTAAAGTCAGCCGAAGTGTGCCCTGGTCTGGCGCACCGGACTGTCCGATGCACCACCGGACAGTGTCCGGTGCATCAGGGACTCTAACTCCGAATTACTCACCTTCGGGAATTCTGGAGGCCGCTCCGCTATAATTCACCGGACTGTCCGGTGAAGCACCGGACAGTGTCCGGTGGCGTACCGGACTGTCCGGTGTGCCAGCGGAGCAACGGCTACTTCAGCGCCAACGGTCGCCTGCAACCTCATTGAATGCGCTACAGTGCGCGCAGATGTCAGGCTCGCGCCAGGAAGCGCACCGGACAGTCTACAGGACCTGTCCGGTGCACCACCGGACTGTCCAGTGGCCCAGAAGACAGAAGCTCCAACGGTCAGAATCCAACGGCCAGGTGACGTGGCAGACGCACCGGACAGTGTCCGGTGGCGCACTGGACTGTCCGGTGCGCCATGCGAAAGACAGCCTCCCAACGGCCACTTTTGGTGGTTGGGGCTATAAATACCCCAACCACCCCACCATTCATTGCATCCAAGTTTTCCAACTTCCCACACCTTATAAGAGCTATAGCATTCAATACAAGACACAACAAAGAGATCAAATCCTCTCCCAAGTCCATAGTTCATTCCAAATCAAATAGTGACTAGTGAGAGAGTGACTTGTGTCCATTTGAGCTCTTGCGCTTGGATTGCTTCTTTTTCTCATTCTTTCTTGTGATCAACTCAATTGTAACCGAGGCAAGAGACACCAATTGTGTGGTGGTCATTGCGGGGACTTAGTGTCCCGTTTGATTGAGAAGAGAAGCTCACTCGGTCTAAGTGACCGTTTGAGAGAGGGAAAGGGTTGAAAGAGACCCGGTCTTTGTGACCACCTCAACGGGGAGTAGGTTTGCAAGAACCGAACCTCGGTAAAACAAATTCTTGTGTCTCACTCTTTATTTGCCTACGATTTGTTTTTCGCCCTCTCTCTCAGACTCGTTCATATTTCTAACGCTAACCTGACTTGTAGTTGTGCTTAAGTTTATAAATTTCAGATTCGCCCTATTCACCCCCCTCTAGGCGACTTTCAATTGGTATCAAAGCCCGGTGCTTCATTAGAGCCTAACCGCTCGAAGTGATGTCGGAAGCATCCGCCAAGAGGGAGATCGGGACCGGCGAGAAGCCCGCCACAAGCCATGGGAAGGCTCCATCCGGGGAGTCCGCCAACAAGGTGAAGGGATCCCCTTCACATGACAAGTCGCGTCGGAGCGGTGACAAAAAGAAGAAGATGAAGAAGGTGGTCTACTACGAGACCGACTCTTCGTCGCCATCCACCTCCGGCTCCGACACGCCATCCGTAACTTCTAAGCGCCATGAGCGCAAGAAGTTTAGTAAGATCCCCCTACGCTACCCTCGCTTTCCTAAGCATACTCCATTACTTTCCGTCCCATTAGGCAAACCACCGATGTTTGATGGTGAAGATTATTCTAGGTGGAGTGATATGATGAGATATCACCTAACCTCACTCCACAAAAGCATATGGGATGTTGTTGAGTTTGGTGTATAGGTACCATCCGTAGGGGATGAAGATTATGATGAGGACGAGGTGGACCAAATCATGCATTTCAACTCCCAAGCCACCACTATACTCCTCACCTCTCTAAGTCGAGAGGAGTATAACAAGGTGCAAGGATTGAAGAGCGCCAAGGAGATTTGGAACGTACTCAAGACCGCGCATGAAGGAGATGAGGTGACCAAAATCACCAAGCGGGAGACGATCGAGGGGGAGCTCGGTCGGTTCCGACTCAACCAAGGTGTCGGCGTTCCGAGACCGGGGGGTCCCTGAGCCGACGAGTGAATGTCGCCGCGTGCCCCAGCCCAGATGGGTCGAGCGCGAGGGCGAGCGCGAAGGGGGGAGAGCGAGGCGGCCGGAGACCAGTGTGAGAGAGGTGGGAATCCCGCGGCCTTCGTGTTCGTCCCGCACCTAGGTCGGGTGCGCTTGCAGTAGGGGGTTACAAGCGTCCAAGCGGGAGAGGGAGCGAGCGACCCCAAGCGAGCGCGTGTCTCGTCCTCGTCCCCGCGCGGCCAACCTTCTCTAAGAGGGCCCTGGTCCTCCTTTTATAGGCGCAAGGAGAGGATCCAGGTGTACAATGGGGGGTGTAGCAGAGTGCTACGTGTCTAGCGGAGGAGAGCTAGCGCCCTGAGTACATGCCGTTGTGGCAGCCGGAGAGATTTTGGCACTGTCACACCCGGTTTTGGAAGGTAAACCGAATGCGAACTATGTACGTGCCAGGATCAGAACTCACGTACACAGCGATTACATAAATGAACATCATCGCACAGTGCTCGAATAATAACATAAAAGAGTATTAACTTATTACATCACAGAGTCAGAGACATCCACATAGTCATCGACTTAACAGTTAAATCAAAGTGCTAGCAAAACGCAGTAAAGATAAGGCCTTCACAGGCAGCTGACTGGGGGTTGCCGCCAACCCACACCTAGAATTCGTCGTAGTCTTGGAACTCCTGGAAGTCTCCTTCCACGGCTTCGCCTTCTCCTGAGCAGTGGTTACAATGCGGACAACCTGGTGTTGTGTGGTAAAGCAAGGATGAGTACACATCAACGTACTCAGCAAATGTCTCGTTTGGCTGAAGTGGACTAGCTTTATGTGGGGGTTAAGCTCAAGCAGTTGCTTTTAGTTGGTCAGGTATTTATCATTAGTAGAAGCCAGATTTTAGCATTAACCAACCCGTAAACCATTTCCTCATCGAGGAACAACATCATCATATTCGAACCAAAACCATAACATAATCCTTGTATCTCGAACCATCTGTATCTCTAATCAAAGAGGATCCCAAGGCTGCTCTTAACCGTGAGCACGGCTGATATATCAGTTTCACTACCCTCTGCAGAGGTCGCACACTTTACCCATGAGTCATGATTCCCTCTCTGCCCGGGGAGAGCTAATCCCCATTGACCACTACCTAGGTGGTCCGGCAGGGTATCATTACGTAGCTGTTACAAAGATTCCCTAGAGATCATAGCTGCCCGTTAGGTTTCTCCAGTTTGATAAACACAGTACCCCTCCCCACAGGAGAGTGACTAACAAAAAGCAAAACGAAGGAACCTCGACACTCAGCCTCGGCAGAGCAAGCACTATGCCTGGACCCCATTGACGGCACGATGGCGAAGCAACTACACCTCTAGTTCCTCTAATTAATTAGCTAAGGGCGTCTTATTTCACCCTCATGGTTGCACTGTTATCCCGGGTGGTCTCTCAACGAACAGGTCCTTACGGAGAGGTACTCAGGAAACAGCCTGAGCCCCCTAGAGTATCACAAGATCATCAACATCATCAGGATAACAGTATCATAAATAGTCACATCATGTTCATTGATTAAGTTAAGGCAATAGCAGAATGCTAACCATAACAGCCCATAAGGTCATCAAGGATAAAGTAAAGTGTAAAGCTAGTCAATCCTTAGGTTTCAAGTAAATAATGCGGGATAGTAAGTTACAAGTGAATAGGACATAATGGGTCAGAGGACACTTGCCTTCACCAAACTGTTGATCAGGAACTTCCTCTGCAACTTCCTCGGGAAACACAGACTGCTCGTTGTCTACGTAAAGTAATCATTCACACTATGCACTTGGGAAATAACAAACAAAAGCAATATACCAAACATATGCAGCAGAGAGATCACAAGTTCATAATAGAAAAGGGATAGGCACTCTGGTATTCCCTAGGTCTAGGGTGGAGGACTATACCAAGTGATTCACTATTCACTAATCAGATCTAAGTCAGTGGTGGGGGTTAAATCATTACATAGTTTTAAGTCCATAAGCTTAAGTGCTCCAACTTTTATTAAAGTCTACTATCTTTTATTTATCTCAAATAGGGTTCCCATAACATTAATTTTACCCTAATGATCAACTATTAATTGGGACATAGAAACAGCAGGGAAACATTGCTTAAACAGATAGATAATAATATTATGAACATTTTGCAATTTGAAGCACCTAATTTGGAGTTCATATGACAAAGTTATGAATTTTACAAGTTTAGGGATTAAAAATATACCCTAAATACTTATTTTGGATTAAATAAAAGATCCGAGGACCCAACTGCGAAAATCCAGGGACGGCGGGTTAATTCTCAGAAAAGCGGGGGTCTCTTTAAGAAAACGCGCGGGCGAAGGGGTATCGGGCTTTAATAGCCGTTGGATCTCGGATCAACGCCCGAGATTAGATCGCGGGCGGGCGCGCGAGCGCGCGGCGGCTGACAGGCGGGGCCGGGCGGGCAGAGCGAGCGCGGGCGGCTGACAGGCGGGGCCGGGCGGGCAGAGCGAGCGCGGGCGACTGACAGGCGGGACCGGGCGGCAGAGCGGGGCGCGGGCGGGCTGACAGGCGGGGCCCAATTAGCAGGGAGGCGAGGCACGGGGGAAATGACTTTGGGCCGTTGGATCTTAGGCGGACGGCTAGAATTGGACTCGGCCTATTTAAAATAGGGCCATCCGATCTGAGATGGACGGCGGGGATGGGGCGGCTGGCTTCTGTCTCCTTCCCCAGCCGGCTGAGGCGGCGGCGCCCGTCCCGCGGCGGAGAACTCGCCGGAGACGAGGGGCGCGGGGGCCCTGCAGGTCCCTGGGGTGACCTGGGCGGGCGGGGAGGTTGGGGAGGGCGCGGAGAACCTTTTGGTGGGGGCTAGGTTGGGGCAGGGGCACCGGAGGGGGGCGGTCCGCGGCGAAGCGGCTCGGCGGCGGCGCTATGGGACTCCGGCGAGCAATTAAGCGCAGCAGAGAGCAATAGAAAGGAAGGGAGAGGGCAGGGGAGGTTCCTTACCTCAAGGGGAACTCCGGGGACTCCTTGGTGGCGACAATGGCGCGACGACGGCCCGGGTCGACGGTGGCGGACCTCGGCGGCTGCGCAGCGAACGGCGGGTGAGCGTGGGCAAGGGAATTCGGGGAGGGAGAGGGAAAATTGGGGCGTGTTCCGGGTTGCGGACGTCGGGGCGGAGCTCACCGTGGCAGAAGGCACGGCGGGGCTCCAACGGCGACGGAGAAACGGGCTCGGGCGGCGGTGGTTAATGGCGGCGGCGCTTTGGCGTGTGAGCAGCGAGGGGGAGATGGGAGGGAGGCCTGCAGGTGCCAAATGAGGGAGGGGGAGATGGCGAGCGAGGTTCTGAGCTCAAGTGGCCGAGGGCGAGGCGGTTGCGAGCTCCACGCGCGACGTGGGCGCGGAGTCCGCGGCACGCGCGGACCGGGGCGGCGGTTACGCGGGGACGACGGGGCTGACAGCCCAAGGCCCGCGGGCAGAGAGAGAGGAGAAAGCGGGCGCGGGCGCGGAGAACGGTTGCGCTGACGGGCGGGCCCGGCAGGGCAGAGAGAGCGGGGAAAGCGGGCGCGCGCGGGATGGGGAAAGCGGCTGCGCTGACGGGCGGGCCCGGCAGGGCAGAGAGAGGAGGGGGGGAGAAGGCGCGCGCGCGGGATGGGCCGACTGGGCCGAAAGGCCGAGGGGGGCGGGGGTATGGGCCTTTTTCCCTTTTTCTTTTATTCCAGCAATTGTTTTCCCCTTTTCTTTTTATTTTCTCTATTTGATTCAAATTCAAATAAGCCACAAATTCAAATTAGACTTTCTAAGAATTATGCACCAAAAAAAAGTGAAATCTAGGGTTCAACATGATGCAACAATTCATACTCCCTTGAAGTTTGAGCTAATAGACTATAGTTACAAATAAAATAACCACTTTTCTCCTATAGAAATGAGAAAGAGAAGATTGGGGAAGGATGAGAAAAGGGAAGTAACACCTGAATTTGTGAATATGAGCAAAGAAATTTTATACCCCCAAATTCAGGGTGTTACAGGCACCCAGCTGGTGTGATGTCGTGGCCGTCGGAGGAGCGATGGAGCCTGGCGGAGGGACAGCTGTCGGAGCGGTTGAATCCTTGCTGACGTCCTCTTGCTTCCGTAAGGGGGCTGAGAGCCGCCGTCGTCACAGAGTATGCAGGGCGCCATCATTGCCTATCTGGCGGGGCGAGCCAGATGGGACGCCGGTCTTGTTCCCTGCGGCCCGAGTCAGCTCGGGGTAGGGTGATGATGGCGCCTCCTGTTGACGTGGCTGGTCTACGCCCTAGGTTGGGCGATGTGGAAGCTCCTCCGAAGCCGAGGTCGAGTCCGTCTTCCGTGGCCGATGTCGGGTCCGAGCCCCAGGTTCGGGCGAGGCAGAGATCGCCGGCTGGTGCCGGGGCGGAGTCCGAGCCCTGGGGTCGGGCGAAGCAGAGTTTGTCGTCTTCTGGGGCCGAGCCCAAGTCCGAGCCCTGGGTCGGGCGAGGCGGAGATCGTCGTCTTCTGGGGCCGAGCCCAAGTCCGAGCCCTGGGTCGGGCGAGGCGGAGATCGTCGTCTTCTGGGACTTGGCCCGAGTCCGAGCCCTGGGTCGGGCGGAGTTCGCCGTCTTCCGGGACTTAGCCCGAGTCCGAGCCCTGGGTCGGGCGGAGTTCGCCGTCTTCCGGGACTTAGCCCGAGTCCGAGCCCTGGGTCGGGCGGAGTTTGCCGTCTTCCGGGACTTAGCCCGAGTCCGAGCCCTGGGTCAGGCGGAGTTCGCCGTCTTCCGGGACTTAGCCCGAGTCCGAGCCCTGGGTCGGGCGGAGTTCGCCGTCTTCCGGGACTTAGCCCGAGTCCAAGCCCTAGGTCGGGCGGAGTTCGCCGTCTTCCGGGACTTAGCCCGAGTCCGAGCCCTGGGTCGGGCAGAGCAGAGCTTCCTATGGTGCCTTTGGCCGGGCCTGACTGCCTGTCAGTCTCACTCTGTCAAGTGGCACCGCAGTCGGGGTGGCGCAGGCGGCGCTGTCCTTCTGTCAGGCCGGTCAGTGGAGCGGCGAAGTGACGGCGGTCACTTCGACTCTACCGGCTGGGGGGCGTGCGTCATGATAAAGGTGTCAGGCCACCTTTGCATTAAATGCTCCTGCGATTTGGTCGGTCGGTGCGGCGATTTGGTTAGGGTTGCTTCTTGGCGAAGGCAGGGCCTCGGGCAAGCCGGAAACATGTTCGCCGCTGAAGGGGGGCCTCGGGCGAGACGGAAATCCTCCGGGGTCGGCTGCCCTTGTCCGAGGCTAGGCTCGAGTGAGGCGTGATCGAGTCCCTTGAATGGACTGATCCCTGACTTAATCGCACCCATCAGGCCTTTGCAGCTTTGTGCTGATGGGGGTTACCAGCTGAGAATTAGGAGCCTTGAGGGTACCCCTAATTATGGTCCCCGACAGTAGCCCCCGAGCCTCGAAGGGAGTGTTTGCACTCGCTTGGAGGCTTTCGTCGCACTTTTTTGCAAGGGGACCAACCTTTCTCGGTTGCGCTTTTGTTCCGGTGGGTGCGCGCGAGCGCACCCGCCGGGTGTAGCCCCCGAGGCCTCGAAGGAGTGGTTTCACTCCTTCGAGGTCTTACTGCCTCACGTAGTGCTTCGGCTGGTCTGGTCGTTCCCTCATGCGAGCTGGTCGTAGCCCAGGTGTACGGTCGGGTCCCAAGTTCTCGGGCTGGTATGTTGACGCTGTCAACGGTTCGGCCGGAGCCGGGTTTGCGAGAGCAGCCCCCGAGCCTCTTCACAGAGCGAGAGGGCGGTCAGGGGTAGACTCGGCTTTTTTACATACGCCCCTGCGTCGCCTTTCCGCAAGGAGGAGGGGGGAAAGCGCCATGTTGCCCTCGATGGGCGCCGAACATGGTGTCTCTGATGAGCTGCAAGCGGGTAATCCGAGTGGACGTCCGTGCCCTGTTCGTTAGGGGTCGGCTAGGGGCCCAGAGGCACGCCCAAAAGTACCTGCAGGTGATCTGCCAGACCCGGTCCCATGGCGACGGGGTCCGAGGGCTCGATGCCTCCCTCTGATGGGATTCTGTTACAAGATCGTTCCCGCTGGTCTCGGAAAAGTCCTAGGGTACCTCGGGAGTGCAGCCCGAGCCTTGGTTATGTATCGAACGTACCCATGGTCATCCCTCGCTCGGCGTCTGAGGCGGCTGTGAACCCTTCGGGGGCTAGCCTTCGAACCCCTGATCAGTAATGGGCATGGAGCCCGAGTAGCCTGAGGCGGCCGTGGAACCCTTTCGAGGGGCCGGCCTTCGAACCTCTGACCAGTAGTGGGTGCAGGGTCCACGCGATCTGAGGCGGCTGTTGAACCCTTCCGGGGGGCCAGCCTTTGAACCTCTGATCAGTAGGGGGGCTCGGAGCCTGGTTCCTTCTCGGGGAAGGATCCTTTTCGGGGTATCCCCCTTTCTCGGTCCCTGTTGCAAGAGAGAGAAAGAGGAAAAACGGAAAAGGATACGAAATCGAACGATGTGGCGTACCTTTTTTTTGACGTGGTCATTACGGCGAAGGCGAAGCGTCGCTCGCTTCTCCTGCCAGAGGCGCCGCGTGTCCCGCCACGGAGTTGATGCGACAAGGCGAGTGGTTCGCAGGGTAGCCGTTGCGCGTGCGTGAGCCATTTGAGGAACGGGTCACGGGCGCGTTGCCTTCACGCCGTGAGAGAGGGTTCTCTCGCTGCCCCCGGATGGGACGTAAGCTTGGCTGACGACGTGACCGCTGCACCTGCTCGCCTGCCACCGCCATTACTGCCGGCCCGTCTTCGGCCGTATTGACCGTCGCGCCAGGCTGGAGCCGCTGGGCCGTGCGCTGGGTGGCCTCGAATCGCGGTATTGGTTCCGCAGTCGAGGAGGCGCGGTGGTGGCGCAGGTGGCGATGCAGTTACTCACACGTAGCAACCGGCGCACCGGTTGCATGACGCGTGGGCCTGGGCCTCCATGCTGGGCGTGTTGGGAGTCGGAGAAGTGCGCCCACTTGGCGCGGTTGCATGCCGCCTGCACGGCTGCCCACCCTTTCGCCCGTTGGTCTGGGCAAAAGTGGAGAGTCGCTTGTAACCGCTGGGCGGTTGTACGCACCACGCACGGCGGTTTGGCTTCTTCTGCTTTGAGCCGGCTTGCATGATGCGTGGGACCCAGCCCCCGCGCCGTAGGGGAGGACCTTGGAGTGTGTTGGAGAAGACTCAGCCCGTGACGGCTGGGGACGCGAGTAGGGAGAACCGCCTTTAAAAGGAGGGTGACCCCCTTAGAAGGCGACCATGTCTTCGCGCTCCCTTATGCATCGTGTCTTTCAACCTTCCAAGCCCCCGGATGGGGGAGATCCGCCGTCTTTCCGCCTCGTCGTTGGGGGAACACAACTCCGTGGGAGTTGGCACCTCTCAGCCATCGTTTGGCTTCAAGGATTTTCATCATGCAGCCCGGCTACACCCCTCCACTGGCGGTCACCCAAGATGATGACCTCCAGTTTGATGGTGGGGGGAAGCGAGCCGGGCCGCGGCCTCTGCCCCTCCCTCAGCCTCAAGGATTTTCATCACCAGGGCTGGGGAGGGGAGTGTGCCGAGTCGGGGTCGGCCCCTGCGTGGGCGGTGGCCCGCTCCTTCCCTCAGTGATCGGGGGGAAGGGCGGGAGTCGTCCGTGGCGCTGACAGCTGCACCGTGCCCGGCTCTCTGAGCCGAGCGGCTTCGGAGCCGCTCCCGGTGCCGCCTCCCGCCACGGCAGCTGGAAGAGGTTCCGCCGCCGACGAGTTTGCCGGCGCCACCCGCGGACCGACCTCGAACTCTACGGCCTTCTGTCCATCCTTGCCTCTCGAGTTTGGGCACAGGCGGGGGCCTCCTGACAGCAGCATCCGCCCTGAGGTCATCGCTGCTGCTGTTCGGACCCCCGGAGCAGAAGTCGTCGTCGTCGCCGCTGCTGGGGCGGGCGACGACAAGCCGTTCGTCGGTCTTCTGTTGCTCCGCAGGCCTCTTCCCCGTCGAGTGGGGTTGTTCGTACCTGCGGAGGTGGAACCGGAGTTCCGTTTGTAATGGCACCTTGGATGCCAGTGTTTTTGTTTATTGTGGCTGTCGAGGCCTGAACATGTATGTATTTTCGGCACGGAGCTGTGTTTTTCCCTTATTTTCGAGCACTAAGACTCGCCTGTTGGTTGTCTGAACCGCTTCACCAAGCGTGAGTCGCCCCGTGTAAAGGTGACGAGTGAGGTATCCGTATCCCGGAGGCGTAGGAGTCCCTCGGCTCGGTCAGCCCTATTGTCCGAGGCTTCTCTAGCTTAATTAAAGGAACCCCTCGGCCGCTTTTCGACGGGCCGAGGCCAGGGGTAGCGGCGTCAACATGAATAGAGGCAGAGTTGGCTCGAAAAGAAAAACCTGGTTGACCGGAGCCTGGCCGGGTTGTCCGTTAGCGGGACCGACGCCGGAATTGACTAGCTGAGGCCTCGGGTCGGGCTGACGTCCTTGGAGGACAGCTGGCCGAGGCCCCGGTGTGACCGGCCGAGCCGCCTGCTCGGGCCGGATTCCCGAGAAGACCCTGGTAGCAATGGCCCGGACATGGCGATGACGTCGTCCTTCAGAGTGAAGATCTTCGGACCGCGTCGCCGTTCGAGGCTAGGTCGGACCTCGCCGAAGGTGTCGTCGATGCCGAGGGTGCTGCTGCTCCCTTCAGCCGTCATGATCCGAGCCTGCAGGATCGGATTGTCTTGTAGCGTGTGTTCCCTGCGGCCGCCGAGGCCAAAACACACCCTCGCCGTGTTGTAAAGCCGCGTCTCCTTTCCTCTTGTTTCGAGTATCTGGACCCTTTTGTTGGTAACAGAAATGTTTGTGCGAGCGAGAGTTGCTTCTCGCGGAGGGTGACGAGTGAGGTATCCGTATCCCGGAGGCGTAGGAGTCCCTCAGCTCGGTCAGCCTTGGCTGCTGTCACACCCGGTTTTGAAGGTAAACCGAATGCGAACCATGTACGTGCCAGGATCAGTAATTCACGTACACAGCGATTTCATAAATGACTCATCATAGCACAATGCTTCGAATTACAATAAAGAGTAAGTAATAATATTACAGACTAGAGCCATTTACATAATATAAATCAAAGTACACAGAATCGAAACGTAGCCAACGTAAACAAACCCACCACAGGCAGCTGACTGGGGGAGGTCGCTAGCCTAATCCTCGAACTCGCCGAAGTCGTGGAACTCCTAGAGATCCGCCTCGACGCCTTCTTCTTACCTGAGCATAGATTGCACCAAAGGCAACCTGGTGTTTTGTGAAAGCAAGGGTGAGTACACATCAACGTACTCAGCAAATGTCCTGTTTGGCTGAGGTGGACTAGCTTTATGTGGGGTTAAGCTCTAGCAGTTGCTTTTAGTTGGTCAAGTATTTATTATTAGTGGAAGCCAAGTTTTAGTAATAGCCAACCCATGAACCATTTCCTCATCGAGGAAACATCATTATCATCATCGAGCCAAAACCATCAATAGAACCATTGTATCTCATATCATATGTATCTCTAATCAAAGAGGATCCCAAGGTCGCTCATAACCGTGAACACGGCTGATATATCAGTTTCATTACCCTCTGCAGAGGTCGCACACTTTACCCATGAGCCGTGATTCCCATTTTGCCCGGGGATCATGACTCCCCATTGATCACTTCCAAGGTGAACTGGCAGGGTCTCACTACGTGGCTTTTCCCTAGGGTCCTCACTATGCGAATGTTGGAAATGACCATTGCATAAAGTCCATCTGACGTCCCAAAACCTATACCTCTGCCCTCAGGAAAAAGCCGTGGGACGATGCCCGTACCCAGATCCCTGAGCGAGAATATAGGAGCCATAACAGATGCCTCCGTTTCCCAACAACCAAAAACCAACACCCAACATAAGACTTCCCTAATTACTTGGCCAAGGGCGTCCCATACTACCCTCATGGTTGCACTGTTTTCCCGGGGTGTCGCTCCCCGAACAGGTCCTTACGGAGAGGCACTCAGGAAACAGCCCGAGTCCCCTAAAGTATCACAAGATCATCATCGGGATAACATCATCGTATCATAAGTAATCACGTCATGTTCATTGATTAAAGTAAAGCAATAGCACGAAGCCAACCATAATAACCTAAAAGGTAATCAAGGACAAGGTAAATACAAAGCTAGTCAATCCTTAGGTTTCAATTGAGTAATGCGGGACAGTGAATTATAAAGTAAATAGGACATAATGGGTCAGAGGACACTTGCCTTCACCAAACAGATGCTCAGGATCTTCAATCTCGTAGAGCTCGAGGAGCTTGATCACTTGGTCACCAAAGCTTGACCTTCGATCTCTCGAAGCTCGGAAACGGATCGCAAACTATTCACGACGCACAGCGAATACCAACAGGCACAAACAAACAAACAAACATATGTATATGCATAAGAACATTACACCATACAGGATAAATTGTTATAAAAACATACAGCATAAAATAGAGCTCAATTCTATGGTCACGCGAGGGAAAGAAATGTCGAACCCGAAGTTACGGTTGAGAAGTTAGCGCGTTAACGTTAAACAAGTATTAACAACAACTTTTAGTTCAACATGATCAAACATAAATATTATACATCAGTTAGTCCGATTAATTTGATACGCTAACAAATGTCTGTTAATTAAATAATTTAATTAAAATGATATATTCTAAGCGAGATGAATTTATGACGCGTGAAACAGCACGACAGCGTGCAAACGACGCGCGGACACGCGCGACATAGCACGCTGACGACACACGAAACAACGCTCGACCAGCGCAAACGAGGACGCCACCACGCGTGGAACAGCACGCGCGACAGGCGAGAAAATAAAATAGGTAACGCATTTGTACTAAACAAATATTTAATAAATAAAAGTAGTTAAGTTAATACTAGCCATGATAATATTTATTATAAAAGCTCACTTGGAACACTACACATTTAATATAGTTATAAATATTAGTCTAATGAATATTAGCCGAGCAAACCTTAAGTTAATTATCTAAAATAAGCGACCCGACAAGTTAACGTTACCAACATGAGTTATAGACGAAACTAATTTATTATCACACGCAGACGTCACGCGACACACGAACCAGACGCGTGGCAAGGCAAGCGACATGAAAAACTAATAAATAAAAGCATGATTAATCTAAGCAATTATTAACAAAGAATATTTCAGTTAAGATTAATCATGTTGGTGCAAATCGAATTCTTAAATTAGATTTTAAAGTCAAACGATGTTCCGGGGGTAAACGAAGGGGTTCGGGGGTAGACGGGCGTCGTCTACGGTAGACGAACGTCGTCTAGGGGTAGACGGATGTCGTCGGGACCCCGACGCCATGCTGCGCGTACGCGAAACAACGCACACAACCGTGCGTGATACGCGCGAGTCAATGCGACTACGCGCGCGAACAGCACGCTGACGCGCAAACGATGCAGCGCGCGAACAACAACAAACGAGTAAATAAAAGTATTTAAGCTGGTATTAACCGAGTCAATTAACATTTGTATTTATAAAAGCACGAGTTAAAACTATAGACTCATTCTAATTAAATTCTTACTTTGATAACTGAATACTAAACAATTAATCAAGTATTTAACATGAACGATATGGCGAAGTGATCCTATTGAAGCGTGCCAATTGCGATTTACATGGACGACACGTGCAAAACAACACATGATTTAACATGCGGACCGGACGCATGGCGCGCGCGTACGAACAAGAAAATAGACGACGACTACGCACATGACATGCGCGGAACAACGGGAGACGGACACGCATGACAACACGATAACGCAGAAACGATGTCGCACGCGAACAACGAATAAATAATTAATGACAAGTATCTTAGTTGGCATTAATCACATTAATTAACGTTTATATTTATAAAAGCATGAGTTAAAACTACAAACTCGCTCTAATTAAATTATTATGTTATTAACCCTCGAACAAACCAATAATTAAATATTTAGCTATAACATGCGACACGACAACAATGAGCGCATGTGACCACGTGCAATTGACACGCGACACACGTGCGAACAGCATGCGCGATCCGCGCGAGCGACGCACGCGATACGCGATACTCGCTAAACCACAATAAGTTTATAATAAACAAATATTAATAATCAAGTTAATATTTATTTATAGAAGTTCAAATTATGACTACAAACGAGTTCTATTTAGATTGTTATTTCAATAATCATTGAATAAACAAATACACAAACAAATGAATAAATGAATAAAACATGCGTCATGAGAAAATAATATTTTTAATATGTTCATGGTATTACTATGAAGCTAATGCGATTTAAATGAAATAAATCGAACATCTAACACAAAGGTTAACACATATTTAATAAATCATGGATTAAGCGATGTGGTGCTATTTTGTTGGCCGGGAATTCGCCACATGCAAGACCACAAGGGCAGGCCAAAGAAGATCCCAGGATATGTTGTGGAGGGGAGGGGTTACTTTTCCCTGCGCTATTCACGTATCCTGTTAGGAGCACTTGCATGCAAGGTGGGACCCTAGCAGTTTCTCTCCAAGACTCCAACGCAGAGCATGGGATTGGGAATCTATATGCAAATGCGACATGTGACATGCAGGTGGCGCACGACTTCTTTTTTTTACTGGAAAGAACCAAGCGGTTCCATCCTCCTCGATACGCACGGGTGGGGAAAATGGCGACGACCGAGCGGGCTCGCCGGCGGCCAAGTCCAGCGGCGGAGGCAGGGCAGACCACGGCCGCAGCTGCTCGGCCATGCAGGGTCGCTGGACCAAGCTGGTGCCGTCCTGGCGTGCTGGCCGCAGGGGCCGCGGCGCTCGCCGGCGGATGGCACAACCACGCACGGCCTGCTGGTCGCGGCAAGACGCAGCGCACGACTAGGTGTGACTCGTTGGAGTTCGGACTTCTCACCTCGATGACGTGCGGACGGTGATCTCCAGCGATGAGCTCGGACGGCGAGGGCGAAGCACAGACGACGAGGCAGCAGGGGCAGCTCCGGGCAGGCGAACACGGCTGGGCTCGGCACAGCGGCGTTTGACGCGGCAAGCAGCAGAGCATGGTGGCGAGGTGGCTGCGGGCTGGCAGCCATGGCTGCACGCCGCCGGAGGGGCACCGGCTTGCCGTTGAGTTTGCCCGACCAGGGAGAAAGAGGGAGGTGGCGCCGGCGCCGGGGCACCTAGCTGTGGCGTGGGGAGCGCAGGCCGCGCGGAGCGCTAGCGCTGGGCGCTGCTGGTTGCTGCGTGCATCGCGCGGTAGGGAGAGAAAATGGGAAAGTGAGAGAGAGATGGACGGGTGGGTGGTTTTCTTTTCGTGGGAGAGACAACGCGCTGGGGGCTCCTGCATGCACCTGACGCGCGGCGGCGCGGGCGCGAGGAAAGATCATGGGCGCGGCTGGGCGCTAGGCGCGCGCGCTGAGCGGTTGCTGGCGTGCGGCTGCACGGGCGCCAGGCTGCTGCGCGGGGTGGGCTGGGGCGCGCGCTGGGCTGCGCTGCTGCTTGCGCGCGAGTTGGGATGGGGTATTGAGCTTCTTTCTCTTTTTTCTTTTCTCTATTTCTTGCTCTTGTTTTCTATCTTCTATTTTATGTTATTTTCTTTTGAATTCAACTTCAACACAAATTTGCGGACTACGTGAATGCACAACTAGAATAAATCAACATACAAAAAGAAAAGATAATCCAGCATGTCGTGCAACAATCATGACCACTTTTGGGTTTTATTTTGCTCAGCTTAAAACCTATATAAAGTAACTCTCCATTATTTTTTTAAAAAAGAGAAGAAAAAAAACGGTATTGGAAAGAGTAACACCTGAATTTGGTGGATATTAGAAAAGAAATTTTATACCCCCAAATTCCGGGTGTTACAAATCTAACCCCCTTAACAGAATCTCGCCCTCGAGATTCAAGAAGAGGCTAGCAAGAAAATGAGATTGGTTCATCGGTTGATCACGACTTTCTTGAGTTGACTTTCACTCTGCAACCTTAACTTGCGGACTTGTTGCTTTAACTTTCAGACGCTCGAGACCAATTGATGCAGTTCTTGAGGATCTCCTGGACTTGTGGGTTAGGACCCACACACGCTTCCGCCGCGCCACTCTGATCTTGTTGGTTGATGTTGATCGCATTGTCTTCATTGGGGTTAGCGGCTAACCTCCTTAATAGAAGCATTGATATGCACTTGGTGAAGATGTTGCTGATTCTGATCTTGACTGATTTGGAGGAGTTGGAGGTTGCCAAATGGACAGGTGCAAGAGGAAAGAATAGCGAGAAAAGGTAAGTATAGACGGATTAGAGAGAGCAGGGGGAGAACCCAACTACTTAACTCTATGGCACTCACCTAGTAAACAGATTCCATTGCGGACCAAGGGCCACAACACATCAACACTCATCCCAAAGAAGCAAATCAGTCATAGCAGAAGGACAAACATCATGAGCACACAACAACAAACATCTCGTTGCTATACATTCATTTTAATTAAATGGTGGTCTTTCCTTAAAAAGGGAAACTACTCTAAGACCAACAAAAGGCAAGGGGAATAATAAGACATGGAGGGTAGGGGCATGAGCATAATAAAGGATGGAGCTAAAGCAATGATTATAACCGACAAGGGAGAGAATGCAACCAAGGTCAGGATAGGTAAAACACCATTCTCAAATCGAGATGGAAAAGATGATATTTCAAAAGGTAGGCATAAGATAACATCATGGAAAGATCTAGAGATTACAAAGGTAAGGGAGGTGAAAGGCAAAAACACACCAAAAGATAGAGTTAGGACAAGACTTGCAACACGACAAAGGAAAAAGGGAACGAGCAAGAGCGGGGTAGGTAAGACATCACTCTTGAAAGGAAATGGGGGAGGCGGCTTTAGAATGCAGGTACAGGATAAGCATCAAAGTAAAGATCGAGGGATGACAAGGGTTAAGGTGATAACGGACAAACACACAACAAAAGATGTATTTAGACAAGACTTGCAAGGCATCAAGGAAGGGTAGGCAACCACTGGTGAAGTAGGTGAGGCATTATTCCTCAAACCGGGATGGAGAAGACGAGGCTTTAAAGGGTAGGTTCAAATTAAGCGGGAATACAATGGCATAGATATCACGAGGGTTTTAAAGGTAATAATGGACAAGCTAGGGTGTATGGGAGGAGGTAAATAGGCATAAGACAAAGGATATAAGTACCATAAAGGATGGAGTTAAGATAGGACCTGCAAATGGAAAAGGATAGGGTACGTCCAAGGGCCAGATAGGTAAACTGCCACTCTCAAATTGAGGTGGAAGAGAGGAGATTTTTAAAGAGCAAGACTAAAGATAAGTATCAAGGCAAGACCGATGGATGACAAGGTAATGGTGATAGCAAATAAAGCACACAGCAAAGGATGGAATTAAGACAAAACTTGTAAGGCGACAAAGAGTGAAAAGAAATCAAGGGAGAGATAGGTAACTCGCAGCTCTCAAACTGGGTTGAAAGAAAGGGGAGGCTTTTAAAGGATAAGTTCAAGGTAAGCATTTAGGTAGAAGACATCAATATCACAAGGGACAGAAGCGATAACTGACAAGGGTATAAGAGAAAAGATGAAGGCATAGTAGAGCCAGTGGTACAAGTACAACCAAGAATGGGGTCACGACAAGACTTGCACATGGCAAAGATGAGGTTACGAACAAGGGCGGAATAAGTAAAACACCACTCTCGAACTGAGATGGGAGATTGGAGATTTTAGATAATATACATAATGTAATCACAAGGTAGGATAGAGTGATCAGAAGGGTAAAGGTAATAACAAACAAAAGTAGGCAAAGGATGGAGTTAAAAACTCGCAAGTGACAAAGAAGATGATACGTCCAAGAGAAAAATAGGTAAACATACAACTCTCGGATGGAGATGGAAAAGAGGAGATTTTAAAGGACCAAAATAAGATGAAACATCAAAGTAAGATATAGAGGTGATAAGGGCAAAGGTGATAATGATTAAAGCATAATCCATGAATAGAGTTAAGGCAAGACTCGCAAAGTGACGAAGTGGAGAAAACAATCAAGGGTAAGATAGGTGAGAATGCAATAGAATGGTTGAAGTAAGAATTCATTATCGAGAGAAGTTATAAAGGAACAACGAGATCACCAAGGATGGGCAACATAAAATGATCGCTCATGGACCGTTAAGAAACAGTGGTGGTCAAGGACATGTTAACTGAAATGTCTTGAATAGTTATTGTGGTATGAAAATAAGCATACATAAGAATATAAGAGTATGCAAGATTCCATGGATACGAGCATACTAAGACCAAGGGCATAGAAATTGCCAAAAGATAGCGACTTAACAACAGAATAAGAAAGGATCCCAGAAGACAAGAAGGTCATGGATACATAAACTGAACTGTTTAAATAGGCAACAAAGGTACAAGGGTAAGTACTTTAGATTAAGGGATAAGGGTATTAAAAATGCAAGGATACGAGCATGTCAGTAACAAAATGGAATGAAGATGGTCAAATGGTAGCAATTTAATCATGGACGAGGAAAGAGTCCCAAAAGACTAAAGGCTATGGTCAGGGGGGCATCTATAAAGATGTCGCAAGCACAAGAGTGAGATCAAATCTAATATATTGAGAGAAGTATAGACCATACTAGAATGAAATACTTTTGGCAATGGGGCATATAGGAGCACAACATAGAATTAGTCGAGCTGACTAATATTTTGAAGCAGAATCAAGGATGAGGTGAAGTAATAATCAATAAGTCCTAAAAACGGCCAATGCTACTCTAGGTCAGCGGTCCTACAGTCAGCACGGCTTTGATACCACTTATGTCACACCCGGTTTTGAAGGTAAACCGAATGCGAACCATGTACGTGCCAGGATCAGCAATTCACGTACACAGCGATTTCATAAATGACTCATCATAGCACAATGCTTCGAATTACAATAAAGAGTAAGTAATAATATTACAGACTAGAGCCATTTACATAATATAAATCAAAGTACACAGAATCGAAACGTAGCCAACGTAAACAAACCCACCACAAGCAGCTGACTGGGGGAGGTCGCTAGCCTAATCCTCGAACTCGCCGAAGTCGTGGAACTCCTAGAGATCCGCCTCGACGCCTTCTTCTTACCTGAGCATAGATTGCACCAAAGGCAACCTGGTGTTTTGTGAAAGCAAGGGTGAGTACACATCAACGTACTCAGCAAATGTCCTGTTTGGCTGAGGTGGACTAGCTTTATGTGGGGTTAAGCTCTAGCAGTTGCTTTTAGTTGGTCAAGTATTTATTATTAGTGGAAGCCAAGTTTTAGTAATAGCCAACCCATGAACCATTTCCTCATCGAGGAAACATCATTATCATCATCGAGCCAAAACCATCAATAGAACCATTGTATCTCATATCATATGTATCTCTAATCAAAGAGGATCCCAAGGTCGCTCATAACCGTGAGCACGGCTGATATATCAGTTTCATTACCCTCTGCAGAGGTCGCACACTTTACCCATGAGCCGTGATTCCCATTTTGCCCGGGGATCATGACTCCCCATTGATCACTTCCAAGGTGAACTGGCAAGGTCTCACTACGTGGCTTTTCCCTAGGGTCCTCACTATGCGAATGTTGGAAATGACCATTGCATAAAGTCCATCTGACGTCCCAAAACCTATACCTCTGCCCTCTGGAAAAAGCCGTGGGACGATGCCCGTACCCAGATCCCTGAGCGAGAATATAGGAGCCATAACAGATGCCTCCGTTTCCCAACAACCAAAAACCAACACCCAACATAAGACTTCCCTAATTACTTGGCCAAGGGCGTCCCATACTACCCTCATGGTTGCACTGTTTTCCCGGGGTGTCGCTCCCCGAACAGGTCCTTACGGAGAGGCACTCAGGAAACAGCCCGAGTCCCCTAAAGTATCACAAGATCATCATCGGGATAACATCATCATATCATAAGTAATCACGTCATGTTCATTGATTAAAGTAAAGCAATAGCACGAAGCCAACCATAATAACCTAAAAGGTAATCAAGGACAAGGTAAATACAAAGCTAGTCAATCCTTAGGTTTCAATTGAGTAATGCGGGACAGTGAATTATAAAGTAAATAGGACATAATGGGTCAGAGGACACTTGCCTTCACCAAACAGATGCTCAGGATCTTCAATCTCGTAGAGCTCGAGGAGCTTGATCACTTGGTCACCAAAGCTTGACCTTCGATCTCTCGAAGCTCGGAAACGGATCGCAAACTATTCACGACGCACAGCGAATACCAACAGGCACAAACAAACAAACATATGTATATGCATAAGAACATTACACCATACAGGATAAATTGTTATAAAAACATACAGCATAAAATAGAGCTCAATTCTATGGTCACGCGAGGGAAAGAAATGTCGAACCCGAAGTTACGGTTGAGAAGTTAGCGCGTTAACGTTAAACAAGTATTAACAACAACTTTTAGTTCAACATGATCAAACATAAATATTATACATCAGTTAGTTCGATTAATCTGATACGCTAACAAATGTCTGTTAATTAAATAATTTAATTAAAATGATATATTCTAAGCGAGATGAATTTATGACGCGTGAAACAGCACGACAGCGTGCAAACGACGCGCGGACACGCGCGACATAGCACACTAACGACACACGAAACAACGCTCGACCAGCGCAAACGAGGACGCCACCACGCGTGGAACAGCACGCGCGACAGGCGAGAAAATAAAATAGGTAACGCATTTGTACTAAACAAATATTTAATAAATAAAAGTAGTTAAGTTAATACTAGCCATGATAATATTTATTATAAAAGCTCACTTGGAACACTACACATTTAATATAGTTATAAATATTAGTCTAATGAATATTAGCCGAGCAAACCTTAAGTTAATTATCTAAAATAAGCGACCCGACAAGTTAACGTTACCAACATGAGTTATAGACAAAACTAATTTATTATCACACGCAGACGTCACGTGACACACGAACCAGACGCGTGGCAAGGCAAGCGACATGAAAAACTAATAAATAAAAGCATGATTAATCTAAGCAATTATTAACAAAGAATATTTCAGTTAAGATTAATCATGTTGGTGCAAATCGAATTCTTAAATTAGATTTTAAAGTCAAACGGGGGTAGACGAAGGGGTTCAGGGGGGGTAGATGGGCGTCGTCTACGGTAGATGAACGTCGTCTAGGGGTAGACGGATGTCGTCGGGACCCCGACGCCATGCTGCGCGTACGCGAAACAACGCACACAACCGTGCGTGATACGCGCGAGTCAATGCGACTACGCGCGCGAACAGCACGCTGACGCGCAAACGATGCAGCGCGCGAACAACAACAAACGAGTAAATAAAAGTATTTAAGCTGGTATTAACCGAGTCAATTAACATTTGTATTTATAAAAGCACGAGTTAAAACTATAGACTCATTCTAATTAAATTCTTACTTTGATAACTGAATACTAAACAATTAATCAAGTATTTAACATGAACGATATGGCGAAGTGATCCTATTGAAGCGTGCCAATTGCGATTTACATGGACGACACGTGCAAAACAACACATGATTTAACATGCGGACCGGACGCATGGCGCGCGCATACGAACAAGAAAATAGATGACGACTACGCACATGACATGCGCGGAACAACGGGAGACGGACACGCATGACAACACGATAACGCAGAAACGATGTCGCACGCAAACAACGAATAAATAATTAATGACAAGTATCTTAGTTGGCATTAATCACATTAATTAACGTTTATATTTATAAAAGCATGAGTTAAAACTACAAACTCGCTCTAATTAAATTATTATGTTATTAACCCTCGAACAAACCAATAATTAAATATTTAGCTATAACATGCGACACGACAACAATGAGCGCATGTGACCACGTGCAATTGACACGCGACACACGTGCGAACAGCATGCGCGATCCGCGCGAGCGACGCACGCGATACGCGATACTCGCTAAACCACAATAAGTTTATAATAAACAAATATTAATAATCAAGTTAATATTTATTTATAGAAGTTCAAATTATGACTACAAACGAGTTCTATTTAGAT
Source organism: Zea luxurians (assembly GCA_029449295.1). Taxonomy (NCBI): domain Eukaryota; kingdom Viridiplantae; phylum Streptophyta; class Magnoliopsida; order Poales; family Poaceae; genus Zea; species Zea luxurians. The sequence goes on from JAOPSE010000003.1 coordinate 23,760,182, forward strand.
TGTTATTTCAATAATCATTGAATAAACAAATACACAAACAAATGAATAAATGAATAAAACATGCGTCATGAGAAAATAATATTTTTAATATGTTCATGGTATTACTATGAAGCTAATGCGATTTAAATGAAATAAATCGAACATCTAACACAAAGGTTAACACATATTTAATAAATCATGGATTAAGCGATGTGGTGCTATTTTGTTGGCCGGGAATTCGCCACATGCAAGACCACAAGGGCAGGCCAAAGAAGATCCCAGGATATGTTGTGGAGGGGAGGGGTTACTTTTCCCTGCGCTATTCACGTATCCTGTTAGGAGCACTTGCATGCAAGGTGGGGCCCTGGCAGTTTCTCTCCAAGACTCCAACGCAGAGCATGGGATTGGGAATCTACATGCAAATGCGACATGTGACATGCAGGTGGCGCACGACTTCTTTTTTTTACTGGAAAGAACCAAGCGGTTCCATCCTCCTCGATACGCACGGGTGGGGAAAATGGCGACGACCGAGCGGGCTCGCCGGCGGCCAAGTCCAGCGGCGGAGGCAGGGCAGACCACGGCCGCAGCTGCTCGGCCATGCAGGGTCGCTGGACCAAGCTGGTGCCGTCCTGGCGTGCTGGCCGCAGGGGCCGCGGCGCTCGCCGGCGGATGGCACAACCACGCACGGCCTGCTGGTCGCGGCAAGACGCAGCGCACGACTAGGTGTGACTCGTTGGAGTTCGGACTTCTCACCTCGATGACGTGTGGACGGTGATCTCCAGCGATGAGCTCGGACGGCGAGGGTGAAGCACAGACGACGAGGCGGCAGGGGCAGCTCCGGGCAGGCGAACACGGCTGGGCTCGGCACAGCGGCGTTTGACGTGGCAAGCAGCAGAGCATGGTGGCGAGGTGGCTGCGGGCTGGCAGCCATGGCTGCACGCCGCCGGAGGGGCACCGGCTTGCCGTTGAGTCTGTGATAGTCGCCTAGAGGGGGGGTGAATAGGGCGAAACTGAAATTCTCAAAAATAAACACAACTACAAGCCGGGTTAGCGTTAGAAATATGATTGAGTCCGCGAGAGAGGGTACAAAACAAATCGCAAGCAAATGAAGAGTGTGACACGCGGATTTGTTTTACCGAGGTTCGGTTCTCTCAAACCTACTCCCCGTTGAGGAGGCCACTAAGGCCGGGTCTCTTTCAACCCTTCCCTCTCTCAAACGATCCCACGGATCGAGTGAGCTTTCTCTTCTTCTCAATCAAACGGGAACAAAGCTTCCCCGCAAGAGCCACCACACAATTGGTGCCTCTTGCCTTGGTTACAATTGAGTTTGATCACAAGAACAAGTGAGGAAGAAAAGAATGCGATCCAAGCGCAAGAGCTCGAAAGAACACAAGCAAATCACTCTCTCTAATCACTATGGTGTTGAGTGGAATTTGGAGAGGACTTGATCTATTTGGTGTGTCTAGAATTGAATGCTAGAGCTCTTGTAGTAGTTGAGAAGTGGAAAACTTGGATGGCAATGAATGTGGGGTGGTTGGGGTATTTATAGCCCCAACCACCAAAAGTGACCGTTGCTGGAAGCTGTCTGTACGATGGTACACCGGACAGTCCGGTGCACACCGGACAGTCCGGTGCCCCTGCCACGTCACCATTGCCGTTGGATTCTGACCGTTGGAGCTTCTGACTTCTGGGCCCGCCTGGGTGTCCGGTGCACACCGGACATGTACTGTTTGATGTCCGGTGCACCGTTATGGGCGTGCCTGACGTCTGCGCGCGCTGCGCGCGCATTAAATGCACCGCAGGGAGCCGTTGGCGCCGCAGAGAGCCGTTGCTCCGCTGGCACACCGGACAGTCCGGTGAATTTTAGCGGAGTGGCTGCCGCGCGAACCCGAGGCTGGCGAGTTCCGGAGACCGCGCTTCCTTGGAGCACCGGACATGTCCGGTGCACACCGGACAGTCCGGCGAATTATAGCGCGCCGGCTTCCGAGAATTCCCGAGGGTGAAGAGTTTGAGTTGGAGTTCTCTGGGCGCACCGGACACTGTCCGGTGCACACCGGACAGTCCGGTGCCTTCAACCAGAGATGCCTTCGGTTGCCTCGTTGCTCCTTTGTTGAATCCAACACTTGGTCTTTTCATTGGCTAAATGTGAACCTTTTGCACCTGTATAACTTATGCACTAGAGTAAACTAGTTAGTCCAATATTTGTGTTGGACAATTCAACCACCAAAATTATTTAGGAACTAGGTGTAAGCCTAATTCCCTTTCAATCTCCCCCTTTTTGGTGATTGATGCCAACACAAACCAAAGCAAATATAGAGGTGCATAATTGAACTAGTTCACATAATGTAAGTGCAAAGGTTGCTTGCAATTGAGCCAATATAAATACTTTCATGATGCGCATGGATGGTTTCTTTGTTTTTGACATATTGGACCACATTTACACCATAAGTTTTGTTTTTGCAAACTCTTTTGTAAATTCTTTTCAAAGTCATTTTGCAAGATAGTCAAAGGTCAATGAATAAGATTTTGCAAAGCATTTTCAAGATTTGAAATTTTCTTCCTTTGTTCAAATGCTTTTCCTTTGACTAAACAAAACTCCCCCTCAAATAAGGTCTCCTCTTAGTGTTCAAGAGGGTTTTAAGACATCAATTTGAAAATACTAGTTGCTCCCCCTTTAGATCACAAAGAGATACCAATTTTGAAATTTACCAAATTAAAATCATCAAATTTATAAAATTAGGTGGTGGTGCGGTCCTTTTGCTTTGGGCTCATATTTTCTCCCCCTTTGGCATGAATCGCCAAAAACGGAATCATTAGAGCCCAATGAAGTACTTTCTCCCCCTTTGGTCATGAAATGAATGAGTGAAGATTATACCAAAGTTGGAGAGATGATGCGGAGCGACGGCGAAGGATGAGTAGTAGAGTGGAGTGGAAGCCTTTTTCTTCGCCGAAGACTCCAATTCCCTTTCAATATACCTATGACTTGGTTCGAAATACACTTGAAAACACATTAGTCATAGCATATATAAAAGAGACATGATCAAAGGTATATTTATGAGCTATGTGTGCAAGACTAGCAAAAGAAATTCCTAGAATCAAGAATATTGAGCTCATGCCTAAGTCTAGTAAAAGATTGTTCATCAAGAGGCTTGGTAAAGATATCGGCTAATTGATCTTTAGTATTAATGTAAGAAATCTCGATATCCCCCTTTTGTTGGTGATCCCGAAGAAAATGATACCGAATGGCTATGTGCTTAGTGCGGCTATGCTCGACGGGATTGTCGGCCATTTTGATTGCACTCTCATTGTCACATAGCAAAGGGACTTTGGTTAAGTTGTAACCGTAGTCCCGCAGGGTTTGCCTCATCCAAAGCAATTGCGCGCAACAATGACCTGCGGCAATATACTCGGCTTCGGCAGTAGAAAGAGCGACCGAATTTTGCTTCTTTGAAGCCCATGACACCAAGGATCTTCCCAAGAACTGGCAAGTCCCCGATGTGCTCTTCCTATTAATCTTACACCCTGCCCAATCGGCATCCGAATAACCAATTAAATCAAATGTGGATCCCCGAGGGTACCAAAGCCCAAACTTAGGAGTATAAGCCAAATATCTCAAGATTCGTTTTACGGCCGTAAGGTGTGATTCCTTAGGGTCGGCTTGGAATCTTGCACACATGCATACGGAAAGCATAATGTCCGGTCGAGATGCACATAAATAAAGCAATGAACCAATCATCGACCGGTATACCTTTTGATCCACGGACTTACCTCCCGTGTCGAGGTCGAGATACCCATTTGTTCCCATGGGTGTCTTGATGGGCTTGGCATCCTTCATTCCAAACTTGCTTAGAATATCTTGAGTATACTTTGTTTGGCTGATGAAGGTGCCCTCTTGGAGTTGCTTGACTTGAAATCCTAGAAAATACTTCAACTCCCCCATCATCGACATCTCGAATTTTTGTGTCATGATCCTACTAAATTCTTCACATGTAGATTTGTTAGTAGACCCAAATATGATATCATCAACATAAATTTGGCATACAAACAAATCATTGTCAAGAGTCTTAGTGAATAGAGTAGGATCGGCCTTGCCGACTTTGAAGCCATTTGCAATAAGGAAGTCTCTAAGGCATTCATACCATGCTCTTGGGGCTTGCTTGAGCCCATAAAGCGCCTTAGAGAGCCTATAAACATGGTTAGGATACTCACTGTCTTCAAAGCCGGGAGGTTGCTCAACATAGACCTCCTCCTTGATCGGTCCATTGAGGAAGGCACTCTTCACGTCCATTTGATAGAGCTTGAAGCCATGGTAAGTAGCATAGGCCAATAATATGCGAATTGACTCAAGCCTAGCTACGGGTGCATAGGTTTCACCAAAATCCAAACCTTCGACTTGTGAATATCCCTTGGCCACGAGTCGAGCTTTGTTCCTAGTCACCACACCATGCTCGTCTTGCTTGTTGCGGAAGACCCACTTGGTTCCTACAACATTTTGATTAGGACGCGGAACTAAGTGCCATACCTCGTTCCTCGTGAAATTGTTGAGCTCCTCTTGCATCGCCATCACCCAATCCGAATCTTGAAGTGCTTCCTCAACCCTGTGGGGCTCAATAGAGGAAACAAACGAGTAATGTTCACAAAAATGAGCAACACGAGATCGAGTAGTTACCCCCTTATGAATATCGCCGAGGATCGTGTCGACGGGGTGATCTCGTTGTATTGCTTGGTGGACTCTTGGGTGTGGCGGCCTTGGTTGTTCATCCTCCTTGTCTTCATTATTTGCATCTCCCCCTTGATCGTTGCCGTCATTTTGAGGTGGCTCATCTTCTTGATCTTCTTGTTCAACATCTTGAGCCTCATCCTCAACTTGAGTTGGTGGAGATACTTGCGTGGAGGAGGATGGTTGATCTTGTGCATGTGGAGGCTCTTCGGATTCCTTAGGACACACATCCCCAATGGACATGTTCCTTAGCGCTATGCATGGAGCCTGTTCTTCACCTATCTCATCAAGATCAACTTGCTCTACTTGAGAGCCGTTAGTCTCATCAAACACAACGTCACAAGAAACTTCAACAAGTCCTGAGGACTTGTTAAAGACTCTATATGCCCTTGTGTTTGAGTCATATCCTAGTAAAAAGCCTTCTACAGTTTTAGGAGCAAATTTAGATTTTCTACCTCTTTTGACAAGAATAAAACATTTGCTACCAAAAACTCTAAAATATGAAATATTGGGCTTTTTACCGGTTAGGAGTTCATAAGATGTCTTCTTGAGGATTCGGTGAAGATATAATCGGTTGATGGCGTAGCAGGCGGTGTTGACCGCCTCGGCCCAAAACCGATCCGGTGTCTTGTACTCATCAAGCATGGTTCTTGCCATGTCCAATAGAGTTCGATTCTTCCTTTCCACTACACCATTTTGTTGTGGAGTGTAGGGAGAGGAGAACTCATGCTTGATGCCCTCCTCCTCAAGGAAGCCTTCGATTTGAGAGTTCTTGAACTCCGTTCCATTGTCGCTTCTAATTTTCTTGATCCTTAAGCCGAACTCATTTTGAGCCCGTCTCAAGAATCCCTTTAAGGGCTTGTTTGGGTAATCTTGGATTGGAGTGGATTGAGGTGGTATAAGGTGTATTGAAGTGTAATATGAACTAATTTCCCTTTCAATCCCTAAAATACACTTCAATCCCTTTTAACCCAAACAAGGCCTAAAGTCTCTTGGGTATAAGATTTGTCCTGTAAAAAGAACACCCAAGTGAAGCGAGAATAATCATCCACAATTACAAGACAATACTTACTACCGCCGATGCTTATGTAAGCGATCGGGCCGAATAAATCCATGTGTAGAAGCTCCAGTGCCCTGTCGGTAGTCATGATGTTTTTGTGTGGATGATGGACACCAACTTGCTTCCCGGCTTGGCATGCGCTACAAATCCTGTCTTTCTCAAAATGAACATCGGTTAGTCCCAAAATGTGTTCTCCCTTTAGAAGCTTGTGAAGATTCTTCATTCCAACATGGGCTAGTCGGCGGTGCCAGAGCCAACCCAAGTTAGTCTTAGCAATCAAGCAAGTGTCGAGTTCAGCTCTATTAAAATCTACTAAGTATAGCTGACCCTCTAACACTCCCTTAAAAGCTATTGAATCATCACTTCTTCTAAAGACAGTAACACCTATATCAGTAAAAAGACAGTTGTAGCCCATTTGACATAATTGGGATACGGAAAGCAAATTGTAATCTAAAGAATCTACAAGAAAAACATTGGAAATAGTATGGTCAGGTGATATAGCAATTTTACCCAATCCTTTGACCAAACCTTGATTTCCATCCCCGAATGTGATAGCTCGTTGGGGATCTTGGTTTTTCTCATATGAGGAGAACATCCTTTTCTCCCCTGTCATGTGGTTTGTGCACCCGCTGTCGAGTATCCAACTTGAGCCCCCGGATGCATAAACCTACAAAACAAGTTTAGTTCTTTGTTTTAGGTACCCAAACGGTTTTGGGTCCTTTGGCATTAGAAACGAGAACCTTGGGTACCCAAACACAAGTCTTGGAGCCCTTGTGTTTGCCCCCAACAATTTTGGCAACTATCTTGCCGGATTTGTTAGTTAAAACATAAGATGCATCAAAAGTTTTAAATGAAATAGCATGATCATTTGATGCATTTGGAATTTTCTTTCTAGGCAACTTGGCATGGGTTGGTTGCCTAGATCTAGATGTCTCACCCTTATACATGAAAGCATGATTAGGGCCAGAGTGAGACTTCCTAGAATGAATTTTCCTAATCTTGCTCTCAGGATAGCCGGCAGGGTACAAAATGTAACCCTCGTTATCCTGAGGCATGGGAGCCTTGCCCTTAACAAAGTTAGATAGGTTCTTTGGAGGGGCATTAATTTTGACATTGTCTCCCTTTTGGAAGCCAATGCCGTCCTTAATGCCAGGGCGTCTCCCATTATAGAGCATGCTTCTAGCAAGTTTAAATTTTTCATTTTCTAAGTCATGCTCTCTAATCTTAGCATTAAGTTGTGCTATGTGATCATTTTGTTTTTTAATTAAGGCTAGGTGATCATGGATAGCATCAACATTAATATCTCTACATCTAGTACAAATAGAAATATGCTCAACATTAGATGTAGAGGGTTTGCAAGATTTTAATTCAATGACCTTAGCATGCAACAAATCATTTTTAGTTCTAAGGTCGGAAATAGTAGTATTGCAAACATCAAAATCTTTAGTCTTAGCAATCAAATTTTCATTTTCTAATCTAAGACTAGCAAGAGAAACATTCAATTCATCAATCCTAGCAAGCAAATCATCATTATCATTTCTAAGATTGGGAATTGAACCAATACAAACATGAGAGTCAACCTTAGTAATTAATTTGGCATTTTCTTTTCTAAGGTTGGCAATAGTGTCATGGCAGGTGCTTAGCTCACTAGATAATTTGTTACATTTTTCTACCTCTAGAGCATAAGCATTTTTAACCTTAACATGTTTCTTGTTTTCCTTGATTAGGAAGTCCTCTTGGGAGTCCAAGAGATCATCCTTTTCATGGATGGCACTAATTAGCTCATTTAATTTTTCCTTTTGTTCCATGTTAAGGTTGGAAAAAAGAATACGCAAATTATCCTCCTCATTTTTATCATCATCCTCATCACTAGATGTTTCATATTTAGTGGAGGACCTTGATTTTACCTTCTTTTTGCCGTCCTTGGCCATGAGACACTTGTGGCCGACGTTGGGGAAGAGGAGGCCCTTGGTGACGGCGATGTTGGCGGCGTCCTCGTCGTCGGAGGAGTCGCTAGAGCTTTCGTCGGAGTCCCACTCCCGACAAACATGGGCATCGCCGCCCTTCTTCTTGTAGTACCTCTTCTTCTCCTTCCTCTTGCCCTTCTTGTCGTCGCCCCTGTCACTGTCACTAGACATAGGACATTTTGCAATAAAATGACCGGGCTTACCACACTTGTAGCAAACCTTCTTGGAACGGGATTTGTAATCCTTCCCTTTCCGTTGCTTGAGGATTTGCCGAAAGCTTTTGATGATTAGGGCCATCTCCTCATTGTCGAGCTTGGAGGCGTCAATCAGTTGTCTACTTGGTGTAGACTCCTCCTTCTTCTCCTCCGTTGCCTTGAAGGCCACCGGTTGCGCCTCGGATGTGGAAGGCTCGTCAAGCTCGTTGATCTTCTTGGAGCCCTTAATCATGCATTCAAAGCTTACAAAATTCCCGATAACTTCCTCGGGGGTCATTAGTGGATATCTAGGATTACCACGAATTAATTGAACTTGCGTGGGGTTAAGGAAAATAAGGGCTCTTAGAATAACCTTAACCACTTCGTGGTCATCCCATTTTGCGCTCCCGAGGTTGCGCACTTGGTTCACCAAGGTCTTGAGCCGGTTGTACATGTCTTGTGGCTCCTCCCCTTGGCAAAGACGAAAGCGACCGAGCTCCCCCTCGATCGTTTCGCGCTTGGTGATCTTGGTGAGTTCATCACCTTCGTGCGCCGTCTTGAGTAGGTCCCAAATCTCTTTTGCATTTTTCAACCCTTGTACTTTGTTGTATTCCTCCTTGCTTAGAGAGGCAAGGAGGATGGTTGCGGCTTGGGAGTTGAAGTGCTCGATTTGGGCCACTTCATCCGTGTCATAGTCCTCATCCCCTACGGATGGTACCTGTACACCATACTCAACAACATCCCATATACTTTTGTGGAGAGAGGTTAGATGAAATCGCATTAAATTACTCCACATAGCATAATCTTCACCATTAAAAGTTGGTGGTTTGCCTAATGGGACGGAAAGTAAAGGTGTATGTTTAGGAATGCGAGGGTAGCGTAGGGGAATCTTACTATACTTCTTACGCTCTTGGCGTTTAGAAGTGACGGACGCCGCGTCGGAGCCGGAGGTGGATGTCGATGAAGTGTCGGTCTCGTAGTAGACCACCTTCCTCATTCTTTTGTGCTTGTCCCCACTCCGATGCGGTTTGTGAGAAGAAGATTTTTCCTTCTTCTCCTTGTGGTGAGAAGAGGAAGATCTTTTCCCCTTCCGCTTGGAGGAGTTCTTCTTCTTCTCCCTTCTCTTGGTGCGGGACTCTTCCGATGAAGTGCTCCCTTGGCTTGTAGTGGGCTTGTTATCGCCGGTCTCCATCTCCCTCTTGGTGTGATCTCCCGACATCACTTCGAGCGGTTAGGCTCTAATGAAGCACCGGGTTCTGATACCAATTGATAGTCGCCTAGAGGGGGGGGGTGAATAGGGCGAAACTGAAATTCTCAAAAATAAACACAACTACAAGCCGGGTTAGCGTTAGAAATATGATTGAGTCCGCGAGAGAGGGTACAAAACAAATCGCAAGCAAATGAAGAGTGTGACACGCGGATTTGTTTTACCGAGGTTCGGTTCTCTCAAACCTACTCCCCGTTGAGGAGGCCACTAAGGCCGGGTCTCTTTCAACCCTTCCCTCTCTCAAACGATCCCACGGATCGAGTGAGCTTTCTCTTCTTCTCAATCAAACGGGAACAAAGCTTCCCCGCAAGAGCCACCACACAATTGGTGCCTCTTGCCTTGGTTACAATTGAGTTTGATCACAAGAACAAGTGAGGAAGAAAAGAATGCGATCCAAGCGCAAGAGCTCGAAAGAACACAAGCAAATCACTCTCTCTAATCACTATGGTGTTGAGTGGAATTTGGAGAGGACTTGATCTATTTGGTGTGTCTAGAATTGAATGCTAGAGCTCTTGTAGTAGTTGAGAAGTGGAAAACTTGGATGGCAATGAATGTGGGGTGGTTGGGGTATTTATAGCCCCAACCACCAAAAGTGACCGTTGCTGGAAGCTGTCTGTACGATGGTACACCGGACAGTCCGGTGCACACCGGACAGTCCGGTGCCCCTGCCACGTCACCATTGCCGTTGGATTCTGACCGTTGGAGCTTCTGACTTCTGGGCCCGCCTGGGTGTCCGGTGCACACCGGACATGTACTGTTTGATGTCCGGTGCACCGTTATGGGCGTGCCTGACGTCTGTGCGCGCTGCGCGCGCATTAAATGCACCGCAGGGAGCCGTTGGCGCCGCAGAGAGCCGTTGCTCCGCTGGCACACCGGACAGTCCGGTGAATTTTAGCGGAGTGGCTGCCGCGCGAACCCGAGGCTGGCGAGTTCCGGAGACCGCGCTTCCTTGGAGCACCGGACATGTCCGGTGCACACCGGACAGTCCGGCGAATTATAGCGCGCCGGCTTCCGAGAATTCCCGAGGGCGAAGAGTTTGAGTTGGAGTTCTTTGGGCGCACCGGACACTGTCCGGTGCACACCGGACAGTCCGGTGCCTTCAACCAGAGATGCCTTCGGTTGCCTCGTTGCTCCTTTGTTGAATCCAACACTTGGTCTTTTCATTGGCTAAATGTGAACCTTTTGCACCTGTATAACTTATGCACTAGAGTAAACTAGTTAGTCCAATATTTGTGTTGGACAATTCAACCACCAAAATTATTTAGGAACTAGGTGTAAGCCTAATTCCCTTTCAGTCTGCCCGACCAGGGAGAAAGAGGGAGGTGGCGCCGGCGCCGGGGCACCTAGCTGTGGCGTGGGGAGCGCAGGCCGCGCGGAGCGCTAGCGCTGGGCGCTGCTGGTTGCTGCGTGCATCGCGCGGTAGGGAGAGAAAATGGGAAAGTGAGAGAGAGATGGACGGGTGGGTGGTTTTCTTTTCGTGGGAGAGACAACGCGCTGGGGGCTCCTGCATGCACCTGACGCGCGGCGGCGCGGGCGCGAGGAAAGATCATGGGCGCGGCTGAGCGCTAGGCGCGCGTGCTGAGCGGTTGCTGGCGTGCGGCTGCACGGGCGCCAGGCTGCTGCGCGGGGTGGGCTGGGGCGCGCGCTGGGCTGCGCTGCTGCTTGCGCGCGAGTTGGGATGGGGTATTGAGCTTCTTTCTCTTTTTTCTTTTCTCTATTTCTTGCTCTTGTTTTCTATCTTCTATTTTATGTTATTTTCTTTTGAATTCAACTTCAACACAAATTTGCGGACTACGTGAATGCACAACTAGAATAAATCAACATACAAAAAGAAAAGATAATCCAGCATGTCGTGCAACAATCATGACCACTTTTGGGTTTTATTTTGCTCAGCTTAAAACCTATATAAAGTAACTCTCCATTATTTTTTTTAAAAAGAGAAGAAAAAAAACGGTATTGGAAAGAGTAACACCTGAATTTGGTGGATATTAGAAAAGAAATTTTATACCCCCAAATTCCGGGTGTTACAGCTGCTTACGTGTACTCCATCGTTTTCTGGATCCACTTTCGAAGTAGTCAAACAGCCCGAAAGACCTTCTGGCAGAAAAGATCTTTTTTCGAGGAAAATTTCGACGTAGAGGGGGTTCCCCCCTTTTAGCCCCCGAGGGAGGGTCGGGCTTTGCCGAGGCGAGGCCGACCCTTCCTTGACGACTAAACTTTTGCTGGGCGCGAGATATATGAACAACTTGAAAACATCTTAAGGGTAGAAGCGACGTAGCTGTTGGATGTTCCAAGCGTTGCCGTAGATCTCGCCTTGACTGTTGGCCAGCTTGTACGTTCCGGGCTTCAGAACTTTGGCGATGACGAATGGCCCCTCCCAGGGGGGCGTGAGCTTGTGCCGCCCTCGGGCGTCCTGTCGCAGCCGAAGCACCAGGTCGCCCACCTGGAGGTCTCGGGACTGGACCCCTCGGGCGTGGCAGCGTCGCAGGGACTGCTGGTACCGCGCCGAGTGTAATAAGGCCCTGTTCCGAGCCTCCTCCAGCTGGTCCAGCGAGTCTTCTCGGCTAGTTTGGTTGCTTTGGTCGGTGTAGGCCCTCGCCCTCGGGGAGCCGTATTCCAGGTCTGTGGGCCAGACGGCCTCGGCCCCGTAGACTAGGAAGAACGGCGTGAAGCCCGTGGCTCGGCTTGGCGTTGTCCTCAGACTCTAGACCACCGAGGGGAGTTCCTTCTTCCATCGCTTGCCGAACTTGTTGAGGTCGTTGTAGATCCGAGGCTTGAGCCCTTGTAGAATCATGCCGTTGGCACGCTCTACTTGCCCATTTGACATGGGGTGAGCCACGGCGGCCCAGTCCACCCGGATGTGATGATCCTCGCAGAAGTCCAGGAACTTTCTACCGGTGAACTGGGTGCCGTTGTCGGTGATGATGGAGTTCGGGACCCCGAAGCGATGGATGATGTTGGTGAAGAACGCCACCGCCTGCTCGGACCTGATGCTGTTCAGGGGTCGGACCTCGATCCACTTGGAGAATTTGTCGATGGCGACCAGCAGGTGCGTGTAGCCCCCGGGTGCCTTCTGCAAGGGGCCGACGAGGTCCAGACCCCACACAGCAAAAGGCCAGGTGATGGGTATCGTCTGCAGAGCCTGAGCGGGCAGGTGGGTCTGCCTTGTGTAGAACTGGCACCCTTCGCAGGTGTGGACAATTCTAGTGGCGTCGGCCACCGCCGTCGGCCAGTAGAAGCCTTGCCGGAAAGCATTCCCGACAAGGGCTCGAGGCGCTGCGTGATGGCCGCAAGCCCCCGAGTGTATCTCTCGCAGGAGTTCCTGACCTTCGGTGATGGAGATGCATCGCTGGAGGATGCCGGAGGGGCTGCGGTGGTAGAGCTCCTTCTCATCACCCAGCAAGACAAACGACTTGGCGCGCCGCGCCACCCGCCGAGCTTTGGCTCGGTCGGAGGGTAGTTCTCCTCGGTGGAGATATTGCAGGTACGGGGTCCGCCAGTTCTGATCAGGCGTGACCCCGCTTTGCTCCCCCTCGACGTGCAGCGCCTCGCCCTCGGGGGCCAAGGGCACCTCGGTTTGAGTCGAGGACGCCTCGGATCGAGCCGAGGGTGCCTCGGGATGATCCGAGGGTGCCTCGGGCTGGGCCGAGGGTGCCTCGGGCTGGGCCGAGGGTGCCTCGGGCTCGGGCGTGTCGTCGATCTTGACGGAGGGTTGATGCAGATCCCGGGAGAAGACGTCCGGGGGAACCGTCGTTCGCCCCGAGGCTATTTTAGCCAGTTCGTCCGCAGTCTCGTTGTAGCGTCGAGCGATGTGGTTGAGCTCGAGCCCGTAGAACTTGTCTTCCAGGCACCGAACTTCATCGCAGTAGGCCTCCATCTTCGGGTCGCGGCAGTGGGAGTTCTTCATGACTTGGTCGATGACGAGCTGCGAGTCACCGCGAGCGTCGAGGCGTCGGACCCCTAGCTCGATGGCGATCCGCAACCCATTGACTAGAGCTTCGTACTCAGCCACATTGTTGGATGCCAGGAAATGGAGGCGTAGCACGTAGCGTAGGTGCTTCCCGAGGGGCGAGACAAAGAGTAGGCCTGCGCCGGCTCCTGTCTTCATCAGCGACCCGTCGAAGAACATGGTCCAGAGCTCCGGTTGGATCGGAGTCGTCGGTAGCTGAGTGTCGACCCATTCAGCTACGAAGTCCGCCAAGACCTGGGATTTGATGGTCTTCCGAGGAGCGAACGAGATCGTCTCGCCCATGATTTCCACCGCCCACTTTGCAATCCTACCCGAGGCCTCTCGGCACTGGATGATCTCCCCCAAGGGGAAGGATGACACCACAGTTACCGGATGAGACTCGAAGTAGTGCCGCAGCTTCCGCCGCGTCAGGATCACCGCGTACAACAGCTTCTGAACTTGTGGGTAGCAGATCTTGGTTTCGGACAGTACCTCGCTGACGAAGTAGACTGGCCTCTGAACGGGCAACGCATGCCCCTCTTCTTGCCTCTCGACCACAATCGCGGCGCTAACCACCTGAGTGGTCGCGGTGACGTAGACCAGGAGGGCTTCTCCAGCAGCTGGGGGCACCAAGATAGGCGCCTTTGTGAGGAGCGCCTTCAGGTTCCTGAGGGCTTCCTCGGCCTCTGGGGTCAAAGTGAAGCACTCGGCCTTCCTTAAGAGGCGGTACAGAGATAGACCTCTTTCGCCGAGGCGTGAGATGAAGCGGCTCAGAGCCGCGAGGCATCCCATGACCCTCTGTACGCCTTTCAAGTCCTTGATGGGCCCCATGCTGGTGATAGCTGCGATCTTCTCTGGGTTGGCTTCGATGCCCCGCTCGGAGACGATGAACCCCATGAGCATGCCTCGGGGTACTCCGAAAACACACTTTTCGGGATTGAGCTTGACGCCTTTCGCCTTGAGACATCGGAATGTCGCTTCAAGGTTGGAAAGGAGATCAGAGGCTTTCCTCGTCTTGACTACGATGTCATCGACGTAGGCCTCGACCGTGCGGCTAATGTGTTCGCCGAACACATGGTTCATGCACCGCTGGTACGTCGCGCCCGCATTCCTCAAGCCGAACGGCATGGTGACATAGCAGTACATGCCGAAGGGTGTGATGAAAGAAGTCGCGAGATAGTCGGACTCTTTCATCCTGATTTGATGATACCCTGAGTAGGCATCGAGGAAAGACAGGGTTTCGCACCCAGCAGTGGAATCCACGATTTGGTCGATGCGAGCCAGAGGGTAGGGAACCTTCGGACATGCTTTGTTGAGACCAGTGTAGTCTACACACATCCGCCATTTCCCCCCTTTCTTTCTCACAAGCACAGGGTTGGCAAGCCATTCGGGATGGAATACCTCTTTGATGAACCCTGCCGCCATTAGCTTGTGGATCTCCTCGCTGATGGCTCTGCGCTTCTCCTCGTCGAATCGGCGCAGCGGCTGCTTGACGGGTCGGGCTCCGGCTCGGATGTCCAGCGAGTGCTCGGCGACATCCCTCGGTATGCCAGGCATGTCCGAGGGACTCCACGCGAAGACGTCGGCGTTCGCGCGGAGAAAGTCGACGAGCACTGCTTCCTATTTGGGATCAAACCCGGAGCCGATCCGGATCTACTTGGAGGTGTCGCCGCTGGGGTCGAGGGGGACGGACTTAACCGTCTCTGCTGGTTCAAAGTTTCTGGCATGACGCTTCACGTCTGGCACCTTCTTAGAGAGGCTCTCCAGGTCGGCGATGAGGGCCTCGGACTCGGCGAGGGCCTCGGCGTACTCCACGCACTCCACGTCGCATTCGAACGCGTGTTTGTACGTAGGGCCGACGGTGATAACCCCGTTGGGGCCCGGCATCTTGAGCTTCAGGTAGGTGTAGTTGGGGACGGCCATGAACTCCGCATAGCATGGCCTCCCCAGTACCGCGTGGTAGGTTCCTCGGAACCCGACCACCTCGAACGTCAGGGTCTCCCTTCGGAAGTTGGAGGGTGTTCCGAAGCAGACGAGAAGGTCGAGCTATCCGAGGGGTTGGACGCGCTTCCCGGGAATGATCCCATGGAAGGGCGCAACGCCTGCCCGGACAGAGGACAGATCGATACGCAGAAGCCCGAGGGTCTCGGCGTAGATGATGTTGAGGCTGCTGCCTCCGTCCATGAGGACCTTGGTGAGCCTGACGTCGCCGATGACGGGGTCGACGACGAGCGGGTATTTCCCCGGGCTCGGCACATGGTCGGGGTGATCGTCTCGGTCGAAGGTGATGGGCTTGTCGGACCAGTCTAGATAGACTGGCGCCGCCACCTTGACCGAGCAGACCTCCCGGCGCTCTTGCTTGCGGTGCCGAGCCGAGGCGTTCGCCGCTTGCCCACCATAGATCATGAAGCAGTCGCGGACCTCGGGGAACTCTCCTGCCTGGTGATCTTCCTTCTTGTCGTCGTCGCGGGCCTTGCCACCCTCCGCGGGTGGCCCGGCCCTGTGGAAGTGGCGCCGAAGCATGACGCACTCCTCAAGGGTGTGCCTGACGGGTCCCTGGTGATAGGGGCACGGCTCCTTGAGCATCTTGTCGAAGAGGTTGGCACCTCCGGGGGGCTTCCGAGGGTTCTTGTACTCGGCGGCGGCGACAAGGTCCACGTCGGCGGCGTCGCGTTTCGCTTGCAACTTCTTCTTGCCCTTCTTCTTGGCGCCGCGCTGAGTTGATGCCTTGGGAGTATCTTCCGATGGGCGACCCTGGGGCTGCTTGTCCTTTCGGAAGATAGCCTCGACCGCCTCCTGGCCGGAGGCGAACTTGGTGGCGATGTCCATTAGCTCGCTCGCCCTGGTGGGGGTCTTGCGGCCTAGCTTGCTCACCAGGTCGCGGCAGGTGGTGCCAGCGAGGAACGCGCCAATGACATCCGAGTCGGTGATGTTGGGCAGCTCGGTGCGCTGCTTCGAGAATCGCCGGATGTAGTCCCGGAGAGACTCTCCCGGCTGCTGTTGGCAGCTTCGGAGGTCCCAGGAATTCCCGGGGCGCACATACGTGCCCTGGAAATTGCCGGCGAAAGCTTGGACTAGGTCATCCCAGTTGGAGATCTGCCCCGGAGGCAGGTGCTCCAACCAGGCGCGAGCGGAGTCGGAGAGGAACAGGGGGAGGTTGCGGATGATGAGGTCGTCATCGTCCGTTCCACCCAGTTGGCAGGCCAGACGGTAGTCCGTGGGCCATAGTTCCGGTCTCGTCTCCCCCGAGTACTTTGTGATAGTAGTCGGGGGTCGGAACCGGGTCGGGAACGGCGCCCGTCGGATGGCTCGGCTGAAGGCTTGCGGACCGGGTGGTTCGGGCGAGGGACTCCGATCCTCCCCGCTGTCGTAGCGTCCTCCACGCCTGGGGTGGTAGCCTCGGCGCACCCTCTCGTCGAGGTGGGCCCGCCGGTCGTGGTGACGGTGCTCGTTGCCGAGGCGACCCGGGGCCGCAGGCACTGTGTTGCGCGTGCGCCCGGTGTAGACCGAGGCTTCCCGCATGAATCGGGAAGTCACAGCATGAGGTTCCGAGGGGTACGCCTGCCTTCGGGAGGCGGAGCTCTCGGCCCGTCGGACAACGGCGCCTTCCAGGAGATTCTTGAGCTCTCCCTGGATTCGCCGCCCCTCGGTGGTTGATGGCTCCGGCATCGCGCGAAGAAGCATTGCTGCTGCCGCCAGGTTCTGGCCGACCCCACTAGAAGCGGGTGGTGGCCTTTTGGTCGACGGGCGGCGATAAGGTCACGTCGGGGACTGACTGCGCCGTCGTCTCAGGTACGAGGGTGACGTCCAGCAAGCTTTTCGCGAGTGCGCTAGCGTCGTCCGCTTGCTCGGGATTGGCGTGTCGCGGGGAGACGGCGCTCGCCTTCGTCTCAAACGCGAGGTCGACGCCTGGTGCGCCCCCCGTTGGGGCGCTGGGGCCGTCAACTCGCTCGACAGCCGACGAGGCGCTGTCTCCTGCTTGGCCTTGGTTCCCCCGCCTCCTCCTCCGCCGACGGGGGAGAGGACGGGGTGAGCTCGAAGATTGTTCTTCCACCATGCGGGGAAGACGTCGCCGATTCCGCCGCCGGCGGGCGGGTTGTCGGCCGCCACTGTTGTTGTCGCACGGCGGTGGAAGGAGTATCATGTCGTAGCTGCCGTCGAGGGACATGAACTTAAGACTCCCGAAACGGAGCACCGTCCCGGGTTGGAGAGGTTGCTGGAAACTGCCCATCTGGAGCTTGACGGGAAGCTGTTCGTCAACACGCAGCAGGCCCCTACCTGGCGCACCAACTGTCGGCGTTCTGAGACCGGGGGGGTCCCTGAGCCGACGAGTGAATGTCGCCGCGTGCCCCAGCCCAGATGGGTCGAGCGCGAGGGCGAGCGCGAAGGGGGGAGAGCGAGGCGGCCGGAGACCGGTGTGAGAGAGGTGGGAATCCCGCGGCCTTCGTGTTCGTCCCGCGCCCAGGTCGGGTGTGCTTGCAGTAGGGGGTTACAAGCGTCCACGCGGGAGAGGGAGCGAGCGGCCCCAAGCGAGCGCGTGTCTCGTCCTCGTCCCCGCGCGGCCAACCTTCTCTAAGAGGGCCCTGGTCCTCCCTTTTATAGGCGCAAGGAGAGGATCCAGGTGTACAATGGGGGGTGTAGCAGAGTGCTACGTGTCTAGCAGAGGAGAGCTAGCGCCCTGAGTACATGCCGTTGTGGCAGTCGGAGAGATTTTGGCACCCGGCTGGTGTGATGTCGTGGCCGTCGGAGGAGCAATGGAGCCTGGCGGAGGGACAGCTGTCGGAGTGGTTGAATCCTTGCTGACGTCCTCTTGCTTCCGTAAGGGGGCTGAGAGCCGCCGTCGTCACAGAGTATGCAGGGCGCCATCATTGCCTATCTGGCGGGGCGAGCCAGATGGGACGCCGGTCTTGTTCCCTGCAGCCCGAGTCAGCTCGGGGTAGGGTGATGATGGCGCCTCCTGTTGACGTGGCTGGTCTACGCCCTAGGTTGGGCGATGTGGAAGCTCCTCCGAAGCCGAGGTCGGGTCTGAGCCCCAGGTTCGGGCGAGGCGGAGATCGTCGGCTGGTGCCGGGGCGGAGTCTGAGCCCTGGGGTCGGGCGAAGCGGAGTTCGTCGTCTTCTGGGGCTGAGCCCAAGTCCGAGCCCTGGGTCGGGCGAGGCGGAGATCGTCGTCTTCTGGGGCCGAGCCCAAGTCCGAGCCCTGGGTCGGGCGAGGCGGAGATCGTCGTCTTCTGGGACTTGGCCCGAGTCCGAGCCTTGGGTCGGGCGGAGTTCACCGTCTTCCAGGACTTAGCCCGAGTCCGAGCCCTGGGTCGGGCGGAGTTTGCCGTCTTCCGGGACTTAGCCCGAGTCCGAGCCCTGGGTCGGGCGGAGTTCGCCGTCTTCCGGGACTTAGCCCGAGTCCGAGCCCTGGTTCGGGCGGAGTTCGCCGTCTTCCAGGACTTAGCCCGAGTCCGAGCCCTGGGTCGGGCGGAGCGGAGCTTCCTATGGTGCCTTTGGCCGGGCCTGACTGCCTGTCAGTCTCACTCTGTGTCACACCCGGGTTTCGGGGCACCAAGACCCGGGCGCAAACATAATCACCAGGTGTGCTGGGACCAAGTCTCACACATATGATGAATCATGGCACAGGATCGAATGTCACATCTTTACTATATAATAGGAGTTCTGTACAAAATAAATAAATAATTACATTATAAGGAGACAACGGTCCAGCAACCCAAAGTTGACTGGGAGACGACGGCCTAGACCTCTCACGAACTCGTCACAGCATCCTCCAAGCGCCTCATCCTGCGGTACCTGTTCTTGACCTGTGGGGGTGTGTGAGACAGCAAGAGTGAGCTCACATACGTTCATAGCTCAACAAGTTGTGGGGAACAATGTGCATGAACTCGCCAAAGGTGGGAGCTCACGTGAAGTGTAAGGCTTACCAAAGGAGATGGTTGAAGCTGAGCATTGCTTTTACAGTTGGTCAAAATTTTATTAGCAATTACTAAGTATAAGTAAATACCAACCCAATTAAGTAGAACAAAAGTAACAACATCACCTGCGATGCAATGCATATGACAAATTGAATTTAGTTTCATAAATTAATCATGTGAGGGTCCGAGCTGCTCATGACCGTGAGCACGGCTAGTATACCAGTTTTACACTCTGCAGAGGTTGCGCATCTTTACCCACAAGTCGTGTTACCCATCTGCCAAGAGACGGCCAATCCCATACACCTCTACCGAGGAGGCGAGGCAAGGTAACACTACGAGGCCTTTACAAAGTTCCACTAGCTTCAGAAAACCCGCTACAGTTTATAGGAAGTTCCAGTGCAGGAATCCCTTGCAGGACCGCCATCGCAGCAAAATCCTCCCGAGGGCCTCCCTAGCAGGAATCCCTTGCAGGACTGCCATCGCAGCAAAATCCTCCTGAGGGCCTCCCTACACTGACCACTCCCCTACTGCCCTTGCCCCTTTCGAGTAAGGTAGTCTTCCACTAGCTTTCCTAATTAATCAGCCAAGGGGTCCCATTCCTCCCTTGTGGTAGCACTGTTTTCCCGGGTGGTTCTCCATGTTCCAATTAACATAATGATCTTATCATGAACAATAAATAACAACTGATAACAAGAGTATAATCATGAATAGTGTAATCTTCATACCCAAAACCACATATAGCACTAGCAAGTACTACCCAGAAAGTTCAGTGGTAAACAAGGTATAAAGATAGACAAACTGGGGTAACCTATTGGGTCCCATCAAAATTATCCTATGCAGATCATTATGATTAATCAGAACATGAGTGGGTAAAAAGAAGTGATCAAGGGCACAACTTGCCTGGGGCTTGAGATTCCAGGTACCAGGATGATCTCTAGATGACACGTGACCTCGCGCTAGTCGTAGCAATACAAACAAGCATGGTATAGACAAAATTAACATCACACCGAACATAAGAATAAACTGTATAATAATGATCTATGCATCGCTAAGAGATTGTGGGCTCGAGAATCACTAAGTTCGGAGTTACGGTTATGAAGTTAGGGTTTCCTGAAGATCCACGTGGTTAAATATAGAATAGATTAAGGGCAACAATTTAACCTATATTTCATGACTAAACAAAGTTACGAGATGATAATAAATATTATTGTGAGACTAATGCAACTAGAATGGATCAAAACAGAGTTACAGTTATTGAGTTATGAATTTCTAGAGTTATTGAGTACATGGTATAGATTAATTCAGATGAATAATTTTAATTCATATTTCATTGCTAAACAGAGATACTAAGTGGTAGTCAATATTAAAACAAAATTAATTTCTCTGGAATAACTCAATTTGGAATTAAAATGGATTTAATATGAATTATACGAGTTTCTGCAATTGTTTTGTATTAAAAATTGATTTCTATAATTATTTTTCTAATTCTTTCCGATCTCTGGATTGGGCGCTAAATTCTGAAAAACCCAGGGACTGATCTACAAATACTCCCTAGACACAGAGGGCACCCGCGCAGGATGGCGGGTTAGTTTAGGAAAAACCGAGGGTCTCTTTTAGAAAGTGACCGCGGCGAAGGGGTATCTCGCCACATGGGCCCTTCGATCTAACACCGACGGCCCGGATTAAAAGATCCAACGCATGAACCGGTATGCGTTACTGGCCCTCCGATTGGTTATCGACGGTCGTGCCTTTAAATACACGAGATCTAATCTCACCCGCACATTTCGTATCGGACGACTAGAACCAAATCCAACCGGTACACCCCCCTTCTGATCTCATCCGTCCGTCAGCGATCAGACGGCCATCACGTGCCCAGATAAAGTAATGCGCCACGTTTTGATCTAAACCGACTATCAACACATCAACGGCTCACAATGCTTCTTCCTCCCACCAACCAAGCAGGGCCACCGTCGCCATGACCGTGCGGTGGAGAAGAACGGCCGTGACACCAATCGGCCTCCCCCGAGCACCATTGTCAAATTGAACGGAGCTACATGATGTGCACGACATGGCGATCACAATGGATGTATTCTTACCCGTAGTTTAGCCGCGTCGGACTCCGCCCACGGTGAAGAGCGGAACCATGGTGGCCAAGTTGCTCTGGTGAGCAATTGGTAGAGCACAGGAGGACCGCTTCGCCCGAGAAGGCCATGATCACGTGCAGTATGCCACCACGAACCGTCACGACTACTTTACGGCATCCAACTCGCGCCCAGACCAGAGGCAGCTACGGCAGTGGCGGATCCGAAGGAGTTCATGGCGGCGGTCTGCCCTAACCGCGGTGGATATTGATCCACGGCGAAGCCCGCCGTCGATGAGTTATTTCCGAGGTCCACGCTGCAGAACTCGTTACCACGCACGACTTCAATCACTGGAAATCGCGAGCATGGCAGGGACGCGTAAGAGAAGAGGCGGCTGGAGGGACGAGGGAAACGGGGGTTGCAAGGGGGCCGATTTTATCCCCAAGAACGGATAGAGTCCGACCAGGCGCAGATCGAGGAGCTGAACTCCACCATGCTAGGGATTTTGTTGCACGCGCAAAGCTCGGAAGGTAGGCAACAGGAGAACCGGAGGATTCCAACGATCGTTCTAGAAGAAGCTTCTGCCACATGGGACCCACACGTAAGTGAAATACCATGGCGCACACAGGTGGAGAGATGGGCTGGTGCGTGGGAAGGGAGTTGG
This sequence comes from Zea luxurians, assembly GCA_029449295.1. Taxonomy (NCBI): domain Eukaryota; kingdom Viridiplantae; phylum Streptophyta; class Magnoliopsida; order Poales; family Poaceae; genus Zea; species Zea luxurians. The sequence goes on from JAOPSE010000003.1 coordinate 23,781,980, forward strand.
TGGAGATGGGCCGAGTGAGGGGAGATTCAGCCCAAGAGAGGGTTTTCTGTTTTCTTTTTTATTTCTTTTTTCCAATTTGAAATATCCAAACTAATTTCAAATCCTGGTTTCGAATTTCAAATTTTCAATATGTAATTCTAATGCAAAGGTGAATCATGCTTCCATTATTATTTATTCTTTTACCTATTTTTTTAATTATAAATGGCTTTATTAGGGTTCCCTTTCTTATTTTCTATTTTATATTTTCCTTTATGAGATGAGGTCAATTTAAATTATGATCCCTTGATTCAAATAAAATGCATCACATAAATAACATCAGCATGAGATACATTTTTATTTATTTATGTGTTTGTTTGTTATTTGCAAAATTCTAATGCCATTAATTGAGTATGCAGAGAGAAATAGAAAGAAATTCAAGAAATCCCCAAACTCCCTTCTATAAATTTATTTATCTATTCATTTTATTATAATTTTTTTATACCAATTTTGGGCTTTACACTCTGTCAAGTGGCACCGCAGTCGGGGTGGCGCAGGCAGCGCTGTCCTTCTGTCAGGCCGGTCAGTGGAGCGGCAAAGTGACGGCGGTCACTTCGGCTCTGCCGGCTGGGGGGCGTGCGTCAGGATAAAGGTGTCAGGCCACCTTTGCATTAAATGCTCCTGCGATTTGGTCGGTCGGTGCGGCGATTTGGTTAGGGTTGCTTCTTGGCGAAGGCAGGGCCTCGGGCAAGCCGGAAACATGTTCGCCGCTGAAGGGGGGCCTCGGGCGAGACGGAAATCCTCCGGGGTCGGCTGCCCTTGTCCGAGGCTAGGCTCGGGTGAGGCGTGATCGAGTCCCTTGAATGGACTGATCCCTGACTTAATCGCACCCATCAGGCCTTTGCAGCTTTGTGCTGATGGGGGTTACCAGCTGAGAATTAGGAGCCTTGAGGGTACCCCTAATTATGGTCCCCGACACAAGGCGAGGACCCTCAAGCCATGTACAACCAGCTAAAGACCTTGGTGAATCAAGTGCGCAACCTCGGGAGCAAAAAATGGGATGACCATGAAATGGTCAAGGTTATTCTTAGATCACTCGTTTTTCTTAACCCTATGCAAGTTCAATTACTACGTGGTGATCCTAGATATACACTAATGTCTCCCGAGGAAGTAATAGGAAAATTTGTGAGCTTTGAGTTGATGATCAAAGGCTCAAAGAAAATCATCGAGCAAGATGGCCCCTCCACGCCCGAAGCACAACCAGTCGCATTCAAGGCAACGGAGGAGAAGAAGGAAGAGTCTACATCAAGTAGACTCCCCATTGACGCCTCCAAGCTCGACAATGAGATGGCGCTCATCATCAAGAGCTTCCGCCAAATCCTCAAGCAAAGGAGGGGAAAGGATTACAAGCCCCGCTCCAAGAAAGTTTGCTACAAGTGTGGTAAGCCCGATCACTTTATTGCAAAATGTCCACTATCTAGTGACAGTGACAGGGGCGACGACAAGAAGGGGAGAAGAAAGGAGAAGAAGAGGTACTACAAGAAGAAGGGCGGCGATGCCCATGTTTGCCGGGAGTGGGACTCCGACGAGAGCTCCACTGACTCCTCTTCCGACGAGGACGCCGCAAACATCGTCGTCACCAAGGGTCTTCTCTTCCCCAACGTCGGCCACAAGTGTCTCATGGCAAAGGACGGCAAAAGTAAGTAGGTAAAATCAAAATCCTCCACTAAATATGTATCCTCTAGTGATGAAGATAATTCTAGTGATGAGGAGGATAATTTACGAACCCTTTTTGCCAACCTAAACATGCAACAAAAAGAAAAATTAAATGAATTAATTAGTGCTATTCATGAGAATGATGAACTCTTGGACACCCAAGAGGACTTCCTAATTAAGGAAAATAAGAAGCATGTTAAGGTTAAGAATGCTCATGCTCTAGAGGTAGAAAAATGTGAAAAATTATCTAGTGAGCTAAGCACGTGCCATGATATTATTGCCAACCTTAGAAATGAGAATGCTAAATTAATTGCTAAGGTTGATTCAAATGTTTGTATGATTTAATTCCCAATCTTAGAGATGATAATGTTAGTTTACTTGCTAAGATTGAAGAATTAAATGTCTCTCTTGGTAGCCTTAAAATTGAGAATGAAAAATTAATTGCTAAGGCTAAAGACTTAGATATTTGCAATATTACCATTTCCAATCTTAGAAGTGAAAATGATATTTTACATGCTAAGATTGTTGAACTAAAATCTTGCAAACCCTCTACATCTATCGTTGAGCATGTTTCTATTTGCACTAGATGTAGAGACATTAATGTTGATGCTATTCATGATCACCTAGCTTTAATTAAGAAACAAAATGATCACATAGCCCAACTTAATGCCAAAATTAATGAGCATGACTTAGAAGATGAAAAATTTAAATTTGCTAGAAGCATGCTCTATAGTGGGAGACGCCCTAGCATCAAGGATGGCATTGGCTTCCAAAAGGGAGACAATGTCAAACTTAATACCCCTCCTAAAAGATTGTCTAACTTTGTTAAGGGCAAGGCTCCCATGCCTCAGGATAACGAGGGTTACATTTTGTACCATGCCGGTTATCCCGAGCACAAAATTAGGAGAATTCACTCTAGGAAGTCTCACTCTCGCCCTAATCATGCTTTTATGTATAAGGGTGAGACATCTAGCTCTAGGCAATCAACCCATGCTAAATTGCCTAAGAAGAAAACTCCTATTGCATCAAATGATTCTAACATTTCATTTGAAACTTTTGATGCATCTTATGTTTTGACTAACAAATCCGGCAAAGTAGTTGCCAAGTATGTTGGGGGCAAGCACAAGGGGTCAAAGACTTGTGTTTGGGTACCCAAAGTTCTTGTATCTAATGTCAAAGGACCCAAAACCGTTTGGGTACTTAAAATCAAGAACTAAATTTGTTTTGTAGGTTTATGCATCCGGGGGCTCAAGTTGGATCATCGACAGCGGGTACACAAACCACATGACAGGGGAGAAGAAGATGTTCTCCTCCTACGAGAAAAACCAAGATCCCCAACGAGCTATCACATTCGGGGATGGAAATCAAGGTTTGGTCAAGGATTGGGTAAAATTGCTATATCACCTGACCATTCCATTTCCAATGTTTTCTTGTAGATTCTTTAGATTATAACTTGCTTTTAGTTTCGCAATTATGTAAAATGGGTTACAACTGTCTTTTTACGGATACAGGTGTTACTGTCTTAAGAAGAAGTGATGATTCAGTAGCATTTAAGGGAGTGTTAGAGGGTCAGCTATACTTAGTAGATTTTGATAGAGCTGAACTCGACACTTGCTTAATTGTTAAGACTAACATGGGCTGGCTCTGGCATCGCCGACTAGCACATGTTGGAATGAAGAATCTTCACAAGCTTCTAAAGGGAGAACACATTTTGGGACTAACAAATGTTCATTTTGAGAAAGACAGGATTTATAGCGCATGTCAGGCAGGGAAGCAAGTTGGTGTTCATCATCCACACAAGAACATCATGACAACTGACAGGCCACTCGAGCTTCCTACACATGGATCTATTCGGCCCGATTGCTTACATAAGCATCGGTGGGAGTAAGTACTGTCTAGTTATTGTGGATGATTATTCTCGCTTCACTTGGGTATTCTTTTTGCAGGAAAAATCTCATACCCAAGAGACCTTAAAGGGATTCTTGAGACGGGCTTAAAATGAGTTCGGCTTGAGGATCAAAAAGATTAGAAGCGACAACGGGACGAAGTTCAAGAAGTCTCAAATAGAAGGCTTCCTTGAGGAGGAGGGCATCAAGCATGAGTTCTATTCTCCCTACACTCCACAACAAAATGGTGTAGTGGAGAGGAAGAATAGAACTCTATTGGACATGGCAAGGACCATGCTTGATGAGTACAAGACTTCGGATTGGTTTTGGGCGGAGGCGGTCAACACCGCGTGCTACGCCATCAACCGGTTATATCTACACTGAATCCTCAAGAAGACATCATATGAACTCCTAACCGGTAAAAAGCCAAATGTTTCATATTTTAGAGTCTTTGGTAGCAAATGCTTTATTCTTGTTAAAAGAGGTAGAAAATCCAAATTTGCTCCTAAGGCTGTAGAAGGCTTTTTACTAGTGTATGATTCAAACACAAGGGCATATAGAGTCTTTAACAAGTCCACTGGACTAGTTGAAGTTTCTTGTGACATTGTGTTTGATGAGACTAACGGCTCTCAAGTAGAGCAAGTTGATCTTGATGAGCTAGATGATGAAGAGGCTCCGTGCGTTGCGCTAAGGAACATGTCCATTTGAGAGCACCTAGAGGAAGGGGTGAATAGGTGATCCTGTAAAAACTTGAAACGTAATGCCACAAAACTTGATTAGGAGTTAGCACAATAAAGCCAAGTGGCTAGAGAGGAGTTCTTGCAAGACACGATAACCACAAGAAGATCAACACAGATAGGCACAGTGGTTTATCCCGTGGTTCGGCCAAGTCCAACACTTGCCTACTCCACATTGTGGCGTCCCAACGGACGAGGGTTGCAATCAACCCCTCTCAAGCGGTCCAAAGACCCACTTGAATACCACGGTGTTTTGCTTTGTTTAGTATATCCCGCTTGCGAGGAATCTCCACAACTTGGAGCCTCTCGCCCTTACAATTTGATGTTCACAAAGAAGCACGGAAGTAAGGCTAAGATAAGCAACGTACACAAGACACAAAATCAGAGCACAACATGCACACAAGTCACAACTCGAGCTCACAACACAACCCAAAGAGATCTCTACTCAAATGGAGCTCTAGTTGCTATCACAAAGAATCGAATGTGCGGAATTGGAGTCTTGGTGCTTAGGAATGCTTAGAGAATGCTTGGTGTACTCCTCCATCCGCCTAGGGGTCCCTTTTATAGCCCCAAGGCAGCTAGGAGCCGTTGAGAGCATTCCAGGAAGGCAATTCTTGCCTTCTGTCGCCTGGCGCAACGGACAGTCCGGTGCACCACCAGACACTGTCCCGTGCGGATCTCTTTCCTATTCTAGCGTAGCCGACCGTTGAAGATTCAGAGCCGTTGGCGCACCGGACACTGTCCGGTGCACACCGGACAGTCCGGTGCCCCCTTCTGACCGTTGGCTCTGCCATGCGTCGCGCGCGGATAACGCGGCCGACCGTTGGCCCGGCCGACTGTTGGCTCACCGGACAGTCCGGTGCACCACCGGACAGTCCGGTGATTTATAGTCGTACGCCGCCGTCGAAGTCCCGAGAGCAGCCAGTTCGCCAGGGTGCGCCCAGACTGCGCAGAGTCTTGGCTGCTCAGCCAAGTCTTTACCAAATTGGTCTTTTTCCTATTTCTAGCACTTAGACACAATACATTAGTCTCCAAAACAATGTACTAAGTCTTAGAAACATACCTTTACTCTTGATTTGCACTTCTTAAGTCTTTGGCAACACAACAAAAAGCAACTAAAAGAAGTGCAACATCAATGCAAATGAAAACAAGAATTCGTTTTGTTTCAAATTTGGCATATTTGGATCATCCTTTGCCACCACTTGGTTTTGTTTTTGCAAATCAGACTCAATTTCCTATCTCTAAGTCAACCACACTTGTTGAGACAAAAAGAGAGTTGTTCAAAGAGAAATTGATCAAAGATTTCAAAAACTCCCCCTATTTCCCATAATCAAATATTCTCCCCACAAGAGATCAACTTTTGACAAAACGAGACATTTAGAATTTTGACAAATCAAAAGTCCTAACTCTACTATTTTCAAAATTCTCAAGTGGTAGCTGATCCATTTGTTGCTTTGGCCCTTAATTTCTCCCCCTTTGGCATCAAGCACCAAAACGGGATCATTATTGGCCCTCGAACCCCATTGTCTCACCAAAATCTTCAATTAAGAGTTAAAAAGGCAATAAGAGCATGGAGATGAACTTGGAGTTAGTTACTCTTTCATCGGAGTGCAGTGGAAGTCTTGCGTGGTCCAAGTCCACCTTTTCCCTTCCAATCCTCCTTTGAGACTAAATTTAGAAAACTCAAGCACATGGTTAGTCTCAAAGGGTCAAGTTGTAGCACATCTCCCCCTAAATATGTGCATCACTCACACATGGACTTTTGAGGTCCGGGGAGTGTTTGTACAACTTGAACACCATAAAACAACAAAATGCTTTTAATGAACGTGACTAAGGCATAAAAACACATGTATGCTATAAATCAATCCAAGTTCCGCGAATCTAAGACATTTAGCTCACTACGCAGCCTACAAAAGGTCAACTCATCTAGAGGCTTGGTAAAGATATCGGCTAGCTGGTTCTCGGTGCTAACATAAAACACTTCGATATCTCCCTTTTGCTGGTGGTCTCTCAAAAAGTGATGCCGGATGTCTATGTGCTTTGTGCGGCTGTGTTCAACAGGATTGTCCGCCATGCGGATAGCACTCTCATTATCACATAGGAGTGGGACTTTGCTCAGATTGTCGCCAAAGTCCCGGAGGGTTTGCCTCATCCAAAGTAGTTGCGCGCAACACTGTCCTGCGGCAACATACTCGGCCTCAGCGGTGGATAGAGCAACAGAAGTTTGTTTCTTAGAGCTCCATGACACCAGGGACCTTCCTAAGAATTGGCACGTCCCCGATGTACTTTTCCTATCGACCTTACATCCAGCATAATCAGAGTCTGAATATCCAATCAAGTCAAAGGTAGACCCCTTTGGATACCAGATCCCGAAGCAAGGCGTAGCGACTAAATATCTAAGATTTCGCTTCACGGCCACTAAGTGACACTCCCTTGGATCGGATTGAAATCTAGCACACATGCATACACTAATCATAATATCTGGTCTACTAGCACATAAATAAAGTAGAGACCCTATCATAGACCGGTATGCCTTTTGATCAACGGACTTACCTCCTTTGTTGAGGTCGACGTGTCCGTCGGTTCCCATTGGAGTCTTTGCGGGATTGGCGTCCTTCATCCCAAACCTCTTGACCAAGTCTTGTGTATACTTCGTTTGTGAGATGAAGGTGCCATCCTTGAGTTGCTTCACTTGGAACCCAAGGAAGTAGTTCAACTCGCCCATCATCGACATCTCAAATTTCTGAGTCATCACCCTGCTAAACTCTTCACAAGACTTTTGGTTAGTAGAACCAAATATTATGTCATCGACATAAATTTGGCACACAAAAAGATCACCATCACAAGTCTTAGTGAATAAAGTTGGATCGGCTTTCCCGACCTTGAAAGCATTAGCAATTAAGAAGTCTCTAAGGCATTCATACCATGCTCTTGGGGCTTGCTTAAGTCCATAGAGCGCCTTAGAGAGCTTGCACACATGGTCGGGGTACCGTTCATCCTCGAAGCCAGGGGGTTGCTCCACGTACACCTCCTCCTTGATTGGTCCGTTGAGGAAAGCGCTCTTCACATCCATTTGGAACAACCTGAAAGAATGGTGAGAAGCATAGGCTAACAATATGCGGATTGACTCTAGCCTAGCCACAGGAGCAAAGATCTCCTCAAAGTCCAAACCTGCGACTTGGGCATAACCTTTTGCCACAAGTCGTGCCTTGTTCCTTGTCACCACCCCGTGTTCGTCTTGTTTGTTGCGGAACACCCACTTGGTTCCCACAACGTTTTGCTTGGGACGAGGCACCAGTGTCCAAACTTCATTTCTCTTGAAGTTGTTGAGCTCTTCCTGCATGGCCAACACCCAGTCCGGATCTAGCAAGGCCTCTTCTACCCTGAAAGGCTCAATAGAAGAGACAAAAGAGTAATGCTCACAAAAATTAACTAGTCTAGAGCGAGTAGTTACTCCCTTGCTAATATCACCCAAAATTTGGTCGACGGGATGATTCCTTTGAATCGTCGCTCGAACTTGAGTTGGAGGTGCCGGTTGTGCTTCTTCCTCCATTACATGATCATCTTGTGCTCCCCCTTGATCACATGCCTCCTCTTGATGAACCTGTTCATCGTCTTGAGTTGGGGGATGCACCATTGTTGAGGAAGAAGGTTGATCTTGCTCCTTTTGTTCCTGTGGCCGCACTTCTCCAATCGCCATGGTGCGTATTGCCGCCGTTGGAATATCTTCGTCATCTACATCATCAAGATCAAGAACTTGCTCTCTTGGAGAGCCATTAGTCTCATCAAATACAACGTCGCTAGAGACTTCAACCAAACCCGATGATTTGTTGAAGACCCTATACGCCTTTGTATTTAAGTCATAACCTAACAAAACCCCTTCTACAGCTTTGGGAGCAAACTTAGAATTTCTACCTTTCTTCACTAGAATATAACATTTGCTCCCAAATACACGAAAGTAAGACACATTGGGTTTGTTACCGGTTAGAAGCTCATACGAAGTCTTCTTGAGGAGGCGATGAAGGTACACCCGGTTTATGTCGTGGCAAGCCGTGTTCACGGCTTCCGACCAAAACCGCTCGGGTGTCTTGAATTCTCCAAGCATTGTCCTCGCCATGCCTATGAGCGTCATGTTCTTCCTCTCTACCACACCGTTTTGCTGTGGTGTGTAGGGAGCGGAGAACTCGTGCTTGATCCCTTCCTCCTCAAGGTACTCCTCCACTTGAAGGTTCTTGAACTCGGACCCGTTGTCGCTCCTTATCTTCTTCACCTTGAGCTCAAACTCATTTTGAGCTCTCCTTAGGAAGCGCTTGAGGGTCCCTTGGGTTTCAGATTTATCCTGCAAAAAGAATAACCAAGTGAAGCGGGAAAAATCATCAACTATAACAAGACCATACTTACTTCCTCCTATGCTTAGATAGGCGACGGGTCCGAAGAGGTCCATATGAAGCAACTCCAAAGGTCTTGATGTGGTCATCACATTTTTGGTATGATGAAAGCTTCCCACCTGTTTACCTGCTTGACAAGCTGCACAAGGTCTATCTTTTTCGAAGGTTACATTTGTTAGACCTATCACGTGTTCTCCCTTTAGAAGTTTGTGAAGGTTCTTCATCCCCACATGTGCTAAGCGGCGATGCCACAGCCAGCCCATGCTAGTCTTAGCAATTAAGCATGCATCTAGACCGGCCTCCTCTTTTGCAAAATCAACTAAGTAGAGTTTGCCGTCTAATACACCCTTAAAATCTAATGAACCATCACTCCTTCTAAAGACGGACACATCTACATTTGTGAATAAGCAATTATATCCCATATTACAAAGCTGACTCACAGACAATAAGTTATATCCAAGCGACTCAACTAAAAACACATTAGAAATAGAGTGTTCGGATGAAATGGCAATCTTCCCTAGTCCTTTGACCTTGCCATGATTCCCGTCACCGAATATGATTGAGTCTTGGGAATCCTTGTTCTTGACGTAGGAGGTGAACATCTTCTTCTCCCCCGTCAAGTGGTTTGTGCATCCGCTGTCGATAATCCAGCTTGATCCCCCGGATGCATAAACCTGCAAGACAATTTAGGCTTGGGTCTTAGGTACCCAACTCTTGTTGGGTCCTACAAGGTTAGTAACAATGGTCTTAGGGACCCAAATGCAAGTTTTATCTCCCTTGCATTTTGCCCCTAATTTCCTAGCAATCACCTTCTTATCTTTTCTACAAATTGCAAAGGAAGCATTGCAAGCATGATAAATTGTAGAAGGTTCATTAATTTTCCTAGCAACATTTCTCCTAGGCATATGATGAATGACATTTTTCCTAGGCATATCTCTACCATGCACATAGGAAGAACTTGAAGCAAACATTGCATTTGAATCATAAGCATGTGAAACAACATCATTACAGCTTCTATCATGATGAACATTCCAACAATATCTCCTATCATGGTGTCGGGGACCATAATTAGGGGTACCCTCAAGACTCCTAATTCTCAGATGGTAATCCCCATCAGCATAAAGCTGCTAAGGCCTGATGGGTGCGATTAAGTCAGGGATCAGTCCATTCGAGCGACTCGATCATGCCTCGCCCGAGCCTAGCCTCAGGCAAGGGCAGCCGACCCCGGAGGATTTCCGTCTCGCCCGAGGCCCCCCTCCAACGGCGGACATATTTCCGGCTCGCCCGAGGCCCTGCCTTTGCTAAGAAGCAACCCTGACTAAATCGCCGCACCGACCGACCAAGTCGCAAGAGCATTTAATGCAAAGGTGACCTGACACCTTTGTCCTGACGCGCGCCCCCCGGCAGAGCCGAAGTGACCGTCGTCACTTCACCGCTCCACTGACCGGCCTGACAGAAGGACAGCGCCGCCTGCGCCACTCCGACCGCAGTGCCATTTGACAGAGTGAGACTGACAGGCAGTCAGGCCCTGCCAAAGGCACCATAGGAAGCTCTGCCCGACCCAGGGCTCGGACTCGGGCTAAGTCCCGGAAGACGGCGAACTCCGCTCCGCCCGACCCAGGGCTCGGACTCGGGCTAAGTCCCGGAAGACGGCGAACTCCGCTCTGCCCGACTCAGCTCTCTTACGGAAGCAGGAGGACGTCAGCAAGGACTCAACCGCTCCGACAGCTGTCCCTCCGCCAGGCTCCGTCGCTCCTCCGACGGCCACGACATCACACCAGCTGGGTGCCAAAATCTCTCCGGCTGCCACATCGGCATGTACTTAGGGCGCTAGCTCTCCCCCGCTAGACACGTAGCACTCTGCTACACCCCCATTGTACACCTGGATCCTCTCCTTACGCCTATAAAAGGAAGGACTAGGGCCCTCTTAGAGAAGGTGGGCCGCGCGGGGACGAGGACGGGACAGGCGCTCTCTTGGGGTCGCTCGCTTCCCTCTCCCGCGTGGACGCTTGTAACCCCCTACTGCAAGCGCACCCGACCTGGGCGCGGGACGAACACGAAGGCCGCGGGATTTCCACCTCTCTCACGCCCATCTCCGGCCACCTCACTTCCCCCCTTCGCGCTCGGCCTCGCGTCGACCCATCTGGGCTGGGGCACGCGGCGACATTCACTCGTCGGCTTAGGGACCTCCCGGTCTCGAAACGCCGACAGTTGGCGCGACAGGTAGGGGCCTGCTGCGTGTTGACGAACAGCTTCCCGTCAAGCTCCAGATGGGCAGTCTCCAGCAACCTCTCCAACCCGGGACGGTGCTCCGTTTCGGGAGTCTTGAGTTTATGTCCTTCGACGGCAGCTACGACATGATACTCCTTCCACCGCCGCGCGACGACGACAATGGCGGCCGATAGCCCGCCCGCCGGCGGCGGAATCGACGATGTCTTCCCCACGTGGTGGAAGAACAACATTCGAGCTCGCCCCGTCCTCTCCCCTGCCAACGGAGGAGGAGGCGGGGCAACCAAGGCCAAGCGGGAGGCCGCGCCTCGTCGGCTGTCGAGCGAATCGATGTCCCTAGCACCCCCAACGGGGGGCGCGTCGGGCGTCGACCTCGCGTTTGAGACGAAGGCGAGCACCGTCTCCCCGCGACGCGCCAATCCCGAGCAAGCGGACGACGCCGGCACGCTCGCGGAAGGCTTGCTGGGCGTCACCCTCGTACCTGAGATGACGGTGCAGTCAGTCCCCGACGTGACTTCATCGCCGTTCGTCGACCAAAAGGTACCGACCGATTCCCATCCTACGTCATTTAGATTCAGCCTCAACCCGCCTAGCGACCTTGCTTTGGCGGGCACTCTCGTAGAGGCGAGTTCAAACCCTCTGGGGTTTCGCACGTGGTCGCCTTGGGACCGGCTGACGGACGTCTCGACCTATGGGCCCTCCAGGTCCGAGGAAGACGACGACCCCAGCATCTGTTGGGATTTCTCTGGACTTGGCAACCCTAGTGCCATGCGGGACTTCATGACCGCATGTGACTACTGCCTCTCCGACTGTTCCGACAGTAGCCGCAGCCTCGACGACGAGGACTGCGGCCCAAGCCGCGAATGTTTCCACGTCGATCTAGGGGGCCCCTCCGAAGGCAATCATCTCGGCATGCCGGAGGACGGTGATCTCCCTAGGCCGGTGCCCCGCGCTGACATCCTGCGGGAGCTAGCTGTGGTCCCCGTTCCGGCGGGGGGTCACGACCCACAGCTCGAGCAAGTCCACAGGGCGCAGGCCAGGCTCGACGAGGGAGCAGGAGCGCTTGAGCCGATCCACCGGGACGTCGGACAGGCATGGGCGGGCCAACCCCCGGCCAGAGAAATACGTCACCTGCCCTAGGGTCTCCAGCTCTGCGTCGCCAATGACGTCAGGGTCAGGCCGCCACCCGCATCCAGTGGGGTCGGTCAGAACCTGGCTGCAGCAGCGATGCTTCTCCACGCAATGCCGGAGCCATCAACCACCGAGGGTCGGCGAATCCAAGGAGAGCTCAAGAATCTCCTGGAAGGCGCTGCGGTCCGACGGGCCGAGAGCTCTGCCTCCCGAAGGCAAGGATACCCCTCGGAACCTCATGCCGCGACTTCCCGATTCATCCGGGAAGCCTCGGTCTACACCGAGCGCACACGCAACACCGCGCCTGCGGCCCCGAGCCACCTCGGCAACGAGCACCATCATCGCGACCGTCGAGCCTACCTCGATGAGAGGGTGCACCGAGGCTATCACCCCAGGCGTGGGGGACGCTACGACAGCGGGGAGGATCGGAGTCCCTCGCCCGAACCACCCGGTCCGCAGGCCTTCAGCCGGGCCATCCGGCGGGCACCGTTCCCGACCCGGTTCCGACCCCCGACTACTATCACAAAGTACTCGGGGGAAACGAGACCGGAATTGTGGCTCGCGGACTACCGCCTGGCCTGCCAGCTGGGTGGAACGGACGACGACAACCTCATCATCCGCAACCTCCCCCTGTTCCTCTCCGACACCGCTCGCGCCTGGTTGGAGCACCTGCCTCCGGGGCAGATCTCCAACTGGGATGACCTGGTCCAAGCCTTCGCCGGCAATTTCCAGGGCACGTATGTGCGCCCCGGGAATTCCTGGGACCTCCGAAGCTGCCGACAGCGGCCGGGAGAGTCTCTCCGGGACTACATCCGGCGATTCTCGAAGCAGCGCACCGAGCTGCCCAACATCACCGACTCGGATGTCATCGGCGCGTTCCTTGCCGGCACCACCTGCCGCGACCTGGTGAGCAAGTTGGGTCGCAAGACCCCCACCAGGGCGAGCGAGCTGATGGACATCGCCACCAAGTTCGCCTCTGGCCAGGAGGCGGTCGAGGCTATCTTCCGAAAGGACAAGCAGCCCCAGGGCCGCCCACCGGAAGATGCTCCCGAGGCGTCTACTCAGTGTGGCGCCAAGAAGAAAGGCAAGAAGAAGTCGCAAGCGAAACGCGACGCCGCCGACGCGGACCTTGTCGCCGCCGCCGAGCACAAGAACCCTCGGAAGCCCCCCGAAGGTGCCAACCTCTTCGACAAGATGCTCAAGGAGCCGTGCCCCTATCATCAGGGGCCCGTCAAGCACACCCTTGAGGAGTGCGTCATGCTTCGGCGCCACTTCCACAGGGCCGGGCCAGCCGCGGAGGGTGGTAGGGCCTGCGATGACGACAAGAAGGAAGATCACCAAGCAGGAGAGTTCCCCGAGGTCCGCGACTGCTTCATGATCTACGGTGGGCAAGCGGTGAATGCCTCGGCTCGACACCGCAAGCAAGAGCGCCGGGAGGTCTGCTCGGTCAAGGTGGCGGCGCCGGTCTATCTAGACTGGTCCGACAAGCCCATCACCTTCGACCAAGACGATCACCCCGACCACGTGCCGAGCCCGAGGAAATACCCGCTCGTCGTCGACCCCGTCATCGGCGACGTCAGGCTCACCAAGGTCCTTATGGACGGGGGCAGCAGCCACAACATCATCTACGCCGAGACCCTCAGGCTCCTGCGCGTCGATCTGTCCTCCGTCCGAGCAGGCGCTGCGCCCTTCCACGGGATCATTCCCGGGAAGCACGTCCAGCCCCTCGGACGACTCGACCTTCCTGTCTGCTTCGGAACGCCCTCCAACTTCCAAAGGGAGACTCTGACGTTCGAGGTGGTCGGGTTCCGAGGAACCTACCACGCGGTACTGGGAAGGCCATGCTACGCGAAGTTCATGGCCGTCCCCAACAACACCTACCTGAAGCTCAAGATGCTGGGCCCCAACGGGGTCATCACCGTCGGCCCCACGTACAAACACGTGTTCGAATGCGACGTGGAGTGCGTGGAGTACGCCGAGGCGCTCGCCGAGTCCGAGGCCCTCATCGCCGACCTGGAAAGCCTCTCCAAAGAGGTGCCAGACGTGAAGCGTCATGCCGGCAACTTCGAGCCAGTGGAGACGGTTAAGGCCGTCCCCCTCGACCCCAGTGGCGACGCCTCCAAGCAGATCCGGATCGGTTCCGGGCTCGACCCCAAATAGGAAACAGTGCTCGTCGACTTTCTCCGCCAAGGAGAGCTACCCCTCGACCGAGCCGAGGCTCGGCGAGTAGCGCGATGCGCCAAGTCGTTCGTCTTGCTGGGCGATGAGAAGGAGCTCTACCACCGCAGCCCCTCGGGCATCCTCCAGTGATGCATCTCCGTCGCCGAAGGTCAGGAACTCCTGCAAGAGATACACTCGGGGGCTTGCGGCCATCACGCAGCGCCTCGAGCCCTTGTCGGGAATGCTTTCTGGCAAGGCTTCTACTGGCCAACGGCGGTGGCTGACGCCACTAGAATTGTCCGCACCTGCGAAGGGTGTCAATTCTATGCGAAGCAAACCCACCTGCCCGCTCAGGCTCTGCAGACGATACCCATCACCTGGCCCTTTGCTGTGTGGGGGCTGGACCTCGTCGGCCCCTTACAGAAGGCGCCCGGGGGCTACACGCACCTGCTGGTCGCCATCGACAAATTCTCCAAGTGGGTCGAGGTCCGACCTCTGAACTGCATCAGGTCCGAGCAGGCGGTGACATTCTTCACCAACATCATCCATCGCTTCGGGGTCCCGAACTCCATCATCACCGACAACGGTACCCAGTTCACCGGCAGAAAATTCTTGGACTTCTGCGAGGATCACCACATCCGGGTGGACTGGGCCGCCGTGGCTCATCCCATGTCGAATGGGCAAGTAGAGCGTGCCAACGGCATGATTCTACAAGGGCTCAAGCCTCGGATCTACAACGACCTCAATAAGTTCGGCAAGCGATGGATGAAGGAACTCCCCTCGGTGGTCTGGAGCCTGAGGACAACGCCGAGCCAGGCCACGGGTTTCACGCCGTTCTTCCTGGTCTACGGGGCCGAGGCCGTCTTGCCCACTGACCTGGAGTACGGCTCCCCGAGGACGAGGGCCTACAGCGATCAAAGCAACCAAGCTAGCCGAGAAGACTCGCTGGACCAGCTGGAAGAGGCTCGGGACAAGGCCTTGCTACACTCGGCGCGGTACCAGCAGTCCATGCGACGCTACCACGCCCGAGGGGTCCGGCCCCGAGACCTCCAGGTGGGCGACCTGGTGCTTCGGCTGCGGCAAGACGCCCGAGGGAGGCACAAGCTCACGCCCCCCTGGGAGGGGCCATTCGTCATCGCCGAAGTTCTGAAGCCCGGAACGTACAAGCTGGCCAACAGTCAAGGCGAGGTCTACGGCAACGCTTGGAACATCCAACAGCTACGTCGCTTCTACCCTTAAGATGTTTTCAAGTTGTTCATATACCTCGCACTCGCGCAAAGTTTAGTCATCAAGGAAGGGTCGGCCTTGCCTCGGCAAAGCCCGACCCTCCCTCGGGGGCTAAAAGGGGGGGAACCCCCTCTGCGTTGAAATTTTCCTCGAAGAAAAAAAAATAAAAAAGAGAGATCTCTTCTACCAGAATATCTTTCGTGCTTTCTGACTACTTCGAAAAGTGGATCCTGAAAACGACGGAGTACACGTAAGCAGCCAAGGCTGACCGAGCCGAGGGACTCCTACGCCTCCGGGATACGGATACCTCACTCATCACCTTCTGTGATAAGTAACTCGCGTTCGGATAAAGTGATTCCGCGGACCGAACAAGTCTTCACGTTCTGAAGCTCTTCTGCCAAAGCGATCCTTCGAGCCTTCTCGACTGAGTCGGTGACAGGGCCTCATGGACGGGTGAAAGTGTGCGTAAGCGGCAAGGCCGACCGAGCCGAGGGACTCCCATGCCTCCGGGATACGGATACCTCACTCATCACCTTCCGCGAGAAGCAACTCTCGCTCGCACAAACATCCCTGTTACCGACAAAAAAGTCCAGATACTCGAAACAAGAGGAAAGGAGACGCAGCTTTACAACACAACGAGGGTGTGTATATTCTGGCCTCAGCGGCCGCAGAAGGCACACGCTACAAGACACTCTGATCCTACAGGCTCGGGTCTTGACGCTGGAAGGGGGCAGTAGCACCCTCGGCATCGACGACACCTTCAGCGAGGTCCGACCTAGCCTCGGACGGCGACGCGGTCCAGGGATCCCCACTCTGGAGGACGACGTCACCATCACGCCCGGACAGTCGCTGCCAGGGACTTCTCCGGGAATCTGGCCCGAGCAGGCAGCTCGGCCGGTTACCCCTGGGGCCTCGGCCAACCATCTTCCAAGGGCGCCAGCCCGACCCGAGGCCTCGGCTGATCGACTCCGGCATCGGTCCCGCTAACGGACAACCCGACTAGGCTCCGGCCAACCAGGTTTCATTTTTCGAGCCAACTCCGCCTCTGTTCATGCTGATATCGCTACCCCTGGCCTCGGCTCGTCGAAGAGCGGCCAAGGGGTCCCTTTAACTGAGCTAGAGGAGCCTCAGACAACAAGGCCGACCGAGCCGAGGGACTCCTACGCCTCCGGGATACGGATACCTCACTCGTCACCTTGACACGGGGCGACTCATGCTTGGTGAAGCGGTTCAGACAACCAACAGGCGAGTCTTAGTGCCCGAAAATGAGGAAAAAACATGGCTCCGTGCCGAAATTACATACATGTTCAGGCCTCGACAGCCGCAATGAACAGAAAAACCCTGGCATTCGAAGTGCCATTACAAACGGAACTCCGGTTCCCCGTCCGCAGGTACAAACAACCCCACTCGATAGGGGTGGGCCTGCGGAGCAACAGAAGACCGACGAACGGCGCGCCGTCACCCGCTCCAGCAGCGGCGACGACGACGACTTCTGCTCCGGGGGGCCGAACAGCGGCAGCACTGACCTCAGGGCAGATGCTGCTGCCAGGAGGCCCCCGCCCATGCCCAAACTCGTGAGGCAAGGACGGGCAGAAGGCCGTAGAGTTGGAGGTCGGTCCGTGGCCGGCCTTGGCTATCTCGCCGGCGGGAGAACCTCTTCCAGCTGCCGTGGCAGACGCCGGTGCCGCGAGCGGCTCCGAAGCCACTCGCGTTCGAGAGCCAGGCACGGTGCAGCTGCCAGCGCCACGGACGACGACCGCCCTTCCCTCCGGTCACTGAGTGAAGGAGCGGGCCGCCGCCCACACAGGGGCCGACCCCAACTCCGCACATCCCCTCCCCAGCCCTGGTGATGAAAATCCTTGAGGCTGAGGGAGGGGCAGAGGCCGCGGCCCGGCTCGCTTTCCCCCACCATCAAGCTGGAGGTCACCATCTTGGGTGACCGCCGGTGGAGGGGTGCAGCCGGGCTGCATGATGAAAATCCTTGAAGCCGAACGATGGCTGAAAGGTACCAACTCCTACGGAGTTGCGTTCCTCCAACGATGAGGCGAAAAGACGGCGGGTATCCCCCATCCGGGGGCTTGGAAGGTGGAAAGACGCAATGCATAAGGGAGCGAGAGGACATGGTCGCCTTCCGAAGGAGGGTCACCCTCCTTTTAAAGGCAACTCTCCCTACTTGCGCCCCCAACCGTCACGGGCTGACTCTTCTCCAACACGCTCCAAGGCCCTCCCCTGCGGCGCGGGGGCTGGGTCCCGCATGCCATGCAAACTGGCTCAGAGCAGAAGAAGCCAAACCGCCGCGCGTGGTGCACACAACCGCCCAGCGGTTACAAGTGACCCTCCACTTTTGCCCAGACCAACGGGCGAAAGAGGCGGGCAGCCATGCAGGCGGCATGCAACCGCGCCAAGTGGACGCGCTTCTCCGACTCCCGACACGCCGGCATGGAGGCCCAGGCCCACGCATCACGCAACCGGCGCGCCGGATGCTGCATGCAAGCAACTGCACCGCCACTTGCGCCGCCACCGCGCCTCCTCGATTGCGGAACCAATACCGTGACTCGAGGCGACCAGGCGCACGACCCAGCAGTGCCAGCCTGACGCGGCGGTCAATGCGGCCAAAAGTGGGCCGGCAGTAATGACGGTGGCAGGCGGGCGGGAGCAGCGGTCACGTCGTCAGCCAAGCTCACGTCCCATCCGGGGGCAGCAAGAGAACCCCCTCTCACGGCGTGAAGACAACGCGCCCGTGATCTGTTCCTCGAACGGCTCGCGCACGCGCAGCGGCCGCCCCGCCAACCGCTCGCCTCGTCGCATTAGCTCCGCGGCAAGACAGGCGGCGCTTCCGGCGGGAGCAGTGGGCGACGCTTCGCCTTCGCCGTAATAACTGCAACAAAAAAAAAGGTACGCCGCGTTGTTCGATTTCATATCCTTTTCCTTTTTTCCTCTTTCTCTATCTCTTGCAACAGGGACCGGGAAAGAGGGATACCCCGAAAAGGATCCTTCCCCGTGAAGGAACCAGGCTCCGAGCCTCCTTAGTGATCAGAGGTTCGAAGGCTGGCCCCCCGAAGGGTTTCAACAGCCGCCTCAGATCGCGTGGGCCCTACACCCACTACTGGTCAGAGGTTCAAAGGCCGGCCCCCCAAAGGGTTCCACGGCCGCCTCAGGCTACTCGGGCTCCGCGCCCATTACTGATCAGGGGTTCGAAGGCTGGCCCCCGAAGGGTTCACAGTCGCCTCATACGCCGAGCGAGGGATGACCAGGGGTACGTTCGATACATAACCAAGGCTCGGGCTGCGCTCCCGAGGTACCCTAGGACATTTCCGAGACTAGCAGGAGCGATCTTGTAACGGAATCCCATCAGAGGGAGGCATCGAGCCCTCGGACCCCGTCGCCAGGGGGCCGGGTCCGGCAGATCACCCGCAGGTACTTTTGGGCGTGCCTCTGGGCCCCTAGCCGACCCCTAATGAACGGGGCACGGACGTCCACTCGGATTACCCACTTGCAGCTCACCGGAGACACCATGTTCGGCGCCCATCGAGGGTAACATGGCGCTTCCCCCCCCCTCCTTGCGGAAAGGCGACGCAGGGGCGTATGTAAAAAAGCCGAGTCTGTCCCTGATCGCCCTCTCGCCCTGTTCGGAGGCTCGGGGGCTGCTCTCGCAAACCCGGCTCCGGCCGAACCGTTGACAGCGTCAACATACCAGCCCGAGAGCTTGGGCCCCGACCGTACACCCGGGCTACGGCCAGTTCGCATGAGGGAACAACCAGACCAGCCGAAGCATTACGCGAGGCATTAAGACCTCGAAGGAGTGAAACCACTCCTCTGAGGCCTCGGGGGCTACACCCGGCGGGTGCGCTCGCGCGCACCCACCGGAACAAAATGCAACCGAGAAAGGCTGGTCCCCTTGCAAAAAATTGCGACGAAAGCCTCCAAGCGAGTGCTAACACTCCCTTCGAGGCTCAGGGGCTACTGTCGGGGACCATAATTAGGGGTACCCTCAAGACTCCTAATTCTCAGCTGGTAACCCCCATCAGCATAAAGCTGCTAAGGCCTGATGGGTGCGATTAAGTCAGGGATCAGTCCATTCGAGCGACTCGATCACGCCTCGCCCGAGCCTAGCCTCGGGCAAGGGCAGCCGACCCCGGAGGATTTCCGTCTCGCCCGAGGCCCCCCTCAAACGGCGGACATATTTCCGGCTCGCCCGAGGCCCTGCCTTCGCTAAGAAGCAACCCTGACTAAATCGCCGCACCGACTGACCAAGTCGCAGGAGCATTTAATGCAAAGATGACCTGACACCTTTGTCCTGACGCGCGCCCCCCCGGCAGAGCCGAAGTGACCGCCGTCACTTCACCGCTCCACTGACCGGCCTGACAGAAGGACAGCGCCGCCTGCGCCACTCCGACCGCAGTGCCATTTGACAGAGTGAGACTGACAGGCAGTCAGGCCCTGCCAAAGGCACCATAGGAAGCTCCGCCCGACCCAGGGCTCGGACTCGGGCTAAGTCCCAGAAGACGGCGAACTCCGCTCCGCCTGACCCAGGGCTCGGACTCGGGCTAAGTCCCGGAAGACGGCGAACTCCGCTCCGCCCGACCCAGGGCTCGGACTCGGGCTAAGTCCCGGAAGACGGCGAACTCCGCTCCGCCTGACCCAGGGCTCGGACTCGGGCTAAGTCCCGGAAGACGGCGAACTCCGCTCCGCCCGACCCAGGGCTCGGACTCGGGCTAAGTCCCGGAAGACGGCGAACTCCGCTCCGCCCGACCCAGGGCTCGGACTCGGGCTAAGTCCCGGAAGACGGCGAACTCCGCTCCGCCCGACCCAGGGCTCGGACTCGGGCTAACTCCTGGAAGACGACGAACTCCGCTTCGCTCGACCCCAGGGCTCGGACTCGGGCTCAGCCCCAGAAGACGACGAACTCCGCTTCGCCCGACCCCAGGGCTCGGACTCGGGCTAAGTCCTGGAAGACGGTGAACTCCGCTCCGCCCGACCCCAGGGCTCGGACTCCGCCCTAGCCTCTGCCGAACGACCTCCGCCTCGCCCGACCCAGGGGCTCGGACTCGGCCTCGGCCATGGAAGACAGACTCGACCTCGGCTTCGGAGGAGCCTCCACGTCGCCCAACCAAGGGCGCAGGCCAGCCACGTCAACAGGAAGCGCCATCATCACCCTACCCCGAGCTGACTTGGGCCGCAGAGAACAAGACCGGTGTCCCATCTGGCTAGCTCCACCGGATAGGCAATGATGGCGCCCCGCATGCTCTGTGACGACGATGGCTCTCAGCTCTCTTACGGAAGCAGGAGGACGTCAGCAAGGACTCAACCGCTCCGACAGCTGTCCCTCCGCCAGGCTCCGTCGCTCCTCCGACGGCCACGACATCACACCAGCTGGGTGCCAAAATCTCTCCGGCTGCCACATCGGCATGTACTTAGGGCGCTAGCTCTCCCCCGCTAGACACGTAGCACTCTGCTACACCCCCATTGTACACCTGGATCCTCTCCTTACGCCTATAAAAGGAAGGACCAGGGCCCTCTTAGAGAAGGTGGGCCACGCGGAGACGAGGACGGGACAGGCGCTCTCTTGGGGCCGCTCGCTTCCCTCTCCCGCGTGGACGCTTGTAACCCTCTACTGCAAGCGCACCCGACCTGGGCGCGGGACGAA
The DNA here is from genome assembly GCA_029449295.1 of Zea luxurians. NCBI lineage: Eukaryota > Viridiplantae > Streptophyta > Magnoliopsida > Poales > Poaceae > Zea > Zea luxurians. Next base: position 23,803,077 of record JAOPSE010000003.1, read on the forward strand.
CACGAAGGCCGCGGGATTTCCACTTCTCTCACGCCCATCTCCGGCCACCTCACTTCACCCCTTCGCGCTCGGCCTCGCGTCGACCCATCTGGGCTAGGGCACGCGGCGACATTCACTCATCGGCTTAGGGCCCCCCCAGTCTCGAAACGCCGACACATGGTATAAGAAAGCATGGTTCTTTTGAATATTATTTGCCATAGGGGCCTTCCCTTTCTCCTTGGTGGAGATGGGAGCCTTATGACTTGTCAAGTTTTTGGCTTCCCTCTTGAAGCCAAGCCCATCCTTAATTGAGGGGTGTCTACCAACCGTGTAGGCATCCCTTGCAAATTTTAGTTTATCAAAATCATTTTTGCTAATCTTAAGTTGAGCATTAAGACTAGCTAATTCATCATTTAGTTTAGAAATGCAGACTAGGTGTTCACTACAAGCATCAACATTAAAATCTTTGCACCTATTGCAAATCATAACATGTTCTTCACGAGAGGTTGATTTACTAGCTATTTCTAACTTAGCATTCAAATTATCATTAACACTTTTTAGGCTAGAGATAGATTCATGGCATGTAGACAATTCACATGAAAGCATTTCATTTCTTTTAACTTCTAAAGCAAGAGAATTTTTTGCTTCTACAAACTTATCATGTTCTTCATACAAAAGATCCTCTTGCTTTTCTAATAATCTATTCTTATCATTTAAGGCATCAATCAACTCATTGATCTTATCAATCTTAGTTCTATCTAAGCCCTTGAATAAACTAGCGTAATCTATTTCATCATCGCTAGATTCATCATCACTAGAAGCATAAGTAGACTTTCGAGTGTTTACCTTCTTCTCCTTTGCCATTAGGCATGTGTGATGCTCGTTGGGGAAGAGGGACGACTTGTTGAAGGCCGAGGCGGCGAGTCCTTCATTGTCGGAGTCGGACGACGAACAATCCGAGTCCCACTCCTTGCCAAGGTGTGCCTCGCCCTTAGCCTTCTTGTAAGCCTTCTTCTTTTCCCTCTTCTTTTCTTGTTCCTGGTCACTATCATTATCGGGACAATTAGCGATAAAATGACCAACCTTACCACATTTGAAGCATGAGCGCTTCCCCTTTGTCTTGTTCTTGTTGGGATGCTCCTTGTGACCCTTTAGTGTTGTCTTGAATCGCTTGATGATGAGGGCCATTTCTTCTTCGTTAAGCCCGGCCGCCTCAACTTGCGCCACCTTGCTAGGTAGCGCCTCCTTGCTCCTTGTTGCTTTGAGAGCCACGGTTTGAGGATCGTGGATTGGGCCATTCAACGCATCATTGACGTATCTTGCCTCCTTGATCATCATCCGCCCGCTTACGAACTTTCCAAGTATTTCTTCGGGCGACATCTTGGTGTACCTAGGATTTTCACGAATATTATTTACAAGATGTGGATCAAGGACAGTGAAGGACCTTAGCATTAGGCGGACGACGTCGTGATCCGTCCATCGCGTGCTTCCATAGCTTCTTATTTTGTTGACGAGGGTCTTGAGCCGGTTGTACGTTTGGGTTGGCTCTTCTCCCCTGATCATTGCGAATCTCCCAAGTTCGCCCTCCACCAACTCCATCTTGGTGAGCATGGTGACATCGTTCCCCTCATGTGAGATCTTGAGGGTGTCCCAAATCTGCTTGGCGTTATCCAAGCCGCTCACTTTATGATATTCATCCCTGCACAATGAGGCTAACAACACAGTAGTAGCTTGTGCATTTTTATGAATTTGTTCATTAATAAACAAAGGACTATCCGTACTATCAAATTGCATTCCACTCTCTACTATCTCCCATATGCTTGGATAGAGAGAGAACAAGTGACTACGCATTTTGTGACTCCAAAATCTGTAGTCCTCTCCATCAAAGTGAGGAGGTTTACCAAGTGGAATGGAGAGTAAATGAGCATTTGTACTTTGCAGAATACGAGAATAATCAAAAGAAAAGTTTGAATTGATCGTTTTCTTTTTCTCGTAGTTGTCGTCGTCCTTTTGGGAAGAAGAGGACTCGTCGCTGTCGTCGTAGTAGACGATCTTCTTGATCCGCCTCTTCTTCCTCCCTTCCTTCTTCTTTTGACTCGAGCCGGAGTCATTTGCTTTGTCGTCCCTTGGCTCGTTGAAGATGGTTTCCTTCTCCTTGTCATTGACCACCATCCCCTTTCCCTTAGGATCCATCTCTTCGGGCGATTAGTCCCTTTCTTGAAGAGAACGGCTCCGATACCAATTGAGAGCACCTAGAGGGGGGTGAATAGGTGATCCTGTAAAAACTTGAAACTTAATGCCACAAAACTTGATTAGGAGTTAGCACAATAAAGCCAAGTGGCTAGAGAGGAGTTCTTGCAAGCACGATAACCACAACAAGATCAACACAGATAGGCACAGTGGTTTATCCCGTGGTTTGGCCAAGTCCAACACTTGCCTACTCCATGTTGTGGCGTCCCAACGGATGAGGGTTGCAATCAACCCCTCTCAAGCGGTCCAAATACCCACTTGAATACCATGGTGTTTTGCTTTGTTTACTATATCCCGCTTGCGAGGAATCTCCACAACTTGGAGCCTCTCGCCCTTACAATTTGATGTTCACAAAGAAGCACGGAAGTAAGGCTGAGATAAGCAATGCACACAAGACACAAAATCAGAGCACAACACGCACACAAGTCACAACTCGAGCTCACAACACAACCCAAAGAGATCTCTACTCAAATGGAGCTCTAGTTGCTATCACAAAGAATCGAATGCGTGGAATTGGAGTCTTGGTGCTTAGGAATGCTTAAGGAATGCTTGGTGTACTCCTCCATCCGCCTAGGGGTCCCTTTTATAGCCCCAAGGCAGCTAGGAGCCGTTGAGAGCATTCCAGGAAGGCAATTCTTGCCTTCTGTCGCCTGGCGCACCGGACAGTCTGGTGCACCACCGGACACTGTCCCGTGTGGATCTCTTTCCTATTCTGGCATAGCCGATCGTTGAAGATTCAGAGCCGTTGGCGCACCGGACAGTCCGGTGCCCCCTTCTGACCGTTGGCTCTGCCACGCGTCGCGCGCGGATAACGCGGCCGACCGTTGGCCCGGCCGACTGTTGGCTCATCGGACAGTCCGGTGCACCACCGGACAGTCCGGTGATTTATAGTCGTACGCCGCCGTCGAAGTCCCGAGAGCAGCCAGTTCGCCAGAGCCAGCCTGGCGCACCGGACACTGTCCGGTGCGCCTAGACTGCGCAGAGTCTTGGCTGCTCAGCCAAGTCTTTACCAAATTGGTCTTTTCCTGTTTCTAGCACTTAGACACAATACATTAGTCTCCAAAACAATGTATTAAGTCTTAGAAACATACCTTTACTCTTGATTTGCACTTCTTAAGTCTTTGGCACAAATATTACTCAAAGCATTTGTGTGGAGCACTTAATCACCAAAATATTATAGAAATGTCCCAAGGGTACATTTCCCTTTCACCATAAGGGATGTGTGTCCTAAGGAATCCGAAGAGCCTCCACAAGCACAAGATCAACCATCTTCCTCCATGCAAGCATCTCCACCAACTCAAGATGAGGATAAGGCTCAAGATGATGAAGGAGAAGATTAAGAAGATGAGCCACCTCAAGAGGAGAGCAATGATCAAGGGGGAGATGCCCATGATCAAGATGAGGAAGATGAACAAGTTCCAAGGCCGCCACACCCAAGAGTCCACCAAGCAATACAACGAGATCACCCCGTGAACACCATCCTCGGCGATATTCAAAAGGGGGTAACTACTCGATCTCGTGTTGCTCATTTTTGTGAACATTACTCTTTTGTTTCCTCTATTGAGCCACACAAGGTAGAGGAAGCACTTCAAGATTCGGATTGGGTGGTGGCGATGCAAGAGGAGCTCAACAACTTCACTAGGAATGAGGTATGGCATTTGGTTCCACGTCCTAACCAAAATGTTGTAGGAACCAAGTGGGTTTTCCTCAACAAGCAAGATGAGCATGGTGTGGTGACAAGGAACAAAGCCCAACTTGTGGCCAAGGGATATTCACAAGTCGAAGGTTTGGATTTCAGTGAAACCTATGCACCCGTAGCTAGGCTTGAGTCAATTCGCATTTTACTTGCCTATGCTACTTACCATGGCTTTAAGCTTTACCAAATGGACGTGAAAAGTGCCTTCCTCAACGGACCAATCAAGGAAGAGGTCTATGTTGAGCAACCTCCCGGCTTTGAAGATAGTGAGTACCCTAACCATGTTTACAAACTCTCTAAGGCGCTTTATGGGCTCAAGCAAGCCCCAAGAGCATGGTATGAATGCCTAAGAGATTTCCTTATCACTAATGGCTTCAAAGTCGGAAAAGCCAATCCTACTTTATTTACAAAAACTCTTGAAAATGATTTGTTTGTATGCCAAATTTATGTTGATGATATTATATTTGGGTCTACTAATGAATCTACATGCGAGGAATTTAGTAGGATCATGACACAAAAATTCGAGATGTCTATGATGGGGGAGTTGAAGTACTTCTTAGGTTTTCAAGTGAAGCAACTCCAAGAGGGCACCTTCATTAGCCAAACGAAGTATATTCAATACATTCTAAACAAGTTTGGGATGAAGGATGCCAAGCCCATCAAGACACCCATGGGAACCAATGGGCATCTCGACCTCGACACGGGAGGTAAATCCGTAGATCAAAAGGTAATACCGGTCGATGATAGGTTCTTTACTCTATTTATGTGCTTCACGACCGGACATTATGCTTTCCGTATGCATGTGTGCAAGATTCCAAGCCGATCCTAAGGAGGCTCACCTTAGGGCCGTGAAACGAATCTTGAGATATTTAGTTTATACTCCTAAGTTTGGCCTTTGGTACCCTAAGGGATCCACATTTGATTTAATTGGTTATTCGGATGCCGATTGGGCGGGGTGTAAAATTAATAGAAATAGCACATCTGGGACTTGCCAATTCTTGGGAAGGTCTCTGGTGTCTTGGGCTTCAAAGAAACAAAATTCCGTAGCTCTTTCTACCGCCGAAGCCGAGTATATTGCCGCAGGCCATTGTTGCGCGCAATTGCTTTGGATGAGGCAAACCCTCAGGGACTATGGATACAAATTAACCAAAGTTCCTCTTCTATGTGATAATGAGAGTGCAATCCGCATGGCAGATAATCCCGTTGAGCATAGCCGCACTAAACACATAGCCATTCGGTATCATTTCTTAAGGGATCACCAACAAAAGGGGGGTATCGAGATTGCATATATTAACACCAAAGAATAATTAGCCGATATCTTTAGCAAGCCATTAGATGAACAAACATTTACCAAACTTAGGCATGAGCTAAATATTCTTGATTCTAGGAATTTCTTTTGATGTTTTGCACACATAGCTCATTAATATACCTTTGATCATATCTCTTTTATATGCTATGACTAATGTGATTTCAAGTATATTTTAAACCAAGTCATAGATTGAAAGGCAATTGGAGTCTTCGGCGAAGACAAAAGGCTTCCACTCCACTCCACTCCTTCGTCGTCACTCCGCGCCGCTCTCCAACTTTGGTATAATCTTCACTCATGTTTTGTTCGCCAAAGGGGGAGAAAGTAGTTATAGAAGGGCTTATATTTCACTCAAATATCCGTTTTTGGCGATTCATGCCAAAGGGGGAGAAAGTATTAGCCCAAAGCAAAAGGACCGCACCACCACCAATTTTCAAAAATTTGAGTTAAGAAAAGATTTTTCAAATGGTGATTTTCCATGATGTTTTTTTCCAATTGGTATCTTATTTTTGATATAGTTTCAGATTGGTACATCCTCTTCAAAACTAATAATCAAAACCCTCTTGAACACTAAGAGGAGGATTTTATTGAGGGGGAGTTTTGTTTAGTCAAAGGAAAAGCATTTGAAACAAGGGGAGAAAATTCAAATCTTGAAAATGCTTCTCACAATCTTATTCATGTATCCTTTGACCATTTGCAAAAGGACTTTGAAAAGAATTTACAAAAGAATTTGCAAAAACAAAACATGTGGTGCAGGCGTGGTCCAAAATGTTAAAAATAAAGAAATCAATCCATGCGCATCTTATGAGAATTTATTGGTTCAATTCTTAGTATCCTTTGCACTTACATTATGCAAACTAGTTCAATTACGCACTTCCACATTTGCTTTGGTTTGTGTTGGCATCAATCACCAAAAAGGGGGAGATTGAAAGGCAAAATAGGCTTACACTTTTTCCCAAATTGATTTTGGTGATTGAAATGCCCAACACAAATAATTGGACTAACTAGTTTGCTCTAGATTATGAGTTCTACAGGTGCCAAAGGTTCACAAGAAACCAATATAAAGACCAAGAAAGGATTCAAATATTGAGAGCTAAAGTCAGCCGAAGTGTGCCCTGGTCTGGCGCACCGGACTGTCCGGTGTGCCACCGGACAGTGTCCGGTGCACCAGGGACTCCAACTCCAAACTACTCACCTTCGGGGATTCTGGAGGCCGCTCCGCTATAATTCACCGGACTGTCCGGTGGCGCACCGGACTGTCCGGTGCGCCAGCGGAGCAATGGCTACTTCAGCGCCAACGGTCGCCTGCAACCGCATTGAATGCGCTACAGTGCGTGCAGATGTCAGGCTCGCGTCAGGAAGCGCACCGGACAGTCTACAGGACCTGTCCGGTGCACCACCGAACTGTCCGGTGGCCCAGAAGACAGAAGCTCCAACAACCAGGTGACGTGGCAGGCGCACCGGACAGTGTCCGGTGGCGCACCGGACTGTCCGGTGCGCCATGCGACAGACAGCCTCCCAACGGCCACTTTTTGTGGTTGGGGCTATAAATACCCCAACCACCCCACCATTCATTGCATCCAAGTTTTCCAACTTCCCACACCTTACAAGAGCTATAGCATTCAATACAAGACACAACAAAGAGATCAAATCCTCTCCCAAGTCCATAGTTCATTCCAAATCAAATAGTGACTAGTGAGAGAGTGACTTGTGTCCGTTTGAGCTCTTGTGCTTGGATTGCTTCTTTTTCTCATTCTTTCTTGTGATCAACTCAATTGTAACCGAGGCAAGAGATACCAATTTTGTGGTGGTCCTTGCGGGGACTTAGTGTCCCGTTTGATTGAGAAGAGAAGCTCACTTGGTCTAAGTGACCGTTTGAGAGAGGGAAAGGGTTGAAAGAGACCCGGTCTTTGTGACCACCTCAACGGGGAGTAGGTTTGCAAGAACCGAACCTCGGTAAAACAAATCCTTGTGTCTCACTCTTTATTTGCCTACGATTTGTTTTTCGCCCTCTCTCTCGGACTCGTTCATATTTCTAACGCTAACCCGGCTTGTAGTTGTGCTTAAGTTTATAAATTTCAGATTCGCCCTATTCACCCCCCCTCTAGGCGACTTTCACTTGTCTTGCTAAGCGAACATCAAGCACATGAACACGCGAGAGTTTAGAGTGGTTCGGGCCGCCGGAGCGTAACACCCTACTCCACTGTATGTTGGATTGTTGTGAAAGCTTAAGAATTGAGAGTCCAAGTTGGGTCTAAGTGTTGTAACATTGCATGCCTCCCCTTTTATAGCTAAAGGGGGGTGTGTACAAAAGACTCTGAACCCCGACATGTGGGCCCAGAGACATGATGGATGGAATACCCGGAGCAACTAATGTCGGTCACCTTGTGCTATCTCCCTATGCCCCAACATCCGCCGCTTGGGTTGGATTAGCGTGCAGCAGAAGGTTCCTCGGTACCGTACAAGTCATGATGACCGCTGCGCGCGTGCAGCGGTGTGGGCGTACTGCCCGCTGTCTGATTGGACACGTACACCGCCTGTAGGGTGGTCTGGTCGTCGCCTGCCATCAGAGTGGACGGGGCACATTAAATACTGAGTCGGGACATCGCCTGTCTGCAGGGCGGATAGGCGGCGCGCAATCTCCGCAATAAATACAGAGATCGCGTGGCCCAGAGGCCTTACGTCAGACTCTGCCCGCCGGCTTACGTCACGGGTCGTACGCCACGTGGCAGCACCGGGTCCCCACCTGAGCGGGGAGCAGGGAGCGGAGACGCGCCTGGCAAGACCCTGACAAGTGTCTGTGTCGGACCCCTGTACGTCCTTAACTTAGGCCAGGGTATTCTTCGTCCTGAGATCTTGTCGTGGATGGTCCGAACCTCACTTAGAGGTGTTCGGGTCCCATTCAGGGGAACGAGGAGGTCCCGGGTCGTATTCAGAGGTCCAAGTCATGTATGCTGGGGTCCGACACTTTCTCACGGGGTCCGGATCCACTGATGATATCACGGTATACGTTACCTTCTCTGGTCACCTGGTGGTTCCGGAGTCGCCCACGTGGTGGGGTCGGGCGCTGTTTACCGCGCCTTCTTACTATAGTAAGGGGTACTCCTATTCCAGGGTACCGACAGAGACGATGTTGAGGATGATGTTAGAGCAATGGAAGTAGAAATCGAAGAGGACGATTGCATTATTGTGGTAGGTGGCTCAGACCATGGCCACGGCCGCGACATTGTAGGTGAAGACGGTGGGCCAAAATAACGAGGACACGGCGGTGTGGGAAGTGGCTAAGGCATTGTCTAGATGACCCGAGCGGATGAGGGACTAGACGCGATTGTGGAGGCTGAGGCGCGGGCCACGGTGGTGGTATAGTGCCTCGCAGTTTCTAGCATCGACGTTGTCGTCGCCACCTCTGACGCTGATTCTTGTGTTGTTGCCTCCCAAGGACGAAAGTAGACGCGAGAAACAAGTGGGATGGACGCGCGTGAGGGGATTGGAGATATTTGGCCTCGCGCAAATACGCGGGAGAGATCCTTGGATGCGTGACGGTGAAAAAATAGAGAAATTTGCTGGAGCTGTTGGGGGTGCAGAAAACGAGGTTTGGCCTCCATAAAGTTTTTTGGGGTTCTCTTCAGGTCAGATGGTAGAGAAGCAGTGTTAGGGCATGTACAACCCCACTAATTAAGGGGTCTCTAAGTGTGTTAAGTGCAATAAAATTAAGAGGCGGACTCTTTCATAACTTTCTATACATATTGTCTCTTAACTTCATTAATGTTTTAGTGGGTTAAAATTGTATAATACAGTTTCTTAGCTGGTCTCTTGTACTTAGAAAATCGAGCAAGGGGCTCTAGATTGTACTTGCCTTTAACGGGCTGTGTGGGCTGTAGCTTATTTCCAAGCTGGGTGACGATTGTGCGGTCCAACGTCGGAAACCCAAGCTTATTCAATAAGGAGATATACGGATAGATTTGGTTTGCGAAAAGAAAACAAGCACTTTGATTCTCAACAATAAATAATGGTCTTGTTTCAACGGGTGCTGCGGCTTGGCCTATCAATTGAGATGGAAATAGATTGAAAAAACACGATGATGAACAGAAGAGTGTACAACATTCTATGAGGACGCGGCGGCTTGGCTTATCGATTGAGGGGTTGTTTGGATGGAGCTAACTTGCCAAGCAACTATCGCAAGTTCTCAACTTCAGGCGAACAAAATCCAACGCCTGAGAGACAAAAACAGAAAAAAAACACGCATTCTAGGGTTAGTTTGTAGGCTAGATTAGCAGAAAAAAATCCAAACTCAAGCGTTTCGAATTATATTTCGAAGAGGTGCCGCAACTGGGCTCATGAACCGAGATGGAGACATTAAGTGTGTACGGGAAAAAAATGGCCATGCAGAGATGGTGGAAATAACATTGGGCCTGAATGGGCCAGGTGGACCAAAAAATGCGTGAATGGGCAGATGGAAAAAAATGAGTACGTAGAAAAATAAAATAAAATGTCCCATACAGGTCTCGAAGACCTTCACGTTATTAGCACGACGCTCTAACAAGCTGACATAATAGGTCAATTTGTTTTTTGAAATTTTATTATATATTTATAAACTCAAGTAATGAGGCTTGTATAGACAGTAGATTGACCAGTTCTCCGTTCATGGCTTTGCTCAACACATCGGCCGCGGCGCGCGCAGTTCTTGGCCATCCGTTAGTGTAGAGCGCTTGGTGTGTTTGGTTGGATGTACATAATGTGATGGAAGGAGGCGACCATAATTTATATAATGTTTCGATGAGAGTCACTTAGGGGCGAGATAAACACCGAAGTAGATTTTAGTGGCGGCATGATTCCAAAAAATCGAATGTACGGTATCGACTTCGTCTCATTCTACTTTGACCTTAAACCAAGCCGGTCAGCGGCGCCGGGGAGACGGACGCAGGCCGGACCAACCTACACACGGTCTTTATTAATGTTTTAATGGTTTAGAGTTGTATAATACAGTTTTTTAGTCGTCTCTTTTACTTGAAAAATCGAGCAAAGTGCTCTAGATTGTACATGCCTTTAACGGGATATGTGGGCTGTAGCTTATTTCCAAGCTGGGTGACGATTGTACGGACCAACTGAATTGTCCAACGTCGGAAATCCAAGCTTATTCAAAAAGGAGATATACGGATAGATTTGGTTTGCGAAAAGAAAACAAGCACTTTGATTCTCAGCAATAAATAATGGTAATTTGGTTTGCGAAAAGAAAACAAGCACTTTGATTCTCAGCAATAAATAATGGTCTTGTTTCAACAGGTGCTGCGGCTTGGCTTATCAATTGAGATGGAAATAGATTGAAAAAACACGATGATGCAAAGAAAAAAAGTGTAGAACATTCTGTGAGGACGGGGTTGTTTGGATGGAGCTAACTGGCCAAGCAACTATCGCAAGTTGTAAACTTGAGGCCAACAAAATCCAACGCCTGAGACAAAAAACAGAAGAAAAAAAAAACACGCATTCTAGGGTTAGTTTGTAGGGAAACATTGAGAGTGTAGGGAAAAAACGGGCAATGCGGGTGGACCAAAATAAAGGAACATTGCAAAAATACGATGGTGGAAATAAATTTGGGCCTGAATGGGCCAAAAAATGCGTGAATGGGCAGATGAACAAAATCAAATGTACGTGGCAAAATAAAAATAAGATGGCCTATACAGGTCTCGAACCTGTGACCTTCGCGTTATTAGCACGACGCTCTAACCAACTGAGCTAATAGGCCAGTTTGATGTTTTGAACCTTACAGTGTTATATTACTTATACAATATGCTAATTAGGCTTGTATAGACCGTAGACAAATCAGTTCTCAGCTCATGGCTTTGCTCAACGCATCAGCCGCGGCGGCGCGTGTTGTTCTAGGCGATCCGTGAGTTTAGAGCGCTTGAGTAAACATCGGCCGCGCAGCCGGGGCCGGGGGAGACGGACGCAGGCCGGACCAGCCCTACACACGGGACACTGACAGTATGGAGTCTGGAAGGCTGTACGCCTGAACGTGCCGTGGTCCGCGCCGCGCGCCTTTCAGAGCGCAGAGAGGCCCCGCGGCCGCGCGCGCCAGTTGCGTGACAGCCACCCGTCCCGTCCGTCTGCCATGCGGCGGAGAGTAGGGGGAGCGCGCAGCATCTCGCCGGCCGGCTCGTGAACGCGGGCGGTGGTCCGGTCATCTGCTCATGCCTCGGTACCGAAGCTCTCTTCCACCCACTACGTCCACGTACTAGAGCTAGGGGATACGTACGTACTAGGTTAGCTACATGCGCTGCATGTAAAAGTGTGATCCTCTGCTGTGTGGTTGCGATCGCGACTGAACATCGAGCATCCCAACTCTCCCCGGCCCGTTAGCGGCAGTTTGTGGGTTTTTTTTTTTAATATCCAGCTTCGGGACTTTGAGACCGGGCGGGCCGGTACCACGACATGTGAGCGTCAACTAGTCGTACGGCGTGTTTCAAATACAGACGGTCTGATCGTGCCTGCGTTGCGTTCTAGTCGCGGCACGGCTCGCAAGAGGGCTTGGGCTTTTTCTGCGCTTCTCGGGGGACGCCTCCCCTGACGTGCAGCCGTGCAGGTGCAGCCGCACCCAGGAGAATCTGTGACCGCCCGAGAGGGAGAGAGAGATGCCGTGCGCGTGTGCGCCGCACGTGCCACTCCTGCTACAGTGCTACTGCTATTCTACTGTGACAAGTTCATTTTTTTATTAAAAAAACCTTGTACTTAATCGTTGCGCTTTGCAAAGCTACAGATGCAACCGTACACGCGAGAGCTTTTGCGGAGGCGGCCTCGATCGCAGCCGGCTAGCTGGCCTGCGTTGTTTATCGTGTGGTAAACATGGCAACGGTCGTCAGCGCGCGACCGATCTGGCGTGTTAGCAGCAGGCACGGTCGGTGCAAATCCAAGCGTCAACAGAGCAAGACAGGATCGTAGGTAGCAGTGATTCGCTGTGGGGGTCAGTGTGTAGATTACTCACCGCATTGCATTGCATTGGTTCAGACTTCAGACAGATGCCTAGCGGTTTGAAGCTGAAATCGATTTGTTTTTTCGTGTAAGTGGCAGAGCTAGTTCAGAGATGTGGGTTATATTGTAGTAGAATCCCTGGCATATGGACTGGGCGCATCGCGGATTTGGTATGGTTGTTGATTTGGCATGTTCTTCCTGGTTATAAACAGGGCTAGATGTAGTCATTCTGATAGTTGAATGGTCAGTGGTGGTGGTGGACTGGTGGTGAAATATGTAACTGCAAATATATCTATTTGCTTTTTTTCTTTCGATAGATGAGGTTCACATATTGCTCGTTGCTGTTGTAACCAGCCAGCTCAGAAGTGCCAGGGCATCTTGTCGTGCTCGATGTGTCAGCAGGCCACGCAGGCATCCAGTCATGCTCTAAAACAAATCCAGGGGAGGGACGAGGGAGCAAGTGTTTCTAGAGCTTCTACGACTGCATTGCAATGGCGTTTTTCCAGGGACGCTGTTTCAGTGCCGTTTATTCAGCTAACGACGACATGCCTAACAGAATTCCATGTCATTTTTTTTCAGTCTGCCATTTACGACCGATGCCAACGCTCTCTCAATCGAACCATTTGGATCGCGGGCACCGCGATTTTACAGTAAACCCCGCTACTAGCCTCTCACCGAAGGAATTTACAGTAAAGTAGCGAGGCTCTAGCTGCTGCAGCTGATATTGCTCTCCTCACTGCCGCTGCTCCTGCTCCTGCTGTCACTCTGATTGTTCTCTTCCGCGCGCCACGCGGACGCCGAGAAGAGCGGCCGCCCGTGCCAGCCCAGTGTCAGGCACCCCTCGGCCTCCTCCACGCAGTGTCCTTCCCCGGAGAAGAGCCCCACCAGCATCCTCGCCTGCCGCAGCGCGTTGGCGCCCAGCGGCACGGCGGCCAGCCCCGTGCGACCCAGCCTGTCCCGCCACCGCCACAGCGGCTCGTGTCGCTCCCTGCGCTCCGCGCCCTCGCCGCACACGATGTCGCAGATCTCGCGCTCCAGGTAGGCCTCCGCCGCCGCGTCGCCCGCGCCGCCGCTCGCCGCGTCCAGGGAGTCGAACACCGCCGAGTAGTAGAAGAGCGCCTCCGTGAACCGGTCCAGGAACCCCGGCTTGTTGTGGTCCGCCTCCTGCTCCACCACCGTGAGCACCCTGGGGCGCACGGACGCGACGCACTCGAGCACGGCGTCGATGGGCGCCCGGGCGTCGCCCGACGAGGGAGCGTCGGCGAGGAGGCGGTGCAGCTGGAGCACGGAGTTGACGGCCACGGCCTCGCCCTGCGAGACCTGCAGCATCCAGGGCCGCACCTCGTCGAGGCGGTTGGCGGCCACGCCGCGGAAGGAGAAGTGGACGCGCACGGAGCGCGCCAGGTCGGCGAGGCGGACCCCGACGTCGCGGAGGTCGTCGCGCCCTGGCGGGGACGGCGGGCCAATGCCCGTGAGGCGGAGCGACGGCGGCCCGCCGGGGCGGAGCGCGAGGGCTTGGATCAGCGCTGGCCACTGGAGGCCCTGCATGATGCTGAAGTCGATGATGTGCACGTGCTTGCAGCCCTGGACGGCCTCCAGGATGGCCTGGTTGGCCGTGAAGTGCGCGAACTTGAGGTAGGGACCCGCCTCGTAGAAGCGGTGGTAGAGGAAGGCTCGGTCGGCGTCGGCGGCGTGCGGGGCCGGGGGCGGAGGCGGAGGCGAAGGCGTGGGAGGGAACAGCCGGCGGGACAGCGCGGCGGTGAAGTGGACGGCCACGCGGCCGATGCCGGAGGTGGGCGAGACGGCGGCGAGCGCGGCGTGCGCGTCCGCCAGGTGCGCGGACGCGCCCGCGTGGTCGGCCGCCTCGACGGCGCCGGCGCAGCTCATGAGGAGGTGCACCAGGCGGATGCCCGCGGCCTCCTCCTCCTCCCGCCGCATCGCCGCCAGCGCCGCCGCGAAATCGGGCAGCGCCATGTGCATCGCGTGCACGTCCACCGCGTCCGCGTAGTACGCGGCGACCCCGGCGTCGGGCGCCGCCGTGGGCAGCGGAGGCAAGGTGACGTCATCGAGAACAGGATCCGCGGGGCCCTCGGGCCACTGGAAGGGGAACGCGCCGCCCATGGCCATGGGTCGGTGAGAGGGCGGCTCGGTGCCGTGCTTCTGCTCTGTGAAGCGGTCAGCAGAGTGACAGCTTCGCTCTTGGCGGGCGGTGAGTGATGTACTAGAGGGAAGTGAGTGAGTGAGTGACCGAGGGAGCGAGCGGCTGACGATGACAACCGGGTGGGTGCGGGCACTGCGGGGGGGACGAGGATTAATGGCCGGGGAGGGAGGTGAGGTGACGTCGGAAATGCCGGGGAGGTCTGTTACACGTGGAGAGGCGGGCACGAGCACGGGGCGGACGGGGACACGTAGGCCTCGGAAAGGACTCAGAGGCGGGCGAGCGGTCCGAGGCGCCGTGGGGGCGGCCTGCTGCTTCTGTCAATTCCTGTTTCCTCATCTTTGTCTGTGGGGATCTCGTCTGGGACTGCGAGGAGGAGGGTGCAATCCTGCAACTGCACACAGATTTTACTCGTATTAATACCGCAACTGATGACGAGAGACAGTAGAGATACCAGGGGCACAACGCAGGAAGTTTCCAAGCGCTCGATGTAGGCGTAGCGGCACCTCGCCCACACGGCGATGTACGTTACAGCCTTACATCGGTGGCCGCCTTGCCCGCACGGGGTTGCGGACTTGCGGAGCCCCTGCTCGCCCGACATGGCAGAGCAGCGACACGGTGAATCCGGCACGACGGCGGGCGCCTCCAGTGCGCGCATGGTAGCCTAGGGCCCGATTTTGTTTAATTTTAGTTCCTTTTTAGAAATGTTCGCGTTTAGATTTATAGTAGTAATATGGTAGTACTACTGGGATCATCTAGACTCTAGCAGTCTGTTTGGTTTGGAGAGTGACCCGACATCAGTGTGTCCGGCATGTTCGACCGACTTCGACCGACTATTTCTGAAGGAATGAGTAGATATCGTAAATATACTAGCGGAGGGTGCAAACACATGACGAATAGGTTAGTTTTCTCGTCAAACCAAACAACTCATCGAGGTTCGGACGCAGGATCGGATAACTCCTCACGGTGTCATTCCTTGAACCAAACACGTCATAATTGTTTCACAAGTTTATTATATCTAACATGTATTATAGGTTTTGTTTTAATTTTCAGATGACCCAAGACAGGGTTAAGAATAGATTACTTCTAAGTGTTATTTAAAGTTGATAGATATTTATAATAGTTTAGGACTTTGTTTCCCCTTTGAGCGTACTCCATCTATCTCAATATATAAGACATAATCAGTTCTGGTTCAAGACTAAGAAATGGATTTAATTCTCTCCACACTACTGCATCGATGTACGTATGACTAAAGAGAACACGTCTTATATTATGGGACAAGAATAAAAAGTAGTTATGCCTTATATACTAGAACGGAGAGAGTATTATATAAAAAGATATAAACTAGTAGGTTGATCTAAGTGAGTCTAATGAGTTTATTATAATGCTCACTAGCCACTACGTATCTTTAACTCTATGTAGCTTAAATAAGACTCTAAAGAAGTTTTGGATCAAAACACATTTACATTATTTTCAAAGCTGGATATGTTAGAAGGTTTTTGAGACGTTAAACCCAAAAGTTTCAGGGTCGTTGGATCAATGGTGATGGTCCTACGTCTCCACGTATACAGACTGGCCGAGCTTGATCATTGGACTTTATGAATATTATGTCGTCGAACTAGTGGGTATGGGTCATATGGTTTGTGTAAATAGACCAAAGAGTTAGACAGTACCACAGACTGATTTGATGATGGGTCTTGGGCCATATGGCACAAATGTTGTAGCTAGGGTTCTTTTTATAGGGTCATCAAGCTTTGTAAATAGTTGTGGCATCATACCAATGAGTTATGGTATGATGGCCTTTGCCGAGTGACTAGAGAGGGTTTCATGGGCATCAAACTGGTTCAATGGTGAATGTAGCAATCATACGCTTGGAGCGGTAACTCAAATAGCTAGTTCTGATACAGAAAGTATACAATTACCATAACTCTGTGGGTAAAGTGTGCAACCTCTGCTACGTTTCGTATTCCGCACTTTGATAACGTTAATGATTATGTTATGTTAATGACTCTGTGGATGTCTTCGACATCTTGATGTAATAAAGTACCTTTTCCGCTATTTATTTTGAGCAATGTGTGATGATGTTCAACTATGTAATCGTTGTGTACGTAAGTTTATGATCCTGGCACGTACATGGTTCGCATTCGGTTTACCTTCCAAAACCGGGTGTGACAGTTGATGACTGCAAGAGATTCTTTTTAATGCCATACTGGATATGGTGAGTAACATACACTTGTATCTAGATCTTCTTCTTTGGATGTTACCAGAAACATATACCAAATTAAAATAACCACACATATTATCTATCTTATATCACATTGTCGATCTCCACGGGTTTATAATAGGTATTAGTTTGGTCCTCAACTAATCTTCACGCCGTCTCCTAAGCCAGAAATCACCGCCATAAAATGGCGCATTTGTTCCGCGCATGCTCACAGATCAGTTTCGCTAGGAAATCAGTCGGCACACTATGTAGCTCTGTTTTGACACCGCACGAGTGGCAGAACATATAAATTGTGGAGGAGAGGAAGGATACTTTTTGGTATCGAAGATGTATGGATCAAATCCAAGTTTCTAAGGTTGAATGGACAAATTATGCAAGTGTAGACTGACGTGTGAGAGACGCGAACAGGGGAAAAAAGAGAAGCCTCGGTATGTAGTGCTGGACTTTCATAATAACATCGATACCAGAAGCTATGGTAAATGGTCTCAAACTATGTAACCTGGATGCTATAGACCATGAAATCGACCTAGAGTCTGAAATCGATTATAGTTTCGTCTCAAGTCTAGATATGTGTTGCTCTCCTCTTTGTTTTGTTTTTTTTTAGTTCTTTTTGATAAGAGAGAAGAGATTAAAAAAATACAAGAATTGACGTATCTGTAACGAGCGGAGTACACACGTGGGCTAGGTCTCCGCTGAAAAGAATACGATTACATACGTGTAAAGGTTGTGCCCACTCGGCAGAAATTTGGTCATGCGGGTCCAGGTCGTTAGCATCGGATGCAGGCAGCCTGTGGTGTGGTGTGGTCCAAAAAGGGCGGGAACAGAAACGAGGGGCTGGACGCCTGGACCCATGCATCAGGTGGTCCGTGTGGGCGCAAGCACCAGTACAGCACTTGCCCACCCACCCCCCCCCCCCCCCCCCCCCCCCGCTCCTGCATGCATCGTCATCTGTAAACACAAGCACAAGGCTTTACCCGAAAGCACAAGCTCACCTAATTAAGGTCATGTACGCTTGTCATTCATTCTGGCGCGCACAAGCACAATAGACACGCCCGTACGCAGGAGCACATGGCACCAACCGAGAATGATTTGAGCAACCGTCTCCGGATCTGGAATCCATTCCAGTCACCAAAACAGAGCTCCAGCTCCCCCTCTATCGAGCGAGCGAGCGAGCTGGACGGACGGGACGGAGCGTAGACTAGCAGAACAGAAGCCAGGCAGGCCGTCCGGTCGGGGTCTTTCCCTCCGTTTTCTCCGCCGGGGAAAAAGAAAATCGGAAAATGACGCTCCACGGAAGAAGCGCGCGAGCCGATGGCAAAGCCTGGAAGATGCTTCCCGTCAGCGTCGATGGTCCCCCTGCGTGCCGCACACGGCCGGAACGGTCCTTGCTGTTGCGGCTTCCTATCTTGGACAGCGCCGGCCGGTTGAATCCGCCGTGGAGTCAGTCGAGAGCGTAGTGATATATTCCTAGTGCAAGTTGCAGAGCGGCGGAGCAGAGGGACCTTGCCGCAAAAACCGTGGCGGGGTGTCGTCTAACTTTGTCCGTCAAGGGTCGCCGTCGGCCTTGACAAAACGGACAGCTGATGACCGTGACGAGTTAGATGAGAGAGAGGGAGAAGGAAGAAAAATCACCCACCTGACCTCCCACACGAAACACGAAAAGCTACGACCTCTCTTCCAGACGCAACGTAAGCATGAAACAGAAAGCACTGCCTGCCGGAAAAACAAAAAACAAAAAAGAAAAACACCCCCGAAAGACTAATAAATAATTCACCGCTCCTCTTTCGCATTTCTCCGGATCCTGTATGCATGATGTGTGTGTGTGTGTGCCCGTGGATAATTCGACGCACTCCACCCCTACAGTCTCCTCTCTCAGCTTCGTTCCTGCGCCCCCGTATCGTATCCTAATGCTTGCTCACGGCTGGGTCCCGTGGGCCGCCAGGTTTTTAATGTGCCCTTCTGTAGCCACACGCGGAGAGGAAAAGGAACCCGCAAGAAATGAGAGTGGAATAGAAGGCATCTATTTTTGCACGATGGTATAGGAAGGCTGCTGGCGGGCTCGACGGTGCCTCAAAGCGTACAAAATGAAGATGTGAAGCTGTTGGAGTTGACCTACGGTGCAGTTATAGACGGCCAACAACCACACGTCTCACGATCCCAGCACGAAGCCCGTTATTTAGACACGACACAACTCTATATAGAAGCGGGTCTAGCTCGGCACCAAAGACGTCTGGTGCCCGCTTTAGGTTTTAGGCCTGATGTACTAGCCCGAACACAACCCGTTACTAATCGAGCTACGGACTCGATCCGTTTCCAAGAGGGCACCACCAAATGAGAATAGGGGAGCCACCAAAATAGGCTACGGAGTCGTTTTCCTCTCGCTCTCGACGGAGGTCGAGCTTGTCGTGGTGGCCTAGCATGATTGGACTCGTCCTGTGTCGTGCATGTTTTTGACGGATTTAAGTCTGTCAGACAGCTCGACACGACACAGACATCTATTCGAGTCTAATTGTGCCGTGCTTAACCGAGTCATGCTACAATGAGTCCAGGCCACGTCTGTTGTTTAAACATGCATAGGTGCAGTCGACTTACGTACATCATCAAGAATTTGACTCGGCCGCGAGATTTATATTGAGAATCAAAAAAAATCTTGTATCATAAGTACGATTATGATTTTTCTCGATCGCTGCTCGTTCCCATCACGCGCGCCTATAGTCTTTGGCTGGAGACAATCTAATCATCAATACTAGTAGCATTAAGCATCACTCAACCTGTTGTTACTGTGCTAAAAGCGCTTGTCCTATCAGAGTGAGATCAATTAGGTGCTGAGTAGCGTCACGGCGCACGACGCCATTGGCCATTGGCCATTGGTGTATCCATCCGTCCATGCTTCGTCCGTACTGCAATTCTATCACAGTCTCTTGTTTTAATATATTAAATTCAACTAATTCTAGATAGAAACGTAATATTTATAATATCATATTAATATTATTGAATTAATTACAAAATTTACTTTTTGTAGTAGATTGATTTAAAGTGTTTTTTTACAAATAAATCGTTTTGCCGGATACATGAAGTAAAAGTAAATAACGACAGGAAACGTTCTAGCTACGCTAGGCTTTTGGCTAGAGATATGATATTCAGCAGTCAGAACAACGGTACCTGTCTGAGTTTGGCCCCGTGGGTTAGTTCAGGCCTTCTTTGCGACGAACAAAAAAGCGACGACACTGGTCGGATTTCATTTGTTTTATAACGTAAAGCTAACACTAGACATGACAGATTCTTATTAATAATATAGATATAGAAGAGTTAAAGGTCTAGACCCAGAAAACAAGAGATGAAAGAAAAAAAATCTACTAGGATAAAACTGAGAAAACAAAACACGACTAAGAGTAAAAATGAGAACATCAGCAAAACTGAGGGCAACAGTTTGAAAAACTCATTAAATTATGTGTTTCAAAAGCTCACTTAAGAAAAAAAATGAATTTTTAGAGCTAGTTTGGAAACATTATTTTTACAAGGGATTTCAATTTTTTCAAAAGAAAACTAGCCCTTAAAAAATCCTTGTTACTTCCTTTGTTTCAAAGTCGCCCTTAGGCTTTGAAATTACCGCTTAAAATATGGACTAGACTTTTCGTGTGGTGCGGTGTCTCAGCTGGCCTGACAGAAAGATGCGTACAGTACGTACTTGCTGCCGTTCCCTAACGTCTCAGCCTTTTTCTTTCAGGTAGGGATGTCGATGCAGATTCTCCGGCGCGGAAGATCATCATTGGTGATGGGCCTGTTGACCGCCCTCAAGACCTGTGCAGAATAATAAAATCGTCGTCGCTGCTGCCTGTGCCGGGACGGGACGAGGCGCATAAATAAAAAAAATTTTACTCCAGCACTGACTGACCGAGCCGGCTATTACAAAATATTGTACATATGATCAAGACCCATCCAACCGTTCATTTGACGGTTATTAGATCTAAGGGTCAGATGCCCTTTAATCTCTTGTATATATACTACCCTGTCTGCAATAAAGAAGGATCCCCTGTCATCTTGTCTCTGTTGTTCTCTCATTTACCACTGAGCACTGCAAAGATCACAACACGTTATCAGCACTGTCTCAAGGAGAATTCAGAGAAGGGAAAGTGGAAGAATACGCTGTTCTTCACAAGAACAACAAGATCGATCTGTTCATCAACAGCAAGGTATGGAACATACCGTTTCCATGCGCATACGCCGTATGCGCGAAGTTCTGCACATTCTTGATGATTCGATGTTGGAGGCGTACGCCGCTGGTCAAGCCGCAGCGCTTCCACCGGTGCATGCGACCCTGCACGCCGTGTGCAAGTGCAAAATGTGCACTACTGCGTCCTCCATGGATGGACAGCGGTGGTTCCGCTGCCGGCTGTGGAGTGTGGACTCCCCATTGCGTCCCCGTCGCCACCGGCGCCGGTGTTTGACGCGGGATCGTCTGCATCGGCCCCCATGGATGTGGATTTGGCGGCACCACCACCGCCTCCGCCCACTGCAGCGGCAGTTGCTCGTCGTTCGCCATCTCCACCAGTGCCTGTGGTCGTCGGTACGATCGCTGCACGTCGTGGACAACCCCCGCGCGCCGTCGATGCTCCACGCGGACGCGTCATCCTCACTGGCCATCGCCCAAAAAGGATGGCCTCGTCTTCCTCCTCCAACGGGAGGGCCTAATGGCCCTCGATCCGGCCGCCGCGTCGGCCGTTTGGGGGAGGGGATGGGGAGCGGAGTGGCCACCGGCGCGGCCAGGCGCGCGGCTCGGCGTGGCCAGGCGGCACGGCAACCGCCGGCCCCCAGCGCACGGCCCGGCGCGGCCCCCCTGGCGAACGCTCGTCGCGGCCATCTCCACGCGAGCTCGGCTGGAAAGGAAAGGCCGGCCCCGGCGCAGGCGTGGCTTGGCCAAGCCGGCCACGGGCGCGGCCTCCCGGCGGCTGGAGGTGCGGGCTCTGCACGTCCCAGGCGCGGGCGCTCGGACCCGTCGGGCGCGACCTCCTAGGCGCGGGCGCGGCCTCCCAGGCGCGGGCGCGGCCTCCCAGGCGCGGGCGCGGCCCAGCTCGGCGCGGCCTCCACGCCATCGGCTGGCCCGGCGGCTGGCTCCATGGCGCTCGGGGCGGCCTCCGCCTGGCGCTCGGCGCGGGCCCGCCGCCCTCCCATGGCTCGGCCGGTCGCGCAGGCCAGGCGAGGGAGAAGGTCCGGCGCAGGCGGCTCCGGCCAGACGCGGGCGCGGGAGGAGGACCTGGCGCGGACGCGGGAGGAGGCCCTAGCGCGGGCGCGGGGATGCCCCGGCCAGGGCACGGACTCGACCTGACGAACGGCTCTGGCGGCGGCTGGGAGAGCCTCTGGTGCTCGACGGCGGCTGGGGGCGGTTAGGGTTAGAAACCCTAGCCGCCCCAATATAAAATAGGCTTCTTGGGCCTCTGTTGGGCCGCCTGGGCAGGCCAGCTGGGCTGGGCCGGCGTGCAGGCCTCTGGCCGCTGCCTGGCTCGCCTGGCAGGCCGCCTGGGCTACTTTTAGAGGCCTAATATAGCCTGTTTTTACCATTTTTAATTCTGAATTCAGTATAAGACTCTGTTTTATATGTAATTTCAGTTCAAAATTAACTTAGGCGTCTAAATTCGTAATTTAGACTGCATATATTGTAAAGACATATCTGTTTTATTGTACATATAGCAGATTTTAGTTCGTGAATTATTGTCTGTTTTACATTAATAATTCACATATCTCTACTTGCTATTATTTACGCATTCATTTATGTTTACATATAAATATAGCATTTATTAAGTTCAGACTTAATAAAACTCATGCAAAAATGAAATTACATTATTTTGGATCAAGAGCATAGGGAGATAGAGTCCTAAGCATTGGCTGCACTAAATTCTTTTATAGAATTTAGTAGCCCAGAGACCGTGCTTGTGGCAGCATTTGGAATGCCTATCTCTATGAGGTCTACATCTCTCGGGATGACTACCTATACGTGCTATCCAAAATAACAGGATATTGAGTTATTGAATTTTACTTTGATAATTAGTAGAGCATAGGTAGTGGAGACCTAAGCATTGGCTGCGATATGTTCATTCATGAACTTATCTGCCTAGAGACCGTGCTTTCAGGCAGCAAGTTTCTTGCCCACTACTAGGAGATCTACCTCATTAATTTGAGGATTATCTATACAATGCTCACTAATATTCAAAGTATTTATTCAATTAGAAGGTTTGGAACCTTCAGGAAACTCATATCACATGTAAGAGTCATTGAATTTTACTTTGATAATTAGTAGAGCATGGGTAGTGGAGTCCTAAGCATTGGCTGCGATTTGTTCATTCATGAACTTATCTGCCCAGAGACCGTGCTTTTAGGCAGCAAGTTTCTTGCCCACTACTAGATCTACCTCATTAATTTGAGGATTATCTATACTATGCTTACTAAAATTCAAAGTATTTATTCAATGGGAAGGTTTGGAACCTTCAAGAAACTCGTTACATATGTAATTTTTGCATAAGGAGCTTACAACATCACCATTGTGACTATTAATTTATACGTAAATTAATGGATGTCCATGGTAATGACTGTAGGAACATGTCAACCAAAGAGTTTGAGGAACTCGCCCTTGATGGGCATAACTACCCAACTTGGGCTTCAGATATTGAAATAACTTTTGCTTCTCGAGGGATCGTTGATGCCATTGCAGCACCCATCACTGGTACTGATCCAGTGAATGAGGTTAAAAAGAACACAGCACTTTTCCTTTTGAGGCTTTATATCCATAAGGACCTTAAGCAAGAGTACCTTATGGAGAGATGCCCTCACAACTTGTGGAAAGCTCTCAAAGAGCGCTATGAACAGCAGAAGGAGCTCATATGGCCGTCAGCCAACCATGAGTGGAACCACCTTCGACTGCAAGATTTTAAATCTGTTGCAGAATATAACCATGCTCTTCATAGCATTTGTTCTAAATTGAAGTTTTGCGAGAAAGAGCCCACTGAAGCAGACAAAATAGAGAAGACTCTATCTACCATGCTTCCAGAGGACAGGATATTGCATCAGCAGTATCGCTCTAGCAATTTCCAGAAATATTCTCAACTTATGCACACATTGACCCAAGCAGAAAAAACATCATGAGCTTCTTCTAAAGAATGCTCAGCAGCGCCCTCCAGGGTCTGCCCCTCTGCCTGAGGTACATTTCAATGTGCATAAGACTGGGAATAAGAAAGGATTCAAGAAAAACTTCAAGAATCCTTCTGGACCTCGCAAATTCAATAAGAACAAATTCCACAAGAAAGGTAAAGGAAAAGGAAAAGGAAATGGCAAGCCTCTACCATCTAAGGGCAACAGAGCTTGCCTTAAATGTGGTACTGAGGGCCATTTTGCTAGGGATTGCACTTGCCCTAAGCACCTTGTTCTTTTGTATCAACAATCCCTAAAGAAGCCAAAGTCTGATAAGCCTGGTTTTGAGGCTCATTTCAATTCTACTGAAGCACCAATTGAGGTTGGAAGTTCTTCACTGGCTTCTGGTGATCTGAAGAACACTCCTGCTAAAGAGCACCTCAATGTGGTTGACAACAAGCCTCCACTTCTGCAAGAAGATGAATCTGATGATATGATCATTGAGTATATGTCAAAGGATCCATTTGGAGATTTGGCATAAATCTCTCATGCTTGGAGATTTGATCATGATCACTGTGGCTTGTGTGGTTGTTCTATACTGTCTTTATAATGTTGTTGTAATAAGTAGAGGTATACAATCTCATGTTTTGAGATGTAACACACTCTACAAGACCAGTGTTGGGTCCTGTGTGTAGTGCGAACTCATTGGTTGAGTCTCCATACCATTATTGTAATATGGTTTCGACATTGTGATATTTCATATCATGTTCTGTATAGTACTAAGTTGCATCATAAAATTCTTATTCAGAATTTTCTTTATGTATAGATGCATAATAATGACAACTCGACGGAAGAGGAATTATGCCTTGTGGACAGTTGTACCACAAACTCTATACTTAGGGAGATCAAATACTTTCAGACTCTTAAGAAAAGAGATGGGAAAGTTTTGACCATCGCCGGACGCGATGCTGTGATAGTTGGCTCTGGTCGAGCAACTATTACCCTCCCCATGGGTACTGAAATTGTGATCGAGGATGCATTATTGTATCCTGATTCTACACGTACCCTCCTAAGTTTTAGAGATATCCGGCAAAATGGATTTCATATTGAAACCCATGATGAAAATCAAGAAGAGTTTCTCTTCTTGACCAAGCCGAATAAATATGGCAAACGCATATGCGAGAAAATTCCATCACTCACGTCAGGGTTGTACTATACATATATTAAGAGCAATGCACATGTTGCATATAAGGTAATTTTCCAAGATGTTGATGCATTCCAGATTTGGCATGATCGACTTGGTCATCCTGGCATAGGGATGATGAGGAAAATTACAGGCAATTCAATTGGTCATAATTTGCCTACAACAAGTTTTCCCAAATCTAACAATTTTGTTTGCACCGCATGTGCAACTGGGAAACTTATTTTGAGACCATCATATCTCAAAATTAAAGCTGAACCGCTTAAATTCCTTGAAAGGATTCAAGGAGATATTTGTGGGCCAATTATGCCAACCTCTGGGCCGTTCAGGTATTTCATGGTACTGATTGACGCATCTACCAGATGGTCACATGTGTGTTTACTATCAACACGCAATCATGCATTTGCCAAGATAATGTCTCAAATTATCAAGTTAAAGGCAAATTTTCCTGAACATCGGATTAGTTCAATCCGAATGGACAATGCTGCTGAATTCAAATCTCAGGCATTCAATGATTATTGTATGGCACTGGGGATTCAAGTACAGCACTCGGTACCATATGTCCACACCCAGAATGGTTTGGCTGAGTCACTAATCAAGAGGATTAAACTCATAGCAAGACCATTATTGATGAATTGCAAATTGCCTTCGTCGTGTTGGGGTCATGCAGTTCTGCATGCTGCTGACCTTATACAATTACGACCAACTGCATACCATTCAACATCCCCAATACAAATGGTACGTGGAAATCCTCCAAGTATTTCCCATTTGCGTAAATTTGGATGTTGTGTATGAAAGGGAATTAGGCTTACACCTAGTCCCTAATTAATTTTGGTGGTTGAATTGCCCAACACAAATAATTGGACTAACTAGTTTGCTCTAGTGTATAAGTTATACAGGTGCCAAAGGTTCACACTTAGCCAATAAAAAGACCAAGTTTTGGATTCAACAAAGGAGCAACGAGGCAACCGAAGGCACCTCTGGCTGGAGGCACCGGACAGTGTCCGGTGCGCCCAGAGGACTCCAACTCAAACTCTTCGCCCTCGGGAATTCTCGGAAGCCGGCGCGCCATAATTCACCGGACTGTCCGGTGTGCACCGGACATGTCCGGTGCTCCAAGGAAGCGCGGTCTCCGGAACTCGCCAGCCTCGGGTTCGCGCGGCAGCTGCTCCGCTAAAATTCACCGGACTGTCCGGTGTGCACCGGACTGTCCGGTGTACCAGCGGGGCAACGGCTACTTCGGCGCCAACGGTCGACTCTGACAGTAAACAGTACACGCGGCAGAGTCAGAGCAGAGGATCAGAGAGGCACCGGACTGTCCGGTGTGCACCGGACTGTCCGGTGCCGCATGAGGACAAAGCCTCCAACGGTCGACCAGCTCCAACCCAACGGCTAGGATGACGTGGCTGGCGCACCGGACACTGTCCGGTGTACACCGGACTGTCCGGTGCACCCATCGCCAGCAAGCTTCTCCATCGGCTACATATTTGGTTGGTGGCTATAAATACCACCCCAACCGGCCTCTTCAAAAAGGGGGAGCCCAAGCAACATTCCAAGTCATCTAGTTGACATACTCAAGCCCTCCCAACCACTTATATTCATTGATCCATCCTATACACAAGATTTAGACCACTACATACAACACAAGTGCCACAAAAGAGAGAGCAAGCAAAAGAGAGCTACTCATTTGAGTTTAGCACTAGTGCCTTGTGAGATTCATCGAGAGATAGTGTGTGCTTCATCTTTGTGTTCATTTGCGCGTGGAGTTTTGACTCCCGTTGAACTTCCTCCAAAGTTTTGGAGGCTTGTAAAAGCTAGCAAGAGACACCAAAGATTGTGGTGATCCTTGTGGGATCAAGAGTGATCCTTGAGAAGAAGAAGGGCTCGCCGATCCTTGTGTGATCGGGGGAGAGAGGGAAAGGGTTGAAAAAGACCCGTCCTTAAGTGGACTCCTCAACGGGGACTAGGCCTTCGAGGGCCGAACCTCGGTAAAACAAATCACCCGTGTCCATTGTGTTTATTGCTTGTGATTTGTTTGTTTTCCCTTGCTCTAAGTTTTCTTGCATCTTTATTTGCTAATATCATTTGGTGTTGCTTCAAGTTAAATTTCCATTTAATGAAGCAACACGTTGCAAGAAAGAACTTGTCCTAGTGCTCTCCTCATCTAAGGCTTTTTGCTTTGTTATTCTATAACCTACTAGTTGTATTGATTTATCACTTCCGCATTATTTAGCAATACTCTTTTCAAGCAAGAACTTAGTTTCTATTCTCCGATATTTGTATATCTTGTTCTAACCACTAATCAAGGGATCTAGTTGGGGGATAAAGTTTTAATTTTCAGGTTTCGCCTATTCACCCCCCCTCTAGGCGACTTTCAATTGGTATCAGAGCTAGGCACTTCATCTTGAGCTTAACAACTCGAAGTGATGGCTCGTAGAAGATCCCAAAAGAACAAGAAGACCCAGGAGAACAAGGAGGTAACTCTTGAGATATTACTTTCCGATTGTTCTAATTATGATTCATGGTCTACTAGAGTGATAAATGCTTTTAGAGCCGTAGACCCACAATTAGAACAAATTTTAGACAAGAGTATTATTCCTCCTAACTATGCTAGGGAAAATGCCTCCGAAGAAGATTTAAGATGTATACGCTTAAACTATCTAGCTTATGACATCTTAAGTAAATCCCTTAGCAAAGAAGATTATCATGCCTTCATAATAAAATATGACAAACCCATTTGTGATATGCATGATATTTGGACTAGAATTAAAAGCAAATTTAATAAGTCCAAACATGATAGTTCATTTTGTACTTCTACTTCCTTTGGTATTTGTGATACTAACCCTTGCAAGGAAGAAGAAGAAAATGAACGGCGGAGACCAAACGATGAATCCACCTCTCCAAAAGGTTTGTCTTCCCATTTCGATTCCCACATGTGTTGTGTGGCTAATGCAAATGATAGCGGAAGCGCAAATGAGGATGAGGAGGAAGAAAGAAGCTTTGTGCAACTCTACGCTCGCCTAAGCCAAGAAGATAAGGCGGTCTTGCTCAAACTTCTAGAAAGAGCGAGAGAGCAAAGCGAAGCTCGTCAAAGGCTAGAAAATGTTCTCTCCATGAAAATGCTACACTTTGACGAGTTGACTAAAGAACATGAGGAGCTAAAGTGCTCTCATGTTGATTTGGTCCAAAGGTATGAAACTGTTTCAATTGAGCATGATAACGCTTTACATTGTATCGCTCAATTAGTAAATAGGAATACCTTGCTTAAGGACCAAGTAGAAAAGCTAAAAGTTGAAAATCTAGCTTTTCAAGAAAAATATGATATGCTTCTATGTTCTCATGAAAACCTTATGGATGATCATATCATATTAAACATTGCTCATGAGGTTGTGATAGAAAACTTAAAATCCCAACAACCTCACTCGTGCACATGTATTCAAATTGATACTATATTACCATGTGCTAATGCTTGTTGTTTGTCGACAAGCAAATCTTCCTTTGAGCTAGAATTTGCAGGAACAAGTGATGATTCATATCAAAAGCTCAAAAAGGAAAATGAGAGGCTAAAGAAGAGCTTGACACAACTAAAAGGGAAATGCATTGCCCAACCTTCTCAAGATAACCGTGATCACATGGTGAAGAAGCTTGAGACGGGAACAACCGTGGCATGCACTACATCCCTTGAAGAAAATGTCAAGGATTTGAGGATTACCAAGAGGAAGAAACAAAAGATGAAATTCAACACCTCCTCCAAAAGCCTCAACCACGCCTCAAAAGGTAACATCCAAGGTAATGATCAAGCCTCACTTCACATTAAGAGGTGTAGTGAATGCTTTGAAGAGGGGCACTTGATTAGGTCATGTCCCTACATCAAAAATGGCTTGATTATTAACAAGGATGATAGACTTTGTTTTAAATGCTCCAAGAAGGGACACTTGCTTAGATCTTGTCCCCATTTAAAACAAAAAGGCATAAGGTTAGAAAAGAAAATATTCACTAACCATGTAGCAAGCAAGAAACAAGAAAGGAAGAAATCTTCACGAGTTGAAGATCGCCTATGCTACATATGCCGAAAGAAGGGACATCAATGCAAGGATTGTCCCATTGGTAACAATCCCACTCCTAGCTTGTCAATTAATTCTTATGTAACTAGGCAATCCAAAATTGCAACTTGTGCTAGAAAGGTAATGAGTTTACCTAGTGCTAACACAAAGGACTCTTGGGTTCCTAGATCTTTGTTGACTAACCGTGATGGACCCATCAAGCGATGGATACCAAAATATGCTTGACAAGCTTTGTAGGAAAAGGAGATGGTATGAAGCCTTAGGGTGCTTGAGAAAGTTAATTCAATTTAACTCAAGCTATCAAATCTTCAATGATCTTTATCCATGATTGACCCAAGGTTATTCTTCAAACTACTACATCTTAAACTCATATCATCTCGAGGAAGTTATTGATGTTGTAGGAAATAAAGAATTATCTTATGCGGAAAAATCAAGGCCTACAACATGGAGGAAAGTCAAAGGATGGTAATCTCTATGCTTTTAAAGTGCAAATATTTTATTATGTGTCTTGTGTAGTCGCATAAGAAATGTGTAGCGCTTTAAATGTCTTTAAATTGATATCACCATTCTTTGAAGAATTTCCTCTCATATGGTAGATTGCATACCCATCATTTCCATCCTATGGTAATCTACATGCTTTAATTTATTGCTAGTATGTCATGGCATATCCTTCCTCTAATTATCTTGTTATTGCCATGATTCTAGATATAGAAAGATATTTCATGTTCTTAAAGGAATAAGGTGTCATGTAAGGAATTCAAATCCTTAGGACACTTGTAAAAGGAAAACTCTCTCTATAACTGGAATAGTGAGACTAATGATTTTTATCTAAGTAACCCAAATAGTTTCACTTGTAGAGAATAAGTTTCTCTTTGAAAGCGTGAAAAGAAAAATCAATCCAAATGTTTATGATGTATTTTTACTTGCTCAAATTGGATTTGATTCTTTCACATTTATCGCTTTCCATATCATGAATTAGATTTATTCCCATAATCTTAAAGGATTATTTATGCTTGTTTTATGAGTTAAAATTAAGCATAACATCATCTATGGATAATCTAGTTCATGCTATGAAGTTTCCATGTTTTAGTGATCTAGCTTCCCATTCCTTATCAAAATGATTACAAAAATGGAAACTAGTGCTTGTGTTGCTACTAACATTTCTCTTGAGTTCAATTATGAAAATCTACTAGAAAGAAAGAGCACAAGCCTCATGGGTTGATCTTCACTCAAAGGAAGAAAGGTAAAAGCAAGGGTATGGAACTCATCTTCTTAAGTTTGGTTCCCATCTCAATGGGTATTTAATCTAAATTATCATATTCTACCCTTGTGAGGAATAGATTCTTTATTGGACCTAAAATAACTAAGTGTGCATTCAATATCATATTCATAAATGCGTTTGTCCATTAGAATCTAATTCATGCCTTTGCTATATCCATTCTCATATTGATGCACTTCTAAGTCATGATAATAAAGTTCAATATGAAGAAGTAAATTTCTATGAGTGAGAAAATTGTTTAATAGTGCATGTTCCTCTTTTTAAATAAAAGTGCACTAATGTTAAGGATTTTACTTCATGTCTGTGTGACTTATGGATGATGAATTATGCTTATTTCCTATCTAAAAGAAATCATCATTTCATCTCAATGGTGTGGTTGTGAGTATTCTAAATCCTTTCATAATGAGAATACTAGGCTCAAGTTGATTATTGCAAAATTAGTGAGCCTCGATCAAGATGTATAATGCTTCCCTCTACTTGTCTTTAAAAGTAAATGCATCTATTCATCTCATTCAAATTCTTGATGCATATCTTTAGGGGGAGTCTATTTCTATATCTTGATTATGTGAGACTATTGCTTCCTTTTAAGTTATTTCATATAGTCTCTTGCATGAGAATGAGTTTCTCATGAAGTATGCTACTATTTTTAAATTCTTGTCTTTCACTCTAAAGTAGCATATTTGCTGGATTCTCCTTCTCTAAGCTTAATTGATAATCTAAATGCGTATGTTGTTCTTTTGATCACATCTGTTATTTGTTTGATCATTGAATGACTTCAATCAACAATCATGCTTCTTAGTGCCGTATATACTTTCAGTTGATATCTTGATATGCACTAAGTTAAAAGGAGAATTCATGATACATTTATGCAACTTGTGATCCATTTTGATATATGCTAACAATAACTTGAAAAGATCACTAGTTGTAGAACTCTCTCTTGTGCAAAATATTTCCCTATATTGTCATTAAGAATAGGCCTTAAGCATCTAAGACTAAGGACAAAGCACAATGAAGAGAGTGCTCCTATGTAAAGGTACAAAAAGGTAAAACTATCTCCTTTCATTTGAACTTATACCTAAATCTTCCTTTTCTATACTCTCTTTACATATCTTGTTTAAAAGAAAGAGAAAGCATGTCCATGCATATCCCTGCTTCATATCTAGTTTAACTTCTCAAAAATTCATTCATGCTTTAATGCATCTTTGTTGAAACTAGATGAAGTAATTTAATTGTCAAAGAGCTTAAAGCTTAACCTTGTAACGAGGATAAGCTGCCTTTGTTTCAAAGGTGGATGGTCCTTAAGTCTCTTTGAAATCCTTAAGGGAAAATGCTTAAATTGTTTACAACATGCTTTCATAAGTGCATAAATTGTCATGAGCATCACACTTATACTATGACACAATGCACTTCATAATCTGTATGATATAGATATGTTCTCATTAACCTAATTATGTGCAATTGACATTTAAGGCCAAAATATGTGTTCCTCTCCATGCGCATACTTAGGGGGAGCAATCTATGTTATATAAAACTATGATTATGCTTAATTTACTACATCCTCTTGATCATATCTCTTTTTTATGCTATGACTAATGTGTTTTCAAGTGAATTTCAAACCAAGTCATAGGTACATTGAAAGGGAATTGGAGTCTTCGGCGAAGACAAGGCTTCAACTCCGCTCTACTACTCATCCTTCGCCGTCGCTCCGTATCATATCTCCAACCTTGGTATAATCTTCACTCATTTAATTTATGACCAAAGAAGGAGAAAGTACTTCAATGGGCTCTAATGATTCCGTTTTTGGCGATTCATGCCAAAGGGGGAGAAAATATGAGCCCAAAGCAAAAGGACCGCACCACCAAATTATTTTATAAATTTGATGATTTTATATTGGTAAATTTCAAAATTGGTATCTCTTTGTGTTCTAAAGGGGGAGCAACTAGTATTTTCAAAATTGATGTCTTAAAACCCTCTTGAACACTAAGAGGAGACCGTATTTGAGGGGGAGTTTTGTTTAGTCAAAGGAAAAGCATTTTGGAACAAAGGAAGAAATTTTCAAAACTTAAAATGCTCTGAAAATCTTATTCATTTACCTTTGACTATCTTGCAAAAGGACTTTGAAAAGAATTTACAAAAGAATTTGCAAAAACAAAACTCTTGGTGCAAATGTAGTCCAATATGTTAAAAATAAAGAAACGATCTATGCATATCTATTAAGTATTTATATTGGCTCAATTCCAAGCAACCTTTGCACTTACATTATGCAAACTAGTTCAATTATGCACTTCTACATTTGCTTTGGTTTGTGTTGGCATCAATCACCAAAAAGGGGGAGATTGAAAGGGAATTAGGCTTACACCTAGTCCCTAATTAATTTTGGTGGTTGAATTGCCCAACACAAATAATTGGACTAACTAGTTTGCTCTAGTGTATAAGTTATACAGGTGCCAAAGGTTCACACTTAGCCAATAAAAAGACCAAGTTTTGGATTCAACAAAGGAGCAACGAGGCAACCGAAGGCACCTCTGGCTGGAGGCACCGGACTGTCCGGTGTGCACCGGACAGTGTCCGGTGCGCCCAGAGGACTCCAACTCAAACTCTTCGCCCTCGGGAATTCTCGGAAGCCGGCGCGCCATAATTCACCGGTCTGTCCGGTGTGCACCGGACATGTCCGGTGCTCCAAGGAAGCGCGGTCTCCGGAACTCGCCAGCCTCGGGTTCGCGCGGCAGCTGCTCCGCTAAAATTCACCGGACTGTTGTAACACCCGGATTTTAGGGGTCCAAAACCCGGGGTTAACATAAACACCAGGTATGCTGGGACCAAGTCTCATACATATGATGTATAGTGGCACAGGATCGAATGTCACAACTTTATATATAACAGGAGTTCTATACAAAATAAATAATTACATTATAAGGAGACAACGGTCCAGCAACCCAAAGTTGACTGGGAGACGACGACCTAGACCTCTCACGAACTCATCGCAGCATCCTCCATGAGCATCATCCTGCAGTACCTGATCTTGACCTGTGGTGTATGTGAGACAGCAAGAGTGAGCTCACATACGTTCATCGCTCAACAAGTTGTGGGGAATAATGTGCATGAACTCACCAAAGGTGGGAGCTCATAAAGTGTAAGGCTTACCAAAGAAGATGGTTAGAGCTGAGCATTGCTTTTAAAGTTGGTCAAAATTTTATTAGCAATTACTAAGTATAAGTAAATACCAAACCCAATTAAGTAGTAGAACAAAAATAACAACTTCACCTGCGATGCAATGCATATGACAAATTAAATTTAAGTTCCATAATTTAATCATGTGAGTGTCCGAGCTGCTCTTGACCGTGAGCACGGCTAGTATACCAGTTTTACACTCTGCAGAGGTTGCGCATCTTTACCCACAAGTCGTGTATCCCATGTCGCCAGGGTTTGCAAAGCCCTTAGACACTTCCGAGGTGAATGGCTAGGGATCCACTACGAGGCCTTTACAAAGTTCCACTAGCTTCCGAAAACCCGCTACAGTTTATAGGAAGATCCAGTGCAGGAATCCCTTGCAGGACCGCCATCGCAGCAAAATCCTCCCGAGGGCCTCCCTACACTGACCTCTCCCCTACTGCCCTTGCCCCTTTCGGGTAAGGTAGTCTTCCACTAGCTTTCCTAATTAATCAGCCAAGGGCGTCCCATTCCACCCTCGTGGTAGCACTGTTTTCCCGGGTGGTTCTCCATGTTCCAATTAACATAATGATCTCAACATGAACAATAAACAACAACTGATAACAAAAGTGTAACCATGAATATTGTATCTCCATACCCAAAACCACATAAAGCACTAGCAAGTACTACCCAGAAATTTAGTGGTGAACAAGGTATAAAGATAATCAAACTAGGTAACCTGTTGGGTCCCATCAAAATTAACCTATGCAGATCATTATGATTAATCAGAACATGGCTGGGTAAAAAGAAGTGATCAAGGGCACAACTTGCCTGGGCCTTGAGATTCCAGGTACCAGGATGATCTTCAGGTGACTCGTGTCCTCACTGCTAGTCGTAGCAATACAAACATACATGGTATAGGCAAGATTAACATTACACCAAACATATATGCAAAATACATATTAATAATCTACATATTAAAATAGGATCACAGGAAAAAGAATTATTAATTTTGGAGTTGTAGAATTCAAGTTATGATTTTCCTAAGGTTTAATGTGATTAAAATATGATTAAATGATAAATAAATTTTCTGACAGAGTTCATGTCAAAACAAAGACACTAAATGGTAGAGAATATTATTACAAAATTTTAGGAATTGGAATGACTCAATTTGGAGCTAAAATGAATTTTCTATGAATTATCTAAGTTCTAGCAATTATTTTTGTATTAAAAATACATTTTCTAATTCATTTACTCATTTTAAAACAGCAGTGGACTGGGCCTCAATTTCTGTGAAGTGCAGGGGGCTCGGGGTAAGTTTTCCATGACACAGTGAATAGTAACAGGTGGACGGCGGGTTTATTTCATTAAAACCCGAGGGCTCTTATGCATATTTCCCCAACCGAAGGGGTATCCTCTGTTCCTGGCCGCCCGATCAGTAATCAAGCGCCCAGATTAGCCCGATCCAAGTGCCAAACCGGTACGGAGCGAGGGCCGGACGATTCAAATCCGACGCTCCAAATCTAATATCGCAACGCTCAGTTTGAATCATACGATCCCGATCGTACGCTGCATCTTCGATTGCGTGCGGTAAACTCCAGCTTCTAATCTCTACCGTCCATATCGGATCCTACGGTCACAGGGATTCATCCCCAACCTTACGCACACGGCGGCGGCGCCGCGCAAAAGCACGGTGGAGCATCACCGGTGTTCATGCGGTCGGCACACAGAGCCTTAAAACCTAATTGGACGAAGCTACGCGATGCACAGCGAGAGGCGAAACTGGTCAGGGGTCGCTTACCAGGAATGGCGGGGCCACAGAAGCTGTCCACGGCGCGGTGGCGTCTTGATGTCTCCGGTGAGAAATCGTCAGCGGTCCAATGATCCTCCCCACCGAAGACGGCTACAGGAGCGTTCCTGGCGACTGGGCGAAGCTTCTTGGCCTGTCAGCGGAGCACCGATAGTGGTGGTCGTGGAACCGGGCCGAGCGGCGCACGATTCCACCAGGGTCTGGGCGAAGACGCGCGTGTTTGTAGTGAAGATCAGGCCCGCGGCGGCGCAATCCCTCCTCGATTCACTCCGCGGCGGCGGTGGTAAGGCACTGCACGCACGGTAATACGGCCTCGAATCGGTAGGTGGAGGGAGGGGGTCGCGGAGCATCTGTTTTTATGAACCATGGTGAAGTCCGAGCATGGTCAAGAGGCGATATCTTCGCGCGCGGATTCAACGTTTGCGAACGGAATTAGAGCTGGGAGAAGACCTTGCCGGTGGGCCCGCCAGCAAGTGACCAAGTACGACCCGGGAAGATCAGTTGCGGTCGCGGCGAACTCGGGGGGGTTGAGAGCTAGCTCCGCGCGGATTCTGTTCAGGTGCGGATGAAAACGATGACAAGCGGGACCCACTTGTCAACCACTGGATGTGTATACGCGTGAGGAGCCAGCGGCTGGGCAGAGGGCCCCACAGGTCGGCGCGCGCCCGTGAAGAGTAATGGGCCGCGCGGTGTGGATTGTGAAGATGGGCCGATTTCCAGGTAGCCGGCCCAGTTAGGGTTTTATTCTTTTTCTTTTTCTTTTCTATTTTCTTTTCTCCATTTTCAAATCCAATTTGAATTTCAAGTTTGAGTTCAAACTTTGTGAATAACTTGTCCTCGGTTTGAAAGGTATAATTTAATAATATAAGTGTGAAGGATGTTTATTCTGATTTTTATTTTATTTTATGTAGTATTTTTTCTTAGTTCTCCCTTTTCTTTTATTTTCTATTTTCTATTCCAAATTCAAATTTATACTTCTATTTGTTTTCAAATTTTCAAATGTATCAATTGAAACCCAAAGGTGAATATAAACCATACTATTTTATTATTACTAGTTTAAGTTTTATTCTCCTTGTTTATTTATTTCATGAGATGTATAAATGGTTTTAAAAGAAAAATTCTTTTTCTCCTCATTTTCTTATTTCCCAATGATACTTTGTTCAGATTTCTTCTACCCATTCCAAATTCAGAATTTGGGTGTTACAAATCCTACCCCCCTTAAAAATAATCTCGTCCTCGAGATTTGTAAGAAAAGGACTATACCAAGATTGGTTTGTAATTGAGGTGGTAGTTTCTAATTGATTCAAAAATTAAGGGTCTCTCTTTCTTTTCATTAGTAAGTGATTAGGAGAGCAGGGGTATATATATGTATGTCCACATAATTATGTAGGATAAAAGATGTCTTTAAAGCATAGATGGGTTTAGGTTAGAAAGTGTAGGGTAAGGAAAGACTCCATCCAAGATTTTGGATCTTGATTCATCTTGATGATTTAGCTTGATCCTTGAAGACTTGGGTTGGTGTTCATCCTTCCTTGATGAAGTTGATCATATTCTTTGGTCTTGTCTCATTGATTAGGAGTTAGTGTATATTATTGGCTGGGGATTATGGTTAATATAGGTATGGATGAGATAGACTACATGATGTAAGTTACAAGTTCATTTTAGGTAGGGGTTGATAGACTATACAATCCATCATTACTCTATTGGTTTATGTAACTTGTTATATGGGTCAAGTTGTTGGGTAGGGATTAGTGGCTCTAAGTCACCAATTTAGACTTAAGTGAATGTGGAGTATGGCCTTATCCATTGTACCAGCACTAAGTAACTCAATCCATCTTAGATCATATTGGATTAGATAGAATCCAGATTAGGTTGGCATGACTAGTTTGACTAAATAAGATCTAATTAAGTTGCACTAGATCATGGT
The DNA here is from genome assembly GCA_029449295.1 of Zea luxurians. NCBI lineage: Eukaryota > Viridiplantae > Streptophyta > Magnoliopsida > Poales > Poaceae > Zea > Zea luxurians. The sequence continues at coordinate 23,840,209 of JAOPSE010000003.1, forward strand.
TGTTTAATCTAGGGTGGATAAGCATGCCTATTAGGATAAGACAGATCCATAAAGATAAGATAGAATCTTCTGAGGCCAGTTAGATCTATTAGGATAAGGATAAAATCTTTTCAAGATAAGATGAGTATCTTTTAAGATGAGATGGATCTATTAAGATAAGAGAGAATCTTTTAAGATAAGATGAATTGGTTAGAATGAGATCTTTTAGGATAAGATAAATCTCTTAAGCTAGATATGTTCCAATGGGGATAACCTAGGTTGTCTAGTTATTTTATAAATATATTTTCATACCTATGTGTATATGCAGATGTAATTGCGGACATTACTCCACAACTCATCACACTCAAACAAAGATCCAAATCAGATAAGTATCATAAGAACAAAACATTCAAATACATAGACACTTATAAAAATAGTTTTGTTTTTGTTCCTAGGATTAGGTCTCCTATTCCTAAAGGTCACTTTAGGCACAGGATTTCAAAGTGTGAAATCCACATTTGTCTTTAGAATGAAAAGGTAAGAATAATCAGAGTGAAGCGGAAATAGATGAGAAAAGATTAAGATAAGTTTAGAAATGATCAGAGTAGCAAAGGTAAGTAAGTATTGGTTGTCCAGTTCTATCTAGGTTTCGTCCTACAGTCAACATTCCTCTGATACCACTTCTGTAACACCCGGATTTTAGGGGTCCAAAACCCGGGGTTAACATAAACACCAGGTATGCTGGGACCAAGTCTCATACATATGATGTATAGTGGCACAGGATCGAATGTCACAACTTTATATATAACAGGAGTTCTATACAAAATAAATAATTACATTATAAGGAGACAACGGTCCAGCAACCCAAAGTTGACTGGGAGACGACGACCTAGACCTCTCACGAACTCATCGCAGCATCCTCCATGAGCATCATCCTGCAGTACCTGATCTTGACCTGTGGTGTATGTGAGACAGCAAGAGTGAGCTCACATACGTTCATCGCTCAACAAGTTGTGGGGAATAATGTGCATGAACTCACCAAAGGTGGGAGCTCATAAAGTGTAAGGCTTACCAAAGAAGATGGTTAGAGCTGAGCATTGCTTTTAAAGTTGGTCAAAATTTTATTAGCAATTACTAAGTATAAGTAAATACCAAACCCAATTAAGTAGTAGAACAAAAATAACAACTTCACCTGCGATGCAATGCATATGACAAATTAAATTTAAGTTCCATAATTTAATCATGTGAGTGTCCGAGCTGCTCTTGACCGTGAGCACGGCTAGTATACCAGTTTTACACTCTGCAGAGGTTGCGCATCTTTACCCACAAGTCGTGTATCCCATGTCGCCAGGGTTTGCAAAGCCCTTAGACACTTCCGAGGTGAATGGCTAGGGATCCACTACGAGGCCTTTACAAAGTTCCACTAGCTTCCGAAAACCCGCTACAGTTTATAGGAAGATCCAGTGCAGGAATCCCTTGCAGGACCGCCATCGCAGCAAAATCCTCCCGAGGGCCTCCCTACACTGACCTCTCCCCTACTGCCCTTGCCCCTTTCGGGTAAGGTAGTCTTCCACTAGCTTTCCTAATTAATCAGCCAAGGGCGTCCCATTCCACCCTCGTGGTAGCACTGTTTTCCCGGGTGGTTCTCCATGTTCCAATTAACATAATGATCTCAACATGAACAATAAACAACAACTGATAACAAAAGTGTAACCATGAATATTGTATCTCCATACCCAAAACCACATAAAGCACTAGCAAGTACTACCCAGAAATTTAGTGGTGAACAAGGTATAAAGATAATCAAACTAGGTAACCTGTTGGGTCCCATCAAAATTAACCTATGCAGATCATTATGATTAATCAGAACATGGCTGGGTAAAAAGAAGTGATCAAGGGCACAACTTGCCTGGGCCTTGAGATTCCAGGTACCAGGATGATCTTCAGGTGACTCGTGTCCTCACTGCTAGTCGTAGCAATACAAACATACATGGTATAGGCAAGATTAACATTACACCAAACATATATGCAAAATACATATTAATAATCTACATATTAAAATAGGATCACAGGAAAAAGAATTATTAATTTTGGAGTTGTAGAATTCAAGTTATGATTTTCCTAAGGTTTAATGTGATTAAAATATGATTAAATGATAAATAAATTTTCTGACAGAGTTCATGTCAAAACAAAGACACTAAATGGTAGAGAATATTATTACAAAATTTTAGGAATTGGAATGACTCAATTTGGAGCTAAAATGAATTTTCTATGAATTATCTAAGTTCTAGCAATTATTTTTGTATTAAAAATACATTTTCTAATTCATTTACTCATTTTAAAACAGCAGTGGACTGGGCCTCAATTTCTGTGAAGTGCAGGGGGCTCGGGGTAAGTTTTCCGTGACACAGTGAATAGTAACAGGTGGACGGCGGGTTTATTTCATTAAAACCCGAGGGCTCTTATGCATATTTCCCCAACCGAAGGGGTATCCTCTGTTCCTGGCCGCCCGATCAGTAATCAAGCGCCCAGATTAGCCCGATCCAAGTGCCAAACCGGTACGGAGCGAGGGCCGGACGATTCAAATCCGACGCTCCAAATCTAATATCGCAACGCTCAGTTTGAATCATACGATCCCGATCGTACGCTGCATCTTCGATTGCGCGCGGTAAACTCCAGCTTCTAATCTCTACCGTCCATATCGGATCCTACGGTCACAGGGATTCATCCCCAACCTTACGCACACGGCGGCGGCGCCGCGCAAAAGCACGGTGGAGCATCACCGGTGTTCATGCGGTCGGCACACAGAGCCTTAAAACCTAATTGGACGAAGCTACGCGATGCACAGCGAGAGGCGAAACTGGTCAGGGGTCGCTTACCAGGAATGGCGGGGCCACAGAAGCTGTCCACGGCGCGGTGGCGTCTTGATGTCTCCGGTGAGAAATCGTCAGCGGTCCAATGATCCTCCCCACCGAAGACGGCTACAGGAGCGTTCCTGGCGACTGGGCGAAGCTTCTTGGCCTGTCAGCGGAGCACCGATAGTGGTGGTCGTGGAACCGGGCCGAGCGGCGCACGATTCCACCAGGGTCTGGGCGAAGACGCGCGTGTTTGTAGTGAAGATCAGGCCCGCGGCGGCGCAATCCCTCCTCGATTCACTCCGCGGCGGCGGTGGTAAGGCACTGCACGCACGGTAATACGGCCTCGAATCGGTAGGTGGAGGGAGGGGGTCGCGGAGCATCTGTTTTTATGAACCATGGTGAAGTCCGAGCATGGTCAAGAGGCGATATCTTCGCGCGCGGATTCAACGTTTGCGAACGGAATTAGAGCTGGGAGAAGACCTTGCCGGTGGGCCCGCCAGCAAGTGACCAAGTACGACCCGGGAAGATCAGTTGCGGTCGCGGCGAACTCGGGGGGGTTGAGAGCTAGCTCCGCGCGGATTCTGTTCAGGTGCGGATGAAAACGATGACAAGCGGGACCCACTTGTCAACCACTGGATGTGTATACGCGTGAGGAGCCAGCGGCTGGGCAGAGGGCCCCACAGGTCGGCGCGCGCCCGTGAAGAGTAATGGGCCGCGCGGTGTGGATTGTGAAGATGGGCCGATTTCCAGGTAGCCGGCCCAGTTAGGGTTTTTATTCTTTTTCTTTTTCTTTTCTATTTTCTTTTCTCCATTTTCAAATCCAATTTGAATTTCAAGTTTGAGTTCAAACTTTGTGAATAACTTGTCCTCGGTTTGAAAGGTATAATTTAATAATATAAGTGTGAAGGATGTTTATTCTGATTTTTATTTTATTTTATGTAGTATTTTTTCTTAGTTCTCCCTTTTCTTTTATTTTCTATTTTCTATTCCAAATTCAAATTTATACTTCTATTTGTTTTCAAATTTTCAAATGTATCAATTGAAACCCAAAGGTGAATATAAACCATACTATTTTATTATTACTAGTTTAAGTTTTATTCTCCTTGTTTATTTATTTCATGAGATGTATAAATGGTTTTAAAAGAAAAATTCTTTTTCTCCTCATTTTCTTATTTCCCAATGATACTTTGTTCAGATTTCTTCTACCCATTCCAAATTCAGAATTTGGGTGTTACAACTGTCCGGTGTGCACCGGACTGTCCGGTGTACCAGCGGGGCAACGGCTACTTCGGCACCAACGGTCGACTCTGACAGTAAACAGTACACGCGGCAGAGTCAGAGCAGAGGATCAGAGAGGCACCGGACTGTCCGGTGTGCACCGGACTGTCCGGTGCCGCATGAGGACAAAGCCTCCAACGGTCGACCAGCTCCAACCCAACGGCTAGGATGACGTGGCTGGCGCACCGGACACTGTCCGGTGTACACCGGACTGTCCGGTGCACCCATCGCCAGCAAGCTTCTCCATCGGCTACATATTTGGTTGGTGGCTATAAATACCACCCCAACCGGCCTCTTCAAAAAGGGGGAGCCCAAGCAACATTCCAAGTCATCTAGTTTACATACTCAAGCCCTCCCAACCACTTATATTCATTGATCCATCCTATACACAAGATTTAGACCACTACATACAACACAAGTGCCACAAAAGAGAGAGCAAGCAAAAGAGAGCTACTCATTTGAGTTTAGCACTAGTGCCTTGTGAGATTCATCGAGAGATAGTGTGTGCTTCATCTTTGTGTTCATTTGCGCGTGGAGTTTTGACTCCCGTTGAACTTCCTCCAAAGTTTTGGAGGCTTGTAAAAGCTAGCAAGAGACACCAAAGATTGTGGTGATCCTTGTGGGATCAAGAGTGATCCTTGAGAAGAAGAAGGGCTCGCCGATCCTTGTGTGATCGGGGGAGAGAGGGAAAGGGTTGAAAAAGACCCGTCCTTAAGTGGACTCCTCAACGGGGACTAGGCCTTCGAGGGCCGAACCTCGGTAAAACAAATCACCCGTGTCCATTGTGTTTATTGCTTGTGATTTGTTTGTTTTCCCTTGCTCTAAGTTTTCTTGCATCTTTATTTGCTAATATCATTTGGTGTTGCTTCAAGTTAAATTTCCATTTAATGAAGCAACACGTTGCAAGAAAGAACTTGTCCTAGTGCTCTCCTCATCTAAGGCTTTTTGCTTTGTTATTCTATAACCTACTAGTTGTATTGATTTATCACTTCCGCATTATTTAGCAATACTCTTTTCAAGCAAGAACTTAGTTTCTATTCTCCGATATTTGTATATCTTGTTCTAACCACTAATCAAGGGATCTAGTTGGGGGATAAAGTTTTAATTTTCAGGTTTCGCCTATTCACCCCCCCTCTAGGCGACTTTCAGTGTATACATTCCAATCTCACCACCTCAGAGAACAGCTATGGGCCCACACAGGAAAGTGGGGATCTATGTGGGATTTCATTCTCCGTCGATCATTAAGTATTTAGAACCCTTAACAGGGGATCTATTTACAGCCCGTTTTGCTGACTCTATTTTTGATGAGGAACATTTCCCGACATTAGGGGGAGAATTCAAGTACCAAAAAGAATGCCAGGAAATAAATTGGAATACTCAATGTGTTCGAGGTTATGATCCACGTACTTCAGAAACTGAACTACAAGTTCAGAAAATTATACATTTGCAAAGACTTGCAAATGAACTGCCAGATGCATTCACTAATTACAAAGGTGTCACTAAATCATTCATTCCAGCTAGGAATGCACCAGAAAGAGTGGAAGTACCGAGTAAGGCCACTCAACTTCTAGAGAGGAGAAGTATGGTGAATAAGCGCAGTTCTGTTGCTAAGAAGCAAAGAACAATAGTGAATGCAAAAGGACACCAAAATGATACAATGTATCATGTGGATTGTGATGATCCACAACCCAGCTCGGATGTGCACATAACCGAGGCTGGGACATCGGAAAATCCTAGACACATCAATTTGGGAAATTCTGATGAGTCTCTAAGGAATGATGAAATTGCCATCAACTATGTTGAGACTGGTGAAACATATGACAGAAAAGCTACAAATGTCGACATATATTTCTCCGAGCAGATTGCTGAGGACCTTCAAAATGATCTAGATCCTAAGACCATGGCAGAGTGCAGTAAGCGCTCGGATTGGATCAAATGGAAGGCAGCAATCGAAGCGGAGTTAGCCTCGCTTTACAAAAGAGAAGTTTTCTCTGCTGTAATACCTACACCACGTGATATCTTCCCTGTGGGATATAAGTGGGTTTTCATTCGGAAACGAAATGAAAATGGTGAGGTAGTGAGATACAAAGCAAGGCTAGTAGCACAAGGGTTTACGCAAAGACCCGGCGTTGATTTCAACGAAACTTATTCACCAGTCATGAGTGCAATTACATTCTGATATTTAATATCATTGGCAGTACAAAATCGTCTATCTATGCAGTTAATGGACGTAGTGACCGCATATCTTTATGGGTCACTAGATTCTGATATATACATGAAAGTTCCTGATGGAATAGATGTACCGAATCCAAAGGCAAAACGCAACATGTATTGCGTAAAGTTGCAGAAGTCATTATATGGCTTAAAACAATCGGGCAGAATGTGGTACAACCGATTGAGTGAATTCCTTTTAAGGAAGGGATACACGAAAAATGATGATTGCCCGTGCGTCTTCATCAAAAGATCCAAAGTGGGATTTTGTATCATATCAGTTTATGTTGATGACCTTAACATCATAGGAAATAAACTTGATATTTGTCGGCGTTCCGAGACCGGGGGGTCCCCGAGCCGACGAGTGAGAGTGCCGCGTGCCCCAGCCCAGATGGGTCGAGCGCGTGGAGCGAGCGCGAAGGGGGGAACAGAGAGAGAGAGAGTCGGTGGCCGGAGCCAGGTCGTGAGGGAGTCGGAGAAATTCCCGCGGCCTTCGTGTTCGTCCCGCGCCCAGGTCGGGTGCGCTTGCAGTAGGGGGTTACAAGCGTCCGCACGAGGTGAAGGGAGAGAGCGGCCCCGAGAGAGCGCCTGCCTCTGCCTTTCGTCCCCGTGAGGCCAACCTTCTCTAAGAAGGCCCTGGCCCTTCCTTTTATAGTCGCAAGGAGAGGGTCCAGGTGTACAAGACGGGGGTGTAGCAAGGTGCTACGTGTCTAGCGAGGGAGAGCTAGCGCCCTATGTACATGCCCAGGTGGCAGCCGGAGAGATCGTGGCACCCTGTTGGTGTTGCGTCGTGGCTGTTGGAGGAGTAACGGAGCCGGACGGGGGGACAGCTGTCGAGGTGGCTGGGTCCTTGCTGACGTTCTCCTGCTTTCGTAAGGGAGCCGGGAGCCGCCGTCGTCATGATCTAGCGGGGCGCTATCATGGCCTATCTGGCATAGCTGGCCAGATGGGACGCCGGTCTTGTTCTCTGCGACCCAAGTCGGCTCAGGGCAGGGTGATGATGACGCTTTCTGTTGACGTGGCGGTCTCGTGTCCTAGGTCGGGCGTCGTGGAGGCTCCTCCGAGGCTGAGGCCGAGTCCGTCCTGCAAGACAGAGACAGAGTCCGAGCCCGGGGTCGGGCGAGGCGGAGGTTATTCGGCAGAGGCCGAGGCGGAGTCCGAGCCCTGGGTCGGGCGAGGCGGAGGTCGCCGTCTTCCGGGGCCTTAGCCCGAGTCCGAGCCCTGGGTCGGGCGGAGCGGAGTTCGCCGTCTTCCGGGGCCTTAGCCCGAGTCCGAGCCCTGGGTCGGGCGGAGCGGAGTTCGCCGTCTTCCGGGGCCTTAGCCCGAGTCCGAGCCCTGGGTCGGGCGGAGCGGAGTTCGCCGTCTTCCGGGGCCTTAGCCCGAGTCCGAGCCCTGGGTCGGGCGGAGCGGAGTTCGCCGTCTTCCGGGGCCTTAGCCCGAGTCCGAGCCCTGGGTCGGGCGAAGTCTCCTATGGCACCACTGGCGGAGTCTGGTCGCCCGTCGGTCTTACCTTTTGCGTTAAACGCCCCGGTGACTCGGTCGGTTGGTGCGGTGATTTAGTCAGGGTTTCTCCTTATCGGAGGCGGGGCCTAGGGCGAGCCGGAGATGCGTCTGCCGTGAAAGAGGAGACCTCAGGCGAGACGGAGTCATCTTAGGGTCGGCTGCCCTCGCCCGAGGCTAGGCTCGGGCGTGGCGTGGTCAAGTCACTCGTGTGGACTGATCCCTGACTTAATCAAACCCATCAGGCCTTTGCAGCTTTATGCTGACGGGGGTTACCAGCTGAGAATTAGGCGTCTTGAGGGTACCCCTAATTATGGTCCCCGACAGTAGCCCCCGAGCCTCGAAGAGAGTGTTAACACTCGCTTGGAGGCTTGCATCGCACTTTTTTGCAAGGGGACCAGCCTTTCTCGGAGGTACTTTGTTCCGGTGGGTGCGCGCGAGCGCACCCGCCGGGTGTAGCCCCCGAGGCCTCGGAGGAGTGGTTTCACTCCTTCGAGGTCTTAATGCCTCGCGCGATGCCTCGGCTGGTCTGGCGGTTCCCTCATGCGAGCAGGGCGTAACCCAGGTGCACTGTCAGGGCCCAAGTTCTCGGGCTGGTATGTTGACGCTGTCAACGGTTCGGCCGGAGCCGGGTTTGCGAGAGCAGCCCCCGAGCCCTCGCACGGAGCGAGAGGACGATCAGGGACAGACTCGACTTTTTATATACGCCCCTACGTCGCCTTTCCGCAAGGAGGAGGGGGGGAGTGCGCCATGTTACCCTCGATGGGCACCGAACATGGTGTCTCCGGTGAGCTGCGATCGGGTAATCCGAGTGGACGTCCGTGCCCCGTTCGTTAGGGGTCGGCTAGGGGCCCGGAGGCACGCCCAAAAGTACCTGCGGGTGATCTGCCGGACCCGGTCCCCTAGCGACGGGGTCCGAGGGCTCGTTGCCTCCCTCCGATGGGATTCCGTTACAGAGTCGTTCCCGCTGGTCTCGGAAATGTCCTAGGGTACCTCGGGAGCGCAGCCCGAGCCTTGGTTATGTATCGAACGTACCCCTGGTCATCCCTCGCTCGGCGTCTGAGGCGACTGTGAACCCTTCGACGGGCCAGCCTTCGAACCCCTGATCAGTAGGGGGCACGGAGCCCGAGTAGCCTGAGGCGGTCGTGGAACCTTTCGGGGGCCGACCTTCGAACCCCTGACCAGTAGTGGGTGTCGGGCCCACGCGATCTGAGGCGGCTGTTGAACCCTTCGGGGGGCCAGCCTTCGAACCCCTGATCAGTAGGGAGGCTCGGAGCCTAGTTCCTTCACGGGGAAGGATCCCTTTGGGGTTATCCCCCTTCTCGTTCCCTGTTGCAAGAGATAGAGAAAGAAGGAAAAGGGAAAAAGGATTCGAAATTGAACTTCGTGGCGTACCTTTTTCGGCGTGGCCGTTTTGGCGGAGGCGAAGCGTCGCCAGCTGCCCCTGCCAGAAACGTCACCTATTTCGCCGCGGAGTTAATGCGCCGGGGTGAGTAGTTGGCGAGGTTGCCGTTGCGCGTGCGCGAGCCGTTCGAGGTACGGGTCACGGGCGCGTCGTCTTCACGCCGTAAGAAGGGGTTCTCTTGCTGCCTCCGGATGGGACGTGAGCCTGGCCGATGGCGTGACTGCTGCCCTCGCGCGCCTGCCACCGTCATTACTGCCGGCCCATTTTTGACCGTGTTTGACCGCTGCGCCAGGCTGGCGCCGCTGGATCGCAGGCTGGGCGGCCTCGAGTCGCGGTATCGGTTCCGCAATCGAGGAGGTGCGGTGGTGGAGCGAGAGGCGCAGCGGTTCGCATGCAGCGCCCGGCGCGCCAGTTGAACGACGCGTGGTCTTGAGCCGTCGCGCTGGCCTGTCAGGAGTCGGAGAGGCGCGTCCACTTGGCGCGGTTGCATGCCGCCTGCATGGCCGCTCGCCCCTTTTACCCGTTGGTCTGGGCAAAAGTGGAGGGTTACTTGTTACCGCTGGGCGGTTGCGTGCGTCGTGCGCGGCGGTTCGGCTTTCTCTGCTTGGAGCCGGTCTGCATGACAGGCGGGCCCCAGCCCCCGTGTCGCGGGGGAGGACTTTGGAGGCGTGTTGGAGAGGACTCCGCCCGTGACGGTTGAGGGCGCAAGCAGGGGGAGTTGCCTTTAAAAGGAGGGCGACCCTCTTCGTGAGGTGACCATGTCTCCTATCTCCCTTATGCATTGTGTCTTTCCATCTTCCGAGCCCCCGGATGGGGGAGACCGCCGTCTTTTTGCTCCATCGCCGGAGGGACGCAACTCTGTGGGAGTTGGTACCTTTCAGCCATCGTTCGGCTTCAAGGATTTTCATCATGCAGCCCGGCTGCACCCCTCTACCGGCGGTCACCCAAGAGGGCGACCTCCGGCTTGATGGTGGGGGAAAGCGAGCCGGGCTGCGGTCTCTGCCCCTCCCTCGGCCTCAAGGATTTTCATCACCAGGCCAAGAGGGAGGACGAGGCGAGCCAGGGAGCTGTCTCCGTGTGGGTCGGTTGCCCTCTTCTTCCCCGTGTTCCTGGGGTGAGAACGGCATCCTCCAGCATCACGGAGACTTCCTCTAGCCATGCCGGAAGTGGGGGGTCCCGAGGCGTCGGCGGACGGAACTGGCTTCTCTACTGATGAGATTGCCAACTCCGTCAGTAGCCCTGGGTCTCCGTCTCCCGGCCTGAATGGCTGGCTCTCGTCCTCGGGGGGTGAGAGTCTTTCCGCTGCCCCGCAGGCCCGCCCCTATCGAGTGGGGTTGTTCGTACCTGCGGGGGGGGGAACTGGAGTTCCGTTTGTAATGGCACTTCGAGTGCCGGGTTTTTTGTTCATTTTCGGCTTTCGGGGCCTGAACATGTATGTAACTCCGGCACAGAGCCGTGTTTTTTCCTCATTTCTGAGCAATAAGACTTGCCTGTCGATTGTCTGAATCGCTTCACCAAGCATGAGTCGCCCCGTGTCCAGGTGACGAGTGAGGTATCCGTATCCCGGAGGCGTAGGAATCCCTCGGCTCGGTCGGACCTGTTGTCCGAGGCTCCTCTAGCTTAGTTAAAGAGACCCCTCGGCCGCTCTTCGACGAGCCGAGGCCAGGGGTAGCGATATCAGCACAAGCAGAGGCGTTGTTGGCTCGGAAATGGAACCTGGTCGGCCGGAGCCTAGCCGAGTTGTCTGTCGGCAGGATCGACGTCGGAGCTGATTAGCCGAGGCCTCGGACCGAGCTGGCGCCCTCGGAAGGTGGTCGGCCGAGGCCCCGGAGGTGGCCGGCCGAGCCGTCTGCTCGGGCCGGGTTCTCGGGGAAGTCTCTGGCAGAGAATGCTCGAGCGCGGTGACGACATCGTCCTTCGGAGCGGAGGCCCTCGGGCCGCGTCGCCGCCCGAGGCTAGGTCGGGCCTTGCCGAAGGTGCTGCTGATGCCGAGGGTGTCGTCGCCCTCTTCCAGTGTCAAGATCCGCGCCTGCAGGGTCAGATCGTCTTGTAGCGTGGGCCTTGTGCGGCCGTTGAGGCCAGAACACACACCCTTGTCGCGTTATAAAGCTGTGTCTCTTTTCCTCTTGTTTCGAGTATCTGGACTTTTTGTCGGTAGCAGGGATGTTAGTGCGAGCAAGAGTTGCTTCTCGCGGGAGGTGATGAGTGAGGTATCCGTATCCCGGAGGCGTGGGAGTCCCTCGGCTCGGTCGACCTCGCCGCTTACGCGTACTTTTACCCATCCATGAGGCCCTGTCACCGACTCGGTCGAGAAGGCTCGAAGAATCTGCTTCAACAGAAGAGCTTCCGTACGTAAAGACTCATTCGATCCGTGGAGTCGCTTTATCCGAGCGCGAGTTACTTATCGCAGAAGGTGATGAGTGAGGTATCCGTATCCCGGAGGCGTAGGAGTCCCTCGGCTCGGTCAGCCTTGACTGCTTACGTGTACCCCGTCGTTTCCAGGACCCGCTTTCCGAAGTAGTCAAAAAGCACGAAAGATGTTCTGGTGAAAGAGGTTTTTTGTTTGAGGAAAATTTTGACGCAGAGGGGGTTAACCCCCTTTTAGCCCCCGAGGGAGGGTCGGGCTTTGCCGAGGCGAGGCCGACCCTTCCTTGTTGACTAAACTTTGCATGGGTGCGAGGTATATGAACAACTTGGAAACATCTTAAGGGTAAAAGCGACGTAGCTGTTGGATGTTCCAAGCGTTGCCGTAGACCTCGCCTTGACTGTTGGCCAGCTTGTACGTTCCGGGCTTCAGAACTTTGGCGATGATGAACGGCCCCTCCCAGGGGGGCGTGAGGTTGTGCCTCCCTCGGGCGTCTTGCCGCAGCCGAAGCACCAGATCGCCCACCTGGAGTTCTCGGGGTCGGACCCCTCGGGCGTGGTAGCGTCGCAGGGACTGCTGATACCGCGCCGAGTGCAGTAAGGCCCTGTCCCGAGCCTCGTCCAGCTGGTCCAGCGAGTCTTCTCGGCTGGCTTGGTTGCTTTCTTCGTTGTAAGCCCTCGTCCTCGGGGATCCGTATTCCAGGTCCGTGGGCAGGATTGCCTCGGCCCCGTAGACCAGGAAGAACGGCGTGAAACCTGTGGCTCGGCTTGGCGTCGTCCTCAGGCTCCAGACCACCGAGGGGAGTTCCTTCATCCATCGCTTGCCGAACTTGTTGAGGTTGTTGTAAATCCGAGGCTTGAGCCCTTGTAGAATCATGCCATTGGCACGTTCTACTTGCCCATTCGACATGGGGTGAGCTACGGCGGCCCAGTCCACCCGGATGTTGTGATTCTCGCAAAAATCCAAAAATTTTTTGCCGGTGAACTGGGTGCAATTGTCGGTGATGATGGAGTTCGGGACCCCGAAGCGATGGATGATGTTGGTGAAGAACGCCACCGCCTGCTCGGACCTGATGCTGTTTAGGGGTCGGACCTCGATCCACTTGGAGAATTTGTCGATGGCGACCAGCAGGTGCGTGTAGCCCCCGGGCGCCTTCTGCAGTGGGCCGACGAGGTCCAGACCCCACACAGCGAAGGGCCAAGTGATGGGTATCGTCTGCAGAGCCTGAGCGGGCAGGTGGGTCTGCTTCGCATAGAATTGGCACCCTTCGCAGGCGCGGACAATTCTAGTGGCGTCAGCCACCGCCGTTGGCCAGTAGAAGCCTTGGCGGAAGGCATTCCCAACGAGGGTTCGAGGTGCTGCATGATGACCGCAAGCCCCCGAGTGTATTTCCTGCAGGAGGTCCTGACCCTCGGCGATGGAGATGCATCGCTGGAGGATGCCCGAGGGGCTGCGGTGGTAGAGCTCCTTCTCATCGCCCAGCAGGACGAACGATTTTGCTCGTCGCGCTACCCGCCGAGCCTCGGCTCGGTCGAGGGGCAGTTCTCCTCGGCGGAGATATTGCAGGTACGGGGTCTTCCAATCTTGATCTGGCACGACCCCGTTCTGCTCCTCCTCGACGTGCAGCGCTTTGCCATCGGGCTCCGGGGGTTCCTCGGGTTGAGCCGAGGATGGCTCGGGCTGGGCCGAGGTTACCTCGGACGACGCCGAGGGTGCCTCGGGCTCGGGCGCGTCGCCTATCTTGACGGAGGGTTGGTGCAGATCCTGGGAGAAGACGTCCGGGGGAACCGTTGTCCGCCCCGAGGCTATCTTCGCCAACTCGTCCGCAGTCTCGTTGTAGCGCCGGGCGATGTGGTTAAGCTCGAGCCCGTAGAACTTGTCTTCCAGGCGTCGAACCTCTTCACAGTAAGCCTCCATCTTCGGGTCGCGGCAGTGGGAGTTCTTCATGACTTGGTCGATGACGAGCTGCGAGTCGCCGCGCGCATCGAGGCGTCGAACCCCTAGTTCGATGGCGATTCGCAACCCGTTGATCAGGGCCTCGTACTCAGCCACATTGTTGGACGCCGGGAAATGGAGGCGGAGCACATAGCGCAGGTGTTTTCCGAGGGGCGAGACAAAAAGCAGGCCCGCGCCAGCTCCCGTCTTCATCAGCGACCCGTCGAAAAACATGGTCCAGAGCTCTGGCTGGATCGGAGCCGTTGGCAACTGGGTATCGGCCCATTCGGCTACGAAATCCGCCAGTACCTGGGATTTGATGGCCTTCCGAGGGGCGAACGAGATCGCTTCGCCCATGATTTCCACCGCCCACTTCGCGATCCGTCCCGAGGCTTCTCGGCACTGGATGATCTCCCCCAGGGGGAAGGATGACACCACAGTCACCGGATGGGACTCGAAGTAATGTCGCAGCTTTCGCCTCGTCAGGATCACTGCATATAGCAGCTTCTGGACTTGTGGGTAGCGGATCTTGGTCTCGGACAGCACTTCGCTGACGAAGTAGACTGGCCTCTGAACGGGCAAAGCATGCCCCTCTTCCTGCCTTTCGACTACGATCGCGGCGCTGACCACCTGAGTGGTTGCGGCGACGTAGACCAGGAGGGTTTCCCCACCAGCTGGGGGTACCAAGATGGGCGCCTGGGTGAGGAGCGCTTTCAGGTTCCCGAGGGCTTCCTCGGCCTCGGGAGTCCAAGTGAAGCACTCGGCCTTTCTTAAGAGGCGGTACAGGGGCAGGCCTCTTTCGCCGAGGCGCGAGATGAAACGGCTCAAGGCCGCGAGGCATCCCATGACCCTCTGTACGCCTTTTAAGTCTTTGATGGGCCCCATGTTTGTGATCGCTGCGATCTTCTCCGGGTTGGCTTCGATGCCCCGCTCGGAGACGATGAACCCCAAGAGCATGCCTCGGGGCACCACGAAGACGCACTTCTCGGGATTGAGCTTGACGCCCTTCGCCTTGAGACACCGGAATGTCAGTTCGAGGTCGGAGAGAAGGTCGGAGGCTTTCCTTGTCTTGACTACGATGTCATCGACGTAGGCCTCGACCGTGCGACCAATGTGTTCGCCGAACACATGGTTCATGCACCGCTGGTAAGTTGCACCCGCGTTCCTCAAACCGAACGGCATTGTGATGTAACAGTACATGCCGAAGGGCGTGATGAAAGAAGTCGCGAGCTGGTCGGACTCTTTCATCTTGATTTGATGATACCCTGAGTAAGCATCGAGGAAAGACAGGGTTTCGCACCCTGCAGTGGAGTCCACGATTTGATCGATGCGAGGCAGAGGGTAGGGGACCTTCGGACATGCTTTGTTGAGACCAGTATAGTCTACACACATCCGCCACTTCCCCCCTTTTTTCCTCACAAGCACAGGGTTGGCGAGCCATTCGGGATGGAATACCTCTTTGATAAACCCTGCTGCCATCAGCTTGTGGACCTCCTCGCCTATCACCCTGCGCCTTTCTTCGTCGAATCGGCGCAGAGGTTGTCTGACCGGTCGGGCTCCGGCCCGAATATCCAGCGAGTGCTCGGCGACTTCCCTCGGTATGCCGGGCATGTCCGAGGGACTCCACGCGAAAACGTCGGCGTTTGCGCGGAGAAAGCCGACGAGCACTGTTTCCTATTTGGGGTCGAGCCCGGAACCGATCCGAATCTGCTTGGAGGTGTCGCCACTGGGGTCGAGAGGGACGGCCTTAACCGTCTCTGCTGGCTCGAAGTTGCCGGCATGTCGCTTCACGTCCGGCACCTCCCGGGAGAGGCTTTCCAGGTCGGCAATGAGGGCCTCGGACTCGGCGAGGGCCTCGGCGTACTCCACGCACTCCACATCGCATTCGAAGGCGTGTTTGTACGTGGGGCCGACGGTGATGACCCCGTTGGGGCCCGGCATCTTGAGCTTTAGGTAGGTGTAGTTGGGGATGGCCATGAACTTCGCGTAGCATGGCCTTCCCAACACTGCGTGGTAGGTTCCTCGGAAACCGACCACCTCGAACGTCAAAGTCTCCCTTCGGAAGTTGGAGGGTGTTCCAAAGCAGACAGGGAGGTCGAGCTGTCCGAGGGGCTGGACGCGCTTCCCGGGAATGATCCCGTGGAAGGGCGCAGCACCTGCTCGGACAGAGGACAGGTCGACGCGCAGGAGCCTGAGGGTCTCGGCGTAGATGATGTTGAGGCAGCTGCCTCCATCCATCAGGACCTTGGTGAGCCTGACGTCGCCGATGACAGGATCGACGACGAGCGGGTACTTCCCCGGGCTCGGCACGTGGTCGGGGTGGTCGTCTCGGTCGAAGGTGATGGGCTTGTCGGACCAGTCTAGGTAGGCTGGCGCCGCCACCTTCACCGAGCAGACCTCCCGACGCTCTTGCTTACGACGCCGAGCCGAGGCGTTTGCCGCATGCCCTCCGTAGATCATGAAGCAATCGCGGACCTCTGGGAACTCTCCTGCTTGGCGATCCTCCCTTTTGTCGTCGTCGTGAGCCCTGCCACCCTCTGCGGGTGGCCCGGCCCGATGGAAGTGACGCCGAAGCATGACGCACTCTTCGAGAGTATGCTTGACGGGCCCCTGATGGTAGGGGCACGTCTCCTTGAGTGCCTTGTCGAAGAGGTTAGCACCTCCGGGGGGCTTCCGAGGGTTCTTGCGCTCGGCGGCGGCGACAAGGTCTGCATCGGGAACGTCGCGTTTCGCTTGCGACTTCCTCCTGCCTCTCTTCTTGGCGCCGCGCGGAGTGGACGCCTCGGGAGCATCTTCCGACGGGCGGCCCTGGGGCTGCTTGTCCTTTCGGAAGATGGCCTCTACCGCCTCCTGGCCGGAGGCGAACTTGGTGGCGATGTCCATCAGCTCGCTCGCCCTGGTGGGGGTCTTGCGACCCAACTTGCTCACCAGGTCGCGGCAGGTGGTGCCAGCGAGGAAC
The DNA here is from genome assembly GCA_029449295.1 of Zea luxurians. NCBI lineage: Eukaryota > Viridiplantae > Streptophyta > Magnoliopsida > Poales > Poaceae > Zea > Zea luxurians. Next base: position 23,856,699 of record JAOPSE010000003.1, read on the forward strand.
GCGCCGATGACATCGGAGTCGGTGATGTTGGGCAGCTCGGTGCGCTGCTTCGAGAACCGCCGGATGTAGTCCCGAAGGGACTCTCCCGGCAGTTGCCGACAGCTTCGGAGGTCCCAGGAATTCCCGGGGCGCACGTACGTGCCCTGGAAGTTCCCGGCGAAAGCCTGGACCAGATCCTCCCAGTTGGAAATCTGCCCTGGGGGCAGGTGCTCCAACCAGGCACGAGCGGTGTCGGAGAGAAACAGGGGGAGGTTTCGGATGATGAGGTTGTCATCGTCCGTCCCACCCAGCTGACAGGCCAGGCGGTAGTCCGCAAGCCACAATTCCGGTCTCGTTTCCCCCGAGTACTTCGTGATAGTAGTCGGGGTCGGAATCGGGGCGGAAACGGCGCCCGCCGAATGGCTCGGCTAAAGACCTGCGGACCGGGTGGTTCGGGCGAGGGACTTCGATCCTCCCCGCTGTCGTAACGTCCCCCACGCCTGGGGTGGTAGCCTCGGCGCACCCTTTCGTCGAGGCGTGCCCGACGGTCGCGATGAGGGTGCTCGACGCCGAGGTGGCCCGGGGCCGCAGGCGCGGTGGTGCGTGTGCGCCCGGTGAAGGCCGAGGCTTCCCGCGTGAGTCGGGAAGTCGCGGCACGAGGTTCCGAGGGGTATCCCTGCCTGCGGGAGGCAGAGCTCTCGGCCCGCCGGGCCGCAGCGCCTTCCAGGAGATGCTTGAGTTCTCCCTGGATTCGCCGACCCTCGGTGGTTGATGACTCCGGCATCGCGCGGAGGAGCATTGCTGCAGCGACCAGGTCCTGGCCAGTCCCGCCGGATGCGGGTGGCGGTTTGTCCCTGGCATCGTTGGCGATGCGGTGCTGGAGACCTTGGGGCAGGTGACGTATTCCTCCGGCCGGGGGTTGGCTCGCCCATACCTGCCCGATGTTCTGGCGGATTGCCTCGAGCGCTCCTGCTCCTTCATCGAACCCGGCCTGCGCCCCGCGGACTTGCTCGAGCTGTGGGTCGTGACCCCCCGCCGGAACGGGGACCACAGCTAGCTCCCGCGGGATGTCGGCGCGAGGCGCTGGCCTAGGGGGATCACCATCCTCCGGCATGCCGAGACAGCCGCCTCTGGAGGGATCCCCTAGCTCGATGTGGAAACATTCGCGACTCGGGCCGCAGTCCTTGTCGCCAAGGCTGCGGCTGCCGTCGGAACAGTCGGAGAGGCAGTAGTCACATGCGGTCATGAAGTCCCGCATGGCACTAGGGTTGCCAGATCCGGAGAAATCCCAGCAGATGCTGGGGTCGTCGTCTTCCTCGGACCCAGAGGGTCCGTAGGTCGAGACACCCGTCAATCGGTCCCAAGGCGACCGCACAGGAAACCCCAGAGAGGTTGCACTCGCCTCAATGTGAGCGCCCGCCAAAGCGAGGTCGCCAGGCGGGCTGAGGCCGAGTCGAAATAACGAAAGATGGGGAGCAGTCGGTACCTTTTTGTCGACGAGGAGCGATGAAGTCGTGTCGGGGGCTGACCGCGCCGTCGTCTTGGGTACGAGGGCGACGTCCTGCAGGCCCTCCGTGAGCGTGCTGGCGTCGTCCACTTGCTCGGGGTCGACGTGTTGCGGGGGGGTGGCGCTCGCGTTTGCCTCGAACGCGAGGGCGACGTTTGGCGTGTCCCCCGCTGGGGCGCCGGGGATGTCGATTTGCTCGACAGCCGTCGGAGCGCGGCCTCCCGCTCGGCCCCGGTTGCCCCGCCTCCTCCTCCTCCGATGGCGAGGGAGAGGATGGGGCGAGCTCGTACGTTGTCCTTCCCCATCGTGGGAAAGACGTCGTCGATTCCGCCGCCGGCGGGCGGACTGTCCGCCAGCGAGGTCGCCGTCGCGCGGCGGTGGAAGGAGTATCATGTCGTAGTCGCCATCGAGGGACATGAACTCGAGGTTCCCGAAACGGAGCACCGTCCCGGGTTGAAGAGGTCGTTGGAGACTGCCCATCTGGAGCTTGACGGGAGATCGAACGTCAACACGCAGCGGGCCCCTACCTGGCGCGCCAACTGTCGGCGTTCCGAGACCGGGGGGTCCCCGAGCCGACGAGTGAGAGTGCCGCGTGCCCCAGCCCAGATGGGTCGAGCGCGTGGAGCGAGCGCGAAGGGGGGAACAGAGAGAGAGAGAGAGAGTCGGTGGCCGGAGCCGGGTCGTGAGGGAGTCGGAGAAATTCCCGCGGCCTTCGTGTTCGTCCCGCGCCCAGGTCGGGTGCGCTTGCAGTAGGGGGTTACAAGCGTCCGCACGAGGTGAAGGGAGAGAGCGGCCCCGAGAGAGCGCCTGCCTCTGCCTTTCGTCCCCGTGAGGCCAACCTTCTCTAAGAAGGCCCTGGCCCTTCCTTTTATAGTCGCAAGGAGAGGGTCAAGGTGTACAAGACGGGGGTGTAGCAAGGTGCTACGTGTCTAGCGAGGGAGAGCTAGCGCCCTATGTACATGCCCAGGTGGCAGCCGGAGAGATCGTGGCACCCTGTTGGTGTGGCGTCGTGGCTGTTGGAGGAGTAACGGAGCCGGACGGGGGGACAGCTGTCGAGGTGGCTGGGTCCTTGCTGACGTTCTCCTGCTTTCGTAAGGGAGCCGGGAGCCGCCGTCGTCATGATCTAGCGGGGCGCTATCATGGCCTATCTGGCATAGCTGGCCAGATGGGACGCCGGTCTTGTTCTCTGCGACCCAAGTCGGCTCAGGGCAGGGTGATGATGACGCTTTCTGTTGACGTGGCGGTCTCGTGTCCTAGGTCGGGCGTCGTGGAGGCTCCTCCGAGGCTGAGGCCGAGTCCGTCCTGCAAGACAGAGACAGAGTCCGAGCCCGGGGTCGGGCGAGGCGGAGGTTATTCGGCAGAGGCCGAGGCGGAGTCCGAGCCCTGGGTCGGGCGAGGCGGAGGTCGCCGTCTTCCGGGGCCTTAGCCCGAGTCCGAGCCCTGGGTCGGGCGGAGCGGAGTTCGCCGTCTTCCGGGGCCTTAGCCCGAGTCCGAGCCCTGGGTCGGGCGGAGCGGAGTTCGCCGTCTTCCGGGGCCTTAGCCCGAGTCCGAGCCCTGGGTCGGGCGGAGCGGAGTTCGCCGTCTTCCGGGGCCTTAGCCCGAGTCCGAGCCCTGGGTCGGGCGGAGCGGGGTTCGCCGTCTTCCGGGGCCTTAGCCCGAGTCCGAGCCCTGGGTCGGGCGGAGTCTCCTATGGCACCACTGGCGGAGTCTGGTCGCCCGTCGGTCTTACCTTTTGCGTTAAACGCCCCGGTGACTCGGTCGGTTGGTGCGGTGATTTAGTCAGGGTTTCTCCTTATCGGAGGCGGGGCCTAGGGCGAGCCGGAGATGCGTCTGCCGTGAAAGAGGAGACCTCAGGCGAGACGGAGTCATCTTAGGGTCGGCTGCCCTCGCCCGAGGCTAGGCTCGGGCGTGGCGTGGTCAAGTCACTCGTGTGGACTGATCCCTGACTTAATCAAACCCATCAGGCCTTTGCAGCTTTATGCTGATGGGGGTTACCAGCTGAGAATTAGGCGTCTTGAGGGTACCCCTAATTATGGTCCCCGACAATATTGATGAAGCACGTCATCATTTAACGACAGAATTTGAGATGAAGGATTTGGGTAAAACCAAATTTTGCTTAGGTCTACAACTTGAGCATTTACCTTCTGGAATCCTTGTACATCAAAGTACATATACCCAAAAGGTATTGGAAAAATTCAATATGCATATGTCTTATCCTTCAAAGACTCCTATGGTGGTCAGATCTTTGGATTTAAAGAAAGATCCATTCAGACCACGGGATGATGAAGAACAGATATTGGGACCGGAGTTCCCATATCTCAGCGCTATTGGTGCATTGATGTATCTTGCTAATAATACCCGGCCGGATATTGCTTTTGCAGTAAATTTGTTAGCAAGGCACAGTTCTACTCCAACAAAAAGACACTGGGTTGGCATTAAGAATATTTTCCGATACCTAAATGGCACAAAGGATCTAGGACTCTTTTACAAGAGAAGTAATGATCCTAGTTTAATTGGGTATACAGATGCTGGCTATTTATCTGATCCCCACAATGGCCGATCGCAAACAGGATTCGTGTTCTTACAAGGTGGAACTGCCATCTCGTGGAAATCGTCTAAACAGACTTTGGTGACCACGTCCACCAACCATTCTGAAATAATTGCATTATTTGAAGCATCACGTGAATGTGTATGGCTTCGTAGAATGGTGAATCATATACTCACGACTTGTGGTATTGGTTCTCTTGACTCACCAACAATTATCTATGAAGATAATTCAGCTTGTGTTGTTCAGATGGATACAGGTTATATCAAGAGTAATATCAATAAGCATATTTCTCCTAAACTGTTTTATCCCCATGAACTTGAAGAAAAGGGGGATATAAACATCTTGCAAACAAAGTCTTGTGATAATCTTGCAGATCTATTCACAAAATCTCTACCATACTCTACATTTCAGAAATGTGTTGAGGGGATTGGTATGAGAAGACTTAAGTGCTTGCAAGGTTCAGGGGGAGTAATTCTCCATAATATATAACCTGTATTGAACCATCATATTACACTCTTTTCTTTGTATGAGTTTTGCCTTGCTAAGGTTTTCTCATCCAAAGTTTTTAACGAGGTAATATCAACAAAGCTATATGCTTCATCATTGATTTCCCCACAGGGGTTTTTATACATGATGATTACAAGCATATTTTCTTTTGGAGACTTTATGAGATTATTCTCATTATCCAAAAGATATTGTGTACTCCTTATTTTTCCTACAGGGTTTTTGAGGAGATCAAGAATTTGATAAGACAAATTGCAGATGATCAAACGGTTTTGGGTTGATCAAGGGGGAGTGTTACAAAATATTGTACATATGATCAAGACCCATCCAACCGTTCATTTGACGGTTATTAGATCTAAGGGTCAGATGCCCTTTAATCTCTTGTATATATACTACCCTGTCTGCAATAAAGAAGGATCCCCTGTCATTTTGTCTCTGTTGTTCTCTCATTTATCACTGAGCACTGCAAAGATCACAACACCGGCAACCCGTATTGTATTTCCGGGGCGGGGCGGGGCGTGGCGTGGCGCGGCGTGACGTGGTTGTTGCGTAGCCGGTGGTGCCGCGCGACGCGCTGCCAGAGTGCCGGTTCCCAAACCCTATCTGTCGGGGCAGGGTCGGCCCGCCGTACACGTGTGTATATTGCTCTTCGTCTTCGGGAGTCCACTCAATATATGAAAGAAAGAGAGCCGTACTCCACTACCACTAGTGTGTTTCATTCACATGCCGTTGCAGCAAGAAGGCTGCCAGCCAGTCTGCCTGCGGCAAGTTGGCCGGTCAAGTCCCGGAGTACGTCTGGTCGGAGCGATCCACCGATCGATCTGGTGTGGTGTGGCATGCATGGGCACGGCTGCGTACCCCCCGTCCTATGCTGTGCAAGCCAGCAGCGTCGGCGGGTAGTACTGCCATCTCGTGAACGCACAGGGTTTCTCGCAGCAGGGGAACCCGGCCGGACCCCCCCACACGCGGCCGGAAAAGCGTGCACTATGCAATGCACCGACCCGCCATGCAGATGCCGTGCTCCAGGGTTCAGAGCGGAGCAAAGCGCCAGTTTGCGGCGGTGCCCGGCCCGGAGAGGCAGCCAGGGCCTAGGAAAAGCGAAATCCCGTGATCGATTCCAATCGGCAGGCATACTACTGTTGGCGCAGTACGACGAGGCATACCACGGATCAGGATCACAGGTTCCACGGCGCGCCCTGAAACAGGGCTGTGGGTGTGACACTGACAGCGAAGCGGCCCACGGATGCCATGTGCCGGTCCCGGTCGTGGAGATGGGCCTGGCCGCCTGAGCTAGGGCCTAGGCAAAGGCAGCTAGCTACCATATGGGCCACGCCAGATCACTGGACCGGCTCCAGCGCTACGCTCGCCGGGGCCTAGGACCCCAGCCCCAGGTAGCTGGCAACCCAACAACGTGGGCTGGCGAAACGGTATATGCTGCATGCGTGTCCCGCTGCTGATTTCAGATGGTGGTCCAATCTAGCCCACTGCACCTCAAATCATATGGGCCGCCTATTTCTCGGTGGGGTACCCACTGCACCTCAAATCAGATGAATCATGTGCATTTTGTTAAGTAACCCTAGTTAGGATTATGTGGGCAAATACCTGCTTTGCCCCTGAGGGGTCTCACATCTCTATATAAGGAACCTGTATACCCCCTCATAATACAGAGATAAGAAAGAGGCCAGAGGCCCAACCCTATATCCAGTGTCTCGTGTGTTTTCTATGTCGTGCTTATGGGAAGGGAGAAGGGTTTTCTACAGCTTCTTGCGCCTCTACTGCTGACGGGAGGGAAGGGAGCGGATCTGGTGATCCGTGGTGACGTAGTTCTCAACACGTTATCAGCACGCTCTACCTCGACGTTGCTGCGAGATCAGATCTGCATCAACTCTCCGTCAAGCCGGCAGGTCCTCCGGCCTAGCCGAACTGTCCTACGCGACAGGCTTCGATTTTTCCTCTACACATTCGAGCGGTATACTTCAATTAGATCTATTGTTCTTGATCAGTTTGTGTACACGCGCTACGATCTATACGCCACGAACTAGCCATCACCGTCATGGTGCTACGTTCGCTTTGGGCCTCGCTCGCGCCGGAAGCGCCCGCGTCGGTTGCTCGCGTGGGCCGCACCCTACGCCGAGAGTCGTGGCTGGCCTGAACCGTACCTGACTGGAGGGACTACCGACTACGGCAGCGCCCGGGCATGTGCCACACTTAAGTGTTGCGCCGGCGCCAGAAGCAACGTATGCGTTGGGCTGAGACGCGCCGCACGTCGGCGGCCTGGCCTCTAGCATGCTGCTGCGTCGGAGGTAGGTGCGGACTGGCCTGTAGCCTGTAGCCTCCAGCCCTCCACTGCTCCTCCAGGCCCCACCTTGCATGCATGGACGGTTGCCCGCGGAAGCTGATCCATTTTTCCAAGGAAAGGAAAACGGATCACATACTCGCATGCAGTGTGAATGTGGCGGTTTCCCTGCTATACTTACGGCCAAATAAAAGGATCACCATGCATGGGCTCGTGTACCTGGTCAAAGTAGTTTTGAGTCATGTGCCTCGCATGCAAATTGAGATATATTTGGCTGATGGCACATGAACGTGATCGCTCATATCCATGCATGACCTACATGCATCATCTCGTCCATTAACAAAAAAATAGTTGTAACTAATGGGATAATTTTTTTTCCTATAAATTCCTGTTGCATTAATCAACTTTAGTATTTTTTTTGTATGCTCCATGTTATTTATACTATTTATTTCCTGTTGCAAATAGCAATAAGAATAAAAGCATGTTTAAAGTTGCAATTTATACATTAATTAATTATTTCCTGCAGTAAATAATTAGTAGAAAAATACATGCTTTAAAATGAGTAAATACCTTTTGCACTCGATGTGTTTATGCTAGTGTATTAATTTCAGTATTATTTTTCTGCTTTATTTCCTGTAGTAAATAGCAGAAAATTATTTGAAATACATGTGAAGGTTATACTATGCATAATAAAATCGCTCTAAATATTTGTGTCGCTTTGATCTTTCGGACCCACGTCGAGCGATTAAAATGTATAATGGGTACTCAGACATGCCGATCAGGTTGTGTTGGTAATCGGCCGAGTTATGACATTAGTTGAATATTGACTGCGCCCTGGCAACACGACGCAATATTTGTGCCGTTCGAACTTGGCTGCGTCATGTGATTGCTATGTCGCGCTCTCCATTAATCGGATCGTTCATGTTGAGTCAGACCGCCATCGCTGAGTCACGTATTTTTCGCATGCCCTGTAGGCACGGTTCGGCCGCCATGATCAGCGAGCCACAATTGCGCCTGTTGCGCACGTTGCGTGGATTTATCCTGTACCCCAACTGCGACTATCGAGCCACAATTGCGCATGTTGCGCTTGTTACGTAGGCTTATTCGTTGTCGTAGCCTTGATGGCCACACACATGTTGACGCCAGATACACTGGAGCTTGTATTCGCGTGGAATGTGGTGGATTATTCGAGCCCCTGAAGTCACAGCATAGCGCAACCTTCGTAAACAATGTTGTTTAACTCTATATTTTATTTGATTGATTTGTGTGGCATCATATATTTATTTATATTGCCAAGTGGCCATAACAACTATATCAAGCTCTATAGTGCTTGAATAATCTGGGAAATTAAATTAAAATACAATGAAACACAGATAAGTTAAATCTCTGCTCTCTCCTCGTGCATAAAATTTTACCCGAAGTAACCTGAAGAAATTCAATATTAGTGCATGAAAGCCTTTTTGGCACAGAAAACATCACAAATTGGGATTCTATTAGTAAGCAAAAGGTCTTACTAAATAATTTAAGACTATAAATCTCAGCCATATATTGCTCAACCAGATGTTAGCACATTGCTCTCTTTGTCGCTAAATGACATGAAGCAAACTATGAGATAAAAGTATATGTAATCGCCAGCAACACGAAGTTGCGAGTATACCGAGAGGTTATTCTGAGAAAATTTTCACTATGTTGGTGTGAAAACCATAGTGTGTTCCCGTCGAACCACTTTACTCGTTCTATTTAGAACCTCTATGCTTGTGTCGCATACATCTCTCGGAATTGTAAATACTTATAGTCACTGAATTGACTCGGGATAGTCCTTTGACAAGTTTGGTATACACTGTAAGCTAAATGGTAAAGGTCGGTCCTGAATGGACACATACCTAAGGTTTATATAGCCGAACTACACTGAATTCCACCCTTTGGCATGCTTACCATTATCTACCTCCGATCTACCAGAAGTGAGAAGAGTAGACAAATAACTATGAAATCCCACATCACCACAGAGCTTGAAGCTAAATTAGACATTAACATGTCATTGGTCCTTGGCGCCGGAAGATCCATAATTATTGACCTATAAACTACTAGTGATGATAATTTGTGATAGAAATATGAAGATCTTGTAGAGACCTGTTGTATCCTCTCTACTCCTGATGATTTCTTCGTATGAGAGCAGTAATATCTGTTGTTGAATATGGATCCTAGGCGGATACTAGTCTTGTTTTGTTCTTGCCAAGCAGTTATCATCATTTGCTTTATCAAAAGCTAGTTATATGGTGATTTTTCCAGATAAAATGAATTCTTTGCCTTGTTTGTTCTATTCCAAAGCTTCTCTTTTTGCTGAACAACGAAGAAGATCGAAAATAATGCTTTATAGAACAAATTGGTATATAATATGAGGAGAAATGTTTGCCCTGCTGGCAGCATCACAAATAATTGACTATTGTTATAAGTTTTCTCTCCAAATTATTATACCTAAAAATGTTGCATAAATCGATACCCAATTTCAAAATGGTATGAGTAAATGGGTAACCCATGGGCAATGATAAAAACGAGCTGGACTATACATCTCTGCATATAAAAATCTCTGCTTGGCAGCATTGGCCTGATGCCGTGCACTTTACCGCCATTGTATATGCGCAAATTCTCCTATGTGCTTGAAAGCACAATGCAACCAATGAATGTTCTTGTGAGCGCTAGACCTGATGGTCATTGTCCTTGTTGATCTGAAGTCAACTACTTGCTCCAAATGACAAATGGTGTGCATGAGCCCTAAAGTATTTTGTTTTTATGGCTAACATATTGTTGCGCGTATCAGTCTAAATCCTGATGATTGACTGTATATTTGGTGATAATAACAGCAAGTTTGCAGAATTGTAACCACGAAGCAACTTGTTGTTGCGTGTCTCACTTGATGTTGAGACTAACCCTTCATGTTGAAGGAAAAAGATGTAGTATTCATGCCACTACATTAATCTAAGTTCAATGCTCACTGCATAAAACCCCTATCTGTAATGTGCGTAAGATTTTCCAAATAAATCACCACAATAGCATACATTGGCCACAACTGGATGATTGTGGTTGGGGATTTTATCTGTATGCTTTTAGAACATCTCGGCATTAGGGGGAGGAATGCCCATATAGTGTAATGCCTCAATATTCTATTAAACGCACAAAAGCCAAACTGAACCCGTCGTTCAGAGTGTACTCCTGTGTATATGGAGTTTGCCAGAAATCGTTGAGGAGTAACCATATTGGTTTGAATGCTTCTACCTGATGTAGATGTGGATATATCCGGGATTAATATCATATCCACATTTGACTTATTGGCATTTGATCTATTCTCGGGGACGCCTGCGAATATGATCCATTGGCCTTAGTCAAAGCATATGTTCTGATTGCAGATTCACGTGGTCTGTAATAACTCTCCTCCGATGAACTCGCCCTGCTGGTGATTTGCCTCACGAAGAGGTTCATCTTGATGATGAAGTTCCTAGCAATGCGCGCAATATCATTGTGCTGGGAATATGGAACAATGAATCTTTCGTTTTGGGAAATGATGGAGATCATTATTAAACGTGGGAGACAAATGTGTCGACACCTATCTTGCCTCTATAGATTGCAAAGGGATCCAAAACAAAGTCCTAGGCATGAGTGCTTGAAGCTCTCTTATCGGGTCAATGATAAATGCAATCAAGGCTGAACCAATAATCGCAAAATGGAAGTTGCGAGCTTGAAATTCGGACATTTATGGGCACTATTGAAATAATGTGTGGTGAATGCGATGGTTCAAGTGGTCTTGTGAGAGACCCATCCCACATATGTGTTGAGTAAACAATGTTCCGCTATATGATATAATCTGGCAAATGGCATGAATTAAACTATGCAGTTAATAGGATTCAGAAGATCCATCATGAGATCCAAGAAGGACTCATATTCTTGAATTATAAATATGCAACATATAAATCTCATACCGAATAATACATTCCTGATGAATGATCACTCTCCTGTGTAGGGAGAATATCTCCTAGCTGAGATTATAGTTCCCAGATGGAACCTTTTCAGAAGAAACAAAGTCTGTGTTGAACACCAAAGTTTGATAACCCCTATTAAGGGATAAAGACCCATACATACCCGAAAAGGAATAAGATGAGGTACCAAAGAACTTGAAGTTCACCGAATAAGCACATGTGCATTCCACGAGTTTTACTCATGGTATTTTCCACTTGATGTGGAATTACGGTATCCTTTAAAGCCCCAATGGCAGAAACCTATAAGGTTTAGGTGTTACTGGCAAAATATCCCCATTGTGCCAGAATGACAGACTGTAACGATGTATCTGATCGATAAAAAAAATCCCTGATGGATTACGATCTTATATGGACTTTTGTTACACCATCATAAATGTTGCAATGGATGAACGCCTCGAGCGATGTGTCATATTTAGAATATGTACTATTGCAACTATATTATCCCCTAAGTCCTATTGAAGGACATGTTATTTGCTTTGCACAACTATGTATAAATTGTGGTGTAAGATAGAAAATGATAGCACCCCAACCTCATCCATTCTCATTGTTCCAGATGAACAATGAGACATATATCTTGAAGAATATGCTTGAGTTATGAGGGATAACGACTTTGACAGATGTCATCGTCAGGGGGAGCGAATGCTTATATTGATCACAATCGTGAGACAATAAATGTCATATTCTATGCCCTGAAGGCGTGAGCTTGATGATCAATATGTGAACCTTTATGAAACTTTCTATCAAATATATAGATCCAGTCGATCGAACACCATCAATCAAGGTGGCTTATTTATATTGATACGTGCACTTACCTCGTATATCCTAGAAGTGAGTAGAGGTAAAGTTCCTGAAATAGTCCTTGCAAGGATATGCAATCTGTTTGCTAAATCTTTATATGCATATACTTCCAGAAGAAGATGTTTTGCCTTATTGATACGGTTTTGCAAGGATCAGGGGGAGCACATTTCTAAAGTTAGTCTTTGTAGAAGATTCAATTGAATCTAGATATACAAGATCGAAATATGTCCTGATGACAGTTGTTGTACTCTTTTTCCTTGGTGAGTTTTCCTGAAGTTTCTCACATGAGGTTTTTAACGAGGCAACAAAGTGCAAATGCAATTTGTATCACCATGCACTCTTTCTCCACATTTTTCCCACTGGGTTTTTCGGAGTTTTAACGAGGCATGTGTTGGTCACGGTATTCGCCCAAGGGGGAGTGTTAAGTAACCCTAGTTAGGGTTATGTGGGCAAATACCTGCTTTGCCCCTGAGGGGTCTCACATCTCTATATAAGGAACCTGTATACCCCCTCATAATACAGAGATAAGAAAGAGGCCAGAGGCCCAACCCTATATCCAGTGTCTCGTGTGTTTTCTATGTCGTGCTTATGGGAAGGGAGAAGGGTTTTCTACAGCTTCTTGCGCCTCTACTGCTGACGGGAGGGAAGGGAGCGGATCTGGTGATCCGTGGTGACGTAGTTCTCAACACATTTGATACGTTTCCTACCAAAGTACCCGTATAACCCCCCACCACGAGTTTTACCCGATATACAGGTGGGCTGTGGAATAGTTTCCTTACCTATGATATGTTAATGGCTAAGAACTTTTACCCATCCGGTAAACAGGTGCGTACTACTCATACTCGCATCATGCTAGTGTTACCATGTAGTAAAGACTATCTTAGCTAAAAAAATCCTCTTCCGACTATCGTTTGTTTGACTATCAAGTTATGTAATTATATGATTTGTTTTATTTAAAGTTCAACTTAATTGTATGTGTTTGTTTGGTAATTTTTGTGATTGGTGTATTAGAATTTGAAACTATACTAGTGGGTATGGGTTACCCAACGAGTAAAATTACTCATGCATGTACGGTATGTGTAAAATCTATGAACGAGTATGACTGACCCTACGGATAGAATTTTTTTGTGGATACGGGTTTATCATCCCTAGTTAGGGATACGTTTGGTCCGAGGACAAGTCTTGATGGGACGGAGTGATCCATAGCTTTTGAGACAACCAATTCATTCATATTAGCTGTTTGGATGGATTGATGTCATAATCCAAATTTTGCAATGTTTGTTTGTTAGGCGGATGTGACGAGTAACGAATTGCACCTCTTAACTTCAAAAAGGTAAGGACCAATGCTATATAATCAATATCAATCAACAAGAATATGCCCCTGCTGGCCGACTGTGTAGCGGGCGCACAATGAAACACTAAATGTAGCATACGTAGGCAGCGTCTGGTATTTTACCGGCTGCTTTGGCGGACGTTGTTAGAGGCTCATGTATGCTAAATGTTACCGCAGAGGACGGTTTACAGGACCGTTGGAGACAGAAGTATGGTCGATCGGCAGGAACCACACCTTCTACTCACTGTGGTATTTTGACTTGCTGCAGAGAGATGCTCTCCTCCTCTCTCGCCAACAAAACACACGTGGGGCCCTCACCAGGTCCTAACCCCGGCCCGGACGAAGACAAGAGAAGCCGTCAATCAATCCTACGTGGAATGGATGGGTGGCCAAGAGGACCCGGCCGGCCGCCCAAGACAAAAAGGCTGTAGCCATCGATCCTCCTAACGCAACTTTGGTGGAGGAGATTAGGTCCCCTCTTGGCACAACGCACCTTGACAGCATTTAAAAAAAGGCTAAATAAATGGTCCATCCGGGCTGGGCTTAAACAAAACTAAGGTTTTTTTTCCTTCTTCTGAGAAGCCAATGATAATTTTTCACTGATGTTATTAGTTTACTAAACTCGAAAAATTACAGAGCGCTCATAAAATCAGCTTTTCCGGTTTTTCACATAAGCCAAACTTTTCTGAGCTCCTCGCTTTCTAAGAGCTAAACCAAAAAAAGCTAGCTGCTTCTGATTTTTCACGCTGAGACAAGACCTAGCTAAAGCGGCCAATCGTGCAGCAAGATCCCACATCCGCTTTGAGCTGAACGCTTTGCATCCCACTTCAGCGATGGATCTGATGCATGTCCACACCCTAATCCACTAATCTGTAGTACTGCAGTATATTACTAGGCCGGCCGTGCAAGTTCGGTCACCGGCAAACCGCTTTTTGTGAATATTAGTGCACAGTGCTCGGAGCAAACATGCATGGACTGGACTGGACTGGACCTGAAAATTACAAGGCAACCTTTGCGAGAGCTCGCGCCCTCCAATCAATTTGGCGCGGTGGGCCTTTTTCTGACGTCATCATGCACGTTCCAAATCTGATTGGGCCTCTTTCTGTCTTTCACCACAACACAAAACAACGCAGCTTCATTACCCCCATTGATTAATCGAGCCGCGAATCAGTTTCCATCGCCGGCGCCGCGCATGCTCGCTTCTGTCATCGGAGTTTCTTCTCTACGCTGCTCTGTAAGATAATGTTCTGTAATCCATTGCAGTCTATCGCTTTCGTTCTGTGTTCTTTCGGCAACAGAAACCATTTCGCTGCCCGCACTCTGAGATTTATAATTATAACCAGCGGCGGTCCTGACAAATCGGACTTAGAGCAAGACTTAAAGTAGATACCTTTATTTTTTTTATAATATACATAGTATATATTGCTAATAAATACTTAAACATGTTACAAGTATGAAAATATTCATCTTAAGTGAAAAAAAAATACATTTGAGCCCTCCTGTACCACAATCACGGTGAGTTATACTAAGATTCCTTGCGTTGGAGCTACTTTGTTGCTTGAAAGTTACACTATGGTTCAGAATCACACGGATGAGTTGTTTTATTAGTTTGTTGCTGTCGAGAAAAACAACTGCTCCGTGCACAAACTGAACACGTAGACAAGATACTGACGGATAATACAATCAAATACATATAAATGAGAGCAATATCTGCAAAGGTTTGCATGCGGCCGATTAAGCTCGCCTCAGCTTGCTCAAGGGGCTAGCTAGAGGCGCACACAAGGGAAGCATGAGAGCATCTTCACCTAAGCTTTGACCCACAATCTTTGGCCCGCCGATCTTCGTCAAAAGTTGTAAATATTTCTGGGCCCCCGGAACCGTACAATCAGGGCAGACAAAGCTATGCCGACCTTACCTGATATAAATGTCACATGCTAAAGAAAACATGAGACGAACGAAGCTCTTCCAACCTTTATAATATTATATGTATATGTGCTGACATGCATGACGAAGCTATATACTTTTATCTATTTCACCTAATATATCCATTGTATGTTCTCTTTCAAGCTTTCTTGGTTTATGTTGGTTTCAGGCGGCAGTCGTTAGGTGTTGCCGTCATCAGCTAAAAGCTAAAAGGATGCACATTATTATAGTATATATGATATAAGAAGAAATGATGCCCTGTACGTGTGACGTCCAAATGACTTCGGACATGTTTGGTTCGCTGTCTAACTTGTCATGCTTTGACTAACTTTTCTATCTAAGATTAGTTCTTCAATTCGAACGACTAATCTTAAGTAAAGTATGGCACAGTTAGCCACGAACCAAACAGGCCCTTCGTATATATATCACAAAATGAAGCGCATGAGCTAATGTCTTAGAAGAAGTTAAGTTAATGATGGAGTGTCAATTATTGAGCTGTATAGTTCCAAATAATCATTGAGCATCCAAGCACGGCCTCATGGTCAACCAGTCTGCGGATAAGAAGAGTCCTGGAAACCTTTATATACTATACATTAAAAAGAAGAGGCTTGGAAAACAGGATAAGCAATACAAGAATAAAAAAGAACAGTTGCTTGGATATAAAAGGAATCCATAGCTCCTGATGTATATAGCTTGCTTCCTTTACGGAAGAGGTCCTTGGCTGCTCACTCCATGATGACTGAAAATGCAATGAACGATCCAACTTGACTTTTCTTTTCTCCTTCCCCTCGTTTAGTCTCTCACACACATTGCTGTTATTGGAAACCTTCGTTGAATATTTTGTTATTACAAGACATGCTTTAATTTAGAAACAAGACACCACATGTATAAGCATGAACAACTGTCCACTAATCTTATAGATAGTTCTGTTACTGAACAGATCTATAGCACGTATAACCAGTGTTCGGCTAGGCGCCGACTAGGCGGCGATTAGGCGCGCCTAGGCGCTAGTCGATAGGCTGCCGCGTAGCCTAGGGTCCTGTGCGGCGTCTAGGCGGCCGCGGCGACTAGGCGGCGCTCAGCCGCGCCTAGGCGGCGAGTTGGCGGCGCGCAGGCGCCTAAGCGGGCGCGCAGGCGGGCGCACGGCAATTTTTAGCGCGCGCGCGGGTATTAGCGCGCGCGCTGTGCAGCCGCTCGGTCTCCCTCCCACACGGTCACGGAAATTGCTCCCCCGCCGGCACTCATCCCCTCCTGCTGCTCCCCCGCCGGCTGCTCTCCTCCCTGCTCCCCCGCCGGTGAGTTCTCCTCCCCCGTCGGCTGCTCCCCTCCCTGCTCATCCCCCTCCCCTGCTTTCCTCCCCTGCTTTCCTGCTTTCCTCCCCTGCTGAAATTGCTTTCCTCCCCTGTGCTGTGCAGTGTACAAGTGAAATAAATCAAAGGATTAAGGTTTAAGGATGTCATCAGAAACTGCAGCCGCACCTTCTGAAACTGAAGCAGCTAGAGCGAATCTCCTAAAAAGAAATTCAGATGATGTTGGATGGGAATATGGTGTTCTTGTTGATGCTAACAACAAAGACAAGGTGAAGTGTAAGTTCTGTGACAAGGAGATGAGGGGAGGGATTTATAGGTTGAAGGAGCATCTTGCCCATGTTGGAAAGAATGTGAAGAAATGCACGTCTGCAACACCGCAGGCTCTAGAGGCTAAAGAGAAGTGCAAGAAAGCAATAGAGGCTGCAAAAAGGAAGAGGGAGGAGAAGACTGTTCGTGAGCTAGAACTTAGAGAGGAAGTGAATGTATCTAGGGTTGGAGAGGAGTCAGAAGAAGTCACTTGTGTTGGAAGCTCACAGCCTCACAAATTAGGGCCAATTGACAAATGGACACGTGCTATTGATCCTACCAAGGCTGATTCATTCAAACAACAACAGCTGAACAAGGAACTATGGAAAGAAAGAGAGCATGAGGTGCACAAGTTTATTGCAAGATGGGCCTATAATCATGGTAAATTGCTAGTATACGATGCTGTTTTCACATTTTAAAATTCATGAACTGAACACATTTTAAAATTAGACTTCATTTTTTAATCATTGGCAGGAATACCTTTTAATGCATGTGACAATGATGAGTTCAAGCAAATGTGTGAAGCAATTGGACAATTTGGACCAGGACTTACACCTCCAACTCAAGATGCCTTTCGAGGTAGTTTGCTGGAAGAAGAATATGAAAGAACCAAGTGTTTGCTGCAGGAACGTGAAGCCGAGAAGATGAAAAATGGGTGCTCTATTATGACCGATGCTTGGTCAAATAGGAAGAGGAGAAGCATAATGAATATATGCACTAATTGTGCCGATGGAACCTCCTTCATCAGCTCAAAAGAGATGTCAGATGTGTCACACACAAGCGAAGTCATTTTTGAATTAGTGGACAAAGCAATTGAAGACATTGGTGAAGAAAATGTGGTGCAAGTAGTCACTGACAATGCCTCTAACAACATGGGAGCAAAGAATCTATTTTCTACTTCATTTATTTAATTTAAACGATCTCTGGACTGGGCCTCAATTACCAGAAACGTCAGGGGGCTCGAGGTAGTAATCCGCAGACTCAGTACATAGTGTCAGAAGATGGCGGGTTGATACTATGAAACTTCAGGGGCTCTTTAATAAAACTGACCCGCAAAGGGGTATGGACTAACATGGGCCGTCCGATTAGAATTCTAGGGCGCAGATTAGATCTAACTTAACTGAAGCGGTATGCATCACGAGCGCTCTGATCTATATCCAACGGCTCGAATTTAATGAAGCCGAGATCTCGCCGCAGCCCTCGGATCTAGATCAACGACTACCGCTACCCGAGTTCGAATCGTTACCCTGGATCTAATCGTGGCCGTTGAAAGGGAATTAGGCTTACCTCTAGTTCCTAAATAATTTTGGTGGTTGAAATGCCCAACACAAATATTGGACTAACTAGTTTGATCTAGTGCATAAGTTTTACAGGTGCAAAAGGTTCACATTTAGCCAATAAAAAGACCAAGTGTTGGATTCAACAAAGGAGCAACGAGGCAACCGAGGGCACCTCTGGCTGGAGGCACCGGACTGTCCGGTGTGCACCGGACTGTCCGGTGCGCCCACAGAACTTCGACTTCAAACTCATCGCCCTCGGGAATTCTCGGAAGCCGGCGCGCTATAATTCACCGGACTGTCCGGTGTGCACCGGACATGTCCGGTGCTCCAAGGAAGCGCGGTCTCCAGGAACTCGCCAGCCTCGGGTTCGCGCGAGAGCCGCTCCGCTAAAATTCACCGGACTGTCCGGTGTGCACCGGACTGTCCGGTGTGCCAGCGGAGCAACGGCTCCCTGCGGCGCCAACGGCTCCCTGCGGTGCATTAAATGCGCGCGCAGCGCGCGCAGACGTCAGGCACGCCCATACCGGTGCACCGGACATCAAACAGTACATGTCCGGTGTGCACCGGACACCCAGGAGGGCCCAGAAGTCAGAAGCTCCAACGGTCAGAATCCAACGGCAATGGTGACGTGGCAGGGGCACCGGACTGTCCGGTGCGCCATCGAACAGACAGGTTCCAGCAACGGTCACTTTTGGTGGTTGGGGCTATAAATACCCCAACCACCCCACATTCATTGCCATCCAAGTTTTCCACTTCTCAACTACTACAAGAGCTCTAGCATTCAATTCTAGACACACCAAATAGATCAAGTCCTCTCCAAATTCCACACAACACCATAGTGACTAGAGAGAGTGATTTGCTTGTGTTCTTTCGAGCTCTTGCGCTTGGATCGCATTCTTTTCTTTCTCACTTGTTTTTGAGATCATCACTCAATTGTAACCAAGGCAAGAGGCACCAATTGTGTGGTGGCCCTTGTGGGGAAGTTTTGTTCCCGGTTGATTGAGAAGAAGAGAAAGCTCACTCGATCCGTGGGATCGTTTGAGAGAGGGAAGGGTTGAAAGAGACCCGGCCTTTGTGGCCTCCTCAACGGGGAGTAGGTTTGCGAGAACCGAACCTCGGTAAAACAAATCCTCGTGTCATACTCTTATTTGCTTGCGATTTGTTTTGCACCCTCTCTCGCGGACTCGTTTCTTTATTACTAACGCTAACCCGGCTTGTAGTTGTGATTATTTTTGTAAATTTCAGTTTCGCCCTATTCACCCCCCCTCTAGGCGACTATCAATTGGTATCAGAGCCCGGTGCTTCATTAGAGCCTAACCGCTCGAAGTGATGTCGGGAGATCACGCCAAGAAGGAGATGGAGACCGGCGACAAGCCCACTACAAGCCAAGGGAGCACTTCATCTTCATCGGAAGAGTCCCGCACCAAGAGAAGGGAGAAGAAGAAGAGCTCCTCCAAGCGGAAGGAGAAAAGATCTTCCTCTTCTCACCACAAGGAGAAGAAGGAAAAATCTTCTCACAAGCCGCATCGGAGTGGAGACAAGCACAAAAGGATGAGGAAAGTGGTCTACTACGAGACCGACACTTCATCAACATCCACCTCCGGCTCCGACGCGGCGTCCGTCACTTCTAAACGCCAAGAGCGTAAGAAGTATAGTAAGATTCCCCTACGCTACCCTCGCATTCCTAAACATACACCTTTACTTTCCGTCCCATTAGGCAAACCACCAACTTTTAATGGTGAAGATTATGCTATGTGGAGTAATTTGATGCGATTTCATCTAACCTCTCTCCACAAAAGATTATGGGATGTTGTTGAGTATGGTGTACAGGTACCATCCGTAGGGGATGAGGACTATGACACGGATGAAGTAGCCCAAATCGAGCACTTCAACTCCCAAGCCGCAACCATCCTCCTTGCCTCTCTAAGCAAGGAGGAATACAACAAAGTACAAGGGTTGAAGAACGCCAAGGAGATTTGGGACCTACTCAAGACGGCGCACGAAGGTGATGAACTCACCAAAATTACCAAACGGGAAACGATCGAGGGGGAGCTCGGTCGTTTTCGTCTTCGCCAAGGGGAGGAGCCACAAGACATGTACAACCGGCTAAAGACCTTGGTGAACCAAGTGCGCAACCTCGGGAGCGCAAAATGGGATGACCACGAAGTGGTTAAGGTTATTCTAAGAGCCCTTATTTTCCTTAACCCCACACAAGTTCAATTAATTCGTGGTAATCCTAGATATCCACTAATGACCCCCGAGGAAGTTATCGGGAATTTTGTGAGTTTTGAATGTATGATTAAGGGCTCCAAGAAGATCAACGAGCTTGACGAGCCTTCCACATCCGAGGCACAACCGGTGGCCTTCAAGGCAACGGAGGAGAAGAAGGAGGAGTCTACACCAAGTAGACAACCAATCGACGCCTCCAAGCTCGACAACGAGGAGATGGCCCTAATCATCAAAAGCTTTCGGCAAATCCTCAAGCAACGGAAGGGGAAGGACTACAAATCCCATTCCAAGAAGGTTTGCTACAAGTGTGGTAAGCCCGGTCATTTTATTGCAAAATGTCCTATGTCTAGTGATAGTGACAGGGGCGACGACAAGAAGGGCAAGAGGAAGGAGAAGAAGAAATACTACAAGAAGAAGGGCGGCGATGCCCATGTTTGTCGGGAGTGGGATTCCGACGAAAGCTCAAGCGACTCCTCCTCCGACGAGGACGCCGCCAACATCGCCGTCACCAAGGGCCTCCTCTTCCCCAACGTCGGCCACAAGTGTCTCATGGCCAAAGACGGCAAAAAGAAGGTAAAATCAAAGTCCTCCACTAAATATGAAACATCTAGTGATGAGGATGATGATAAAAATGAAGAGGATAATTTGCGTATTCTTTTTGCTAACCTCAACATGCAACAAAAGGAGAAATTAAATGAATTAATTAGTGCTATACATGAGAAGGATGAACTCTTAGATTCCCAAGAGGACTTCCTTATTAAAGAAAATAAGAAGCATGTTAAGGTTAAAAATGCTTATGCTCTAGAAAGAGAAAAATGTGAAAAATTGTCTAGTGAGCTAAGTATTTGCCATGAGACTTTAGACAACCTTAGAAATGAAAATGCCAATTTGCTAGCTAAGGTTGATTCTCACACTTGCAATGTTTCAATTCCTAGAAATGATAATAATGATTTGCTTGCTAGGATTGAAAAATTGAACATTTCTCTTGCTAGCCTTAGAAATGAGAATGAGAAATTAATTGCTAAGGCTAAAGATTTTGATGTTTGCAATGCTACTATTTCCGACCTTAGAACTAAAAATGATTTGTTGCATGCTAAGGTCATTGAATTAAAGTCTTGCAAACCCTCTACATCTACTATTGAGCATGTGTCCATTTGCACTAGATGTAGAGATATTAATGTTGATGCTATCCATGATCACCTTGCCTTAATTAAAAAACAAAATGATCACATAGCTCAACTTAATGCTAAAATTAGAGAGCATGACTTAGAAAATGAAAAATTTAAATTGGCTAGAAGCATGCTCTATAATGGGAGACGCCCGGGCATTAAGGACGGCATTGGCTTCCAAAGGGGAGACAATGTCAAAATTAATGCCCCTCCTAAGAACTTGTCTAACTTTGTTAAGGGCAAGGCTCCCATGCCTCAGGATAACGAGGGTTACATTTTGTACCCTGCCGGGTATCCTGAGAGTAAAATTAAGAAAATTCATTCTAGGAAGTCTCACTCTGACCCTAATTATGCTTTTATGTATAAGGGTGAGACATCTAGATCTAGGCAACCAACCCATGCCAAGCTGCCTAGAAAGAAAACTACTAATGCATCAAATGATCATAGCATTTCATTTAAAACTTTTGATGCATCTTATGTTTTGACTAGCAAATCCGGCAAGGTAGTTGCCAAAATTGTTGGGGGCAAACACAAGGGCTCCAAGACTTGTGTTTGGGTACCCAAAGTTCTTGTCTCTAATGCTAAAGGACCCAAAACCGTTTGGGTACCTAAAACAAAGAACTAAATTTGTTTTGTAGGTTTATGCATCCGGGGGCTCAAGTTGGATACTCGACAGCGGGTGCACAAACCATATGACAGGGGAGAAAAGGATGTTCTCCTCATATGAGAAAAACCAAGATCCCCAACGAGCTATCACATTCGGGGATGGAAATCAAGGTTTGGTCAAAGGGTTGGGTAAAATTGCTATATCTCCTGACCATTCTATTTCCAATGTTTTTCTTGTAGATTCTTTAGATTACAATTTGCTTTCCGTATCCCAATTATGTCAAATGGGCTACAACTGTCTTTTCACTGATACTGGTGTTACTGTCTTTAGAAGAAGTGATGATTCAATAGTTTTCAAGGGAGTGTTAGAGGGTCAGCTATACTTGGTAGATTTTGATAGAGCTGAACTCGACACTTGCTTGATTGCTAAGACTAACTTGGGTTGGCTTTGGCACCGCCGACTAGCCCATGTTGGAATGAAGAATCTTCACAAGCTTCTAAAGGGAGAACACATTTTAGGACTAACCGATGTTCATTTTGAGAAAGACAGGGTTTGTAGCGCATGCCAAGCCGGGAAGCAAGTTGGTGTCCATCATCCACACAAAAACATCATGACTACCGACAGGCCACTGGAGCTCCTACACATGGATCTATTCGGCCCGATCGCTTACATAAGCATCGGCGGTAGTAAGTATTGTCTTGTAATTGTGGATGATTATTCTCGCTTCACTTGGGTATTCTTTTTGCAGGAAAAATCACAAACCCAAGAGACCTTAAAAGGATTCTTGAGACGAGCTCAAAATGAGTTCGGCTTAAGGATCAAGAAAATTAGAAGCGACAATGGAACGGAGTTCAAGAACTCTCAAATTGAAGGCTTTCTTGAGGAGGAGGGCATCAAGCATGAGTTCTCTTCTCCCTACACTCCACAACAAAATGGTGTAGTGGAGAGGAAGAATCGAACTCTATTGGACATGGCAAGAACCATGCTTGATGAGTACAAGACACCGGATCGGTTTTGGGCCGAGGCGGTCAACACCGCCTGCTACGCCATCAACCGGTTATATCTTCACCGAATCCTCAAGAAGACATCTTATGAACTCCTAACCGGTAAAAAGCCCAATATTTCATATTTTAGAGTTTTTGGTAGCAAATGTTTTATTCTTGTCAAAAGAGGTAGAAAATCAAAATTTGCTCCTAAAACTGTAGAAGGCTTTTTACTAGGATATGACTCAAACACAAGGGCATATAGAGTCTTTAACAAGTCCTCAGGACTTGTTGAAGTTTCTTATGACGTTGTGTTTGATGAGACTAACGGCTCTCAAGTAGAGCAAGTTGATCTTGATGAGATAGGTGAAGAACAGGTTCCATGCATAGCACTAAGGAACATGTCCATTGGGGATGTGTGTCCTAAGGAATCCGAAGAGCCTCCACATGCACAAGATCAACCATCCTCCTCAACGCAAGCATCTCCACCAACTCAAATTGAGGATGAGGCTCAAGATGTTGAACAAGAATATCAAGAAGATGAGCCACCTCATAATGACGGCAACGATCAAGGGGGAGATGCACATGATGAAGACAAGGAGGATGAACAACCAAGGCCGCCACACCCAAGAATCCACCAAGCAATACAACGAGATCACCCCGTCGACACCATCCTCGGCGATATTCATAAGGGGGTAACTACTCGATCTCGTGTTGCTCATTTTTGTGAACATTACTCGTTTGTTTCCTCTATTGAGCCACACAGGGTAGAGGAAGCACTTCAAGATTCGGATTGGGTGATGGCGATGCAAGAGGAGCTCAACAATTTCACAAGGAATGAGGTATGGCACTTAGTTCCACGTCCTAACCAAAATGTTGTAGGAACCAAGTGGGTCTTCCGCAACAAGCAAGACGAGCATGGTGTGGTGACTAGGAACAAAGCTCGACTCGTGGCCAAGGGATATTCACAAGTCGAAGGTTTGGATTTTGGTGAAACCTATGTACCCGTAGCTAGGCTTGAGTCAATTCGCATATTATTAGCCTATGCTACTTACCATGGCTTCAAGCTTTATCAAATGGACGTGAAGAGTGCCTTCCTCAATGGACCAATCAAGGAGGAGGTCTATGTTGAGCAACCTCCCGGCTTTGAAGACAGTGAGTACCCTAACCATGTTTATAGGCTCTCTAAGGCGCTTTATGGGCTCAAGCAAGCCCCAAGAGCATGGTATGAATGCCTTAGAGATTTCCTTATTGCAAATGGCTTCAAAGTCGGCAAAGCCGATCCTACTTTATTCACTAAGACTCTTGACAATGATTTGTTTGTATGCCAAATTTATGTTGATGATATCATATTTGGGTCTACTAACAAGTCTACATGTGAAGAATTTAGTAGGATCATGACACAGAAATTCGAGATGTCGATGATGGGGGAGTTGAAGTATTTTCTAGGATTCCAAGTCAAGCAACTCCAAGAGGGCACCTTCATTAGCCAAACAAAGTATACTCAAGACATTCTAAGCAAGTTTGGAATGAAGGATGCCAAGCCCATCAAGACACCCATGGGAACAAATGGGCATCTCGACCTCGACACGGGAGGTAAGTCCGTGGATCAAAAGGTATACCGGTCGATGATTGGTTCATTGCTTTATTTATGTGCATCTCGACCGGACATTATGCTTTCTGTTTGCATGTGTGCAAGATTCCAAGCCGACCCTAAGGAATCACACCTTACGGCCGTGAAACGAACCTTGAGATATTTGGCTTATACTCCTAAGTTTGGGCTTTGGTACCCTCGGGGATCCACTTTTGATTTGATTGGGTATTCGGATGCCGATTGGGCAGGGTGTAGAATTAACAGGAAGAGCACGTCGGGGACTTGCCAGTTCTTGGGAAGATCCTTGGTGTCATGGGCTTCAAAGAAGCAAAATTCGGTCGCTCTTTCTACCGCCGAAGCCGAGTACATTGCCGCAGGCCATTGTTGCGCGCAATTGCTTTGGATGAGGCAAACCCTGCGGGACTACGGTTACAAATTGACCAAAGTCCCTTTGCTATGTGACAATGAGAGTGCAATCAAAATGGCCGACAATCCCGTCGAGCACAGCCGCACTAAGCACATAGCCATTCGGTATCATTTTCTTCGGGATCACCAACAAAAGGGGGATATCGAGATTTCTTACATTAACACTAAAGATCAATTAGCCGATATCTTTACCAAGCCACTTGATGAACAATCTTTTACCCGACTTAGGCATGAGCTCAATATTCTTGATTCTAGGAATTTCTTTTGCTAAACTTGCACACATAGCACATGAATATACCTTTGATCATGTCTCTTTTATATATGCTATGACTAATGTGTTTTCAAGTGTATTTCCAACCAAGTCATAGGTATATTGAAAGGGAATTGGAGTCTTCGGCGAAGACAAAGGCTTCCACTCCACTCTACTACTCATCCTTCGCCGTCGCTCCGCATCATCTCTCCAACTTTGGTATAATCTTCACTCATTCATTTCATGACCAAAGGGGGAGAAAGTACTTCATTGGGCTCTAATGATTCCGTTTTTGGCGATTCATGCCAAAGGGGGAGAAAATATGAGCCCAAAGCAAAAGGACCGCACCACCACTTAAAATTTTAAATTTGATGATTTTCAATGGTAAATTTCAAAATTGGTATCTCTTTGTGTTCTAAAGGGGGAACATGTAGTATTTTCAAAAATGATGGAAAACCCTCTTGAACACTAAGAGGAGACCTTATTTGAGGGGGAGTTTTGTTTAATCAAAGGAAAAGCATTTGGAACAAAGGAAGAAAATTTCAAAACTTGAAAATACTTTGCAAATCTTATCCATTTACCTTTGACTATCTTGCAAAAGGACTTTGAAAAGAATTTACAAAAGAATTTGCAAAAACAAAACTCTCGGTGCAAATGTGGTCCAATATGTCAAAAACAAAGAAAACAATCCATGCGCATTCATGAAATATTTTTATTGACTCAATTCCAAGCAACCTTTGCACTTACATTATGCAAACTAGTTCAATTATGCACTTCTATATTTGCTTTGGTTTGTGTTGGCATCAATCACCAAAAAGGGGGAGATTGAAAGGGAATTAGGCTTACCTCTAGTTCCTAAATAATTTTGGTGGTTGAAATGCCCAACACAAATATTGGACTAACTAGTTTGATCTAGTGCATAAGTTTTACAGGTGCAAAAGGTTCACATTTAGCCAATAAAAAGACCAAGTGTTGGATTCAACAAAGGAGCAACGAGGCAACCGAGGGCACCTCTGGCTGGAGGCACCGGACTGTCCGGTGTGCACCGGACTGTCCGGTGCGCCCACAGAACTTCGACTTCAAACTCATCGCCCTCGGGAATTCTCGGAAGCCGGCGCGCTATAATTCACCGGACTGTCCGGTGTGCACCGGACATGTCCGGTGCTCCAAGGAAGCGCGGTCTCCAGGAACTCGCCAGCCTCGGGTTCGCGCGAGAGCCGCTCCGCTAAAATTCACCGGACTGTCCGGTGTGCACCGGACTGTCCGGTGTGCCAGCGGAGCAACGGCTCCCTGCGGCGCCAACGGCTCCCTGCGGTGCATTAAATGCGCGCGCAGCGCGCGCAGACGTCAGGCACGCCCATACCGGTGCACCGGACATCAAACAGTACATGTCCGGTGTGCACCGGACACCCAGGAGGGCCCAGAAGTCAGAAGCTCCAACGGTCAGAATCCAACGGCAATGGTGACGTGGCAGGGGCACCGGACTGTCCGGTGTGCACCGGACTGTCCGGTGCGCCATCGAACAGACAGGTTCCAGCAACGGTCACTTTTGGTGGTTGGGGCTATAAATACCCCAACCACCCCACATTCATTGCCATCCAAGTTTTCCACTTCTCAACTACTACAAGAGCTCTAGCATTCAATTCTAGACACACCAAATAGATCAAGTCCTCTCCAAATTCCACACAACACCATAGTGACTAGAGAGAGTGATTTGCTTGTGTTCTTTCGAGCTCTTGCGCTTGGATCGCATTCTTTTCTTTCTCACTTGTTTTTGAGATCATCACTCAATTGTAACCAAGGCAAGAGGCACCAATTGTGTGGTGGCCCTTGCGGGGAAGTTTTGTTCCCGGTTGATTGAGAAGAAGAGAAAGCTCACTCGATCCGTGGGATCGTTTGAGAGAGGGAAGGGTTGAAAGAGACCCGGCCTTTGTGGCCTCCTCAACGGGGAGTAGGTTTGCGAGAACCGAACCTCGGTAAAACAAATCCTCGTGTCATACTCTTATTTGCTTGCGATTTGTTTTGCACCCTCTCTCGCGGACTCGTTTCTTTATTACTAACGCTAACCCGGCTTGTAGTTGTGATTATTTTTGTAAATTTCAGTTTCGCCCTATTCACCCCCCCTCTAGGCGACTATCAGCCGTATATCGTGAGATCCACGGTGCACGGTCTTCCCCCAACAGAACAAGCCGACGGCGGCGCCGCCCCGCACGCTCGGCGGAGCACGCCGACGAGGCTGCAATCGGCCGTTCCCGAGCGCCATATACAAATTGAACCGAGCTACACGTAGAGGAGGACAGCGCAGAGAGTAGGGAGGTGAATTTACCGAGGATTGGGTACACAGGCGGGCTGTCCACGACACGAGGCGGCACGGTGCGAATCTTCCACGACGATGACCAATTCGTGGGCGCACTGCTGCCGATTTCGCCCGGCGAGCATGGGATTACCTCCCACGGGATGATCCGAAACCCCTCGGACTGATTGGATGGTCTAACGGCAGCTATCACGGGGTATTGCCGAGGCGCAGAGTCGGCGGCGATGGTGGCTACGCGCACGGCGTGGATGAGAAGAAGGGGAAGGAAAGAGGGGTTGACCGAGCTTTAAAAGGTGGAGCACAGTCGGATTTCGCCGAGCGAATCGCGGAGAGGTCGTTGGGTCCCTGGATTGCGGCGGACGCGGCCGTGGCGGCGTGGCTCCGAACTCGGCGGAGGTGGTTGAATCCGACATCGTGGCCCCACCACCAGTGACACAAGGCGAGAGAAGGCGGAATGGGAATACGCGGCTGCGACATGTGATAGGGATTCTGGCCAGGTGGACCCACGGGGCAGTGCACGCGTTCGGTGGGGAGAGAGGCTGGCGACATGGGCCCGCATCTCAGTGGCGTAGCGCGCGGTGGAGCTAAGTGGGCCGCGCAGAGGGTTTTCCCTGGTGGGCCAAAATTGTAGCCGAAGCCTAGGTAAGTGATTTTTCCTTTTTCTTTTGTTTTTATTTTCTATTCTTCTTATTCATAATTATTTTGAATAAATTTTGAATTTGAATATGAGTTTCTTTTGAGTAAATTACACAAATTCAAACCCTAGTGCAGAGATAATATATTTTTATTTACTTATCATTATTTTTATATCCACTTCATGCTTGTTTTATTCTCTTTTCTAAATTCTACAATTCCTTTTGGATTTTAAATTCCACTTTGGACTTTGATATTTTTCTTGTCACATTTATTATTTTATTTTGTCACCATGTGCACACAAAAGAAAATCCCAGCATGATGCATAATTTTAATGGCATATATTCTTTTATCAATTATTTGCTTCTGAATATGGTGTTCACATGGGATGATGCATAAAGGTTAAACCCACGTAAGGAGAAATTGTTTCTCTATTGGTATTATTTCTAGCAAATTACAAAGTGGGTGTTACACGCCGCCGCCAACAAGCTCCTATTCAAAGCCTCTACCCCTGCCCTTCCTCCTCTCACCGTTGCTGCTTGTGTCGCTCCAGTCCCATTGCGCCTACCGCACGAGGAAGCCTCCTCAAACACGTGTTCTTTCTCAAATCCGTCTCGCGCTCCTCGCCACCACTAGCGACATCAACATCATGTTCGCTTTGATTAAAGGTAGCTATTCAGACTGCTACAACTGTAATCTAGAGACAAAATACTGTAGAAGCATTACGGATTAAATCTAAGTAAACAGGTTTGGGTCAGACCTCATGGGCGTGGGCATGTGGCGAGGCCTGGGGGAATAGCTAGTTGTGGAGGTCCTAGGAGACCTCGACGTCCTGAAAGTTGCCTAGAGGGGGGTGAATAGGCGGAATCTGAAATTTATAAACTTTAAGCACAACTATAAACCGGGGTTAGCGTTAGAAATAAAATCGAGTCCAAAAGAGAGGGCGAAAACAAATCAACCAAGAAATAAAGCGAGTGACCCGATGATTTATTTACCGAGGTTCAGTTTTTGCAAACCTAGTCCCCGTTGAGGTGGTCACAAAGACCGGGTCTCTTTCAACCCTTTCCCTCTCTCAAACGGTCACTTAGACCGAGTGAGCTTTCTCCTTAATCAATGGGTCACTTAGACCCCTCACAAGGACCACCACAACTTGGTGTCTCTTGCTTTGATTACAAGTGTCTTGAGAATAAGAATGGGGAAGAAGAAAGCACGATTGCAAAATCCAAGCAACAAGAGCGACAAATATCACACGGATCACTCTCTCTCTCAAGTCGCTAATCACTAATGATCACTTGTCTCAATTGTGAAACATGGAGAGATTGGAGACTTTGATTGTGTCTTGGAATGAATTGCTTGCTCTTGTATTGAATGTAGAGGATTGGAATGCTTGGTTCAAATGAATGGAGGTGGTTGGGTTGTATTTATAGCCACCAACCACTTCCTAGCCGTTTCTCCAATTCTGCCAAACGCGGACGGTCCGCGCCCCTGGTTCGGACGGTCCACCCCTACACATCAACGGCTGAAAAATGCAACGGTCAGCAGTAATGGCTATATCAACGACTATTTTGCTTTTAATGTGTCGTCAGATGTCAGATAAAGGCAGTCGCGGACGGTCCGGTCGTGCACCCCGAACGGTCCGCGAGGACGCTATAATTCATTTTACCAAACCCGTCACCTTCGGGGTTTTCGGTTTTTCACCGACCGGACGGTACGCGTGTGGTCTCTGACGGTGCTTGCTTTTCCTCCGGACGGCCCGTAGTGTAGACTTGGATTTTTGCATTGGTTCTATCCGAGGGTCATCCTGGTGTCGCGGACGGTCCGCCGTGAAGGCCCGGATGGTCCGCGCTTAGTCTGTTTTTCCAAAAAGCTTCTGCTGTCCGGAATAATCTACGGTATTCCGGACAGTCGACTTAGAATAATTGTAGATGAACTTATGCACCTGTGAAATGATCAACTAAGCAAACTGATTAGGTCACAAGGTTTGTGATGGTCGTCAAACACCAAAATCTATGTTGAGACTATTTCCCTTTCACGTCCCCGTTGTCCATGAGGTCGACCTGCTCGTTGCGCTGGAACTTCCAGCGCGCCTGCGTGACACCCCAACAGCGACGACCTGACCTCCGACGACCATCCACCAGCTCGATGACCATAGGGATGTAGGGAGCCAAGCAGAAGGTAGGATGGGAGGTGGTCGAGGAGGTCCTATACTCCTATGGTATCGCTGCCTAGAGCATGGGACCGGATGCGCGCCGTAGAGCGTTGCCGCAGGAGCACACCTAAGTGGATGTTGTAGGCGTCGTCACCTGTCTGTGGCGTCGTGAACACCACTCGACACCCGACGAGCGATGGGATCTCCACAAGGCGTGTGAGGAGTGATCGCGCGGGCCGGGGCGTTGGTGGGGGTTGGGGAGGCTAGAGTCGGGTGAGGGATGGGGAGATGATAAAAAAAACACTGGCCATTGGACACAATTGATTAAGAGAAATGATGTAAATGAAAGATCCGGTGAAATTTGGCTAGGGGTAATTTGTTGTGTGTACTTAGTACTGTTTTAGTTGACGATACATGTGCGTGCATAACACTATTTTATACTGTATATAGCAATATTTTTATAGATAATATTTTTTATAGAGAAGTTGCGATGAAGAACATGATAGGAGAGCTGTTGTGGATAGTGGCCTTCCATAGCAGCTGCTTTTAGTGCCATTGTGGCTGTGCCAATTGCCAAGCAGCAGAGTACATAACGGAAACTGAACAACGCCGTTCATGCCTTCCTGACGTTCCTGTGGTTTTTGGAATTAATCCCACATGGAATGTCCCCAGGACCACGATAGAGAACCGGCGGAAATTATCGGTTGTTTTATTTTTACTATATACTATACTGTACTATACTTGTTGCGAGAGAGAGGGAATCAAGTAATGACCTGATAAAAACGATCCTTACTTGGGCATCAAGAGTAAGTAATTATCTTGCGACGGAAGGTAGGGTGGTAACCTGCGAGCTGATTGCGCACGCGTTGTACTACCTCCGTTTGTTTTTATTTATTGGTGTAGTATAAAATTGCACTAAACGGCATCAAATAAATAAAAAAATTGGAGGGAGTAATTGCTAATGCTAACTTTTAGGAAATATGGACATGAACAGCAAGTTATAATACTCCGTTAAGAAGGCATGAACGGCAAGTTATAGTACTCCTGACCGAGAATTATCTTCATTTTAAAGAAGCCCCTTTTTTAGAAATATAAAAAAGTACACGTAGGGACTGCACTGCATCATAGTAGGATTTTTCCTGTGTAACATTTGGCTTAACATAATTGACAGGTAGATTAGTCATTGGCATCAGTGGCGAAGCTAGAGCAAAATATAAGGGGTGCACGTCTCTTGTGGGTGCATAGGAACAAAATTTGGGTGATGCATATATGGTAGAAATTTTACTCTTATCACTGTTTTTTGGATTTTTTAGGGTGCATATGCATCCACAGTGCACAACATAGCTTCGCCCCTGATTGGCATGCATCACCTACGGAATCATGCATATCAGTGGTGACCTAGAACAAAGTGTGCCCTACAAGCACATCCTTTACATCACAACCGCAAAACGGGAAGCAATAAAGGAAAAGAAAATCCGGTACCCCATAAATCCCCCAGAAAATGAAGATTTCACAGGCAAACAACCAAAAGAGTCTGCAGACTCCAACCAAAAACCGTCTCTGTGTGGTCTGTATAAAAGGGCGGCGGCACAAAACCTGTCTCCCAGACAAGCGAAGCCCCCCAGGCCATACTCCGATCCCCAAGCAGAATTAAACCTCACCTAACCCCATGGGCGACCACCCGGTCGCCGGGGAGCACCACCACCCTTCGGCCGCCACGGCCCTGGGCGCGCTGCTGCTTCTCCCGTCGGAGCTCCTCCACGAGATCCTGCTCCGCCTGGCCGTCCCGGAGCTCCTCCGCGTGCGCTCCGTGGCGCGGCCGCTTTCCAGCCTCATCTCCTCGCCGGACTTCCGCCGCCTGTACCACCTCTCGTCGGCGTCCTCCGGGCCCGGGCCGGCCGCCGCGTGGCTGCTCCTCTTCAAGAAGCTCCCGCCCCGCGACGCCGCCATCAGGGGCTTCCACGGGCCCTCGGGCCGCTGGTTCCGCATCCCCGTCTCGGCGATCCTCGCCCCCGCCGTGCCGCCCGGCGAGGACCTCTACTTCCTGGCCGCGTCCGCCAGCTCCTTCCTGTTCGCCGCCAACGGCCGCCGCGAGCTCGTCGTCGTCGACCTCACCGCGCGCGCCGCGCGCCGCCTCCCGCCGTCCCCGCTCGGCCCCCGCGGCACCTCCTCCTGGCGTCGCTTCGGCCTCAAGCTCGTCGCCGATCCCCCCGGATCGAACCGGTTTAGGTACCCGTCCTTTTCTTACGGAGAGGGTCTTTGTGTTGCTCACGCAAGAAAAAAGAAGAAAAAAAAACTTGCAAGCATCACTGACCTTCTCTTCTCCTCCTCGGTTACAGACAGTATTCGTCATCACTGCTGCCAGCACTAATTTTTATGTTCAGACTACTAGTAATTAGCAGTGCCGAAGCAACAATTTTGACAACGCACAGTAAAACTCGATACGAACCCACCAATGTCGCCTCTCGATCGATCTGACTCCGGCGGTTGCTGCTTTTCCCTGCAAGGTTTCTGTTCGCTGAGCTGGTGAACAACACGCCGTTCCTCTTCGAGTACCGGTCGGAGACCGACACGTGGCAGGAGTCGGAGGCGGTCCTGGCGGCGGAGGGGGCAGCAGAGGCGGCCGACCCAGACGGAGACGGCGGCACGTACCTCTGCGCGGCGCACGCCGGGGCGGACTGCGTGATGGTGTACGCCGGGCCGCGCGCGGACGACCGCCCGGTCTTCTTCCGCCCCCGGTTCCCGAACGCCGCCGCGGGAGCGGGACACGGGGAGCGGCTGCACGTGTACGGCGACGGGAGCGCGGCCGTGGTGCGGTCGGCGGCGGGCGAGGACCCGACGAGCCGGAGCCGGGGCAAGGTGGTGACGGGCGTGGAGCTGTACGGGGTCGGGGCCGTGGGGGGCGACTGGGAGCTGGTGGCCAGCGTGCCGGGCGGGCTGGTGGAGGGGTTCCGGAAGCCGTACGCCGTGATGACGGGGCTGCTGGCGGAGCGGGAGGGCGTGGTCCGGCTGGTGCTCATCTCCAACTGCCGCGGCGCGTGGGACCTGGTGTGGCTGTCGTACGACCGCGCGCGGCGCGAGTGGCGGTGGGTGCCCGTGCCGGACTGGGGCGGCAGCAAGGGGCTCAACATGGCCGGCATGGCCGTCTCGTCCACCTTCTCCCGACTCTGGCCGCTGGCCGCGCCGCCGCCGGCGCCCAGCAGCAGCAGCAGCCACCGGTGAACCGATGATGATCCAGGGGTCTGCTGCACGTGATGCGTGGGCGTGCTGTACATACAGGTGTGTGGGTGTGGCGAGCGCTAGGGGTCCAAGTCCAACGCGGCCGTGTCCCCAGTCCCAGTCCCCACGCCACGATATGTGACTGTGAGCGGCGCTTCCATGCGGGGTGGGGGCGTGGCGCGGCATGATCCCGCATGCTAGCTTGGCCGATGCGGACTAGTCCGTCCGTGAGAGTGAATTGTTTCAGTTTCAGATAAGGGAAGGGCCAGGTGTGCGCGTGCTTCTATTTCGTACAGTATATATATAATATTGCACTACAGCTGCTAAGCTCAAATGTGGTGCTATGCTTGCGTCGTCAACTTGAACCGCGGAAACACGTGGATACGAGCTAGAACTAGAAAGGCCTCTCCCCTATCGTCTCTACTCTCCACTTCGATGGTGCGTGCCCCGTGGACTGTGGTCAAGACTCAAGAGGGAAGCGCATTCTACCCTCTGCAAGCTGCATCACCGCAGCCATCATCATACATACCAGCGGTCTTATTCTAAAGAAGTAAGAATCAACCAAGCTAATTACTCATAAGCCATCATCATACACATACCAGCGGTCGACTTCAGGTCGCGGGGTTGCTTTGCTTCTGGACTGTTCGATAGCTACCGCCCCTTGAGCGTTGCTTCTGCGAACTGCTCTGTCAGATCTTGCGTCCGGTACAGGTAACAGATTGGCGGGGAAGACTGGAGCCAGAAAACGCATGCCTGTGTGCCGGCGGCAGACGAGCAGAGCACGGGTCCAGCAGTTGGCCACACGAGAAGAGCGCTCGCTTAAAAACGACAGAACGGCCGGGGGGGAGCTTGAGCATCCGGATGCTGGTGATCCGTCTCCGTCGGTTTGCGTCTTTAGCGTCGGGTCCGCTGGCGTTCACGGTTGCTCGTGCACAGGCAGGCAGCCTAGGGTAAATGTTTCCTCCCCTCCACCGTCGCCGGCAATATTCATGCGCTGACAAAGCCAAGGTGGCCTCACTCACACATCACATGGCGCTGCAACTTTTGCCCTCTCAGCACTCGGACGGTCGTTAGCGCATTTCCGAGTAGTACCTCTCATGGCCACAGTGGTAGCGGAGAAAAGTGAGATCGGGTAATCAGCTTGATGTGATCCATGCTCGCGTTGCCAAACAACAGAATCAGGCTCGGGATCATGATGCCCCACGGAGCCGAGCCGTGACAGCCTTTTTTTTTGTTTTGGCTCATCTTGTTGGAATGCGTTGCGTTTCAGCCTTTTGGAGGCCACACAACTAAAGCCTGCCCTACTGAACTTTTATGTAGCCAAGATACTATTCAAGAGAACCCGCACATTTACCATTCAGTTCAAAACACACATTTGCCATCTCCAGAGCGACATTCGCTGCCGGCTGTCAAGATTTTGCTCATGTTATTATTACAAAGGAAAATTACGGGCAGGCTTGAAGCCGCACGCTGTTACAAACTCCAAAGCCACGAATTATTTTAAATGCCGACGATCTCTGCTCGCTGTAATCACTCTCCTAACTACAATCTATTGAATGGCGGGGGGGATCGATGAGTTCGACGGCGAGCTCTCTGTTCCAGTTGCTTTGCTCGTCGCCGACCCATTTGTCTGCTGCTCCACCAGTACATCACCAGTGCCGCCTTCTGCAGGGCTTACTGAGTAGCGAGCGTTCTTAGTTTCTCTTGCGCAGCCTTCTCCCTCTCCAGGTCTTGCTTAGCCAGGCTCGAGAACTGCTTGTCCAATGAGCTCGCCGCGCCTAGCCACGCGAGAACGATGACCAGGAGTATGCCCCCAAGGTATGGAGTCGAATTTGCCAGGGATCCGAACGTCAGGATCATGAACTGTTGGATAAGTGCGCCGCCCGACTTGCCCAGTGGGTTGCAAACAACATCAATGGCTGCCTTTCCTTTTACCTGCAAACAGAGGGAACTGGAATTGGCATGTGCAGTATAATAATGGTGCAGGCAGCGGGACATCAAGAATCATTGAGCCGACCCACGCATGATTCTAGGTTCAAGGACAAGACGTTTCAGAGATATTTGGGGAAGATGGTACGATGTTCACAAGACCTGACTTTAATTGAAAAGCATTAGTTAACAAACCTTCATATCTTCATCCAAAGGGATATATGCCATTTCCTTGCATGGGTCAAATAAACTGTACTTTGCACTCTTGCTAAATATGTTCTGCATGGCACCCACATAGACGGCTGCCAGTAGGGGGGTCATACCCATAGTGGCAAGCATAGGAGTCAGTGGCTGTCCAAACAAAATCAGAGAGAAGAATCCAACACCAGTCAGCAACAGAACGGTGGGGGTGATCTTTGCAGCCACGCCCCAGCCAAATTTCCGTAGTATAATACGGCCTAACAGCATCATTGTGAAAGTTGCAATCCCAGTTGCAGTCGAGAAATCACCCATGAAAGATGAATATTCATTTGGACTAGGGAACTGCAGTGAATAAGGAAAATGTTACTGAATACTGAAAATAGATCACTGTAGGAACAGCACAATATGAAAAGAACAGATAGTTGAGAAAGGTTACCTGTGCCTTGAGTTTTGATTTCCACGTGACTTCGACAAGATTGATACTAATGCCATAAGCAACCACTAGGGTAGCTAGATCCCTCACATACCTCGAGGAGAGCAGAACCTTCAGACTCTCTTTCATGCCAAGTTTAGGCTTTTCCTGTTAAATAAATTGTTACCAGATTACTTTGAGTAGCAAAAAAAGGCGAAAAAGGGAAGCATGATAAACCACAGCTACCAACCTTTTTCTTCTTA
Organism: Zea luxurians; assembly: GCA_029449295.1. NCBI lineage: Eukaryota > Viridiplantae > Streptophyta > Magnoliopsida > Poales > Poaceae > Zea > Zea luxurians. The sequence continues at coordinate 23,892,892 of JAOPSE010000003.1, forward strand.
CGATCAGTCTTTGGAAGTGAAGGATCATTCAAAACAAACTTGTTCACTCCCCAATAGATGGAAGTTATGACAAGTCCAAGGAGTACCACTATGCTCATCATTCCTTTCAAAGATACTTCCCAGCCATCAATTCCAGGACCCAATGTCTTGCGCAAATTTGAGAAATACTTCACAGTACGCCCAGAAAAGATAAGAGCAATATTAGCCCCAAGGCCAAATAACGGGTAGAATTCCTTTGCTTCATCAACTGTGGTAATCTGGAAAAAAATATGAATAAGATCAAGCTGGAGCCTGAAAGTTCAACATTTGATGAGAATTTCAACAAATGTGAATATAAAAAATATCCAAATTTGAGACACCAGAATGCCATAGAGACATAGAGCTGCTACAACATACACGTTTCAGTTGGTCGGTTCTCCAATGACAGCCTAAAAACCTAATCAATAACTCCACCATGAACTCTGCAACCAATAGCAGCAGACACTCCTCCCTTCCCCTATACAGCTAACCTTTTAACCAACTCTTGGAAATGGATCCATCAGTCAACAAGAGGGGATAATATGAATGCTCCTCATGTGCAACATCTGGCTGACATGTCCATACTCTTCAAACGTGCAATTTAATCAATCACTCAGATGATGGCTACTCCATTTAAGATGTCACTCTGTGGGCTAAAAAAGCGCTTCGAATCACTGATTTTAGAAACAATAATCCCTCCAGTGTAAGTACTTGTCGCCATTGACTTCCTATGGTCTTCGAGTTTTAACTCTGACCAATATTTTTTTTCTTATAACAGTATAGTTATAATATCTAATAATCATGATATTATGGAGATAGCTTTCAAGAAAAGATTGCACATATGATTTGTATGTTTCCAAAGTAAATATTCTGAAAACTACTGGCAACCAAAATTTTAACAGTTCGACCGTATTTTGGTCAAAGCCTCAAGTATCTGTAACCGGATGGAGTAGTATCTAGCTGGAAACTCCCTCCCTCCCTTTCCCTCTCACTTGTGAACGGTTGAACACTATTCATAATACTCCCAGTTAGAAACCTTCCTATGAAGCTGATGTGCTCTGGTCCTTCTAGGAGGTGTGCGCAGGGGAGAATAGAGCAATAGAGCGAAATGTGGGAGAGAACGCAGAGAATACGGTGGATGAACGGAGGATCGGATCCCTTCGTCGGTCGCTCTGGCATGAGACTTTGCCAGAGTGCCGAAGGAATCACCCCCATCTAGAAGATTCTTATTTCTTCGGTGTTCTCCCTATTACATTCTATGGCACTTATATAAAGGTATGCACCCCTGATTTAATTGGAAACAACAAACCACCTTACAGTAGAAAGTAGCAAACCGACTGCTAAACAAACTATTTGAGGATATCTGTTTCTAAACTTATCTAGTTGCCAAATCTTAGTCAATTCTATTGCTATTTCCTTCTTGGTTTGGCTATCCTGTCTGGTTGCACCTTCTCTAGCATTGGCGTACATAGAAAGAGTCCATAATAGAAGCTAACGAAAGAAATTCACAGGAAAGAAGCCCGCACAAGAGTCTAACATGGAGGTAGAAAGGTTACATACTAGCACACATATGAGATGATTATAAGGTTGCAAATTTGCAATAACTAGAAAAAACAAATTATGTGATCAATAATTATGAGCCTAATGCTCCTTAAGGACACACGATTGATAATCTTATTGTTGACAACTTCATATGCTCAATGCAAAATACAGTTGATGTTGGAGATATGCCCAAGAGGCAATCATAAACAATTCTGATTAGACTCCAACTCATATTGGGATATGGGAAGGGGTTAGGGTTGTCATTCCACCACATGTGCAAACCCTAGTTGCTGCTTACCTTGGACCTGATCGCAAGACCCTCGCTGTACAACGTTCCTCCCCATATGTGTGGACTACGTGGAGGCGCGGCTACGACTGCTGCGCTGATCGGTCGCGGAGAAGGAGACGATCGTGATCGACTACTTCCTCTCTATGGATCGCTACTTCAACTCTTCTTCCGCTGCGTTGCGCGTCTAGTGTAACGATCCATGATCTCTTACTTGCAAGTTTCATGGGTGTTCCCTTACAATTGAAACACATGCTCCATGTATGTACTTGGTGATTTTACAAAGGAAAAAATGGACCAAAATGTTTTACGATTGATCGTTGTTTAAACTGAAGCAAAGAGTTGCTTCAAGGCTTCAGTTGAGCCCATTTCACTCAGATACATGAAAGTAAATAACGAACCAACCCGTCATGCTACAAGATTGGTGCCGTTGTGTCACCTTTTTTAAGTGTATTTTGTATTGACTTATTATCAAGCTGATACTCGTTGGTTGTTGTCTTTCTTTACTACACAGCAGCTTATTCCATGTTCTGATTTCCCTTTTTTTCTTGTTTTAATACTTTGCACTATGCATTTATTCTCTTGATGCCAGTATGTCACAGTGAGGCTTTCCCTATCATATTGCTCCTTAAAACAAGAAATGGTAGATTGGTAGTCAAACAAATAACAGACGAATATACCAAACCAGGGCCCTTCCTTTCTGGCGATGAAAGTAGCCGTAAGACAAAGACACGTTAGATTTGCAAAAGCCTAGATCCACACCAATAAATATTTCTTTAGAAAGGAGTTATAAAGTGTGAACCATATCCAGCCAAGTTGTTCAATGTAATAGACATCCACAACCAATTTAAGACCGACAATAGCTCAAACATCATTTAGATCGTGGAAAGCGGGCAATAATGGAGCCGAACATATCCAGAAAAGAAATCAACGAGCACCTAAAATGTTTAATTACCTACCCATTACCCGGCAAAGGCACGAACAAAACACCTCCTGCCTAAACTATCCTGATAGAGACAGGTTTTACCCTTCCATCAGTGTCGAATAACCAAACCATCCAGTCAAATCATTAGTAGCTAATGAGTGGTTTAAATCAAGTTTGACAATAATTAAAGAAGGTATTAACATTACATGACAATATTGATACGAGAATCCAAAGTTCAGACTGACCTGATTAGCAAACCCCCAGAAGAGCACAGAGATGACGACGCTGCCCCAGAGCTCAGCCATAACATAGAACAAGCAGAAGCTCCAAATCCTCAGTATCGCCACCGGACCAAGGAAGCTCGGACCGAGCGCGGCGAGAAGCTTGTCCGCGAGCGCGGTGGGATGGATGACGTCCCTGAGCGGGTAGAGCACAAAGGCGAAGGCGCCGAAGAAGGCGATGAACGGGAAGATGACGGTGTAGAAGAGCGCATCCCGTGAGAGAACGTTGGAAAGCTTGGTGTACAGGAGCATGAAACCGATGGCCATGGGCAGGTTAACCCAGGTCTTGAGGAAAGGGATGATCTCGGCGCTGCTCCCCTTGGCAGTGACCACCAGCACGTCCTTGGTGTCCCGCAGGATGGTGTAGTTGAAGAGGATGCAGAAGAACATGAGCCCCAACGGCACGATCTTCTTGAGCGTCTTCACGTCGATGCCAAGGAGCTTTTTTGTGGACTCCTCCGGCTGCGGCGCCGGCACCGCCGCCGAGGCCGCCGCCTGGGCGCGGAAGGACACATCACCGCCAGCGCTGGCCGCTCTCCGTTTCACGAACCCGTTGCCCAGAACCGCATCGTGCCGTGGAAGGAAGGGGCCCCTCGACGCGAGGAGCGGGGACTGGAGCGCGGGCTTGGCGGCGGGGGAGCGGGAGAGTGCCCGCGGGCGCAGGAGCGGGAGATGGAGGCGCAGGCCGGCGCGGTGAGGGAGGGCGGCGGGCCGGGCGTGCAGGAGCGCTCGCGACTCCATGGGCCGTCCCGTGGCTTTGCCGATGGCGGCGGCGCTCCGGTTGCTCGGCCCAGTCTGCCCGGCCGCCTCCGCCGGGTGGCTGGTCCAAACCCCGAGACGCGAAATGGGGGGGGGGGGGGGGGGAAGCAGAGGAGGGGAGGGAGGAGTAGGTCGCGTCGCGGCGGAGGAGCGTTATTAATAAACGTTCGCGCACGATCGGTCGTTGGTTTACAGGACGGAAACGATCTCGGCGGTTGATGTGGGAACGGGGTTGGTGGGCGGAACGAGACAGCGGCCAGCGCCTGGCCGCCGCCCGACGCCGTTTCGAGTCAGCACCCGGCAGCGGCGGTCTGGTTCGACAACCCGCAGACCCGCCGCGGTGTCGTCCGTGTGCAGTGTGCTTGTCCCCAACTCCCCATGTTTAAAAGGAGGGAAAAATTCCTCTGTTTACGACTTCCCATGCTATCTCGTCGTTTTGTTTTCGACTTCTCACAGCTTGCCCATCCTTGTATTGATCCACATTGCGAGATCAATCATCTGTATTGATACTGGTTTAGAAACGAATTTTCTCGTCTATATGGCCATGTTTAGAATTTGGATCTATATAATTAAAAGTTAGCAACTACAGTATTAATTAGCTTCTTTAGCTGCAAAGCAATCAACTAATAATCTACTCCGTCAAGTCCTAAAAAAGAAACCGTTTTGCATAAAGTTTGAGTCAAACATATAAAACTTTGACTACTATTAACAGTTTTGTTATTTTTTTAAAATCTAATATATATATATATATATTTATATATATATATATCTTAATTTTTTTTTGCAAAAGTATAAATATATAAGAGTTTATTTGTATTATAACAAAAAATATTAGTCAATCTATATTTTGTAGACCGTGTTATTATCCTAAATAACTTGTATTTTGATACCAGATGGAGTAGCTAGTAAGGACCTGTTCCAATCTCGCGAGATAAACTTCAGCAGCTTTTTTAAGCTACTTTTAGCCATTTGTAAACTAACAAGAGAGCTAATGGTAGTAATTGAAGCTAAATTTTAGCACTTAAATTCATATAGCTAAAGTTTAACAGTAAGCTAAAGTTTATCCTGTGAGATTGAAACGGAGTCTAAGTAAGTGTCCGATTGGTTGGATATATACCGTCTTGGACGATTGCGCGCGGACGAGCCCCACCAGCCTGGTATGGTTATTTCGGACATATCTGTGGTTAAGTAAATAATCTCAAATTGATTTATTTTGTAGCTAGTTATACAGGCGTCACCCGCGTAGATGCAATCAAACAAAAGCTCATACAAAATGATAGCCCGCGCATGCAAAAGAGCATGTCTGGGGTGGCTTTCCAGACGTAGAATTTGGTCGCATGCCTCATACAGGCCGAAGCCCCACTGGAATCGAGACCAAGTAACTTTTGAAACTTTTGTTACATCATTTAAATAAAGAATTGAATGAGTAATGCACTGTTCTAATCTCGCGAGATAAACTTTAGCAGCTTTTTTTAAGCTACTTTTAGCCATTTGTAATCTAAACAGAAGAGCTAATGGTGGTAATTAAAACTAAACTTTAGCACTTCAATTCATATAGCTAAAGTTTATCTCGTGAAATTGAAACGAGGCCTAAATCGATTTCACCTTTACGTCCCTTACAATTTTACGAACAAAATTAGACAACATTTAACATATATTTTTTTTAAAATACTTTTTATTTTTAATTCTCATTCCTCCTCGATCCTAATCCAATCAACTAAACACATCATCTCTTCTCAACCTGACTGGTCACATCCAACCAACCAAACATATTGAATTATATATGTACAATATTTCTCGAAAGTTAGCGTTAACATCGGAAGTTAAGCTATCCCACCGGAACACTAGTAGAAAAAGGCTCAAAGCCTGCGGGACGATATATTTTTACATACGGATTGAGTTATCAACCGACTGTGCTATTTTTAGTGGCGGTTTTCTTAAGGAACTGTCTATAGAAATACGATTTCTAGTGGCGGACCACCACTAGAAATCATTTTTATCCTTAATTTTTCGAGTTTTTCAAACGATCTCGTATGACAAAACCACCGAAATAAAAGTTGTAAATCTCTAAAAGTTATGAAACTTTGTAGTTGACAACTTCTTTATTTGAACTCATTTCGATGCTCAAAAATTGAATCTAAGTATATCAAATTTAAATTTCAAATTTTGCAAACTACCTCGGATGGAAAAAGTGTCAAAATAAAAGTTGTATAACTTCAAAAGTTATTCAACTTTGTAGTTGACAACTTTTTATTTGAATTTGTTTACGGTCTCAAAAAAGTAATTTACACTTAATTGGTTGTAATATGTGAACAAAAAACTACAAACTAGACACAAAGCATGCCATAGACAGAATGGTAGTGGAGAGTACACGTGATGGTGAGGCCGACGGTTCGATTACTAACAACCGCGTAGCGCACGAATTTTGCGCGAAAAATGTCGCGACTTGCGTCGGGCGGGTGGGGTGGGTAAGTCCTCTCCTTAAATATTTTTTTGCTATTTTAAAAACCCATTTAATGTTTCTAAAAATAATTTTTACTAGCGAATTTATTATGTCGACTGTCAGCGAAAATCGATTTCCATTGACGGTTCTCAGTTACCCGCTTATAAAAATGATGATTTTTACTGGCCCCTAGTACCGACGGTTCTAAGAAACGTCAGTGAAAATAGGTTTATAACGTCAGTGAAAATAGGTTTACAACCGTCACTATAGAGCTCCTTTGTATTGTGGAAGTTAAGCTCTAGATAGATGCCAGTTACTCATGATGGAGTAGAGATGCTTACTCGTGTTTCTAGGTATATCGAAGGTGAGACAATACTAGGCCTACGATTAGTTTTATGAGTGGAGTAGTTGGACGTGCTAGTGTTTGCCGTGGCTTGGGGTGTTGAAGATGTGGGAAGAAAGATGATACCCTCCGGGTGTATTTGTAGATGGGGGTATATACCTTAGTACGGTAGGTCACATAGTTTATGAGAGTAATGGTGAAAGAATCATCTGACTCAGAGTTTGAACAGGAGAATTATGGCTAGAATATAGAACAATTGTATTGTTTAGAGTTTTTTTAGAATATGAACCATGTTTAGGGGACGACATGCTTGGGGTAGGGGATAATTTTATAGAAATTTACAAATAAGAAATATCAAAATTGAAGTTTGGACGAAGGGTCTTTGTAATTTATACTTATAGAAGGAATTAGAAAAAAGAAATGAAAAAGGAATGTTCCAAAATCCGAATATTTGGAAAGTAAAAAATATAGATGTATTTTTGAGTTATGAAGTAATAGAAAATAATTATAGATTGTTTATGAGCAGATGTTCATACTGGTGTCAACTGATCCTGTTTATAACGTCAAATGAGACATAAATAACTGGACGGACCTAGGAAGGTGGGGTATATACAATTCTGAGAAGGCCTAGACAAAATAAATCGAAACAAAAAACAAACTAAATTAACTAGAACCGAAACCAAATTAATTGTTAGTAATTTTGGTTTCATGTTTCAGAAAACCGAAAGGTAATTTTGGTTCTAGACCTTGAAACATCGAATTAACCAAAAAAACTGAATTATACTATAATTCTAATAAACAAATAGAATTTTAGTCATAGCTCAATATAGCTTCCAAAATATTAAGTATATAAGCACATAACCCCTCCAAATAAATATATCCCCAACCTCAATCCTCCATCCAGTCACACTTTTGCTAAACTCTAAAATTGTGTTTTTTTGCTAAACTTCGATATGTTCAATTAGAACGGAAACCAAACCAAAAGAAATGAAACCGAATTTTTCGGATGCATATTTCAGTTTTAGTTTTCTGGGAACCAAATTTTTAAAAACTGAGAAACCAAATGGCCATGTATAGTTCGAGTAATGGCGAAGCTCAACGGCCAACACGGCTAAGTAGAACTTGATTTTAGATGAATTTAGGAAGAAAATTCACAATCAACAGAGTTTGTATGACTGATATATTGGCCTGAAAAATTTAGGTGAGCTAAAAAGGATAATATGGTATCATGATGAACGAATGAATGAACGACGACTGAACCGACGATAACAACAAACGAACGGTGAAAGAACGAATGAACGATGATCGAACGAATGAACGACGAACAGACGAATGATTAACAAACAAACGAGGAATGAACGACGAACGACCGAACAAACGATTGTGTATACCACTGCTTGTGGTTGCAGTGTGGTTGAAACGTGCTTTTGTGAGAGTGGGTGAGTGGACAACCAAGGGGTCGAGTTTGAGTTGTCCCCTTGCCCCTCTATTTATAAACAAGGTTGGTCTTAGCATGGACTAAGAGCATCTCTAACAATTATGTAAATTAATCTCTCTAAATTATAGATTTAGTGAGTTGCTAAAACATTTTAAGTAGTAAAAAATCGTTTGTGCTCCAACAGTTCTCTATTTATTAGTCGCTAATTTTTTGAAGTTGTCTACATCAACACAAAATAAATGGGTCTACTTTCTATTTTAATTGAACTAACCACAGAAATCTGTATCAACAATCTTCCTCGACTTTTCCAACGACATAGAATCTGCTATAGATCTTGATGAGGTGAACTTTCTTATCGGCTTCCATAAAAAATGCAAGCAAAGTCTTGTGAGGTCAGTCGTGGCACACACCATCCATAAAGGTCCTAGTGGCGACCACGACGAGGCAGCACAATAGGTGCTTTGGTGTCGCCTCGGTTGAAGAGGTTATTTGGTGGTGACGACGTTAAGGCGTCTTGAATAGTGTAGATGGATTTGTGGTCATGTGGCAGTGGGATGACCCGAAACAGTGGCAGGAGTAGGCTTCTCGTGATGGATTTGGTGTCAATGTTGATTTCGGGAGTCCTATCGAGGTTGCTAAATGTAGAGATCAAATTGAATTTTGTAGGGAGTTTGGAATTGTAGGGACTTGCTTTACATAACTGTTGGAGAAAAAATTTCTCGAAATTTTTTTAAATTCATATTTAGGGAGTAGTTTACATAACTACGTGGATGCTCTGAGCACGTGATTAACCGGTGGTAACTGTAATTAGCATGTTAACACACATATAACTCATGTATAACGACAACAGGAGCGTATGTATGAGCATGGGAGTAAGTGGTGGAAGGGAGACTATCAAGAAAATATTCGTACATATTTTAGAATAAGTTCAATGATGTTTTGGAGGACACACATCTTGTAGACAACCTACACGTGTACTAAGGCCCTGTTTGTTTCGGATTATAATCTCTCTAGATTATATAATCCAGCGCAAATAATCGAGTAGGTAAACAAACATCTAGATTATTGGTTCAGATTATATAATCTAAAGTCTAGATTATGATAATCTCATAATCTCTTCAAGAGTAGCTTATTTGAGATTATTTTGGCAAAAGACCCACTACCCATGGTTATGTAAATAGAAATTACAATATATGCCATCCTTCTTTCCTCACCTCAAATAAACAAATAAGGGTATTGCTGTCTTTATGAATAATCTATATTTTTATAATCTAGACTATCAAACAACTACATGTAAATTATAATATGTCTAGATTATAATCTAGATTATATAATTTAGATTATAATCTAGATTATATAATCTATAAGCTGAAACAAACATGCCCTAATCATAGTGCCCACAAGAGAGAGTGTTGGCTTTTATATAAGCCTTCTCATGCTCAGGTAAGATTACCCTCAGATATTCGTACATGTTTTAGATTAATTTCAATGATGTTTTGGAGGACACACATCTTGTAGACAATCTACACGTGTACTAATCATAGAACCCACAAAGAGAGTGTTGGCTTTTGTATAAGCCTTCTCCTGCTCAGGTTGGATTACTGAGAGCACCTAGAGGAGGGTGAATAGGTGATCCTGCGAAATTCAACACTAAATTCCAACAACCTTGATCAAAGAAATGTTAGCACGAGTTAATCAAGTCTATGAGGCTAGCTCTTGCGAACACAAGTAAACAAAGAGAAAGCAATCACAAGAGACACACGATTTTATCCCGTGATTCGGCCAAGTAACACTTGCCTACTTCCACGTTGTGGCGTCCCAATGGACGAGGGTTGCACTCAACCCCTTTCAAGTGATCCAATGATCAACTTGAATACCACAGTTTTTCTTCCTTATATCTTTTCCCGTTTGTGAGGAATCTCCACAAGTTGGAGTCTCTCACCCTTACAATAAAGATCACAATGAAAGCACAAGAGTAAGGTTTGGGAGCAACACACACAAATCCACAGCACACACACGCACACAAGCCAAGACTTGAGCTCAAAATAAAGCACAACGAGTTCACAACTAGAACGGAGCTCAAATCACTAACACAATCGATCAAGTGCGCGGAGACGGAGTGTGGGAGACTTAGAATGCTTAGTGAATTCTTGGGTGACTCCTCCATGCGCCTAGGGGTCCCTTTTATAGCCCCAAGGCAGCTAGGAGTCGTTGGAGACCAACAAGAAAGGCCAAAGTTGCCTTATGTCGGGTGGCGCACCGGACAGTCCGGTGCGCCACCGGACAGTCACTATAGCATGTCCGGTGCGGTTCTCCTTCCTTTTCTGGCACAGGTGACCGTTGCACCTTTGGGTCAGTTGGCGCACCGGACACTGTCCGGTGCACACCAGACAGTCCAGTGCCCCCTGTCGACCGTTGGTGCGAGCCACACGTCGCCCATGGATTGTGCGGCCGACCGTTGCGCTGGCGACCGTTGGCTCACCGGATAGTCCGGTGCACCACCGGACAGTCCGGTGAATTATAGTCGTACGTCGCCGATTTTTCCCGAGAGTGGCCTGTTCACTAGAGCCTGGCCTGGCGCACCGGACACTATCCGGTGCACCACTGGACAGTCCGGTGTGCCAAGCCGAGCTGGACTTTGGCTGTACCAAGCCAAGTCTTTTGCATTTCTTTTCTTCTCTTCTTTTCTCTGTTTCTAGCACTTATACAATATATGTTAGTACTCAAAACAATGTACTAAGTCTAGAAACATACCTTGTTACATGATTTGCACTTCTTGCTTGTTTGGCACATAATCAACTCACTATGTGTTGGACACTTAATCACCAAAACATTATGGAAATGGCCCAAGGGCACATTTCCCTTTCAATCTCCCCCTTTTTGGTGATTTATGCCAACACATCAAAAAGCAATGCAAAACATGCAACATCGAGTCAAATTGAAGACCAAATTGTTTTTGACTCTAATTTGGCATATTTGGATCATTCTTTGCCACCACTTGGTTTGTTTTTGAAAATCAAATTCATTTTCCTATCTCTAAGTCAAACACACTTGATTAGGCACAAAGAGAGATATTCCAATGGAAAAATTTATCAAGAGCTAAAAACTCCCCCTTTTTCCCATAATCATAAATTCTCCCCCACAAGAGACCAAATTTTGCAATAAGAGTATTTTGGGCAAATAAAAAATTCTAACTCTACTCTTTTCAAAATTCTCAAGTGGTAGCTGATCCATTTGCTTTGGCCTTAATTTCTCCCCCTTTGGCATGAAGCACCAAAACGGGATCATTTTTGGCCCTTTAACCCCATTGCCTCACCAAAAATTGTCAATTAAGAGCAAAAGGCAATAAGAGCATAAGAATGAACTTGGAGGTGAGTACACTAATACCGGAATGCAGTGGAAGTCTTTGCATGGTCCAAGTTCACCTTTCCCTTTCAATGCACCTTTGAGACTACATCAAGAACTCAAACACAAGGATTGGTCTCAAAGGGTCAAGTTGTAGCACTTCTCCCCCTAAATATGTGCATCATTCACACATGGACTTGTGAGGTTCGGGGATCCCTTGCACAACTTGAGCACCATAAATAAGCAACAAATTGCATAAATGTATAAGTAACATGATCAAAAGCATAAAACACATGTATGCTATAGATCAATCCAAGTTACGCGAATCTAAGACATTTAGCTCACTACGCAGCCTGCAAAAGGTTTTCTCATCTAATGGCTTGGTAAAGATATCGGCTAGCTGGTTCTCGGTGCTAATATGGAACACCTCGATATCTCCCTTTTGCTGGTGGTCTCTCAGAAAGTGGTGCCGGATGTCTATGTGCTTAGTGCGGCTGTGTTCAACAGGATTATCCACCATGCGGATTGCACTCTCATTGTCACATAGGAGTGGGACTTTGCCCAGATTGTAGCCAAAGTCCCAGAGGGTTTGCCTCATCCAAACTAGTAGTTGCGCGCAACACTGTCCTGCAGCAACATACTCGGCCTCAGCGGTGGATAGGGCAATGGAGGTTTGTTTCTTTGAACTCCAAGACACCAGGGACCTTCCTAGGAATTGGCACGTCCCTGATATACTCTTCCTGTCAACCTTGCATCCAGAATAATCGGAGTCTGAATATCCAATTAAGTCAAAGGTAGACCCCTTTGGATACCAGATCCCGAAATAAGGCGTAGCAACTAAATATCTAAGAATCCGCTTAACGGCCACAAGGTGACATTCCCTTGGATCGGATTGAAATCTAGCACACATGCATACGCTAAGCATAATATCCGATCTACTAGCACACAAATAAAGTAATGACCCTATCATAGACCGGTATGCCTTTTGATCAACGGACTTACCTCCTTTGTTGAGGTCGACATGTCCGTCGGTTCCCATTGGTGTCTTCGCGGGCTTGGCGTCCTTCATCCCAAACCGCTTGAGAAGATCTTGAGTGTACTTCATTTGGGAGATGAAGGTGCCGTCCTTGAGTTGCTTCACTTGAAACCCAAGGAAGTAGTTCAACTCACCCATCATCGACATCTCAAACTTTAGAGTCATCACCCTGCTAAACTCCTCACAAGACTTTTGGTTACTAGAACCAAATATTATGTCATCGACATAAATTTGGCACACAAAAAGGTCACCATCACAGGTCTTAGTGAAAAGAGTGGGATCAGCTTTCCCAACCTTGAAAGCATTAGCAATTATGAAATCTCTAAGGCATTCATACCATGCTCTTGGGGCTTGCTTAAGTCCATAGAGCGCCTTAGAGAGCTTACACACATGGTCGGGGTACCTGTCATCCTCAAAGTCAGGGGGTTGTTCCACATACACCTCCTCCTTGATTGGCCCGTTAAGGAAAGCGCTCTTCACATCCATTTGAAACAACCTGAAAGAGTGGTGAGCGGCATAGGCTAATAATATTCGAATAGACTCTAGCCTAGCCACAGGAGCAAAAGTCTCCTCAAAATCCAAACCTACGACTTGGGCATAACCTTTTGCCACAAGTTGAGCCTTGTTTCTTGTCACCACCCCGTGCTCGTCTTGCTTGTTGCGGAACACCCACTTGGTTCCCACAACATTTTGCTTGGGACGTGGCACCAGGCTCCAAACTTTGTTCCTCTTGAAGTTGTTGAGCTCTTCCTGCATGGCCAACACCCAGTCCGGATCCTACAAGGCCTCTTCTACCCTGAAAGGCTCAATAGAAGAGACAAACGAGTAATGCTCACAAAAGTTAGCTAATCTTGAGCGAGTAGTTACTCCCTTGCTTATGTCACCCAAAATCTGGTGAACGGGGTGATTCCGTTGGATCGTCGCTCGGACTTGAGTTGGAGGGGCCCGTGGTGCTTCTTCCTCCATATTTTGTTCTTCTTGTGCTCCCCCTTGATCACACGCCTATTCTTGATGAACATGTTCATCATCTTGAGTTGGGGGATGCACCATCGTTGAGGAAGAAGGTTGATCTTGCTCTTGTTGTTCTTGTGGTCGCACATCTCCAATCGCCATGGTGCGCATTGCGGCCGTTGGAACATCATCTTCATCTACATCATCAAGATCAACTTGCTCACTTGGAGAGCCATTAGTCTCATCAAATACAACGTCGCTAGAGACTTCAACCAAACCCGATGATTTGTTGAAGACTCTATACGCCCTTGTATTTGAGTCATATCCTAGTAAAAATGAAAGGGAAATAGGGTCAAACCTTTTTCCAAATGAATTTTGGTGGTTGAATTGCCCAACACAAATTATTGGACTAACTAGTTTGCTCTAGAATATATGTTCTACAAGTGCTAAAGGTTCACAACAAACCAATACAAAGTTAAAAGAAAGGGTTCAAAACAAAGGAGCAAAGTAAACCGAAGGCAACCCTGATCTGGCGCACCGGACTGTCTAGTGTGCCACCGGACAGTGTCCGGTGCACCAGGGTGGATTAACTCTGAACTTGCCAGCTTCGGCAATTTGGGGAGCCACTCCACTATAATTCATCGGACTGTCCGGTGTAACACTGGACTGTACGGTGTGCTAGCGGAGCAACGACTACTTCGCGCCAACGGTCGTCTGCAAAGGAACAGTGAAAGTGAACAGTGCGCGCCTGCGCGCGTAGAAGTCAGAGCAGGCGCCAGAAGGCGCACCGGACAGTGAACAGTGACTGTCCGGTGGACCCACATGTTAGAGCTCCAACGGTCGAACCCTAACGGTTAGGTGACGTGGCTGGCGCACCAGACAGTGTCCGGTGGCGCACCGGACTGTCCGATGCGCCATACGACAGCAGCCTTCTCCAACGGCCACTTTGGTGGTTGGGGCTATAAATACCCCAACCACCAACACTTCAAGGCATCCAAGTTTTCAGCTATTGCATTCAATACAAGAGCTCTAGACTTCACTCTAAGACACAAACAAAAAGATTAAATCCTCTCCCAAGTCCAAAGATCATTCCAATCAAATAGTGACTAGTGAGAGAGTGATATTTGTGTTCTTTTGAGTTCTTGCGCTTGGATTGCTTTCTTCCTTCCTCATTTCTTGTTCTCAAGTGTTTTGTAACCAAGGCAAGAGACACCAGGTGTGTGGTGGTCCTTGCGGGGTCTAAGTGATCCATGAGATAAGGAGAAAGCTCACTCGGTCTAAGTGACCGTTTGAGAGAGGGAAAGGGTTGAAAGAGACCCGGTCTTTGTGACCACCTCAACGAGGAGTAGGTTTGCAAGAACCGAACCTCAGTAAAATAAATCACCGCGTCTCACTCTTCTTTTGCTTGTGATTTGTTTTTGCCCTCTCTTTCGGACTCGATTATATTTCTAACGCTAACCCCGGCTTGTAGTTGTGCTTAAGTTTATAATTTTCAGATTCCGCCTATTCACCCCCCCTCTAGGCGACTTTCAATCGGTATCAGAGCCCGGTGCTTCATTAGAGCCTAACCGCTCGAAGTGATGTCGGGAGAACACGCCAAAAAGGAGATGGTGACCGGCGAGAAGCCCGCCACAAGGCACAAGAAGGCTCCATCAGGAGAGTCCCACAACAAGAAGAAGGAGGAATCACCTCCTCACAAGTCGCATCGGAGTGGCGACAAGAAAAAGAAGATGAAGAAGGTGGTCTACTACGAGACCGATTCTTCGTCGCCATCCACCTCCGGCTCCGACGCGCCGTCCATAACTTCTAAGTGCCATGAGTGTAAGAAGTTTAGTAAGATCCCCCTACGCTATCCTCGTGTTTCCAAATGTACTCCTTTACTTTCCGTCCCATTAGGCAAACCACCCGTTTTTTATGGTGAAGATTATAATATGTGGAGTGACAAAATGAGGCACCATCTAACCTCACTCCACACTAGCATTTGGGATGTTGTTGAGATTGGAGTACAGGTACCATCACCGGGGGATGAAGACTATGATTCGAACGAGGTTGCCCAAATCCGGCACTTCAACTCCCAAGCTACCACTATACTCCTCGCCTCTCTAAATCGAGAGGAGTATAACAAGGTACAAGGATTGAAGAGCGCCAAGGAAATTTGGGACGTGCTCAAGACCGCGCACGAAGGAGATGAGGTGACCAAGATCACCAAGAGGGAAACAATCGAGGGGTGCTCAGTCGTTTCATGCTCAACCAAGGAGAAGGCCTGCAAGCCATGTATAACCGACTAAAAACCTTGGTGAACCAAGTGCGCAACCTTGAGAGCACCTAGAGGGGGGGGGGGTGAATAGGTGATCCTGTAAAAACTTCAAACTTAAGCCACAAAAACTTGTTAAGCGTTAGCACGATTAATGCCAAGTGGCTAAGGTGAAGTCTCAACAAAACACAATACCACAAGAATCAAGCACAGAGGGACACAGTGGTTTATCCCGTGGTTCGGCCAAGCCAATGCTTGCCTACTTCCACGTTGTGGCGTCCCAACGGACGAGGGTTGCAATCAACCCCTCTCAAGCGGTCCAAAGACCCACTTGAATACCACGTTGTTTTGTTGTTCCTTTCACTATCCCGTTTGCAAGGAATCTCCACAAATTGGAGTCTCTTGCCCTTACAAGTATATGATCACAAAGAAAGCACAGAGTAAGGGAGGGAAGCAACACACACAAATCCACAACAAAAGCGCACACACACGGCCAAGACTCGAGCTCGAATGACTATCTCAGAGTTCACGCTAGAACAGAGCTCGAATCACTTAGAATCACAAACGAATGCGCAAAGAACTTGTGTGGATGATCAAGAATGCTCAAGAGTTGCTTGTGTGTTTCCTCCATGCGCCTAGGGGCTCCTTTTATAGCCCCAAGGCAGCTAGGAGCCGTTGAGAGCAAATCCGGAAGGCCATCCTTGCCTTCTGTCGTCGGGGGCACCGGACAGTCCGGTGCACACCGGACACTGTCCGGTGCCCGATTTGTTTCCTTATCTGGCGCTGCCGACCGTTGCAGCCCGTTGGAGATCTGCGAGCCGTTGGCGCACCGGACAGTCCGGTGCACACCGGACAGTCCGGTGCCGTCTTCCGACCGTTGGCTCGGCCACGTGTCTCGCGCGGATTGCGCGGCCGACCGTTGGCCCTGGCCGACCGTTGGCTCACCGGACAGTCCGGTGCACACCGGACAGTCCGGTGAATTTTAGCCGTACGCCGTCGGCGAATTCCCGAGAGCGGCCAGTTCGAGCCGAGTCAGCCTGGCGCACCGGACACTGTCCGGTGCACACCGGACAGTCCGGTGCTCCAGACCGAGCTGGGACTTGGCTGCACACAGCCAAGTCATTCTCTCCCCTTTTCTCTTTTTCTTCTTTCTGTTTCTAACACTTAGACAAATATGTTAGTCCACAAAACCAATGTACTAAGGCTTAGAAACATACCTTTACTTCATGATTTGCACCTTGTTCATCCATGTACACAAATTCACAATTAAACACATGTGTTGGCACTCAATCACCAAAATACTTAGAAATGGCCCAAGGGCACATTTCCCTTTCAATCTCCCCCTTTTTGGTGATTTATGCCAACACTACATAAAACAACTAGAACAAGTGCAAACTCACTTCAAATAACACTTAAATTTAAGTTTTATTCAATTTTGGCATATATGGATCATCCTTTGCCACCACTTGGTTTGTTTTTGCAAATCAAACACAAATCTCTATCTCTAAGTTAAACACACATGTTTAAGCATAAAGAGAGTCATTCAAAAAAGATTGATCAAAGATTTCAAAAACTCCCCCTTTTTCCCATAATCAATACTTCTCCCCGCAAGAAGCCAACTTTTGGCAAGAGAGACAACTTAAGGATTTTGACAAACCAAAAACTCTATTCTACTATTTTCAAAATCTCTCAAGTGGTAGCTGATCCATTTATTGCTTTAGCCTTTATTTTCTCCCCCTTTGGCATCAAGCACCAAAACGGGATCAATTTTGGCCCTTTAACCCCATTGCCTCACCAAAATCGTCAATTAAGAGCAAATGGCAATAAGAGTTAATGAGATGAACTTGGAATAAGTTACCCCTCATCGGAGTGCAGTGGAAGTCTTTCATGATCCAAGTCCACCTTTTCCCTTTCAATTCTCCTTTGAGACTAAAACAGGCAAACTCAAGCATATGGTTAGTCTCAAAGGGTCAAGTTGTAACACGTCTCCCCCTAAACATGTGCATCACTTTGCAACGGACTTGTGAGGTCCAGGGAGTGTTTGTACAACTTGAGCACCATAATAAGCAACAAAATGCAGAATGAACATGATCAAAGGCATAAATACATGTATGCTATAATTCAATCCAAGTTCCGCGAATCTAAGACATTTAGCTCACTACGCAGCCTGCAAAAGGTCTTCTCATCTAAAGGCTTGGTAAAGATATCGGCTAGCTGGTTCTCGGTGCTAACATAAAACACTTCGATATCTCCCTTTTGCTGGTGGTCTCTCAAAAAGTGATGCCGGATGTCGATGTGCTTTGTGCGGCTGTGCTCAACAGGATTTTCCGCTATTCGGATAGCACTCTCATTATCACATAGGAGTGGGACTTTGCTCAGATTGTAGCCAAAGTCCCTGAGGGTTTGCCTCATCCAAAGTAGTTGCGCGCAACACTGACCTGCGGCAACGTACTCGGCTTCAGCGGTGGATAGGGCAACGGAGGTTTGTTTCTTAGAGTTCCATGACACCAGGGACCTTCCTAAGAATTGGCACGTCCCCGATGTACTCTTCCTATCGACCTTACATCCAGCATAGTCGGAATCTGAGTACCCAATTAAGTCAAAGTTAGACCCCTTTGGATACCAGATCCCGAAGCAAGGCGTAGCGACTAAATATCTAAGAATTCGCTTCACCGCCACCAAGTGACACTCCTTAGGATCGGATTGAAATCTAGCACACATGCATACGCTAAGCATAATATCCGGTCTACTAGCACATAAATAAAGTAGAGATCCTATCATTGACCGGTATGCTTTTTGATCAACGGACTTACCTCCTTTGTTGAGGTCGGTGTGTCCGTCGGTTCCCATCGGAGTCTTTGCGGGCTTGGCGTCCTTCATCC
This sequence comes from Zea luxurians, assembly GCA_029449295.1. Lineage (NCBI taxonomy): Eukaryota > Viridiplantae > Streptophyta > Magnoliopsida > Poales > Poaceae > Zea > Zea luxurians. The sequence continues at coordinate 23,911,395 of JAOPSE010000003.1, forward strand.
CAAACCGCTTCAGCAGATCTTGCGTGTACTTCATTTGGGAGATGAAGGTGCCGTCCTTGAGTTGCTTCACTTGGAACCCAAGGAAGTAGTTCAACTCGCCCATCATCGACATCTCGAATTTCTGCGTCATCACCCTGCTAAACTCTTCACAAGACTTTTGATTAGTAGAACCAAATATTATGTCATCGACATAAATTTGGCACACAAACAAATCACCATTACAAGTCTTAGTGAAAAGAGTTGGATCGGCTTTCCCAACCTTGAAAGCATTAGCAAGTAAGAAATCTCTAAGGCATTCATACCATGCTCTTGGGGCTTGTTTAAGTCCATAGAGCGCCTTAGAGAGCTTACACACGTGGTCGGGGTACCGCTCATCCTCGAAGCCAGGGGGTTGCTCCACGTACACTTCCTCCTTTATTGGCCCGTTGAGGAACGCGCTCTTCACATCCATTTGGTACAACCTGAAAGAATGGTGAGCGGCATATGCTAGCAAGATGCGAATGGATTCTAGCCTAGCCACAGGAGCAAAAGTCTCCTCAAAGTCCAAACCTGCGACTTGGGCATAACCTTTTGCCACAAGTCGAGCCTTGTTCCTTGTCACAACTCCGTGCTCGTCCTGTTTGTTGCGGAACACCCACTTGGTTCCCACAACATTTTGCTTGGGACGAGGCACCAGCGTCCAAACTTCATTGCGCTTGAAGTTGTTGAGTTCCTCCTGCATGGCCAACACCCAATCCGGATCTAGCAAGGCCTCCTCTACCCTGAAAGGCTCAATAGAGGAGACAAAGGAGTAATGTTCACAAAAATTAACTAATCGAGACCGAGTAGTTACTCCCTTGCTAATGTCACCCAGAATTTGGTCGACGGGATGATCCCTTTGAATCATCGCTCGAACTTGGGTTGGAGGTGCCGGTTGCGCTTCTTCCTCCATCACATGATCGTCTTGTGCTCCCCCTTGATCACACGCCTCCTTTTGATGAACCTGTTCATCGTCTTGAGTTGGGGGTTGCACCGTCGTTGAGGAAGAAGGTTGATCTCGTTCATCCTGTTCCTGTGGCCGAATGTCTCCAATCGCCATGGTTCGTATAGCGGCCGTCGGAACATCTTCTTCATCTACATCATCACAATCAACAACTTGCTCTCTTGGAGAGCCATTAGTCTCATCAAATACAACGTCGCTAGAGACTTCAACCAAACCCGATGATTTGTTGAAGACCCTATACGCCTTTGTATTTGAATCATAACCTAATAAAAACCCTTCTACAGCTTTGGGAGCAAACTTAGAATTTCTACCCTTCTTCACTAGAATGTAGCACTTGCTCCCAAAAACACGAAAGTAAGATACATTGGGTTTGTTACCGGTTAGTAGCTCGTATGACGTCTTCTTGAGGAGGCGGTGAAGATAGACCCTGTTGATGGCGTGGCAAGCCGTGTTCACGGCTTCCGACCAAAAGCACTCGGGGGTCTTGAACTCTCCAAGCATCGTCCTCGCCATATCGATTAGCGTCCTGTTCTTCCTCTCTACCACACCATTTTGCTGTGGTGTGTAGGGAGCGGAGAACTCGTGCTTGATCCCTTCCTCCTCAAGAAACTCCTCCACTTGAAGGTTCTTGAACTCGGACCCGTTGTCGCTCCTAATCTTCTTCACCTTGAGCTCAAACTCATTTTGAGCTCTCCTGAGGAAGCGCTTGAGGGTCCCTTGGGTTTCAGACTTATCCTGCAAAAAGAACACCCAAGTGAAGCGGGAAAAGTCATCAACAATAACTAAACCATACTTACTTCCTCCTATGCTTAGATAGGCGACGGGTCCGAAGAGGTCCATATGCAGCAGCTCCAGAGGTCTTGACGTGGTCATCACATTCTTGCTGTGATGTGCTCCTCCTACTTGTTTACCTGCCTGACAAGCTGCACAAGGTCTATCTTTTTCGAAATAAACATTTGTTAGACCTATCACGTGTTCTCCCTTTAGAAGCTTGTGGAGGTTCTTCATCCCCACATGTGCTAAGCGGCGATGCCACAGCCAGCCCATGCAAGTCTTAGCCATTAAGCATGCATCTAGACCGGCCTCTTCTTTTGCAAAGTCAACTAAATAAAGCTTGCCGTCTAGTACACCCTTAAAAGCTAGTGAACCATCACATCTTCTAAAGACAGACACATCTACATTTGTAAATAAACAATTATATCCCATTTGACATAATTGACTAACAGATAGCAAATTATATCCAAGACTCTCCACTAAGAATACATTTGAGATAGAATGCTCATTAGAAATTGCAATTTTACCTAACCCTTTTACCTTGCCTTGATTCCCATCACCGAATATAATTGAATCTTGGGAATCCTTATTCTTGACGTAGGAGGTGAACATCTTCTTCTCCCCCGTCATATGGTTTGTGCATCCGCTGTCGATAATCCAGCTTGAACCCCCGGATGCATAAACCTGCAAGGCAAATTTAGGCTTGGGTCTTAGGTACCCAACTCATGTTGGGTCCTGCAAGGTTAGCACAAATGTCTTTAGGGACCCAAATGCAAGTTTTATCTCCCTTGCATCTAGCCCCTAATTTCCTAGCAACTACCTTCTTACCCTTTCTACAAATAGCAAAGGGAGCATTACAAGCATAATAAATGGTAGAAGGTTCATTCACTACTTTCCTAGGAGCATGAATAACATTCTTTCTAGGTACATGAGCAATGTCTCTCCTAGGCATATGTACAACATTTTTCCTACACATATCTCTATCATGCTTATAAGACGAACTAGAAGCAATCATGGCATGGGAATCATAAACATGTGAATCAAAATGATTATAAGCATGTCTCCTATCATAATACATAAAAGCATGATTCTTTTTAGCATTACTAGCCATAGGGGCCTTCCCCTTCTCCTTGACGAAGACGGGAGCCTTATGGCTTGTTAAGTTCTTGGCTTCCCTCTTGAAGCCAAGCCCATCCTTAATTGAGGGGTGTCTACCAACCGTGTAGGCATCCCTTGCAAATTTTATTTTATCAACTTCATTCTTGCTAGTCTTAAGTTGGGCATTAAGACTAGCCACTTCATCATTTAATTTGGAAATTAGAACTAGGTGTTCACTACAAGCATTAACATCAAAATCCTTACACCTAGTACAAATTTCAACATGTTCAACACAAGAATTTGATTTACTAGCTACTTCTAGTTTAGCACTTAAATCAATATTAACACTTCTTAAGGTAGAAATGGTTTCATGACAGGAAGATATTTCACTAGAAAGCATTTCATTTCTTTTCACTTCTAAAGCATATGATTTTTGTGCCTCTACAAACTTATCATGTTCATCATACAATAAATCTTCTTGCTTTTCTAAAAGCCTATCCTTTTCATTCAATGCATCAATCAATTCATTGATTTTATCTATCTTAGATCTATCTAAGCCCTTGAACAAGCAAGAATAATCTATATCATCATCACTAGACTCACTATCACTAGAAGAAGCATAAGTGGAGTCTTTAGTACTTACCTTCTTCTCTCTTGCCATAAGACAAGTGAGACGCTCATTGGGGAAGAGAGCCGATTTGTTGAAGGCAGTGGCGGCGAGTCCTTCATTGTCAGAGTCGGAGGAGGAGCAATCCGAGTCCCACTCCTTTCCTAGATGCGCCTCGCCCTTTGTCTTCTTGTATGCCTTCTTCTTCTCCCTCTTGTTCCCCTTTTCCTGGTCACTTTCATTATCGGGACAGTTAGCAATAAAATGACCAAGCTTACCGCATTTGAAGCACGAGCGCTTCCCCTTGGTCTTGGTCTTGCTTGGCTGCCCCTTGCGACCATTTAGCGCCGTCTTGAATCTCTTGATGATGAGAGCCATCTCTTCATCATTGAGCCCGGCCGCCTCAACTTGCGCCACCTTGCTAGGTAGCGATTCCTTGCTCCTTGTTGCTTTTAGAGCAATGGGTTGAGGCTCGTGGAGTGGTCCGTTCAACGCGTCGTCGACGTATCTCGCCTCCTTGATCATCATCCTCCCGCTCACGAATTTTCCAAGTACTTCCTCGGGCGTCATCATCGTGTACCTGGGATTCTCACGAATATTGTTCACGAGATGAGGATCAAGTACGGTAAAGGACCTGAGCATTAGGCGGACGACGTCGTGGTCCGTCCATCGCGTGCTCCCGTAGCTCCTTATCTTGTTGATGAGGGTCTTGAGCCGGTTGTATGTTTGCGTCGGCTCCTCGCCCCTTATCATGGCGAAACGTCCAAGCTCTCCCTCCACCAACTCCATCTTGGTGAGTAAAGTGACGTCGTTTCCCTCATGAGAAATCTTGAGGGTGTCCCAGATTTGCTTGGCGTTATCCAAGCCGCTCACTTTATGATATTCATCCCTGCACAAGGAAGCTAGAAGAACAGTAGTAGCTTGTGCATTCTTATGAATTTGTTCATTAATAAACGTGGGACTATCTGAACTATCAAAGTGCATTCCACTCTCTACAATCTCCCATATACTAGGATGGAGAGAGAATAGGTGACTACGCATTTTGTGGCTCCAAAATCCGTAGTCCTCCCCATCGAAGTGTGGAGGTTTGCCAAGAGGAATGGAAAGCAAATGCGAATTCGAACTATGTTGAATACGGGAATAATCAAATGAAAAGTTCGAATTGACCGTCTTCCTGTAGTTGTTGTCGTCGTCCTTTTGGGAAGAAGTGGATTCATCACTATCGTCGTAGTAGATGATCTCCTTGATACGCCTCGTCTTCTTCTTCTTCCCTTCCTTTCGTCTATGGCCCGAGCCGGAGTCGGTAGGCTTGTCGTCCTTCGGCTCGTTGACGAAGGTCTCCTTTTCTTTGTCGTTGATCACAATACCCTTCCCCTTAGGATCCATCTATTCGGGCGGTTAGTCCCTTTGTGAATAGAACGGTTCTGATACCAATTGAGAGCACCTAGAGGGGGGGGTGAATAGGTGATCCTGTAAAAACTTCAAACTTAAGCCACAAAAACTTGTTAAGCGTTAGCACGATTAATGCCAAGTGGCTAAGGTGAAGTCTCAACAAAACACAATACCACAAGAATCAAGCACAGAGGGACACAGTGGTTTATCCCGTGGTTCGGCCAAGCCAATGCTTGCCTACTTCCACGTTGTGGCGTCCCAACGGACGAGGGTTGCAATCAACCCCTCTCAAGCGGTCCAAAGACCCACTTGAATACCACGTTGTTTTGTTGTTCCTTTCACTATCCCGTTTGCAAGGAATCTCCACAAATTGGAGTCTCTTGCCCTTACAAGTATATGATCACAAAGAAAGCACAGAGTAAGGGAGGGAAGCAACACACACAAATCCACAACAAAAGCGCACACACACGGCCAAGACTCGAGCTCGAATGACTATCTCAGAGTTCACGCTAGAACAGAGCTCGAATCACTTAGAATCACAAACGAATGCGCAAAGAACTTGTGTGGATGATCAAGAATGCTCAAGAGTTGCTTGTGTGTTTCCTCCATGCGCCTAGGGGCTCCTTTTATAGCCCCAAGGCAGCTAGGAGCCGTTGAGAGCAAATCCGGAAGGCCATCCTTGCCTTCTGTCGTCGGGGGCACCGGACAGTCCGGTGCACACCGGACACTGTCCGGTGCCCGATTTGTTTCCTTATCTGGCGCTGCCGACCGTTGCAGCCCGTTGGAGATCTGCGAGCCGTTGGCGCACCGGACAGTCCGGTGCACACCGGACAGTCCGGTGCCGTCTTCCGACCGTTGGCTCGGCCACGTGTCTCGCGCGGATTGCGCGGCCGACCGTTGGCCCTGGCCGACCGTTGGCTCACCGGACAGTCCGGTGCACACCGGACAGTCCGGTGAATTTTAGCCGTACGCCGTCGGCGAATTCCCGAGAGCGGCCAGTTCGAGCCGAGTCAGCCTGGCGCACCGGACACTGTCCGGTGCACACCGGACAGTCCGGTGCTCCAGACCGAGCTGGGACTTGGCTGCACACAGCCAAGTCATTCTCTCCCCTTTTCTCTTTTTCTTCTTTCTGTTTCTAACACTTAGACAAATATGTTAGTCCACAAAACCAATGTACTAAGGCTTAGAAACATACCTTTACTTCATGATTTGCACCTTGTTCATCCATGTACACAAATTCATAATTAAACACATGTGTTGGCACTCAATCACCAAAATACTTAGAAATGGCCCAAGGGCACATTTCCCTTTCAAACCTCGGGAGCACCAAATGGGATGACCATGAAATGGTCAAGGTTATTCTTAGATCACTCGTATTTCTTAACCCTACTCAAGTTCAATTAATTCGTGGTGATCCAAGATATAAACTAATGTCTCCCGAGGAAGTGATAGGAAAATTTGCGAGCTTTGAATTGATTATCAAAGGCTCCAAGAAGATCATCGAGCAAGGCGCCTCCTCCTTCGTACCCGAGGCACAACCCGTTGCATTCAAGACAACGGAGGAGAAGAAAGAAGACACTACACCGAGTAGGGTCCCCATCGACGCCTCCAAGCTCGACAACGAGGAAATGGCTCTCATCATCAAGAGCTTCCGCCAAATCCTCAAGCAAAGGAGGGGGAAGGATTACAAGCCCCGCTCCAAGAAGGTTTGCTACAAATGTGGTAAGCCCGATCATTTTATCGCTAAATGTCTTTTGTCTAGTGATAGTGACAGGGATAACGACAAGAGGGGGAAGAAGAAGGAGAAGAAGAGATATTACAAGAAGGGCGACGATTCCCATGTTTGCCGGGAGTGGGACTCCGACGAGAGCTCCACTGACTCCTCGTCCGACGAGGACGCCGCCAACTTTGCCGTCAACAAGGGACTCCTCTTCCCCAACGTCGGCCACAAGTGCCTCATGACAAAGGACGGCAAGAAGAAGAAGGTAAAACCAAGATCATCCACTAAGTATGCAACATCTAGTGATGAGGCTAATTCTAGTGATGATGAGGATGATTTGTTTACTCTTTTGCCAATCTTAACATGCAACAAAAAGAGAAATTGAATGAATTGATTAGTGCTATTCATGAGAAGGATGAACTCTTGGATAGCCAAGAGGACTTCCTTATTAAGGAAAACAAAAAGCATGTTAAGACTAAAAATGCTTATGCTCAGGAGGTAGAGAAAAATGAAAAATTAACTTGTGTGCTTAGCACTTGCCATGACATTATTTCTAGCCTTAGAAATGAAAATGCCAAATTAATTACTAAGGTTGAGAAAACAATTGTTTGTGATGATTCAATTGTTAATCTTAGAAATGATAATGCTAGTTTAATTGCTAAGATTGACATGTTGAATGAATCTCTTGCTAGCCTTAAGTTTGATAATGATAAATTAATTGCTAAGGCTAAGGAATTAGATGTTTGCAATGTATCTATTTCCAATCTTAGAAATGAGAATGCTATTTTACATGCTAAGATTGTTGAACTAAATGATTGCAAACCCTCTACATCTACCGTTGATCATGTTTCTATTTGTACTAGATGTAGAGATATAAATGTTGATGCTATTCATGATCACCTTGCTATGATTAAACAACAAAATGATCATATAGCTAAACTTGATGCTAAAATTGCCGAGCATGAACTAGAAAATGAGAAATTTAAATTTGCTCGTAGCATGCTTTATAGTGGGAGACACCCTGGCATTAAGGATGGCATTGGCTTCCAACAGGGAGACAATGTCAAGCTTAATGCCCATCCTAAAAGATTATCTAATTTTGTTAAGGGCAAGGCTCCCATACCTCAGGATAACGAGGGTTACATTTTATATCCTGCTGGTTATCCTGAGGATAAGATTAGGAGAATTCATGCAAAGAAGACTCATTCTCACCATGCTTTTATTTATAAGAATGAGGCTTTTAGCTCTAGGCGTTCTACACATGTTAAAATGCCTAAAAAGAAATCTCCTACTACATCAAATGATCATAATGTTTCATTCAAAACCTTTGATGCTTCTTATGTGCTAACTAACAAATCAGGCAAGGTAGTTGCCAAATATGTTGGGGGCAAACACAAGGGATCCAAGACTTGTGTTTGGGTACCCAAGGTGCTTGTTTCTAATGTCAAAGGACCCAAGACCGTTTGGGTACCTAAAAACAAGGCCTAAATTTATTTTGTAGGTTTATGCATCCGGGGGCTCAAGTTGGATCATCGACAGCGGGTGCACAAACCACATGACTGGGGAGAAAAGGATGTTCTCCTCCTATGAGAAAAACCAAGATCCCAAAGAGCTATCACATTCGAGGATGGAAATCAAGGTTTGGTCAAAGGATTGGGTAAAATTGCTATATCACCTGACCACTCTATTTCCAATGTTTTTCTTGTAGATTCATTAGATTATAACTTGCTTTCAGTTTCACAATTATGTAAAATGGGTACAACTATCTTTTTACAGATGTAGGTGTTACTTTCTTTAGAAGAAGTGATGATTCAATAGCTTTTAAGGGAGTGTTAGAGGGTCAGCTATACTTAGTTGATTTTAATAGAGCTGAACTCAACACTTCCTTAATTGCTAAGACTAACATGGGTTGGCTCTGGCACCGCCGACTAGCCCACGTTGGAATGAAGAATCTTCACAAGCTTCTAAAGGGAGAGCAAATTTTGGGACTAACCAATGTTCATTTTGAGAAAGACAGGATTTGTAACGCATGCCAAGCAGGAAAGCAAGTTGGTGTTCATCATCCACACAAGAACATCATGACGACTGACAGGCCACTGGAGCTACTCCACATGGATTTATTCTGCCCGATAGCTTACATAAGCATCGGCAGGAGTAAGTACTGTCTAGTTATTGTGGATGATTATTCTCGCTTCACTTGGGTATTCTTTTTGCAAGAAAAATCTCAAACCCAAGAGACTTTGAAAGGATTCTTAAGACGGGCTCAAAATGAGTTCGGATTGAGGATCAAGAAGATAAGAAGCGACAATGGGATGGAGTTCAAAAACTCTCAAATTGAAGGTTTTCTTGAGGAGGAGGGCATCAAGCATGAGTTCTCTTCTCCCTACATGCCACAACAAAATGGTGTAGTGGAGAGGAAGAATAGAACTCTATTGGGCATGGCAAGGACCATGCTTTATGAGTACAAGACTTCGGATCGGTTTTGGGCCGAGGCGGTCAACACCACGTGCTACGCTGTAAGTGCAATCAACCCTAATTGAGGGTTTTGGTGATTAAATGACAAAACAAACAGAGATTCTAACAAGTTTGCTCATAGCATGTACATAGTTATTCTACAGACACGAGAAGCACAGATCTTATGAGTATAAAAAATGTAAAGCACAGCGGATTTAAATTCTACATCATACGGCGTGCTCCAAGTGCTTGGAAACAACGACAGTGTTCATTTTATGATTCTTGAGTTATAGGAATCGTCGTACAATTAAGAGGGATCCGCAATGGTTAAGTAAGTAATGCAATGAGCTAAGTTCAAAATCCTTCAAAATCATCTTAGAGAACACTTTTCCAGATCATGAATGCCTTTGTGAAAAACCATTTTTACTTCCCACAAGAGTTCCACCTTTGTTCACTTCAAAATGTTCAAAACTTGCTTTTCAGCCTTTGAAACAGGTTCAACCAGACCTAAAACCGGTTCAACCGGTTTTTGGACTGTTCCTCTGCCATCCCTGCCCTGACCTGTCTGACAGTCAGAGCTGTCAGAAAAATCGTTGCAGATATTTTTGAGAAACCGGTTCAACCGGAATTTTTCCTGGCTCAACCAGTTTTGGATCCGGTCGAGTCCTCGGCTGAGTAGATCAGTGAACTGAGATCTTCCTGGTGGAAACAGGTTCAACCGGTTTATAAACCGGTTCAACCGGTTTTTTGGCTCTTTTCTCCCAACGGCTGCCAGCTTTTGGGGGATCCTTTAAATACCCCCACACTCTCTCTCTTCATCACTTCTGCTCTCTCCACGAATTCTCAGCTGACCAAACCCCAAACAAAGGCATTCATTTCACATCTCACACCCGAAATCGCATCTCCTTCAATCGCTTGAAGGATCCTTGGTGTGAGGTGAAGTTGATCTAACGCGCTATCAATTTCATCTTGATTCTCCCATTCTCTTTGTTCTTGAGCTCATTGCAAACTTAACCTTGTGCGGTTAGAGGTTGCTTGGGAGTCTCCAAATTTGTGGACGACCCCAAGAAGTTTGTATTAGCCGCTCTTTGAGCAAATTTGAGAAAAGATTGCCTTGACCTTGGTGGTCGGCTTGTGGAGGATTAGGGTTGGAAAACACCCGGCCCTTTGTGGGCTCCTCAACGAGGAGTAGGACACCTTTGTGGTGGTTGCCGAACCTCGGGTTAAATCGCGTGTTCTTGTGCGGTCTTGTTAAGTGCCTTAAATTGTTGGTTGGTTCATATTCATCTATTTGAGTGGATTTTCTGTAGGGCAAGTCATTAGCAAAATCTTTCACTACTTCGTTATATTTGTTTAACTGATTATTTAATCTAAGTTGAGCAGGTTCAAACTTGTTCAGTTGTAAACAAAATCAACTGAACCGGTTTGCACCAGTGCAACTTTAATTTGATCTATCTCGAAGTTTTTAGTGAAAAATTTCAGGTGTAGCCTATTCACCCCCCCTCTAGGCTACTTTCAATTGGTATCAGAGCTTCATACCTCGTTTTGCGCTTAACCGCGTGAGGAAACGATCATGTCTACTCAACGGGACCATGTGGATCCTATCCTCGAGGAAATTCCTGTCACATCTTCCGGTGAGGAAGTGGACCCCAAGGTCCTCGACCTCGCCATGAAGATTGCCAAGAAGATGTTCCTCAAAATGAAAGAGGAAGATGCTAAGAAAAAGGTCAAAGAAGAAAAATCAAGAAGAAAGGCCGAAGAAGATATAGGTAAGGGAAAATTTGAATACAATGATGACTTGGTAGATCTTTTGGTGTCAAAGGTGTTGAGTAAGGTAAGTATCACCACCGAAGGATCATCCACCAAGAGTAAAGGTAACGAATTCAGTAAAGTTAAATTTGATTACTCTAGAAATTTTATCCCCAACTTCTCTTCCGCCCCACTTGGAAAGTTACCAACTCTTAGTGAGTTGAACTATGACGAGTGGGCCGATAAGATGAAGTCGCATTTAATCGGTGTACATCCTAGTCTTTGGGAGATTGTCAATGTAGGTATGTACAAACCCGCCCAAGAAGAAGAGATGACTCCGGAAATGATGCAAGAGGTTCACCGCAATGCTCAAGCCGTGAGCATAATAAAAGGAAGTCTTTGTCCGGAAGAATACCAGAAAGTTCAAGGAAGAGAAGATGCCCGTGACATTTGGAATATTCTTAAAATGTCACATGAAGGAGACCCCAAAGCTAAGAGACATATAATTGAAGCTTTGGAGAGTGAGCTTGCTAGATGTGATTGGACTAAGGGTGAGTCAGTTCAATCACTCTTTGATTGGTTAATGGTGTTAGTAAACAAAATAAGAGTGCTTTGAAGTGAAGATTGGAGTGACTCCAAGGTCACAAGACTATTCATGAGAGCATACAAAGAAAAGGACAAGAGTCTAGCAAGGATGATAAGGGACCGTGATGACTATGAGGAAATGACGCCTCATCAATTATTTGCAAAGATTCGACAACATGAATCCGAAGAAGCCCCAGTCATGACAAGAGACTCTCATGCCTTGATCTCAAATGAACAAGACACCCCCAAGAAGAACAAAGACCACAAGGCAAAGAAAGTGGTCGAGTCATCAAGTGATGAAGATAGCTCAAGTGATGAAGACACAGCTATGTTCATCAAAACATTCAAGAAATTTGTAAGGAAAAATGATAAGTTTCAAAGGAAAGGAAAGAAGAGGGCATGCTATGAATGTGGCCAAACCGATCATTTCATAGCGGATTGTCCTAACAAAAAGGAACAAGAAGCCAAGAAGGAATACAAGAAGGACAAGTTCAAAAAGGGAGGCAAGAACAAGGGATATTTCAAGAAGAAGAAATATGGTCAAGCCCATATTGGTGAAGAATGGAACTCCGATGAAGAGAGTTCTAGCTCCGAAGAAGAGGAAGTGGTGGCAAACGTTGCCATCCAATCTACTTCAAGCTCGCAACTCTTCACCAACTTACAAGACGACTCCTACTTGTCTCATGGCAAAAGGAGATAAGGTAACTTTATTTAGTGATGATTTCTCAAATGATGATGATGATGAACAAATTGCCATGAAAAACAAAATGATTAAAAAATTTGGCTTGAATGGATATAATGTTATCACCAAATTAATGGAGAAGTTAGATAAAAGAAAAGCAACTCTTGATGCTCAAGAAGACTTGCTCATCCTTGAAAAGGAGAGAAACCTAGAGCTTCAAGAATTGCTACTCAATAAAGATGAAATGCTAGATGCCTTGACTAAGGAAGTATCTTTAGTCAAGATAACTATAGAGGATAAAGAAAAAGAAGTAACCATTATGAAAACCTCTATAGCTAATCTTGCAAATGAAAAGGATGCACTTGAATCAAGCATGTTAAGCTTGAATGTCCAAAACCAAGAACTTCAAGTGCAACTTGAAAATTGCAAGAACATCAATGCCTCATCTTTATTGATTGAATCTAAGTCTAGCTCCTCAAATAATACCTTTTGCAAACATTGTGCCAAATACCATGTTTCTTGTTGTTTAACTAACCATGCAAGTAAGAAAAGCCCACAGGTGAAGGTCAAAGAAATATTGAAGAGATGCTCTAGCAATGATGGGTTAAAGAAAGTTGAACCCAAGCACAAGTCCCTAAAGCCCAACAATAGAAAAAGGGGGCTTGGGTTCAACTCAGTTAAGGAAAACCCTAGCATAGTGCATAAGGGGTGGAGATCCCCCAAGTTCATAGAGGGAACCACCCTATATGATGCCTTGGGGAGGATTCACTCCTCAAATGACAAGTCAACTCAAGTAAAGGTAAACTTGAGTTCCACAAAGAGTAAGATGAAGGAAGCGGGATCAACAAGTGGAGAAAAATTTAATGCTCCCATTTCTCACTCTTATCTTTGTGATTATATGTTGACTTGGGATTTAGGGAAATTGATTGTTAAATATGTGGGTGCCTACACTAAAAGAAAAGTCATGAAAAGAAGTGTGTGGGTACCCAAGGCTATAACTAACACTGCAGGACCCAATTCAATTTAGGTACCTAAAAGCATAGCCTAAATTTGTTTTGCAGGTCTACTCCTCTGGTGGGTCAAGTTGGGTGCTTGACAGTGGATGTACAAATCACATGACCGGGAAGGAAGACATGTTTATTCCTTGCAACTAACTCAAGAAGCACAAGAAATTGTGTTTGGAGACGGTGGCAAGAGTAAGGTGATTGGTATTGGTAAAATTCCCATCTCTGACCAACAATCACTTTCAAATGTCTTACTAGTAGACTCTTTAAGCTATAATTTGATGTTTGTTTCACAACTTTGTGGAATGAGTTATAATTGTCTATTTTCTGATATGGATGTGAAGATCCTTAGAAGGGAGGATTCCTTTGTTGCCTTTACAGGTCGCTTGAAGGGCAAACTCTATCTTGTTGATTTCACAACAAGTAGAGTGACGCCTGAGACTTGTTTAGTGGAAAAATCCGACAAGGGTTGGCTTTGGCATCGCCTGCTAGCTCATGTTGGCATGAGGAACTTGGCCAAACTTCAAAAGGATAGTCACATTATTGGACTAACAAATGTTGTGTTTGAGAAGGATAGGGTTTGTGGCGCATGCCAAGCAGGAAAGCAACATGGAGTCCCACATCAATCAAAGAATGTGGTCACAACAAAAAGGCCATTGGAGCTTCTTCACATGGACCTCTTCGGACCTGTGGCTTACATCAGTATTGGTGGTAGTAAGTATGGGTTAGTTATTGTTGATGATTTTTCTCGTTTCACCTGGGTTTTCTTTTTGAGTGACAAAGGTGAAACACAAGAGACCTTGAAGAAATTCATGAGAAGAGCTCAAAATGAGTTTGAGCTTAAAATCAAGAAAGTGAGAAGTGACAATGGGACAGAATTCAAGAACACAGGTGTCGAAGAATTCTTAGGCGAAGAAGGAATCAAACATGAGTTCTCGGTTCCCTACACTCCACAACAAAATGGTGTTGTGGAAAGAAAGAACCGAACACTAATTGAAGCCGCTAGAACCATGTTGGATGAGTACAAGACCCCTGACAACTTTTGGGCAGAGGCAGTCAACACCGCTTGTCATGCAATCAACCGCCTTTATCTTCACAAGATCTACAAGAAGACTGCCTACGAGCTTCTCACTGGTAACAAACCTAAAGTTGATTATTTTAGAGTATTTGGTTGTAAATGCTTTATTCTTAACAAGAAAGTCAAGAGCTCAAAGTTTGCTCCTAGAGTGGACGAGGGTTTCTTGCTTGGTTATGCATCAAATGCGCATGGATATCGTGTTTTCAACAATACCACCGGTCTTGTTGAAATAGCGATAGACGTGACATTTGATGAGTCTAATGGCTCGCAAGGGCATGTTTCTAATGACACTGCAGGAAATGAAGAACCACCTTGTGAGGCCATAAAGAAGCTTGCAATAGGTGAAGTGAGACCTCAAGAAAAGGATGATGAGGAAGGAACTTTGTGGATGACCAATGAGGTTTTTGATGTGGGCGCAAAGGTGGTGGGTGACAAATCCTCCACCCAAGCAAACCCTTCAACCTCAAGTCATCCAAGTCTTGAAGAAAATCATTAACCCCAAAGGATGCCAACCATGGTAGAGGATGAACATGAAAGTGTTGATGGTGAAATACCTCTTGATCAAGTGGATGATGAGGAGGAGCAAATCCAAAGACAACCATCAGTGCCCCATCCTCGAGTCCATCATACCATTCAAAGAGATCATCCGGTGGACAACATCCTGGGTAGCATCAGGAGAGGGGTAACAACTCGATCCCGTTTAGCAAATTTTTGTGAATTTTACTCGTTTGTTTCCTCTCTTGAGCCACTCAAGGTTGAAGAAGCATTGGGTGATCCGGATTGGATAATTGCTATGCAAGAGGAGTTGAATAACTTCACCCGGAATGAAGTCTGGTCCTTGGTTCAAAGACCCAAGCAAAATGTGATTGGAACAAAATGGGTCTTTAGGAACAAACAAGATGAACATGGCGTTGTTACAAGAAACAAAGCACGGTTGGTTGCCCAAGGCTACACTCAAGTGGAAGGACTTGATTTTGGTGAAACATATGCACCGGTAGCAAGGTTAGAGTCAATTAGAATATTAATTGCCTATGCTACTAACCATGATTTCAAGTTATACCAAATGGACGTCAAGAGCGCATTTCTAAATGGACCACTACAAGAGAGCGTCTATGTGGAGCAACCACCGGGCTTTGAAGATCCAAGGAAGCTAAACCACGTCTATCTACTTCACAAGGCGCTCTACGGGCTTAAACAAGCCCCTAGAGCTTGGTATGACTGTCTTAAAGATTTTTTAGTTAAGAATGGATTTACAATAGGAAAAGCTGACTCTACATTATTTACTCACAAAGTTGATAATGAGTTATTTGTGTGCCAAATATATGTCGATGATATTATATTTGGTAGTACTAATGAAAAATTTTGTGACAAATTTAGCAAAGTAATGACGAACAGGTTTGATATGTCTATGATGGGCGAGCTCAAATACTTCCTGGGATTCCAAGTCAAACAACTCAAGGAAGGTACCTTTCTATGCCAAACAAAATATACAGAAGATATGCTCAAGAAGTTTGGCATAGAAAAGGCAAAGAACGCCAAGACTCCAATGTCATCAAATGGACATCTCGACCTAAATGAAGAAGGTAAACTGGTAGATCAAAAGTTATATAGATCAATGATAGGGTCACTGCTTTACTTATGTGCATCTAGACCTGACATCATGTTAAGTGTTTGCATGTGTGCCCGTTTTCAAGCTAATCCTAAAGATTGTCATCTTGTTGTCGTTAAGAGAATCCTAAGATACTTAGTCCACACCCAAAACCTAGGATTATGGTATCCTAAAGGCTCCCTTTTCGATTTACTTGGCTACTCTGACTTAGATTATGCCGGTTGCAAAGTAGATCGAAAAAGCACTACTGGGACTTGCCAATTCCTTGGGCGGTCCTTAGTGTCATGGAGTTCCAAGAAACAAAATTGTGTTGCACTTTCCACTGCAGAAGCTGAGTACATAGCAGCTGGTGCATGTTGTGCACAGTTGTTATGGATGAAGCAAACCCTTAGAGATTTTGATTGTGAGTTTAATAAGATTCCACTACTGTGTGATAATGAGAGTGCCATAAAACTTGCCAACAATCCTGTGCAACACTCTAGAACCAAACACATTGACATTAGACATCATTTCTTGAGAGACCATGAAGCCAAAGAAGATATCGAATTGTTTCATGTGAGCACCGAAAATCAACTAGCCGATATCTTCACAAAACCCCTTAATGAGACTAAGTTTTGCTTTCTTAGGAGTGAGCTAAATATCTTGGATTCTCGAAACGTGTCATAAAACTAAAATTTGAACACATGGTTGATGGATATAAAATTGTTGTATGCACAAAATGTCATGAGAAATACTGTTTTTATTATTAAAATTACTCATGTCATATATGTTAAGTGTTATTAAAGCCTTTCCGGGCAATATCTCAAAATAGGTTGAGTAAATCGGCTGAGTAGGCCACTCAACCGGTTTTCCCCTGGTGGAAACCGGTTGAACCGGTATAAAAACCGGTTGAACCGGTTTTGGCCACCTCTGCGTCCGTGCTGTCAGTCAGCGCCGCAGTCTGCGTCGTCTGTCTCGCAGACTGCGCTGTCAGTCTGGCAGAAATTCCACGCAGTCAACAACTTTTTCTGCGTGCTTTAACTGTTCACTATGACGCAAAACCGGTTGAACCGGTTTTATAACCGGTTGAACCGGTTTTGGTCCGCTGACCAGCCGACGCCGCCTCCTTTTTCTCCTCCCCTTCCTCCTTTCATTTCTTACCCATTCATTCCTTCCAGCTGCCATTGCCTACTCTTTTCCTCTCCCTCCCTCTCACTTTCACCACAAACCAAAGCCCATTTGTGCCATCAAATCCTTGGGAGTTTGTTGGAGATTTGTTCCTCTCGGCTTCCTCCATCAAATCCCTCAGTTTCGTTGGGATTTCTGTGGTTCAATCTTTAGATCGAGGTATTACCTTATTTCCTCATGTTTTTAATCAATCTCACCTGTTCTTGATTATCTTGTATACCGTTTCAAGGATACTTCTTAGTTTAGGTGATTGCAACACTTAAACTATCTTCTTTTGTCTCCAACATTGGTTGAGTTTAGTAGTTTGGTATTGTTCGTTGTAGTTGAACCGCTCGCATGAACGGTTGAAGTGCATGCTCAATATCATACGCATCTTTACTCAAATGTGTTTGTTAAAATCCTTGAACATCGATCTCCTCGCTCACCATAGGTTCTACTTTTTATCTTAAGGATGGTGCGTCAGAGGAACCCACCAGTTATTGAATCTGACTCCGATGATGATCAAGAAATTCATGAAGAAACTCCCCCGTGTTCCAGATCCAAACGCGGGCGAGGATCCGGAAATGTAATGCAAGGTGGTGAGGCCTCCGGGTCTCATGGTGCTCGCGGTCGAACGGGCCAGAATCCCTCCGGCCGGTCTCGACTTGCGGCAAACCCTCAAGCATGGGAGCCCACCAGTGATGATGATGGTGGCAAGGATGATGAAATTGACTTCCCCTCTGCCAACGCACCCATTCTCCGAGGATTGGTTCTCCACCGGGTGGAGGCTCGTCGATCTGCAAATGAGCCTATCATAGATTTTACTGCCAGCGGAGGGTCCGCTCTTCTCTAGGATCTCCGATTCCAAAACCCTACATTGCGTATTCGTGATGCTAGGATCGATGGTAATCGGTTCTGGACCCTTCATCATGTCGATTTTTATAACTCTGTGATTCTTCCCAAGAAGCATCAGCCTATTCTGCATCAGAGATACATCAACTAGGAAGGATGTGAAGCTATTGGAGATCCAGAGATGTCATAGGCTTTGAGGGCCTGTGAGAGGAAGAAAAATGAAGAATATTATGACATTCCAATATGATTGGAATGATGAGGTTATTGCTTAGTTCTACTCTACTCTTTGGATCAAGCTGGCCGATGAGGAAAGTCCCTATAACTGTCCTTATCTAAATTTCTATATCGAAGGCAGTTGGTACAAGGTGAGCTACCGGAGGTTTGCTCACATTCTTGGATTCTCTGATGAAGACATTTCTGAGGACAAGATTAAAATTCATGACTTTCGTCAACCCACCAGAGATGAAGCCCGGGATCTCCATATATCTGAGACTGGTAAATTTTGGGAGTCCACCAATCTGCATAAGTTTTACAGATATATTAACTCTCTCAGCAGAATGACTCTCATTCCAAAAGGAGGTAACCAAATGAATATCCTGGGCAAGAGCAAGGTCTTGCTCTCGTTTATGAAGCCAAATAGTTCAGAGAGTATCAATGTTTTTGACATGATTTGGTAGGAAATTATTCATGCTGCCTGCTTCCCTCTTAAGGGATGTCTTCACGCCCCCTTCATCATGAAAATGATTGAAGTGGTGACTCGATTTCGCTATGAGAAAGGCACAAGACATTTATCTTACACCCCCTTCTGGATTGATCCAAACAATCCAGCAGGGCGTCTGAGGAAAGCGCCTTCCAGCTCTCGTGGACCTGCTGCTGCCGGACCCTCGCGTCCATCTCCTGGTCGCGGATCTCCCACACCACGTGGTCGTGGTCGTGGTCGAGGTCGTGGTCGCGGGATGGGTGCGCGTCTGGCCCATGGTATTGCGGCATTCTTTTCCATGTGCAGAAATATACCTTCAGATGTGCATGAGCTGGCTCGGTGGAAGCGGGAGACTGACGATAATCTTCGTCGTCAAGCTTCCTCTATGGGTATGCCATTTGCCCCTCGTTCGCCTGATGTGCCTCTTCATCCCCCTCCTCCGGAAATCAATGAGTGGCACCAGCAGGCATATGGGGTGCCTTTCATGTCTCCAGAAGATGAAGAAGAAGATGAAGAAGTTTTTGATGATCGTGAGCAGTTTGTCCTGCCTCCCCACCAGGGGGATCCGGGTCAATCCTCTTCTTATCCTCCGCCCCAGGATCCTTTAGGAAGCTATCCTCCCCCAGCTCAGTCTGGGGAAGAACACTTTGCAACTCACCTGGCGCATCAGTTCTTTGATCCTCCTCCTCCTCCTCAGTGGTAATATGTGGTTGGTGGTTCTCTCTTTTTGGTGCTAGTTGCCAAAAGGGGGGAGAACGATTCTCATCTTAGCAGTACTTTTAATTTATGTAATGAACAATTGGTCTGTAATAATTATTCGCCTGACTTGTGATGCATATGGTGATGGCTTAGAGACAAACTTTTTAATGATGTGATGTGATGACCTTATTGTAATAGCCAGTAGTAACACTTCATATCTTATGCTATACAATGATGGACTTGTTTGTCTGCTATTCTTGTTATCATCACATCTTAATATACTTCTGTTGCATCCCTCAATCTTTTTGTGCATTGTGTTGGTTGTTCACTCTCTCTAAATATGTTGCGAATTGACATATTAAGTCAATATGAATGTTACAAAACTCATGCACATATTTAGGGGGGAGGTGCGCATACACAAGTACTTATATCTCGCCTGTGTTCTTACTTTTTAAAATTTTTTATCTCTACTCTAGTTTGTTTTGGCATTAATCACCAAAAAGGGGGAGATTGTAAGTGCAATCAACCCTAATTAAGGGTTTTGGTGATTAAATGACAAAACAAACAGAGATTCTAACAAGTTTGCTCCTAGCATGTACACAGTTATTCTACAGACAGGAGAAGCACAGCTCAAGCACAGCGGATTTAAATTCTACATCATACGGCGTGCTCCAAGTGCTTGGAAACAACGACAGTGTTCATTTTATAATTCTTGAGTTATAGGAATCGTCGTACAATTAAGAGGGATCCGCAATGGTTAAGTAAGTAATGCAATGAGCTAAGTTCAAAATCCTTCAAAATCATCTTAGAGAACACTTTTCCAGATCATGAATGCCTTTGTGAAAAACCATTTTTACTTCCCACAAGAGTTCCACCTTTGTTCACTTCAAAATGTTCAAAACTTGCTTTTCAGCCTTTGAAACCGGTTCAACCGGACTTGAAACCGATTCAACCGGTTTCTGGACTGTTTTTCTGCCATCCCTGCTCTGACCTGTCTGACAGTCAGAGCTGTCAGAAAAATCGTTGCAGATATTTTTGAGAAACCGGTTCAACCGGAATTTTTCCCGGCTCAACCGATTTTGGATCCGGTCGAGTCCTCGGCTGAGTAGATCAGTGAACCGAGATCTTCTTGGTGGAAACCGATTCAACTGGTTTTTGGCTCTTTTCTCCCAACGACTGCCAGCTTTTGGGGGATCCTTTAAATACCCCCCACACTCTCTCTCTTCATCACTTCTGCTCTCTCCACGAATTCTCAGCTGACCAAACCCCAAACAAAGGCATTCATTTCACATCTCACACCCGAAATCGCATCTCCTTCAATCGCTTGAAGGATCCTTGGTGTGAGGTGAAGTTGATCTAACGCGCTGTCAATTTCATCTTGATTCTCCCATTCTCTTTGTTCTTGAGCTCATTGCAAACTTAACCTTGTGCGTATGTGTTACTCTTGAAGCCTTGTGTTCCTTGACGGTTAGAGGTTGCTTGGGAGTCTCCAAATTTGTGGACGACCCCAAGAAGTTTGTATTACCCGCTCTTTGAGCAAATTTGAGAAAAGATTGCCTTGACCTTGGTGGTCGGCTTGTGAAGGATTAGGGTTGGAAAAGACCTGGCCCTTTGTGGGCTCCTCAATGAGGAGTAGGACACCTTTGTGGTGGTTGCCGAACCTCGAGATAAATCGTGTGTTCTTGTGCGGTCTTGTTAAGTGCCTTAAATTGTTGGTTGGTTCATATTCATCTATTTGAGTGGATTTTCTGTAGGGCAAGTCATTAGCAAAATCTTTCACTACTTCGTCATATTTGTTTAACTGGTTATTTAATCTAAGTTGAGCACGTTCAAACTTGTTCAGTTGTAAACAAAATCAACTGAACCGGTTTGCACCAGTGCAACTTTAATTTGACCTATCTCGAAGTTTTTAGTGAAAAATTTCAGGTGTAGCCTATTCACCCCCCCTCTAGGCTACTTTCATACGCCATCAACCGGTTGTATCTTCACCGAATCCTCAAGAAGACATCTTATGAACTCCTCACCGGTAAAAATCCAAATGTTTCATATTTTAGAGTCTTTGGTAGCAAATGTTTTATTCTTGTTAAAAGAGGTAGAAAATCCAAATTTGCTCCTAAGGCTGTAGAAGGCTTTTTACTTGGTTATGATTCAAACACAAGGGCATATAGAGTCTTTAACAAGTCCACTGGACTAGTTGAAGTTTCTTGTGACATTGTGTTTGATGAGACTAACGGCTCTCAAGTAGAGCAAGTTGATCTTGATGAGCTAGATGATGAAGAGGCTCCATGCATCGCGCTAAGGAACATGTCCATTGGAGATGTGTGTCCTAAGGAATTCGAAGAGCCTACACAAGCCCAAGATCAACCATCATCTTCCTCCATGCAAGCATCTCCACCAACTCAAGATGAGGATCAAGCTTAAGATGATGAAAATGAAGATCAAGAAGATGAGCCACCTCAAGAGGAGGACAATGATCAAGGGTGAGATGCCAATGATCAAGACAAGGAGGATGAGCAAGATCCAAGACCGCCACACCCAAGAGTCCACCAAGCAATCCAACGAGATCACCCCGTGAACACCATCCTCGGCGATATTCATAAGGGGGTAACCACTCGATCTCGTGTTGCTCATTTTTGTGAATATTACTCTTTTGTTTCCTCTATTGAGCCACACAGGATAGAGGAAGCACTTCAAGATTCGGATTGGGTGTTGGCGATGCAAGAGGAGCTCAACAACTTCACGAGGAATGAGGTATGGCATTTAGTTCCACGTCCTAACCAAAATGTTGTAGGAACCAAGTGGGTCTTCCGCAACAAGCAAGATGAGCATGGTGTGGTGACAAGGAACAAGGCACGACTTGTGGCCAAGGGATATTCACAAGTCGAAGGTTAGGATTTTGGTGAAACCTATGCACCCGTAGCTAGGCTTGAGTCAATTCGCATACTACTTGCCTATGCTACTTACCATGGCTTTAAGCTTTATCAAATGGACGTGAAGAGTGCCTTCCTCAATGGACCAATCAAGGAAGAGGTCTATGTTGAGCAACCTCCCGGCTTTGAAGATAGTGAGTATCCTAACCATGTCTATAAACTCTCTAAGGCGCTTTATGGGCTCAAGCAAGCCCCAAGAGCATGGTATGAATGCCTAAGAGATTTTCTTATCACTAATGGCTTCAGAGTCGGAAAGGCCGATCCTACTCTCTTTAGTAAAACAATTGAAAATGATTTGTTTGTATGCCAAATTTATGTTGATGATATCATATTTGGGTCTACTAACAAATCTATTTGTGAAGAGTTTAGTAGGACATTGATACAAAAGTTCGAAATGTCTATGATGGGGGAGTTGAAGTATTTTCTAGGATTTCAAGTCAAGCAACTCCAAGAGGGCACCTTCATTAGCCAAACGAAGTACATTCAAGACATACGCACCAAGTTTGGAATGAAGGATGCCAAGCCCATCAAGACACCCATGGGAACCAATGGGCATCTCGACCTCGACACGGGAGGTAAATCCGTAGATCAAAAGGTATACCAGTCGATGATAGGATCTTTACTCTATTTATGTGCATCTCGACCGGATATTATGCTTTTCGTATGCATGTGTGCAAGGTTCCAAGCCGATCCTAAGGAAGTTCACCTTAGGGCCGTGAAGCGAATCTTGAGATATTTAGTTCATACACCTAAGTTTGGTCTTTGGTACCCCAAGGGATCCTCTTTTGATTTATTAGGGTATTCCGATGCTGATTGGGCAGGGTGTAAGATTGATAGGAAGAGCACATCAGGGATTTGTCAGTTTCTGGGAAGATCCCTGGTGTCTTGGGCTTCAAAGAAACAAAACTCAGTAGCTCTTTCTACCGCCGAAGCCAAGTACATTGTCGCAGGCTATTGTTGCGCACAACTACTTTGGATGAGGCAAACCCTTAGGGATAAGTCCCTCTCCTATGTGATAATGAGAGTGCAATCCGCATGGCGTATAATCCCGTTGAACACAGCCGCACTAAGCACATAGCCATTCGGTATCACTTTTTGAGAGATCACCAACAAAGGGGGGATATCGAGATAGCCTATATTAACACCAAAGATCAATTGGCCGATATCTTTACCAAGCCATTAGATGAGAAAACCTTTACCAAACTTAGGAATGAGCTAAATATTCTTGATTCTAGGAATTTTGATTGATTCTTTGCACACATAGCTCATTTATATACCTTTGATCATATCTCTTTTATGTCTACGACTAATGTGTTTTCAAGTGTAATCATATGCTTAGTCATAGAATTGAAAGGGAAATGGAGTATTCGGCAAAGAAGGCGCTTCCACTCAACTCCATTGGTATTTGCCGATATTCCGCCTAGTTCTCCACTTTGGTATAATCTTCACTCATATTTATTTGTTTGCCAAAGGGGGATAAAGTTTGAAAAATGGCTTATATTTCACTCACAAGGATCCATTTTTGGCGATTCATGCCAAAGGGGGAGAAAGTATGAGCCCAAAGCAAAAGGACCGCACCACCACCAAATTTTAAAATGAAGTTTTCAAATTGATATCTTAATGTGTTTTCAAAAGGGGAGAAAGTTCTAGTATCTTCAAAAACTTGTAAAACCCTCTTGAACACTAAGAGGAGAATTTCATTGAGGGGGAGTTTTGTTTAAGTCAAAGGAAAAGCGTTTGAAATAGGGGAGAAAATTTCAAATCTTGAAAATGCTTCTTTCAATCTTATTCATATACCTTTGACTATTTGCAAAAGGTTTTTGAAAAGAATCTTCCAAAAGATTTGCAAAAACAAAACTCGTGGTGTAAGCGTGGTCCAAAATTTTAAATAAGAAGAAAACCATCCGTGCATATCTAGTAGAAATAATTATTGGTTTCATTCCAAGCAACCTTTGCACTTACTTTATGAAAACTAGTTCAATTCAGCACTTTTATATTTGCTTTGGTTTGTGTTGGCATCAATCACCAAAAAGGGGGAGATTGAAAGGGAAATAGGGTCAAACCTTTTTCCAAATGAATTTTGGTGGTTGAATTGCCCAACACAAATTTTTGGACTAACTAGTTTGCTCTAGAATATATGTTCTACAGGTGCTAAAGGTTCACAACAAACCAATACAAAGTTAAAAGAAAGGGTTCAAAACAAAGGAGCAAAGTAAACCGAAGGCAGCCCTGGTCTGGCGCACCGGACTGTCCGGTGTGCCACCGAACAGTGTCTAGTGCACCAGGGGGGATCAACTCTGGACTTGCCAGCTTCGGGAATTTGGGGAGCCACTCCGCTATAATTGAGAGCACCTAGAGGGGGGGTGAATAGGTGATCCTGTAACACTTAAAACTTAAACCACAAAAACTTGGTTAAGTGTTAGCGCAATAACCGCCAAGTGGCTAGAGAGGAGTCTTCAACAAAACACAATAACCAACAAGAGATCAATCACAGAGATGGCACTGTGGTTATCCCATGGTTCGGCCAAGACCAACGCTTGCCTACTCCACGTTGTGGCGTCCCAACGGACGAGGGTTGCAATCAACCCCTCTCAAGCGGTCCAAAGACCCACTTGAATACCACGGTGTTTTGCTTACTTTTCTTAATCCCGTTTGCGAGGAATCTCCACAACTTGGAGCCTCTCTCCCTTACACTTGAAGTTCACAAAAAAGCACGGAGCAAGGGAGGGATTAGCAACTCACACAAGACACTAAGATCACAGCAAATACGCACACACAAGACCCAGACTTAAGCTCAAAAGACTAGCACACTAGAACGGGGCTTAAATCACTAGAATGTCGAACAAGTGCGCAAGAATGGAGTGTGGGTGATCAAGAGTGCTCAAGGAATGCTTGGTGTGCTCCTCCATGCGTCTAGGGGTCCCTTTTATAGCCCCAAGGCAGCTAGGAGCCATTGAGAGCAATCCTGGAAGGCAGATCTTGCCTTCTGTCGACTGGCGCACCGGACAGTCCGGTGCACCACCGGACACTGTCCGGTGCAGATATCCTTCCTTATTTGGCGAAGCCGACCGTTGGAGTCTGAGAGCCGTTGGCGCACCGGACAGTCCGGTGCACCAATGTGATCGTTGGCTCGGCCACGCGTCACGCGCGGAATCCTCGGCCGACCGTTGCCCGGCTGACTGTTGACTCACCGGACAGTCCGGTGCACCACCGGACCGACCGGTGCACCACCGGACCGACCGGTGAATTTTAGCCATACGCCGTTGATCATCTCCCGAGAACGACGAGTTCGCCTGTGAACGGCTCACCGGACAGTCCGGTGCACCACCGGACAGACCGGTGAATTATAGCCGTACACCGCCGTCGAAGTCCCGAGAGCGGACTGTTCGCCAGAGCCAGCCTGGCACACCGGACACTGTCCGGTGCACCACCGGACAGTCCGGTGAACCCAGACTGAGCAGACTTTGGCTGAACTTAGCCACCTCTTCTCTAACTCGATTTTTCCTGTTTCCAGCACTTAGACACAATACATTTGTCCATAAAACAATGTACTAAGTCTAGAAACATACCTTTTGACATGATTTGCACTTTGTCTACCATTTTTCATAGATTAACACAAATGCACTTGTGTTGGCACTCAATCACCAAAATACTTAGAAATGGCCCAAGGGCACATTTCCCTTTCAATCTCCCCCTTTTTGGTGATTTATGCCAACACAACATAAAGCAACTAGAACAAGTGCAATTTCAATGCAAATGAAAATCAAAAGTTGTTTTGAAACAATTTTGGCATATATGAATCACCCTTTGCCACCACTTGGTTTGTTTTTGCAAATCAAACTTAAATTCCTATCTCTAAGTCAAATTCACTTGTAGAGACATAAGGAGAGGTATTCCAAAGGAAATTGATCAAGGATTTCAAAAACTCCCCCTTTTTCCCATAATCAACACTTCTCCCCACAAGAGGCCAACTTTTGACAAAAGAGACAATAAAGAGTTTTGCCAAACCAAAAGCTCTAATCTACCATTTTCAAAATTTCTCAAGTGGTAGCTGATCCATCTATTGCTTTGGCCTTTATTTTCTCCCCCTTTGGCATCAAGCACCAAAACGGGATCAATCTTGGCCCTTTAACCCCATTGCCTCACCAAAATCTTCAAATAAGAATATAAAGGCAATAGAAGGACTTGAGATGAACTCGGAATAAGTTACCCTCTCATCGGAGTGCAGTGGAAGTCTTTCATGGTCCAAGTCCACCTTTTCCCTTTCAAACCTCCTTTGAGACTAAATCAAGCAAACTCAAGCAAACAGTTAGTCTCAAAGGGTCAAGTTGTAGCACAACTCCCCCTAAATATGTGCATCACTTGCACACGGACTTGTGAGGTCCGAGGAGTGTTTGTACAACTTGAGCACCACAAGTAAGCAACAAAATGCATAAGGAACATGATCAAAGGCATAAATACATGTATGCTATGAATCAATCCAAGTTCCGCGAATCTAGGACATTTAGCTCACTACGCAGCCTGCAAAAGGTCTTTTCATCTAAAGGCTTAGTGAAGATATCGGCTAGCTGGTTCTCGGTGCTAACATGAAACACTTCGATATCTCCCTTTTGCTGGTGGTCTCTCAAAAAGTGATGCCGGATGTCAATGTGCTTTGTGCGGCTGTGCTCAACAGGATTTTCCGCTATTCGGATAGCACTCTCATTGTCACATAGGAGTGGGACTTTGCTCAGATTGTAGCCAAAGTCCCGGAGGGTTTGCCTCATCCAAAGTAGTTGCGCACAACACTGTCCTGCGGCAACGTACTCGGCCTCAGCGGTGGATAGGGCAACGGAAGTTTGTTTCTTAGAATTCCACGACACCAGGGACCTTCCTAAGAATTGGCACGTCCCCGATGTACTCTTCCTATCGACCTTACATCCAACATAGTCGGAATCTGAATATCCAATCAAGTCAAAGTTAGACCCCTTTGGATACCAGATCCCGAAGCAAGGCGTAGCGACTAAATATCGAAGAATTCGCTTCACAGCCATTAAGTGACACTCCTTAGGATCGGATTGAAATCTAGCACACATGCATACGCTAAGCATAATATCCGGTCTACTAGCACATAAATAAAGCAAAGAACCTATCATGGACCGGTATGCTTTTTGATCAACAGACTTACCTCCTTTGTTGAGGTCGGTGTGTCCGTCAGTTCCCATCGGCGTCTTTGCGGGCTTGGCGTCCTTCATCCCAAACCGCTTTAGCAAGTCTTGCGTGTACTTCGTTTGGGAGATGAAAGTGCCGTCCTTGAGTTGCTTCACTTGGAACCCAAGGAAGTAGTTCAACTCGCCCATCATCGACATCTCGAATTTCTGCGTCATCACCCTGCTGAACTCTTCACAAGACTTTTGGTTAGTAGAACCAAATATTATGTCATCGACATAAATTTGGCACACAAAAAGATCACCATCGCAAGTCTTAGTGAAAAGAGTTGGATCGGCTTTCCCAACCTTGAAAGCATTAGCAATTAAAAAGTCTCTAAGGCATTCATACCATGCTCTTGGGGCTTGCTTAAGTCCATAGAGCGCCTTAGAGAGCTTACACACGTGGTCGGGGTACTGTTCATCCTCGAAGCCAGGGGGTTGCTCCACGTACACCTCCTCCTTGATCGGCCTGTTGAGGAAAGCGCTCTTCACATCCATTTGGTACAACCTGAAAGAATGGTGAGCGGCATATGCTAGCAAAATATGAATTGATTCTAGCCTAGCCACAGGAGCAAACGTCTCCTCAAAGTCCAAACCTGCGACTTAGGCATAACATTTTGCCACAAGTCGAGCCTTGTTCCTCGTCACCACCCCGTGCTCGTCCTGTTTGTTGCGGAACACCCATTTGGTTCCCACAACATTTTGCTTGGGACGAGGCACCAGTGTCCAAACTTCATTGCGCTTGAAGTTGTTGAGTTCCTCCTGCATGGCCAACACCCAGTCCGGATCTAGCAAGGCCTCTTCTACCCTAAAAGGCTCAATAGAAGAGACAAAGGAGTAATTCTCACAAAAATTAACTAATCTTGAACGAGTAGTTACTCCCTTGCTAATATCACCCAATATTTGGTCGACGGGATGATCCCTTTGAATCGTCGCTCGAACTTGGGTTGGAGGTGCCTGAGGTGCTTCTTCCTCTTCAACTTGAACATCCTGTGCTCCCCCTTGATCACGCGCCTCCTCATGATGAACCTGTTCATCGTCTTGAGTTGGGGGATGCACCGTAGTTGAGGAAGAAGGTTGATCTTGATCCAATTGTTCCTGTGGTCGCACATCGCCAATCGCCATGGTGCGTATTGCGGCCGTTGGAACGTCTTCTTCATCTACATCATCAAGATCAACAACTTTCTCTCTTGGAGAGCCATTAGTCTCATCAAATACAACGTCGCTAGAGACTTCAACCAAACCCGATGATTTGTTGAAGACCCTATACGCCTTTGTATTTGAGTCATAACCTAATAAAAACCCTTCTACAGCTTTGGGAGCAAATTTAGAAGTTCTACCTTTCTTCACAAGAATATAGCACTTGCTCCCAAATACACGAAAATAAGACACATTGGGTTTGTTACCAGTTAGCAGCTCATATGAAGTCTTCTTGAGGAGGCGGTGAAGATAGACCCTATTGATGGCGTGGCAAGCCGTGTTCACGGCTTCCGACCAAAAACGCTCGGGGGTCTTGAACTCTCCAAGCATAGTCCTCGCCATATCGATGAGCGTCTTGTTCTTCCTCTCTACCACACCATTTTGCTGAGGTGTGTAGGGAGCGGAGAACTCGTGCTTGATCCCCTCCTCCTCAAGGAACTCCTCCACTTGAAGATTCTTGAATTCGGACCCGTTGTCGCTCCTTATCTTCTTCACTTTGAGCTCAAACTCATTTTGAGCTCTCCTGAGGAAGCGCTTGAGGGTCCCTTGGGTTTCAGATTTATCCTGCAAAAAGAATACCCAA
This sequence comes from Zea luxurians, assembly GCA_029449295.1. Classification (NCBI taxonomy): domain Eukaryota; kingdom Viridiplantae; phylum Streptophyta; class Magnoliopsida; order Poales; family Poaceae; genus Zea; species Zea luxurians. The sequence goes on from JAOPSE010000003.1 coordinate 23,940,428, forward strand.
GTGAAGCGAGAAAAATCATCAACTATAACAAGACCATACTTACTTCCTCCTATACTTAGATAGGCGATGGGTCCGAAGAGGTCCATATGAAGCATCTCCAGGGGTCTTGATGTGGTCATCACATTTTTGGTGTGATGAGAGCCTCCCACCTGTTTCCCTGCTTGACAAGCTGCACAAGGTCTATCTTTTTCGAAATGTACATTGGTTAGACCTATCACGTGTTCTCCCTTTAGAAGCTTGTGGAGGTTCTTCATCCCCACATGTGCTAAGCGGCGATGCCACAGCCAGCCCATGCAAGTCTTAGCAATTAAGCATGCATCTAGACCGGCTTCTTCTTTTGCAAAATCAACCAAATAAAGTTTGCCGTCTAGTACACCCTTAAAAGCCAGTGAACCATCACATCTTCTAAAGACAGACACATCTACATTTGTAAATAGACAATTATATCCCATTTTGCATAATTGACTAACAGATAGCAAATTATATCCAAGCGACTCAACTAAAAACACATTAGAAATAGAGTGCTCAGCTGAAATAGCAATTTTACCTAACCCTTTTACCTTGCCTTGGTTCCCATCACCGAATATTATTGAATCTTGGGAATCCTTATTTTTGACGTAGGAGGTGAACATCTTCTCCCCCGTCATATGGTTTGTGCATCCGCTGTCGATAATCCAGCTTGAACCCCCGGATGCATAAACCTGCAAGACAAATTTAGGCTTGGGTTTTAGGTACCCAACTCTTGTTGGGTCCTACAAGGTTAGTCACAATTGTCTTAGGGACCCAAATGCAAGTTTTATCTCCCTTGCATCTTGCCCCTAATTTCCTAGCAATTACCTTCTTACCCTTCCTACAAATGGTAAATGAAGCATTGCAAGCATGATATATTGTAGATGGTTCATTAACTTTCCTAGGAACATTAACAACATTTCTCCTAGGCATATTATGAACAACATTTCTCCTACTAACATTTCTATCATGCACATAGGAAGAACTAGAAGCAAACATGGCATGAGAATCAAAAGCATCATATGCATTATAACTCATAAGCATTTCTAGATTGTCTCTTGTCATGATACATAAAAGCATGGTTCTTTTTAGCACTAGTAGCCATAGGGGCCTTCCCTTTCTCCTTGGTGGAGATGGGAGCCTTATGGCTTGTTAAGTCCTTGGCTTCCCTCTTGAAGCCAAGTCCATCCTTAATTGAGGGGTGTCTACCAATCGTGTAGGCATCCCTTGCAAATTTTAGCTTATCGAAATCACTTTTGCTAGTCTTAAGTTGGGCATTAAGACTAGCCAATTCATCATTTAATTTGAAAATTGAAACTAGGTGTTCACTACAAGCATCAATATCAAAATCTTTACACCTAGTGCAAATCATAACATGTTCTACACAAGAATTGGATTTATTTGCTACTTCTACTTTAGCATTTAAATCATTGTTAACACTTTTTAAAGTAGAAATGGTTTCATGACAAGTAGATAGTTCATAAGAAAGCATTTCATTTCTTTTAACTTCTAAAGCATAGGATTTTTGTGCCTCTACAAATTTATCATGTTCTTCATACAACAAATCCTCTTGCTTTTCTAAAAGCCTATCCTTTTCATTCAAGGCATCAATCAATTCATTGATTTTATCAATTTTATTTCTATCCAATCCCTTGAACAAGCTAGAGTAATCTATTTCCTCATCGCTAGAATCATCATCACTTGAAGAAGCATAAGTGGTATCCCGAGTACATACCTTCTTCTCCTTCGCCATGAGGCATGTGTGATGCTCATTGGGGAAGAGGGATGACTTGTTGAAGGCAGTGGCGGCGAGTCCTTCATTGTCGGAGTCGGAGGAGGAGCAATCCGAATCCCACTCCTTTCCGATATGTGCCTCGCCCTTGGCCTTCTTGTAACTCTTCTTCTCCCTCTTGTTTCCCTTTTCCTGGTCACTATCATTGTCGGGACAGTTAGCAATAAAATGACCAAGCTTACCACATTTGAAGCATGAGCGCTTCCCCTTTGACTTGGTCTTGCTTGGCTGTCCCTTGCGACCCTTAAGCGCCGTCTTGAAACGCTTGATGATGAGGGCCATCTCTTCATCATTGAGACCTGTCGCCTCAACTTGCGCCACCTTGCTAGGTAATGCCTCCTTGCTTCTCGTTGCCTTGAGAGCAATGGGTTGAGGCTCATTGATTGGACCATTTAGTGTGTCGTCCATGTACCTCGCCTCCTTGATCATCATTCGCCCGCTTACGAATTTTCCAAGGACTTCTTCGGGCGACATTTTGGTGTACCTGGGATTCTCACGAATATTATTCACCAAATGAGGATCAAGAACGGTAAAGGACCTTAGCATTAGTCGGACGACGTCGTGGTCCGTCCATCGCGTGCTTCCATAGCTCCTTATTTTGTTGATAAGGGTCTTGAGCCGGTTGTATGTTTGGGTTGGCTCCTCGCCCCTTATCATTGCAAATCTTCCGAGCTCGCCTTCTACCAACTCCATCTTGGTGAGTAAGGTGATGTCATTCCCCTCATGAGAGATCTTGAGGGTGTCCCAGATTTGCTTGGCATTGTCCAAGCCGCTCACCTTATGGTACTCATCCCTGCATAAGGAGGCTAACAACACAGTAGTAGCTTGTGCATTTCTATGAATTTGTTCATTAATAAAAATAGGACTATCCGAGCTATCAAATTTCATCCCATTCTCAACAATCTCCCATATGCTTGGATGGAGAGAGAACAGGTGACTACGCATTTTGTGGCTCCAAAATCCGTAGTCCTCCCCATCAAAGTGTGGAGGCTTGCCGAGAGGAATGGAGAGCAAATGTGAATTTGAACTTTGAGGAATACGCGAATAATCGAAAGAAAAGTTTGAGTTAACCGTCTTTCGTTTGTCGTAGTCATGGTCGTCGTTGTCCTTATGGGAAGAAGTGGACTCATCACTGTCGTCGTAGTAGATGATCTCCTTGATGCGTCTCGTCTTCTTCTTCTTTCCATCTTTGCGTCTGTGGCCTGAGCCCGAGTCGGTAGGCTTGTCATCCTTCGGCTCGTTGACGAAGGACTCCTTCTCTTTATCATTGATCACGATTCCCTTCCCCTTAGGATCCATCTCTTCGGGCGATTAGTCCCTTTGTGAAGAGAACGGCTCTGATACCAATTGAGAGCACCTAGAGGGGGGGTGAATAGGTGATCCTGTAACACTTAAAACTTAAACCACAAAAACTTGGTTAAGTGTTAGCGCAATAACCGCCAAGTGGCTAGAGAGGAGTCTTCAACAAAACACAATAACCAACAAGAGATCAATCACAGAGATGGCACGGTGGTTATCCCGTGGTTCGGCCAAGACCAACGCTTGCCTACTCCACGTTGTGGCGTCCCAACGGACGAGGGTTGTAATCAACCCCTCTCAAGCGGTCCAAAGACCCACTTGAATACCACGGTGTTTTGCTTGCTTTTCTTAATCCCGTTTGCGAGGAATCTCCACAACTTGGAGCCTCTCGCCCTTACACTTGAAGTTCACAAAGAATCACGGAGCAAGGGAGGGATTAGCAACTCACACAAGACACTAAGATCACAGCAAATACACACACACAAGACCCAGACTTAAGCTCAAAAGACTAGCACACTAGAACGGGGCTTAAATCACTAGAATGTCGAACAAGTGCGCAAGAATGGAGTGTGGGTGATCAAGAGTGCTCAAGGAATGCTTGGTGTGCTCCTCCATGCGCCTAGGGGTCCCTTTTATAGCCCCAAGGCAGCTAGGAGCCGTTGAGAGCAATCCTGGAAGGCAGATCTTGCCTTCTGTCGACTGGCGCACCGGACAGTCCGGTGCACCACCGGACACTGTCCGGTGCAGATATCCTTCCTTATTTGGCGAAGCCGACCGTTGGAGTCTGAGAGCCGTTGGTGCAATGGACACTGTCCGGTGCACACCGGACAGTCCGGTGCACCAATGTGACCGTTGGCTCGGCCACGCGTCACGCGCGGAATCCTCGGCTGACCGTTGCCCGGCTGACTGTTGACTCACCGGACAGTCCGGTGCACCACCGGACCGACCGGTGAATTTTAGCCGTACGCCGTTGATCATCTCCCGAGAACGACGAGTTCGCCTGTGAACGGCTCCCCGGACAGTCCGGTGCACCACCGGACAGACCGGTGAATTATAGTCGTACACCGCCATCGAAGTCTCGAGAGCGGCCTGTTCGCCAGAGCCAGCCTGGCACACCGGACACTGTCCGGTGCACCACCGGACAGTCCGGTGAACCCAGACTGAGCAGACTTTGGCTGAACTTAGCCATCTCTTCTCTAACTCGATTTTTCCTGTTTCCAGCACTTAGACACAATACATTAGTCCATAAAACAATGTACTAAGTCTAGAAACATACCTTTTGACATGATTTGCACTTTGTCTACCATTTTTCATAGATTAACACAAATGCACTTGTGTTGGCACTCAATCACCAAAATACTTAGAAATGGCCCAAGGGCACATTTCCCTTTCAATAATTCACCAGACTGTCCGGTGTAACACCGGACTGTCCGGTGTTCCAGTGGAGCAACGGCTACTTCGCGCCAACGGTCGTCTGCAAAGGAACAGTGAAAGTGAACAATCCGCGCCTGCACGCGCAGAAGTCAGAGCAGGCGCCAGAAGGCGCACCAGACAGTGAATAGTGATTGTCCGGTGCACCACTGGACTATTCGGTGGCCCCACATGTCAGAGCTCCAACGGTCGAACCCTAACGGTTGGGTGACGTGGCTGGCGAACCGGACAGTGTCTGGTGGCGCACCGGACTGTCCGGTGCGCCATACGACAGCAGCCTTCCCCAACGACCACTTTGGTGGTTGGGGCTATAAATACCCCCAACCACCAACACTTCAAGGCATCTAAGTTTTCAGCTATTGCATTCAATACAAGAGCTCTAGACTTCACTCCAAGACACAAACAAAGAGATCAAATCCTCTCTCAAGTCTAAAGATCATTACAATCAAATAGTGACTAGTGAGAGAGTGATATTTGTGTTCTTTTGAGTTCTTGCGCTTGGATTGCCTTCTTCCTTCCTCATTTCTTGTTCTCAAGTGTTTTGTAACCAAGGCAAGAGACACCAAGTGTGTGGTGGTCCTTGCGGGGTCTAAGTGACCTGTGAGATAAAGAGAAAGCTCACTCGGTCTAAGTGACCGTTTGAGAGAGGGAAAGGGTTGAAAGAGACCCGGTCTTTGTGACCACCTCAACGGGGAGTAGGTTTGCAAGAACCAAACCTCGGTAAAACAAATCACCGCGTCTCACTCTTATTTTGCTAGTGATTTTTTTTCGCCCTCTCTTTCGGACTCGATTATATTTCTAACGCTAACCCCGACTTGTAGTTGTGCTTAAGTTTATAATTTTCAGATTCCGCCTATTCACCCCCCCCCTCTAGGAGACTTTCAAAAAACCCTTCTACAGCTTTGGGTGCAAATTTGGAATGTCTACCTTTCTTCACCAAAATGTAGCATTTGCTCCCAAACACACGAAAGTAAGAGACATTGGGTTTGTTACCGGTAAGGAGTTCGTAGGAGGTCTTCTTGAGGAGACGATGCAGATAGAGCCGGTTTATGGCGTGGCAAGCTGTGTTCACAGCTTCCGACCAAAACCGCTTGGGCGTCTTGAACTCTCCAAGCATCGTCCTCGCCATGTCGATAAGTGTCCTGTTCTTTCTCTCTACCACACCGTTTTGCTGTGGTGTGTAGGGAGTGGAGAACTCGTGCTTGACACCTTCTTCCTCAAGGTACTCCTCCACTTGCAGATTCTTGAACTCGGACCCGTTGTCGCTTCTTATCTTTTTCACCTTGAGCTCAAATTCGTTTTGAGCTCGCCTTAGAAAGCGCTTGAGGGTCCCTCGGGTTTCTGATTTATCCTGCAAAAAGAACACCCACGTGAAGCGGGAAAAATCATCAACAATAACAAGACCATACTTACTTCCCCCAATGCTAAGGTAGGCAACGGGTCCGAAGAGGTCCATATGTAGTAGCTCCAGTGGTCTTGATGTTGTCATCACATTCTTGTTGTGATGAGTGCTCCCTACTTGTTTTCCTGCCTAGCAAGCTGCACAAGGTCTATCTTTCTCGAAGCAGACATTGGTTAGTCCTAACACATGTTGTCCCTTTAGAAGTTTATGAAGGTTCTTCATCCCAACATGTGCTAGATGGCGATGCCACAGCCAGCCCATGCTAGTCTTAGCTATTAAGCATGCATCTAGATCGGCCTTCTCTTTCGAAAAATCAACTAAGTAGAGTTTGTCGTCTAATACACCCTTAAATGCTAATGAACCATCACTCCTTCTAAAGACAGAAACATCAACATTTGTAAACAAACAATTGTAGCCCATGTGGCACAATTGACTTACAGACAGGAGATTATAACCAAGCGACTCTACTAGAAATACGTTTGAAATGGAGTGCTCGTTGGTGATGGCTATCTTGCCCAAGCCTTTGACCTTGCCTTGGTTCCCATCTCCAAATATTATCGTATCCTGGGAATCCTTGTTCTTGACGTAGGAGGTGAACATCTTCTTCTCCCCCGTCATGTGGATTGTGCATCCGCTGTCAATAATCCAGCTTGAGCCCCCGGATGCATAAACCTGCAAGGCAATTTACACTTGGGTTTTAGGTACCCAACTCTTATTGGGTCCTACAAGGTTAGTCACAATAGCCTTTGGGACCCAAATACAAGTCTTGTCTCCCTTGCATTTGGATCCCAACTTTCTAGCAACTACCTTTTCATTTTTACATAAAAGCGCAAATGAAGTGTTGCAAGCATGGTAAATGGTAGAGGGTTCATTACATGTTCTCCTAGGCACATGAGACACAACATTACTTTGTCTAGGACTACTTCTACCATGCACAAAAGTAGAGCTAGAAGCAAACATAGCATGAGAATCATTATAAGCAACACAACTCCTATCATAATGAGCATTCCTAGAAAATTTTCTATCATTATAAATGAAGGCATGATTCCTTTGAGCACTACTAGCCATAGGCGCCTTTCCTTTCTCCTTGTTGGGAATGGGAGCCTTTTGGCTTGTTAAGTTCTTGGCTTCCTTTCGAAAGCCAAGTTCATCCTTAATTGAGGGGTGTCTACCAATGGTGTAGGCTTCCCTAGCAAATTTTAATTTATCAAAATTAATTTTGCAAGTCTTAAGTTGAGCCTTAAGACTTGCCACCTCATCATTTAATTTGGTTATAGACATAAGGTGTTCATCACAAGCATCAACATCAAAATCCTTACATCTATTACAAATACTAACATGCTCTACACATGAACTAGATTTATTTGCTTCCTCTAGTTTAGCATTTAAATCATCATTTACACTCTTTAAACTAGACACAGTTTCATGGCAAGAAGATAATTCAGAAGATAGCATTTCATTCCTTTTAATCTCTAAAGCAAGAGATTTTTGCACACTAACAAACTTATCATGCTCCTCATATAAAATATCCTTTTGCTTCTCTAGCAATCTATCTTTTTCATTTAAAGCATCAATTAACTCATTGATTTTATCTACTTTAGTTCTATCTAAACTCTTAAATAAATCAGTATAATCTACTTCATCATCACTAGAATCATCATCGCTTGAATTAGTATACTTAGGGGTTTCTCGAACACTTACCTTCTTTTCCTTGGCCATGAGGCAAGTGTGGCGTTCGTTGGGGAAGAGAGAAGACTTGTTGAAGGCCGAGGCTGCCAGTCCTTCATCGTTGGAGTCGGATGAAGAGCAGTCCGAGTCCCATTCTTTGCCAAGGTGCGCCTCACCCTTCGCCTTCTTGTAAACCTTCTTCTTCTCCCTCTTCCCATGCTTTTCTTATTCCTGGTCATTTTCATTATCGGAGCATTGTGCTATAAAATGACCAGTCTTACCGCATTTGAAGTAAGAGCGCTTCCCCTTTGCTTTGTTCTTGTTGGGGTGCTCCTTGCGTCTTTTTAGAGCGGTCTTGAAGCGTTTAATGATTAGGGCCATCTCTTCTTCGTTTAGCCCGGTAGCTTCAACTTGTGCCACCTTGATTGGTAGCGCCTCCCTGCTGCTTGTTGCTTTGAGAGCAACGGTTTGAGGCTCGTGGACGGGTAGTGGACCGTTTAGAGCATCGTCCACATATCAGGCCTCCTTCACCATCATGCGCCCGCTTACAAACTTCCCAAGAATCTCCTCGGGCGTCATCTTGGTGTACCTGGGATTCTCACGAATAAGGTTAACAAGATGGGGGTCAATTACCGTGAATGACCTTAGCATAAGTCGGACGACGTCGTGGTCCGTACATCTTGTGCTTCCATAGCTTCTAATTTTGTTGACCAGGGTCTTGAGCCTGTTGTAGGTTTGTGTTGGCTCCTCTCCCCTAATCATCGCAAATCTTCCTAGTTCACCTTCCACCAACTCCATTTTGGTGATCATGGTGGCATCGTTTCCCTCATGTAATATCTTGAGGGTATCCCAGATTTGCTTGGTGTTGTCCAAGCCGCTCACCTTGTTGTACTCATCCCTGCACAAAGATGCTAACAAAACAGTGGTAGCTTGTGCATTCTTATGAATTTGCTCATTTATGAAAACGGGGTTGTCAGTATTATCAAAATGCATTCCGTTTTCAACAATCTTCCAAATACTAGGATGGAGAGAAAATAGGTGACTACTCATTTTGTGACTCCAAAATGAGTAGTCTTCTCCATCAAAGTGCGGAGGTTTCCCAAGAGGAATTAATAGTAAATGGGAATTGGAATTGAATGGAATACGAAAGTAATCAAATGAAAAGTTTTGATTAACCGGTTTCTTTTTAGATGAGTCTTCGTCGTCGTCGTCTCTTGGTGAAGAAGAGGATTCATTGCTGTCGTAGTAGACGATCTTCTTGATGTGTCTCTTCTTCTTCTCGTCCTTCTTCTTATGACTCAAGCCAGAGTCAGTGGGCTTGTCGTCCCTTGGCTCATTGAAGAGGTACTCCTTCTCCTTGTCGTTGACCACCATCCCCTTTCCCTTAGGATCCATCTCTTTGGGTGATTAGTCCCTTACGTGAAGAGAACAGCTCTGATACCAATTGAGAGCACCTAGAGGGGGGGTGAATAGGTGATCCTGCGAAATTCAACACTAAATTCCAACAACCTTGATCAAAAAAATGTTAGCACGAGTTAATCAAGTCTATGAGGCTAGCTCTTGCGAACACAAGTAAACAAAGAGAAAGCAATCACAAGAGACACACGATTTTATCCCGTGGTTCGGCCAAGTAACACTTGCCTATTTCCACGTTGTGGCGTCCCAATGGACGAGGGTTGCACTCAACCCCTTTCAAGTGATCCAATGATCAACTTGAATACCACGGTTTTTCTTCCTTATATCTTTTCCCGTTTGTGAGGAATCTCTACAAGTTGGAGTCTCTCACCCTTACAATAAAGATCACAATGAAAGCACAAGAGTAAGGTTTGGGAGCAACACACACAAATCCGCAGCACACACACGCACACAAGCCAAGACTTGAGCTCAAAATGAAGCACAACGAGTTCACAACTAGAACGGAGCTCAAATCACTAACACAATCGATCAAGTGCGCGGAGACGGAGTGTGGGAGACTTAGAATGCTTAGTGAATGCTTGGGTGACTCCTCCATGCGCCTAGGGGTCCCTTTTATAGCCCCAAGGCAGGTAGGAGTCGTTGGAGACCAACAAGGAAGGCCAAAGTTGCCTTCTGTCGGGTGGCACACCGGACAGTTCGGTGCGCCACCAGACAGTCACTGTAGCATGTCCGGTGCGGATCTCCTTCCTTTTCTGGCACAGGTGACCGTTGCACCTTTGGGTCAGTTGGCGCACCGGACACAGTCCGGTGCACACCGGACAGTCCAGTGCCCCCTGTCGACCGTTGGTACGGGCCACGCGTCGCCCGTGGATTGCGCGGCCAACCGTTGCGCTGGCGACCGTTGGCTCACCGGACATTCCGGTGCACCACCGGACAGTCCGATGAATTATAGTCATACGCCGCCGATTTTTCCTGCGAGTGGCGTGTTCACCGGAGCCTAGCCTGGCACACCGAACACTGTCCGGTGCACCACCGGACAGTCTGGTGTGCCAAGCCGAGCTGGACTTTGGCTGTACCAAGCCAAGTCTTTTGCATTTCTTTTCTTCTCTTCTTTTCTCTGTTTCTAGCACTTAGACAATATATGTTAGTACTCAAAACAATGTACTAAGTCTAGAAACATACCTTGTTACATGATTTGCATAACTACGTGGATGCTCTGAGCACATGATTAACCGGTGGTAACTGTAATTAGCATGTTAACACACATATAACTCATGTATATTTTTAACGACAAACAGGAGCATATGTATGAGCATGGGAGTAAGTGGTGGAAGGGAGACTATCAAGAAAATATTTGTACATATTTTAGAATAAGTTCAATGATGTTTTGGAGGACACACATCTTGTAGACAACCAACACGTGTACTAAGGCCCTGTTTGTTTCAGATTATAATCTCTCTAGATTATATAATCCAGCGCAAATAATCCAGTAGGTAAACAAACATCTAGATTATTGGTTCAGATTATATAATCTAAAGTCTAGATTATGATAATCTCATAATCTCTTCAAGAGTAGCTTATTTGAGATTATTTTGGCAAAAGACCCACTACCCATGGTTATGTAAATAGAAATTACAATATATGCCATCCTTCTTTCCTCACCTCAAATAAACAAACAAGGGTATTGCTGTCTTTATGAATAATCTATATTTGTATAATCTAGACTATCAAACAACTACATGTAAATTATAATATGTCTAGATTATAATCTAGATTATATAATTTAGATTATAATCTAGATTATATAATCTATAAGCTGAAACAAACATGCCCTAATCATAGCACCCACAAAGAGAGTGTTGGCTTTTATATAAGCCTTCTCATGCTCGGGTAAGATTACCCTCAGATATTCGTACATATTTTAGATTAATTTCAATGATGTTTTGGAGGACACACATCTTGTAGACAACCTACACGTGTACTAATCATAGCACCCACAAAGAGAGTGTTGGCTTTTGTATAAGCCTTCTCCTGCTCAGGTAGGATTACTGAGAGCACCTAGAGGGGGGTGAATAGGTGATCCTGCGAAATTCAACACTAAATTCCAACAACCTTGATCAAAGAAATGTTAGCACGAGTTAATCAAGTCTATGAGGCTAGCTCTTGCGAACACAAGTAAACAAAGAGAAAGCAATCACAAGAGACACGCGATTTTATCCTGTGGTTCGACCAAGTAACACTTGCCTACTTTCACGTTGTGGCGTCCCAATGGACGAGGGTTGCACTCAACCCCTTTCAAGTGATCCAATGATCAACTTGAATACCACGGTTTTTCTTCCTTATATCTTTTCCCGTTTGTGAGGAATCTCCACAAGTTGGAGTCTCTCACCCTTACAATAAAGATCACAATGAAAGCATAAGAGTAAGGTTTGGGAGCAACACACACAAATCCGTAGCACACACACGCACACAAGCCAAGACTTGAGCTCAAAATGAAGCACAACGAGTTCACAACTAGAACGGAGCTCAAATCACTAACACAATCGATCAAGTGCGCGGAGATAGAGTGTGGGAGACTTAGAATGCTTAGTGAATGCTTGGGTGACTCCTCCATGTGCCTAGGGGTCCCTTTTATAGCCCCAAGGCAGCTAGGAGTCGTTGGAGACCAACAAAGAAGGCCAAAGTTGCCTTCTGTCGGGTGGCGCACCGGACAGTCACTGTAGCATGTCTGGTGCGGATCTCCTTCCTTTTCTAGCACAGGTGACCGTTGCACCTTTGGGTCAATTGGCGCACCGGACACTGTCCGGTGCACACCAGACAGTCCGGTACCCCCTGTCGACCGTTGGTGTGGGCCACGCGTCGCCCGTGGATTGTGAGGCTGACCGTTGCGCTGGCGACCGTTGGCTCACCGGACAGTCCGGTGCACCACCGGACAGTCCGGTGAATTATAGTCGTACGCCGCCAATTTTTCCCGAGAGTGGCCTATTCACCGGAGCCTGGCCTGGCGCACCGGACACTGTCCGGTGCACCACTGGACAGTCCAGTGTGCCAAGCCGAGCTGGACTTTGGCTGTACCAAGCCAAGTCTTTTGCATTTCTTTTCTTCTCTTCTTTTCTCTGTTTCTAGCACTTAGACAATATATATTAGTACTCAAAACAATGTACTAAGTCTAGAAACATACCCTGTTACATGATTTGCACTTCTTTCTTGTTTGGCACATAATCAACTCACTATGTGTTGGACACTTAATCACCAAAACATTATGGAAATGGCCCAAGGGCACATTTCCCTTTCAATTACCCTCAGGTTTGCCTTTGAATACCCAAATCTTGTTCATGGCAGAGAGCCACAAATTAATCACTCTCATTTGGAATCTCTTGAAGCGCTCACCAGAGAGCTTCTTGGGCCCTAGAGCATCGACAAATCTAGCCATAAAACCAAAGTTCTTATAATAATGTTTTCAGATTGTTGGAAAATATGACTTTTAGGTTTAATTTAATTCAAAAACAAAGCATGACCATGACAACATACGTGTATAGAAAAAATGAATAGAGATTAGGCAAGATATAAACATGTACATCATGTCAATTAAGATTAAACCTTGCACTAGTAGAACCATGTCTAAACAGATTATCATATATAGTATGAAAGACATAGCTAAAGGAAGACGGTTGTATGTTCCTTTCTTGATGATGATTGGATAGAGGAGGCGATGCTAACATTAAACACTATCCCATTCTTGCCAACGATGTGAAGCACTTACATGACGAGGATGGAGACGAGTCGTGGCGACAAAGATTACGAACACGATAAGTCAAGAAAGCGATCAAGTAGTCACATAGAGAACTTCCCAAAAAACTTTATTCACCATCCTTTGATGTAGGATTGATGAGGACAACTGTTCTTAATAAGACCTGCTCTCCCATTTGCTAGGGCATATCAACGATTGAGATATGAAGTAGCATACGCGGTGGCACAACATACATGAAGAGGCAAAACTCTAGATCCACGGATGTGCACCCGTACGTATTTATAGTGAGAAACTGTGTTAGGGTTTTGACATCCCAAAATTGAGCAGATTCACTAATTCCCAAAAATCTACACCGAAAAATCTATAACAGGTTAAGTTCTAAAAAAATATGCATCGTAAAATCCATAACAGATTAAGCGATGAAATAAAAGTGTGAAGGTAAGTCAGGTGCCCACAAGTCTTTGACCCTGATTTCGGTATTCATGCGCATGCCGTGCGGCTATGTCCATCGCCACACCCCAGCCCGACGAGGCGAGAGGGCGTTTGTGTTTTTCCTTCTTCCTCTCATCCAATATTGGCAAGACCATGTAGAGTATCCAACTATTTAAGTTGTGTTCCCTTCATCTCAACTAGTGAAGGGGACTAAATATTTGTCATGCACCTTATATGAATGGGTCTTTGAGATTTTCTAAGAATTATTTTGAGTTTAAATAGGCTAAACCCAAAAAATTCTAGCAATCCTCCACCAAATCTCAAAGTCCCATCCTGACTTTGGCTCAACCTGCTACTATTTAATATAGCAATGTTTCAATAGAGACCGTTAAGTTGAACTTTCATCTAGAACGGCAAGCTACGCTCATTAACAACTTGAACAATAGACTAAGCCTTGAATTGAAGGTTTTGTGCAAATGTGTTTCACTTACAATCAACTGATACTTGATCTCCAGTAGGGTACTTCATGGTTTGGAGCATATAGGTCGTGCTCCTTGGTCTCTTTATGAGTTTTATAGAGATTACCTATATCTCAAAGACTCCGACCATTCGACAGTCAGGCTCACATAGGTATATTCTTTCAACAATACTCTACAGGACAATGTCTTTGCTACTTAAATCCAACAAAATACATTAAGGCTATTACAAACCTGTCATGTAGACATTGAGAGTATCACATCTTTCTCAAGTGAGTTAAATAAGGTTACTCTCGTGCTAACTTGTAGCTTGTTCTTTCCATATCCTAGTTCATGAGATCTCCGATCACATAGGTTGGGTTACCACTAGAGTATAACTTATATGGGTCTCAAACCCATCTCCTTGGATGTTGCATCTATCACATTACGTGACAGCCCTTTGGTGAACGAATCAGCAAGATTTTTCTCATCTAGTGTGGATATAATCCATGGTAATTAATCTAGAGTTTATCATTTTTTTATTGTTTTTAACCGGCTCTTATGTGACTTGATGACTTCATATTGTCCCTATAACTATCTACCTTTGCAATCATTGTTTGATTGTATCAATTATAAAAATTCCTAGCAATGGCTTCTCAACAATAGGTAAGTCCCTTAAGAGCTCACGAAGCTAATCAATCTCCACTGTAGCTATGTCTAGTGTTGCGAGTTCATGGTAGATCTAATCAATATGGCATGTTTGCATGATCTCCATGAAACAACAACAATGCAACACATCCAAGAGTAAACATATCCGGTTGTGGTATATAGATCATCAACATAAAATATCTAATTGACATCATTGTATCCTTCTAGTACCATAGGATAACCAGAATAGTAAATTTTGTTTTCCATAATACCCAACAAATAGTGCATTACATGCTCTAGTGTGCAATAATGATTATCTCCCTGATTACTAGTAAATCGGCTCAATTTATTGACAGCAAAAAAGGTGTTAGCCATGTGCCCGTAAGGCATGGACCTTGATTTTGGTGGACCATTCACGTGCACATCATGCGCTCGTGCCATTCACCATGCCACCCACTGTCCTGCCTAGACCGTCGAGGTGAGCACATGTGCATATGTGTTTTTCCTTCTTTCTCTCATCTAACACTTGCAAGACCCTGGAAGGCATCCAACTATTTAAATCGTGTTCCTTCCACCTCAATTAGCAAGGTGAGAGTAAATATTTGACATGCACCTTGCATGAATGAGTCTTTGATATTTTCTAAGAATTATTCTAAATTTAAATAGGTCAGGTCCAAATAATTCTAGCCTAATGTGTTAGATATGTTAGTACATAGCACACACTTTTTCCAACAAAGAAAACGAATGAGATTTTAGTATTCGTATTGTATTGAATATTAATCAGGAGACAAGAGAGTGAACATGAGCTTATGATTATGGAACACTAAAGAATGTTCCTAAAGATGTTTTAGTATTACCTTACCTTGAGTTATCTTCATACTTCATAGACTTCAATTTGGAAGTTCGGTCTTTAATGTTCTCACGGTTTCATTGTGTGCATCACTTCATCTTTCCCATTGTTTATATGGTGCTGGAGCTGATATATATACATAGAGGTTGGCTTCATAGTCCTTTGCTTAAACCTAGTTCCAACCGTGAGCTAATCAATTGAATCTCTTTGTGAACTAAATACCAAGACGCAGAGTTTTATAGTAACTTTTGCCTTCTCTTGGCATTAATCCTATTTCTTCATCTTTATCATTGATCCCTCTTTATCTCTTGGACTTGAGTAATAGAACTAGTTAATGAACGGTGGCTACAGTGGTGAGTGTTTTAATCAATGTCCACTTGACCTACACATGGCTAAGCCTAAATGAGGTGTCTTTTACGAGCGAAAATTCTCTGATTGGTTTTATATCTATCTAGCAGCTATATAGGTAACTAAATCAAACATCAGTGGGTTCTTTTTGGTCTATACATCCCAATTAATGTGGTGTGTGAATAATATGTGCAGGCGATGGCTTGATCGATCAACCATACTGTTGGTTCATATTATTAACACTAAGGGCTTGTTTGTTTTGATGCTAAACCATATGGATTGGGTGGGATTGAGCGTTTTAAATCCATAACAAGTTAAAATACATCTTAATATCACCCAATCCACTGCAATCCACATAAAATTAAAATAACCGAACAAGGTCTAACCAGTAACCATATACAGCGGCTGTCGGCGTTTCAACCCCGGGGGTCTCTGGACCGACGAGTAAATTGTCGCCGCGTGTCCCAGCCCAGATGGGTCGGCACGAGACGGAGCACGAAGGGGGGTAGAAGAGAGGGAGAAAAGGAGAAAACCCGCGGCCTCCGTGTTGTCCTGCGCCCAGGTCGGGTGCGCTTGCAGTAGGGGGTTACAAGCGTCCGCTTGGGGGGAGAGCGAGGGACTCTACGCGTCGTCCCGTCCTCCCGCGCGGCCAACCTCCTCGTAAGGAGTGGGTCCAGGTGTACAATAGGAGGTGTAGCAGTGCGCTATCGTGTCTAGCAGAGAGGAGCTAGTGCCCTAAGTACATGCCGTCGTGGCAGCCAGAGAGGTTTTGGCACCCTGTTCATGTGATGTCGTGGCCATCGGAGGAGCATTGGAGCCTTGCGGAAGGATAGCTGTCGGGGCTGTCGAGTCCTTGCTGACGTCTCCTTGCTTCCGTAAGGGGCTGAGAGTCACCGTCGTCATGGAGCACGCGAGGCGCCATCATTATCTGTTTACCGGGGCGAGCCAGATGGGACGCCGGTCCTGTTACCTGTAGCCTGAGCTAGCTAGGGATAGGGTAATGATGGCCCCTCCTGTGACTTGGTCGGTCTGAGCCCTGGGTCAGGCGAGGCGGAGGCTCCTCCGAGGTCGGGGTCGAGTCTGAGCCCTGGGGTCGGGCGAGGCGGAGTTCGTCGTCTTCCGGGGCCGAGCCCGAGTCTGAGCCCTGGGTCGGGCGAGGCGGAGTTCGTCGTCTTCCGGGGCCGAGCCCGAGTCCGAGCCCTGGGTCGGGCGAGGCAGAGTTCATCGTCTTCCGGGGCCGAGCCCGAGTTCGAGCCCTGGGTCGGGCGAGGCGGAGTTCGTCGTCTTCCGGGGCCGAGCCCGAGTCCGAGCCCTGGGTCGGGCGAGGCGGAGTTCGTCGTCTTTCGGGGCTGAGCCCGAGTCCGAGCCCCAGGGTCGGGCGAGGCGGAGTTTCCTATGGCGCCCGAGGCTGGACTTGGCTGCTGTCAGCCTCATTCTATCGAGTGGCACAATAGTCGGAGCGGCGCAGGCGGCGCTGTCTTCTTGTCAGGCCGGTCAGTGGAGCGGCGAAGTGACTGCGGTCACTTTCGGCTCTGTCGACTGAAGGGCGCGTGATAGGATAAGGTGTCAGGCCATCCTTGTATTAAATGCTCCTGCGATCCGGTCGGTCGGTGTGGCGATCTGGCCAAGGTTGCTTCTTGGCGAAGACTGGGTCCCGGGCGAGCCAAAGGTGTGTCCGTCGCTTGAGGGGGTCCTCGGGCGAGACGTGAATCTTCCGGGGTCGGCTGCCCTTACCCGAGGCTGGGCTCGGGTGAGGCGAGGTCGTGTCCCTTGAGTGGACCGAGCCTTGGCTTAATCGCACCCATCAGGCCTTTGTAGCTTTGTGCTGATGGGGTTTACCAGCTGAGATTAGGAGTCTTGTGGTACCCCTAATTATGGTCCCCGACAGTAGCCCCCGAGCCTCGAAGGGAGTGTTGATACTCGCTTGGAGGCTTTTGTCGCACTTTTTTGCAAGGGGACCGACCTTCCTCGGTTGCTTTTTGTTCCGGTGGGTGCGCGCGAGCGCACCCGCCAGGTGTAGCCCCCGAGGCCTCGGAGGAGTAGTTTGTCACACCCGGTTTTTAGAAGGTAAACCGAATGCGAACCATGTACGTGCCAGGATCAGTTATTCACGTACACAGCAGTTACATAACATGGACATCATCACACAGTGCTCAAAATAGTATTAAAAAGGGGAAATAATAGTCGATTACATCATACGTCTGAGACGTCCATATAGTTCTTACAATAAATCAAAGTGCGGAAAAGAAACGTAGATAACGCGGCCTTCACAGGCAGCCGACTGGGGGTTGCCGCTAACCCACGCCTAGAACTCGTCGTAGTCTTGGAACTCCTGGAAGTCTCCTTCCACAGCTTCATCTTCTCCTGAGCAGTGGTTGCAATGCTGACAACCTGGAGGGGGGTTTGGTGTGTAGAGCAAGGGTGAGTACACATCAACATACTCAGCAAGCATCCCGTTTGGCTGTAGTGGACTAGCTTTATGTGGGGATAAGTCAAGCAGTTGCTTTTAGTTGGTCAGGTTATTACTTACTAGTAGAAAGCCAGGTTTTAACATTAACCCAAGTTATTAGCCCAATGTATCCTTTCCAAACGGAGAGAATACCACTTACCAATACCATAATCATAATCAGAACCATCAATCTCATTGCCACCTGTACCAAAGTATCTCTGATCAAGTATCACTAATCTCTGGAGCTCCCTTGGCCGCTCATAACCGTGAGCACGGCTGATATATCAGTTTCATAACACTCTGCAGAGGTTGCGCACTTTACCCACAAGCCGTGATTCCCTCTCTAGCCCGGGCTTGCAAGACCCTTATTCACTCCCAAGGTGAATGGCTAGGGATTCACTACGAAGCCTTTACAAAGATTCCCCGAGGCTGTAGCCGCCCGTTAGGTTTCCTAAATGTACCGCACTCCTCCCCAAGGGACAAATCAACCTTGGCAGAGCGAGCCGCATACACCGAGCCCCATTGACGGCACAACGGCTAAGCGAACTACACCCCGGTTCCTCTAATTATTCAGCTAAGGGCGTCCCATTCCACCCTCATGGTTGCACTGTTTTCCCGGGCGGTCATCCATTGAACAGGTCCTTACGGAGAGGCACTCGAGAAACCGCTCGAGTCCCCTTGAAGGTCACAAATATGATCATAAATAAGAACGGGAAAACAGCGTATCATAGATAATCACATCATGTTCGTTGATTAGAGTTGAGCAATAGCATCAAACTAAGCAGTAATAATCCGACCCAAATAGGTAAACAAGGACATGGATAACAAAAGCTAGTCAGTCCTTAGGTATAAATGTGTAATGCGGGAGGTGAATTAAAGAATGAATAGGACAGAGATAGGTCAAAGGACACTTGCCTCCACCAACCGACTGCTGCTCAGGGGCTTCTCCTGCGAATTCCTCGGGCTCTTCGACCGGATCGTTCTCTATGCGAGCGCAAACATACATACATCCACATATTTAATACAAAAGAACAGTACACCATACAAGGGAACAAATAAAGTGAATATGCATCAAGTATGACATTCGACATCGCATTTGTTATGGTTAGAAAGAAATGGGAAAGGGCCTCGCAGGGGTTTAAAGCTTATGCACTAATAATCAGTTACAATTGATTCTTAACAAAAGAATTCTGTTATACATGTATACTAATGGGAACCTAATCATTTTTAGTTGATCAACATTGAATGAGATAAACAATTAACTGCGTGAATCAATAGCATAACGGAATTTTAAATTAAACTTCCTATTTTCCATAGCATGAACAATGATCAATCTACCTAAAATAAAGTAATTATGATCACAGAAAGTAAATAAAATAAAATAAAAAAAAAATAATAAAAAAAACAGAGGGGGGGGCGGTTGAACCGGCCCTAGGGGCGGTTGAACCGTCCCTGGGCTGGGGGCGCGGCCAGGGGCCAGGCGGGCGGCCGGGGACGGGCTGGGGGCGGCCGGCGGCCGGCTGGGCGCGGCCAGCGGCCAGGCCAGCGGCCAGGCGGGCACGCGGCCAGGCGCGGCTGGGCGGCCGGGGGCCAGGCGCGCGGGCTGGGGGCGGCCGAGGCCGGCCAGGGGCCAGGGCGGGGCTGGGGCGCGCGGCCAGGGGCGGCCGTGGCCGGCTGGGGGGCGGCCGGGGCTGGCCGGGGCTGGGGGCGGCGCGGCAGCGGCCGGCTGGGGGCGCGGCCGAGGCGGCCAGGCCAGGGCGGCCAGGCGACCGGCTGCCGAGGAGAGAGGAGGGGGAGGGGAGAGGGAGAGAGGGAGGAGGGAGAGAGGGGGGGGCTCACCGGCGTCGGGGATCGACGGCGAGGGGCTGCCGGCGGCAGGGGGCGGCGCGGCGGCCTAGGGCAGGGGGGGTAGGGGCGGCGGCTTAGGGAGAGAGAGGGAGAGAATGAGGGAGAGGGAGAGGGGGTTTTGGGAAAAAAAAAGGGGGGTGGGGGGGGCGGTTGGGCCTCTCCAAGGCCCAAGAGGGGGGCGCCAGGGGCGGCTGGGCCGGCCGGGGTCGGCCCACGGCGCGGGAGAGAGAGAGAAAGAGGAGAGAGAGAGAGAGAGAGAAAGAAAGAAAAGATTTTCTCCTCGTTTTCGAAATCCGATCTTTCTACAATGAATGCATTTGCACTTTCAAAGCAATCAAAAGAAATGCATGGTTCGGCATGGTGCATCAATCATAAAGTATTTTAGAGTTTTTCTTTACACGGGAAATCCAAACCGAATCCCGCTAAAACTTTGGAAAAGGTCAAGGTTTAGCGAGGGGAAAAGAAAAAGAAAAGGTAACGCCCGAATTTTGGCGAGTAAAGAAAAGAAAAAATTCAACTGCAAAATTCGGGGCGTTACAAACCTATCCCCCTTAAAAGAATCTCGCCCTCGAGATTCAGGGCTGGCTAGCAAAGAGCTCTGGGTACTTGGCCATCAAATCATCTTCACGCTCCCAGGTTGCTTCTTCCTCAGAGTGGTGACTCCATCTGACCTTGCACATTCTGATGGTCTTCCTTCGGGTGACTCTATCTGCAACCTCAAGGATCTGA
Source organism: Zea luxurians (assembly GCA_029449295.1). Classification (NCBI taxonomy): domain Eukaryota; kingdom Viridiplantae; phylum Streptophyta; class Magnoliopsida; order Poales; family Poaceae; genus Zea; species Zea luxurians. The sequence goes on from JAOPSE010000003.1 coordinate 23,960,955, forward strand.
GCTGGCTTCTCAACATAGGTCAAGTCCTCCTGGACTTCCAGACCTTCCACTGGCAACTGCTCTTCTGGCACACGCAAGCACTTCTTCAACTGAGACACATGAAAGACATCATGCACAGCTGACAAATTCTCTGGCAGGCTGAGCTGATAAGCCACTTCTCCACGCTTTGAGAGGATTTGGTACGGACCAATGTAGCGGGGTGCTAGCTTGCCTTTGATTCCGAACCTTCTGACTCCTCTGATCGGTGACACTTTCAAATAGACAAAGTCTCCGACTTCAAAACTCAGCTCTCTTCTTCTTGTGTCTGCATAGCTTCGCTGCCTCGATTGCGCTATCTTCAGATTCTCTCGGACCATCTTGATGTTCTCTTCGGCTTCAAGCAGAATGTCTGGCCCAAACACTTGCTTCTCTCCAGGCTGATCCCATTGCAACGGAGTTCTGCAACTCCTTCCATAGAGCGCTTGAAACGGTGACATCTTCAAACTGGCCTGGTAACTGTTGTTATAGGAAAACTCTGCATAGGGCAATCGCTTGTCCCATCCGGACTGATCTTGCAACGCACAGGCTCTCAACATATCTTCAAGAATTTGATTGGTTCTTTCAGTCTGACCATCTGTCTGCGGGTGATAAGCTGAACTGAAATTCAGATGTGTGCCCAAGGCTTCATGCAACTGCTGCCAGAAATGAGAGGTGAACTGCGTTCCTCTGTCTGACACTATCTTCTTTGGCACACCATGAAGACAAACGATCCGAGACATGTACAACTCTGCCAATATTGCACTGTTGTAGCTGGTCTTGACTGGTATGAAGTGGGCTGACTTGGTCAAACGGTCCACTACTACCCAAATAGAATCGTAGCCGGCTCGAGTGCGAGGCAATCCGACTATGAAATCCATACCAATTTCATCCCATTTCCACTGAGGAATCTGCAACGGTTGCAACAATCCAGCTGGTCTCTGGTGTTCGGCCTTAATTCTTCGGCAACTATCGCACATAGCCACATGCTCTGCGATTTCCCTCTTCATTCCGTACCACCAGAATTTCTTCTTCAGATCCTGATACATCTTCTCACTGCCAGGGTGAATCGAATAAGCTGTCTCATGAGCTTCCTTGAGGATCAACTCCCGAATAGACTGGACATTGGGAACACACAAACGGTCTTTGAACCATATCACACCTTCTGCATCTTCTCGAAAATCTTTGCCTCTGCCATCTAGAATCAGTCGCCGAATCTCACTGATCTTCTCATCATTCTTCTGCGCTTCTTTGATTTCGCGCTCCAAGGTAGGTTCCAACTCAACTGTGACTCCTCGCGAATTGTTCAGAAATCCGAGACTCAACCTGTCGAACTCTTTGGCCAACTCATAAGGCATCGGACGAGCGACCATCAGATTGACTTGACTCTTCCTGCTCAAAGCATCTGCCACTACGTTTGCTTTGCCTGGATGGTAATGAATCTCCAACTCATAGTCTTTGATCAATTCTAACCATCTTCTTTGCCTCATGTTCAATTCTGACTGAGTAAATATGTACTTCAGACTCTTGTGATCTGTGTAAACATCGCATTTCTGTCCATACAGATAGTGCCTCCATGTCTTCAGTGCGTGAACCACTGCTGCCAACTCTAGATCATGGATTGGGTAATTCTTCTCATGAACCTTCAACTGTCGGGACGAGTAAGCCACAACTCTTCCCTCTTGCATCAACACGCATCCCAAACCTGTGTAACAAGCATCACAGTACACAGAGAAGGGCTTGTGCACATCAGGCAAGACTAGGACAGGCGCTGTTGTCAACTTCTCTTTCAGCGCTTCGAAGGCCTCTTGACATTTCTGGGTCCACTTGAACTCAACCTTGTTGCCTAGCAACGCTGTCATTGGTTTCGCAATCTTTGAAAACCCTTCAATGAATCGCCGATAATATCCGGCCATTCCAATGAAGCTCTTGATTCCTCGAGCATCTGTTGGCGCTTTCCAGTTCAGAATGTCTGCCACTTTCTTCGGATCCACAGCCAATCCTTCCTTGTTGATTATGTGACCCAAGAACAGGACTTCACTGATCCAGAACTCACACTTGCTCAACTTTGCATACAACTGGTGCTCTCGCAATCTCTGCAATACCATCCTCAAATGATTTGCATGCTCTTCTTCGCTTTGGGAATAAACCAGAATGTCATCAATGAATACCACCACAAACTTATCAAGATAATCCATGAATACACTGTTCATCAAGTTCATGAAGAACGCTGGTGCATTGGTCAAACCAAAAGACATCACTGTGAACTCATACAAACCATACTTGGTAATGAATGCCGTCTTCGGAATGTCCGAAGGTCGGATCCTGAGCTGATGATAACCTGACCTCAGATCGATCTTGGAGAACACACTGGCTCCTCTCAACTGGTCAAACAGATCTTCTATTCTGGGCAAGGGATACTTGTTCTTGATCGTGACTTCATTCAAAGCTCGATAATCGATACACATCCTTTTGGTGCCATCCTTCTTTTCCACAAACAAGACAGGGGCGGCCCAAGGCGAGGTGCTTGGCCGGATGTAACCTTTCTCTGACAGCTCATCAATCTGCTTCTTAAGCTCAACCAACTCTGGTCCAGATATTCTGTAAGCTCTCTTATAGATAGGGGCGGTTCCAGGAAGAAGCTCTATGGCAAACTCAACTTTCCGCTCTGGTGGCATACCCGGTAAGTCCTTTGGAAACACATCTGGGAACTCAGACACAACCTTGATACTCTCAACTGGGTCTGCTTCACTGCTATCGACAGCCATCTGATAACAACTCCCTTTCTTTGGCTCAGGCGGGACTAACTCGGTCACCACTTCCTCTCCTAGTGGGGACACCAACTTGATTGTCCTTTTATCACAACTGATAACTGCCTGATACTTATCTAGCCAATTCATCCCTAGAATGACATCTATTCCCTGAGTACCCATTACTATAAGGTTAGCGGGAAACGCTATCCCCCTTATTTCCACACTTACATTCAAACATATGCTATCGGCTCGAATTCTACCACCAGCTGAGTCAATTTGAATGGGGGTTGACATGGCAGTAATTGGAAGATTATGTGCTTCTACCCATGATGCAGTAATAAAAGAATGCGTTGCTCCAGTATCAAATAACACTTCTGCAATGTGGGAATCGACTGGGAACATACCTACTGTCATGCCGGGAGTCTCCTGAACTGCTTCAGCCTCCAAGTGGTTCAGTCTTCCATGGTTATAGCGCTGCTGAGGGCGGTTGCCTGCTCCAGACTGAGACACATTCTGCTTCGCTGGGGCATTGGGGCCTGACTGCTGCTGGGCTGCCTTCTTCGGACATTGCATCACCCAGTGGCCTTGCTCTCCACAGTGAAAACATGCTCTGTTTCCAACCTGAGCTGGTGCTGCCTGATTGCTCTGCTGAGTTGCGGGGACAGGAAGACGAGGTGTCTGCTGATTCTGCCTCTGAAACTGACCTCCTGATTGATTGCTCTGACGGTTCTGGTACTGATGCTGAGGATACTGCCTTTGGAACTGCTGATACTGCTGACGCTGCTGATGCTGCTGAGGTGGACGCTGATTCTGCCTGAACTGCTGAGGTTGATTGCCTGAGAAACGAGGGCGGCTGCTGCTTCCAGGCTGGGGTCCACTGATCTTGCGCTTACGATCTTCCATCTCCTTACGCTTCCTTTCTGTCATGATTGCTCTGTCAATCAGGTGCTGGAATGTCGGGAAGGTATGATTCATCAGCTGATACTGCAGAGGGTCAACCAAGCCTCTCAAGAAACGGTACTGTCGCTTGGCATCAGTGTTGACATCTTCGGGAGCATAGCGGGACAACTGCAGGAACCTGTCTCGATACTCACTGACAGATGATGACCCTTGCTTAAGGGCCAGGAACTCCTCCTTCTTCACTGTCATCAGACCTGCGGGCACATGGTACTGACGAAAGCTACCTCTGAATTCTTCCCAGGTGATGGCATCGGGGTTGGCATGGGTGGCGAGGTAAGACTCCCACCATGATTGGGCTGCTCCTCTCAACAGACGGGGACCATACAAGACTTTCTCCCTGTCATCACACTGAGCGGTATGCAACTCCCGCTCCACAGTGCGCAGCCAATCTTCAGCATCCATGGGGTCAGAAGAGTGAGCGAACGTTGGGGGATGACCTCTCATGAATTCAGCACGCTTGTCTCTAGGCATCTGAGGCATCTGAGGCTGGGGTGGTGCTTGCTGCTGCTGCTGCTGAATGGCGGCCAGAGTCTGACCGATGGCCTGAACTGCCTGAGTCTGCATCAGAAACATCTGCTCGATCGACATCGGGGGCGGGGGCGGCAGGTGCTGCTGCTGAGGCACCTCATCCTGCGGGGCGGCTTGCTCCTGCTGAGCACGCCTTCCTCCTCTGCGCCTGTTCTCTGACATCTGCAGAACGCAACCACACATCAGAACTGATCTGGCAAATCTTGCAGCATAAGAAAAGAGTATAGAATTCTCCAACAGCACTGAACAGATGAGCATCTTCACTGATCTCCAACACAGACCACACAGCTTCTCAGATAAAGAGGAAAGTAGAATAAAGGTTTTCCCAACTATATTACTAACTCCATTAACATAATATGTAAGCCAAAATGCAGGGGATACCCACACTCTGGTGACAATCATTACAAAGATCCAAACCAAACATAGTTCATCATGACAAACATAAATGCACAGGATATAGCAAACTACCCTGTCTAACTAAGACTAACTAAGACCGAGATTAACGCTAAGACTGAAGCTTCTACGTATATATTTTGTATTAATTACAAGATCCAACTCTAACGAGCTATGGTTCTAGATTTATCTTGGTCTTGCAGTCGGGATTGCCATAAGACTGGCGTCCACGCCGAGGTGAGCGGTACGGGTGCTGAGTCCCGACGGGAGCGGGGGAACCATCATCCAAGTGACGACGTTCCGCGCGCTCAGCCCGCAGCAGGGCGATCTTAGCACGAGCCCTACTCAGCTCGTCTAATGCATGGTCCAGCTCCGTGTTTAGCACGGCGGCTAGGTTGACTGTGCTGCTCAACCTAGGATTGTCCTCACCAGCAGGTGAAACAATCACGCCTCCTGTGCTGCCAGATGGACGGCGGGGGTAATACTTCAGGTCGAGGCCGTCAGCTACCCCACCGAGAACCGAGCAGTAGTGCGAAAGCGCACGCCGTGCAGCATCCTGCATGGCTGCCTCAGCTGAGTCCCGCTCAGAGATAGAATAGTGCTCTGAGCAAGCCTCCGCGCCCTGGAGACTGTTCTCCGGACGGCGCACCAAGCAGGTCGCCTCCCAGCGGTCCGGGTAAACCCCGCGACTATGCTGGTAGACCACACAGCGATACTCGATGGACCAAGTACGCCGGTCAAGTGCCCGACGTAGCAGGGTGTCGAGCGCGTCGTGGAAGTGACACCCGCGAGCAGCGTCGCGAGTGATGGGTCGAGCAACCCATCCTTCCAGCTCATGGCTAGAGAGGTCGAGGTCGGTGTCGTGGCTCGAGCTGTCGTCGCCACCTCCGTCGTCTGGGTCTCCTCCAGCTGCTACTCCAGAAGCTGGGGCGCCCAGTGGTGGTGCAGGGGGCGCCTCCAGGGGAAGCACAGGGGAGCAGCTCCTCACAGACTCTATCTCCTGCTGGAGCGAGAAGGAAGAGCCCTGCTGCTCCTGTCGTCGACGTTCCTGCTCCTCATGCAGGCGGTGGTGCAGTCTCTCCAAGTGGCTGGACTGTCCGGCCACAGGACGGCGAAGCGGACGCTCAGCAAGGCGGGAGGGTAAGAAGGGGATGACGGACTTTCGTGCAGTGTGTCTAAGTCGAGCCATCTACAAAAGACATCGCAAGCAAAAGGGTGAGAACAGAATTAATATGACCAGCAAATAATGAACCATAAATAAATGAAGGATCAGAATAATAATGAATCATAAATAAATGAAGGATCAGGATAAACAAAATTTTCAGCAAGGTATAATATATAGTAGAACATAGGTTTGGTCAGTAGGACCAACTTTTGAAGGGGTACCAAAGTCAAGGCAGGGACAGAGGTCTATAGTCCTTAGAACGACCATTCTACTCTAGGTTAGCGGTCCTACAGTCAGCACGGCTTTGATACCACTTATGTCACACCCGGTTTTTAGAAGGTAAACCGAATGCGAACCATGTACGTGCCAGGATCAGTTATTCACGTACACAGCAGTTACATAACATGGACATCATCACACAGTGCTCAAAATAGTATTAAAAAGGGGAAATAATAGTCGATTACATCATACGTCTGAGACGTCCATATAGTTCTTACAATAAATCAAAGTGCGGAAAAGAAACGTAGATAACGCGGCCTTCACAGGCAGCCGACTGGGGGTTGCCGCTAACCCACGCCTAGAACTCGTCGTAGTCTTGGAACTCCTGGAAGTCTCCTTCCACAGCTTCATCTTCTCCTGAGCAGTGGTTGCAATGCTGACAACCTGGAGGGGGGTTTGGTGTGTAGAGCAAGGGTGAGTACACATCAACATACTCAGCAAGCATCCCGTTTGGCTGTAGTGGACTAGCTTTATGTGGGGATAAGTCAAGCAGTTGCTTTTAGTTGGTCAGGTTATTACTTACTAGTAGAAAGCCAAGTTTTAACATTAACCCAAGTTATTAGCCCAATGTATCCTTTCCAAACGGAGAGAATACCACTTACCAATACCATAATCATAATCAGAACCATCAATCTCATTGCCACCTGTACCAAAGTATCTCTGATCAAGTATCACTAATCTCTGGAGCTCCCTTGGCCGCTCATAACCGTGAGCACGGCTGATATATCAGTTTCATAACACTCTGCAGAGGTTGCGCACTTTACCCACAAGCCGTGATTCCCTCTCTAGCCCGGGCTTGCAAGACCCTTATTCACTCCCAAGGTGAATGGCTAGGGATTCACTACGAAGCCTTTACAAAGATTCCCCGAGGCTGTAGCCGCCCGTTAGGTTTCCTAAATGTACCGCACTCCTCCCCAAGGGACAAATCAACCTTGGCAGAGCGAGCCGCATACACCGAGCCCCATTGACGCCACAACGGCTAAGCGAACTACACCCCGGTTCCTCTAATTATTCAGCTAAGGGCGTCCCATTCCACCCTCATGGTTGCACTGTTTTCCCGGGCGGTCATCCATTGAACAGGTCCTTACGGAGAGGCACTCGAGAAACCGCTCGAGTCCCCTTGAAGGTCACAAATATGATCATAAATAAGAACGGGAAAACAGCGTATCATAGATAATCACATCATGTTCGTTGATTAGAGTTGAGCAATAGCATCAAACTAAGCAGTAATAATCCGACCCAAATAGGTAAACAAGGACATGGATAACAAAAGCTAGTCAGTCCTTAGGTATAAATGTGTAATGCGGGAGGTGAATTAAAGAATGAATAGGACAGAGATAGGTCAAAGGACACTTGCCTCCACCAACCGACTGCTGCTCAGGGGCTTCTCCTGTGAATTCCTCGGGCTCTTCGACCGGATCGTTCTCTATGCGAGCGCAAACATACATACATCCACATATTTAATACAAAAGAACAGTACACCATACAAGGGAACAAATAAAGTGAATATGCATCAAGTATGACATTCGACATCGCATTTGTTATGGTTAGAAAGAAATGGGAAAGGGCCTCGCAGGGGTTTAAAGCTTATGCACTAATAATCAGTTACAATTGATTCTTAACAAAAGAATTCTGTTATACATGTATACTAATGGGAACCTAATCATTTTTAGTTGATCAACATTGAATGAGATAAACAATTAACTGCGTGAATCAATAGCATAACGGAATTTTAAATTAAACTTCCTATTTTCCATAGCATGAACAATGATCAATCTACCTAAAATAAAGTAATTATGATCACAGAAAGTAAATAAAATAAAATAAAAAAAATAATAAAAAAACAGAGGGGGGCGGTTGAACCGACCCTAGGGGCGGTTGAACCGGCCCTGGGCTGGGGGCGCGGCCAGGGGCCAGGCGGGCGGCCGGGGACGGGCTGGGGGCGGCCGGCGGCCGGCTGGGCGCGGCCAGCGGCCAGGCCAGCGGCCAGGCGGGCACGCGGCCAGGCGCGGCTGGGCGGCCGGGGGCCAGGCGCGCGGGCTGGGGGCGGCCGAGGCCGGCCAGGGGCCAGGGCGGGGCTGGGGCGCGCGGCCAGGGGCGGCCGTGGCCGGCTGGGGGGCGGTCGGGGCTGGCCGGGGCTGGGGGCGGCGCGGCAGCGGCCGGCTGGGGGCGCGGCCGAGGCGGCCAGGCCAGGGCGGCCAGGCGGCCGGCTGCCGAGGAGAGAGGAGGGGGAGGGGAGAGGGAGAGAGGGAGGAGGGAGAGAGGGGGGGCTCACCGGCGTCGGGGATCGACGGCGAGGGGCTGCCGGCGGCAGGGGGCGGCGCGGCGGCCTAGGGCAGGGAGGGTAGGGGCGGCGGCTTAGGGAGAGAGAGGGAGAGAATGAGGGAGAGGGAGAGGGGGTTTTGGGAAAAAAAAGGGGGGTGGGGGCGGTTGGGCCTCTCCAAGGCCCAAGAGGGGGGCGCCAGGGGCGGCTGGGCCGGCCGGGGTCGGCCCACGGCGCGGGAGAGAGAGAGAAAGAGGAGAGAGAGAGAGAGAGAGAGAAAGAAAGAAAAGATTTTCTCCTCGTTTTCGAAATCCGATCTTTCTACAATGAATGCATTTGCACTTTCAAAGCAATCAAAAGAAATGCATGGTTTGGCATGGTGCATCAATCATAAAGTATTTTAGAGTTTTTCTTTACACGGGAAATCCAAACCGAATCCCGCTAAAACTTTGGAAAAGGTCAAGGTTTAGCGAGGGGAAAAGAAAAAGAAAAGGTAACGCCCGAATTTTGGCGAGTAAAGAAAAGAAAAAATTCAACTGCAAAATTCGGGGCGTTACATAGTTTGACTCCTTCGAGGTCTTAGTACGTTTCATAACGCTTCGGCCAGTCTGGCTGCTCCCTCATGCGAACTGGCTGTAGCCTGGGTGAACAGTCGAGTCCCAAGTTCTCGGGCTGGTATGTTGACGCTGTCAATGGTTTGGCCGGAGCCGGGTTTGCGAGAGCAGCCCCCGAGCCTCTGCACATAGCGAGAGGATGGTCAGGGATAGACTCGGCTTTTTACATACGCCCCTACGTTGCCTTTCCGCAAGGAGGAGGGGGGGAAAGCGCCATGTTGCCCTCGGAGGGCGCCGAACATGGTGTCTCCGGTGAGTTGCTAACGGGTAATCCGAGTGGACGCCCGTGCCCCATTTGTTAGGGGTTGGCTAGTGGCCCGGAGGCGCGCTCCAAAAGTACCTGCGGGTGATTTGTCGGACCCGGTCCCCTTTTGACGGGGTCCGGGGGCTCGATGCCTCCCTCTGGTGGGATTCCGTTACAAAATCGTTCCCGTTGGTCTCGGAAATGTCCTAGGGTACCTCGGGAGCGCAGCCCAAGCCTCGGTTATGTATCGAACGTACCCAGGGTCATCCCTCGCTCTGCGTCTGAGGCGGCTATCGAACCCTTCGGGGGCCAGCCTTCGAACCCCTGATCAGTAGTGGGCGCGGAGCCCGAGTGGCCTGAGGCGGCCGTTGAACCCTTTCGAGGGGTCGGCCTTCGAACCTCTGACCAGTAGTGGGCGCGGAGCCTGAGTGCTCTGAGGCGGCTGTTGAACCCTTTCGAGGGGCCAGCCTTTGAACCTCTGATCAGTAGGGGGGCTCGGGGCCCGCTTCCTTCGCGGAGAAGGATCCCTTTCGGAGTATCCCCTTTCCCGATCCCTGAGGCAAGAGAGAGAAAGAGGAAGTGGAAAAGGATACGAAATCGAATGACGTGGCGCACCTTTTTTGACGCGGTCATTATGGCGTAGGTGGAGTGTCGCCTGCTTCGCCTGCCAAAGGTGCCGCCTGTCCTGCTGCAGAGTTAATGTGACGGGACGAGTGGTTCACGGGGTAGCCGTTGTGCGTGCGCGAGCCGTTCGAGGAACGGAACGCGGACGTGTCGTCTTCCGCTGTGGGAGAAGGTCCTTTCGCTATCCCAGGAGGGGGCGTGAGCTTGCTGACGACTCGACTACCGCTTCCGCCCGCCTGCCACCGCCATTACTGCTGGCCCATTTCTGGCCGTATCGACTGTCGCGCCCTCTCCTGCGGCTGACCGGCCCGTGACCGATGTGCTCGGTTGGCACTGTCGGGTCATGCGCAGGGTCGCCTCGAGTCGCGGTACTGGTTCCGCAGTCGAGAAGGCGCGGTACTGGCACGAGTGGCGGTGCAGTTTCTTGCACATAGTAACCGGCGCGCCGGTTACATGACGTGTGGGCCTGGGCCTCCATGCTGGATGCGTCGAAGTCGAAAGGGTGCGTCCCCCTGGGTGCGGTTGCACGCCGCCTGCATGGCGGCCCGCCCTTTCACCCGTTGGCCTGAGCGAAAGTGGAGGAGTGCTTGTAACCGCTGGGCAGTTACGCGCACCGTGGGCGACGGTTTGGCCCTGTCTGCCCTGCGCCAGCTTGTATGACGCGCGGGACCCAGCCCCCGTGTCGTAGGGGGAGGACCTTGGAGCGTGTTGGAGAAGACTCAGCCCGCGACGGCTGAGGTCGCAAGTGGGGAGAGTTGCCTTTAAAAGGAGGGTGACCCCCTTGAAAGGCAACCATGTCTTCGCGCTCCCCTCATGCATCGCGTCTTTCCACCTTCCGAGCCCCCAGATGGGGGGCGCCCGCGGTTCTTCCGCCTTGTCGTCATTGGGGGAACGCAACTTCGCGGAAGTTGGTACCTTTCAGCCATCGTTCGGCTTGAAGGATTTTCGTCGTGCAGCCCGACTGCATTCCCCCACCAATGGGCAGTTTGGTGGAGGGAAGTGAGTCGGGCTGGGCCTTCGCCCCGCCCTCAGCTTCAAGGATTTTCGTCATCCGGGCTGAGGCGGAGGAGCGCACCGAGTGGGGGGTTGCCCCCGTGTGGGCCGGTAACCCTTTTCTTCCCCCGGCGTTTGGGGAAAAAGGCATCCTCCGGCCTTGCGGAGGCTTCCTCCAGCCATGCCGGGGAAAGCGAACTGCTGCTGCCCGCCAGGGTGCAGCATTCCGTCCTCTGTCCGGGTGATGGTCGCACCGTGTACGGGCCGGCCATGTCCGGGTCTTCCTCGCGCCGACAGCCGCGCCAGAGGGTTGCCCGGCACGTCGTGTGCCACGAGGGCGGCGCTCATGTTCTGGGGCGGCCTCGGCGAGGGCGGGAGCGAGGACCTGCCGGCGCGCTTTGGGGCGCCCGGCACCAGCTGGTGCGGTGTTGAGGTGGTGTCAGCCGGAGAAGGTTTCTCTGCCGACGAGATTGCCTACTCCGCCTGCACCCCTGGACCTTCGTCCCCCTGGCTTGAATGGCTGGTTCTCGTCCTTCGTGGGCGAGAGCCTTTCTGCCGCTGTGTCCACCCGGAAGCCGTTGCTGCAGCTGTCTTGCCGCCCGGGACGGAGGTCGTTGCCGCTGCTACCGGAGTGGGCGCCGGCGAGCCACCAGGGGTTTTGTCACCCCGCAGGCCCTCCAACGTGGGGGGTTGTTCGTACCTGTGGGGGTGAAACCGGAGTTCCGTTTGTAATGGCACCTTGAGTGCCGGTGTTTGTTCATTGTGGCTGTCGGGGCCTGAACATGTATGTATCCTTTGGCGTGAAGCCGTGTTTTTCCCTCATTCCGAGCACTAGGACTCGCCTGTCAACTAACTGATCCGCTTCACCAAGTGTGAGTTGCCTCGTGCGAAGGTGATGAGTGAGGTATCCGTATCCCGGAGGCGTAGGAGTCCCTCGGCTCAGTCGGCCTTACCGCCTGAGGCTTCTCTTGCTTAGTTAAAGGAAACCCTCGGCCGCTCTTCGATGAGCCGGAGCCAGAGGCAGCGGTATCAGCGTGGACAGAGGCAGAGTTGGCTCGAAAAGAAGACTTCGTTGGCCGGAGCCTGACCGGGCCGTCCACTTGTGGGACCGGCGCCGGAGTTGAGTTGCCGAGGCCATGGGCCGGGCTGATGTCCTCGGAGGACAGCTGGCTGAGGCTTCGGGGCGACTGGCCGAGTCGTCTGCTCGAGCCGGACTCCTGGAGGAGACCCTGGCGGCGATGGCCCGGGCGTGGTGCTGACGTCGTTTTTCAGAGTGGAGATCCTCTGACTGTGTTGCCGTTCGAGGCTCGGTCGGACTTCACCGAAGGTGGTGTCGACGTCGAGGGTGCTGCTGCTCCCCCTCTATCGAGGTCCGAACCTGCAGGATCGGTTTACCTTGTAGTATGCGTATGTTTTCTGCGGCCGCCGAGGCCCAAACATGCTGTTGCTGTGTTGTAAAGCTGTGTCTTTTTTTCTTTGTTTCGAGTATCAAGACTTATTCGTCGGTAACAGAATTGTCTGTTCGAGCGAGAGTTACTTTTCACGGAAGGTGATGAGTGAGGTATCCGTATCCTGGAGGCGTAGGAGTCCCTCGGCTCGATCGGTCTTGCCGCTTACGTGTACTCTTACTCGTCCGTAGGATTCTGCCAACGATGTAGTCGAGAAGACCCGAAAAAATCGTTTCGGTAGAAAGGTCTCGAGCATTAAGACTTGTTCGATCGGCGGAATCGCTTATCCGAGCGTGAGTTACTTATCACAGAAGGTGATGAGTGAGGTATCCGTATCCCGAAGGCGTAGGAGTCCCTCGGCTCGGTCGGCCTTGGCTGCTTACGTGTACTCCGTCGTTTTCAGGACCCCACTTTTGAAGTAGTCAAAAAGCACGAAAGACGTTCTGGCAGAAGGACTTTTTCCAAGGAAAATTTTGACGCGGAGGGGGTTCCCCCCTTCTAGCCCCCGAGGGAGGGTCGGGCTTTGCCGAGGCAAGGCTGACCCTTCCTTGATGGTTAGACTTTGTGTGTGAACTAGGTGTATGAACGACTTGAAAGCATCTTAAGGGTAGAAGCGACGTAGCTATCGGATGTTCCAAGCGTTGATGTAGACCTCGCCTTGGCTGTTGGCCAGCTTGTATGTCCTGGGCTTCAGAACCTTGGCAATGATGAACGGCCCTTCCCAGGGAGGCGTGAGCTTGTGCCGCCCTCGGGCGTCTTGTCGCAGCCGAAGCACCAGGTCGCCCAATTGGAGGTCTCGGGACCGAACCCCTCGGGCGTGGTAGCGTCACAGGGACTGCTGGTACCGCGCCAAGTGTAGTAAGGCCATGTCCCGAGCCTCTTCGAGCCGGTCCAGTGAGTCTTCTCGGTCGGTCTGGTTTCTTCGATCGTCGTACGCCCTCGTCCTCGGGGAACCGTATTCTAAGTCCGTGGGCAAGACGGCCTCGGCCCCATAGACTAGAAAGAACGGTGTGAAGCCCGTGGCTCGGCTCGGCGTTGTCCTCAGACTCCAGACCACCGAGGGGAGTTCCTTCATCCATCGCCTACCAAACTTGTGGAGGTCGTTGTAGATCCTCGGCTTCAGTCCTTGCAGAATCATGTCGTTGGCACGTTCCACCTGCCCATTCGTCATGGGGTGAGCCACGACAGCCCAGTCCACCCGGATATGGTGATCCTCGCAGAAGTCCAGGAACTTTCTGTCGGTGAATTGGGTGCCGTTGTCGGTGATTATGGAGTTCAGGACCCCAAAGCGATGGATGATGTTGGTGAAGAATGCCACCGCCTGTTCGGACCTAATGCTGTTCAGGGGTCTCGGTGTAGATGAGGTTGAGGCTGCTGCCTCCGTCCATGAGGACCTTGGTGAGCCTGACGTTGCCGATGACGGGGTCGACAACGAGCGGATATTTCCCTGGGCTCGGCACGCGGTCGGGGTGATCGCCCTGGTCGAAGGTGATGGGCTTGTCGGACCAGTCTAGGTAGACTGGCACCGCCACCTTTACCGAGCAGACCTCCCGACGCTCTTGCTTGCGGTGCCGAGCCGAGGCGTTCGCCACTAGCCCACCATAGATCATGAAGCAGTCGTGGACCTCGGGGAACTCCTCTGCCTTGTGATCCTCCTTCTTGTCGTCGTGGTGGGCCCTGCCACCCTCCGTAGGTGGCCCGGCCCTGTGAAAGTGACGCCGAAGCATGGCGCATTCCTCAAGGGTGTGCTTGACGGGTCCCTGATTATAGGGGCACGGCTCCTTAAGCATCTTGTCGAATAGATTGGCGCCTCTGGGAGGTTTCCGAGGGTTCTTGGACTCAGCGGCGGTGACAAGGTCCGCGTCGGCGGCGTCGCGTTTCGCTTGCGACTTCTTCTTGCCTCTCTTCTTGGTGTCGCGCTGAGCGGACGCCTCGGGAACATCTTCTGGCTGGCGGCCCTGGGGCTGCTTGTCCTTCCGGAAGATGGCCTCAACCGCTTCCTGGCCAGAGGCGAACTTGGTGGCGATGTCCATCAGCTCGCTCGCCCTGGTGGGGGTCTTGCGACCCAGCTTGCTCACCAGGTTGCGGCAGGTGGTGCCGGCGAGGAACGCGCCGATGACATCCGAATCGGTGACGTTGGGCAGCTCGGTGCGCTGCTTTGAGAATCGCCGGATGTAGTCCCGGAGAGACTCTCCCGGCTGCTGGCGGCAGCTTCAGAGATCCCAGGAGTTCCTAGGGCGCACGTACGTGCCCTGGAAATTACCGGCGAAGGCTTGGACCAGGTCATCCCAGTTGGAGATCTGCCCCGGAGGCAGATGCTCCAGCCAGGCCCAAGCGGAGTCGGAGAGGAACAGGGGGAGGTTGCGGATGACGAGGTTGTCATCGTCCGTTCCACCCAGTTGGCAGGCCAGCCGGTAGTCCGCGAGCCACAGTTCCGGCCTTGTCTTCCCCGAGTACTTTGTGATGGTAGTCGGGGTTCGGAACCAGGTCGGGAACGGCGCCCGTCGTATGGCTCGGCTGAAAGCCTGCGGGCCGGGTGGTTCGGGCGAGGGACTCCGATCCTCCCCGCTGTCGTAGCGTCCCCCACGCCTTAAGTAGCCTTGGCGCACCCTCTCTTCGAGGCGGGCTCGATGGTTGCGGTGGTGGTGCTCGTTGCCGAGGCGTCCCGGGGCTGCAGGCGCTGTGTTGCGCGTGCGCCCGGTGTGGACCGAGGCTTCCCGCACGAATCGGGAAGTCGCGGCGCGGTGCTCTGAGGGGTATCCCTGCCTTCGGGAGGCAGAGCTCTCGGCTCGTCGGACCGCGGCATCCTCCAGGAGATTCTTGAGCTCTCCCCGGATCCGCCGTCCTTCGGTGGTTGATGGTTCCGGCATTGCGTGGAGAAGTATCGCTGTCGCAGCCAGGTTCTAGCCGACTCCACTGGAAGCCAGTGGTGGCCTTGCCCTGACGTCGTCGGTGATGCGGAGCTGGATGCCCTGGGGCAGATGACACGCTTCTCTGGCCGGAGCTTGGTCTACCCATTCCTGCCCGATGTTCCGGCGGAGCAGCTCAAGTGTTCCTGCCCCCTCGTCGAGCCCGGCCTGCATCTCGCGGATTTGCTCGAGCTGTGCGTCCTGACCCCCCGCAGGGACTGGGACCACAGCTAGCTCCCGAAGGATGTCAACGCGAGGCGCAGGCCTAGGGGGATCACCGTTTTCCGGTATACCAAGATGGTTGCCTTCGTCGGGACCCCCTAGATCGACGTGGAAACATTCACGACTTGGGCCGCAGTCTCCATCGCCGAAGCTGTGGCTACCGTCGGAACAATCGGAAAGGCAGTAGTCGCATGCGGTCATGAAGTCCCGCATGGCACTGGGGTTACCAAGCCCGGAGAAATCCCAACCAAAGTCGGGCTCATCATCTTCCTCGGAACCTAAGGGTCCGTAGGTCGAGACGGCCGTCAGCCGGTCCCAGGGTGACCGCATATGATACCCCGGAGGGTTGGTGCATGCCTCTATGAAGGCTTCCACCAAAGTGGGGTCGCTTGGTGGGTCGAGGCCGAATCCAAAAGGCATGAGACGGGAATCGGTCGGTACCTCTTGGTCGACAGGTGGTGACGCTGTCACGTCAGGGGCGGATTGCACCGTCGTCTCAGGTACGAGGGTGACGCCCAGCAAGTCCTTCGCGAGCGTGCTGGCGTCGTCCGTCCGCTTGGAGCTAGCATGTTGCGGGGAAACGGCGCTCGTCTTCATCTCAGACGCGAGGTCGACGCCCGACGTGTCCCCCGCCGGGGCGCCGGCGCCGTCGACTCGCTCGACAGCCGATGAGGTCCCGCCTCCTTCTTGGCCACGGTTGCCCCGCCTCCTCCTCCGTCGGTGGGGGAGGTGACGGGACAAACTTGGATGTTGTTCTTCCGCCTCGTGGGGAAGACGTCGTCGATTCCGCCGCCGGCGGGCGGGTTGTCGACCGCCATTGTCGCCGTCGCGCGGCGGAGGAAGGAGTATCATGTTGTAGCTGCCGTCGAGGGACATGAACTCAAGACTCCCGAAACGGAGCACCGTCCCAGGTTGGAAAGGTTGCTGGAAACTACCCATCTGGAGCTTGACGGGGAGCTGTTCGTCAACACGCAGCAGGCCCCTACCTGGCGCGCCAACTGTCGGTGTTTCGACCCCGGGGGGTCCCTGGACCGACGAGTAAATTATCGCCGCATGTCCCAGCCCAGATGGGTCGGTGCGAGACGGAGCACAAAGGGGGGTAGAAGAGAGGGAGAAAAGGGGAAACTCGCGGCCTCCATGTTGTCCTGCGCCCAGGTCGGGTGCGCTTGCAGTAGGGGGTTACAAGCGTCCACGTGGGGGGAGAGCGAGGGACTCTACGCGTCGTCCCGTCCTCCCACGCGGCCAACCTCCTCGTAAGAGAGCCCTGGACCTTCCTTTTATAGGCGTAAGGAGTGGGTCCAGGTGTACAATAGGAGGTGTAGCAGTGCGCTATCGTGTCTAGCAGAGAGGAGCTAGTGCCCTAAGTACATGCCGTCGTGGCAGCCAGAGAGGTTTTGGCACCCTGTTCATGTGATGTCGTGGCCGTCGGAGGAGCGTTGGAGCCTTGCGGAAGGACAGCTGTCGGGGCTGTCGAGTCCTTGCTGACGTCTCCTTGCTTCCGTAAGGGGCTGAGAGTCGCCGTCGTCATAGAGCACGCGGGGCGCCATCATTATCTGTTTACCGGGGCGAGCCAGATGGGACGTCGGTCCTATTACCCGTAGCCTGAGCTAGCTAGGGATAGGGTAATGATGGCCCCTCTTGTGATGTGGTCGGTCCGAGCCCTGGGTCGGGCGAGGCGGAGGCTCCTCCGAGGTCGGGGTCGAGTCCGAGCCCTGGGGTCGGGCGAGGCGGAGTTCGTCGTCTTCTGGGGCCGAGCCCGAGTCCGAGCCCTGGGTCGGGCGAGGTGGAGTTCGTCGTCTTCCGGGGCCGAGCCCGAGTCCGAGCCCTGGGTCGGGCAAGGCGGAGTTCGTCGTATTTCGGGGCCGAGGCCGAGCCCGAGCCCTGGGTCGGGCGAGGCGGAGTTTGTCATCTTTCGGGGCCGAGCCCGAGTCCGAGCCCTGGGTCGGGCGAGGCGGAGTTCGTCGTCTTCCGGGGCCGAGCCCGAGTCCGAGCCCTGGGTCGGGCGAGGCGGAGTTCGTCATCTTCCGGGGCCGAGCCCGAGTCCGAGCCCTGGGGTCGGGCGAGGCGGAGTTTCCTATGGCGCCCGAGGCCGGACTTGGCTGCTGTCAGCCTCACTCTGTCGAGTGGCACAGCAGTCGGAGCGGCACAGGCGGCGTTGTCTTCTTGTCAGGCCAGTCAGTGGAGCGGCGAAGTGACTGCGGTCACTTTCGGCTCTGTCGACTGAAGGACGCGTGACAGGATAAGGTGTCAGGCCATCCTTGCATTAAATGCTCCTGCGATCCGGTCGGTCGGTGTGGCGATCTGGCCAAGGTTGCTTCTTGGCGAAGACTGGGTCCCGGGCGAGTCGAAGGTGTGTCCGTCGCTTGAGGGGGTGCTCGGGCGAGACGTGAATCTTCCGGGGTCGGCTGCCCTTACCCGAGGCTGGGCTCGGGTGAGGCGAGGTCGTGTCCCTTGAGTGGACCGAGCCTGGGCTTAATCGCACCCATCAGGCCTTTGCAGCTTTGTGCTGGTGGGGTTTACCAGCTGAGATTAGGAGTCTTGGGGGTACCCCTAATTATGGTCCCCGACAGCGGCGGACCCACAGGGGGTCCGGGTGGGCCCTTGAGAGCACCTAGAGGGGGGTGAATAGGTGATCCTGTAAAACTTGAAACTTAATGCCACAAAACTTG
This sequence comes from Zea luxurians, assembly GCA_029449295.1. Lineage (NCBI taxonomy): Eukaryota > Viridiplantae > Streptophyta > Magnoliopsida > Poales > Poaceae > Zea > Zea luxurians. The sequence continues at coordinate 23,979,034 of JAOPSE010000003.1, forward strand.
ATTAGGAGTTAGCACAATAATGCCAAGTGGCTAGAGTGGAGTCTTAGCAAAAACACAATAACCACAAAGAGATCAACACAGAGATAGACACAGTGGTTTATCCCATGGTTCGGCCAAGTACAAAACTTGCCTACTTCCACGTTGTGGCGTCCCAACGGACGAGGGTTGCAATCAACCCCTCACAAGCGGTCCAAAGACCCACTTGAATACCACAGTGTTTTGCTTAGCTTTACTATATCCCGCTTGTGAGGAATCTCCACAACTTGGAGTCTCTCGTCCTTACAAAGATGTTCACAAAGAAGAAACAGTAAGGGAGGGATGAGCAACTCACACAAGACATAAAAATCACAGCAAATACGCACACACAAGACCCAGACTTGAGCTCAAAAGACTATCACGAGGTTCTCACTGGAACAGAGCTCAAATCACTAAGAATGTCGAACAAGTGCGCAAGAATGAAGTGTGAGTGATCAACAATGCTCTAAGGATGCTTGGTGTGCTCCTCCATGCGCCTAGGGGTCCTTTTTATAGCCCTAAGGCAGCTAGGAGCCGTTGAGAGCATTCCAGGAAGGCAATTCTTGCCTTCTATCGCCTGGCGCACCGGACAGTCCGGTGCACCACCGGACACTGTCCGGTGCGGATTTCTTTCCTTATTTGGCGAAGCCGACCGTTGAAGATTCAGAGCCGTTGGCGCACCAGACAGTCCGGTGCTCCAATGTGACCGTTGGCTCGGCCACACGTCACGCGCGGAATCCTCGGCCGACCGTTGGCCCGGCTGACCGTTGGCTCACCGGACAGTCCGGTACACCACCGGACAGACCGGTGATTTTTAGTCGTACGCCGTTAATCACTTCCCGAGAGCGACGACTTCGCCTGTGAACGGCTCACCGGACAGTCCGGTGATTTATAGCCATACACCGCCGTTGAAGTCCCGAGAGCAGCAAGTTCGCCAGAGCCAGCCTGGTGCACCGGACACGGTGCACCACCGGACAGTCCGGTGCACCCAGACTGAGCAGACTTTGGCTAAACAAATCCATCTCTTTTCCAACTTGATTTTTTCTATTTCCAGCACTTAGACACAATACATTAGTCCATAAAACAATGTACTAAGTCTAGAAACATACCTTTACTTTTGATTTGCACTTTGTCCATCACTTGGGATACTTTAACACTTAAGCACTTGTGTTGGCACTCAATCACCAAAATACTTAGAAATGGCCCAAGGGCACATTTCCCTTTCAGCCCTGGCACACCCTAAGCCAGGCCCACCAGGGACCCCACCCGGCCATCCAGTTGACGGACGCGCACGTTCCAACTTCCAACTTCTCCTAGCGGCTGCTTCTTTCTGTTTCTGGCGGGTGCTTTCTGTTCCTGGCGACGCACGTTCCAACTTCTCCTGCTGGGCTTCCACGATCGGTTGCCGGTTGGGCTCCTCAACTGCGCGCAGTAGCTGGCGTCCAGGCGTCTTGACGGAACCTGCTGCTCGGCGGATCTGTAGGAACAAAGACCGGCCACCGCCGCCGAGCGTCCGCTGTGAACCCCGGCTCCCGAAGCAGCACGTTCCGGAATGTCTCCTTTCGGCTCCGGCCCCGGAACGGCGTCTTCCCGTCGGCCCGTGGGACATCTCGTAGACCAGCAGGAACCAGGAAGTCAGGAACCGTCTGCGCCTGCTGCATCGATCTGTAGGAACGTAGGCAGCAGATGTTGGGACCATGCTTCGTTGCCGAAGGTCCTGTAGAAAGAAACAGCTTCGGCTGAAGCTGCTCGTACGTGACGCCGAAGGCATCATTCATGAAGCTTCGGTATTATAACATATCCGAAGATGAAGGGTCGAACCGACTTAAAGATAGAATGACCTTTTAGCCATAGGGGTCTGAGTCATTGTTGTAAACTTTTATGAGGGGCATGATTGTAATTCCTCACAGGCTATGTCCTGTGCCTATAAATAGTGAACAGTATTCCTTTACTGTTCACGCATTCCTGTAATTGCTAACGCATCATTCGGGAATCATTGTTTGTCAAGGCAAAGGTATAAATGTGCCTAAAAACGTTGTATTCAAATATCTTAAATTCATATAATAAGATATGTGAATGATGTCATTTATTTTTGATGTATTTATCTTTAATGTTTTACTTTACTGCGTATCATCTTTACAAGTTTAATTACGAAGATGAAACCTTCGTAATATTATGCTCGTGACCTTCGTCCGAAGTTCATTAAATCCTTATGGAAATAATGCTCCGGCAGACGAAGGGCATTAATATTTAACATTTTATGTTGCCTTGTTCTTAATTCATAGCATTTGAGAACAAGTCCCCAATAGCAGAGTACGGTGAGAAGAAACTGGGGTAACGGAGATTGTTCAACGCGTTTTCACGATATATATTGTTGTTGATTTTTGTCTTATTAATTATTGATTCACTACCATTATTTTGTAGTGACTAAAATATGAAGAAGCAGGGAGATATCGCCTCTCTTTTTCGTAATCATGCTGCAAAGAAACAGAAGTTTATTGCTTCTTCATTATCTCTGGATGTTACTCAAGCGTCGACACCTCAAGAACAAGAGGAAGAGAGAATAAGTGAAGAAATTGTGAATCCAATGCCATCTGCACCACCACCGCCAACACTTTATGATGTCAATCGTCTTCCACATGATCCAGGTGAAAGACAACCTATTGCAAGTTACCATGCTAATGATCATAATGCAATTCGAAGAGCATATGTTCTTAGAGGTCCATTTCAACCATATGCACATGAATTCCCAAATAGGAAAATTGGAGATAGAGATCGCCATTTTAATTTTGTGTGGTTTCAAAATTTTCCTTGGATTGAATATAGTGTCAAGAAAGATGCTGCATTTTGCTTTATGTGCTACTTATTCAAAAGTAAAGCAAATAAGGGCAAAGGGACTTCTGCATTTACTTCAGATGGTTGGAATAATTGGAATAAAGGGTCTGAAGCACTTCTAAAACATGTGGGTTCTATGTCACATAAGACAGCCGAAGAGAAATATCTTGGCTTTATAAATCCTAATGCAGCAATTGATAATAAAATTGAGAAGTGGAGTGATGATGATCGCAATCTTTATAAGATAAGGTTGACATATTCACTTCGATGTTTGAAGTTTCTTTTGCATCAAGGATTGTCATTCCGTGGACATGATGAAAGTGAAGAGTCTAGCAACAGAGGAAACATTATTGAAATCTTGAAATTTCTTGTTGTAAATAGTGAAGAGGTCAACAAGTATGTTCTTAACAACGCTCCAGGTAACTGCACTTTGACTAGCCCAAAGATACAAAAGCAGATTATTCAGTGTTGCGCTATAGAAACTAGAAAGAAAATAATTGAAGAGCTTGGGGAAGAGCCATTTGCAATTTTAGCGGATGAGTCTAGTACAAAGAACAACTAGCTCTTTGCTTGCGTTATGTTGATGCATTGGGAAGGCCATGTGAGCACTTCATTGGAGTTGTTCATGTAGATGATACTAGCTCTTTATCACTTAAGGATGCAATTGAAGCTTTACTTGTTAGTCATGGCTTGACTTTGACACGAATTCGTGGACAAGGTTATGATGGGGCTAGCAACATGAGAGGTGATATTAAAGGATTGAAAACATTGATCATGCATGAGTCACCTTCTGCTTATTATATCCATTGTCTTACACATCAACTCCAACTAGTTCTTGTTGTTGTTGCCAAGGGAAATAATGATTGTGTCTAGTTTTTTGATCAAGTAACTCTCTTATTGAATATCGTTGGAGTTTCTTGTAAGCGTCACGGTATGCTTTGAGATGCTAGACTTGAGAATCTCATGAAATCACTTGAATGTGGTGAACTTGAAACTGGGAGAGGATTGAATCAAGAGATGGGGTTGCCTAGGCCTGGTGAGACTCGATGGGGCTCTTATTACAAAACTATATGCAACATAATTACTATGTATCCTGTAATCTGAGATGTACTCATGATTCTTGGAGAGGATACTACAATTAGAAGTGATTGGACAAGGATACATTCTATGCTTGGAGCATTTGAATCATTTGACTTTGTTTTTGATGCATACTTAATGTTTGTTATTCTTGGATATGCAAATGATTTATCAGTGTGTTTGCAAAGAAGGGAGCAAGATATTATTAATGCAATTTCACTTGTTAATGTGGCAAAGAGAAGAATGCAACAGTTAAGGCTTGATGGTTGAGATCAATTTCTTCAAAGAATCACTTCATTTTGCAACAAACATGATATCCTAGTTCCTGCTATGGATGGAAATTATAAGCCTTATGGAAGATCATCACGATTTGTTCATAACCAAACCAATGATGACCACTTCAGAAGAGAAGTATATATTGGGGTCATTGATCAAATTAGCCTAGAGCTTGATAGTCGGTTTAGTGAGGCTAATATGGAGCTGCTTTCTTGTATGTCAGCCTTAGATCCTTCCAACTCTTTTGCTTCTTTTGATGCACACAAGGTACGAAAGCTAGCTGATTTCTATCCTAATGACATGTCAAGCATTGACTTGTTAAAACTTGACTTGCAACTTGACAATTATATTGATGGCATAAGAGCAGATGATAGATTCAAAGACATAACTAATCTTGTGGACCTCTCAGTTAAGCTTGTTGAAACAAAGAGACATAAGGTGTTTGATATGGTTTATTTGCTTCCCAAATTGGTATTGCTTTTGCCGGTGGCGACAGCAAGTGTTGAAAGGGTATTTTCTGCAATGAGTTTGGTGAAGATTAAATTGAGAAACAAGATGTGTGATAGTCTTTTGGATGATTGTCTTGTTACATACATCGAGAGGGATATTTTCTTCGAAGTGAATGAAGAAGATATAATTGAAACTTTTATGGCGTTGAGGAAGCGCAGGCCAGATAAGTAGTATTATTGCAATCTTTATGTTTAATGTATGCAATTTTCATGCTTATTTGTTGAGTGTCAAACTTTATATCTATATATGAAATTGTTTACCAAATTTACTATGAAATTATATGTACATTAGATAGAATTCTGCATGAAAATTTTGTTGTGGCACACCCTATATAAAAATCCTAGGTCTGCCACTGACCATATAATGGAATACTTCACGAGTAAATGCTAGTTATGTACTTATGTTGAACAAGGTAAGAATAGCAGTATTGTATATATTGTGTGTCACCTTTGACAACAACTTTTAGCATTGTTTTTTAGGCTTGTGTTGTATCTCAACCATACGCTGAGGTTATTTTTGCACATAAGGGGAGAGGAACTCGAGTTCATTGATTTGGTTGATCCGCACCGGCCCAGGGATCGATTAGAGCAAAGATTTTTACAATGTTTCAGTGGTTAGATTACATCACACGACTGGGCTGCCTTCTTGATTTTTAATTGTATGTGCATGTAGTTTCTCTCCAAATCTTCCCGTTTTAGAGGAGTTATTACTTGGAGCAGCATATAGTTTAAGCTGTGATCCCTGTACAAATCAAAGATGAAAACCATAAACGCGCACGTGTGACTTTGATAAACCACTCGAAATTTCAATGCATGGCCTGAGCAATCGCTGCAATCCTAAGTTGTACTGGTAGTATAACAAAGCATGTTTTTTTTAAAAGACGGTTGGTGTTGCAACAAACTGATAAAAATGCTGGCAAAATCCATAACTAGGGGTACATCCAGCACCGGATCAGGTGCTCCCCCTCCCCCGCTGCAGGTTGATTTAGTGACAAGGGATTATGGAGGATTGGAGGGGATTGAAAGGAAAATAAACTAATTTTTCCTCTCAATCCCCAGCGATCCATGTTCACCAAATCAACCCTGCTAGAATTAATGGAGCACCTATCCTGAAACCCTCATATAAATCTACAGCTATTTAAACCTAAAAGTAAGGGGATATGAATTAAAAAACGAGGTAAGCCTCTACTAACTTATTTAGTTATTTTACTGGACCTATATCGTTGTATATAGTCCTAATATATGATGCATTGTGAATGAAATATTGTAATTCGAGATAAAGGGCGTGTTCGGCTGGCTTGTAGCCGACACTGTTGCAGCTGTTTGGACTGCTGCAGCTGCAATCCATAGAGAGAAAAATACTGTAGAAGCCGCAGCCGCAGCCGGATTGCAGCCGCAGCAAGCCGCAGCGAACAGCCTCAAAGTTTCGTATTCAGAAAAAGAAATAAAGAAGTTATTAATTTACTGGAAGCTCCGACAAATAGGATCCTCGGCCGGCTGGTGGTACGTTGTACGTACATCGGCAGTTCGGCACTCCATGTATGCATCCATGCATGCAATGATCAGTCTACAGCTATATTGGAATACCACATGAACAAAGTGAGCAACACCTGTGATGCATGCATGTAAGGGAAAATACAAATTAAGCAGACTAAGGGTTACAAAAAACTAGATTCAGTTTATTGCGTTATCAGATACGAAGTACAGGAAGATCTATCCCAGTGTTTATTGCTTACATAATCAATCTAGCTAGCCTGCATGATCTCTAGCTTAGTCTCGGGACGAAAACCACACTGGCTCATAAATCAGCTACCCGAAATACATGTATACCCATTGCCTAGGAGTGGAAATTAAACGACCAAATTATTAGCTTTAAGCAGCGGCAGGTACGTACTCTATTCTGGGATTAACAATACGTAGTACTACTACATAGTACATACTACATGCTCTTCGCCGGTTCGCCTACCGCCTACGTACGGGGCAGCATATCTCATCATCTCAGAACACACGCAGATCAATTTCACCAGAACGCGGCGGGTTCTCGATCAGGCAGCAGGAGCGCAGTCGTAGTCGTCGTCGTCGTCGTCGCTGTCGGTCTCTGTCATCCTTCCCCGCGCGTTGCAGCCATCCCAAGGGTAAACGGCACGCGAAGAGGCGGCAATGCTGCCGCCTTGGATGAGCACCATGTAGCTAGCCGCCTCCGACGACACTGGTGCCATCGCAGTTTAAGCGTGTGCGATGGAACGAAATGCAAGCTAGCGAAGTTGTAACAGTGGGAAGCAAAGCTAAGCTCTTGCTAGGAAGAAGAAGCTGCTACTGTGGCTGATGGGAGCAGTGGATGCGGTATGCTAGTGCTAGCTACCTGTGGTGTTTGTTCCGATTTCCACGGAGAGGGAGTGGCCGCGTGTGGTTCGGGCTTTATAGCGCGCCGCCGGGCGCCGGCAGTGTGGCGGCACGCGGCGCGGCGCAGCGGGGAGCGTGCTTCGGCGACGCCGTTGCGTGCATGGCGCCCCGCGGCACGGGCTCCGCGGCTCCGGGCGGGCACAGTCAGCAACCGGCAGCCGCTTCCCCGGCCACGCGGCGCCGCTGACGAGTGGGCGCGGGACCTCATGGCAGTGGCCGTGGCGGCCCCGCGCTCGTGTGCGCCGCGACGTGGAGGCAATGGAATCGCGCGCAGACCTCGCGCTGCCTGCGCGGCACGGTGGCCGGGTCGGACCACTGCGACGCCGATCCAGCAGAAAAAAGGCAGCGTAGGTGGTGGCGGCCCAGAGCGGCGGTCTCTTTCCGCGGCATCTAGCCGAGGATGATATCTCGTGTGATTTTTTGTTAGAGATTTATTCGACAGCAAAAGTGGGATTCGCGGACAGTTGAAGCCTGCAATTGTCTGGACCAGGCAAGGCACCACACACACTCATGCGCCAGAGCGCTGGAGTGGCATGGTTTAGCAAAGGCAAACGGAGAGCTGCTAAAACCTGGAGTGGCATCGTTTTTTTTAACTGTCTACAACATCACCTGCTCTGTCTTCCCGGCCGCCGCTGCCATAGAGGGCTTCTTCATCCTCTCCGACGTTTTCTTGGTGTCGAGGAGCCACCACATGACACCCTCAGTCTCAACCTTTCTATGTCCCGGTGACACTCCCCAGCCACCGCCGCAATACGAGGAAAAGCAGCACAATTTTGACGGCGCCAGTCCCTCCCAGCGCCACAGACGTCAGGCTGCACTGGAGGCCCCGCCGGCTGATCTCGGAAGTCAGAATCGTTATGCCTTGAGGATCTTTTAGCACGTAGGATGAGCCAAGAGAATTAGGGAGTCGGACTAGAGACGAACAGCACAACACAGTAGGGAGAGGGGAATGAAGGGTTGGCACCGATCTAGGCAGCGCCAATCACTAGGTGGCGGCGGCGCGGACGGTCCGCGGCCTTGGACCGGATGGTCCACGACCTGGGCGCAGGAGCGGTGTCTTCCTACGTCACACCGAACGGTCCGCAGCTCTGAGTCGGACGGTCCGCGACCTGACGACAGGATCGTCTTCCTCCTTCTTGCTGGAATCTAGATCTCGTCCTCTGAAGGAAGAGATCTTAAGGTGCTCCGGATCGACAGGTCACTCGTGAGTCGGGGCGTCCTCAGACGACGTGGAGTCACCTAGGAATTAAGAGATCAATTCGAGGAAGAGGTCTTGACTAGACAACTAGATCTTGCCCCCCGGGAGGGGTAAGATCCTATGGTCGTCTTGGGATCGGCAGACCATCCAAAACGGATCTAGACGACGTAGAGTCGAATAGGAGTAGAGGTGGATATGTGGGAGGCTACAACTAGAACTACGCTATATCTATTCTTAGGGCAAGAAAAGTAAGTAAAGCAATTGGTTCGATTGGAATGTGTTCGGCGGTTCTCAATCGGTCGTACCTCTTTATATTTATAAAAGAGGAGGTCTAGACCTTTTCCTAAGAGATAGCCAACAACTCCCACTAGGGCTGGGCAAAAAACCCGTAACCCGAAACCCGAACCCGGAATACCCGAACTCGGACCCGAAATACCCGAAACTCGAATTTTGTTCGGGAATTTCGGGTAGCAACTTGCAAAACCCGAATTTATTTCGGGTAATTCGGGTATCACAATCGGGTACCCGAAATACCCGAATTATCCGAACTTTTATGTGTCATGTACTCATGTCATGCTTAATTATTAATTTGTACGTCTATAATTATGTGTAAGTGTGTATAACTTGTGATTGTAGATTGCTTGTATTTTATATGTCCATGTATATCATTATTCAAACTATATTTTTATACTAATTTAATAGGGTGTATGCGTTTTTCTGAAGCCGACACAATAGTTCGGGTAGTTCGGGAATACCCGAACCCGAAATTCCGGGTACCCGAATTTTCGGGTATTGCAAAACCCGTTATAATTTCGGGTATCGATTCTCAAAACCCGAAATTTTAAAAACCCGAATTACCCGACCCGAAATTTTCGGGTAACCCGAACGCCCACCCCTAACTCCCGCGTGATTAGATGGATAACCACGCACGGGATAAGGATAAACACCGGAGTTAATCTAATCTCGGGACACGCGGACTGTCCAGGCCCAAGGGCCGAACCGTCTGCTCATTTTGGTGTCCAACATATGCCCCCCTACCTTTTGGTGGAGCTTGGCGAACCAAAAGCAGCAGCGAAAACTTCGAAAACAATTGACCTCATGAGCTACTTTGTTCCCGAAGTAAGGACTCAGCTCGATGCAAGTCATCGGCTCTTGCGATCAGATAATATAAATACTTGATGGAACTTTAATACACAGAGGCCGTTTCGGATTGCATCCTCTTCGGCCATGTCTACCTAATCAACCTGTCAATAGGCAAAAACTTGTGGTACCCCCCAACCCAAATAAGCAAACGGATTGGGCCAGTAATACGAATTCATCGTCGTACCACCTCAAACATGAGCAGGACAACACATCGGCGATGGATAGAATGGGACGCACCATGCTATCCCCAGAGGAGGATGACAAGGTGATCTTGGTTGTGCTACTTTTTGGGTCCGTTTAGTCGGCTTTTGCTTTCACACAGATCGCCCTTTTGACTTCATCTATTTTATTGGTCGGTTGTGTGGAATAGCCTTCTTCATATATTTGGCAAACAACTGACCAAAAGTAGGGCCGACTCTACTGAGTCGTCTAGACGTCTTAGTAGTATTTTGTTTCCTAACACTTGTTTTGGAACGTTGTGGTCCGATGGTCTGAGGTTGCTGCGTCTGACTGTCTGCGGACTGTCCGACCACTATAGCCGGACCGTCAGCTCCAGTCTCGGACTATTCGGCCTTAGTACCTGGACCGTCCGGCGTACGCATGACAGGTGACCTTGATCGGGTGTCCGATCGTGCTTGCCCCCCGGTGCCTACGGTCTTTCTTTTGTCCGGAGCCTTCCGAGTAACCATTCTGTGTGACATATTTGGCGTGCGGGGATCACCAATGACGATATTTTTATCTTTGCTTTTATCGACCGCACAAGGCCGAATTATGGCCTTTTTGCTCGTCGGCTCTAATGTGGTGACAGGAACATGTGGCCTGTCAATTTTCACCTCTTTTTGAAATCTCAACTGGCCTTCGTTTATAGCCGATTGTATTTGCCGACAGAAGACGACACAATCATTGGTGTTATGGAGAAAGGAGTCATGCCATTTGCAATAAACACGCCCTTTTAATTGTTCAATCGGAGGAATTACATGTGACAATTTAATATTACCATGTTTAAGCAACTCATCAAATATTTTATCACACTTAGTAATATTAAATGTGAACTTAACTTTTTCCTTTTATGTCGAGTGCGGGTGAGAGCGAACAGAAGGTTTGGCCTCAGTGGGCCAAATAAGCTCAGGGACATGTGACTTTTTTTGGTTCTTTGGGCTTGGGTGATCGGTTATATTTATATCGGCCTTCCACGCTAGGCGGATCACAGGTGACTTCTAGTGCTCCGGACGGTCCGACCTGCGCAGTCGGACGGTCTATGAGTGGACCGGACGGTCCGGTACTATCCCCGGACTGTCCGGTCACGTCAGGCAACACCTGTGACCCTTGTGGTGAGCTCTGTGTAACTCCGGACTGTCCGGCGTAGGGTGCCGGACGATTTGACGGAGGACCGGACGGTCCGTGATTGTGTGCGGACGGTCCGGCCGTGCTCAGAGTTGACTCACCATTTAACGAAGATGGTGGTGACGGTCGTCCTGGATATGAGTCCATCGGCATACCAGAATATGGTTGGGACTGAGAAGCCTCATTTGTCGCTGATGTTTTTGACGCAGTTATTTTAGTGCCCAATTTATGTGACAAAAAATCAGGTGTATGAGTATTTTCTATACATGTGTCATATTCTCTATATCCTCCATTATAATTTTAATCTGATTATCAAAAGAAATTTTAACAGATTGAATATCGGCTAATGGCGTGGTGTTACTTACAATGGGGAGCTGATGCAGCAAGACTGACAGTGAATCGCACTTTACTTCCCTCTTCTTGACGACCTTCTGGTGGTGATCTACCTTGAAGTGCGAGAGGTACCACTTTTTCGCCACCTTGCTTATCTGAGCCTGTTGTCGTTGAAATTTCTCGTTTAGCCTTTTCATGTGGTCTTCTAATTTCTCATCCTCATTGGCCGGCGAGTTAGTCAGCCTTGTGTTAATGTCTAGGACGACATTGTTGTGATCTTTGGGATTGGCCAATGCGACCGATCTGATAGGTCTAATTTAATAGATCTGATCTAATGGATCGAATTTGATAGATCCGATTTTTCGTTCCCAGCGGAGTCGCCAAAAAGTATGTTGGCGCTGATCTGGGCAGCGCCAATTACTAGGTGGTGTACCGTCTGGCGGTGCCCTCTGCGGCGGTGCGGACGATCCGCGGCCCTGGGCCGGACGGTCCACGACTTGGGCGTAGGAGCGGTGTCTTCCCTACGTCACACCGGACGGTCCGCAGCTCTGGCCGGACGGTCCGCGACCTGGCGACAGGGTCGTCTTCCTCCTCCTTGCTGGAATCTAGATCTCATCCCCTGGGAAAGAGATCTTAAGGTGCTCCGGGTCAACAGGTCACTCAGTGTGTCCCCAGACGACGTAGAGTCGCCTAGGAATTAAGAGATCAATTCGAGGAAGAGATCTTGAGTGGACAACTAGATCTTGCCCCCAGGGAGGGGTAAGATCATAGGGTCGTTTTGGGATCAGCAGTCTACCTAAGACGGATCTAGACGACGTAGAGTCGAATAGGGGTGGAGGTGGATATGCGGGAGACTACAACTAGAACTACGCTACATCTACTCTTAGAACAGGAAAAGTAATTAAAGTAATTGGTTCGATTGGAATGTGTTCGGAGGTTCTCAATCGGTCGTACCCCTTTATATTTATAGGGGAGGAGGTCAGGACCTTTTTCTAAAAGATAGCCAACAACTCCCACGTGATTAGATGGATAACCACGCACGGGATAAGAATAAATACCTGAGTTAATCTAATCTCGGGACACGCGGACGGTCCGGGCCGTTCATTTTGGTGTCCAACAAAAGGTAAGAGAGGACAGGATCGTATGTATCTGAACTGAACCATATGTGAGCTGTTCTAATTCTGTCGATACCCTCTCTCATTTCTAGCCGTGGTTCATATAAGCCGTTACATGGGACGTGACGACGTGGTATACGCTAGCCGCTAGGCAGCAAGAGAAGTGCCGCCAATCCTTTTCCTGATTGCGTCGTTGATCGGTTAGTGGCAGAAATCTCTAGGGCTTCGTTTGGACGTTGGAATTTAGTAGGAATTAAATAGGTGCCCAATACCAAACCAGTGAAGGTATTAAATTGGGCTTCAGGTGCAGGGAAATTATGAGCAAAATGGGATTTCATATTGAAGGGGAGGGGGGTGCAGGTTGTAGTTGAATACCAGGGGAATTGGGATGGATTCCAATTCCAAAATCTCGGCCTCAATACCAGCATTCAAACGCAGTGGAATGAGCAAAGTATAAGATATGTTTGGTTGAAGAGCGGAGGAGAACGAAGCGGCTTCATTCCTGTTTTTTTTTGATATTTTGTTTTCAACGAAAGAGCAGTGGAGTGGCTTCTAGAGTCTATGTAAGACAAATACTTTGAATGGTCCTGTTCCACCGAAACGACCGGACACGAGCGCTCTCCTCCCCTCCCTAGCCATTATGGTTCTCCAACCAAACAATGAACGAAGCGACTCCACTCTATTCTATTCTTCAACCAAACAAAAAATGTATCAGTTCCGTTCTACTCGCCAAACACAGAATGAAAATAGCCCCATTCTCAAAAACTGTAATGGAAGCGCTCCATTCCAGTTGACTCCCCAACCAAACATACCCTCAAAGCAAGAATTAGCAAAGTACTCGTATGTTGCTACGGTTTTTATTTATACTCAAGTATACAATATAAAACATAAGGGTACGTGTGTGTTCGGTTGTTTAGATGGGTGTGAATATGAGTTTAGATCAGACAACAATGATTCAAATCAGAGATAGATGCTGCTGCGGCATCTACTACTCTACTCCCGCGTATACATATGCGTGGGCTGTTTTCTCTTCGTAATGGGCCGGGCACCGTGCCACGGACGGTCGTGATCCCGCGAGCGCTCGTTTGGTTTGTTACTCGTTAGTCCTGTCCGTCGCTACCCGGTTGGGTTGTGCTGGTCCCCATGACCCCACCTCAGTCCGAACCCATCCTGTCATGTGGCAGTCCTGCAGTGCTGCAATCACCAACCAACCCACCGTACGCCCCCTCGACGTTTTCGGTTTATTGGAATTTCATATAGACCAGTTCATTTTTACAAAAAAAACACACAAAATAGAAGAAAAAAAATCCCGCATATGAAAGAAGGCCTCGTTATTTCGTGCTGGTGGCTCTAGCGCCCCCACACGAATACACGATCCTACCGTACCATCCGCTATGCAATAGCTCTAAGCCTCTTTGGTTCAGCTTTTTTCTGACCAGCTTTTCTGAAAATCTGGCTATGAGAAGAATCTGGGTATCATTACGATTACGTGTGGAGAAAGATAAAGTTATTCATAGGGCTCAGAATCTAGAAAGTGATGGATTCATACTATTACAACAACTAAATCGATTATGTGTTTATGTTGATTTTGGATAGTTTTTGCTCCAACGAATTTTATAGAAGCTGTCTGAAAAGCTGAGCATTTGACAGTCCGCAGCAGCTTTTGGTGGCCAGAAGCTGCCAGAAGTCGAAACAAACAGGACCTCTGCAGCGCATCGTGAGGCGGGGCCAAGCACAAGTAGAGCACAGGCACAGGCCACACGGCGCATGCACGGCGCGCCGCCGCACCCGTAGTGCACGGCTGAGCCCTGGCACTGGCACGGCGGAGCGGTCACGCCGATGGCTCACAGAGTCAGACCGCGCAGCGTTACACGCCTACCCGTGGTTCCGGCCAGTTCTTCCACCGCGCCCATGTGCGAGAGGCTGAGGGAGCTGACGGCCCAGACGCGTGACTCGTGATGGAAAGGCTGCCTCCATCAGTCCATCCGGCCCGCCGTGGAACTGGAATCTACGATACGCGCCCGGTAACTCGTGAGCTTTGGCGTCTTCGTCTTGTTGGCCGCTCTCGCATCGTCTCGTCCGTCCCAGGCGCCTCAAGTCGCCTCTCTTCGTCTACAGGAGAACACGGGGTAGGGTAGCTAGACAACAGGTGTTGCAAACCTCCAAGTGTTACAAGTCATTCCTAACAAGTGTTACAAGTCGAGAGCATGCGAGACTAAGCGCTGTTTGGTTTGATGGCTAACTTGCCACACTTTGCCTAACTTTTGTGCCTAAGGTTAGTTCTTCAATTTGAACGACTAACCTTAGGCAAAGTGTGGCATATTTAGCCACGAACCAAACAGCCTATAACTGCGCCTACTATTTTTTACCCTTCTTTTTTCTCTCTCAGAATTTTCCAGACGCCAGCAGACTGCAGCTACTGTCGGCGTAATAGTCGGGGAAGAAAGCTGGTAGCTGCCTGCTGGCGTCGTACGTCCCAGGCTGATGATTGTCATTTGGCATTTGCCAAAGCCCAGCCCTGATGACTCGAGGACCTGCAAACGTAGTTTGGGCGACTAATTGAAAGGATCGGGCTCAGGTCCATACCCATTATCCATATAGTGAGTGATATACGTGCTGGAAGCCTGAAACCAGAGCCCGCCTCCGTTTAAATTCAGCCCATGGCCGCTGTCGTTCAACGGAGAGGCTGCTTGCCTTGCCTTGCCTTGCTGCTACGACGAGGACACTACAGATACCTTGATTTTTTCTTCTTCTTTTTGTCAACTTCCTGTATCCAGTTCACATCACATAGACATGCCACGGAAAAATCATCTGCTCCTGTGTCCTGCCCTCGGTCAGCTGGAATAAATAAGCCGTAATCCAATCTACACAAAAACGAAAAAGGCTCACGACAGTTTTGGAAGACAGAAGAGAGAGGGGGGGGGGGGGGGGGGGTATCAACCAACAGCATGTATCCTGTTCTTCTTGCTCTTTCTCAGGCATACGGGGTCCAAGTCCGACCTACACTGCTCTATGACACGTCTGGTGGAATGCTACACTGTTTACGGACAGGATTGCTGAAACCTTGGCCAGTGTCCCAGTGGCACATCTCTCTCTCTCTCTCTCTCTCATGTACATGAACAGACATCAATAACAGCATACAGTTTGGAATGTTTAACTCCTTTACTATGAGAAAAAAAAAGCAACGACTCTTGTACGGATTCTCTCCTCTTATCATTGGCAATGAGTTGCGGTTGCAGCACAGAGAAGATTCCTCCTGCTGTCTTGTTGGTAGTACGCGATACTAGGGGCCAAGGCTGGATCAGAGATAGAGATACCACCAGAAGCAGCAGTGATGCCGCAGGAATCCCGGGGCTCTGTGTGTTTGCCGAATGATTGGATCCATCCCACTGCTGTTGGAGCTGGCTAGCTCTAGCTAGACTGCCGTATTATTGGCCTCATCTACCGATCAATATTCAAACTAGCATGCCAGCTTGAATGTTCCTAAAGGTTTGGTTTGGTTTGGTCAAACCTTTGGTAACGTACAGATACTCCTCCGGTCCTCCCTGTACTTGGAGATAAATCGCATGAGAAAACCCCGCTTTTTATTATTTTTTTTTTGCAGGCGACACCTCCCCCGCTTTTCCAGCAGCAGCAGCTTATCATGGGCCTGGAAGCTAAAGAAACATCCGGGGCGCTTCCTGGGAACTCGATCGGCACAAAGCTTGCCCTGCTTTGCGCTGAAACAATCACTGTTGGAGTATTACCTACCCAGCTACCCTATCCTTTTTAATTAAGCGATGTTGTCCATCGTGATTGGCAAAGGCCCATTTCTCTCTCTCTCTCTCTTTATTCTACTATCTTGGGGACACCTGTAGATTCATGTACGCGACACGGCGCCGTAAGCACATGCGATATAGTTAAGGCCGGCGGTTAAATTAACTTGTTTGGTGTTTGGTTTGTAAATACTATTTTTTAGTCTCTCTATTTTTATTATATTTTAGTCTATAAATTGATAAATATCGCAGTTTTAGTTTCTATATTTATCAATTTATAGACTAAAATATAATAAAATGTAGGAACTAAAAATTAGTTTATATAAACCAAACAACCCCTTAATAACAGGATGATGCAGCATCTGTGTGTGAAACGTCCTAGGATCGGATAAACTTGGCCACTTGGGAAGGTGTCTTTTACCGGCATCTCCAATAAGTCCAAAAACACCTCTAATACTAAATCATAATTTTGCGGGAAGAAAAAAAAAACAAAAAAGCTATCCAACATCTCCCCTAGTCCATCTCCCCGTTCTCCCGCGGGCGTAAAACACAGGCCTCCCTGCGAACATTTTCGCCGAGCACTTTTCCTGCCAATCTTCACTTTGTCTTCCGTTTCCCGCGCGCCAAAAGTCAGGTTCGCGCCATCCAGCCTCCCGCTCCGGCGGCCTCCATCGCACCAAAAGTCAGCTCCGTCGCAATCCCACGCCTCCCCGATCACGATCAGGCGGCAGGCCGCATCGCATCCTTCGTGCTGCACTGCTCCAGATCCTGCGCTCCCCTCCTGGAGCCCAAGAACTTGCTCCAGATCCTAGGAGGGCGGTGCTGCTGCAGCCAAAGTTCAGCGAGAAGCACTGGGGCTCGCTGGGGCTGCCGGTCGAGGACTTGAGGACCTACGGTCCAGGAAATACGGTGCGGGCAAGAGATATTTAGAAAGCTATTGGAGAAGAGTTCTTTTTTTTGGATCTAAAATGTTGTTCATTACAGAGCTCTCAATCTAAAAGCATTGGGAGCTACAGTAATAAATTAGGAGCTATTGGAGGTTAGCGCAGCACATCGCAGAGATGCTACGAGTGAACTAGCCAACTAGCTAGCGTCACGGATGGGGGGGAAAATCAAAAAGCGAAAACTGTGGGCGTGTGACGTGACGATGTATTGATGTCGCAGTGGCAGCAAGCTTTTGAAACGACATACAGAGATGCTGGGACGCAGATGGTCGGACACGACATGTGTGGCTGGACTTGGACTGGACACAACTGGGCTGTAGCGGCACTGGTTTTCCCGCGCGTACTGTATGCAGAATTGCAGATGCATCGCCGTCTCCTGCGATGACCAGCAGCTTTCGCACTGCCCGTGTCGCCCGCCGGCTTTATATTTTATTTTCCCCCGCACTTGGGATCCAATCCAAACGTCTAGATGGATCGGGGAACGGATTATTCTGTCGACGACAAGGGTTAACTAATTACCAAAACTGCTCCGTCATGTCGTCAGTCAGTCAGTCCATGCATCCCTGCGTACCATCTTTTTTTTTTAAAAAAAAAGAAAGATCCTGAGATGTGGCAGTTGACTTTATTACTGCTACAGTACTGCTGTAGTATGGGATACGACTACGAGCGAGAGCATTCCATCCAACATCCATTAGTTTTCGCGCCATGCATGAATGCATGTACGTATATGTACCCCTGTTGGTACCCGTTTGCGTGGATCCAGCCATGCACGCACTGATGCCGTGATGCGTCTCAATCGGGCTTTTCCCCCCGTGCCAACGTTAACGCGCTTTGTCTTGTGCCTGTTGCCGGCCGGACCATGATCTGACACGACGACCCAGGTGGAGGAAAGGTGCTCGCATTCAAATTAGGCTTACGTCCCGTTTAGATCATTAGAATTGAATTCCATTCTAATAATAGTAATTTAGACATATATCAATTAAGCTAATTCGATTTTATACAAAATATATTTGTATACTATTATTAGTAAGATATCGAAGATATTTATGTGCTACATTTTTACTATAGATAAGTGAGACGAAGAGTATCATGTAAGTTATAAAGTAGAAACAAATTCTACTCATGCATAGAATCATTTCCCATCCCCCACCTTATGAATTTGAGATAGACTTATATCTTAACTTTGGAAAGTAGTGGAATGTCAAATTCCAAACTAAATAAGTTACTTTATTGAGTGAATTTCAATTTCTCTAAAATGAAGGGATCCAAACGCCCTTCCCTTCACAATCTGAAGTGGTCCAATAGAGCTGGGGGGGGGTCCTGGATGTCTGATGTCTCGCACTTGGGAGTCTGAAGCAGAGTTTTCAGGTAGCTAGGGATGCAAGATGACCACCGCTGGAGGTTGACATTAGTCTGGTTGGTCAGTACTATAGATGAGCATGCAGCCCAGAGCCCGGTAGCCCGGCACGTGGCCCGGTTTTTTGGCCCGGCCCAGGCACGGCCCGGCACGGCTGGATGCGTGCCCGGGCCGGCCCGGACCATTCCACCAGGCCGTGCCTGGGCTACCGGCTAAGCCCGCCGGGCGGCACGGCCCGGCCCGCCTAAAAGCGGCAGGCACGGACCGGCCCGGTCACGGGAGCGGAGCGGGGCATAAGCCACTCGCGGCTCGCTCTCTCGCAGTCTCACTCTCTCGCCTCTCGGTCTCTCCGCTGTCTCACTCGCTCGCCAGTCGCCTCTCGCCCTCGACCTCTCCGTCGCTGCTCGCTCCGCCTGCTGCTCACCGCCTCACCGTCGGTCGTCGCCGTAGTCTCTGCCGGATCCGTTCCGTGCGGCGCCGCTCTCCAGGCTCCGGCTCTGCATCGGTGAAATCCCTAACCCTAAATCCCAAATCCCTAACCCTAAATCCCTAATCTCCGCTCTCCGGACTCCGGCTCTCCCTCCCGCCGTCCCGAGTCATCGTCTCCGGCTCCGGGCTGCAGCTTGGCAGATAAGTCCCTCTCCGGCTCTCTCTGTCTCCAGTCGGCCATCCCAATCCCTAACCCTAACCCTAATCTCCTCTTCTCCGGCTCTCCCTCTTGTGTCGTCCGTCGTCGTGCACTTTACCCTCGTCTCCGGCTCCGGGCTCCGGCTTGGCAGGTATGTCACTCTTCCTCACTACCTCACCAGTCGGCAGTCGGCCATTCCAATCTCTAACCCTAACATTCACTGCTATTAATTTCTTAAACTCTTCTAACCAGAGAATTGGTTCATTTAGTAATTACTGCAAGGCAAAAGGTTGTAGACCTAGAAAATTTGGTTTAGACATGGATGTTAGATGGAATTCAACTTATCTTATGCTAAAACATCTCTTGCCATATAAGTCTGTGTTTTCTGTGTTCATTAATACACACTATGGCTATCCTCTACTGAATGAACAACACTGGTATGTAGCTGAAAAGGTTTTGGAGTTCCTTGAGCTGTTTTATGAATCAACTGTTGTCTTGTCTGGTGTTTATTATCCCACCAGTCCTTTGGTAATCCATCACATACTTGAATTTGCTAGCCACCTGCATGAACATGAACATGATACTAATCTAAGTGATGTTGTTGTTCCAATGAAAGCTAAGTTCATGAAGTACTGGAAGTCTATACCAATGTTATATTCCTTTGCATTTGTTCTAGACCCTAGAGCTAAAATGAGGGGTTTGTATAATGTTCTTGAACTGCTTTCTCAATCTAACAATTATAATTACAGTACTTATTTTGCTGATGTTAAGACTGAGTTGTATAAGCTATATGCCAAGTATGAAACTAAGTTTGGTGCTGCTAGGCCATCTAGAACCACACATCAATCAGGTATGACAGGTAAGAGAAAACAGGCTTGGGGTAAAATTTTTGGAGGAACAGGTTCTTCCAGATCCTCAACTGCATCAGGTTCTTCAGGTAGTAGTGGACCTGGTGTGGGTATTTGTGAGCTAACTGTTTACCTTGACAGTGACAATGTGGCTGCCTATGAGGATGATTTTGATATCTTAAATTGGTGGCATGAGCATAAACTAACATATCCAATTCTTTCAATTATGGCTAGAGACATTATGTCTGTTCCTGCCTCAACTACTTCTTCGGAGTCTACTTTTAGTTTGTCTGGCAGGATTCTTGAGGATCGACGACGGCGCTTGAACTCAGAGACAGTGGAGATGTTGGTGTGCATCAAAGATTGGGAGCTAGGCCAACAGCGGGCACAACATGCTGTGGTGGATAATGAATTAGAGGAGTCCTTCAAGGATCTCTGGCTGGATGAATCCTGATACTTTTTCTTGATCTGTCATTCACTCATTCTGTCCTGATACTCATTCTGTCCTGATACTTTGGCTAGATCTGTATTCTGTCCTGATACTTTGGCTTGTAAATTGTAATAACTTTGAACATTTGAATTATAAACTGAGCTGGCCGTACTCTTTTTCCCTTTCTAGGGTTTCTCACGAGGTGTGAGTTTTACCTAGAAAGGTTTTTAATGAGGCGGCATTGCACTAACAGCTCAAAATTTCTGTATATTTTGTTGTACTGTGTTGAATTCAATTTGATCTCTGTTTTCTATTTAAACTGTGTTGAATTATGATTTTTCTATCACCGGGCTTCGGGCTGGCCCGAACCACAATTGGGCCTGGGCTTTTCGGGCTGGCCCGGCACGAAAAACGGCCCGAAGAGCCGTGCCTGGGCCTCTGGCCAGGCACGTAGGACTGTGCAGGCCCGGCCCGGCAGGCCCGTGGGCCTGGTCGTGCCGTGCCTATTTGGGCCGTGCCAGACACGGGCCCGGGCCGTGCCGGGCCGGGCGGCCCGTTTGCTCATCTATAGTCAGTACTCATCTAAATCTTCTTCTTAAACAAAAGGCTAACAGACCTAAAGACGACCAATGAAACCAAACCAAAAGATGCCCCCCCCTAAAAAAATCGATTACTATTGACAACTTCGCTGTCAATATAAAGACGACGACGAACCATTTATTTATTTATTTATTTATATATTCATTCATATGAGCCGCGCCCGTCGCTCACGCAGCACCAACCACCGGTCCTGGCAGTGGCCAGTGGGGCATGACAGGGCGATGATTCAGCCGCAATCTTTCTCTGGCTGTCACCCTATCCGATGCAGTTCGGCGGTGTGTGACACCGAATCGTTGGAATAGGATACAACAGACTAGACTTTTAGGCCCTGTTTGGGAACAAAGTTTTTGAAATACTATACTATACTTTAGTTATGATAATACCGTAGTTTATAATACCGCAGTTTTGAAAACTGAGGTCTAGAGCTAAGTTTAGAATGCCTTAAAACAACTATAGTATTTGCAATACTTCAGTTTTGAAAACAGAGATTTTACCAAGCTTGCCAAACACCATTATGTATATAATACTGCAGTATTTGAGAATACTGCAGTATTCTTCCAAAACTGCAGAAAAACTTTGTTCCCAAACACTGTAACACCCTAAAGTTCAATCTTGTGAAGACAAGGAAAAATTCTCAAAGATTTTAAATCAAAACACCTTTCCTTAAAGATAATCATAATTTAGAAGTTTCCACTCATGAATATGTTAAAAATACATAATTAAAGATACTTAGATAATCTAAATTGCCTTTGGGTTAGGATATATAAAAGATCCTTATATGAGTAATATACATATTTATAAACACATCCTTGAAATATCTAAATTAGAAACTACTTTCAAAAATAATAAATGTAATTCGAAATATACAAGTGACATATTCAAAAGCATTTTTTTTAAATAGATTAATAAAAAGTATATTCATGTATTCGTGTTGAAGTTTTGACCGAACGTGTATTTGAAATTTGAAACTTGGATTCTGTTTGAATTTGGAATTTAAAATGGAAAACAGAAAAAAAAAGAGAAAATAAAAGAAGAAAACGTCACTTGGGCTAAAATACCTGTTTTTGGCCCATCTTCCCCTTTCCGCGCCTTCACTGCACCTGCTGGGCTGAAAAGCGCCCCGCCGGCCCACTTGCGCCCCTCTTCTTTTTTCTTTTTCACGGTGTCACTTGCCGGTGGGCCCTACATCGTCAGGACTTCCTTCTTCCATGAAACAGCTCGCGCATCGCGCGCGTGGTGCTCACCGTTGCAACAACCACGCGATTTCCTAGGCGATTCTCATTCGGAATTCCTCAGCCGCCGTTGCAAAGCTCGCGCCGCCCTACTCCTATAAATATTCAGCCGCCATCACCATCACAAATCGCCAATCTTCGAAGCTCGCGTGCTGGCGAACGATTACCCAAGACCGCCGCACGCAATTCGTGCCTTCTCCGCTGTTGAGGCTTCAGGGAATACTCGGAGGGCCCCCTGGGTGCACGGCGAGGGTGTTTTGGACCACATCGGGTGCTGCGTCGACTCAGAACCGCAAGAATTTCGTCGACGGAATCCTTGCTCCGCCGTGGATCCGCTCTTCTCCGTGGGCAGTGCGCGTCGTGCCACCATCACCGGTAAGTTCTCACTGGACGAATTCGCGCTGCGTTCTTCTCCATTTTCCATGTCACTGGGGGAATCCAGGAGGGCCGGGACGCTAGATCACCGTGTCGCCGGTGAGGCACCGCCACGGGCGCTAGTGCGCCGCCGCCTGGGGTCATCGGGGGAAGAAGACAGCGTCTGCGCCGTTGGATCCTGATGAACGGCGTAGATTAGAACGTTGCGTACCCCTTCGCGCCGAGGGATCTAGACGGTTGGATCATGATCTGGCGGCTGGAGTTGTTCGCGAGTTTGAGGAGGGTCGGGTTTAATCCATACCGTCGATGCTTGATCTGATGGCGGGGAGTGGATACCGGTTCATACCAGTCCTAATCTAATCTGAGCCTTTGGTCCATGATCGGACGGCTAGGAGTGAAGCATACCCTTTCGGTAGGGAAGTTTTTCTTAAGAGTCCCCGGATTCCTACTTAATCAACCCGCCGTCCATAGTTGTTGTGGCCTGAGTCTCGGGATTCTTGCGCCGAACCCCCTGCGCTTCTCTGGTTTTGTGTGCCCAGTCCAGAGAGTTAGAAATTCAGTAAAAAGGAATTAGAAAATGATTTTTAATACAAAAATAAATGCTAGAATTTGTGTAATTCATAGAAAATGCATATTTAGTCCAAATTAATCCATTTCAGTTCCTATAATTTTGTAATAATATTCTCTATTAAATGGTACCACTGTTTTTCCATAAAGTACACATTAAAATTTATTTCTCACTTAACCCTATATTAAATGCATAAAATCTTTGGAAATTCATAACTTAAAATCTATAACTCCAAAATTAATGATTCTTTTTCCTGTGATCTTATTTTAATATGTATATTATTAATGTGTATTTTGTTCTTATGTTTGGTGTAATGTTAATTTTGCCTATACAATGTTTGTTTGTATTGCTACGACTAGAGCGAGGTCACGTGTCATCTGAAGAGCAAGTTGGTACCTGGAATCTCAAAGGCCCAGGCAAGTTGTGCCCTTGATCACTTCTTCTTACCCAGCCATGTTCTGATTAATCATAATGATCTGCATAGGTTAATTTGATGGGACCCAACAGGTTACCTAGTTTGATTATCTTTATACCTTGTTTACCACTGATCTTTCTGGGTAGTACTTGCTAGTGCTATATGTGGTTTTGGGTATGGAGATACACTATTCATGATTACACTTTTTGTTATCAGTTGTTATTTAATGTTCATGTTAAGATCATTATGTTAATTGGAACATGGAGCGACCACCCGGGAAAACAGTGCTACCACAAGGGTGGAATGGGACGCCCTTGGCTGATTAATTAGGAAAGCTAGTGGAAGACTACCTTACCCGAAAGGGGCAAGGGCAGTAGGGGAGAGGTCAGTGTAGGGAGGCCCTCGGGAGGATTTTGCTGCGATGGCGGTCCTGCAAGGGATTCCTGCACTGGATCTTCCTATAAACTGTAGCGGGTTTTCGGAAGCTAGTGGAACTTTGTAAAGGCCTCGTAGTGTTACCCTGCCTCGCTTCCTTGGTAGAGGTGTATGGGATTCATGACCCCTTGGCAGATGGGTAACACGACTTGTGGGTAAAGATGCGCAACCTCTGCAGAGTGTAAAACTGGTATACTAGCCGTGCTCACGGTCATGAGCAGCTCGGACCCTCACATGATTAATTTATGGAACTAAATTCAATTTGTCATATGCATTGCATTGCAGGTGAAGTTGTTAACTCTTGTTCTACTGTTTTATTGGGATGGTATTTACTTATACTTAGTAATTGCTAATAAAATTTTGACCAACTTTAAAAGCAATGCTCAGCTCTAACCATCTTCTTTGGTAAGCCTTACACTTCACGTGAGCTCCCACCTTTGGCGAGTTCATGCACATTATTCCCCACAACTTGTTGAGCGATGAACGTATGTGAGCTCACTCTTGCTGTCTCACATACACCACAGGTCAAGATCAGGTACTGCAGGATGATGCTCATGGAGGCTGCTGCGATGAGTTCGTGAGAGGTCTAGGTCGTCGTCTCCCAGTCAACTTTGGGTTGCTGGACCGTTGTCTCCTTATAATGTAATTATTTATTTTGTATAGAACTCCTGTTATATGTAAAGATGTGACATTCGATCCTGTGCCACTATACATCATATGTTTGAGACTTGGTCCCAGCATACCTGGTGTTTATGTTAACCCCGGGTTTTGGATCCCTAAAATCCGGGTGTTACAGAAGTGGTATCAGAGGAATGTTGACTGTAGGACGAAACCTAGATAGAACTGGACAACCAATACTTACTTACCTTTGCTACTCTGATTCTTTCTAAACTTATCTTAATCTTTTCTCATCTAATTCCGCTTTACTCTGATTATTCTTACCTTTTTCTTTCTAAAGACAAATGTGGATTTCACACTTTGAAATCCGTACCTAAAGTTACTTTAGGAATAGGGGACCTAATCCTAGGAACAAAAACAAAACTATTTTTATAAGTGTTTATGTATTTGGATGTTTGTTCTTATGATATCTGTCTGATTTGGATCTTTGATTGAGTGAGATGGGTTGTGGAGTAATGTCCACAATTACATCTGCATATACATCTAGGCATAAAGGATAGCATTTGTAAGATAACTAGACAACCTAGATTGTCCCCATTGGAACATATCTAGCTTAAGAGATTTATCTTATCCTAAAAAGACCTCATTCTAACCAATTCATCCTATCTTAAAGATTCTCCCTTATCTTAATAGATCCATCTCATCTTAAAAGATACTCATCTTATCTTGAAAAGATTTCATCTCATCCTAATAGATCTAACTGGCCTCAGAAGATTCTATCTTACCTTTATGGATCTGTCTTATCCTAATAAGCATACTTATCCACCCTAGATTAACAACCATGATCTAATGCAAATTAATTAGATCTTATCTAGTCAAACAAGTCACACCAATCTGACCTAGATCTGATCAAATCTAAAGTGACTTATCAAACATGTTAGATAATACTGATGAAATAGTTTAGACTCTACCCCTATAGAACAGGTCTTAACTTAGTTCACCCTGTACTAAATTAAGAAGGACAGATCGACTTGGCCATATGCAACTACCTTAACCATCTGATAGTTGCATAATCTCTCAATTATAAACTAAGCAAGAGACTCTATCTTATCATAACATATCTAACTAATCTCAAAACATCCTAACATATTCTACCCTGTTAGACCTATCTAACCTAAACTAGTTTAATCTAGTCATATCCAATTTAATCTAGATCTTATCTTACCTAATGTGACCAGATCCAGTGTGGTCTAATGTTATCTAACTTAATGTGGTTCACTTAAACAGATTAATGACACTAGTAGAAGAGATTAGACCCCACTAGCCATGTATTAACTTATCTTAGCACATTGGATCAATTCAACCATGAGCTAACCCAACCCATAGAACCATGATGAATGGTATAACCTTTCTATTCCCACCTAACAACAAACAAACTTTTGACCTACATCATGTAGTCTATCTCACCCATATATATCTAATCGTGACATAATTCTATCTTACCCTTGGATATTCACCTTATACGATTGGATTACCCCAATCTGAACATAAAACAAAGATTAAGCCCTACTAAAGAATCTTCAGATTATAACCAGCTACTAGCTTATTTATTCCGCTTATTGAATAATTTCCTTTGCAAAACCATATGCTTCTAACTTTCATGGTCCATACCAG
Organism: Zea luxurians; assembly: GCA_029449295.1. Taxonomy (NCBI): domain Eukaryota; kingdom Viridiplantae; phylum Streptophyta; class Magnoliopsida; order Poales; family Poaceae; genus Zea; species Zea luxurians. The sequence continues at coordinate 24,005,161 of JAOPSE010000003.1, forward strand.
GAAAGGAAAGATTATCACGTAACAACAAACAGAAAATGAATCCTCCAAATCCTCCACCTGTTGAAATCAATCAAGTGGTTGCTACCCAAAGACTGGTAATACAACAATTAACAGACCTGGTGACCGAGATGCAGAATCAGATAAGACAACAACGCGAGGAAATACGCCAGGCCCGCCAAGAAATAAGACAAGCACGGTTGGAGAGACAACAACAACAACCTCCACCACCACCACCCGCCCCACCAAGCTACATAGATATAGATTATGATGATTTGTAAGATCTAGATGTTACTTTAGTTAGTAGATGATATATTCTAGAAGGAATAATAAGGTCTATTAAACCTATGTTTTGTTAAAGAATTATACCTCATGCTGAGATTTCTTTGTTTGTGCATATGTTCCGAGAACAATATGAGTATACATCCCTTTTCTTACAAATCTCGAGGGCGAGATTATTTTTAAGGGGGGTAGGATTTGTAACACCCTAAAGTTCAATCTTGTGAAGACAAGGAAAAATTCTCAAAGATTTTAAATCAAAACACCTTTCCTTAAAGATAATCATAATTTAGAAGTTTCCACTCATGAATATGTTAAAAATACATAATTAAAGATACTTAGATAATCTAAATTGCCTTTGGGTTAGGATATATAAAAGATCCTTATATGAGTAATATACATATTTATAAACACATCCTTGAAATATCTAAATTAGAAACTACTTTCAAAAATAATAAATGTAATTCGAAATATACAAGTGACATATTCAAAAGCATTTTTTTAAATAGATTAATAAAAAGTATATTCATGTATTCGTGTTGAAGTTTTGACCGAACGTGTATTTGAAATTTGAAACTTGGATTCTGTTTGAATTTGGAATTTAAAATGGAAAACAGAAAAAAAAAGAGAAAATAAAAGAAGAAAACGTCACTTGGGCTAAAATACCTGTTTTTGGCCCATCTTCCCCTTTCCGCGCCTTCACTGCACCTGCTGGGCTGAAAAGCGCCCCGCCGGCCCACTTGCGCCCCTCTTCTTTTTTCTTTTTCACGGTGTCACTTGCCGGTGGGCCCTACATCGTCAGGACTTCCTTCTTCCACGCAACAGCTCGCGCATCGCGCGCGTGGTGCTCACCGTTGCAACAACCACGCGATTTCCTAGGCGATTCTCATTCGGAATTCCTCAGCCGCCGTTGCAAAGCTCGCGCCGCCCTACCCCTATAAATATTCAGCCGCCATCACCATCACAAATCGCCAATCTTCGAAGCTCGCTTGCTGGCGAACGATTACCCAAGACCGCCGCACGCAATTCGTGCCTTCTCCGCTGTTGAGGCTTCAGGGAATACTCGGAGGGCCCCCTGGGTGCACGGCGAGGGTGTTTTGGACCACATCGGGTGCTGCGTCGACTCAGAACCGCAAGAATTTCGTCGACGGAATCCTTGCTCCGCCGTGGATCCGCTCTTCTCCGTGGGCAGTGCGCGTCGTGCCACCATCACCGGTAAGTTCTCACTGGACGAATTCGCGCTGCGTTCTTCTCCATTTTCCATGTCACTGGGGGAATCCAGGAGGGCCGGGACGCTAGATCACCGTGTCGCCGGTGAGGCACCGCCACGGGCGCTAGTGCGCCGCCGCCTGGGGTCATCGGGGGAAGAAGACAGCGTCTGCGCCGTTGGATCCTGATGAACGGCGTAGATTAGAACGTTGCGTACCCCTTCGCGCCGAGGGATCTAGACGGTTGGATCGTGATCTGGCGGCTGGAGTTGTTCGCGAGTTTGAGGAGGGTCGGGTTTAATCCATACCGTCGATGCTTGATCTGATGGCGGGGAGTGGATACCGGTTCATACCAGTCCTAATCTAATCTGAGCCTTTGGTCCATGATCGGACGGCTAGGAGTGAAGCATACCCTTTCGGTAGGGAAGTTTTTCTTAAGAGTCCCCGGATTCCTACTTAATCAACCCGCCGTCCATAGTTGCTGTGGCCTGAGTCTCGGGATTCTTGCGCCGAACCCCCTGCGCTTCTCTGGTTTTGTGTGCCCAGTCCAGAGAGTTAGAAATTCAGTAAAAAGGAATTAGAAAATGATTTTTAATACAAAAATAAATGCTAGAATTTGTGTAATTCATAGAAAATGCATATTTAGTCCAAATTAATCCATTTCAGTTCCTATAATTTTGTAATAATATTCTCTATTAAATGGTACCACTGTTTTTCCATAAAGTACACATTAAAATTTATTTCTCACTTAACCCTATATTAAATGCATAAAATCTTTGGAAATTCATAACTTAAAATCTATAACTCCAAAATTAATGATTCTTTTTCCTGTGATCTTATTTTAATATGTATATTATTAATGTGTATTTTGTTCTTATGTTTGGTGTAATGTTAATTTTGCCTATACAATGTTTGTTTGTATTGCTACGACTAGAGCGAGGTCACGTGTCATCTGAAGAGCAAGTTGGTACCTGGAATCTCAAAGGCCCAGGCAAGTTGTGCCCTTGATCACTTCTTCTTACCCAGCCATGTTCTGATTAATCATAATGATCTGCATAGGTTAATTTGATGGGACCCAACAGGTTACCTAGTTTGATTATCTTTATACCTTGTTTACCACTGATCTTTCTGGGTAGTACTTGCTAGTGCTATATGTGGTTTTGGGTATGGAGATACACTATTCATGATTACACTTTTTGTTATCAGTTGTTATTTAATGTTCATGTTAAGATCATTATGTTAATTGGAACATGGAGCGACCACCCGGGAAAACAGTGCTACCACAAGGGTGGAATGGGACGCCCTTGGCTGATTAATTAGGAAAGCTAGTGGAAGACTACCTTACCCGAAAGGGGCAAGGGCAGTAGGGGAGAGGTCAGTGTAGGGAGGCCCTCGGGAGGATTTTGCTGCGATGGCGGTCCTGCAAGGGATTCCTGCACTGGATCTTCCTATAAACTGTAGCGGGTTTTCGGAAGCTAGTGGAACTTTGTAAAGGCCTCGTAGTGTTACCCTGCCTCGCTTCCTTGGTAGAGGTGTATGGGATTCATGACCCCTTGGCAGATGGGTAACACGACTTGTGGGTAAAGATGCGCAACCTCTGCAGAGTGTAAAACTGGTATACTAGCCGTGCTCACGGTCATGAGCAGCTCGGACCCTCACATGATTAATTTATGGAACTAAATTCAATTTGTCATATGCATTGCATTGCAGGTGAAGTTGTTAACTCTTGTTCTACTGTTTAATTGGGATGGTATTTACTTATACTTAGTAATTGCTAATAAAATTTTGACCAACTTTAAAAGCAATGCTCAGCTCTAACCATCTTCTTTGGTAAGCCTTACACTTCACGTGAGCTCCCACCTTTGGCGAGTTCATGCACATTATTCCCCACAACTTGTTGAGCGATGAACGTATGTGAGCTCACTCTTGCTGTCTCACATACACCACAGGTCAAGATCAGGTACTGCAGGATGATGCTCATGGAGGCTGCTGCGATGAGTTCGTGAGAGGTCTAGGTCGTCGTCTCCCAGTCAACTTTGGGTTGCTGGACCGTTGTCTCCTTATAATGTAATTATTTATTTTGTATAGAACTCCTGTTATATGTAAAGATGTGACATTCGATCCTGTGCCACTATACATCATATGTTTGAGACTTGGTCCCAGCATACCTGGTGTTTATGTTAACCCCGGGTTTTGGATCCCTAAAATCCGGGTGTTACAAACACCCCCTTAGTCTGCGTCGGGGCACCGAAGCAGATGAGTTTAGGCGCCGAATTGGAGTGTTGTTATTTGACACGACGACCTAAAAGGCATCACTCATCAGCTGGACATGCATATACATATACATAAATTAAGGAACAATAATAATGCTACGCGAGCAAGCACGTACTAACTATAGCTGCGTGCTTCTGGGCATTTGGACCGAGTCCTACGGTCGAGGGGGGCTAGACTAGAGGCACTGCTGCTGCTGCTACGACCGCAAGGCTGGCAGTGGCAGCACTTTGGCCGTGATGGTTGTTGCAGCTACCAGCCACAGCCAGCCGTGGTGTCATTCGCTGGGGCGAGCCTTGCTTAGCTGTTCTAATCAGCGTTGCTACCCTGTAGTAGGTACGGTCAATGATTGGCCGGGTATGGTACGTGTACGTAACTCCGTAATGTATTATATGCGCGCCTCAGAACTTCTGTTCTGGCACGTGCACGGTGGTAAAAGCAGTCAGTAATTTTTTTTAAAAAAAACTGATGAAGTCACTATTTTTTTTTTAAAAAAAAAGAAAATCGTCTTACACTCAGAATACGCATGGAGAGAGAGCTCCCGTCCCCGTCCGCCGGGAAAAGAACAGATTGGAGACATGCGTTGACTGTAAAATGAATGGGAGCGCAGAGCAGCCTGTGCCTGTGCGTGGCCTGACGGTACGTGTGCGTGCGTTTATTCGTGCCACAGGCGCTCGGCGGCGGCCACGTAAACGTAAACAGCAACTGGATCAGTTCAGTCGTTCGTGCTGCAATTCTAAAGTGTGAGACACAGAGGCCAGGCCAGGCCAGGGCGTTGAATTCCAACTGTTGCAGCCTCTAGCCTAGCGCACAGCTCTCCGTGCGCGCAGACGCAGCTGGTCCCGCGCCGCTGCGACGACTGCCCTCGGCCTCCGTCGGCCCAGGGCGCGCGTAAAGCCGCCACTGTTGCTGCCACAGGGAGTCAGGGACAGACCTCCTCGCCGCGCTGCGGATCGGCAACGGCAGAGGGCCACAGGGACGGATCCAACGGCGTGATTTTATAAAAACTAGTCGCAACAGTTCAGTGTCGACCAGTTTTTAAAAGAGCGCCTTTTTAAAATAGTTTCATAAAAATTATTAGCGAAAGATGATGGAGTTGCGAAAGCATGATCTAGGTCCATTGTGTAATGGAGAATCCAATATATATTCTAGAGTTTTATATCTTATTGCAAATGCATTAGGCCTCGTTTGAAAGTTACGGTGCTGGACGTCTGATCAAGACCAAAACGACGGGGCAGTACATGCACGCTCTTGTCCTGGGTCTTTGTTGGCCGTCGGAGCAACTACCGTTGTCTTCTTTCTCAGAGGCGGTGCGACGAGATAGGTGGTGACGGCAGCAACCCCATGAGTGAGGGCCCGCCGACAACTGGATCTAGAGGAGGAGGCGAGATGGAGAGTGGAGGCTCGGGCGCTCGGTGGCTGGATCCAAAGGAGAAGGCGATGGGAGCAACAAGTGAGGGATGAGGCGGCAGATGCGGTGACCGTGTCGGACGGTGAAGGCGGAAGAAGCATCGGGTAGGCAGCGGCGGCGACCACGTGCTATAGAGGATGCGAGCGAGAGAAGCGAGTGGAGCAGAATTCCGACTTCGGGAGGTTAGGTTTCCAGACCCATCGATACATGTCGTTAACCGGGCCACGCATAACCAGATATTGGGTTTCCAAGTGTCTTCGAGAAAAACACAGGACTAGGGTACTCGTGGGATGGTTTACCTAGCTAAACACGGGAAAGACGATGGATCTTTGCGCTCCCAAATGAGCTCTTAAGTATCATGGATCCACCCAGCTATCACAGGGTCTAGAAAAAACACCTTTTTGCATCACACATTCCCATCAACTGATGACGAGACAAAAGATGATGGATACAATGATACACTATCTCGCCATATGACACGCTAATAGGATCTAGATGGCTATATAGGGTGAATAGCCTGTAAAGGTACCATTCAATATATACCACCAGATACTAGAGAAAAACTTAATTAGTATATATAGCAGGTGTCACTGAAGCAAATACTTGCTCTAAGCTCTATTTCACGAGTAAGCCCCTTAAACAGTCCTAGTTACTAAGTCTATAGGTTGATTTCACTCAAGCATACAATATAACAACTAATTAATTACACTAGTAAGTTAAAAAAGATATAAATACAACTATTTACAAATATGAGCTTATCTACAGTTACTCAGTCAACTACCACACGAAACAAGAATATGAATGTAAAAGCAGGTGTGATAGCAGTCAAACCAAAACAGACAAGTGAACAAACAAAATGATTCATCCCCATTGTTCGATTGCTTGTCGGCAACCCACGTTCTCCTTGTGGCGAATCCAAAATATGTGGTTAGCGTTAACCGTCAAGTCCAACACATGGACACCATAAGGATCGCAATAATGATATACTCCAACTAGCCACAATTCTACTAGAGTTCTATGAAGCTCTCACGAGGAATTGACACAAGAGATCCTTACATTCAATGATCAATGCTGGCAACAACCACTAAAACCGCTCAACGATCTTTCTCTATCTCCAAGTCGTCTAGGTGGCGAAAACCACCAAGAGTAATAATACTCCCGCAACTCAAGACGATCATTAGTGCCACTAGATTCAACAACTCAATACAGATCACTAGAGAAACTCCCAAACTCACTTTAGATGAATCAAAGAAACTCCCAATCTCACTTTAGATGAATCAAAGTCACCAGAGGCTGAGTGGGAAATATTTTCTTAGCATCACAAGGGTGTATATTAGGTTAGGAAGTCCATAGATGCGATGCCAAAGCCAGGCACGCTCTATTTATAAGTCACATGAAGCAAGTAGCTGTTGGGCTCTTTAGTGTAGAAAAATTAGGGGCATCACACCATCTGATGCATGTGTCAGACCATGTTACAAGGGCTTGAGGACCTCTGAGCTTGCCATGTGTACTAGTCATTTGAAATCAACCCTGTCCGCCCCCAAAAACCTTTCACAATAGGAAAACAGTTAATTCACGTCGGCCAGGAACCGGCGGGAATAAGCACTAAACCGACAGGAGTCGGTTGTCAGCCGCCAGGCGTCCCTTGTCGGGGATAAGGTTATCCCCGTCGGCCACCGACGGGGAATTACGGCTAATTCCCGTCGGCCACCACAACCGAAGGGAGTAACTAATTAATCCCCGTCGACTGACCTGGCCGACAGGAGTTACTAATTAATCCCTGTCGGCTGACCTGGCCGACGGGAGTTACTAATTAATCCCCGTCGGCCAGATCAGCCGACGGGAATTAACTGGGCCGACGGGAGTTAATAGTTAATTCCCGTCGACTATGGTCAAACCGACGGGAATTAACTGGGCCGACGGGAGTTAACCTATAATTCTGCAACAGCAACACCAAATTAGATATTTCTTCACAATTGCACACATAACATACACAAAACATATATATCACAAACATATGACAAAACATATCACATGAACATATAAATCACAAACGCATTGACATCACACATCACAAACACATTGATATAATTCACACATCACAAACATTTCAGATACGAGAGTGTTTACACAAACATAACTGAAAGGGAAATGTGCCCTTGGGCCATTTCTAAGTATTTTGGTGATTTAGTGCTCAACACAGGTGCCTAATTGTAAAATGGAACAAGGTGCAAATCATGAAGTAAAGGTATGTTTCTAAGCCTTAGTACATTGGTTTTGTGGACTAACATGTTTGTCTAAGTGTTAGAAACAGCAAGAAGAAAAAGAGAAAAGGGGAGAGAATGACTTGGCTGTGTGCAGCCAAGACTCAGCTCGGTCTGGAGCACCGGACTGTCCGGTGTGCACCGGACAGTGTCCGGTGCGCCAGGCCTCCTCGGCGCGAACTGGCCGCTCTCGGGAATTCGCCGACGGCGTACGGCTATAATTCACCGGACTGTCCGGTGTGCACCGGACTGTCCGGTGAGCCAACGGTCGGCCAGGGCCAACGGTCGGCCGCGCAATCCGCGCGAGACACGTGGCCGAGCCAACGGTCGGGAAGGAACACCGGACTGTCCGGTGTGCACCGGACATGTCCGGTGCGCCAACTAAGCGCAGATCTGGAGCAGCCAGCAACGGTCAGAAGTGCTGTTTTTGGAAACAAATCGGGCACCGGACAGTGTCCGGTGTGCACCGGACTGTCCGGTGCGCCACGAGACAGAAGGCAAAGATGGCCTTCCAGATTTGTTCCCAACGGCTCCTAGCTGCCTTGGGGCTATAAAAGGGACCCCTTGGCGCATGGAGGAAGTACCCAAGCATTCCTTGAGCACTCTTGATCACTCACACATCAATCTTGCGCACTTGTTTGAAATTCTAGTGATTTGAGCTCTGTTCTAGTGTGTTAGCCTCTTGAGCTCAAGTCTGGGTTTTGTGTGTGCGTATTCGCTGTGATCTTTGTGTTGTGTGTGAGTTGCTAATCCCTCCCTTACTCCGTGATTCTTTGTGAACATCTTTTGTAAGGGCGAGAGGCTCCAAGTTGTGGAGATTCCTCGCAAACGGGATTGAGATAAGAACAACAAAACACCGTGGTATTCAAGTGGGTCTTTGGACCGCTTGAGAGGGGTTGATTGCAACCCTCGTCCGTTGGGACGCCACAACGTGGAAGTAGGCAAGCATTGGCTTGGCCGAACCACGGGATAAACCACCGTGTCCCTCTGTGCTTGATTCTTGTGGTATTGTGTTTTGTTGAAGACTTCACCTTAGCCACTTGGCATTAACTGTGCTAACGCTTAACAAGTTTTTGTGGCTTAAGTTTGAAGTTTTTTCAGGATCACCTATTCACCCCCCCCCCTCTAGGTGCTCTCAATTGGTATCAGAGCCGTTCTATTCACAAAGGGACTAACCGCCCGAATAGATGGATCCTAAGGGGAAGGGTATAGTGATCAACGACAAAGAGAAGGAGACCTTCGTCAACGAGCCGAAGGACGACAAGCCTACCGACTCCGGCTCGGGTCAAAGACGAAAGGATGGGAAGAAGAAGAAGACCAGGCGCATCAAGGAGATCATCTACTACGACAGCGACGAGTCTACTTCTTCCCAAAAGGATGAGGACCACAACGACTACGAGAGGAGAAAACCGGTTAATTCGAACTTTTCCTTTGATTACTCTCGTATTCCGCAAAGTTCACATTCTCATTTGCTCTCCATTCCACTTGGCAAGCCCCCACACTTTGATGGAGAGGACTACGGATTTTGGAGTCACAAAATGCGTAGTCACCTATTCTCTCTCCATCCTAGTATATGGGAGATTGTAGAGAGTGGAATGCACTTTGATAGTTCGGATAGTCCCATGTTCATTAATGAACAAATTCATAAAAATGCACAAGCTACTACTGTTCTTCTAGCTTCCTTGTGCAGGGATGAATACCATAAGGTGAGCGGCTTGGACAACGCCAAGCAAATCTGGGACACCCTCAAGATTTCTCATGAGGGGAACGACGTCACCTTACTCACCAAGATGGAGTTGGTGGAGGGCGAGCTTGGACGGTTCGCGATGATAAGGGGCGAGGAGCCAACGCAAACGTACAACCGGCTCAAGACCCTTATCAACAAGATAAGAAGCTACGGGAGCACGCGATGGACGGACCACGACGTCGTCCGCCTAATGCTCAGGTCCTTTACCGTACTTGATCCTCATCTCGTGAACAATATTCGTGAGAATCCCAGGTACACGATGATGACGCCCGAGGAAGTGCTTGGAAAATTCGTGAGCGGGCGGATGATGATCAAGGAGGCAAGATACGTCGACGACGCGTTGAACGGACCACTCCACGAGCCTCAACCCATTGCTCTAAAGGCAACGAGGAGCAAGGAGTCGCTACCTAGCAAGGTGGCGCAAGTTGAGGCGGCTGGCCTTAATGATGAAGAGATGGCTCTCATCATTAAGAGATTCAAGACGGTGCTTAAAGGTCACAAGGGACAACCAAGCAAGACCAAAGCCAAGGGGAAGCGCTCATGCTTCAAATGCGGTAAGCTTGGTCATTTCATTGCTAACTGTCCCGATAATGAAAGTGACCAGGAAAAGGGGAACAAAAGAGAGAAGAAGAAGCAATACAAGAAGGCAAAAGGCGAGGCGCATCTAGGAAAGGAGTGGGACTCGGATTGCTCCTCCTCCGACTCCGACAACGAAGGACTCGCCGCCACTGCCTTCAACAAATCGGCTCTCTTCCCCAACGAGCGTCTCACTTGCCTTATGGCAAGGGAGAAGAAGGTGAGTATTCAAGACTCCACTTATGCTTCATCTAGTGATAGTGAGTCTAGTGATGATGACATAGATTATTCTTGCTTGTTCAAGGGCTTAGATAGATCTAAGATAGAGAAAATCAATGAATTAATTAATGCATTGAATGAAAAGGATAGGCTTTTAGAAAAGCAAGAAGATTTATTGTATGATGAACATGATAAATTTGTAGAGGCACAAAAATCATATGCTCTAGAAGTGAAAAGAAATGAAATGCTTTCTAGTGAAATATCTTCCTGTCATGAAACCATTTCTACCTTAAGAAGTGTTAATATTGATTTAAGTGCTAAACTAGAAGTAGCTAGTAAATCAAATTCTTGTGTTGAACATGTTGAAATTTGTACTAGGTGTAAGGATTTTGATGTTAATGCTTGTAGTGAACACCTAGTTCTAATTTCCAAATTAAATGATGAAGTGGCTAGTCTTAATGCCCAACTTAAGACTAGCAAGAATGAAGTTGATAAAATCAAATTTGCAAGGGATGCCTACACGATTGGTAGACACCCCTCAATTAAGGATGGGCTTGGCTTCAAGAGGGAAGCCAAGAACTTAACAAGCCATAAGGCTCCCATCTTCGTCAAGGAGAAGGGGAAGGCCCCGATGGCTAGTAATACTAAAAAGAATCATGCTTTTATGTATTATGATAGGAGACATGCTAGAAATGCTTATAATCATTTTGATTCATATGCTTATGATTCTCATGCAATGTTTGCTTCTAGTTCTTCTTATAATCATGGTAGAGATATGTGTAGGAGAAATGTTGTACATATGCCTAGGAGAGATATTGCTCATGTACCTAGGAAGAATGTTATTCATGCTCCTAGGAAAGTAGTGAATGAACCTTCTACCATTTATTATGCTTGTAATGCTCTCTTTGCTATTTGTAGAAAGGGTAAGAAGGTAGTTGCTAGGAAATTAGGGGCTAGATGCAAGGGAGATAAATCTTGCATTTGGGTCCCTAAAGATATTTGTGCTAACCTTGCAGGACCCAACATGAGTTGGGTACCTAAGACCCAAGCCTAAATTTGCCTTGCAGGTTTATGCATCCGGGGGTTCAAGCTGGATTATCGACAGCGGATGCACAAACCATATGACGGGGGAGAAGAAGATGTTCACCTCCTACGTCAAGAATAAGGATTCCCAAGATTCAATTATATTCGGTGATGGGAATCAAGGCAAGGTAAAAGGGTTAGGTAAAATTGCAATTTCTAATGAGCATTCTATTTCAAATGTATTCTTAGTGGAGAGTCTTGGATATAATTTGCTATCTGTTAGTCAATTATGTCAAATGGGATATAATTGTTTATTTACAAATGTAGATGTGTCTGTCTTTAGAAGATGTGATGGTTCACTAGCTTTTAAGGGTGTACTAGACGGCAAGCTTTATTTAGTTGATTTTGCAAAAGAAGAGGCCGGTCTAGATGCATGCTTAATGGCTAAGACTTGCATGGGCTGGCTGTGGCATCGCCGCTTAGCACATGTGGGGATGAAGAATCTCCACAAACTTCTAAAGGGAGAACACGTGATAGGTCTAACCAATGTTTATTTCGAAAAAGATAGACCTTGTGCAGCTTGTCAGGCAGGTAAACAAGTTGGAGGAGCACATCACAGCAAGAATGTGATGACCACGTCAAGACCTCTGGAGCTGCTGCATATGGACCTCTTCGGACCCGTCGCCTATCTAAGCATAGGAGGAAGTAAGTATGGTTTAGTTATTGTTGATGACTTTTCCCGCTTCACTTGGGTATTCTTTTTGCAGGATAAGTCTGAAACCCAAGGGACCATCAAGCGCTTCCTCAGGAGAGCTCAAAATGAGTTTGAGCTCAAGGTGAAAAAGATAAGGAGCGACAACGGGTCCGAGTTCAAGAACCTTCAAGTGGAGGAGTTTCTTGAGGAGGAAGGGATCAAGCACGAGTTCTCCGCTCCCTACACACCACAACAAAATGGTGTGGTAGAGAGGAAGAACAGGACGCTAATTGATATGGCGAGGACAATGCTTGGAGAGTTCAAGACCCCCGAGTGCTTTTGGTCGGAAGCCGTGAACACGGCTTGCCACGCCATCAACAGGGTCTACCTTCACCGCCTCCTCAAGAAGACGTCATATGAGCTACTAACCGGTAACAAACCCAATGTATCGTACTTTCGTGTTTTTGGGAGCAAGTGCTACATTCTAGTAAAGAAGGGTAGAAATTCTAAGTTTGCTCCCAAAGCTGTAGAAGGGTTTTTATTAGGTTATGATTCAAATACAAAGGCGTATAGGGTCTTCAACAAATCATCGGGTTTGGTTGAAGTCTCTAGCGACGTTGTATTTGATGAGACTAATGGCTCTCCAAGAGAGCAAGTTGTTGATTATGATGATGTAGATGAAGAAGATGTTCCGTCAGCTGCTATACGAACCATGGCGATTGGAGACGTTCGGCCACAGGAACAGGATGAACGTAATCAACCTTCTTCCTCAACGACGGTGCATCCCTCACTTCAAGACGATGAACAGGTTCATCAAAAGGAGGCGTGTGATCAAGGGGGAGCACAAGAAGATCAAGTGATGGAGGAAGAAGCGCAACCGGCACCTCCAACCCAAGTTCGAGCGATGATTCAAAGGGATCATCCCGTCGACCAAATTTTGGGTGACATTAGCAAGGGAGTAACTACTCGATCTCGATTAGTTAATTTTTGTGAGCATTACTCTTTTGTCTCCTCTATTGAGCCTTTCAGGGTAGAGGAGGCCTTGCTAGATCCGGATTGGGTGTTGGCCATGCAGGAGGAACTCAATAACTTCAAGCGCAACGAAGTTTGGACACTGGTGCCTCGTCCCAAGCAAAATGTTGTGGGAACCAAGTGGGTGTTCCGCAACAAACAGGACGAGCACGGGGTGGTGACGAGGAACAAGGCTCGACTTGTGGCAAAAGGTTATGCCCAAGTCGCAGGTTTGGACTTTGAGGAGACTTTTGCTCCTGTGGCTAGGCTAGAGTCCATTCGTATCTTGCTAGCATATGCCGCTCACCATTCTTTCAGGTTGTACCAAATGGATGTGAAGAGCGCGTTCCTCAACGGGCCAATAAAGGAGGAGGTGTACGTGGAGCAACCCCCTGGCTTCGAGGATGAGCGGTACCCCGACCACGTGTGTAAGCTCTCTAAGGCGCTCTATGGACTTAAACAAGCCCCAAGAGCATGGTATGAATGCCTTAGAGATTTCTTACTTGCTAATGCTTTCAAGGTTGGGAAAGCCGATCCAACTCTTTTTACAAAGACATGTGATGGTGATTTGTTTGTATGCCAAATTTATGTCGATGACATAATATTTGGTTCTACTAATCAAAAGTCTTGTGAAGAGTTTAGCAGGGTGATGACGCAGAAATTCGAGATGTCGATGATGGGCGAGTTGAACTACTTCCTTGGGTTCCAAGTGAAGCAACTCAAGGACGGCACCTTCATCTCCCAAACGAAGTACACGCAAGATCTGCTGAAGCGGTTTGGGATGAAGGACGCCAAGCCCGCAAAGACTCCGATGGGAACCAACGGACACACCGACCTCAACAAAGGAGGTAAGTCCGTTGATCAAAAAGCATACCGGTCAATGATAGGATCTCTACTTTATTTATGTGCTAGTAGACCGGATATTATGCTTAGCGTATGCATGTGTGCTAGATTTCAATCCGATCCTAAGGAGTGTCACTTGGTGGCGGTGAAGCGAATTCTTAGATATTTAGTCGCTACGCCCTGCTTCGGGATCTGGTATCCAAAGGGGTCTAACTTTGACTTGATTGGGTACTCAGATTCCGACTATGCTGGATGTAAGGTCGATAGGAAGAGTACATCGGGGACGTGCCAATTCTTAGGAAGGTCCCTGGTGTCATGGAACTCTAAGAAACAAACCTCCGTTGCCCTATCCACCGCTGAGGCCGAGTACGTTGCCGCAGGACAGTGTTGTGCGCAACTACTTTGGATGAGGCAAACCCTCAGGGACTTAGGCTACAATCTGAGCAAAGTCCCACTCCTATGTGATAATGAGAGTGCTATCCGAATAGCGGAAAATCCCGTTGAGCACAGCCGCACAAAGCACATAGACATCCGGCATCACTTTTTGAGAGACCACCAGCAAAAGGGAGATATCGAAGTGTTTTATGTTAGCACCGAGAACCAGCTAGCCGATATCTTTACCAAGCCTTTAGATGAGAAGACCTTTTGCAGGCTGCGTAGTGAGCTAAATGTCTTAGATTCGCGGAACTTGGATTGAATTGTAGCATACATGTATTTATGCTTTTGATCATGTTCCCTTCTGCATTTTGTTGCTTATTATGGTGCTCAAGTTGTACAAACACTCCCTGGACCTCACAAGTCCGTTGCAATGTGATGCACATGTTTAGGGGGAGATGTGTTACAACTTGACCCTTTGAGACTAACCATATGTTTGAGTTTGCTTGTGTTAGTCACAAAGGAGAATTGAAAGGGAAAAGGTGGACTTGGACCATGAAAGACTTCCACTGCACTCCGATGAAGGGTAACTTATTCCAAGTCCATCTCATGAACTCTTATTGCCATTTGCTCTTAATTGAAGATTTTGGTGAGGCAATGGGGTTAAAGGGCCACAATTGATCCCGTTTTGGTGCTTGATGCCAAAGGGGGAGAAAATAAAGGCCAAAGCAATAAATGGATCAGCTACCACTTGATGGATCAGCTACCACTTGAGAGATTTTGAAAATAGGGCAATAGAGTTTTTGGTTTGTCAAAATTCTTATGTTGTCTCTCTTATCAAAAGTTGGCTTCTTGTGGGGAGAAGTATTGATTATGGGAAAAAGGGGGAGTTTTTGAAATCTTGATAATGACTCTCTTTATGCTTTAACATGTGTGTTTAACTTAGAGATAGAGATTTGAGTTTGATTTGCAAAAACAAACAAAGTGGTGGCATAGAGTGATCCATATAAGTCAAAATGAATCAAAATAGATTTGAGTTATTATTTGAAGTATTTTTGTACTTGTTCAATTTGCTTTATGTTGTGTTGGCATAAATCACCAAAAAGGGGGAGATTGAAAGGGAAATGTGCCCTTGGGCCATTTCTAAGTATTTTGGTGATTTAGTGCTCAACACAGGTGCCTAATTGTAAAATGGAACAAGGTGCAAATCATGAAGTAAAGGTATGTTTCTAAGCCTTAGTACATTGGTTTTGTGGACTAACATGTTTGTCTAAGTGTTAGAAACAGCAAGAAGAAAAAGAGAAAAGGGGAGAGAATGACTTGGCTGTGTGCAGCCAAGACTCAGCTCGGTCTGGAGCACCGGACTGTCCGGTGTGCACCGGACAGTGTCCGGTGCGCCAGGCCTCCTCGGCGCGAACTGGCCGCTCTCGGGAATTCGCCGACGGCGTACGGCTATAATTCACCGGACTGTCCGGTGTGCACCGGACTGTCCGGTGAGCCAACGGTCGGCCAGGGCCAACGGTCGGCCGCGCAATCCGCGCGAGACACGTGGCCGAGCCAACGGTCGGGAAGGAACACCGGACTGTCCGGTGTGCACCGGACATGTCCGGTGCGCCAACTAAGCGCAGATCTGGAGCAGCCAGCAACGGTCAGAAGTGCTGTTTTTGGAAACAAATCGGGCACCGGACAGTGTCCGGTGTGCACCGGACTGTCCGGTGCGCCACGAGACAGAAGGCAAAGATGGCCTTCCAGATTTGTTCCCAACGGCTCCTAGCTGCCTTGGGGCTATAAAAGGGACCCCTTGGCGCATGGAGGAAGTACCCAAGCATTCCTTGAGCACTCTTGATCACTCACACATCAATCTTGCGCACTTGTTTGAAATTCTAGTGATTTGAGCTCTGTTCTAGTGTGTTAGCCTCTTGAGCTCAAGTCTGGGTTTTGTGTGTGCGTATTCGCTGTGATCTTTGTGTTGTGTGTGAGTTGCTAATCCCTCCCTTACTCCGTGATTCTTTGTGAACATCTTTTGTAAGGGCGAGAGGCTCCAAGTTGTGGAGATTCCTCGCAAACGGGATTGAGATAAGAACAACAAAACACCGTGGTATTCAAGTGGGTCTTTGGACCGCTTGAGAGGGGTTGATTGCAACCCTCGTCCGTTGGGACGCCACAACGTGGAAGTAGGCAAGCATTGGCTTGGCCGAACCACGGGATAAACCACCGTGTCCCTCTGTGCTTGATTCTTGTGGTATTGTGTTTTGTTGAAGACTTCACCTTAGCCACTTGGCATTAACTGTGCTAACGCTTAACAAGTTTTTGTGGCTTAAGTTTGAAGTTTTTTCAGGATCACCTATTCACCCCCCCCCCCTCTAGGTGCTCTCAATAACGTCCACGAGTTAAAATACATAACGAGCACGAGTTCAAGTGTTTAGAGATAACCACCACTTGGGTGGTTAGAGCTTTGACCGCTGCCGCCACCACCACCAGGAGGAGGGAACGCGAAGAGCGAGTCCACAAATCCAGTCCCTGCTACGGGATCAGAACCACTACCACCCGCTTTAGGCGTAACCTATGCAAGTTAGCAAATATCAACACGTTAAATGCAAATATCAAAAAGTATACAAGTGTATAAATTAATCGACAGTTATCAAACGTACCCTATCTCCATGTGCAGGTATATGTGTCGGAGGGGTGTTGAACTGTGGTGGCGGAGCTGGTGTGTTTGCAAACTGGCTCCATTGTGGTGGCGGTGGAAAATTTGTTGTCATGCTCTGTTGCTGCATTAACTGTTAAACATATGTGTTAATATTAAAGATGTTGTATTGAAATATAATAATTTAGAGTTCGGATTATGTATACTCACTTGATACATCGCTTGGTTGTGGACGGCGGCGACTTGTTGAGGGCGGACGGCGGACGACGGGGGCTAGGGGGCGGCGCAGCTCGGGCGGGCTGGGGGCGGTGTGGGGGCGCTCGAGGCGAGGGCGCGGGTCGGCGTGGCGTCGCGCGCTCGGCCGGGGGCGGGGCCGCGTGGGGCACTCGGCGTGGGGCAGCGCGGGCAGGGGCGGCGGCGCGGCTAGGCGCGCGGGCCGGGGCTCGGGCGGGCGCGGCTACAGGCGGCAGTGCTCGGCGGGCGCGGCTAGGGGCGGAGGCGGCGACGAGGTAGAGGCCGTCGGCGGTTTGAAGGTAAACCAAGGTGAATGAGCCCGCGCGTGGTCTCGGCCGATCTCATAACTGATTAATCCCCGTCGGCCTGTGACGTGGCCGACGGGAGTTAACGTAATCCCCGTCGGTCTGGGACGTGGCCGACGGCGTTAAAGTAATCTCCGTCGGCCTGGGATGTGGCCGACGGGAGTTAACATAACTCCCGTCGGCTGCTAGTGGACCGACGGGAATTACTTTTATGCCCGTCGGCTTTTGCTCTGGCCGACGGGAATCTTTAGAATTCCTGTAGTGTTTTGTGTTGATCACTCGTGTATGGTACGATCTCGGGAGTCTGACGACAATCGAACCAATAATTGATGAAGGTTGAGGCATTCTAGAGAGTGGCCAGAGAGCTCCTAGGAGCATCAGACTAGGAAGACACCCTTCGTGGGTCTGATGTGACACACTGACATAGCTTTGTCGTACTAGTTGGCACGGATGAGTCGGTCTGACCAGCTTAAACTTTTTGTGACGACATTGGTCTTGATTATTTTCTCTGATATAAAATCATTTTTGTACTTCTAAACCTGAGATGAAAAGACCAATGCTACTGGAATTACTTATATATTCTATGAAGATATGTCCATGACAATTTAGAAAGGAAAAAAACTAGAAGAAAAAACTAGAGTTAGTAGTACCGTACCTACATATACACATTTTTAGGTTAAATTCTAAAAATGTACTTCCTCCGTTCTTTTTTTATTTGTCACTTTTTAGTTCAAAAATGAACTAGCGACCGACAAATATTCGAGAACGAAAGTAGTAGTAATTAGTATGGTACAGGAAATCATATGTGGTTTCATCTCATTTTAAAAATACATGTAAGGAACATTCGGCCTGAGATCTAGATGGATGTAGTGTAAGTCTTCCAAGTTTGAACTGGAACCCGGGCGTGGGGGTGGGGTGTGTGTGTGTGGTGGTGGTGGTCGTTGTGTTGGGGGGTGTATAATCTAATCTAGATCTCAGGGTGTTTGCATTGACTGGTCATGCATGTTAGCACGTACGCACGCGTGCCAGATCGCACATGCATGTGCGCGCATCAAACGGTCCTTGCTTCTTCCGCTTGTTCCTTGTCCGCTGATGGCGCTGCGTTTGCATGTATGTATGCTGCCGGCCGGGAGCGGAGGACCGGTACCACAAATCTGTGTTGCGGGTATTCCAAAACTAGGGAACGTGCCGCCGGGTGGGGTGCTCACACATGAATGTCGCACATGCATGGCACCGGACCGCACTTTTCGGGCTTCCAGTGACGCGTCTGTTTCAGGTAATGCGTGTACTACTACTGTCACCTGGTTTAATTGGGCTTATATTTGCTGTTAAAAATGTGACGTTTTCTTTTTCCTCCCTATTCTTCTTGTGTGTGTGTCGACGCGAATTGCGACCAAGCCGAACGTGACGCTTCTCTGTTGCTGTGTATTCCAACAAGACAGCGGCCATCCATAACATCGCTGATTCCTTTGTTGTTTCTTTTTTTTTTACCGTGGTGAGAATCCCGACGCGGAAGAGAACTCACACCCCGATCGCACTGTCAGGTCAGGTCAGGGCATCTAGCCCTTCCGCGGCAGCTTTTACTTTTCTCCCTCACGCGCCCGCCCGGGACCGAGGCGCACGTACCGTACCCTCCCTGCAGTCTTGCGCTGCGGCGCTGGTGCGCTGCACCGGGACCCATGGCCGTCCCAGCAGTCAGAAGCTCAGTACACAAGTCAATTCACGCTGCTGGGCGGTGTGGCAGTAAAAAGGGCTGGAGTCGAGTCACTTTTCCCCGTGCCATGTGCAAGTGTAACGGCATGCAGGCGCAGAAAGGCTTGCTGTTGTTGCTGGTGACACGACGCAACTTGTGGCTGCAAGGAGGGGTAATGGGAGGATGGACCCACAAGTCAGTGCGCTGCGTGCCACCTTCCTTTCGGCCGTTACCGTTAGATTAGACCCTTGATGCCTCCCGAGACCCGAGGAGGGGGGGCTTTCGGCTGCGTGGCCCTACGGGCTACAGGGTGCACGCGACGGGTTTTCTGCTCTTTTGGCCACTGACGTGTGGGCCCAAAAGGAAACCCACATGTAATAATAATAATAAGCGGACAAAAGAGGGGAGTCTGTGCCTACTGCCTAGCGGCGCATGAAAAGCTGCACCCTACTTGGGTTCTGCTCCGACCGCAATTCGGCCACGCTGACGCACAAGCCGATTGGTCGTTTCGCCGTCTAGTCGATCCCAAGTAGTACTACTGGAATGAATGATGCATATGACAACATTCGACTTCGTGAAAATACACATCGAACCATTCAACTTTACCAAAATAATCACGTTGACATGAATACATCGCTATAATAATACTCGCATCTTTTTATAACACTGGTACTAGTAAAAATACTGTATGTTTCGATGCCACACCAATCATATTTGATGTATAGAGTGGTACAACGGCTATACAACATGCAAGGTCCTAGTAGCAAGCCAGTGTGACAGATCTCCCTACAAAAAAATAGACATATGGCACACATACTAGATGTTTAATTATAGATATTGTACTTTATCTTAGCCAAAGGACAGAGAAATATATGAGTTGAAAAGGAGACATGCCCCTTTTTATATCTAGCTTGGTCACTCATTCTCCTTCGGCTAGTGAGGTGGTATATCCGGGAGCGCTATGATGCGTGCTTATTCGTGTCGTGTTGGACTTGAGTGTTTTCTCATGGACCGCGGGTTAGACTAGAAAAAATTATAAAAACTTTTTTTTTTGCAAAATAGACGACGGTGGAATGCAGTGAAATTGATTCTTTATAGGAGTAGAGATTATATCTTATGTTTTTAGTCTTTATATAGACCAAAATATTTTTTCTTATGCAATAAATACCTTACTATATGCCTTTTTTGCAAATAATAACACACGCACCCAACCCAGCATGGCGTCGTCCATGCTCTTGCCTTGCTCTAGACTTATCTCATCCGATGGCCGCGCTCGATTCGTTGTTGTATAAAGAGTGGAAATATCGCCACACCAGGGAAACCCTAAAGTGTTTTATTATCCCGAGCGTGTTCTTCTCTTCCCTCTCTTCTATTCCTCTTATCCATCATCGATGAGGGTTGAGATAATTGCGTTGCGGCACCACTATGTGACTTCTCGTTGGCGAGCACGCTCCCCCTAGGTGAGTGCATTGCCATCAAGGAGTCTCGCGGTGGCGTGGTGCTAATTCTGCTTACAAGAACATACGGTTGGATCTATTCCCAGCTCACTGTCAGCTACGACCCCATCAAGGTAAGTTCTCCACCCGACTCTTCTTCTTCCGTTTTCCCTTGATTTAGTGGTCTTTCGGGTTAGGGTTAGTATATGGGTTCGATTTCTTCTGTCCCGACCATCCTTTTTTTTCCTTTTTTTGAGTTCCCTAATCTCATTACTCTCGGTTCTTGTACGAGTTAGACTTAGGGGATATTCATTCCTGAGCCATCTTGAGTTATATTTGTTAAGGATATACACTGGAGGTACCCGAGAGCACTTCAACGAACAAGACCCTGACAGGTGGGTCCGAGAGCTCGGCTACACTATCTAGGGACTCGATATTCGGTACTCCCCAACCAGACAACGCTAGGAACACTTTATTGGCAAGGAACTCTGAAAGTCGCCTAGAGGGGGGGTGAATAGGGCGAAACTGAAATTCTCAAAAATAATCACAACTACAAGCCGGGTTAGCGTTAGAAATAACAATGAGTCTGAGAAAGAGGGCGCAAAACAAATTGCAAGCGAATGAAGAGTGTGACACGCGAATTTGTTTTACCGAGGTTCGGTTCTCGCAAACCTACTCCCCGTTGAGGAGGCCACAAAGGCCGGGTCTCTTTCAACCCTTACCCTCTCTCAAACGGTCCCTCGGACCGAGTGAGCTTTCTCTTCTCAAATGTTTGGAACACAAAGTTCCCACAAGGACCACCACAAGATTGGTGTCTCTTGCCTCAATTACAAGTGAGTATGATCGCAATGAAGAATCAAAGAAAGAAGAAAGCAATCCAAGCGCAAGAGCTCGAAAGAACACAAGCAAATCTCTCTCACTAATCACTAGGGCGTTGTGTGGAGTTTGGAGAGGATTGGTCACTTTGGTGTGTCTAGAATTGAATGCTAGAGCTCTTGTAAGTAGTTGAAGTGGGAAAACTTGGATGACTTGAATGTGGGGTGGTTGGGGGTATTTATAGCCCCAACCACCAAACTAGCCGTTTGGTGGAAGCTGTCTGTCGTATGGCGCACCGGACAGTCCGGTGCACACCGGACATGTCCGGTGCGACAGCCACGTCACCAGGCCGTTAGGGTTCCGACCGTTGGAGCTCTGACTTCTGGGCCCGTCTTGATGTCCGGTGGCGCACCGGACATGAACTGTAGGGTGTCCGGTGCGCCAGCATGGGCGTGCCTGCCCTCTGCGCACGCTGGCGCGCATTAAATGCGCTGCAGGTAGCCGTTGGCGCCAGAAGTAGTCGTTGCCCCGCAGTTACACCGGACAGTCCGGTGTACACCGGACATGTCCGGTGAATTATAGCGGAGCAGCCGAAGCGAATTCCCGAGACTGGCGAGTTTGGAGCCACGTCCCCTTGGAGCACCGGACACTTTCCGGTGTACACCGGACAGTCCGGTGAATTATAGCGCGCCGGCTCCGAGAATTCCCGAAGGTGAAGAGTTTGAGGTCGACCTTCCCTGGTGCACCGGACACTGTCCGGTGGTGCACCGGACAGTCCGGTGCACCAGTCCAGGGTGCCTTCGGTTGGCCCTTGCTCCTTTGTTTGAACCCTTTCTCTTGATCTTTTTATTGGCTTATGGTGAACCTTTGGTACCTGTAGAACTTATAAACTTGGGCAAACTAGTTAGTCCAATTATTTGTGTTGGGCAATTCAACCACCAAAATTAGTTATAGGAAATAGGTGTAAGCCTAAATCCCTTTCAATCTCCCCTTTTTTGGTGATTGATGCCAACACAAACCAAAGCAAGTATAGAAGTGCATAATTGAACTAGTTTGCAAAGTGTAAGTGTAAAGGTTGCTTAGAATTGAGCCAACAAATATCGCTTACTAGATATGCATGGATTGTTTCTTTATTTTTAACATTTTGGACCACGCTTGCACCACATGTTTTGTTTTTGCAAATTCTTTTTGTAAATCCTTTTCAAAGTCCTTTTGCAAAATAGTCAAAGGTAAATGAGTAAGATTTTTGCGAAGCATTTTCAAGTTTGAAATTTTGACCCCTTGTTTCAAATGCTTTTCCTTTGACTAAACAAAACTTCCCCTCAATAAATTCTCCTCTTAGCGTTCAAGAGGGTTTTAAGACATCAACTTTTGAAAATACTACTTGCTCCCCGTTTAGAACATAAAGAGATATCAATTTGAAATTTTCCAATTGAAAACCATTAATTTTAAAATTAGGGTGGTGGTGCGGTCCTTTTGCTTTGGGCTCATACTTTCTCCCCCTTTGGCATGAATCGCCAAAAACGGATACTTTGAGTGAGATATAAGCCCTTGTAGCTACTTTCTCCCCTTTGGCAAATAAAACATAGGAGTGAAGATTATACCAAAGACGGAGAGTGATGCGGAGCGACGGCGAAGGATGAGTAGTAGAGTGGAGTGGAAGCATTTGTCTTCGCCGAAGACTCCAATTCCCTTTCAATATACCTATGACTTGGTTTGAAATACACTTGAAAGCACATTAGTCATAGCATATATAAAAGAGACATGATCAAAGGTATATTTATGAGCTATGTGTGCAAATTAGCAAAAGAAGTTCCTGGAATCAAGAATATTGAGCTCATGCCTAAGTTTGGTAAAAGTTTGTTCATCAAGTGGCTTGGTAAAGATATCGGCTAATTGATCTTTAGTGTTAATGTATGAAATCTCGATATCCCCCTTTTGTTGGTGATCCCTAAGAAAATGATACCGAATGGCTATGTGTTTAGTGCGGCTATGCTCAACGGGATTATCCGCCATGCGGATTGCACTCTCATTATCACATAGAAGAGGAACTTTGGTCAATTTGTAACCATAGTCCCGCAGGGTTTGCCTCATCCAAAGCAATTGCGCGCAACAATGGCCTGCGGCAATATACTCGGCTTCGGTGGTAGAAAGAGCGACCGAATTTTGCTTCTTTGAAGCCCAAGACACCAAGGATCTTCCCAAGAACTGGCAAGTCCCCGATGTGCTCTTCCTATTGATTTTGCACCCCGCCCAATCGGCATCCGAATAACCAATCAAATCAAATGTGGATCCCCGAGGGTACCAAAGCCCAAACTTAGGAGTATAAGCCAAATATCTCAAGATTCGTTTTACGGCCGTAAGGTGTGATTCCTTAGGGTCGGCTTGGAATCTTGCACACATGCATACGGAAAGCATAATGTCTGGTCGAGATGCACATAAATAAAGCAATGAACCTATCATCGACCGGTATACCTTTTGATCCACGGACTTACCTCCCGTGTCGAGGTCGAGATGCCCATTTGTTCCCATGGGTGTCTTGATGGGCTTGGCATCCTTCATTCCAAACTTGGTTAGAATGTCTTGAGTATACTTTGTTTGGCTAATGAAGGTGCCCTCTTGGAGTTGCTTGACTTGGAATCCTAGAAAATACTTCAACTCCCCCATCATAGACATCTCGAATTTCTGTGTCATGATCCTACTAAATTCTTCACATGTAGATTCGTTAGTAGACCCAAATATGATATCATCAACATAAATTTGGAATACAAACAAATCATTGTCAAGAGTTTTAGTGAATAAAGTAGGATCGGCCTTGCCGACTTTGAAGCCATTAGCAATAAGGAAATCTCTAAGGCATTCATACCATGCTCTTGGGGCTTGCTTGAGCCCATAAAGCGCCTTAGAGAGCCTATAGACATGGTTAGGGTACTCACTATCTTCAAAGCCGGGAGGTTGCTCAACATAGACCTCCTCCTTGATTGGTCCATTGAGGAAGGCACTCTTCACGTCCATTTGATAAAGCTTGAAGTCATGGTAAGTAGCATAGGCCAATAATATACGAATTGACTCAAGCCTAGCTACGGGTGCATAGGTTTCACCGAAATCCAAACCTTCGACTTGAGAGTATCCCTTGGCCACAAGTCGAGCTTTGTTCCTTGTCACCACACCATGCTCGTCTTGCTTGTTGCAGAAGACCCACTTGGTTCCTACAACATTTTGATTAGGACGTGGAACTAAATGCCATACCTCATTCCTAGTGAAATTGTTGAGCTCCTCTTGCATCACCATCACCCAATCCGAATCTTGGAGTGCTTCCTCTACCCTGTGTGGCTCAATAGAGGAAACAAAAGAGTAATGCTCACAAAAATGTGCAACACGAGATCGAGTGGTTACCCCCTTATGAATGTCACCGAGGATGGTGTCGACGGGGTGATCTCGTTGAATTGCTTGGTGGACTCTTGGGTGTGGCGGCCTTGGTTCTTCATCCTCCTTGTCTTCATCATTTGCATCTCCCCCTTGATCATTGCCGTCATCTTGAGGTGGCTCATCTCTTTGATCTTGTCCTTCATCAACTTGAGCTTCGTCCTCATTTTGAGTTGGTGGAGATGCTTGCGTGGATGAAGATGGTTGATCTTGTGCATGTGGAGGCTCTTCGGATTCCTTAGGACACACATCCCCAATGGACATGTTCCTTAGCGCGATGCACGGAGCCTGTTCTTCACCTATCTCATCAAGATCAACTTGCTCCACTTGAGAGCCGTTAGTCTCATCAAACACAACGTCACAAGAAACTTCAACTAGTCCTGAGGACTTGTTAAAGACTCTATATGCCCTTATGTTTGAATCATATCCTAGTAAAAAGCCTTCTACAGTTTTAGGAGCAAATTTAGATTTTCTACCTCTTTTAACAAGAATAAAGCATTTGCTACCAAAAACTCTAAAATATGAAATATTGGGCTTTTTACCGGTTAGGAGTTCATAGGATGTCTTCTTGAGGATTCGGTGTAGATATAACCGGTTGATGGCGTAGCAGGCGGTGTTGACCGCCTCGGCCCAAAACCGATCTGGTGTCTTGTACTCATCAAGCATGGTTCTTGCCATGTCCAATAGAGTTCGATTCTTCCTCTCCACTACACCATTTTGTTGTGGGGTGTAGGGAGAAGAGAACTCATGCTTGATGCCCTCCTCCTCAAGGAAGCCTTCTATTTGTGAGTTCTTGAACTCCGTCCCGTTGTCGCTTCTAATTTTCTTGATCCTTAAGCCGAACTCATTTTGAGCCCGTCTCAAGAATCCCTTTAAGGTCTCTTGGGTATGGGATTTTTCCTGCAAAAAGAACACCCAAGTGAAGCGAGAATAATCATCCACAATAACTAGACAGTACTTACTCCCGCCGATGCTTATGTAAGCGACCGGGCCGAATAAATCCATGTGTAGGAGCTCCAGTGGCCTGTCACTTGTCATGATGTTCTTGTGTGGATGATGAGTGCCAACTTGCTTCCCGGCTTGGCATGCGCTACAAATCCTGTCTTTCTCAAAATGAACATTTGTTAATCCTAAAATGTGCTCTCCCTTTAGAAGCTTATGAAGATTCTTCATTCCAACATGGGCTAGTCGGCGGTGCCAGAGCCAACCCAAGTTAGTCTTAGCTATTAAGCAAGTGTCGAGTTCAGCTCTATCAAAATCCACCAAGTATAGCTGACCCTCTAACACTCCCTTAAAAGCTATTGAATCATCACTTCTTCTAAAGACAGTGACACCTACATCAGTGAATAGACAGTTGTAGCCCATTTGACATAATTGATATACGGAAAGCAAATTGTAATCTAAAGAATCTACAAGAAAAACATTGGAAATGGAGTGGTCAGGAGATATAGCTATTTTACCCAAACCTTTGACCAAACCTTGGTTTCCATCCCCGAATGTGATAGCTCATTGAGGATCTTGGTTTTTCTCGTAGGAGGAGAACATCTTCTTCTCCCCAGTCATGTGGTTTGTGCACCCGCTGTCGATTATCCAACTTGTGCCCCCGGATGCATAAACCTACAAAACAAGTTTAGTTCTTGACTTTAGGTACCCAAACGGTTTTGGGTCCTTTGGCATTAGAAACAAGAACTTTGGGTACCCAAACACAAGTCTTGGAGCCCTTGTGTTTGCCCCCAACAAACTTGGCAACTACCTTGCCGGATTTGTTAGTCAAAACATAAGATGCATCAAAAGTTTTAAATGAAATGCCATGATCATTTGATGCACTAGGAGTTTTCTTTCTAGGCAACTTAGCACGGGTTGGTTGCCTAGAGCTAGATGTCTCACCCTTATACATAAAAGCATGGTTAGGGCCAGAGTGAGACTTCCTAGAATGAATTCTCCTAATTTTGCTCTCGGGATAACCGGCAGGGTACAAAATGTAACCCTCGTTATCCTGAGGCATGGGAGCCTTGCCCTTAACAAAGTTAGACAAATTTTTAGGAGGGGCACCAAGTTTGACATTGTCTCCCCTTTGGAAGCCAATGCCATCCTTGATGCCAGGGCGTCTCCCATTATAGAGCATACTTCTAGCAAATTTAAACTTTTCATTTTCTAAGTTATGCTCGGCAATTTTTGCATCTAAAATTGCTATATGATCATTTTGTTGTTTAATTAAAGCCATATGATCATGAATAGCATCAATATCAACATCTCTACATCTAGTACAAATAGAAACATGCTCAATAGTAGATGTAGAGAGTTTGCAAGATTTTAATTCTACAACCTTAGCATGTAATATATCATTCTCACTTCTAAGTTAGAAATAGTAATATTGCAAACATCAAAATCTTTAGCCTTAGCAATTAATTTTTCATTTTCAATCCTAAGACTAGCAAGAGAATCATTCAATTCCTTAATCTTAGCAAGCAAATCATCATTATCATTTCTAAGATTGGAAATTGAAGCATCACAAACATGTGAATCAACCTTAGCAATTAATCTAGCATTTTCATTTCTAAGGTTGGCAATAGTGTCATGGCATGTGCTTAGCTCACTAGATAATTTCTCACATTTTTCTACCTTTAGAGCATAAGCATTTTTAACCTTAACATGCTTCTTATTTTCCTTGATTAGGAAGTCCTCTTGGGAGTCCAAGAGATCATCCTTTTCGTGGATGGCACTAATTAGCTCATTTAGTTTTTCCTTTTGTTGCATGTTTAGGTCGGCAAAAAGGGTACGCAAATTATTCTCCTCATCACTAGCATTATCATCACTAGAGGATTCATATTTAGTGGAGGATTTAGATTTAACCTTCTTCCTTTTGCCGTCCTTTGCCATGAGGCACTTGTGGCCGACGTTGGGGAAGAGGAGTCCCTTGGTGATGGCGATGTTGGTGGCGTCCTCGTCGGAGGAGGAGTCGGTGGAGCTCTCGTCCGAGTCCCACTCCCGGCAAACATGGGCATCGCCGCCCTTCTTCTTGTAGAACCTCTTCTTTTCTCTCCTCTTTCCCTTCTTGTCGTCGCCCCTGTCACTGTCACTAGATATAGGACATTTTGCAATAAAATGACCGGACTTACCACATTTGTAGCACACTTTCTTGGAGCGGGGTTTGTAGTCTTTCCCCCTCCTTTGTTTGAGGATTTGGCGAAAGCTCTTGATGACGAGCGCCATTTCCTCATTATCGAGCTTTGAGGCGTCGATTGGTTGTCTACTTGGTGTAGACTGCTCCTTCTTCTCCTCCGTCGCCTTGAATGCGACCGGTTGTGCCGCGGATGTGGAAGGATCATCTAGCTCGTTGATTTTCTTCGAGCCCTTGATCATATACTCAAAGCTCACAAAATTCCCGATTACTTCCTCGGGAGTCATTAGTGTGTATCTAGGATTACCACGAATTAATTGGACTTGAGTGGGGTTAAGGAAAATGAGAGATCTTAGAATAACCTTAACCACCTCGTGGTCGTCCCACTTCTTGCTCCCGAGGTTGCGCACTTGGTTCACCAAGATTTTGAGCCGGTTGTACATATCTTGTGGCTCCTCCCCTTGGCGAAGACGAAAACGACCGAGCTCCCCCTCGATCGTTTCCCGCTTGGTGATCTTGGTGAGTTCATCACCCTCGTGCGCGGTCTTGAGTAGGTCCCAAATCTCCTTCGCACTCTTCAACCCTTGCACCTTGTTATATTCCTCTCTACTTAGGGAGGCGAGGAGTATGGTTGTGGCTTGGGAGTTGAAGTGCTCGATTTGGGCCGCTTCGTCCGTATCATAGTCTTCATCCCCTACGGATGGTACCTGTACACCAAACTCAACAACATCTCATATACTTTTGTGGAGTGAGGTTAGGTGATATCGCATCATATCACTCCACCTAGCATAATCTTCACCATCAAATGTTGGTGGTTTGCCTAAAGGGACGGAAAGTAAAGGTGTATGTTTAGAAATGCGGGGGGTAGCGTAGGGGAATCTTACTATACTTCTTGCGCTCTTGGTGCTTAGAAGTTACGGACGGCGCATCGGAGCCGGAGGTCGACGTTGATGAAGTATCGGTCTCATAGTAGACCACCTTCCTCATCCTCTTGTGCTTGTCGCCTTTCCGATGCGACTTGTGGGAAGAAGATTTCTCCTTCTTCTCTTTGTGGTGTGAAGAAGACTTCTTCCCTTTGGAGGAGTCCTTCTTCTTCTCCTTCCTCTTGGTGCGGGACTCTTCCGATGAGGTGCTCCTGTGACTCGTAGCGGGCTTGTCGCCGGTCTCCATCTCCCTCTTGGTGTGATCTCCCGACATCACTTCGAGCGGTTAGGCTCTAATGAAGCACCGGGCTCTGATACCAATTGAAAGTCACCTAGAGGGGGGGGGTGAATAGGGCGAAACTGAAATTCTCAAAAATAATCACAACTACAAGCCGGGTTAGCGTTAGAAATAACAATGAGTCCGAGAGAGAGGGCGCAAAACAAATTGCAAGCGAATGAAGAGTGTGACACGCGGATTTGTTTTACCGAGGTTCAGTTCTCGCAAACCTACTCTCCGTTGAGGAGGCCACAAAGGCCGGGTCTCTTTCAACCCTTACCCTCTCTCAAACGGTCCCTCGGACCGAGTGAGCTTTCTCTTCTCAAATGTTTGGAACACAAAGTTCCCACAAGGACCACCATAAGATTGGTGTCTCTTGCCTCAATTACAAGTGAGTATGATCGCAATGAAGAATCAAAGAAAGAAGAAAGCAATCCAAGCGCAAGAGCTCAAAAGAACACAAGCAAATCTCTCTCACTAATCACTAGGGCGTTGTGTGAAGTTTGGAGAGGATTTGATCACTTTGGTGTGTCTAGAATTGAATGCTAGAGCTCTTGTAAGTAGTTGAAGTGGGAAAACTTGGATGACTTGAATGTGGGGTGGTTGGGGGTATTTATAGCCCCAACCACCAAACTAGCCGTTTGGTGGAAGCTGTCTGTCGTATGGCGCACCGGACAGTCCGGTGCACACCGGACATGTCCGGTGCGACAGCCATGTCACCAGGCCGTTAGGGTTCCGACCGTTGGAGCTCTGACTTCTGGGCCCGTCTTGATGTCCGGTGGCGCACCGGACATGAACTGTAGGGTGTCCGGTGCGCCAGCATGGGCGTGCCTGCCCTCTGCGCACGCTGGCGCGCATTAAATGCGCTGCAGGTAGCCGTTGGCGCCAGAAGTAGTCGTTGCCCCGCAGTTACACCGGACATGTCCGATGAATTATAGCGAAGCAGCCGAAGCGAATTCCCGAGACTGGCGAGTTTGGAGCCACGTCCCCTTGGAGCACCGGACACTGTCCGGTGTACACCGGACAGTCCGGTGAATTATAGCGCGCCGGCTCCGAGAATTCCCGAAGGTGAAGAGTTTGAGGTCGACCTTCCCTGGTGCACCGGACACTGTCCGGTGGTGCACCGGACAGTCCGGTGCACCAGTCCAGGGTGCCTTCGGTTGGCCCTTGCTCCTTTGTTTGAACCCTTTCTCTTGATCTTTTTATTGGCTTATGGTGAACCTTTGGTACCTGTAGAACTTATAAACTTGGGCAAACTAGTTAGTCCAATTATTTGTGTTGGGCAATTCAACCACCAAAATTAGTTATAGGAAATAGGTGTAAGCCTAAATCCCTTTCAAACTCCTGCACCAAGTCACAAGTGTCGATGTGTTCTACCACTGTACTAAAGGCATCTTGGGCTACTTGTGTTGGTCAGCCGAGACCCATATTGCAAACTTGTCTCGTCAAGCTGAAGTTCAACCTTATAGGACTCATCACAATCCCTTTGAACTCCTCTCTACCCTTGTTATTAGCCATCATATAAAACCACTCCCTTGTCCATCCTGTTGGCCATTTAGTGCGATATCCTAGCACTAGGGACTTCGTATCCTTTCGGTATGCAAAGTTATAGCACCCAAAGTTGTTATGCAGCTTATCTGAAGGTGTTGCCTTTGTTTGATAATATAGCTTGTGAACCCTACAAAAACCTTTGACATTTGCACTAACACCACGGCTGCACGACCCATATATAGACGTTGAGGATAACAATTGCATTTGGTGTAAACTGATGTATATATATATCTCATACTTTTCTAGGACTGAAAGTTCCATTTGCCTGGGAACATGATCTGGAAGTCGTCTAGAGGGGGTGAATAGGTGAATAAAAACCAACTCAAAACTCAGAATGTTTCTTACTTTACTTGCAAAGGTGGATGCAGCAAAATCCAAACGAGTAGAGTAGTCGTAGCAGAAATAAAGTTCTTATCTCAAAAACATCATGCACTTCAAAGATAGTTTATATCACAGATAAGTATTGCAGTGCAAGTAGAAAAGTAATCGAGACAAGGAGACAAAACACAACACAGAGTAGAGCACATAGACGCAGGGATTTATCATGTGGTTCGGCAAACTTGAAATGCTCGCATAGTCCACGTTGGAGTTAGCAAAGAATGGTGACATTATTTAAGAACTTTCTTAAGTGCTTCTTTTTCCTACGTGACTACACAATATACACAAGGAATGATAATTGAAGATACTTGCACTTAAGGACATAATTGTTACCATCCTTTGATCTTCCTCCATGTTGTAGGCTTTTCTTGATTTTCCATGTAGGGCAATCCATTATTCCCTACAACATCAATATCTTGCTCGATATGCATGAGTTTTAGATATAATAATTCAAAACAACTTTGGATCAATCTTAGAGATGTAAAACATTGTAAGATTGATAGCTCAAGTTAAGAATTTGGCTTAACCCGCTCAAAGCACTCCAAAGCTCTGTATCACCTCCTTCTCCCTATAAAGCTTATCAAGCATATTTTGGTCCACATCTCTAGATGGGTTCGTCAAGGTTAGTCAGCAAAGATTTAGGAACCCAAATATCCTTCATGCTAACACTTGGTAAACACATTACCTTTCTAACACAAGTTGCAATTTTGGGCTGTCTAAGCATATATGAACTAATTGACAAGCTAGGCTCAGGATAATTACTCATGGGACAATCTTTGGTTAGATGTCCCTTTTTCGGCATATGTAGCAAATGCTATCCTTGCAAGATTTCTCCTTATCTTGCACTTTTTAAGTGCTATATGGTTGATAGATCTATCCTTTTCTAACGTTAAGGCGTTTTCTTTCATGAAGGGACATGACTCAATTTTATGTCTCTTCTTTCCACATCCATAACACTTCCTTTTAGGTTTCTTAGCTTCATTGCTTGGAAGTGTGGTTTGATCATTACCTTGTGAAGAGCATGGTTGAGGCTCATGGTAGAGGTTTTGATTTTCTTCTTTTGTTCCTTACTCTTGCCTTTCCTCACGGACTTGACACTCTCTTGAAGGGATTTCGTGCATGCTACGGTTGCTCTCATCTCAAGCTTCTTTACCATGTCATCACAATTATCTTGAGAAGGTTGAGCAATGCACTTCCCTTTCAATTATGTCAAGCTCTTTCTTAGCCGCCCATTTAATCCTTGAGCTCTTGATATACAATATCATCTATTTGAATTCTAGCTCAAAGAAAGATTTGCTTGCTGGTGAGCAACAAACATTAGCATATATATAGTTTCGATTTGAACACATGTGCAAGACATGTGCAAGAGTGAGGTTGATGAGATTTTAAATTTTCTATTACAACCTCATGAGCAATATCTAACATGATATGTGTAAGGAAAATGGACCCCAGGCCATTCGACTAATTGAGTTTTGGTTTTTGATGAACGACACAATCCGTGAACTAATAATTTTTCTAGTGTTTGTGTTTGTAGTTCACAGGATGCAAGATTTACTTGGACTAAGAAATTGAGGAAAGCAACACCTCAAAAGAAGACATTAAGAAGATCCAAGAAAAGTCCAAGTGTGCTGCTGCGGACTATCTGTGCAAAGGCGCACCGGACTGTCCGGTGGCACACCGGACTGTCCGGTGCCCACACGTCGGACTGTCTGGTGCACCAGGGAACTCCGGCCCAACGACTAGTTCCAGGTGGCACCCGGAGAGAAGACCACCGGACTGTCCGGTGTGAGCACCAGACTGTCCGGTGTGGAAAAGCCTACGGCGCCAACGGTCACCTGCTCTGACAGAGCAACGGCTAGGCGCACCGGACAGGCTACAGTGCGCTGTCTGGTGCACCACCGGACTGTCTGGGGCACCACCGGACTGTCCGGTGTGCCACAGAGAACTGCAGCTTTTATTCAACGACTATTTTGGAGTTGGGGCCTATATATACTTCACCCAACCGGCCATTTGGAGGTGTGGGAGCCCAAGCAACATACCAAGGCATATAGTGCACATTTCCAAGAGCTCAAACACCCAAGTGCTTAATAGAATCACTCGGTGATTAGTGTAGGTACTTTGCGAAGTGCTTATGTTAGTTAGACCACTTTAGCGCTTGCTCTAGGTGAACCCTAGTTAGTTGAGTGAGTTTTGTAAAACCACACAACCCCTTGGCTCTTGCGTGAGTCGCTGTAATTGTACCGAGTGGGGCGAGAGTCTTGCGAGACCGTGACAACCGCGTTTGTGTCACGGTCGCCACCTTGTACCGGAGGGAACAAGGCCCGTGGCGTTTTGGCCGGAAGCTCGATAGTGGAGACGACGGGGAGCGTCTGAGAGGAGCCGGAAGCGGAGCACCACTTGCGCATGGAGAAGGCCCGCGACTCTCTACGGAGTTACTCGACCGTGGTGCTTGGCCCTCGCGTGGGCTTCCCTTTGCGTAGGGGCACCAACGAGGATTAGTCGGGACCTTGCGTGGTTCCGGATACCTCGGTAAAAATACCGGCGTCATCCACGAGAGTTTGCTTCTCTACTTTGCTCTTTAAGTTTCCGCATTTATATTAAGCATTTAAGTTTCAATCTTGTATTCATACTTATTTAGTGTAGATTGAAACTTAGCCCTTGCTGTAGAGATAGCAACACTTAGACAAAACCTAGTTTGCACCTTCTAGTTTGATTACTTGCATAGGTTTTGCTCTAGGGATTTAATTGTGGCCTAGTTTAGTAAAAGTTTTAGAAGTCCTAATTCACCCTCCCCCCTCTTAGGCGTCACCCGTTTCCTACAAGTGGTATCAGAGCCTAGTTTGGCTCATTTGAAACGCTTTAGCTTCACCGCTAAAAGAGCCGACGCTTTTTAGAGAAAGGGATGGATACCCATAGGCCACCACACTTCGACGGCACTAACTTCCCATATTACAGTGCTAGAATGGCTTGTTACATAGAGGCCATTGATCTAGGTGTTTGGAGAGTCACTCGTGACGGGATGAAACCCCTCAAGAATCTCGAGAAACCCACCACGAGTGAGGAAAAAGAAATTCATTTAAATGCTAGAGCCAAAAATTGCTTGTATGAATCTCTTAGCATGGATATTTTTAATCAAGTATTTACCTTGAAAACTGCTAATGAGATTTGGCTAAAATTGCATGAGCTCCATGACGACACATCCAATGTCCGTGAGCAAAAACATTGCCTAGTCTTAAATGAGTATAATTCTTTTGCTATGAAAGATGATGAGCTTGTTAGAGACATGTATTCTCGTTTGAATCTAATTATCAATGAGCTCAATTATATTGGCATTAATAAGCTAGGTGATGCGAACATTGTGAGGAAGATTATCTCCCTGCTACCACAACAAAGATATGGGAGCATCATCACCATCCTTCACAATATGGAGGACTTGAGCAACATGACCCCGACCATTGTGATTGGGAAAATCGCGGCTTTTGAGATGTCGCGAAAAATGTGTCGGGGAGAGGAGCCAACTTCCTCAAGGCCATATGCTTTTGCATGTGATGAAAGGAAGGGCAAAAAGAAGGCTCCCACTCCAAGTTCCTCAAGTGAAGAAGAGGAGGAAGAAGAAAGTGATGATGATGAAGATAATCAACCATGCACATCATCCTCTGAGGACGAAGAAACAATCCGACGCGTCGGAAAGGTAATGAGGATGATCCGCAAGATTAATCTAATGGGTGTGCCCCTGCAGGTCGAGGATCTTCTCTTTAACATTGATAGGAAAAAGCAAAGGAAGAGAGGATGCTTCACATGTGGGGAGAAGGGCCACTTTAGGGACAACTGTCCAAATATGGCCAAACCCAAAAAGGAGAGGAGCAAAGGCAAGACGCTAACAAGTGTTAGAACTTGGGATGATTCTTCAAGTGAAGATGAACCTCCAAGGACGCGCAGCCACTGGTCCTCATCACGCTCATCACGGTCATCACACAAATGCCTTATGGCAAGAGGTAACAAAAGCATTCCATCCTCTAGTGATGATAGCAGTAGTGATGATGAAAGTGAGGGAAAGCCCTCCATAGATGAGCTTGCGGAAGCCGTTGAATTTTTTCAGGATGTTTGCACTAAACAAAAAGCTCAACTTAAAACCTTGAAAAGTAAATTGGTTAGCTCTCAAAATGATTACAAAGGTTTGCTAGAAAAATTTGAAACTTTTGCAAACTTAAATAGTGAGCTATCAACTAAAATTGAGCTATTAGAATCTAGTGCTCCATCCACTGCTATCGATGATAGCCTTATTAAAAGGAATGAAAAACTTAAGGCTAAGTTAGCTAGCTCCCAAGAAGCTATTGAAAATTTGCTAGAGAAAATGGAAATTCTTAGCATACACAATAATGAGCTAACTACTAAGCTAGAAAACATTGGTAGCACCCCAGCAGCATCTTTAGTTGAAATACCTGAAATTATTAAGAAAGATGCTTCTACTTTCTACTTTGATTTAATTGATGATTCTAACCCTTGCAACCAAGTTCTTGTTAAGAATATTGTTGTAGAAACATGTTCGGATGAGGTTGCAAAGGAAAATGAACAATTAAAGAAAGAAGTGGCTCGCCTTGGCAAGGCTTCGTATGATAAGAAAGGCAAAGCTAAACAAATCCGACCTCCACAGGATAACACCACTGCGGGAGTGAACAAGCCTATGGAGGGAGAAACTGTGATTTGTAGGCTATGCCACATGGAAGGCCACAAGTCTTTCCAATGCAAGGCGATGACCGGGGATAAACAAAGGCAGAAGCTCAAGCAAAAGCCATCAAGCAAAATCTCCAACACCTACATCAAAAAGGTGGACAAAAAGACTGCTACACCATATTTAATCAAGAAGAAAAAGAATGGAAAGGTGATAGCAATCAAGGCCAACAAGCAAGCCAACAAAGGAAAAGGGGCCAAACGTATCTGGGTGCCAAAGGATATCATTTCAACCATGAAAAGCACCAAGAAGGTTTGAATCCTGAAAGGAAAGTAAGTGGACCGAAGGTCCTCGGAAAATTTGGAGACTTGGCAAAGTTGGGATGTATATCATGGGATACATCATATTGGATCAAGTTTACTTGCCAAGTGGGTTAGTGAAAATTTTGGACCCAAATTTCCCACCCATGACTAAGGTAACTAGATTTATTATATTTCTTGTTTTTAGATATGCGTATCTATCTATCTTTTTATCTAGTTTACCTTTCTTGCCTAGTATTACACCTACTATTTACTTTTGTTTAAAATAATGCATACTAGGTAAATCACATGGTAGGATTGCTTGCTTTCAATTCATATACTTAAGCAAACCTACATGGCTTAAAATGTTTATTTAAGCACGGCACATAGCTTCTATATCACTCCATAGTAAATGATGCATCAATTGAAAATTTTGATTTCTACAAGTTGTATCATTTAACTTATATGTGCTAAAGTTCGGATTATAGATGATTTGCTCCTCTTGATATCAAATCAAGTGCAAGTCTCCTACAAGTATTCAAAACTTGTATGTACACCTTCAGGGGGAGGTTACTCTATAATCTAACACTTTGAGACTAACACCTTTTCAAGTCTATTTCATGTGATAGTCTCATTGTAAGGAAAATGAGGCCCCCGGAGAAAGACAACAATCTTCCACTGCAAAATCTCCAAGAACTCTCATGTCTCTCAAGCTTGCCATTGACTTTCAATTGGTATCTTTTGAGACTACATCTAGTATCATTTACATGTCTTCTCCAATATTTGATTAGACTATATTTCATATCATATACTTCCATGTTGCTAAAAATGCATAAGTATTTAACTCATATTCTGTTGCCTATGCATAAGGGCAGTTAGTCCTTTCAAATCATGTCTTGCACCTCTAATTTTCACATGCTTTTTCCTAAGTAGAGGATCTCTATCAGGGGAGTATTTCTTCATCTCTAAAAAGGGGGAGAAAATTCTTTCTAAAGAGAACACTCGTTTAGGGGGAGTAATCCTTTCAACTGATATCATTCATATGGTTTAATTTAGTATTCTTCAAGTGGTATCATCTGATAAAATTCTTAATGAGGGCAAGCTTTTATTTACTTCATACATGCCTTTAATGTCTTCCTTTTCGATGGTTGATGCCAAAGGGGGAGAAGTTTAGGGACCAAAGCAATGAAAACTATATCAAACACCAAACACCACAAGTTTTCAAATTTTACATCTACAAATGGTTTTTCAAGTGGTTTTGGTTATTTGGTCCTAAAATAGGAAGTAAGTGAATTATGGAGTTAGGGGGAGGCTTAAGTCCATAATATCACATTGTGGGGACAAACATGCATCCTAGCAAGTAGATTGCATATTTTCATTCAAATACTTGTATTATTTGCTTGCTTTGGTTGTGTTGTCATCAATCACCAAAAAGGGGGAGATTGTAAGGAAAATGGACCCCGAGCCATTTGGCTAATTGAGTTTTGGTGTTTGATGAACGACACAATCCGTGAACTAATAAGTTTTCTAGTGTTTGTGTTTGTAGCTCATAGGATGCAAGATTTACTTGGACTAAGGAATTGAGGAAAGCAACACCTCAAAAGAAGACATTAAGAAGATCTAAGAAAAGTCCAAGTGTGCTGCTGCGGACTGTCTGTGCGAAGGCGCACCGGACTGTCCGGTGCCCACACGCCGGACTGTCCGGTGCACTAGGGAACTCCAGCCCAACGGCTAGTTCCAGGTGGCACCCGGAGAGAAGACCACCGGACTGTCCGATGTGAGCACCAGACTGTCAGGTGTGGAAAAGCCTGCGGCGCCAACGGTCACATGCTCTGACAGAGCAACGGCTAGGCGCACCGGACAGGCTACAGTGCGCTGTCCGGTGCACCATCGGACTGTCCGGTGTGCCACAGAGAACTGCAGCTTTTCTCCAACGGCTATTTTGGAGTTGGGGCCTATATATACTTCACCCAACCGACCATTTGGAGGTGTGGGAGCCTAAGCAACATACTGAGGCATATAGTGCACATTTCCAAGAGCTCAAACACCCAAGTGCTTAATAGAATCACTCGGTGATTAGCGTAGGTGCATTGCGAAGTGCTTAGGTTAGTTAGACCGCTTTAGCGCTTGCTCTAGGTGAACCCTAGTTAGTTGAGTGAGTTTTGTAAAACCACACAACCCCTCGGCTCTTGCGTGAGTCATTGTAATTGTACCGAGTGGGGCAAGAGTCTTGCGAGACCGTGACAACCACGTTTGTGTCACGGCCACCACCATGTACCGGAGGGAATGAGGCCCGCGGCGTTTCGGCCGGAAGCTCGATAGTGGAGACGGCGGGGAGCGTCCGAGAGGAGCCAGAAGCGGAGCACCACTTGCACGTGGAGAAGGCCCGCGACTCTCTACGGAGTTACTCGACCGTGGTGCTTGGGCCTCGCGTGGGCTTCCCTTTGCGTAGGGGCACCAATGAGGATTAGTCGAGACCTTGCGTGGTTCCGGATACCTCGGTAAAAATACCGGCGTCATCCACGAGAGTTTGCTTCTCTACTTTGCTCTTTAAGTTTCCGCATTTATATTAAGAATTTTAGTTTCAATCTTGTATTCATACTTATTTAGTGTAGATTGAAACTTAGCCCTTGCGGTAGAGATAGCAACACTTAGACAAAACCTAGTTTGCACCTTCTAGTTTGATTACTTGCATAGGTTTTGCTCTAGGGATTTTATTGTGGCCTAGTTTAGTAAAAGTTTTAGAAGTCCTAATTCACCCCCCCCTCTTAGGCGTCACCCGTTTCCTACAATATGATCATCCATAAGATTTTTATGTGAGCACAGAAGCATATCATGTTTTCTTGAAAAGCTAGATTTTCAATTTTTAGCCTTTCTACTTGGTCCTTAAGCAAGGTATTCTTATTTACTAATTGAGCGATACATGAGAGCACTTTAAAAGGGTTTCACACCTTTAGACCATACCTTTGGACCAAATCAACATGAGAGTACTTTAGCTCCTCATGTTCTTTAGTCAACTCTTCCAAGCTTTGGATTTTTGTGATGAGGACATCTTCTAGCTTTTGAAGCGCTTTGCTTTGCTCTCTCGCTTTTTTAGAAGTTTGAGCATGGTCGCCTTGTTTTTTAGGCATAGGTGAGTGTAGAGTTGCCACAAGCTTCTTTCACCCTCCCCATCCTCATTTGTCCTTCCACTATTATTTTCATTAGCCACACAACATATCTAGGAATTGGAATGGGAAGACAAACCTTTTGGAGAGGTGGATTCGTTGTTTGGTCTCCAATGTTCATTTTCTTCTTCCTTTAAAAGGGTTTCACATGAACTAGAGGAAGTACAAGTACCATATGAACTAGCATATTTGGATTCATCAAATTTATCTTTAATTCCAGTCCAAATATCATGTGCATCATGAATAGGTTCATCATATATAATTATGAAGGCATGATAATCTTCTTTGCTAAGAGAGTTACCTAAGATGTCATAAGCTAGATAATTTAAGCACAAACATCTTTGATCTTCTTCAGAAGGGTTTTTCTTATCATAACTAGAAGGTATAATACTCTTGTCTAGATTTTGTTCTAATTGCGGATCTACGGTTCTAAAGGCATTTATTGCCCTAGTAGACCAAGAAGCATAACTAGAACAATCGAAAAACAATATCTCAAGAGTTACCTCCTTATTCTCCTTGAGTGTTGTTTTCTTGTTCTTTTGGGATTTTCTCCGAGCCATCACTTTGAGTGGTTAAACTCTAAATAAAGTGCCTAGCTCTAATACCAATTGATAGTCTCCTAGAGGGGGTGAGCTGGCGAAACCTAAACCTTTTCAACTTTAAACAACACTTGATCCCCCTAGTTAGCGATTAGAACAAGATGGACAATTATTGGAGTATAAAACTAAGACCTTTTCTTGCAAATGTGTTGCTTTCAAATAATGCGAAATAGACTTAAAGCAACACAACTAATTATATAAGGAGAATAGAGCAATAATGCTTATATAAGGATAGGAACAAAACTAGTTCTTCCTTGCAAGAGTTGCTTCTTAGAATGAGACTTTTAACTTGAAGCAACACAAAGTAATTTCAACAAAGAATAGCGCAAGAGAACTTAGAGAGAAGACAAACAAATCACAAGTAATAAGAACAAGGGCACATGTGATTTGTTTTACTGAGGTTCGGTTCACCGAGAACCTAATCCCAGTTGAGGAGTCCACAAAGGTCAGGTATTTTTCCACCCTTTCCTCTCTCCAACGGTCACCAAGACCAGCGAGTGTTCCTTCTTTTTTTGTCAACAAAAGTCTGGAGTCTCTGCAAGGCCAACCACAAAAGTAATGGGCTCTTGCTTGCTTTACAATGAATGGGAGTCAAAACTCCGGGCTCAAATGATCACAAGAGATAGCACACACTTTCTCTCAATGATTCTCGCAAGGCACTATGGCTAGATACACACGAGTAGCTCTTTCTTGCTTGATCTCTCTTTTGTGGCACTTGTGAGGCTTTGATGTGTATAGAAGTGTTGTTCTAGTAGATAAGAGTGGATACCCAAGTCCTGTGTATGATATGGATCAATGAAAGAATTGAATGGGCTGGTTGGGGTAGCTTTTATAGCCCTTAACCACCCATATAGCCATTATGGCGTATGTACCAAAATCTGCACTGGCGGACAGTCCAAGGCTAGTGCCCGGACGGTCCGCGACCCTCCAACGGTTGGATCTGACATTACAACATGTCAACATTTATGTGCGACAACCCAATGATTAGATCAACAGCTGTATTCTCTTAGTGATGACTCGCAGACGGTCTACCCTTGATTCATATTAAAATTGTCTACATGTTAGAAGTATTATTCTTTGTTGCACATTTTAATTAATTTATTTAAACGTTTGTTTGTACGATGGTTGTTAGAACAACGTTTCATTTTAAATCTAAATTTATGATTTCGATTTGCGCATTTATAAATCAACATCAAAGTGGTTAACCTTAACTGAATTATTCTTTATTAAATAATTGTTTAGTTTAATCATGTTATCTATTAATTAGTTCTCGTGTGTGTTGTCGGCCCGTGCGCCGTACGCGTGCTGGGCGCGTACCGTGCACATGAAGCCGTGCTGTTTCGCGCGTTGCGATTTTTGGCTCTCGCCGTTATTTCATCTCGCTTATAGTCGCTAACGTTATTTGAATTATTTATCTAACTAAAAGTTGTTAGCGTAGAAAATTAATTAAAAACTAGTGATAGATCTAGTTGCAATTAATAAATGTTGATTAATGCGAGTATGTCGAATTACATGTTCTATTTCATATTTGTACAATGTAGAGGCAATAACTTCTCAATCATAGCTTCGATCTCGGTATTTTTTTTTCTCGTGTGACCATAGAAGCGAGCGCTATTTTGTATTGTACATGTTTTCCCTTGTATGCTGTACTGTTTCTTTCTATTCCAAGGATGTTGAATGTATGTTCGTACTCGCTTAGATAATGTTCCGTCTACGGAGGCCGAGGAAGTTCCAAGGATGTTGAATGTATGTTCGTACTCGCTTGTATTGTACATTTTTCCTCGTACTGTTTCTTTCTGACCTATTATGTCCTATGTACTTTATAGTTCACCATCCAACATACAATGATTAACCTAAGGAGTGACTAGCTTTCTATTTATCATGTCCTTGATCACCTTTTTGGGTTGGGTTATTATAATCAGCTACTTGCTAGTGCTTTACCTTAATCAACGAACAAGATGAGAATTACTTTATGATACTATGATTTATTATGATTATAAACTTGTGCCATTTTAGGGCTTGTTCGGTTATTTTCAATCCATATGAATTGGAGGGAATTGATACGAATTGGAAGAGA
Source organism: Zea luxurians (assembly GCA_029449295.1). Lineage (NCBI taxonomy): Eukaryota > Viridiplantae > Streptophyta > Magnoliopsida > Poales > Poaceae > Zea > Zea luxurians. Next base: position 24,046,700 of record JAOPSE010000003.1, read on the forward strand.
TTTTGACTTAATAGGGATTGAAACCCCTTCAATCCCCCTCAATCCATATGGTTTGGGGTAGAACCGAACAAGCCCTTAGGGGGCTCGGTGGTTTTCTGAGTGCCGTGCCTCTCCGTAATTAGACCTTTTTCGTTTTAGTGCTGTCAAAAGATTTTTCCTGCCCTTTCTCTCACTTTCCCCTTTTGGTGATATCTTGTTGCCTTGTTGGGGTTTAACTCTAGCCTACCCTAAATTGCTTGGGACTAAAAGGTTATATTGAGTTGAGTTGAGAGGTAGGTATGGTGATGAAGCTTCTCTACAGTTGGTCCCTTGCCGTTGAGGCACTAATATAGGTGGACCTAATTGCAATAGATTCTGCATGTCAATAACTCAATTACGGAGATATTAACTATAAAGGAAGATCTTCTACTCATAGGAAAAGCGGGGATATACTTTAGGAGTTGTTTGATAGAGTTCTATCGGATCAATTTCCTTTGGAGGGTATTTTTGAGATATTTGGCTCTATAGAAGAAAGTGACTCTCTTTAATTTTTAACTTCTTGTGACTTACTTTATTTTAAAGAATACTTTACAAAGAACTGTTTTTCTTCTAAAAACTATTTTGACAAAGCACTTGCTAAATTTGTTAAAGAATTAAGCAATTTTTTTCACCTTAAATATACAACCAAACATGCTCTATATGTCCCTCAATTCTCTCCAATCCTACGGAACAAAACAATCCTTAAGAGAAAATGGGAAACATAACAAGAGCGTCTAGGGTGGTAATGGGCTCTAAACTTCGGACTAGAGATGGCAACGAGTCAGGTTCGGATCGGATGGACCAAAAATCTGACCGTGACTACACCAATGAAGTCTATCTAAACTCGACCACGATCTCATCCATGGGTGTAATTCCAAACCTGCACCAAACCTATCGGGTTTCAGGTCACCCACTGGGTTTTTACTCAACATACACTTTTGAAACAATAATTCAGTTATAAGCAATTAAGTACCAGCAATAATTAAGTTATATCTACTGATTTTAAGTCTTCTCATATTGAGCAGCAACAAGTCATTTCATGAATCATTTTAGCCAAGACACTTATTCAAAATAATTACTAGTATCTTAATAAGTTTTACGCAAAATAAATAATAAGACAAATTTTGGGTAGGGTGCCGGTCACTCACGGGTTGAAATAGAAATCCGTATCCACGTGCGGGTTGCACCCGTGGTCAAAATCTTCACTCATACACGCACCCGTCAGGTCGAGTATCCGTAGAGTTTCAGATTTGCGTGTTAAGTTATCATCCTTATTTCAGACTATAAAATTTAAGGATCAGATTGAATTAGAGTTAGATTTTTTATTTAATTTTAAATTAAGATTAATTAAAGGTTGAAATAAATTATAAAAATTTAGATCACAGTCGATTACCATCCTCAAAGCGCCTCCTGTAATTCTGTTTTGCATCCGTCATTGGATTCAGTCACCACTGGAAAACAAAAAGGTAGTTTTCTCCAACATAAGCAACAGCTAGACCTCGTGTAACCGAAGGATTCCATCTGTCTCCATACGCAAAAACCTCCTACGGTTCTACCAACAGCAATAGCAAGGAAACGAACAAAATCAAACAATAGAAACCTTTGGGATACAGACAACAAAGCCAGAGGCTTCTCGTCTCCTACCGTTCCAGGCTCACTTCACCACACTAACAAAAAAAAAAATAATGACCCAGTCACAGCCAGTTTAACACATTAATTCACATGCTATACTACAAAAATATAATAAAAAAACCAAACCACTGTTCCATAAGTACCCTCCCCCCTCCCGTTGCGCCTCTCCCCTCTTCTCTTCTCGTCTCCCCTCCGCCGCTTCCGTTGCTCGCAGTGCTGCCTCCCCTCCTCTCTTCACTCGTCAGGCCGTCCCGGAGGCTCGAACCCCTCGGCCCGCGGACGGGACCCTAAACCCGCCCCACCACTCGCGCGGGGTTCGCTCGCGACGCATGCGCGGCGGCGGCTGGTACCCTCGGCAGCCGGCGATCGCCGGAAATCTGCGGGGACAGTGCGGCGGCTTGCGCGAGTGCCGGACACGGCGGGAGTGGGGAACGTAAGGGAGATGGCGGCGGGAGGAAAGGGCTGGGCGGAGCGGGTACGCCGCGGGGCGAGGACCGCTTGGTTCATGGTGGCCATGGTGGCCTCGCTGCTCGTGGCGTCGTCGCCGGCGCTGGTGGCGGCGGGCGACATGGCAGTGGCGCTCTGGCTCGAGGCGCGGCTCGGCTGCTTCCGAGGCGACGGCCTGCGGGGCCACCTCCAGCGCTACCGTTTCCGGAACTCGCTTGCCGACATACCTCTCGTCTCCATCGTTCGATCCGTCGTCATCACCTGTAAGCCCTCCCGCTGCCTGCTAACTCCTCATTGATGCTTCGGAATGGGCAGATGGCCTAAAAACCAACCCGTTCGCTTGAGTTCGATTTCCTTTTCTTCCACTATTTCTCCCCTCTGTGGTTTATTTGCTCTGGTGATGTAGAGAGCCTGTTTACTGTTTAGAATTATTATTTTTGGGTGAGGTCTTAGCTTGAGAAGATCTTTTCGCATTCCTCTATGAGGATTTGGTGATCTGAAAGCTACAGTACTCACTACGGCTGTGCTTGTCTTCTTTTGCTTGCACGGAGCTTTCGGCGGAATCTGCGTGTATCCGCAGTTATTAATCACAGAGTATAGCTGTTGCCTGCTCTCTTTTCTTGGGAGGTAGTTAAACCAAGCCTGTTGTTTAGCTGGACTGGTTGTAAGAAATTGGGAACCTCTCGTCTACCAAATTCTGCTCCATTCTTAATTTGAGGGCAAAAGACTAACCTTATGTTCTGCGGCTTCTGCAGGTGTGTACCTCATGTCTGATACTTCTGGCCTCTCTCATGGTCCTTACCTTGGAACAACAACTTTCTGTTCCTTGGCTTCTCTGCTCATCTTGTTAATTAAGGCATCTGTTTATAGTCCGGCGCAGGACATTGGGCCTGAGCTCTCGCCGTCATTACCAGATCACAAGCTCAATCTCAAGAATCTATGGGGAATGCCTGTACTTTTCCTGTCTTCCTTGGTGTTTGCTCTTGGCCATGTTATTGTTGCTTACAGAACAAGCGGCAGGGCTCGACGGAAGCTTCTCATTCACCGCATTGACCCTGAATCGGTATGACCGCCATGCATTTGGTTTTGATCTTCTAAATCTCATAAAGTCATCAATTTATAAATAACTTGAGATTCTTTCTTTACAACTTGATCACTGGTTGATGTTAACTTTGACGATTTATGAATTTTTCGTTTTCCTACTATTATTGTTTTCAGATTTTAGCATACAAGAATGCCTTTTCTGGATGCTACAAGGTTCCACGGTCTCCTACACCATACAGCGGAAAGCTTTTTACAAGGAGTGAAAGTGAGACTAAGAGAAAATCACTTATCCAGGACGATCGTGATTTGCCAATCAGTTTTCTTGCAGACAGTGACAGCATGTTCATTGCTTGCCAGGGGATCACTATACACTACAAAGTTTCCGATCCAGCAGCCAGCCTACCTTCATCCCCTGGCTTCTTTTCAGAGAGAGATACTCATCACGATGTAATTTCATCAAGCATTTCTCCTAGAAGACAGAGGCATGAGAGTCCACCATCTGCTTCCTCTAATACCCGTCGCGTTCTGAATAGGAGCTTTAGCCATCAATACCATAATACTTCGCTATATGCACCACTATTGGTAGAACCAGTGGCATCTCCAGCTTTGTTGGATGATATTCCTCTGATGTGTATTGATGATGGCAATGCTGATGGATGTTTGAATCATGTGGGCTTTGACCTTGAGGCTGGAGGGCAGGGTAAATTCGCTGTAGTTTTGGTGCATGGATTTGGAGGGGGAGTATTCTCGTGGAGACATGTTTCCAATTTGTTAGCTCGACAATTGGGATGCACTGTGATGGCATTTGATCGCCCAGGATGGGGATTAACATCTCGACCTCGTAGAAAGGACTGGGAAGATAAGAAGTTACCGAATCCATACGAGCTGGAGTCTCAGGTGACCCTTTTCTCCACTCAATGCAAGTCTAGTAACTGCAGCCAGCATTTGGTCAAAATTTCGATTTTGGCACTTAGTATATACTTCACTGAAAAAAGATCTTATAGAGCACTAGAAAACAGTGGATAACACGAGGAATCTTGTCTTCCTAGGCCACATTTCTGTCAGAATTATTTTTCTTCATTTTTTATAAGTATGATCACCTGAATCTGAATGTATATTTCTACGTTCCACCCTCAGGATGGTATATATTGTCTATGAAGTAATAAGTGTTCTCTGCTACTAACAGCTTTGTGAGACTACACCTTTTTTTATTATAGTAACTACTGTCTTAAATTTAGTCCAGTGGGCGCAAAAAACCTTCTGCACTAAACATTGTTTTCCCTTTCTGTACTTGAAGAGATAATGTTACAAGGAGCATTTGTATGATCATGTCTAGGTTGATCTTATATTCTTATTTATGTTTACAAACAACATTTTGTATGATCCTTTGCAGGTTGATCTTCTTATTTCATTTTGTTCAGAGATGGGCTTGCACTCTGTGGTTTTAGTTGGTCATGATGATGGGGGCTTGCTTGCCTTGAAAGCTGCGGAGAAGCTGCGCACTTATGGAGGTGACAGAGAGGTACCTCCTTAGAGAAATTAGCTTGTTTTTATCTTGTTTTGTTTTGGATGAAAGTTAAACACATCATGGAAGGTTGTATTGAATGTTATCTGTTTGCTTTTGCAGGTTGAAGTGAAGGGAGTAGTTCTTATTGGTGTGAGCTTATCAAGAGAAGTCATTCCTGCATTTGCTCGTATACTCCTGCATACACCTCTGAGGAAAAAGCACATGGTTCGACCACTTCTACGTACTGAAATCGTTCAAGTTATCAATCGGCGGGCATGGTATGATGCCACAAAGTTGACGACGGAAATACTTAACCTATACAAGGTAAGCACACCCAGTGATTCATACATCTTTCTTTAATATATTTTCCAAATAGTTGATTTTCAAGCTAGTTTTGGGAGCTTTCGTTACAGATGTGAGGCATATAATTTTGTGGTTATTGCATTGCTATTGTTTTGTCATGTGAAAGAAAAGATCATTATATCTTATTTCCTCCGTTCTAAATTATAGATCGTTTTAGGCCTTTCTAGATACATAATTTTTATTATGTACTTTGTCCATTCTATTTTTAGGTCGCTCTAGCATTTCTAGATACACAACTTTTATTAGGTATCTAGACCCATCAAATATCTAGGTGCGTAGCAAATGTTATATATCTAGAAAAACCAAAACGAGATATAATTTGTAACAGAGGATGGTATATAGACATAACGTATATATAGGTATATGTTAGAAGCTATTCTCTGAAAAGCAAAAGTGATCTATAATTTTGGGAGGGATGGAGTAGTCCAATTCAATAGTTAATTTCAGGAAAACTCTTTAATATTTTGTATCTGGAGACTTCCTGTTCTGTTAATGTGAAAGACATGCAATCTTAAAATGCACGTGTTTTGCTCATTCTGTGGACATTGAACTGTTGACCAACAGCAACAAAATTTAGTCCCAAATAAGTTGAAGTAGACTAGAGTTGAAACCCTAGAAGTTACGAGTCAAGATTCAGTCACATGGCTAGCTTTTTTCATGCACTTATCTATATTCAAGGCTAAATATTTGGATATATTTCATCCTTTCAAGGTTCTTTCTCTGTATTTCTTCTCGTTGCTATCACGTCTTAGGATTCCACTACACATTGATCCCTCCGGAGGCCTCCATTGGACATGTCCAAACCATCTGAATTTGTGTTGGATAACTTTTTTCAGTTGATGCTATACCTCTAGCCTATCACGTGTATCATCATTTTGGTCTCGATCCCATCTTGTATAAGCCACAAATACGACGTAACACATTCTGCAATACTTATCTACTAAGCATGTTGTCTTTTTGTGGCACAATATTCTGCACCATTTAACACATCATGTCTAATCAGTATCCTATAAAAAATGTCTTTTAGCTTTTGTGATACTCACATAGAACGCAACATGCTCGGTTGCTCGCCGTTTCATCCACGCCGTTTTTTATGGCTAACATCTTCATCAATATCCTCATCTCTATAGCATTGATCCTAAATACTAAAAAGTATTCTTTCGGAGCACTACTTGACCTTTAAAACTAGCATCTCCTTTCTCATATGGTGCCGAAGTCACATCTCATATCTTCAGTTTTAGTTCTACCGAGTCAAACATTTGAACTTTAGAGTTTCCCGCGACAACTCCAGTTTACTATTTACTCTTACTCGGCTTTCGTCAACTAACACTATATCATCCGTAAAAAGTATACACAAAGTAATATCCTCTTTGTATGTCCCTTGTGATCTTATTCTTTATCAAAGCTGTTTTTTGATGTAGTCCTATTCTAATCGGAATCATATGTGTCTTCATCACTTGTTCGAACACTAGTTCCAACATTATTGCAGAGGGCTATTTGTTGGACATTGAACTGTTGACCAACTTGAATTAATTTTGTGATAGGCTCCGCTATTTGTTGAGGGCTGGGATGAAGCACTTCATGAAGTAGGGCGCCTTTCGTTTTCTACTGTCCTACCATCAAAAAGAGCAGCGGATCTACTAAGATCAGTGGAAGACCTTCCGGTTCTGGTGGTAGCGGGCTCCGAGGATGCTCTTGTTTCTCTGAAGTCGGCACAAGCCATGGCTTCGAAATTTGTAAATTCTGTAAGTAATCTGCTCCCGTTTGTTAGTCGAGCGCATGATTTTGGTCGGGATTTGGATTTTGCTCGGCATATATATCCTTAACAATCCACTGCCTTTTTGTTTACTTGTGCAGAGGATAGTAATTATATCGGGGTGTGGACATCTGCCGCACGAGGAGTGCCCCAAGGCGTTGCTCTCGGCTCTTGCTCCTTTCATCTCTACATTGGTACCCTCAGAAGATTTGTTGCAAAGACTGTAGAATATACTCGTCCCTTTTTGTTTTTTTAAGAACTTTTTTCTAGCTGGTGAGTTTGTATGAGCCCATTGTAGCGCGAAGTAGTAGTGGAGCCTGACCCAAAATCTCAAGGGTTCCTAGAGCTCCCCTGATTTTTTTGTCACATGTTAATGGTTCCCCCTGAACGATTTCAATTAAGCAAGTTGAATGTGTACAGCACATGCTTTGTTCTGTTCCTTGCCCAGCCTAGGTGGGGAGAACAGGCTTAGTACAATGGCGATAGCTATCTTTAGTGAGTCATGAGGTTTCTGGTTTGAAGCCATCTCCTTGGAAGCCTGTGGGTCTCTCCCGCCCTTGTTAGCCTGAATAGATACTATATACTTCCTCCGTTTCTTTTTAGTTGTCGCTGAATAATTTAATTTTACACTATCCAGCGACAACTAAAACAAAACGGACGAAACGGAGGGAGTAATAATTAAAGGATTGAGATAAGTGAAGCTTTTTTTCGGTAATCAGCAGCACATGTCCTCATTGGCTTTGTGGCTGGTATCATGTGCTGTGGATTCAGCAGGAGGATGGCTAACATTTCTTTTGAACGGGCACAAGTGGTGGAGGTTGAGAGGTGTAGATGAGCAAATAAATTTGAAGAGTCTTCCACTCTCAAGCGCCCCCCCGCCTCACGTGGTCCTCCTGCTTTGTGATTCACAGGGAACCTCAATGCTCTTGGTTGTGCCACCCACCACGAGAATGGGAAGTTGGCAGTTTGCTCATCAAACTTCACAGGTCATCAACGTGGCCTCTGGGTAGGGATGACAATTTAATTTGTGGATTTAGATATCCGGCGGATATCCGACCCAACGGATTAGGATATGGATATGTTTTTGACCCGTGGGTTAGACCCGTATCCGATCCAAGATAAAATGGGCATGAATTTAGATATTAAATCTCACCCGCGGGTAATCCGTTGGATATCCGAAATTAATCATTAGTCCATTATTGCCGGCCCACACATAGACACTAATGAACAAATCACCAGTCCACCATAGGCGCTAGCCCACCAAAGCACCAAGCCACCAGCCCACCAGCCCACCCTAATCCCTAATTCCCCATCCGGCCATCCCCTCAATCGGTCAATCCCCAGGCAGCCTGCAGCCGCCAGCCACCCGAACGCCTCACGCCTGGAGCCACCGAGCTTGCGAGCCAGCATCCTACGTTCGCCACCGGACCCCTACGCCGCGTCACCCAGGCAAGCCGCAAGCCACGCCACGCGCTCGTCGGCCCGCCGCGCCCCTGGCTCCCTGTGCCTGATCCAGATCCTCCCTGTATCTGTGCTGGGTTTGCCGCGCCCCAGGCGACCCGCGTCACTTGTCAGCCCTCCCTACTCAGCTGCGTTGAGCTCCGCCCTGCTCTGAGCCACGGGAGCACGGCGCGCCGCCCTTCAGGTTCGCCGTTCGCGGTTGTGCCCCTGCCAGCCCTCGCGCCGCCCTTCAGGTTCGCGTTCGTGGTTGACTTGTTTGGAGGATGAAGAGGAAGAAATGGTAACATGATTCAACTCTTTAGTATGTTCTTATATTTTGGTTATCGAATCTGATCATTGATTTAACCATTTATCTATTTTGTTGTTTGCCAGGATGAACATGATTCTACTATCATTGATTAAAAATTCAAATACAGCTACTATAGCGCTAGCTCAAGTGATCAACACTACACTCGGATCGAATCAGAATCAAAAGGCAAAAGGCTTAAGGCCAAAAGCAGACATGTATTTATTGTCATATATTTGTTTTCGTCTTGATACATGTAGACATGTATTTTTGTCATGTTGAGAATGTTGCTTGTTGAAGGACATGTATATTTAAATTTTTATTCAATTTTAAGTTGTGTATGATGTTGAATTGGGAAGAAATTTGATTAATTATATTATTCAATTACTAAAAATAGTTTTATCATATCCGATGGATATTCGATGGATATCCGAAACCCAATGGGCATGAATATGGATATAAATTTCTATCCGTGGATATAGTCGCGGGCGGATATTATCTATGACCGTGGATATGACTGTGAGCGGATATTTTCAATATCCGATTCGAATCCGACCTGTTGCCATCCCTACCTTGGGGATGCTTCAGATTGGTAGTTGGCTGTTTACACTCGCGGGATTGATTTCCTTTACGAGAGGACTGACTGAATATTGAGGTTCCAAGATTGGGCTGGGGATTTTCCCATTTGCAGACCGCTTCTCTAGCTCACACAGGGCCGGCCCATACAAAGCTTGCAGGCCGCTTCTCTAGCAGCCTATCCCATTCTCTATTTTATTTCATATTTCAAACTTCACTCTACAAACATCGCTATATATATAGTGCAAAACAATATTTTACACACCAGATATGCAAAGCCGTTTAGAAACCAATAAAAACTGAAATAAAAAAGAATTGAAATAGCAGCTAAAATAAACTGATATCTCAAAATTCATGACTCACGAATATTTCTCACTTCCAGAGAAAGCTTGATCTAAATACAGAAAAAAAGAAATCATGTAATTACATTTTGTGGACCCCTTCCCATGGAAAGAGAGGACGAAACTACAGTCTACTGGACCAGCTGACTACAAATTCATTTCCAAGCTGGATGCATCCTACAGCTTCAAAACCATCATAAGCTACACTTCAAGTTTAAATGGGGGACATGCACACAGGGTCACAGGGGCATGTTTTCCCATATCATGTCAAATTGCAATAAGAGCACCACAGCTGGCTCACTTATTGTTTAGGCCTAATTTGCTCAACATCTGGCACCCATTCATCACTGACGAGAAGAATATGATCACCGTCTCTGATAAGCTCCACCTCATCAATCTCAGCACCCCCAACTGTCAGGACCTTGGCAGGCTTGATGCCGAACTTCTTTGCACCTAGTTCGAGAAGCTCGGCCATCGACCGCGGTAGGCGCACGAGCTTCCCTGCGGCGTTCCCCCCCTTCTCGGGGCAGCTGATTGTCACCCTGATGAGGGAGTCGTGACGGCAACTTGGACCCTCTGTTCCAGCAAGGCCTTTCGAGAGCAGACGGCCGGTGTCCTGGTGGGCGTGGGACGAAGAGATGACGCCGAAAAGAGAATTCTGGAAACTCACCCTCTTTCGGAGGAGCTTCTGCGGAACGACTTCGCTGCGTACTCTGGCGTTTTCATGGCTCATATCTGGCATCGAGGGCTCACTGTTGAATCTCCCTATCAGCATAGGTGCCACTCTGCCATTTGAGGCATGCTTCCTGTGTGCTTTTCGTGATTTGAAGAGAGCCTGAATGTCATCATGGCCTTGCTGATCAGCTAGATCTCTTGGCGACCAGCCATTACTGTCCTGCTTGTCGACGTCAGCTCCGTGTTCCAGCAACAACTCAACCATCTGAACATTTCCATCACAGACCGCACGATGCAGCGGTGTGGTTCCGTCTTTCGTTGAGTTGTTTATGTTGCCACCATAACGGATAACGTTCTCAAGCAGCTCAGCATCATTTTCCTCAACAGCGATGCAAGCATACAAGGCCGTGTCTCCAGATGATAGCTCTGCACCACTCTCTACTAACAGCTCTATCACCGCATTGTGCTTTTCACATAAAGCCTCCCATAGAGGCACTTTTCCTTCAGAGTCTGCAATGGATGGAAGGGTAAAAGACGGGGAACTTCAAGACTCATTGGCTAAAACATCACAAGTGAAGCATGAATTCCTAACTAGTAAATTTAGTGTTCTTGGTGGCAAGAATGTCACCAGTTCTGGTCAATCTGTAAAAAAATGTGTCACAGTTCTAGTTTTATGCGTACCTCTAGCATTTGGATCAGCTCCGTAGTCTAGAAGAAGCTTGACACATTGTTCGTCTCCTTTGGAAGCAGCTATATGCTGTAAATAATGAAATGAGCACTTGAATTTCTCGGGTAACAGAAATCTGTTTACACACACATGCGTCAAGGTATAAGCATACCAGTGCTGTATGCCCATTGTTATCTGATTCATTTGGATCCAAACCACGCTTCAGAAGTTGATGTAACATAAAATCGTCTCCTTTATTTACCGCAAAACAGAGGGTAATTGGCAAGTCCAGACGACCCCGCGCTAGCATGTTCTCAATCTCCTTAAGAACACCCACCATTACACTGTTGTCTTTCTGCTGTTTTAGTAACTATACAACCATAATAAAAAAGGAAAAAAAATCACAATCTCAGTAGTAGATCTAAAACCAATGGAATTTCAAAATACATTCTCACTATTGTTGTGGCTGGTGATTATCAGGACCATGACTCAAGAACCTAATATACAGCCTAGTGATTACCTGAGAATAAAATATCTACACATATTGTTAAGATAATACAGGGATAATAATGGAAACTTGCCTGATCTAAATGGGTTAGTTCAGATTCTTTTTTACCTTTTCTATGTCAAAACTCTAAAAGTACACATAGAATATAACTGAAATATGCAGCACCAAAGAAAATTAGGAAGAATAATGTGGTTCCTGTACCTGCATAAGGTTGTTCATTATTATTGTTCCATCTGCAACATTGGATTGAACAAGGCTGAGAAATGCAGTGCGATTCATACGCAGAAGCTGGCATAATGATTTTGTTCGAACTGTGAATAGTTGGGGCCTATAGCAAAGAACCCCAATTTCTCCGACAACATCTCCTGCCTTAGCCACTCCAGCCATCTGCAGGTACCAGCACATTATGTTAAAAGGACAATTCGATCAATAAATCCACTACCATTTGAGCACCATAAGACTTGCCTGTTCCCCGCCATTTCGCAACTCTATCAACTCCTGTAGAAGTGACAAGTATATCAGAATGACAATGTGATTTGGTTTCTGCGCTATTGATAGCAAAACTACTACTTTTCTTCCCCAAATTTATTTGTGTAATGGCATCCTTACCGCGCTACCAGTAACTAAAATATAGAAGTCTGTGGGTGCTTCATTCTGCAGTATCACATCTTCCCTAGGTGGAAAATATTCAGCTTTCATCTCAGAAACCTTTTCCATGATAACACAAAGCAAGATAAGTACATGATGAAGCAGTAGCAAAACATTTTAATTGGATACAAAATGGAATTTCCATAGCCTCACCAGTTGAAAAATTAGGTCATTGGACACCCCTTCAAACAAGTAAACTTTTTGGACAAGATTGAAAAACAGATACTGAGAAATGCCTGATCTTATAGCCTTGGGAAGCGCATCAAGGGTCTCTTGTTGTTGAAGACCTTCTGAATCTGTTCTGAACTTCAAGCTAAGATGTGAGATCATCTGATCTTGGAGTCGACTTGGTAACTGATTCCTTAGTGCAAAGCTGGTTGCTGCTTGAATTGTATCCCTCTTTAGTCCAAATCATAACAGAAAAAAAGCTATTAGGTGCAACTTCATTATGACTCTTATAAATTTTGATATCAACAAAGACTAAACAAGAAAGCGAAAAACAACCCACATATTTTCGAGTACGGCTGGTGCCATGGACAACCAGATTGGTCATGTTACCAATCAAATAGGCAGTCAATCCTAGGTTGAATAGCATGTAGAAAATGTTGAATATCATCTCCCTTGTGTTCTCCGCGTGCAAATCACCATAACCCACAGTTGTAAGAGTAGTGATTGACCAATACACTGATACTACATATCGAATCCACAAACCCCGCTGATGAAAATCTGGCATCGAATTGCCAATCCACGTATCCGTTGGGTCAGGATACCTGTCAGCGAGAAGATAGTAGAAGCATGCCGAACAGTGGACGGCAAAAAGTGTGACCTACAAGATCAGAGGTAAGCAAGTGAGCTATCATCCACAAATAATATTAAGATTTACCGGATAGTCTGAAATGAATTGCTTACTTACACATATGAGCTTTGCACATCGAACCCAGAAGTAATTGAAATGTCTATCTTTCTCCAATCTAGAAAGAAGTTGAAGTGAAAATATTAGCTAGAATTTCTAATAACAAGGAAAAATCGTGTTAAACGAAGTAACGAACTGTACAAATTGATTATCATGCAATAAAGCATTAGTCTCATATACACATACACCTGCACTCAAAACACATACCTAGCAAAGAGAGAGCTGACTCTACGGAGACGCCATAGACGAAGCATGTTGAAAAATCCATATGATCTGAGGTTTGGTGGCAGTATCTTCCGAGCAAATTCACTTGGGATGGTAGAGGCCACGTCAAGAATAAACCAACTGGTAGTATACCGCCAAGCTATCCTTTTTGGATCATCTTCAAGCAAGTATGTCATTCTATCCAAGTAAGCTACAAAGAAGGTCAGGATGATGTCCACTGCGAAGAACGCATTCACGACATTGTCCACTGCAGCTAGGGCGCCCGCCGGTTTCCGAATGAAGCCAAACTCAAATGGGGAAACCCATGCAGAGTATATCACAAGAATTATGAGAAAAGTCTCCCAGCATCTGCGTATAATTAATATATATCAGAACCATCTCTTCGTGTTGTAAATAAATATATTTTTTTACCAGAAAAATCATTATGCAAAGGGTGAAACATTAATATCTATGCAAAATTAGTTTTGTTAACTATTAAGGCACAATTGCTGTCAGTTAAAATCACTGCTGAAGTAGTGCTACAGTGACTATGGTTACTACTAACTATATAGATGACGACCTTCTGAAAAAAGAACACCGCAGAAAAACTGACCAAACATGTAATCAGAGTTTCATTCTTTTGTAACAATGTTACATTTGTAAATAAAGTATGTAAAAATCAAACACAGCCTTAAATGATTTAGAAAAATAAAGTAAACAGTGGTAAGAAAAACGGGCAAAACAAAAGCTACTCTGGAAAACACAGACATATTACCCACGTAACGTAACTAAACAACTCAGTAAATTATAAAACGATTCAGAAAAGGTTTTCCGCCAGAATCCTGAGAAAGGGCACTTTGGACATCGAATCGTTGCTTAAAGAAGCGCAGAACGTGAGAAATGCAGAGACGTCACGATCGATATCATGCCTTTCTTGTCTCTCTAGGGGCAAATGGAAAATTAAAGCAGATGCGAACGATCAAAGAAGCCAGAGTAAACAAAATCAAAGCAGAAGTGCGACTACTAAAAAAGCAAAACATAAACAAATCAATTATTAACTTCAAAAAGGGAAAATAATTATTCAGTCCAAGTCAAACCAAGAAAGTAGTAATATAATATATATATACATACAAAACCATTATCTGTTCACAATCGAAGAGAACTAGAGACAAAAAGGAAAAGAAGGCAGCGCACGGATACAAACAGCTTTGAGCTACATTAAACAAGAGTTCACAGGTCATTCATGGAAAACATGTGAAACACTTTGGAACTCAACAATTAGCGAACCACATACGAAGAAAAAGCTCGGCCGCTATCTTCATCCAGAATTACAATACAAGCAACTCTTCGCTGAGCATCACCAAAACTGAAGCAGGCAGGGCAAGCCACCGGTGAGGCAAAAGCAACCGGCCAGCAATGCAACAGCAACAAGCCACGTGATCAATCCAGCCCACAGAGACTGAAAACCGGTAGGAAGGATGGCACAGGCAGGCAGAACCGGACGGGAACTAACTAATAACGATGAGGACGCGGCGAACCTGTATCGGCGGTCGTAGGGCGAGACGATGAAGGGCCTGAGCTTGGCGCGGCGGTTGCTGCGCGCGCCGAGCGACGGCAGGATGCCGCTGGAGATGCTGTAGTGGCTGCCGTCCCGCGACAGCTCCCTCTCCAGCGCCACGCCGCGGCCCCACGGCCCGCACGTCGGCAGCCTGGAGGGCCCCCACCCTGCCATTGCCTCCCACCGCTCGCCGCCCGGCGGCGATGAGATAAACCCAGCCGGGGTTTTACGGGGAGAGTGATGAGAGGGTAGGAACGCGAACGCCCCCCCGAATCTGGCAGCCCGTGTTTGATTAACTAAGGATCGTTGTCTAGTCAATCCCCCCCTCGTGATTCTATCTATTTTCAGCTTTTGGACAGCTGCCGCGGCGGAGGCGCGGGCGGTGGCCGGTGGGGCGGCGGAGACGCGCGGGCGAGGGAGGAGAGTTCAAGCGGTCAGCGGAACTAGTCTGGGTGTGGGAGCGCGCTCGGCCCCGTTTTATGGAGGGCAACGAGAGACTAGTCACTAGTCAGCAGTCGGTAGTATTCACGGGAGGGCTTTGCTGGCTGACACGGGCAGTGGGTGCAGGTTGGCAGCGGCGCAGCGCCAGCACCCCGCAGGCCCGCACGGCCGCACCCCGCAGGCGGCGGCGGCGGCGGCAGCGGCAGCGCGGCAGTGGCAGCAGCAGCAGCCGAGAGAGAAATACCATCAACCAAAGTCTCCGATCCAACCTGCCAAAGTGCCAAGGAAACAGAAGAGCCTCGGATCCGGCGTGTGCAACGTGGGCATTTTTGCGTGGTTTCTGCTTTCGCCACAAGGTTCTTTAAAATACGCCGCGGCAATGTAATAGACGGTCAACCAACGTATCATTCTGTGTGACATGCATAGTGATAGATAGCTAAGCAATTTCAGGCATAATTAAATCCATAAAACTACCGACAACTTTGTTAGAAAAAATGTAACATTTTGAATAATCAATCAAGGGTGTGCCAGTTATGCCGCCAAAGGATACACTCCTTGACATTGCATCCCTTCATGTGTATAAACATGAACACCCCTGCAATAAAGAAGTTGCTGTTGTCATTCTTCCAAACTCGTTTCCACTTATTATAACACGTTATCACCATGTGCTCGCGATAACAGAGGGAGAAGAGAAGGATCACTCGCTGTTTTGAAGAAGAACGGAGGCCCCGACCTCAAAATCTACATGAAAGGTATGGAGCAAACCGTTCCTTTTCGCATCCGTCATATGCGTGAAGTTCTCCATGTCGTTAATGATGCACTGTTAGAGGCGTATGCCGTTGGGCAAGAAGCGATGCTCCCACCGGTGAACGTCATCCCTGCACGTCGTGGTCAAGTGCACAACTTACATTTTTTGTGTGATCCACGGATGAATAGCGGTAGTGCCGCTGCCGGTTGTTAAATGCGGCCTCCCCGTCACGCTTCCATCACTCTTATACTTCAAGGAAGGAGTCAGATATAAGAGAGTAGGACCGAGATCCTTATCTACATATATACATATCTATTAATCTCTTATATGTCGGGTGCATTTGTTACAAAGGAGATATACAGATAAGATGATCTTCTTATCCACCAAACCCTTTCCTGACACAAAACCACGAGAGCTCTGCCTGAGTTTGAGTTGCCATCGAAGTCTAGGTCATTGGTCGAAATAGAGTTGGGCCCACTAGTTAATCTTCTGAGCATCAACGTGTTCATGGTGCTCTAGTTACATATCATTTACAGTATCCCCCGAGTTTTATTTGACTGACTCACCAAATCAGTCAGATGAAGCTCTTCAATGAACGTTTCTAAATGACTTGAATTATATGCAACTGACTTATTTCGTTTCCTAACTGAGTCCACAATTTTGCCATTCACTCTACGGAGTCTAGCGTAATTGAATTGTCAACTTAGGCTAGACAATGTTGATCTTTTTCGCATTGAGCAAGGTTGTTTTCATAGAGATATTTGAAGTCTCCATTTTTAAAACATAATCATGCACATCTTGGTGCATCCTATGGATCTAGCCCTCGAGCTCGACGTAGCTAAGTCATCTTGTAAGTTGAGCTTAAATATTTGTCTATTATGGTTGTCGTGGTCTTAACCTATCGAGTCTAGGAACTCGATTTCTTACAGCTCATAACTCAGTCTAGGAACCTTTGAGTGACTTCCAAGAACTGGTTCTCTTAGTACTCTAGTAGAGTTGTATGAGGTGGCCTCTAGCCCCAAGCCAAAGGGCTTGGTGGTAGTTCACCTGTCACATAATGATACTTCGAGACAAAAAATGTATTAGATAATTTCTTATATACTTAAAGCACCAGTTTCAACGGTCGTCCTACGTCATCTTTTTCTTTTTACAAAAAAGTCCATATATTTCTTCTAAATCAACTCAGCGTAAAATATTAAAAAGGGGTGCATCAGGTGGGGTTTGAACCCACACCCTGATGAAAGAAGGGTGGAAGACACTAGGTGAAGCTATCTAACCAGTAGATCATTATACCCAAGTGTTTATAATATTGAATATAAATTGTATATATATATATATATATATGATTTTTTTAAAATAAAAAAATAATCATGTCGGACGGGGCCGGCACTACGGGCCGAGTCTACGGCCCAAGCACCGCACGACGCTCATGCCAGGTTGGCCCAGGCACTATTAAATGGGTCGTGCCTCGGGCCGACTCGCCAGACACGACCCATTTGGCTATCTATAACTCTGCACGATAATGATGGTCATCGCCTCAGTTGCCACCACCTCGTTCACCATTCTACTTCTTTTCTCTCTCCCCTCATGCGTCCACCTCCGCGCCACCCCATTCTCGGCGGAGGGCGTAGGAGCAGGCGCCTCCTCCCCGTATTCGTCCGACACCAGCCCCGACACCGACTCGCGCAGTGGCTATTGCACGTCCACGAGGACGTTTCACATCATACGCGCACCATCATTTTCGCCGTCGTCGGACGTCCCGTTTGTCTTCCCGGCCTTCGCCCTATTCTTCCTCCCCAACCTGCTGCCCCCGCCCACGGTCGCAGCCGCGAGCCGATCGACATTCGTCGACGTGGGTACGGGGTGAGTCGATCATGCTCCTAGCCTTTCTCCGTGCGTGCCATCGAGGAGGACATGGTGGCGCCTGCCACACTTAGGTTATCTTAGCGATGAGGAGTCCAGTTCTAAGATATTGAACAACTAAGGCCCATAGCGTGGCAGCAGTCGGCATATGCTACGGAGTTGGTGGTGGTGTTGTGTCGCTTCGGCGGGTCCAGGGCTAGGAAGACACTCACATTCTCTCGCCCTTCTCAGACTGATGCCTGGTGCGGGTGCCCCTTGGTTTGAAGCTGCTCCGGCTGGGCTTCTTTCTCCGCTTGCATGCTCTCTTCCTATATATCTAGCGGTATACTACCTATGTCACCTCCAGATGCCCAGGTCTTCGTCGTGTCCTTCTTCGGCAATGAACAATTATGCCCGCCTCTTCCCTTCCCTGGCCTCCTGCTCTACAAAACCTTAGAAGTGGGGGAGGCGATGGATGGGGGTTCTGATTTGCTGCCTATGGTACCACTGCGTTCATAGGAAATATTATACGAAGAGTGGAGACAACCAATAAAAAATCTTGAGATCTTTTTGGTGGATAATTTACGTGTGTATTGTTGTGAGCCGTCGCAACGCACGTGTAACCGACTAGTTTAGAATAAATTAAGAGATTTATCAGTTCACTTCTTTGAATGAAGTATTAATGCGCTAAACTACATCCTGGGACTTGACCGCTTTATTCCCCTATGTGAAAAAGAAGTGGATCTTCATAAAGATCCTCACTTTGGAAGTCAAATCTTGGGATTTAGCCATTTATGTACTCCCTAGAGTGTACATACATAAAAATTTGAGCCTTAGAGGCTCTATAGTTCCATACCTCTTTAGAAGAAGTTTAGGTTGCCAATTGACAGAGGATTTCTCTTTTCGACCTCTAAAGGGTCTTTTTGTTGCTCTATTAGTGAACCAAACTAATAGGGGCTTTTGCTATCCCACGGATGGGTCACATGTGACAAGCAAAGTCATGTAGGTTATACTTGTCGGCTTCCTCAGAGGGAGCCCTACTCCATTTAGATTGATGTACATGCATCATTTTAGCAGGGAGGATCGAGTCCCCTCTATACCCTTAAAATGTTTGTCAAAATGCGATAAGAGCAAGGGGGTTTTGTCAAGGCTTTACACGAGTCAGTAGCAGAGTTGTATATAAAATGCTACCGCCCTTCCTCTGAGGGACCCCAACTTTGCCTTAGTTGAGCTATCCAGGCACTTCTAACAGCGAGACCAACGTATAATACCGTTAAAGTGATGACCATATCTGATAGAGTTGGAGGGCTCAACCATATTTTTGTCCTTCAAGAAAAATGTTGAAGAAGTGATTAGTAACTGTCGGAGAGGGAATTCTCCGGCCGGGTGGCAGAATGCACCCGCCCTAAATCCTAAGATGAGGAGGGGCCTAAATGTTTTGCCTGCTAGCTATATGGATGAAGAACACAAGAACACACCAAGGTTTAGAGTGGTTCGGGCTATCGGAGCTTAATACCCTACTCCACTGTGTGCTGTATTGAGCTTGAGAGCTTGAGAGTCTAAGTGAGCTTGAGCCTAAGTTGGGTCTGTCCCTTGTAACGTCGTGTGCCCTCCCTTTTATAGCTCAAGGGAGGCATGTACAAGGGTTCTGGGCCCCGACATGTGGGCCCAGGTGCAAAACAAAGGGAATACATGTAGAAGTATCCAATGCTAGTGTCGCCCAGAAGATCTCCGAGCGCCATAATGTCCGTAGTCCATATAGTATTAATATCTCGCGGCTGCTTCCCCGGTAACGCACGAGCCATGATGAGTACAGCGTATGCCACAGCACGGGCGTACTGCCTGCCAACGGAATGGACAGGCATGCCGCCCGCAGAGTGGCTTGGTCGCCGCCCGTCAGCGGAGTGGATAGGGCACATTAAATGCTGAGGCGGCACATCACCTGCCAGTGGAGTGGGCAGGGCTCATTAAATGCTAAGGTGGCATATCACCTGCCAGTTTGACAGGTGACGCGCCTTATATGCAATAAATGCAGAGGACGCGCGGCCTAGAGGCCTTACGTCAGGCTCCGCCCGCTGGCTTACGTCACGGGCAGCTGGCCACGTGGTAGCATCGGGTCTCCGCCTTAGTGGGGAGCAGAGGCGTAAGCGGTATGGTCCGGACATGTGTCGGCTCCGGACCCCCACCTGACCTTGATCAAGGCCTGGGTATTCTTTGTCCCGGAATCCCGGGACCTTGCTGTGAGTGGTCCGGACCCTGCACAGGGGGGTTCGGGACCCATCCCAGGGGTCCGGGCACGCCCGTGGAGGTTCTGGACCTTACCCGGAGGTCCGGTCTGTATGTATAGGGGTCCGGCACTTTCCCATGGGGTCCGGACCCACTGTTGATATCCAGGAGTACATCGTCTTCTCTGGCGACGTGGCGATCCGGGAGCCGTCCACGTGGTGGGGTCGGGTGCTGTTTACCACGCGACTAGAGGTAGCCGCATGGGCACCGTGCCTTCACACTGTAGTAAGGGGTACCCCTGTTTCAGGGTACCGACAGTGGCCCCCGGGCCCATCTCAGGGGAGGATACGAGCCTACATGTGAGGCCAAAAAGCCTGGTTGGCGATTGGTGCGCCGCTTCTGTCCGCTTGCTGACGTAATCACTGCGAGTCCGCCTTCGGTCACGCCAACTGCCACGTTTGTCCCCGCGGCTGACTGACCCGTGGCCCCCATGCATGATGGTTTCGCCAGGCCACGCGCGAGGTGCCTCGATACTGCTGCACTGGTTTTGAAATTTCACCTTCTCTATCCTCTGCGGCGGCCCCAAGGAGGCGTGGCACTGGCGCGAGCGACGATTTGACTTCTCTGCACCCAGGAACCAGCGCCCAAGGCGGATTACTCGTGGGCCTGGGCCCCGCGTCAGAGACTGAGCCATTGGTTTCGGCGGAGGTGAATGTAGCATCCCAAAAATCCTAATCTAGGTTTGAAACCCTAATCCACCTTTTACCCCTCCCTTCATCCTCTAATTCTAAAATCCTCCCCAAAATTTTCCTTCATCATATGCATACATTTTGTTTGATCACCAAAAGCACCTCACTTAGATTCTATTTTCTAAACACTTAGAGTATCTACAAAATAATTTGTTCCAAAGAAAAAGATACAAATTGGGAAATAGGAATTAGAAAGTAAAAAGAAAAAGAGAAAAGCCTCCTCCTCCCCCTACTGGGCCGACTCTCGGCCCAAACCCGCGACTCCCCCCCCCTCCCGCGCCCGCGCTCCTCCTCTCTTGGCCCACTCCCGGCCTGCCTCCGCGCGCGCGCCAGCCCACTCCGCACTCCGCCGCCCTCTCACTGACAAGCCAGCCCCACCTGCCAGCCGCCCTCTCTCACGCGCTCGCTTCCACTGGCAGACCGGCCCCACCGGTCAGCCGCTTCGTTGTCCTCCCCACATACGACGCCCCGCCGTCCCTTCACCGCCGTCTCTTCACCGCCGTCTCCTCGCCGCACAGGAAAGTTTGGCACCGCTCCGTCCTCCTCCCCTTGACCGCGTCCTCGCCGGTACCGCCCCGCCGTAGCGTCCCCTCGGCGGCGCTGTGCGCCATTTATGGCGGCACCGGGAAGCTCGCCGGAGTCAGGGAGCTCCACCGCTCCCCTCGCCCCCGCGCGCCTATAAAAAGCTCGCCCCGAGCCCCTTCTTTCTCGCACCAGCCTCGACCACTACCCTCCTCCCCTCGCCCGAGCCCAATTCGCGAAGCGCCGTCGTCTTCCCCCTCTCCGGTGAGTCCCTCCCCCTCTTCTCTCTCCCTCTCTGTTAGCCCAGCAAGCGATTGAGTTAGCCTAGCAGCTTCCTCACCTTGCCGCAAACGCAATACACCACTCCCCCACCCCGATTGCTCGCTCAGAGCTCACCGGCGGCAACCCCGCCGCGAAGCTCCGCCACCTCCCCGCGGGCAGCCCCCTCCCGACCTCCTCTGACCAAATTGAGCCCACCTCTAGGTCCGCCATCCCCTCCCCATGCTAAGGCGCCTGCACATTGCCCAAGAACCGGGCCACCGGCGGCGAACCGCCGCCGAGCCCACCGGCGGCCGAGTCCTCCCCGCGGACGGCCGGTTCACCCCCCCCGTCAGCCGTAACGCCGTTCCTTCCCCCCCTCTCGCTGGCAGGTGGGCCCTGCGCGACGCCGTCACCCCCCCCGGCCGCGCCGTTCCCCCCCGCTCGTGGGCCGCTGCTGGGCCGAAAGCGCGCCCGCGCGTCTGCCCCGCGCCGAGCTGGGCCAAAATTCCCCCCCGGCCCGTTTGAGGAGAAATCCCTTTCTATTTTCTTTTCTTCACCTTTTCTCATTTAATTAGTTTCCTTCAATATTTTATGTACCAAAAACCACCCAAATAATTTCTAAAGTCCTAAGTATTAATAATGTTGGTAAATGACACACTATAATTAAGTAAACTACCGTTGATGTGTTGTTTTGTTGTCTGTTTTACTAGAAGAAGCGGGGACCGCAGATCCGGAACCCGTAGCCCCGGAAGAAGGGCCAGAGCCCGAACTTCCGAAAGTAGATCTTCTGTGCCAGGAAAGCTTCGACGAAGGCAAGTCCATCCTTCCCTTGATGCATAAATTACCCATTCTCTCTACCACTGCCTAGGCCGGGAACTATGGGGAATATTGCATTGTGAGTGAGAGATGGCCCGCATTAACATACACATTCTGGATACGTAAAGTGGATTGGAAGAAGGGCCATGTGTTTCTCCAAATAAAATCTCTTTTTGAAAAGTTATGCGATGAAGGGTACTCACCCTCATCACCTGGGAGTGGGATGATCAGGGACTCCCTGGTTTAGGGGAGGGCCTAAGGTGTTGGCTCAGCTGGTTTAGGTGTGAGCAGAAGGATTGTCCCCTCATATAAGGACCGGTTTGTCATTTTTCACTACCTGTACTCTTTTATCGTGCAACCACTCGAGACTGTGTGGGCAGTCACTCAATCCGAATTCGTGCGGTCCGACCCCAGGGTTAAGAAGGCTGGGGAGCACCGGGAGGATAAGGAAGGGGAAAGTTTTGTCCGGTTTGGGCATGGTGGTGGCCTGACTCCTTCCGGATAACCGTTAAGGTTAGGATGCACGGGTAAGGAAAGAGATCCGGCATTCGGGTCTCGCGACGGTGAGATCGCAGAAACCGGGCTAGTGGGTAAAGTGTACACCTCTGCGCAGAGTTTGAAAACCTATTCGAATAGTCCGTGTCCACTGGTATGGATGAGTCTGGTATGATATGGCAATTAGAGCTTTTTCACTAAGTTTCTTATCAAGGAAAAGGGTGTGATTAAAGGGGTGTTGAAAAAGAAAATAAGGCCACGGGAGCGGGAAGCTCAGTGGTGGTTGAGTCTTTGGTTACTTTTAAGACCATGGGAAAACCTTCAATCAACTGCCTCTCTCTAAGAAAATGATGAGTGACTACAACTCCACCAAATTGAGCATGTACATCATAGGTCTCTTTCTCTCTACGGGAGCGGGGTGGGCTTGCGGAATACCTAGTGTATTCACCCAGATTTATTTATGTTTTTCAGCGGCCGAGGACTTCTTTTCTGCATTGCTTGATTAAGAGGGCTGTGTCTGCACCCAGTTCTGCCTGTGGCTTGGGCTAGTGTATTTTTCCTACTGCGCTTCTCTATTTGGCTCTCTCGAGCATGTACCCCGGTATTGTAATAAGTTTATCTAAAACTCTGTACTATTTGAAGTAAGAAATGTGTTTACTAGCCTCCTGGGACTAGTAATTGTTTCACATTTGAGTCCCAAAGGATCGGGACGCTTCAGGTGGTATCAGAGCCATATGACTGGCCGTAGGTCGCAGACCTGACCCTAAAACCTACCTTAACCAGAAAATACCTCTCACCTCAAGAAAAGTTTTCTCTTCCCTTCCCCAGTTTTAACAAGACCCTTCTTTTCCTATTCCAGATGGGAGACTCTCTGGCCATTAAGACATCCTACTGCTCAGAAGTGGAAGGGTTCCCACGCCTCTTGCGAAGCTGTGCGCTCCGCATGGGAATCCGCAAGAAGCCGGAATACGTCTGGACGGAACATTTCGAGGGCGGGATGATAAGATGCTCTATGGCAGTCTACCTGGGGGAAAGCCACAGCTATCCAAACCAACGTTCCTTCCAAGTCACTTTTACCGGAGTTCATTTCCTAGATGCTTGCCAAAATGTCGCCCGAAAAGCCCTCCGTCAGCTATGTCAAAACTACAACAAAGTAATCATTGAAACCCCCCTTCGCTACTTTCCACCCAGCAACAAGAATACCCCCACCTGGAGGAAAAGACTTCAGGCCCTATCAGGAGGAGATCCTATTGAGAATGATCCCACCATTGTCTACATGGCTGGATACCTTCATACCCTTGATAACCAATATGATGACCTCACCCTCCACTGCACCTCTCTAACCTCCCGGGTGGAAAGCCTGGAGCAGAAAGTCAGGGAACTCTCAGAAGAAAAAGTGTCCCTTCAAGAGAGCCTCGCAATAGCCGAAGGTGAGGAAACCAATACCCGAGAGGCCTACCGCACACTGAAGATGGACTACGACAAGAAACTGAAGAAGCTCGCCCCCGCAAAGAAAATCCGCAAGAAGACCAAAAGCCAAGGATGCCAGACTGAGCAGAAGGAAGAAAACCCTCCAAGGAACCTATCCGACACCGATGAGATGTCCCTGGCTAGCCTTGATGACCTTCTCAAGGAATTTGGGGACACATTAGAGAAGGAGTGCGGGAGTACCCTAGATAGCACTCGTGTGTAACGAACTTATGATAGCAGGGTGTTGTGTCATGTAATGGCTTGATGTAATGAATAAAATAACCAGTTAAAAAAAAAATGGCATGTGCATAATAGTAACTCTCTTCCCATGGCAGATGGCTTCGGATAAAACCACGCCTACCGCCTCCGGGATTGGAGCAGGTTTTCCCTTAGGAGCAGAAGGAGGAGCCGGTGGAGAAGGGGATGGGACCCACCTCCCCGCACCTCCGGAACTACCACTAGATCTGGCCCAAGTTCTAGCCAATCAAACCAGACTCATTGAAGTCCTCACTCGAAGTCTGGAGAACCAGCGCCCAGGTGGTGGAAGGCCCCAGGACAGGATGGGAGAATTCCTGAGACTCAAGCCTCCCACATTCGCAGGGTCCAGCAATCCCCTCGATGCAGATGACTGGCTTCGCACGATCAAGAGGAAGTTGGAAGCCATCGCTTGCCCTGAGAATCAGCGTGTTCAGCTGGCAGCTCATCAGCTTTCAGGAATGGCTTTAGCATGGTGGGACACTTTCAGTGAAGCCGTCAGAGATGCTACCTGGGCAGAATTCGAAACAGCTTTCCGTGAGCACCATGTACCTCAGGGGATAGTTCAACTCAAGGAGGATGAATTCCGGGAGCTAACCCAAGGTGGGCGAACAGTCAGTGAGTATGTGCACAAGTTCACAGAGCTGGCCCGCTACGCGCCTGAGGATGTCAGCACCGAGGCCAGGAAAATGGCCCGTTTCCTGAGAGGGTTAAGACCCGAGCTTAAGACCATCCTCGCCAGCCAGGACTTCCACAGCTTCTCTCACCTTTCCAACAAAGCTATTCAAGTGGAAAGAGCTAAAGAGGAAGAAAAAGGGCACATCAAGAGAAAGTTCCAGGTTCTGCGAGCTCAACAGCAAGAGCGTCACCAGAGAGCTCGACCCTTTGGGCTCCCACCCAGGGGTCCAGGCTTCGATAAACAATCTGGACCCTCTCCATCGCGCTACAGTCAACAGAGTCAGAGCTCCCATCAGGCACCCTCCGTTGCAAGTAACCAGCCGCCAGTAAACGCCTGTTGGCACTGCGGAGACCCCAGGCACTTCAAGAACAACTGCCCTCAGCTGAAGGCACCCGGGCCAACCTACTCCAACTCAGTGAATGGCCCCAAGATTCTATCAGCACCTACCTCCAAGGCGCTTCCTCCCAGCAGCCAGCAGAGCAGGGCTCAGTACCAGGGCAGGGCCCGGGTCAACCACGTCGACGCTCAGGAAGCCCAGCAGGCCCCGGGAGTAGTGCTCGGTGAGTTCCTCGTCGAATTTACTCCCGCTTCTGTGCTTTTTGATTCAGGAGCATCCCATTCATTTATAGCCGCTAAGTTTGTGGAGAAGCATGGCATACCCTCTACACCTTTAGCTATCCCTTTGGTCACCCGAACCCCGGGAACAGACCTCCTATGCAAACTCAGGTGTTCACAAGTCAGGATTCTTTTAAGTGGGGTAGTGTTCCTAGCAGACTTAACCATCTTGCCATCCCAAGGAATTGATGTAATCCTAGGAATGGATTGGCTAGCTAAGCACAAGGGTGTTATCAGCTGCGCAAGCAAGACTGTTCTTCTCATAGATCACCAAGGAAAGTCAGTTTCCTGTCAAGCCCAACCGCCCGCAAATGACCCAATGATATTTAGTCTGGCAGTAGAAAGCATGTCTGTAATCAAGGAGTTTGAAGATGTATTTCCAGAAGAGTTGCCCGGGATGCCACCAGAAAGAGAAGTAGAGTTCTATATAGACCTCATTCCCGGCACTGCGCCCATCGCAAAAAGACCATACCGCATGGCCCCCACTGAATTGGCAGAATTGAAACTTCAGATTTCGGAACTACAACAAAAAGGGTACATCCGTCCCAGTTCGTCTCCCTGGGGAGCACCCGTTCTTTTCGTCACCAAAAAGGATGGGAGTATGAGAATGTGTATTGATTATCGATCCTTGAACGAGGTTACAATCAAGAATAAGTACCCCCTTCCCCGGATCGATGACCTCTTCGACCAACTGCAAGGAGCCAAATACTTCTCCAAGATAGACCTCAGGTCAGGGTATCACCAACTCAGGATTAAGGAAGCAGACATTCAGAAAACTGCATTCGTCACCAGATACGGGCAATATGAATTCACGGTGATGCCATTTGGACTAACCAACGCACCCGCCTTTTTCATGAACCTCATGAATAAGGTATTTATGGAAGAATTGGATAAGTTTGTCGTGGTTTTTATCGACGACATCCTCATCTATTCCAAGAGTCGCAAGGACCATGAGCAGCACCTTCGAACCGTCCTCGGAAGACTCAGAGCACATCAACTTTATGCTAAGCTCAGCAAGTGTGAGTTCTGGTTAAAAAAGATAGCCTTCCTAGGGCATATCTTGACTGCTGAAGGGATAGAAGTGGACCCATCTAAGGTAGAAGCGGTTTCAAATTGGAAGCAACCATCCAACGTCAGTGAAGTTCGAAGCTTTCTGGGTATGGCAGGGTATTATCGCCGCTTTATCAAGGGATTCTCCAGCATAGCAAAGCCCTTGACGGAACTTCTCAAAAAGGACAATAAGTTCGTGTGGACTCCCGATTGTGAAGAAAGTTTCCAAATCATCAAGGAGAAGCTTACAACCACACCAGTTTTGACTCTACCAGACATACACCAGGAGTTTGTCATCTTTTGTGATGCTTCCAAGCAAGGCTTAGGGTGTGTCTTAATGCAAAATGAGAAAGTCATTGCTTATGCATCCCGTTTGCTCAAGCCGCACGAGCAGAACTATCCTACCCACGATCTGGAATTGGCAGCCATAGTTCACGCTCTAAAAATATGGAGGCATTATCTGATTGGAAACAAATGCCACATCTTCACTGATCACAAGAGTCTAAAGTACATCTTCATGCAACCGGACCTCAACCTCCGTCAAAGAAGGTGGCTCGAATTGATCAAAGATTACGACCTCGAAATCCACTACCACCCCGGAAAGGCCAACGTGGTAGCAGACGCCCTCAGCAGAAAGCCCTTCGGGGTTAAAGGAGCAAACTTTTTGGAAGATTGGAAGAAAGAATCAGCTCAGCTAAATGCATGTCTGGGAGGCAACGGCAGCCTGGAAGTCAAGCCAAATCTAGAAGATCTCATATGCAAGGCCCAACGCCTGGACGCGGAAACAACCAAGCTGATAGAAAGAGCACGAAAGGAGCAACTTCCGGACCTCAGGACAGATAATCAAGGAGCCCTCTGGTTCAAGGATCGCCTGTGCGTGCCAATGGGAGAAATACGAGAAACCCTGCTCGATGAAGCCCACAACTCAGCTTACTCTATCCACCCAGGGACCACCAAGATGTACCTGGACCTCAAAACCAGATATTGGTGGAAAGGGATGAAGAAGGAAATAGCACAGTATGTGGCCTGATGTGACACCTGTCAGCGAACAAAGACCGAACATCAGAAGCCTGCAGGCCTGCTTCAACCCCTCCCAATACCCGAATGGAAGTGGGAAGAAATAGGCATGGATTTCGTAACCGGATTGCCCAGATCACAAAGAGGAAATGATTCCATATGGGTAATAATCGATCGTCTCACCAAAGTGGCCCATTTCATTCCAGTAAAGACCACTTTTGGAGGAGCAGCCCTCGCCCGATTATACCTTAAAGAGATAGTCAGGCTACATGGCATTCCACGGAAGATAGTATCAGATAGAGGAACGCAGTTCACTTCAAAGTTTTGGAAGGGCCTTCAGCAAGCAATGGGCACCAAGCTAGATTTCAGCACTGCTTATCACCCCCAGTCGGATGGTCAAACAGAGAGAGTCAACAAGGTCCTTGAAGATTTACTCAGAGCCTGCGTATTAGCCTTCGACAGAGATTGGGAGTCTAGTTTGCCGTACGCCGAATTCTCATACAACAATAGCCATCAGGCCAGCATCAAAATGTCACCATTCGAAGCACTGTATGGAAGAAAATGCCAGACTCCCCTAATGTGGTCCAATGTAGGGGAAAGGACGCTAGAAGGACCCGACTTCGTTAAATAAGCCGAAGAAAAAGTTGCCTTGATCCGCAGAAGGTTACTTGAAGCCCAGAGTCGACAAAAGAGTTACGCAGACAATAGGCGAAGGGAACTCAGATTTGAGGAAGGAGATTTTGTTTATCTCAAGGTTTCTCCAATGCGTGGTGTCAGAAGGTTCCAGATGAAGGGAAAGCTAGCACCCCGTTTCGTCGGTCCTTACCCTGTCATTTCCCGAATAGGACCTGTGGCATACCGTCTTGAGCTACCAGAATCCATGTCAGATATTCACAATGTGTTCCATGTGTCTCAACTCCGCAAATGTCTAAAAGTACCAGAAACCCGTATGGAGGCAGAAACAATTCAGATTCAAAAAGATCTCCAGTACCGGGAAAAGCCAGTGAAGATTCTCGACTCAGCAGTCAGAAGAACCCGCAATTCAGAAGTGAAGCTCTGTAAGGTTCAGTGGAGCAGAGATGGAGAAGAGGAAGCCACCTGGGAGAGTGAGGACTCTCTGAGGAAGGAATACCCTTACCTTTTCTCGAGCCCCGTCTAATCTCGAGGGCGAGATTCCTTTAAGTGGGGTAGGTTTGTAGCATCCCAAAAATCCTAATCTAGGTTTGAAACCCTAATCCACCTTTTACCCCTCCCTTCATCCTCTAATTCTAAAATCCTCCCCAAAATTTTCCTTCATCATATGCATACATTTTGTTTGATCACCAAAAGCACCTCACTTAGATTCTATTTTCTAAACACTTAGAGTATCTACAAAATAATTTGTTCCAAAGAAAAAGATACAAATTGGGAAATAGGAATTAGAAAGTAAAAAGAAAAAGAGAAATGCCTCCTCCTCCCCCTGCTGGGCCGACTCTCGGCCCAAACCCGCGACTCCCCCCCCTCCCGCGCCCGCGCTCCTCCTCTCTCGGCCCACTCCCGGCCTGCCTCCGCGCGCGCGCCAGCCCACTCCGCACTCCGCCGCCCTCTCACTGACAAGCCAGCCCCACCTGCCAGCCGCCCTCTCTCACGCGCTCGCTTCCACTGGCAGACCGGCCCCACCGGTCAGCCGCTTCGTCGTCCTCCCCACATACGACGCCCCGCCGTCCCTTCACCGCCGTCCTTCACCGCCGTCTCTTCACCGCCGTCTCCTCACCGCACAGGAAAGTTTGGCACCGCTCCGTCCTCCTCCCCTTGACCGCGTCCTCGCCGGTACCCGCCCCGCCGTAGCGTCCCCTCGGCGGCGCTGTGCGCCATTTATGGCGGCACCGGGAAGCTCGCCGGAGTCAGGGAGCTCCACCGCTCCCCTCGCCCCCGCGCGCCTATAAAAAGCTCGCCCCGAGCCCCTTCTTTCTCGCACCAGCCTCGACCACTACCCTCCTCCCCTCGCCCGAGCCCAATTCGCGAAGCGCCGTCGTCTTCCCCCTCTCCGGTGAGTCCCTCCCCCTCTTCTCTCTCCCTCTCTGTTAGCCCAGCAAGCGATTGAGTTAGCCTAGCAGCTTCCTCACCTTGCCGCAAACGCAATACACCACTCCCCCACCCCGATTGCTCGCTCAGAGCTCACCGGCGGCAACCCCGCCGCGAAGCTCCGCCACCTCCCCGCGGGCAGCCCCCTCCCGACCTCCTCTGACCAAATTGAGCCCACCTCTAGGTCCGCCATCCCCTCCCCATGCTAAGGCGCCTGCACATTGCCCAAGAACCGGGCCACCGGCGGCGAACCGCCGCCGAGCCCATGTAATACCCAAATTTGTAAACCATGGTACTGGAGATAATTCTCCTATTTGATTTGTTTCAATTTAACTAAGCATGTGAACAACCCCATTAAAAAGGATTAAATGACTAATGTTAACTAGACAACATGTGCATCATATTAGAGTTTTTGTTTGTTGTGCATATAATAATAATAGCAACACTATTAATCAAAATATACTAATAATAAAATTGAATTGGAACTCAAAAGGAGGTCAGGGTTTGAAAATGGAAATGGGAAAAAGGAGGAGAAAAGGGAAACAATATGCACTAAAGAAATATATATATATATATACATATAATATATAAAATATATCACTTTAAGCTAGTAATCTTTTTATTTGTGCACTTGATCCCTGTGTGCAATTCATAAACAAATTTGAATTCAAAACATAAATTTGAACAAAACAGGGAAAAAAAAAGAAAGAAAGAACCTTACCCGCGTGGGCCGAATGTGCCTGGGCGGCCCAACTACTCACCTCACCTCCCACGCGCGCGGCCCGACCAGCAGAAGGAAGCGCCGACATGGGGGCACCGGGCGTCAGCCTCCCATTCATGTGGCCGGGCGCGTGCTATGGCTTTGGTGGGGGACCCACATGCCAGATTCTCTCCCTGTACGCGTGCCATCGGTCCACTTACACATACCCCGCGCCTCCTCTCATTTCTCTGATATGTGGGCCCGGCTTCCCTGGATCGTGGGCCCGGGTCAGCAGGTTCATCTTCTCCCCCAAACCCTCTGCTCGCTGCAACAGATTGCGCCGTGGAACCCGGATCTTTCTCCCTACCTAACGCGTGAGCGTCGCGGGTTAGTTACTACTTGACTCGCACAAGCCGTTGGGAGCTCGTGGCCGGAAATTGCGCGCTGGCTGGGTTTAAAGGCATGTGACCGGGGCATTGGGGACTTCGGTCCGCCACCATCGCTGTTTCCCGCCGAGAGATTGGGAGCTCCGCGCGTGGAACTTGGTGGCCAGTGCGGGATCCCAGAGTTTCTTGTGGCTGCGGAGCTCATGATCTGGGGGTGGATGAGTCTTGTGCTTGCACTTGGCTTCGGCAATTGCTCACCGGGTGTCTCTGCTCCGCCGCGGGTCCCCTCATCGTCGTGGTCTGGTGCTCCTATGTCGTCACAATCGGTGATAATCCCCTCCCCTAATTCGCCATGGTATCCACGTTAGTTTGCGCCTCGCCACGCTTGGAATCGTGTTCAAAATCGACGGGCGACCTTGCTCCGGCAACCGCGCCACCGCACGCTCTAGGCGGCGCCGCCGTCTTCGGGTATAGGATGGAGGAAGATGGGTGTCGGTCGTTAGCTGATAGATGGACGGTTAAGATTAATTCATGCCATAGTGAGTCGATCAATGGCGCGATGGCCGTTGGATTTTAATCATGCGGCAACTGTGTGATCGAGGCAATCGTGTTCCGGGAGCCGTGGATTTCAGATCCGGCGACCAGGAGCGAACGCGGATACATAACTGGCTTAGATCTAATCTGGGGCGTAGATGTTGGATCCAACGGCTCAGATTCACTGATACCCTTTCGTCGTGCCCATATTGCTAAAGAGCCCCTCTATTTATTTAAAAACAACCCGCAGTCCTCGGGTGCTGTTCTTTGAGTCTAGGGGATACTTGCGCGCGGATCCCTGGACTTTCCAGATATTGGCGCCCAGTCCAGAGCTCATAAAAATCAAATAAATAGATTTAGAAATGGATTTTTAATATAAAAACAATTCCTAGAACTTATTTAATCCATAGAAAATCCATTTTTAGTCCAAATCACTCCATTCCAGTTTCTAAAATTTAGTAATATTGTTCTCTATCACTTAGTGCCTCTGGTTTTGACATTAAGTCACACTAAAATTTATATTCTAATTAATCTTATATCAAATACATAAAACCTTAGAAAAATCATAACTCCTTCGTTTTAACTCCGATTTGATCCGTTCAAGTTGCGTTAGTCTCGTACATACGCGTAGATTATTAATACGCGATTTATTCTTATGTTTGGTATGATGTTAATTCTGCCTATACCATGTTTGTTTGTATTGCTACGACTAGAGTGAGGACACGAGAATCTGAAGATCATCCTGGTACCTGGAATCTCAAGTCCCAGGCAAGTTGTGCCCTTGATCACTTTTTTTTACCCACTCATGTTCTAATTAATCATAATGATCTGCATAGGTTAATTTTGATGGGACCCAATAGGTTACCTTAGTTTGTCTATCTTTATATCTTGTTTACCACTGAACTTTCTGGGTAGTACTTGCTAGTGCTATATGTGGTTTTGGGTATGGAGATACACTATTCATGATTACACTTTTGTTATCAGTTGTTATTTATTGTTCATGATAAGATCATTATGTTAATTGGAACATGGAGCGACCACCCGGGAAAACAGTGCTACCACAAGGGAGGAATGGGACCCCTTGGCTGATTAATTAGGAAAGCTAGTGGAAGACTACCTTACCCGAAAGGGGCAAGGGCAGTAGGGGAGTGGTCAGTGTAGGGAGGCCCTCGGGAGGATTTTGCTGCGATGGCGGTCCTGCAAGGGATTCCTGCATTGGAACTTCCTATAAACTGTAGCGGGTTTTCGGAAGCTAGTGGAACTTTGTAAAGGCCTCGTAGTGGATCCCTAGCCATTCACCTCGGTAGTGTCTAAGGGCCTTGCAAACCCTGGCGACATGGGATACACGACTTGTGGGTAAAGATGCGCAACCTCTGCAGAGTGTAAAACTGGTATACTAGCCGTGCTCACGGTCAAGAGCAGCTCGGACCCTCACATGATTAAATGATGGAACTAAATTCAATTTGTCATATGCATTGCATCGCAGGTGAAGTTATTACTTTTGTTCTACTATTTAACTGGGTTGGTATTTACTTATACTCAGTAACTGCTAATAAAATTTTGACCAACTTTAAAAGCAATGCTCAGCTCTAACCATCTTCTTTGGTAAGCCTTACACTTCACGTGAGCTCCCACCTTTGGCGAGTTCATGCACATTATTCCCCACAACTTGTTGAGCGATGAACGTATGTGAGCTCACTCTTGCTGTCTCACACACCCCACAGGTTAAGAGCAGGTACCACAGGATGAGGCGCTTGGAGGATGCTGCGATGAGTTCGTGAGAGGTCTAGGTCGTCGTCTCCCAGTCAACTTTGGGTTGCTGGACCGTTGTCTCCTTATAATGTAATTATTTATTTTGTATAGAACTCCTGTTATATAAAGATGTGACATTCGATCCTGTGCCACTATTCATCATATGTGTGAGACTTGGTCCCAGCATACCTGGTGTTTATGTTAACCCCGGGTTTTGGACCCCTAAAATCCGGGTGTTACAGAAGTGGTATCAGAGGAATGTTGACTGTAGGACGAAACCTAGATAGAACTGGACAACCAATACTTACTTATCTTTGCTACTCTGATTCTTTTCTGAACTTATCTTAATCTGTTCTCGTCTATTTCCGCTTTACTCTGATTATTCTTACCTTTTTCTTTCTAAAGACAAACTTGGATTTCACACTTTGAAATCCTGTGCCCAAAGTGACTTTTAGGAATAGGAGACCTACTCTTAGGCACAAAAACAAAACTATTTTTATGGTTATCTATGCACTTGAATGTTTGTTCTTATGATACTTGTTTGATTTGGATCTTTGATTGAGTGTGATGAGTTGTGGAGTAACGTCCACAATTACATCTGCATATACTTATAGGCATAAATAGAATTCATAAGATAACTAAACAACTTAGATTATCCTCCACTAAAAGGTATCTATCTCGTAGAAGTTCTTCTTATCTTAAAAGACACTCTCTTATCTTAATAGATCCATCTTATCCTACAAGATACTCTCTTGCCTTAATAAATTCATCTTATCTTGAAAAGATTTTGTTATCCTAATAGATCTAATTTACCTCAAAAGATTCTACCTTATCCTTATGAATTCATCCTACCCTAATTAGCATATTTATCCCAGTCTAAAATATCAACCATGATCTAATTCAAAGTAATTAGATACTGTCTAGACTAATCTGGTGATACCAATCTAGATCCCATCTAATCTAATATGATCTAAAGTGAGTTATTTAATAGATTAGTTAGTACTAGTGAAATGGATTAGATCTCACTCCTATAAAAATGATTTAAGTTAAATTGGTGCCCTAGATTAACTTGACTATATACAACTATCTGATCATATGCAACTACCTTACCCATCCAATAGTTGCATAATCCCTCGGTGTTAACCTAATAGAGCTTCTGACCTACCTACACCATATACCCCATCCTATCTCAAAAGATTCTAACATATCCTAACAAGATATATCTTACCCCGATAAATCTATCTAACTTAAACTAGTCTAATCTAGATCATATCTAACCTAATATGTTCTAATCTAGTGTGAGTTACTTAATGCTGGTACAAGGATAAGGCCATACTCCTAAATCACTTAAGCCTAATTTGGAGACTTATATCAACTTGGCCATACACAACAACTCGACCTATATAACAAGTTACATAACTTACCCAATCAATAGAGTCTTAATGGATTGCATAATCTATCAACCACCACCTGACATCAAACCAGATTTTGACCTACATCATGTAGTCTATCTCACCCATATATATCTAATCGTGACAAAATTCTATCCTACCTTTGGATACCCACCATATACGACTGGTAACCTCAATCTGAACATAAACAAAGATTAAGCCCTACTAAAGAATCTTCAGATTATAACCAGCTACTAGCTTATTCATTCCGCTTATTGAATAATATCCTTTGCAAAACTATTACCATATGCCTCTAACTTTCATGGTCAATAACAGGAAAGGAAAGATTATCACGTAAACAGCAAACAGAAATGAATCCTCCAAATCCTCCACCTGTTGAGATCGATCAAGTGGTTGCTACCCAAAGACTAGTAATACAACAATTAACCGACCTGGTGACTGAGATGCAGAATCAGATAAGACAACAACGCGAGGAAATACGTCAGGCCCGCCAAGAAATAAGGCAAGCACGGTTGGAGAAACAACAACAACAACAACCTCCACCACCACCAGCTCCACCAAGCTACATAGATATAAATTATGATGATTTATAAAATCTAGATGTTACTTTAGTTAGTAGATGATATGATATTATTTTAGAAGGAACAGTAAGGTCTATTGACCCTATGTTTTGTTGAAGAATTATACCTCATGCTGAGATTTCTTTGTTTGTGCATATGTTCCGAGAACAATATGAGTATACATCCCTTTTCTTACAAATCTCGAGGACGAGATTATTTTTAAGGGGGGTAGGATTTGTAATACCCAAATTTGTAAACCATGGTACTGGAGATAATTCTCCTATTTGATTTGTTTCAATTTAACTAAGCATGTGAACAACCCCATTAAAAAGGATTAAATGACTAATGTTAACTAGACAACATGTGCATCATATTAGAGTTTTTGTTTGTTGTGCATATAATAATAATAGCAACACTATTTATCAAAATATACTAATAATAAAATTGAATTGGAACTCAAAAGGAGGTCAGGGTTTGAAAATGGAAATGGGAAAAAGGAGGAGAAAAGGGAAACAATATGCACTAAAGAAATATATATATATATATATACATATAATATATAAAATATATCACTTTAAGCTAGTAATCTTTTTATTTGTGCACTTGATCCCTGTGTGTAATTCATAAACAAATTTGAATTCAAAACATAAATTTGAACAAAACAGGGAAAAAGAAAGAAAGAAAGAACCTTACCCGCGTGGGCCGAATGTGCCTGGGCGGCCCAACTACTCACCTCACCTCCCACGCGCGCGGCCCGACCAGCAGAAGGAAGCGCCGACATGGGGGCACCGGGCGTCAGCCTCCCATTCACGTGGCCGGGCGCGTGCTATGGCTTTGGTGGGGGACCCACATGCCAGATTCTCTCCCTGTACGCGTGCCATCGGTCCACTTACACATACCCCGCGCCTCCTCTCATTTCTCTGATATGTGGGCCCGGCTTCCCTGGATCGTGGGCCCGGGTCAGCAGGTTCATCTTCTCCCCCAAACCCTCTGCTCGCTGCAACAGATTGCGCCGTGGAACCCGGATCTTTCTCCCTACCTAACGCGTGAGCGTCGCGGGTTAGTTACTACTTGACTCGCACAAGCCGTTGGGAGCTCGTGGCCGGAAATTGCGCGCTGGCTGGGTTTAAAGGCATGTGACCGGGGCATTGGGGACTTCGGTCCGCCACCATCGCTGTTTCCCGCCGAGAGATTGGGAGCTCCGCGCGTGGAACTTGGTGGCCAGTGCGGGATCCCAGAGTTTCTTGTGGCCGCGGAGCTCATGATCTGGGGGTGGATGAGTCTTGTGCTTGCACTTGGCTTCGGCAATTGCTCACCGGGTGTCTCTGCTCCGCCGCGGGTCCCCTCATCGTCGTGGTCTGGTGCTCCTGCGTCGTCACAATCGGTGATAATCCCCTCCCCTAATTCGCCATGGTATCCACGTTAGTTTGCACCTCGCCACGCTTGGAATCGTGTTCAAAATCGACGGGCGACCTTGCTCCGGCAACCGCGCCACCGCACGCTCTAGGCGGCGCCGCCGTCTTCGGGTATAGGATGGAGGAAGATGGGTGTCGGTCGTTAGCTGATAGATGGACGGTTAAGATTAATTCATGCCATAGTGAGTCGATCAATGGCGCGATGGCCGTTGGATTTTAATCATGCGGCAACTGTGTGATCGAGGCAATCGTGTTCCGGGAGCCGTGGATTTCAGATCCGGCGACCAGGAGCGAACGCGGATACATAACTGGCTTAGATCTAATCTGGGGCGTAGATGTTGGATCCAACGGCTCAGATTCACTGATACCCTTTCGTCGTGCCCATATTGCTAAAGAGCCCCTCTATTTATTTAAAAACAACCCGCAGTCCTCGGGTGCTGTTCTTTGAGTCTAGGGGATACTTGCGCGCGGATCCCTGGACTTTCCAGATATTGGCGCCCAGTCCAGAGCTCATAAAAATCAAATAAATAGATTTAGAAATGGATTTTTAATATAAAAACAATTCCTAGAACTTATTTAATCCATAGAAAATCCATTTTTAGTCCAAATCACTCCATTCCAGTTTCTAAAATTTAGTAATATTGTTCTCTATCACTTAGTGCCTCTGGTTTTGACATTAAGTCACACTAAAATTTATATTCTAATTAATCTTATATCAAATACATAAAACCTTAGAAAAATCATAACTCCTTCGTTTTAACTCCGATTTGATCCGTTCAAGTTGCGTTAGTCTCGTACATACGCGTAGATTATTAATACGCGATTTATTCTTATGTTTGGTATGATGTTAATTCTGCCTATACCATGTTTGTTTGTATTGCTACGACTAGAGTGAGGACACGAGAATCTGAAGATCATCCTGGTACCTGGAATCTCAAGTCCCAGGCAAGTTGTGCCCTTGATCACTTTTTTTTTACCCACTCATGTTCTAATTAATCATAATGATCTGCATAGGTTAATTTTGATGGGACCCAATAGGTTACCTTAGTTTGTCTATCTTTATACCTTGTTTACCACTAAACTTTCTGGGTAGTACTTGCTAGTGCTATATGTGGTTTTGGGTATGGAGATACACTATTCATGATTACACTTTTGTTATCAGTTGTTATTTATTGTTCATGATAAGATCATTATGTTAATTGGAACATGGAGCGACCACCCGGGAAAACAGTGCTACCACAAGGGAGGAATGGGACCCCTTGGCTGATTAATTAGGAAAGCTAGTGGAAGACTACCTTACCCGAAAGGGGCAAGGGCAGTAGGGGAGTGGTCAGTGTAGGGAGGCCCTCGGGAGGATTTTGCTGCGATGGCGGTCCTGCAAGGGATTCCTGCATTGGAACTTCCTATAAACTGTAGCGGGTTTTCGGAAGCTAGTGGAACTTTGTAAAGGCCTCGTAGTGGATCCCTAGCCATTCACCTCGGTAGTGTCTAAGGGCCTTGCAAACCCTGGCGACATGGGATACACGACTTGTGGGTAAAGATGCGCAACCTCTGCAGAGTGTAAAACTGGTATACTAGCCGTGCTCACGGTCAAGAGCAGCTCGGACCCTCACATGACTAAATGATGGAACTAAATTCAATTTGTCATATGCATTGCATCGCAGGTGAAGTTATTACTTTTGTTCTACTATTTAACTGGGTTGGTATTTACTTATACTCAGTAACTGCTAATAAAATTTTGACCAACTTTAAAAGCAATGCTCAGCTCTAACCATCTTCTTTGGTAAGCCTTACACTTCACGTGAGCTCCCACCTTTGGCGAGTTCATGCACATTATTCCCCACAACTTGTTGAGCGATGAACGTATGTGAGCTCACTCTTGCTGTCTCACACACCCCACAGGTTAAGAGCAGGTACCACAGGATGAGGCGCTTGGAGGATGCTGCGATGAGTTCGTGAGAGGTCTAGGTCGTCGTCTCCCAGTCAACTTTGGGTTGCTGGACCGTTGTCTCCTTATAATGTAATTATTTATTTTGTATAGAACTCCTGTTATATAAAGATGTGACATTCGATCCTGTGCCACTATTCATCATATGTGTGAGACTTGGTCCCAGCATACCTGGTGTTTATGTTAACCCCGGGTTTTGGACCCCTAAAATCCGGGTGTTACAGCCCACCGGCGGCCGAGTCCTCCCCGCGGACGGCCGGTTCACCCCCCCCGTCAGCCGTAACGCCGTTCCTTCCCCCCCCTCTCGCTGGCAGGTGGGCCCTGCGCGACGCCGTCACCCCCCCCCCCCCGGCCGCGCCGTTCCCCCCCGCTCGTGGGCCGCTGCTGGGCCGAAAGCGCGCCCGCGCGTCTGCCCCGCGCCGAGCTGGGCCAAAATTCCCCCCCGGCCCGTTTGAGGAGAAATCCCTTTCTATTTTCTTTTCTTCACCTTTTCTCATTTAATTAGTTTCCTTCAATATTTTATGTACCAAAAACCACCCAAATAATTTCTAAAGTCCTAAGTATTAATAATGTTGGTAAATGACACACTATAATTAAGTAAACTACCGTTGATGTGTTGTTTTGTTGTCTGTTTTACTAGAAGAAGCGGGGACCGCAGATCCGGAACCCGTAGCCCCGGAAGAAGGGCCAGAGCCCGAACTTCCGAAAGTAGATCTTCTGTGCCAGGAAAGCTTCGACGAAGGCAAGTCCATCCTTCCCTTGATGCATAAATTACCCATTCTCTCTACCACTGCCTAGGCCGGGAACTATGGGGAATATTGCATTGTGAGTGAGAGATGGCCCGCATTAACATACACATTCTGGATACGTAAAGTGGATTGGAAGAAGGGCCATGTGTTTCTCCAAATAAAATCTCTTTTTGAAAAGTTATGCGATGAAGGGTACTCACCCTCATCACCTGGGAGTGGGATGATCAGGGACTCCCTGGTTTAGGGGAGGGCCTAAGGTGTTGGCTCAGCTGGTTTAGGTGTGAGCAGAAGGATTGTCCCCTCATATAAGGACCGGTTTGTCATTTTTCACTACCTGTACTCTTTTATCGTGCAACCACTCGAGACTGTGTGGGCAGTCACTCAATCCGAATTCGTGCGGTCCGACCCCAGGGTTAAGAAGGCTGGGGAGCACCGGGAGGATAAGGAAGGGGAAAGTTTTGTCCGGTTTGGGCATGGTGGTGGCCTGACTCCTTCCGGATAACCGTTAAGGTTAGGATGCACGAGTAAGGAAAGAGATCCGGCATTCGGGTCTCGCGACGGTGAGATCGCAGAAACCGGGCTAGTGGGTAAAGTGTACACCTCTGCGCAGAGTTTGAAAACCTATTCGAATAGTCCGTGTCCACTGGTATGGATGAGTCTGGTATGATATGGCAATTAGAGCTTTTTCACTAAGTTTCTTATCAAGGAAAAGGGTGTGATTAAAGGGGTGTTGAAAAAGAAAATAAGGCCACGGGAGCGGGAAGCTCAGTGGTGGTTGAGTCTTTGGTTACTTTTAAGACCATGGGAAAACCTTCAATCAACTGCCTCTCTCTAAGAAAATGATGAGTGACTACAACTCCACCAAATTGAGCATGTACATCATAGGTCTCTTTCTCTCTACGGGAGCGGGGTGGGCTTGCGGAATACCTAGTGTATTCACCCAGATTTATTTATGTTTTTCAGCGGCCGAGGACTTCTTTTCTGCATTGCTTGATTAAGAGGGCTGTGTCTGCACCCAGTTCTGCCTGTGGCTTGGACTAGTGTATTTTTCCTACTGCGCTTCTCTATTTGGCTCTCTCGAGCATGTACCCCGGTATTGTAATAAGTTTATCTAAAACTCTGTACTATTTGAAGTAAGAAATGTGTTTACTAGCCTCCTGGGACTAGTAATTGTTTCACATTTGAGTCCCAAAGGATCGGGACGCTTCAGTGAAGAGGCGCACTATCGTAGGCGGCGGCCCTCCCCTTACGCGGCGGTTCGCCTTCTTCACACCCGGAGACCGACGCCCAAGGAGTATGACTCGTGGGCCCGGGTCCCCGTGTCAGAGGCTGAGCCATTGGTTTCGGCGAAGGTGAAGAGGCGCTGCGGCCCGCTCCTCACGCGGTGGTTCGCCTTCTTCGCACCCGAAGACCGATGCCCAAGGAGCATGACTCGTGGACCTGGGCCCCCGTGTCAGAAGCTAGGCCGCTGCTTTCGGCAGAGATGAAGAGGCGAAGCAGTTCGCTCCTCGCGTGGCGGTTCGCCTTCTTCGCACACAGAGGCTGACGCCCAAGGAGTATGACTCGTGGGCCCGGGCCCTCATGTCAGAGGCTGGGTCACCTTGGTGCGTGTCGGGCGAGATTTCCTGCGGCGTCTTAGGGCGTGAATGGGAGAGTCCTCCTTAAAAAGGGATTCCCTCGAGTGCAGCAGTCATTCTTTTCACTTGCTGTACCCTTTCGCCACCGAGCTCTCCATGCTCTTCTGCCGCCGTAGCTGCCATGGCCTTGCTAGACCCTCCCGAGTGCTTCCAGTCCGAGGTGGCACTCAACTTGGTGCGCAACTTGCTCGGGTGGGGTGCGCCAGCGTTCGCCGGAAGGATCCGTGTTGGTGCCTCTTCCCTCGGTGATCTCGCCACCAGGGAGTTCATGCTCTTCGTCTCCAACTTCCCCTGCGGGTTGGCGCTGCTGATCTCGTCCTTCTTCGTGCTGCTGCTAGAGGAGCTCGGCCTCCAACCTCAGCACTTCACGCCCTGCTTCATCCTCCAGGCGGCCGTCTTCGCCTACCTTTGTGAGATGTCCGTGGGGGCGACACTTCTTCCACCAGCATTCGGACGAAAGGGTGCTGTGCAGCGACCTTTCGGGGGTGGAAAGCGAGCTGAGCTGCAGCTCCCTCTTTCACGTGAGCTTCACCAGCATCCCATGGTACACCTCCATGAACTGGTCTAGCTCCAACTCCATGAGGTGGGAAGCGAGCTGAGCTACGGCTCCATCTTTCGCGCCTCCATCTCTTTGGCTTTAATGGCCTCGACGTTGCCTCCAATGGTGACCGTTGGTCCGGTTGCCGATACTGAAGACGCCGCCCGGGAGGTCGTACAAGATGCCGTGGAGGCGGCCGCGCGCTTCCAGCGTGACCCTATTGATGTCGAGTAGCTCATTCTTGTAGAAATGAGGCTAGGGCCCCGCTTGAAGGCGGATGTAATAACTTTTGTTTTTGTAAGATACTTTTGGGAACTATCAACTAAATAGCTCTTATCTGTGCAGTGTTTGTTCTTGCTTGTGTGTGGCTTTACCAACTCTTCTCCTGATGCTTGGCCCCCCTAGGATGTAGGCTCGACGTGTCGAGGCTGGATACCAACATACCTAAGAAAGAGTTGCTGTCCCAGCCCACCAGGAGGTAGCCTCGACTGGACCTGGACCTGTTCACAACTTCAGCAAGAAAGTGTTAGTAGCACACCCATTAGGATCCATCATCTGGTATCAGCCATCCTTTGATTCATGCAACAGGACCTGCAGGATTTGGCCTGGGAAGCCAAGCCGTGGGTCCGGACCCCCTGAATCACAGTTCCAGATAGTAGAACACCCATCGCAGGGTAGTGGAGCATGTAGGCTTACGGTACGGGACCAGGCTAAGCGGCTACACGGCTCCAGACCACCCTAGGGGACGTGCGTCCATTCTCTAGAACCAGACCCAGGTTCCCGGACCCACAGGGCTATAGTTCCAAATACTAGGATACCCATCGCAGAGTGGTGGGGCGTGCAGGCTTAGGGTGCGGAACCAAGCTAAGCGGCTACATAGCTCCAGGCCACCCCTGGAGACGAGTACCCATTCTCTAGAACTGGCCCCTAGGCTGCCGGACCCCCCTGCTTTCGTAGAGGGGTCCTAAACTGCAATCCTGGCTACTCAATTCGGATGTCGTGATACCAGCAAGGGTGGGAGACTGTATGGGTGGGTTAGATAAAAAATAATAATATCTGGAATCTGTAGCAGAACAAAACCTTCATAGGGGCACATCTGAGGGGGTAAATCCTTTCTTTATAACTCGATATGCATGAGTGCAGACCAACAAGCCGGGCTTATGAGGGCAGACCCCACCGGGGGAGATGCTCTATGTTCCAGGGGTTGGGAAGAGGCGCTCCTTTAGTTGTGGCGAGGCGGACACACCTGAGTCGGCATACTTCCGTCACCTTGAAGGGTCCTTCCCGACTGGGGGAGAGTTTATGGAGCCCTTTTCGGTTTAGTACTTGCCGTAGGACTAGGTCCCAGACCCCGAGCTCCCTACTATGCACGATCTGCTGGCGATAGCGCCCGAGCGCTTGGTTGTAACGTGCATTTTAGATCGTTGCTTGCCATCCGCATTCGTTGATGAAGTCCACGTCCTCACGCCGCAGCCGTTCCTGCATAGACTCATCAGAAAACTGGGCCTGTGGGGAGCCCATAAGGGTTTGTGGGGAAGACAGGCTTCGGACCCGTGGACCGGGAAGGGCAGGGTCACCCTGGGAGCCTGGCTATCCGTCGTTACCAGAGTTGGAGCCTTCGGTGAAGACATCCTTCAGGCCCCCCTCGGGTGCCTGATACCCGAGGTCCCGTTCTCCCGCAGCCACCTCGCCGCTGTCGACCCTTTCCTTGCCAGGGCGGCGATGAGGTGGGGAGCCATCTCTGGAGGTCTGCTCACGCCGCTCGCTGACGTGCTTCACGAGTTCAATGATCTTGCGACACTCTGCGACGGTATGGCGACTATTGGGGTGTATAGGGCATGAGCCGCTGTTACCCCTCTGCGGTCGTGGGCGCTTGTTGCGCTCGTTCCGGCCCCCAGTCGCAGCTGCGATGACCAGAGCAGCGGATGACGGCTTCTCATGGCCGCGATTCTTTTTCTTCTTCTTTTTATCGTCCTGAGCGACGGCACCCGAACCACCCGTATGGGCAGCCCCGGTCTGTGGCGCCGAGTGCCATGCATGGCCCTCAGCGGCTCTGGCGCACTTGTCAGCTAGAGCAAAGAGCGTGGTGACAGTTTCCACGTCATGCGTGGCTAACTTCTCCAACATTTTTTCATCACGTACTCCCTGGCGGAAAGCGGTGATGATGGAAGCATCGGAAATATGAGGTATGGAGCCTCGTACCTTGGTGAAGCAGGAGGTGAACGTCTAGAGAGTTTCCCCGGGCTCCTGCCTAACTGCGTGGAGGTGGGCCTCCACGCCATGTTGCTGATAAGCGCTGGCGAAATTCGCTATGAACCTCGCAAAGAGCTCCTCCCAGGAGTAGATCGACCCTGGGGTAAGGTTCATGAGCCAAGTCTGGGCCGGCCTAGACAAGGCAACATGGAAGTATGTTGCCATTACGACGGTGTCTCCACCTGCTGCCGTAATGGCGGTGACATACACCTGCAAGAATTCCAACGGGTTAGTCGTACTTCTCCGGCAGGTGTGGTCGGAACTTGGACGGCCAAGTCACTGCGCGAAGATGATCCGCCAGCGCGACACAGCCCACGCCAGCCTATGGGACACCCGCTTGGATCCGGGTGCCCGTTGGGGTCTGTGGTGCAACCGCAGTGAAGTCATAGTCGAGGTTGCGACCCTCGACATTTTGTCGGCGCTCACGTGCCCTCTCCAGAGAGACGTGGGCATCCTCGCCCGCACGCCTGCGGTTGAGTTCTGCCCGCAGGTCTTCAGACCTCTCCAGAGAGACTGGAGCGTCCTCTCCCACACGCTGGCGGTTGAGCTCCGCCCGCAAGTCCTCGGTGGGTGCGGCCCTCACTGAGGGGGAGCGCACTGATGCCGACGCCTCATGTTGATGCTGGGATGATTGAGGCCTGGCCCTGGTTGAGCCAGAGTGCGCCATGCCGAGCAGACGGTCGACATCGTCGCACCACTGCTTCATGTCCCCCGGCGAGGCCGTGGAGCTAGGAGGGTGGCACAGCAACTCTCTGGTCGCGGACAGCGCCCCAAGCGCTACCCTAGATGCCCTGGACGTTTGCGCGGGAGTGTGCTGCCGCGCGAAGTGCATAGCAGCAGCTGCACCAGGTGCAGGGAGGTTGGTGGCCCGCGGTGTGGAAGAGGCGGCCGCCTCTTCCACCATGAAATCCTCAGGCATGAAATCATGGTGCTCGACGATGTGAACCATGGTGTCAAACAGAAAGA
The DNA here is from genome assembly GCA_029449295.1 of Zea luxurians. Classification (NCBI taxonomy): domain Eukaryota; kingdom Viridiplantae; phylum Streptophyta; class Magnoliopsida; order Poales; family Poaceae; genus Zea; species Zea luxurians. The sequence goes on from JAOPSE010000003.1 coordinate 24,091,404, forward strand.
CAAGCAAAAACCTAAAGCCTAGCCCCCTACCTGGCGCGCCAAATGTCGGAGAGGGAATTCTCCGGTCGGGTGGCGGAATGCACCCACCCTAAATCCTAAGATGAGGAGGGGCCTAAGCGTTTTGCCTGCTAGCTAGATGGATGAAGAACACAAGAACACACTAAGGTTTAGAGTGGTTCGGGCCGCCGGAGCGTAATACCCTACTCCACTATGTGCTATATTGAGCTTGAGAGCTTAAGAGTCTAAGTGAGCTTGAGCCTAAGTTGGGTCTGTTCCTTGTAACGTTGTGGGCCCTCCCTTTTATAGCTCAAGGGGGCACGTACAAGGGTGTTGGGCCCTGACATGTGGGCCCAGGGGCAAAACGAAGGAATACATGTAGAAGTATCCAATGCCAGTGTCGCCTAGAAGATCTCCGAGTGCCATAATGTCCGTAGTCCATATAGTATTAATATCTCGCGACTACTTCCTCAGTAACACACGAGCCATGATGAGTACAGCGTATGCCGCAGCATGGGCGTACTGCCTACCAATGGAATGGACAGGCATGCCACCCGCAGAGTGGCCTGGTTGCCGCCCGTTGGGGGCCTTCGACTTCCAAAGGTCCTCAAAAACATGATTTGACAATGTTTTCCAAGTGAAATATGTGAACAGGTATCTTCGGAATTGGGCCACGAGTATACAAGAATATGGTCAAGACGAAGCTTGAATAGGACGGAAGGCGATCATGACGAAGGATAAGATGATCATGAAGCTATGCGCAGAAAAAGCTTCGGCATGACAGCGGAAAAGGGGAACCGACTTATATGATGAAAAGCCAAATTAGACCTCGAAGAATCACTATAGAGTTATTGATAAATGTAAGGGGCATTAATGTAATTCTCCACGGGCTGCGCCCTGTGCCTATAAATTGATGAACAGTACTCCCGTACGGTTCAGGCTGATCTGGCATCTGCTTTTCGCATCACGCCTGTACCTTTACTTTTCGACAATCCGAAGGTACATTTATAATATGTTATTATGACCCCGATAATACGAAATAGAAATAAGTTGATGATAATATTCATATTATTATTCGTATTTCATGTATATATTCTTCTTCATCATACGTTGAACTTACGAAGGTCTTTTCCTTCATAACCTTCGTCCAGAATCCTTTATATCCGAAGGGGATATAATGTCTTGAAGGACGAAGGATTTTGACATTTAACATTTTTTATGTTGCCTTGTTCTTAACTCTTAGCATTTGAGAACAAGTCCTCAACATTGGCGCCCACCTCCGGTGAACTCACGTCCATTTTTTCCGAAGTTTTAAGCATCTTCGGCAAGCATCACCTTCGTCATGCCGCCGAGGAAAGCCTCAGCCGCAGGGGCTGCTACTCTGCAGCCGCTGGATCCCAATCAGGATGTCCTTTCTCTCAGGGAGGCCCGAAGCCAGAAGAGGAAGGCCACCAGTCCAACGCTTCTGGAGGACGACTTGGATCAAGAAATCCAAAATTTGGAGATGCTCCATCAACAGGTCCAACGAAAGAAGGAAAAGATGGCTCGTCTAGCTGACCTACAAAGGCAGATAGACGAAGCCTCTGAAGAGCTTCGTCATCTTGCTCAAGATGACCAGAATCAAAGGCCTCAATGCAGAGAGCTTCATCAGGAGGGCTTTTACAACGAGGACGATTGGTATGAAGATTTCCATCATGGAAATTTTGCTTTTGATGATACTTCTCCTCTGTCAACAGAACTACAGGCTACACCTTGGCCACAGTCTTACAAGCCACCCTAGCTCCCCATGTACGACGGTCATTCAGACCCGAAGCAATTCTTGATGAGCTATGAAGCAACCATATCTTCGTATGATGGCAACACAGCGGTCATGGCAAAGTCTTTCGTCATGGCTGTCAGGAGTGTTGCACAAACCTGGTACTCCTCTCTTCGGCCAGGGACAATCACTTCATGGCAAAAGCTGAAGGACATGTTGATAACCAGCTTCCAAGGGTTTCAAACGAAGCCAGTCACTGCTCAAGCTATATTCCAGTGCACCCAGGATCACGAAGAATACCTTCAGGCGTATGTCCGAAGGTTCCTGCGTCTGAGGGCACAGGCACCAACAGTGCCCAATGAAATTGTCATTGAGGCCATGATCAAGGGGCTTCGGCCGGGACCTTCAGCTCAGTACTTTGCCAGAAAGCCTCCTCAAACTTTGGAGAAGCTGCTCCAGAAGATGGACGAGTATATTCGAGCTGACAATGATTTTCGCCAAAGAAGGGAGGAAGCATTCAGGTTCTCTGAAATGACCAGGGGCTTCGGAGGAAGATTCCATCCGAGGCACGTCAGGTCAATTCACAATTCTACTCAAAGTGATGACAGAGGGAGTCAATAGCAAAGGCCATAGTGCTCCTCGCAAGCTTCGGGGCAGCAGCAAAGTTCTTTCCGGCCGCCAGCGCCAAGGGGCAGAGGCGCCAGGGGCTTCGGGGGAAGATTTGGAGATCAGCCAAGAAAAATTTACTGCCTATTCTGTGGAGAAGGCAAGGGCCATACCACCAGGATGTGCCATGTTACCATCCAGAAGCAAAAGGAGCTAGCAGAAGCTGCAGCGCAACAGAGTCAGCCGAAGCAAGTCATGCATACTGCTTCGTACCATTTGCCTTACATTCCAGAATATGTAGGCAATCACCTTGCAGCTTCTGTTGCTTCGGCAAGTCAACCCCAAGCATCTTGGCAGCAGCCTCCACCGCCACCACCAATGCAACGAGGTCAGCAGTCAGAAGGGAGTCAGCATACTCACCTTCAGTGGGACTTTAGAGAGGAGTCCGAAGCTCGCACAGTCAATAGCACTGTGCCGGAGTCGAAGCATATTTACTGACAAATATCCTACCTCGACAGCGGATTTTTGCATTTTCGCATTTCAGTCTTACTTTCTTTTTAATAAGGAACAATTATGGGAAGTTTAACAGCTTTTTATCATCTTTTAATCTCTTGTAACAGTTTCGTTCTCTGCCATAATAAAAATATGTCTTCTCCATAGGCTTAAGTTGCCGAAACATAAAAGTTTATGGTGGCAAGAAGGACCTTCGAATTATCAAAAATTTGTTCTAAGAAATAGTGCAATTTCTTCGAAGCAGCAAAAGTCGTTCCTAAGGGAGCGCAGTGTAAGTTTTCCGTTCAAAATTCGTTCCTAAGGGAGCGCAGTGTAAGTTTTCTGCTCAAAAGTCGTTCCGAAGGGAATGCAGAGCTTACAGCGAAAAATAAACGCTGATTCCGCTGAAAGTAAAAGGCGAAGAAGCTCCTAAGGGAGGCTTACAGCGAAAAATAAACGCTGATTCCGCTAAAAGTAAAAGGCGAAGAAGCTCCTAAGGGAGGCTTACAGCGAAAAATAAACGCTGATTCCGCTGAAGTAAAAGGCGAAGAAGCTCCTAAGGGAGGCTTGCAGTGAAAAATAAATGTCGATCTTCGGCAAATATCATTTTGCATAACATCACATCATTACATCATTTGCATAGCATAACATCATACATCATAGTGCATCAACAACGCAAGAAGGGGGGTTTCAATATTGATATTCGAAGATCGTTTTGAAGAAATAGTGGCACGACACAAACAATAGCCATGGAAGGGTTATATCTTCGTCAAACTCTGAGATGGAAAGATCTATTCATTATTGATTTTACCAAGATTGGCTACTGATTTTATGAGAACACGAATATTATTTACGAAGCATGAAAAGAAGGGAAGGTGTTTTTTCGCCGAAGGCTCAAAAACGATATGTGTATAATGTTTCATGCATCGCAAAGAATAGAACTATAGACAGCTAATATATTATACCCTAAGTTACACAATATTACACATGATTCTCAACAAACATTACATTCTAAATGTTTTTGCAACAGCATCTAATCTTCCCTTAAGACTACTTCTGCAACTTCGTTTAAAAGCTGATCAACAACTCTATCCATGATGGCTTTGGCCATTTGTCTAATTTCGTCATCCCCCTTCGTGTGGGGGCCCGCAGATGACTCAGCAGGTTCTGAGGGAAGAGTAGATACAGATTTATTACTATTACAAACCGTGAACAAGTTTGAAGTCAAAAAATTACAACAAAGAGACAAAAACCACTAGTTAATACCTATTTGCCCTTCGGGCTCTGCGCTTTTCTCAGCGGCCTCTGCTACTTTTCTAGCATCATGAATGCCTTTTTCGCTTTTTTGAATAATCTCTTGGGCCATTTCCCGGCCACCATTATCCCAGATGTCGGTGAAAAATTTTCCACCAACCATGCTAGCTTTGGCCGAGGGGTCTTTTATATCTTCGGAGGATAAGGCAGTTTCGGATTGTGCTAAAGATTTCACATGCTCGCAGCCTCTCCTCTCCAAAATAGTAGCAATCCCCCTGGCACCCGAAAAGGCACATATGTCTCCGCGGCTATTCAAAATTTCCTCAAAAGCCTCGGCTTCGTGATTGATCCATTCAATCGGGCCTTCGGGGTTACCCCTTGTGAAGTTTTCCTCGCTCGAGAATGCGCCAACGCTGGCGAAGCTAGTTTTTATTTTCTTAACGCATTCTATAGATTTGTCATAGCACCTTTTCTTGGATGCACGAAGTTCTTCAACGTTTCCTTCTAAATGATTTGCCCATTGATCGCTAAGTTCTCGCTTTGTCTCCTCAAGTATGCGTTCTTCTTTAGCTCGGGCTAATTGTTTCCGAAGATCCTCGATTTTGTGCTTCTGAGCTTCAGCTTGAGCTTTAGAAGTAGCTTCGTCTTCTTTTATTTTATCCACCAATGTAAGCAGAATTTTGTCTTTTTCCAAGGCTTCGTTTCTTAGCTTTATAACCTCTGTTCGAAGGCTATTAAGAGCAATAGTGCAGCTCTCATCTTCAGCATTCTTTTGTGCCCTTAAGGCATTGCTGAGTATTAATCCCTATGCAAAAGAATAAATGGATTAACATAGGAGCAAAAGACTAATCCAAAATTCATAAACTTCAAAGTTCACAATCTTTGTACCTTCAGACTATTGTATGCAAGACTATCCGCAAGATCATCCTTCGTCATGGCGCAGAGGCCAGCTTCAAGCTTCGGGAACCCCATGCTTCTAGCCATCTCCCGGCAGACGGATAATTCTTTGTTATCTGGGAGACAGTATAAGAAGTCGTCTTCGTTTGTACCATTGAATACTAAGGCCCCTTTTGGATACTTCAGTTCTCGGGCATAGTGATTAGCTTCAAAAATTTCTTCTTCAGATAATCTTTTTCCCGAAGCATGTCGTACAATATAATCGAGGGCTTTGGAGGATGCTTCGGGGGCAGCAATGCCAGTTTCTTCAACCAAAATTGGCTCTGTCATTTTTGTTTCTTCGGCTTCCAAGGATTTTACCTTGGTGGGCTCTGAAGGCCCAGCTTCAGTTTTAGATTGTTGCTTTGAAGTTTCGACAACAAAGGCTTCAGTATGCACTTCGGAAGTCTCAGCAATTTTCTTCGCAGTTGTGCTTGAAGACTTAATCGTCTCCAATACATCCAGCACATTAACCATCCTTTTTCTTTTCGGGGTCACTGCTGGACCCTTTTGGCTTTTTGCTGCCTCAATTTTTGTTGAAGGACTTAAAATTTCTGATGTTTTTGTTTCTTCAGTCCTCGGTTCTTCTGTTTTTTCTGTTGCTGGTACTTCGGCCATTTCTTCGATTTTTGGCACTGGAGTTGGTTCTTTAGCTTCGGTGGCCGAAGAGGTCTCACCAATAAACTCAGGCACTGTGGCCGGTTCAATATAACGTGGCCGGTGTGTGAGAACCTTTACCTTTTTCCTCTTCGGCGCTGGCTCGCTAGGAGCAGCTGAAGCAGTTTCCTTTGCAGAAGAAGTATTCTTTCTTTTTTGACCCCGCGTTGGATAATGGTAATCGAGGTAGACATACCCAATTGCATCAAATACTTGGTTGAGTCTCTTCTTCTTTCGGCCTCCGAAGGCCGCTGATAATGCAGTATCTTCGGCCTTTGAGTATACCCCAAGCAATTCGTCACTTATGGCCTCAATACTTTTCAACCAGTCATCATCTGGCTCAACGAACTTATCTCCGTATTTGAATGTGTATTTTAGCCTGACTAGTCCACCTTTGTCAGTCTCTTTAATGGCCTCCTCCGGCATTTCCCACTTTTCCACAAGTGGCCATACTCTGAAAGCAATGTGTTCTTGGACCAAATCCCTTGTTCCAATAAAAGAGCAAACAACGCTGAAGGCTCTCTGGCATTCTTCGGCTGCTTCATTCATTTCCACCTTTGACTTCCGGAGGCCGAAGCGTTGCCAGATAGGGCGCATAATAATACCCTTAATATCTTCACGTGATTCCAAATCATTTTTTACATAAAACCATTCCGTCATCCAGTCGCCGGACCACCTCTTTCGAAAGGTTGGCACAGGGCAGCTTGACCCGGACCGAGCGCCAAAGCTGTAGCAGCCGAAATTGTTGTGATACTGCTCTTTGCCCCAGGGTTTTGTCTCATACAATAGCTCATGTATGTTGCAGAAGCTTTTTGCATTAGGTTCCAAACCTTGGCTCCTCACGGCCCACACAAAGATGTTCATCCTTATGGTTGCTTCGGGGGTAAGTTGGTGAAGGTAGATTTCAAATATCTTCAGTACTTCCACGACAAAACTGCTCAAGGGAAATCGTAATCCAGCTTTTAAGAAGCTTCGGAATATCACGACTTCATTTTCCTCGGGAGTCGGACAAGTCTTCTCTCCTTCGTCAGCCCTCACAACATACAAGTCACGAAAATATCTGCCCCTCATATTGACAAGATGATTTTCTTTAATACTGGATTTACCAAAAACTGCATGGCTTGGTCGCCAAGGTCGATCTTCGGAATCTTCACCACCACTATCCACATCATAACTTTCACTGTCGCTAGTATCTTCAGATAAACCCTCCAAAATCTCCCTAGTAATCTTCTCTGTATTAGTCTTTGACATTGATTAAAGAAAGCCAAGATGCATCTCTTCAGAAAGGCTTAGCTTTGAAGCACCAATAGCTTTCTTATCTTCAGACATCTTCGCAAATGCTGAGAAAGCGCTCACGAAACCGAAGCTTAAAAATTTAAAACAAAGCAAGTGCTGTTGCGCGCAGGCTAAAAGTTGGGTGAGTAAAAGCAGATGGCAAGGGAGCGTGCCAAATAAGCTGGTGGTGAGCTCTTATTTATACACCTAGTGCGTTGAAAATTGGAGGGCCCCGCTTGTCAAAGACTGTTGCTATTCTAGCAAAGGGAAGGTGTTTTTTCGGACCTTCGGCTTAAAGCCTTCGTCCATATCACAATATGAATTTATCATTCCAGTAAATTAATATTGCGAGGGGCTACTGTTGGGGGCCTTTGGCTTCCGAAGGTCCTCAAAAACATGATTTGACAATGTTTTCCAAGTGAAATATGTGATCAGGTATCTTCGGAATTGGGCCACGAGTATACAAGAATATGGTCAAGACGAAGCTTGAATAGGACGGAAGGCGATCATGACGAAGGATAAGATGATCACGAAGCTATGCGCAGAAAAAGCTTCGGCATGACAGCGGAAAAGGGGAACCGACTTATATGATGAAAAGCCAAATTAGACCTCGAAGAATCACTATAGAGTTATTGATAAATGTAAGGGGCATTAATGTAATTCTCCACGGGCTGCGCCCTGTGCCTATAAATAGATGAACAGTACTCCCTGTACCTTTACTTTTCGCATCTACTTTTCGCATCACGCCTGTACCTTTACTTTTCGACAATATGAAGGTACATTTATAATCTGTTATTATGACCCTGATAATACAAAATAGAAATAAGTTGATGATAATATTCATATTATTATTCGTATTTCATGTATATATTCTTCTTCATCATACGTTGAACTTACGAAGGTCTTTTCCTTCATAACCTTCGTCCAGAATCCTTTATATCTGAAGGGGATATAATGTCTTGAAGGACGAAGGACTTTGACATTTAACATTTTTTATGTTGCCTTGTTCTTAACTCTTAGCATTTGAGAACAAGTCCTCAACACCGCCCGTCAGCGGAGTGGACAGGGCACATTAAATGCTGAGGCGGCACATCGCCTGCCAGTGGAGTGGGCAGGGCTCATTAAATGCTGAGGCGACACATCACCTGCCAGTTTGACATGCGACACGCCTTATATGCAATAAATGCAGAGGACATGCGGCCCAGAGGCCTTACGTCAGGCTCCGCCCGCTGGCTTAAGTCACGGGCAGCTGGCCACGTGGCAGCATCGGGTCTCCGCCTGAGCGGGGAGCAGAGGCGTAAGCGGTATGGTCCGGACACGTGTCGGCTCCGGACCCCCGCCTGACTTTGATCAAGGCCTGGGTATTATTTGTCCCAAAATCCCGAGACCTTGCTGTGAGTGGTCCGGACCGTGCACAGGGGGGTCCAGGACCTGTCCCAAGGGTCCGGGCATGCCTGTGGAGGTTCTGGACCTTACCCGGAGGTCCGGTCCGTACGTACAGGGGTCCGACACTTTCCCATGGGGGTCCAGACCCACTGTTGATATCCTAGAGTACATCGTCTTCTCTGGCGACATGGCGATCCGGGAGCCGTCCACATGGTGGGGTCGGGTGCTATTTACCACGCGACTAGAGGTAGCCGCATGGGCACCGTGCCTTCACACTGTAGTAAGGGGTACTCCTGTTTCAAGGTATCGACAATAACCAATAAAATGGAAAAAATTGTAGGAATATATAATTACATGAAATAGCTGGAGGAACTTTTCTGGTCACGATACTGTCGGTGTTTCGACCCCGGGGGGTCCCTGGACCGACGAGTAAATTGTCGCTGCGTGTCCTAGCCCAGATGGGTCGGCGCGAGACGGGACACAAAGGGGGAGAACAGTAAGGGGAAACCGCGGCCTTCGTGTTGTCCTGCGCCTAGGGCGGCTGGATGCGCTTGCAGTAGGGGGTTACAAGCGTTCGCGTGGGAGAGAGAGAGAGAGAGAGAGAGAGAGAGAGCGAGAGCCTTATGCGTCGGTCCGTTCTCCCGCGCGGCCAACCTCTTCGTATGATAGCCCTGGACCTTCCTTTTATAGGCGTAAGGAGAGGGTCCAGGTGTACAATGGGGGGGTGTAGCAATGTGCTAACGTGTCTAGCAGAGAGGAGCTAGAGCCCTAAGTACATAATGTCGTGGCAGTCGGAGAGGTTTTGGCGCCCTGTTCATGTGATGTCGTGGCCATCGAAGGAGCGCTGGAGCCCTGCGGAAGTACAGCTGTCGGGGCTGTCGGATCCTTGCTGACGTCTCCTTGCTGACGTAAAGGGGCTAGGAGCTGCCGTCGTCATGGAGCGTGCGGGGTGTCATCATTACTTGTTTACTGGGGCGAGCCAGATGGGACGCCGGTCTTGTTCCCCGTAGCCTGAGCTAGCTAGGGGCAGGGTAATGATGGCCCCCTGGCGACGTGGCCGGTCTAGACCCGAGTTTGGGCGAGGTGGCGATTCCTCCGAGGTCGAGGTTGAGTCCGAGCCCTGGGGTCGGGCGAGGCGGAGTTCGTCGTCTTCTAAGTCGTGGTTGAGTCTGAGCCCTGGGGTCGGGCGAGGCGAAGTCCATCTTCCGAGGCCGAGACGGGGGCCGAACCCTAGGGTCGGGCGAGGCGGAGCTTCCTATGTCGCCCGAGGCCGGACTTAGCCGCTGTCGACCTCACTCTGGCGAGTGGCACGACAGTCGGAGCAGGGCAGGCGGCGCTGTTTTCTTGTCAGGTCGGTCAGTGGAGCGGCGAAGTGACTGCGGTCACTTCGGCTCTGTCGACTGAGGAGCGCGCGTCAGGATAAGGTGTCAGGCGGTCCTTGCATTAAATGCTCCTACGATACGGTCAGTTGGTGTGGCGATTTGGCCAAGGTTGCTTCTCCGCGAAGCCTACCCGAGCTGAGCCTCAGGCGAGTTGGTGGTGCGTCCGTTGCTTGAGGGGACCCTCGGGCGAGGCGTGAATCTTCCGGGGTCGGCTGTCTTTGCCCGAGGTCGGGCTCGGGCGAGGCGGGATCGTGTCCCTTGAGCGGAGCCTTGGCCTAAATCACGCCCATCAGGCCTTCGCAGCTTTGTGCTGATGGGGTTTACCAGCTGAGATTAGGAGTCTTGGGGGTACCCCTAATTATGGTCCCCAACAGTAGCCCCCGAGCCTCAAAGGGAGTGTTGGCACTCGCTTGGAGGCTTTTGTCGCACTTTTTTGCAAGGGGACCGGCCTTTTTCGGTTGCATTTCGTTTCGGTGGGTGCGCGCGAGCGCACCCGCCGGGTGTAGCCCCCGAGGCCTCGGAGGAGTGTTTTGACTCCTTCGAGGTCTTAGTGCCTTTCGTGATGGCTCGGCCGGTTTGGTTGTTCCCTCATGCGAACTGGTCGTTGCCGGGGTTCTTAGTTAGGTCCCAAGTTCTCGGGCTGGTATGTTGACGCTGTCAACGGTTTGGCCGGAGCCGGGTTTACGAGAGCAGCCCCCGAGCCTCCGCACAGAGCGAGAGGACGGTCAAGGACAGACTCTGCTTTTTTCATACGCCCCTGCGTCGCCTTTCCGCAAGGAGGAGGGGGGGGGGGGGAAGCGCCATGTTGCCCTCGGAGGGCGCCGAACATGGTGTCTCCAGTGAGTTGCTAGCGGGTAATCCGAGTGGACGCCCATGCCCCATTCGTTAGGGGTCGGCTAGTGGCCCAAAGGCGCGCTCCAAAAGTACCTGCGGGTGATTTGCTGGACCCGGTCCCCTTTTGACGGGGTTCAAGGGCTCGATGCCTCCCTCTGGTGGGATTCCGTTACAAAATCATTCCCGTCGGTCTCGGAAATGTCCTAGGTTACCTCGGGAGCGTAGCCCGAGCCTTGGTTGTGTATCAAACATACCCAGGGTCATCCCTCGCTCTGCGTGCTCTGAGGCGGCTGTCGAACCCTTTGGGGGCCAGCCTATAAACCCCTGATCAGTAGTGGGCGCGGAGCCCAAGTGGCCTGAGGCGGCCGTTGAACCCTTCCGAGGGGCTAGCCTTCGAACCTCTGACTAGTAGTGGGCGCGGAGCCCGAGTGCTCTGAGGCAGCTGTTGAACCCTTCCGAGGGGCCAGCCTTCGAACCTCTGATCAGTAGGGGGGCTCGGGGCCCGCTTCCTTCGCGGAGAAGGATCCCTTTCGGAGTATCCCTTTTCCCGGTCCCTGTAGCAAGAGAGAGAGAAGGGAAGAGGAAAAGGATATGAAATTGAGCGACGTGGCGCACCTTTTTTGACGCGGTCATTATGACGGAGGTGAAGCGTCGCCCGCTTCGCCTGCCCTGCTGCTGAGTTAATGCGACAGGACGAGTGGTTTGCGGGGCAGCCGTTGTTCGTGCTCGAGCCGTTCGAGGAACGGAACACGGGCGCATCGTCTTCACGCCATGGGAGAGGGCTGTCTCTCTGTCCCAGGAGGGGACGTGAGCCTGTAGACGACTTGACCGCTGCTTCGGCCCGCCTGCCGCCACCATTACTGCCGGCCCACTTTTGGCCGTATCGACCGTCGCGCCTTCTCCCGCGGCTGACTGACCCGTGACCAATGTGCTTGGTTGGCACTGTTGGGTCATGCGCAGGGTCGCCTCGAGTCGCGACACCGGTCCCGCAGTCGAGAAGGCGCGGTACTGGCGCGAGTGGCGGTGCAGTTTCTTGCACGTAGTAACCGGCGCGCCGGTTACATGACGTGTGGGCCTGGGCCTCCATGCTGGACGTGTCGAAGTCGAAAGGGTGCGCCCCCTTGGTGTAGTTGCATGCCACCTGCATGGCGGTCCGTCCTTTCACCCGCTGGTCTGGGCGAAAGTGGAGGAGCGCTTGTAACCGCTGGGCAGTTACGCGTACCGCACTCGGCGGTTTGGCCTCTTCCGTCCTGGGCCAGCTTGCATGACGTGTGGGACCCAGCCCCCGTGTCGTAGGGGGAGGACCTTGGAGCGTGTTGGAGAAGACTCAGTCCGCGCCGACTGAGGACGCAAGTGGGGAGAGTTGCCTTTAAAAGGAGGGCGACCCCCTTGGACAGCAACCATGTCTTCGCACTCTCCTCCTGCATCGCGCCCTTCCACCTTCCGAGCCCCCGGATGGGGAGCGCTCGTGTTGCTTTCGTCTCGTCGTCGTCGGAGGAACGCAACTTCGCGGAAGTTGGTACCTTTCAGCCATCGTTCGGCTTCAAGGATTTTCGTCAGGCAGCCCTGCCGCCTTCCCCCACCAATGGGCAATTTGGTGGAGAGAAGCGAGCCGGGCTGCAGCCTCCGGCCCGCCCTCAGCTTCAAGGATTTTCGTCATCCGGGCTGAGGCGGAGGAGCACACCGAGTGGGAGGTTGCCTCCGCGTGGGTCGGTAACCCTTTTCTTCCCCCGGCGTTTGGGGGAGAAAGGCATCCTCCAGCCCCGCGGAGGCTTCCTTCAGCCATGCCGGGGAAGGCGAACTGCTGCTGCCTAGCCAGGGTGCAGCATTCCGTCCTCTGTCCTCGCTTTCGTGGCGAGGACGGGAGTGAGGACCTGTCGGTGCGCTTTGGGGCGCCCGGCGCCCGCTGGTGCGGTGTTGAGGTGGCAGCAGCTGGAGAAGGTTTCTCTGCCGACGAGATCGCCAACTCCGCCTGCACCCCTGGACCTCCGTCCCCCGGCTTGAATGGCTGGTTCTCGTCCTTCGTGGGCGAGAGCCTTTCCGTCGTAGCGTCTACCCGGAAGCCATTGCTGCAGCTGTCTTGCCGCCCGGGACGGAGGTCGATGTTGCTGTTGTCGGAGTGGGCGGCGGTGAGCCGCTTGGAGTTCGTCGTCCCACGGGCCTCCTGGTGTGGAGGTTGTTCGTACCCGCGGGAACGGAACCAGAGTCCCGTTTGTAATGGCACCTTGAGTGCCGGTGTCTGTTCATTGTGGCTGTCGGGGCCTGAACATGTAGGTATTTTTGGGTGTAATACCATATTTTTTCCTCATTTCGAGCACTAGGACTCGCCTGTCGGCTAACTGAACCGCTTAACCAAGTGTGAGTTGCTCTGTGCAGAAGGTGACGAGTGAGGTATCCGTATCCCGGAGGCGTAGGAATCCCTCGGCTCGGTCGGCCTTGCTGCCCGAGGCTTCACTTGCTTAGTCAAAGAAACCCTCGGCCGCTCTGCGGTGAGCCGGGGCCGAGGGCAGCGGTGTCAGCGTGGACAGAGGCGGAGTTGGCTCGAAAAAGGAAGCTTCGTCGGCCGGGGCCTGGCCGGGTCGTCCACTGGCGGGACCAATGCCGGAGTCAAGTTGTCGAGGCCACGAGCCAGGCTGGTGTCCTCGGGGGACAGCTGGATGAGGCTTCGGGGCGGCCGGCCGAGCCGTCTGCTCGGGCCGGGTTCCTGGAGGAGACCCTGGCGGCGATGGCCTGGGCGTGGTGCTGACGTCATCCCTCGGAGCGGAGATCCTCCGACCGCGTTGCCGTCCGAGGCTCGGTCGGACTTCGCCGATGGTGGAGTTGACGCCGAGGGTGCTGCTGCTCCCCCTCCATTGACGTCTGAGCCTGCAGGATCGGTTCGCCTATAGTATGCATATGTTTTTTTGCGGCCGCCGAGGCCCAAACATACTGTCGTCGCGTTGTAAAGCTGCGTTTCTTTTCCTCTTGTTTCGAGTATCAGGACTTATTTGTCGGTAACAGAATTGTTTGTCCGAGCGAGAGTTACTTTTCACGGAAGGTGATGAGTGAGGTATCCGTATCCTGGGGGCGTAGGAGTTCCTCGGCTCGGTCGGCCTTGCCGCTTACGTGTACTCTTACTCATCCGTAGGATTCTGCTATCGATATAGTCGAGAAGGCACGAAAAATCGTTTCGGCAGAAAAGTTTTCGAGCATTAAGACTTGTTCGGTCAGCAGGATCGCTCATCCGAACGTGAGTTGCTTCTCGCAGAAGGTGATGAGTGAGGTATCCGTATCCTGGAGGCGTAGGAGTCCCTCGGCTCGGTCGGCCTTGCCTGCTTACGTGTACTCCACCGTTTTCATGATCCCACTACCAAAGTAGTCGAAAAGCACGAAAGGTATTCTGGCAGAAAGACTTTTTCCGAGGAAAATTTTGACACGGAGGGGGTTCCCCCCTTCTAGCCCCCGAGGGAGGGTCGGGCTTTACTGAGGCAAGACTGACCCTTCCTTGATGGTTAGACTTTGTATGTAAACGAGGTGTATGAACGACTTGAAAACATTTTAAGGGTAGAAGCGACGTAGCTGTCGGATGTTCCAAGCGCTGCTGTAGACCTCGCCTTGACTATTGGCTAGCTTGTATGTTCCGGGCTTCAAAACCTTGGCGATGACGAACGGCCCTTCCCAGGGAGGCGTGAGCTTGTGCCGCCCTCGGGCATCTTGTCGTAGTCGAAGCACCAAGTCGCCCACCTGGAGGTCTCGGGACCGAACCCCTCGGGCGTGGTAGCGTCGCAGGGACTGCTGATACCACGCCGAGTGTAGTAAGGCCATGTCCCGAGCCTCTTCCAGCTGGTCTAGTGAGTCTTCTCGGTTGGTCTGGTTGCGTCGGTCGTCGTAGGCCCTCGTCCTTGGGGAACTGTATTCTAAGTCTGTGGGCAAGATGGCCTCGGCCCCATAGACTAGAAAGAACGGTGTGAAACCCGTGGCTCGACTTGGCGTCGTCCTCAGGCTCCAGACCACCAAGGGGAGTTCCTTCATCCATCGCCTGCCGAACTTGTGGAGGTCGTTGTAGATCCTCGGCTTGAGTCCTTGCATAATCATGCCGTTGGCACGTTCTACCTGCCCATTCGTCATGGGGTGTGCCACGGCGGCCCAGTCCACCCGGATGTGGTGATCCTCGCAGAAGTCCAGGAACTTTCTGCCGGTGAACTGGGTGCCGTTGTCAGTGATGATGGAGTTCGGGACCCCGAAGCGATGGATGATGTTGGTGAAGAATGCCACCGCCTATTTGGACCTGATGCTGTTTAGGGGTCAGACCTCGATCCAGTTGGAGAATTTGTCGATGGTGACCAGTAGGTGCGTGTAGCCCCCGGGTGCCTTCTGCAAGGGACCGATGAGGTCCAGACCCCACACAGCAAACGACCAAGTGATGGGTATTATTTGCAGAGCCTGAGCAGGTAGGTGCGTCTGCCTTGCGTAGAATTGACACCCTTGGCAGGTGCGGACAATTCTAGTGGCGTCGGCCACCGCGGTCAGCCAGTAGAAACCTTGTCGGAAAGCGTTTCCAACAAGGGCTCGAGGCGCTGCGTGATGACCGAGCCCCCGAGTGTATTTCTTGTAAGAGCTCCTGGCCTTCGGCGATGGATATGCATCGCTGGAGGATGCCGGAGGGGCTGTGGTGGTAGAGCTCCTTCCCGTCACCTAGCAAGACGAATGACTTGGCGTGCCGCGCCAGTCACCGAGCTTCGGCTCTGTCGAGGGGTAGCTCTCCTCGGTGAAGATATTGCAGGTATGGGGTCTACCAGTTTCGATTAGGCGTGACCCCATTCCGCTCTTCCTCGATGCGCAGAGCCTCACCCTCAAGGGCCGAGGGTGCCTCGGGCTGAGCCGAGGGTGCCTCGGGCTGAGCTGAGGGTGCCTTGGGCTGAGCTGAGGGCGCCTCGAAAGGGCCGAGACCTTCTCGGGCTCGAGCGTGTCGTCGGTCTTGACTGAGGGTCGATGTAGGTCCCAGGAGAAGATGTTCGGGGGAACCGTTGTTCGCGCCGAAGCTATCTTTGCCAGCTCGTCCGCAGTCTCGTTGTACCGCCGGGCGACGTGGTTGACCTTGAGCCCGTAGAACTTGTCCTCCAGGCGCCGAATCTCGTCGCAGTAGGCTTCCATCTTCGGGTCGCGGCAATGGGAGTTCTTCATGACTTGGTCGATGACAAGCTGCGAGTCGCCGCGAGCGTTGAGGCGTCGGACCCCTAGCTCGATGGCGATGCGCAACCCGTTAACCAGAGCCTCATACTCGGCCACATTGTTGGACGCCGAGAAATGGAGGCGCAGCACGTAGCGGAGGTGCTTCCCAAGGGGCGAGATGAAGAGCAGGCCCGCGCCTGCCCCTGTTTTCATCAGCGACCCATCAAAAAACATGGTCCAGAGTTCCGGTTGGATCGAAGCTGCCGGGAGCTAGGTGTTGACACATTCAGCTACAAAGTCCGCCAAGACTTGGGACTTGATGGCCTTCCGAGGGGCGAACGAGATTGTCTCGCCCATGATTTCCACCGCCCACTTTGCAATCCTACCCAAGGCCTCTCGGCACTGGATGATCTCCCCCAGGGGGAAGGATGACACCACAGTCACCGGATGAGACTCGAAGTAGTGTCGCAACTTCCGCCGCGTCAGAATCACCATGTACAACAGCTTCTAAATTTGTGGGTAGCGGATCTTGGTCTCAGATAGTACCTCACTGATGAAGTAGACCGGCCTCTGGACGAGCAATGCATGCCCTTCTTCTCATCTTTCGACCACGATCGCGACGCTGACCACCTGAGTGGTAGCGGCGACGTAGATCAAGAGGGCTTCTCCGGCAGCGGGAGGCACCAGGATGGGTGCGTTCATAAGGAGCGCCTTCAGGTTCTCGAGGGATTCCTCGGCCTCGGGGGTCCAAGTGAAGCACTCGGTCTTTCTTAAGAGGTGGTACAGAGGTAGGCCTCTTTCGCTGAGGCGCGAGATGAAGCGGCTCAGAGCCGCAAGGCATCCCATGACCCTCTGTACGCCTTTCAAGTCCTTGATAAGCCCCATGTCGGTGATGGCCACGATTTTCTCCGGGTTGGCCTCGATGCCCCGCTCGGAGATGATGAACCCCAAGAGCATGCCTCGGGGGACTCCGAAGACGCACTTCTCGGGATTGAGTTTTACGCCTTACGCCTTGAGACACTTGAATGTCGTTTCAAGGTAGGAGAGGTGGTTGGAGGCTTTCCTCGTCTTGACTACGATGTCATCGACGTAAGCCTCGACGGTCCGACCAATGTGCTCTCCGAACACGTGGTTCATGCACCTTTGGTACGTCGCACCTGCATTCCTGAAACCAAATGGCATAGTAACGTAGCAGTACATGCCAAAAGATGTGATGAAAGAAGTCGCGAGCTAGTCGGACTCTTTCATCCTGATTTGGTGATACCCTGAGTAGGCATCAAGGAAAGACAGGGTTTCGCACCCAGCAGTGGAATCCACGATTTGATCGATGCGAGGCAGAGGGTAGGGAACCTTCAGACATGCTTTCTTTAGACCACTGTAGTCTACACACATCCGCCATTTCCCTCCTTTATTTCTCACAAGCACAGGGTTGGCAAGCCATTCGGGATGGAATACCTCTTTGATGAACCCCGCGGCCATCAGCTTGTGGATCTCCTCGCCTATGGCTCTGCGCTTTTCTTCGTTGAATCGGCGCAGAGGCTGCTTCACGGGTCGGGCTCCAGCTCGGATATCCAGCGAGTGCTCAGCGACATCCCTCGGTATGCCAGGCATGTCCGAGGGACTCCGCGCAAAGACTTCGGCGTTCACACGGAGAAAGTCGACGAGCACTGCTTCCTATTTGGGGTCGAGCTCGGAGCCGATCTGGATCTGCTTGGAGGCGTCGTTGCTGGGGTCGAGAGGGACGGTCTTAACCGTCTCTGCTGGCTCGAAGTTGCCGGCGTGGCGCTTCGCATCTGGTGCCTCTTTGGAGAGGCTCTCCAGGTCGGCGATGAGGGCCTCAGATTCGGCGAGGGCCTCGGCGTACTCCATGCACTCCACGTCGCATTCGTACGCGTGTCGGTACGTGGGGCCGACGGTGATGACACCGTTGGGGCCCGACATTTTGAGCTTGAGGTAGGTGTAGTTGGGGACGGCCATGAACTTGGCATAGCATGGCCTCCCTAGTACTGCGTGGTAGGTTCCTCGGAACCCGACCACCTCAAACGTGAGGGTTTCCCTTCGGAAGTTGGAGGGAGTCCCGAAGCAGACGGGCAGATCGAGTTGTCCGAGGGGTTGGATGCGTTTCCCGGGGATGATCCCGTGAAAAGGCGTCGCGCTGGCCCGGATCGAGGACAGATCGATCTGCAGGAGCCCGAGGGTCTCGGCGTAGATGATGTTGAGGCTGCTGCCTCCGTCCATGAGGACCTTGGTGAGCCTGACGTTGCCGATGACGGGGTCGACAACGAGCGGATATTTCCCCGGGCTCGGCATGCGGTCGGGGTGGTCGCCCTGGTCGAAGGTGATGGGCTTGTCGGACCAGTCTAGGTAGACTGGCGCCGCCACCTTTACCGAGCAGACCTCCCGACGCTCTTGCTTGTGGTGCCGAGCCGAGGCGTTCGCCACTTGCCCACCGTAGATCATGAAGCAGTCGCGGACCTCGGGGAACTCCTCTGCTTTGTGATCCTCCTTCTTGTCGTTGTTGTGGGCCCTGCCACCTTCTGCAGGTGGCCCGGCCTTGTGAAAGTGGCACCGAAGCATGACACACTCCTCAAGGGTGTGCTTGACAGGCCCCTGATGATAGGGGCACGACTCCTTGAGCATCTTATCAAAGAGATTGGCACCTCCAGGAGGTTTCCGAGGGTTCTTGTACTCAGCGACGGCGACAAGGTCCGTGTCGGCGGCGTCGCGTTTCGCTTGCGACTTCTTCTTGTTCTTCTTCTTGGTGCCGCGCTGAGCGGATGCCTCGGGGACGTCTTCCGGCTGGCGGCCCTGGGGCTGCTTGTCCTTCCGGAAGATGGCCTCAACCGTCTCCTGGCCAGAGGCGAACTTGGTGGCGATGTCCATCAGCTCGCTCGCCCTGGTGGGGGTCTTGCGACCCAGCTTGCTCACCAGGTCGCGGCAGGTGGTGCCGGCGAGGAACGCGCCGATGACGTCCGAGTCGGTGACGTTGGGCAGCTCGGTGCGCTGCTTCGAGAATCGACGGATGTAGTCCCGGAGAGACTCTCCCGGCTGCTGGCGGCAGCTTCGGAGATCCCAGGAGTTCCCAGGGCGCACGTACGTCCCCTAGAAGTTGCCGGCGAAGGCTTGGACCAGGTCGTCCCAGTTGGAGATCTGCCCCGGAGGCAGATGCTCCAGCCAGGCTCGAGCGGTGTCGGAGAGGAACAGGGGGAGGTTGCGGATGATGAGGTTGTCATCGTCCGTTCCACCCAACTGGCAGGCCAGTCGGTAGTCCACGAGCCACAGTTCCGGCCTCGTCTCCCCCGAGTACTTTGTGATGGTAGCCGGGGTTCGGAAACGGGTCAGGAACGGCGCCCGTCGTATGGCCCGGCTGAAAGCCTGCGGACCGGGTGGTTCGGGCGAGGGGCTCCGACCCTCCCCGCTGCCGTAGCGTCCCCCACGCCTGGGGTGGTAGCCTCGGCGCACCCTCTCGTCGAGGTGGGCTCGACGGTCGCGGTGGTGGTGCTCGTTGCCGAGGCAACCCGGGGCCGCAGGCGCCGTGTTGCGCGTGCACCCGGTGTGGACTGAGGCTTCCCGCACGAATCGGGAAGTCGCGGCGCGATGCTCCGAGGGGTACCCCTGCCTTCGGGAGGCAGAGCTTTCGGCCCCTCGGACCGCGGCATCCTCCAGGAGATTCTTGAGCTCTCCCTAGATACGCCGCCCTTCGGTGGTCGATGGTTCCGGCATCGCGTGGAGTAGTATTGCTGCTGCAGCCTGCAGCCAGGTTCTGGCCGACCCCACTGGAAGCCAGTGGCGGCCTTGCCCTGACGTCGTCGGCAATGCGGTGCTGGATGCCCTGGGGTAGATGATGCGCTTCTCCGGCCAGAGCTTGGCCTGCCCATTCCTGCTCGATGTTCCGCCAGAACTACTCAAGTGTTCCTGCTCCCTCGTCGAGCCTGGCCTGCATCTCGCGGATTTGCTCGAGTTGTGCGTCCTGACCCCCCGCAGGGACTGGGACCACAGCTAGCTCCCGAAGGATGTCAACGCGAGGCGCAGGCCTAGGGGGATCGCCGTTTTCCGACATACCAAGATGGTTGCCTTCGTCGGGACCCCCTAGATCGACGTGGAAACATTCACGACTTGGGCCGCAGTCCTCGTCGCCGAAGCTGCAGCTACCATCGGAACAATCGGAGAGGCAGTAGTCGCATGCGGTCATGAAGTCCCGCATGGCACTGGGGTTACCGAGCCCGAAGAAATCCCAACAAAAGTCGGGCTCATCATCTTCCTTGGAACCCAAGGGTCCGTAGGTCGAGACGGCCGTCAGTCTGTCCCAGGGCGACCGCATATGGTACCCCGGAGGGTTGGTACATGCCTCTATGAAGGCTTCCACCGAAGCGAGGTCGCTTGGTGGGTCGAAGCTGAATCCAAAAGGCACGAGATGGGAATCGGTCAGTACCTCTTGGTCAACGGGCAGTGACGAAGTCGCATCAGGGGCGGACTGCATCGCTGTCTCAGGTACGAGGGCGACGCCCAGCAAGTCCTTCGCGAGCGTGCTGGCGTCGTTCATTTGCTTGGGGTTGGCGTGTTGCGGGGAAACGACGCTCGTCTTCGTCTCAGACGCAAGGTCGAAGCCCGACGTGTCCCCCGCTGGGGCGCCGGCGTCGTCGACTTGCTTGATAGCCGATGAGGTGACGCCTCCTGCTTGGCCATGGTTGCCCCGCCTCCTCCTCCATCGGTGGGGGAGGTGACGGGACAAACCCGGATGTTGTTCTTCCGCCATGTGGCGAAGACATCGTTGATTCCGCCACCGGCGGGCGGGTTGACGGCCGCCATTGTCGCTGTCGCGCGACGGAGGAAGGAGTATCATGTCGTAGCTGCCGTCGAGGGACATGAACTCAAGACTCCCGAAATGGAGCATCGTCCCGGGTTGGAAAGGTTGCTGGAGACTACCCATCTGGAGCTTGACGGGAAGCTGTTCGTCAACATGCAGCAGGCCCCTACCTGGCGCGCCAACTGTCGGCGTTTCGACCCCGAGGGGTCCCTGGACCGACGAGTAAATTGTCGCTGCGTGTCCCAGCCTAGATGGGTCGGCGCGAGACGGGACACAAAGGGGGGAGAATAGTAAGGGGAAACCGCGACCTTTGTGTTGTCCTGCGCCTAGGGCGGTTGGATGCGCTTGCAGTAGGGGGTTACAAGCGTTCACGTGGGAGAAAGAGAGAGAGAGAGAGCCTTATGCGTCGGCCCGTTCTCCCGCGTGGCCAACCTCTTCGTATGAGAGCCCTGGACCTTCCTTTTATAGGCGTAAGGAGAGGGTCCAGGTGTACAATGGGGGGTGTAGCAATGTGCTAACGTGTCTAGCAGAGAGGAGCTAGAGCCCTAAGTACATGCCGTCGTGGCAGTCGGAGAGGTTTTGGCGCCCTGTTCATGTGATGTCGTGGCCGTCGGAGGAGCGCTGGAGCCCTGCGGAAGTACAGATGTCGGGGCTGTCGGATCCTTGCTGACGTCTCCTTGCTGACGTAAAGGGGCTGGGAGCTGCCGTCATCATGGAGCGTGCGGGTGTCATCATTACTTGTTTACTGGGGCGAGCCAGATGGGACGCCGGTCTTGTTCCCCGTAGCTTGAGCTAGCTAGGGGCAGGGTAATGATGGCCCCCCTAGCGACGTGGCCGCTCCGGACCCGAGTTTGGGTGAGGTGGCGATTCCTCCGAGGTCGAGGTTGAGTCTGAGCCCTGGGGTCGGGCGAGGCAGAGTTCATCGTCTTCTAAGTCGTGGTTGAGTCTGAGCCCTGGGGTTGGGCGAGGCGAAGTCCATCTTCCGAGGCCGAGACGGGGGCCGAACCCTGGGGTCGGGCGAGGCGGAGCTTCCTATATCGCCCGAGGCCGGACTTAGCCGCTGTCGACCTCACTCTGGCGAGTGGCACGACAGTCGGAGCGGGGCAGGCGGCGCTGTTTTCTTGTCAGGTCGGTCAGTGGAGCGGCGAAGTGACTGCGGTCACTTTGGCTCTGTCGACTGAAGAGCGTGTGTCAGGATAAGGTGTCAGGCGGTCCTTGCATTAAATGCTCCTGCGATATAGTCGGTTGGTGTGGCGATTTGGCCAAGGTTGCTTCTCCGCGAAGCCTACCCGAGCTGAGCCTCGGGCGTGTCGATGGTGCGTCCGTTGCTTGAGGGGACCCTCGGGCGAGGCTTGAATCTTCCGGGGTCGGCTGTCTTTGCCCGAGGTCGGGCTTGGGCGAGGCGGGATCGTGTCCCTTGAGCGGAGCCTTGGCCTGAATCGCGCCCATCAGGCCTTCGCAGCTTTGTGCTGATGGGGTTTACCAGCTGAGATTAGGAGTCTTGGGGGTACCCCTAATTATGGTCCCCGACAGATACAAACACTGAGATGTTCTATAATCTTGCTTAGAAGGGAGGATCATACATAAAAACATCGTATTTGCTCGACATTCCTTAATTAGTAATGAGGGTACCGTCTTCCTACTAGAGTTGATAGGCGCCCAACCGGAGTACTTTTGAGATAATGTAAGGGCCCTCCTAAAGGGTTGATAACTAGTGTTTGTCTTTCAGATTTGAATATTTCTCAACACCAGGTCCCCTACAAGAAATTTTTAATCTCGAACATTTCTAGAGTGATATTTTCACATGGCTTGTTGATATCGTGTTGATTGCACAGTCATTGAGTCTCTTCTATGAGCTGAGTTATCTCCTTTTTTTATTAATTTTTGTATGTCTTCTTCGAAACTATGCAACTTTTTCTTGATGGGCTTCAAGGTAGGGCTTACATTAAGTGTATGCTTGACTAGTTCCCTCGAGACTCCTAGCATGTTAGACAGGTTCTAAGCAAAAATATCTTAGTTGTCCTAGAGGAAACAAGCGAGCATAGTTCCCATTTTGGATTCAGGTTGGTCCCAATGTGAGTGACCTTAGCTATGTCCATCGGGTCATTGTATTTGCTAGGTTAGGGAGGACTCTGCCTGTAGGTTGGCAATCTTTTTTGGTGGGGATGAGAGCTCTTCTATTGTTCCTCTACTTGAGGGGTGTAATGCTAGGGCCAATTGGAGGTTGTCACACTTTGCATGTATGACTTGGGACTTAGCTAGGCTGCATCCCTCCTTGGTGTAGTCGTAGGACTTATTAACTTTCCATTGATAGAAATCACTCACTTAGGTCTCGACATTTTGAGGACTAAGTAGGTGTAGTGAGGTATCACCATAAATTTTGTGAGTCCCGGTCTCCCTATAATGGCATGATGAGCTGCATCAATGTCGACTACCTCGAAGTGTAGGGACTTGATGCGGAAGTTAGCCTTGGTACCAAACATAATTGATGAGTTATCTGTCCTAATGGCATGTTTGACCGCCCAGGGATGATGTCATAGAAGGGGCAAGACTCGACCCGAAAGCTTTTGTTGTCAAGCCCATTTTGTTGAAAGTTTTGTCAAATATGATGTTGAGGCCGCTTCCTCCATCTATGAGGACTCAGTGTAGTCTTGCATCTCCCACTGCAGGGGATAATGCCTTTATTGTGGAACATGATCGGGGTGATCTACCCTATCAAAAGTGATAGGAATCTCTGACCACCATAGGAACTTAGGTGTGGTGGGCTCTACTGTGAAGACACATCAGGCTTCCAAATTTTGCTTTTTATTGATCTCGTATGATTCTAGGCCCCCAATGATGTACATGATGTCTTGATTTGGTTGTGGGAAAATTTCCCTAGTCGCTTCTTTTGAGTCACCTTTGCTAGTCTTGTTGCCTTCTTGTTTGGGCAAATCTGGGCACAACTCTTTCAATAGTCTTTGTGTGAATTGTCGTATGTGTTGGTATTCTTGTGTAGTATGATTTCCCTAATACATGTTCCATCCATCATGGATTTATACCTAGCATTGTGCTCGTCCCGAGTAGGTTGCTTGCCATCTTAGTATGGCCGAGTTCCACACTCTACCATATTGACCCTTCGATCGTAGTGACACTTTTGGCCTTTGTCTTGCTCTATCCTTTGTTCAAAGTTTCTTGTGTGTTTTGTTGAAGGGGTCGTTTGGAGTGTCACCTCTTTGTTAGCCACCTAAAACAAGGTCGAAAGAGTTGTCAGTGTCTTGTGGATTAACATCTAAGGCAACTCCCTGTTTCTGAGGCCCTTGTAGAAGACATAAACTATAGTCTTCTTAGGCATGCGTGATACATCAGTCTTGAGATCGTGCCATCTATTGATGTAGATTTAGAGGCTCTCATCCTCCTTCTGTGTAATCTGTTCAAGATCGTATTGTGACTTTTGTTGAGTCAAGCTAAAGTTAATAATAAAAATATGTTTGAGATGCTACCAAGAGTCGGTAGGGTTGGATGAAATATTAGTTTGCCATTTGCGGGTGCTAGCACTAAGGCACATGGGTAAATAATTTCCATGACTGTTGAGTCCCCTCCTGTGGCTATAACAGAGAGTTGGTACACTCCTAGCCAATCTGTGGGGTTTGTGCGTCCATCATAGGTTTCAAAGGTGGGAGGCTTAAAGTTCTTAGGCCAACTGCCTCAGATAATCGACCCTGTTAATGTCTTAATTATGGAATTGATGAGCATAGTTGGTACCTAGTCAGACCGAGAATGAGAGTGGGTCTCATATTAGGAATCTTCTGTGTTGTACCTATCATGGAGGTCGTGTGGTCGTCTGGGATGCCTCCCCTTATTTGGTTGTACGAGCCAACACAATTACTCCCTTCGCATGAGGACTTGACTTGTCTAGCGGGTTGCAAGGGAGGTCTCTAATGTAGCGGGTTGATACGAGCCAAGTCTTCTCTTTGATGACTCTATGTATCCTCTGCATGTTCTACATCAGGGGTCTCTAGTGTCGACTCAAACCTTTCTTGATTGGACGCTGGGGCTGTGTCTGTCACGACACATACCAAGGCGCATGACATCATATTTGGAATCTTTTGAAGGCTTTTATGAGCCTAGAGGTTGTCCTATGGCAACAATGAGGTGATCCCATCTAACAAGAATTTTATTGTGACAAGTTATTGTACCGGGTGGCATAGACATGTTGTCCATGAAATTTGACCTTCTCGATTTTATCGTGGGCTTCCCATTCTCTTAGGTGTAGATCTTCTCAAACTCACTGCCTTCTTGTCTCTGAGCCTCCTTCATCCTCTAAGGGAGGGTGATCTTCATGTTCTCTATTTGTCACAAGCACGAGCCAAAATCCTGCGAACTCGGAGCCCGAGTCTGGGCTTATGTCCTTGTTAGAGTCTGACATGTATCTTAGTCCTGCTAGTTGCACTATCTCAGAGATCGAATCTAATGAGTCTGATGTCTCTGAGGTAGGTGTGACCAGATTGCCAAGCTTTAACCTGAGTTGTCCCATCACATCATTGACAAAGTACAATGATCCAAATGAGATGGCATCGATTGCTAGTACGTTCAGGATGTGCCTAAGGTTCCTAGACGCATCGCTAATGAACTTGATACTCCTATAGTTAATCTTATGTCCTTGCATGAAAGTGATCGCTATCTGATCTACTTTGATCAACATGACCCGTACCTAGTGCGCTAATTACCGTGGATTTCTCGATAGTGTTGGTGATTTTATGAGTGGTGGTGTGGGGGACAGATATCCTCAGGTCCACTAGAAGGTTAGAAGGCCTCGCAGATGGTTTTGGGCTTACTATCTCGCAAGGCCATCCCTTCATGGGCCAGGGGAGAACTGCTGGCGGAATGGGCCGACGCAAGGAATGAACAAGCGCGTGCCAAGGCAGTTCGCGCGGTTTTGAGCATTATCTGAAGCTCTGATCCGATTCTCCCGCGCGACCACCTTGGACATCGGAACTAAGTGAGAGTAAGTCGGCAAGATTGTAGGAAGATAAGTTCGGTCGGTTCACTATTACTTAGGCATGCAACGTTATCGTACACATATGTAAATGCCCCACGGTCGGATATATAAGGCCCAGGGGCACCCCATCAAAAGACGGGTCATTCATCAGCCATCTACTCCATTCTCTAGCATCCTGCATACTAGAGAATCCTCCTATAACCCATCACATAAAGATCCACACCAGGAAGTAGGGTATTACGCCTCTCCAAGTGGCCTGAACCTGTAGAAAATTGTCTACCGTCTCTCGTGCGCTTAGCACAAACCATCGAGCTACAGTCAGCAACACCGTCCTACCCAAAAGCACCTCGAGGGGTAACCTCGGGTGCACGGTCAGGTCCTAAACACTGACAGCTAGCGTGCCAGGTAGGGGGTGTGTCGCTGATCCAAGCTAGGTCAATGGCCATCATTTTCCAACACAAGATTGCTCTCCGCCCTGGATCCATGTTCTGCTTCGGTACCATCTCGTTCGTGGTAGACGAAGAAGGAATTCTTCATCGTATAGCGGATCCACTGGAGAAGAAGCCTTCCTCGAAAATCTCCGAAAAAGCTGGAACGAGGTAGCAAATAGCGCAACCTCCAGTGCCCTGGGCGAAGACTACCTCCTGCAAGTCAGGAGCAAAGAGTTCATTTACCCAAAGAACCCCGTTGTCCACCTCGTCCACGGAAGAGTGGACACGGATTACGAGGAAAAAAAGAAGCAAACGGGATAGAGGCCCGTCAAGCTGCTCTTCTGGCGCCTTCGCCCTCAAAGGAGGACAGAAAAAAGCTTGTGACCACAGCAACTCCTTTCTACCCTGATGTCCTCTTCATCGGGGGAAGAGTGGAATCATCTCCCATCTCCGATGACGAGCCAACCATGCCTGGGGAAGAACCTCCTCAGTGAGAAGCTCACCGATGGAGGAACCAACGCCGAAATATTCGGAGACATCATGAAGTAGGGGAATGGGACCCGGCGTAGCCTGTATCCCGAGATGAAATTTCGGAGGTGGGAAAACTCCTGACGAACGAGTCTTCAGAGAGAGGAGGAACTCTCGCCGTCGTGATCGTCGGTAGGCTCAAGAGCAAGCTGAGCAGGATGCGAGGCAACGCCGAGAGAACCCTCTCTTCGCGCGAAACCTGAACCCTGACTTCACCCGAGCCATGAACAAACCAAGTGAGGTCGGTGGAGTATTGGCTCAGATAGCCGATGGCCTCCCCCGGACTCCAGACGCTGAAGGCTATCAGCGATTGTTCACTCAGGCGGCTAATCATCTTCTACCCCTCGCTCATCCCCCGAGCGACCTACGACACGTCATCAACAGTCGGCGGGATGCACGGAGCTCCATCAACGCTTCACGTGAACGACAACATGAGAATGAGATACGGCGCCGGGAGGAGTACGATCGGGATCATGGCGTCCCAGCATGAAGTCAGGCCACTAGAGTTGAGTCAGCAACGACTTCTACTGGTGGCACAACCCAGGGACGGTTGAGATAGCACATCGACAACTCCCCTCCCTAGGACCGGCACCACAGTCGTCGACAGGAAGACACGTGTGGGGTATCTACGCTCACTCCACGTCTTAGGGCCATTCAATGGCCCCAAACTTCAAGGTCTCCAACGTCGACAAATACGAGCCTAAGCAGGACCCGGGAGGCTAGTTGGCCGTCTATACAACTGCTGCCCAGGCCACTGGGGCAACTGAAGATGTGATGACTGCATATTTATCCATCGTCCTCGGGCAAGACGCATTGCAATGGCTGCGACATCTACCGCGGCACTGCATCGACGATTGGAGCGACTTCAGTCGGCATTTTATCGACAACTTCCAATCCCTCCCCGACAAGCCGGCGCAGCCGTGGGACCTCAAATCCATCAGGCGCTGAGGGGATGAGACTCTTCGGTCGTACCTCAAGAGGTTTTAGACCATGAGAAATCGCATCCTTGAGGTCGCTGAAGCAGCAGTGATCGAGGACTTCTACCGGGGATCCAATGACTCGGCTTTCGTTTGAGCCATACTGCAAAAGGCGCCAACCACTTCCGAGCAGCTGTTCAGGGAGGCGGACCTCTACATCACCACCGACGAATGGGCTCAGGACCTCATTGGGGGAGCGAAGCCTGCTCCATCTGCACCACGGCGTGAAGCAAACCAGCAGACCGACAAGCGCTGGGAGAAGAGGCCTCGTGAAGAGGTCCATGCCATCGGACCACCCGTCTCTCGTGCCCGAGGTGCGCCCCGTGGAGGAGAGCGGACACTAGACAACATCCTCGATGCCTAGTGCCTGTATCACATGGATATGCGTCACACCTTGCGGAACTGCAGAGACTTCAAGCATTCCATCGGGAATGGCCAACCCTTCCAACCTCTACCACCTCCCCCACCGCGAGGAGGGCCCGGTGAACCTCGACGACCTCAGCAGAAGGAAGAGGGAGGAGGTGGAGCATTTCCGCGCGTCGACGAAGAGGTCAACGTCATCTTCGGAGGACACGGGTCACAAGAAAACAAAAGGCAACAGAAGCTTAACGACAGACAGATACTGGTGGCAACCACTAGTGCTCCCGCCCCCTATCGGTGGTCAGAACACCCGATCACCTTTACCTGGGTGGATCAATGGCTCAACTTCGATCATCCGGGCAAGTACCCGCTCCTCGTCGATCCGGTGATCTGAGAGAGTAGGGTAAAGAAAGTATTGGTGGATGGGGGAAGCAGCATCAATGTCACCTTCCCCCGAACACTCTTTGGCTTGGGAGTTGCACTCAAAGAGCTCAATGAGTCGGACGCTCCTTTCTTCGGCATTGTGCCGACCGAAGGAGAATACACGCTTGGACACATCTACATGCCTATTACCTTTGGAACTCCGGAAAACTACAGAACCGAGTTCTTGAGGTTTGAGGTGGCAAGCTTCAACTGCGTATACAATGCCATCATCGGTAGGCCAGGATTGGCGAAATTCATGGCCATTCCGCACTATTCGTACATGATATTGAAGATGCCAGGACCACAAGGGATCATCACTGTGCGTGCCGACTTCCAAGGCATCGCAGAATGTTTCCGAGTAGCCATTCAGGCGGCCCTCACTACCAAACCACCGACGACTTCTTCCGCAGAGGCAAACTCAAAGCATGAGGAAGATTTCGCGATACCTGCGAACGAAGCTCAAGCCGTGACCTCTATGCGGCCAACTGAGGAGACGAAAAGAATCAACCTTGGATTCGCTGATGAACGCAAGACTGCCATCATCATCTCTAGCCTGGACGACAAATAGGAAGGCGCGCTCGTCTAGTTCCTGCAAGATAACCGAGACATATTCGCATGGCAGCCTACGGATATGCCGGGAGTCCCAAGAGAACTGGCCGAGCACAAATTGAAGGTTTATCCCCAAGCAAGGCCGATCCGACAAAACTGCGTTGTTTCACGCCTGACAAGAGAGAGGCTATACGCGCCGAGCTAGCTCGCTTAGTCGCAGTAGGGTTCATTAGAGAAGTACTGCATCCAGATTGGCTAGCAAATCCTGTTCTTGTACTCAAAAAGAAGAAAGTGGATTGGCGCATGTGTGTCGACTATACAGATCTCAATAAACACTATCCGAAGGATCCCTTCGAACTCCCTAGGATATTTCAGTCGGTTGATTCGACCGCTGGATGTTCTATGCTGTCCTTCCTGGACTGCTATTCTGGTTACCATCAGATCAGCCTAGCAAAAGAAGATGAGGAAAAACTGCATTTATTACCCCCTTTGGAGCTTTCTGCTATACCTCCATGCCGTTCGGCCTCAAGAACACAGGAGTGACTTACCAGAGAGCTATTCAGACATGCTTAGCCAATCACTGGGGCAAGCGGGTAGAAGCTTATGTTGATGATGTGGTGATCAAAACAGAAAACTCAGAAAACTTCATCGAAGATTTGCAGCTGGTCTTCAACAGCCTGAGGCGATACCGGTGAAAGCTCAATCGAGAAAAATGTGTCTTAGGAGTACCAGCAGGGAAGTTGCTTGGATTCATTGTTAGCCACCATGGAATTGAAGCTAACTCAGAAAAGATCAAGGCTATCATGAGAATGGAAGTGCCACGATCACAGAAGAAAGTGCAAAGGCTTACTAGATGCATGGCAGCCTTGAGCAGGTTCATATCAAGGCTAGGCGAGAAAGGCTTACCATTCTACAAATTGCTCAAGAAGGTGGACAAGTTCCAGTGGACCGTAGAAGCACAGGAAGCTCTCGAAACATTGAAAAGGTTCTTGACCACACCACCGGTACTAAAGCCGCCACGCCGAGCCACACCAAATCAGTCGGTAGAAGATCTGTTGTTATACATCTCCTGCACGACTCACGTGGTGAGCACCGCGTTAGTAGTCGAGCGGGCATAGGAAGGACACACATATCCAGTATAGCATCCGGTCTACTTCATCAGTGAAGTTCTAGGGCCCTCTAAAAAGAAGTATCCCCAAGTTCAAAAACTACTATACGCAGTACTTCTAACTGCTCGCAAACTCCATCACTACTTTGATGACCACAAAGTTATAGTAGTCACCGGGTTTCTAATAGGGGATATCCTTCACAACAAAGAAGCCATTGGAAGAATAGCCAAGTGGGCCTGCGAGCTGGGAGCTCATGACATAGAATTTCAGCCACGCACAGCAGTGAAGACTCAAGCACTACTTGACTTCGTACCAGAGTGGACCAAGCAACAAGTTCTTGACAACCTAGAAGCTACTGAAGTATGGCAGATGTATTTTGATGGCTCGCTGAAACTGCAGGGAGCAGGAGCAGGAATCCTCTTCATTGCCCCTAGAGGTGAGCAACTCAAGTACGCGTTTCAGCTATTATTCCCGGCATCAAATAATGCAGCAGAATATGAGGCACTAATCCATGGGTTGAGCATTGCCATATCACTGGGCATTAAGAGATTGATGGTATATGGAGATTCACTAGTGGTCATAAGCCAGATAAATAAAGATTGGGTTTGCTCGACTGATTCCATGGGCAAATACTGTACGGCCGTCCGAAAATTGGAAGACAAGTTTGAAGGTTTGGAATTCCATCACGTGGAAAGAGACCGCAATGCAGCAGCAGACGCTTTGTCGAAGCTAGGATCTAGTCGGGCCCAGGTCCCACCTGGAGTCTTCGTCCAGGAGGTGCCACGCCCAAGTATTCCCTCAGATCAGGCAGAAGAGTGCAACACCCTGAGCCAACCAGAATCAGACCCTAATGACTGGAGAGAGCCTATCATTAGGTACATAAGGAATGAAGAAGAACCGGATGATAAGGCTGCAGCAGAACGCATCGCGAGACAGTCGGCCCACTACACCCTCATAGGGGGCGCACTGTATAGAAGGGGTGCGACAGGAGTCCTCATGAAGTGCATTTCCTCGGTCACTAGGAAACAACTATTAGATGAGATCCACGCCAGACAGTGTGGAATACACGCAGCATCCAGAACTCTGGTTGGAAAAGTTTTTAGGTCTAGTTTCTATTGGCCAATAGCAAAGAGTGACGCAGCCGAGTTAGTCCAGAGATGTGAAGCTTGCCAATTCTTGTCAAAGCAACAACATTTACCATCACAACAGCTGTAGACCATACCTGTAACATGGCCATTTGCGTGCTGGGGGTTGGGCATGATTGGACCCTTCAAGAAAGCTCAAGGAGGCTATACTCACGTGTTGGTCGCCATCGACAAATTCACCAAATGGATAGAGTACAAACCTATTGCTTCTTTAACTTCAGCCAAACAGTGGAGTTCATACAAGACATAATATTCAGGTTTGGGATACCGAATAGCATCATAACTGACCTAGGATCCAACTTCACTAGCTCTGAATTCTTTGATTTCTGCGAACAACAGAGTATCCAGATCAAGTATGCATCAGTAGCACACCCAAAAGCCAATGATCAGGTGGAAAGGGCCAATGGAATGATACTGGAAGCACTCAGGAAGAAGGTGTTCGACAAAAATGAAAAGTTTGCAGGAAAGTGGATCAGAGAATTGCCCTATGTGGTTTGGAGCTTGAGAACTCAACCTAGTCGAGCCCTGCACGGAAATACCTCGTTCTTCATGGTCTATGGTTCGGAAGCAGTGCTACCTGCCGACCTCAAGTTCGGGGCGCCAAGGCTGGTCTTCGAAAGCATAGCTGAAGCAGAAGCTACCAGGCTAGAGGATATTGATGTGCTGGAGGAAGAGCGATCGAACACTGTAATTCAGTCAGCCAGATACCAGCAGACCTTGAGGCGCTATCATGATAAAGCTATACGACATCGATCCTTTGTAGTGGGAGACTTGGTCCTTCGCCGAATTCTAACAGGGGAAGGATGGCACAAGTTTTCACCACTATGGGAAGGGCCAATCATTGTATCGGAGGTCACTCGGCCAGGATCATATCGGAGCAACATTGTACTCTATAATGGGAGAATACATCATCAATAAAGTTTTCATTTTCAAGGGCATTCAAACTGTTAACTATCACTTGACTTCGATTCGATTGGACTTGGAATCAACGCACTTACTTGACTTAGGGTGACCACTATACCCTACTAACAAAGCAATTGGCTTAAGTCGGTGACGACTTAAGACGGTGCAACATGCTCGCGCTTACTTGACTTAGGGTGACCACTATACCCTACTAACAGAGCAATCGGCTTAAGTCGGTGACGACTTAAGACGGTGCAACATGCTCGCGCTTACTTGACTTAGGGTGACCACTATACCCTACTAACAGAGCAATCGGCTTAAGTCGGCGCCGACTTAAGACGGTGCAACATGCTAGCGCTTACTTGACTTAGGGTGACCACTATACCCTACTAACGGAGCAATCGGCTTAAGTCGGTGACGACTTAAGACGGTGCAACATGCTCGCGCTTACTTGACTTAGGGTGACCACTATACCCTACTAACAGAGCAATCGGCTTAAGTCGGCGACGACTTAAGACGGTGCAACATGCTCGCGCTTACTCGACTTAGGGCGACCACTATGCCCTACTAACGGAGCAGTAACCTTAGGTCGGCAATGGCCTAATGTAATACCTAAATTTGGAAATCATATGAAAAGATAATATCTCCTTTATCTATATGTGTGTGCCATCTCTAGTTATTATCACATGTGAATAAACACCATCAAAAGGAGATTAAATAACCAATGACACCTAAATAAATCATGCATCATGCTGAGTCTTTGCTTGATTGTGCATATATGGATAATAAAATAAAGGTGTTATTATCAATATATTAATATATGAATGGACACATGGAATTTAAACTCTAATTTGGAAAAAACAAAACTCCAAAGAAATGTGGAGAAGGAGGAAAATAAGTACTAAAAATAAAATATATACGAAATAAATATTATAAATAAAGGTAAGACTAGTAAGTTCAAATTATACTTCCAATCTGTGGAGAATCTACCAAAGGATTTAAGTTTGAAATTTGAATTCAAATGAGAAGGAAAATATAAATCAGAAAAAAAAGAAGAAGCACATGGGCATGGGCCAACAAACCCTAATCTGGCCCATCTAACCATTTCTCCACTCCCGCGTGGCCCAATGCCCTCTCCACTACGCGCTGCGCGCTCGTTCTGACAAGGGGACCCGCACGTCGGTCTCTGTACCTTGCGCACGTCCCTGTTGACTGGGACCCGCTGTCAGGTGCATTCCTTGCAATGGAGCTCCGCGCATGGAGGGGGGGTGAACCGAAGACCTCGGGCCGTTCACGCTTATCCAACCACGACTCCACCCACGTCGCCAGCCTCGGGTGGATTTAGGGCGGCCGCAACCCTATTCTCTAACACCTTAGCACTTCTCCGCCCTCTTCACGGGTCCGTGCGCGCCGTGTGCTCGACACCATAAGGAGAGAGAGAGAGTGAAATTGGGGCGCCGTGTGGCCAACCGGGTGCCTGCGTCGCTGGTGATTCGGATCCGGGTCGGTGGGCATCGCGGGAGCTTGGTGGTGCTGCTCGCGGGCGCGTCGGGGAGGATCGAACGTCGGGGCAACGTGAATTCCTTGTCGGAGCAAGGACCGAGCCATCCGTCCGCCTTACTCCAAGCCGCGCACGACAACGCCTACTTCGTGGTGAGAACTTTTTTTTCTAAGGATCGCATTCATGACCGTATTGTGTAGAACCTCAGAGTCAGGGAGTTCGGGCTCTAGCGCCGTAGTTAGCGTTGGCACCAGTGAGGATTCGCCATGGTTCAGGCGGCGCCACCGGCCTACTTGGGTGCGTGGAGAAGATGCAGGTGGAGCCGTGTGATCTAGAATCGATGGCCACGATTAGAAGCAGGTTAACGGTTTGGCTAACGGTGCGATGACGCGTCCGATCGCGATCGGACGATTCATGTTGCGCGCTAGTACTTTAAATCTGAACCACTGATGCGGGATCCAGCGGCTATCGTGGCGTACCGTATGGGGAGGAATGAGATCTAATCCTAAGCGTCGAACCCTGATCCAACGGCTGTAGTCAACCGATACCGCTTCGCAGTGCTTTTTACATAAGAACCCTCGGGGTTCTGAACAATAGAACCCGCAGTCCAAAGGAACAGTGCAATTGGTCTTAGGAATCCTTGCGCGTAAGCCCTTGGAGTTCTCTGAAATATTGCGCGCAGCCCAGGGAACAGTAAACTGAATAAAAGAAATAAATAAATGAGTTTTTGGTATTAAAATAAGTCCTAGATCTCATTTAATTCATAGAAAACTCATTTTGAATCCTTTTTAATCCATTCCAGTTCCTAAAATTTTGTAATTTCATTCTCTATCACTTAGTGTCTCTGCTCTGGCATGAAAACAGTAAGAAAAATTATTTATCATTAAATCCTATTTTTAATCACATTAAACCTTAGGAAATTCATAACTTGAAATCTATAACTCCAAATTTAGTGATTCCAGTTCCTATGATTTCATTTTAATGTGTAGATTTTTACTGTATATTTTATTCATCTGTTTGGTGTGATGTTGATTTTGGCTATACTATGTATGTATTGTGTTGATGCGAGTAGACGAGCAAGCCACTGTGGAAACTGAGGTTCAATAAGTAGAAGTAGCTGAGCAGGAGCTCATTGAAGGCAAGTTGTGCCCTTGATCACTTACTTTTCCCAGCCATGTTCTTATTAATTTTAATGATCTGCATAGGTTAATTTTGATGGGAGCCTTTATGTTACCCCAGTTTTGATTACCTCTATACCTTGTTCACCCCTGAAATATTTTTGGGTAGTACTTGCTATCGCTTTATGTGGATTAGGTATGGAGATACACTATTCATGATTATTCTGTTATTATCTTGTTATTATTACTGTTCATGTTAAGATCATTAAATTAATGGGAACATGGAGCGACCACCCGGGAAAACAGTGCTACCACAAGGGTTTAATGGGACGCCCTTGGCTGATTAACTAGGAAAGCTAGTGGAGGGCTACCTTACCCGAAAGGGGCAAGGGCAGTAGGGGAGTGGTCAGTGTAGGGAGGTCCTTGTTTGATTTTGCTGCGATGGCGGTCGGCAAGAACCCTGCACTGGAGCTTCCTATAAACTGTAGCGGGTAGTCTGAAGCTAGTGGAACTTTGTAAAGGCCTCGTAGTGTTACCCTGCCTCGCTTCCTTGGTAGAGGTGTATGGGATTCATGACCCCTTGGCAGATGGGTAACACGACTTGTGGGTAAAGATGCGCAACCTCTGCAGAGTGTAAAACTAGTATACTAGCCGTGCTCACGGTCATGAGCGGCTCGGACCCTCACATGATTAATTATGGAACTTAAATTCAATTTGACATTTGCATCGCATTTGGGATTATTTTACTATTACTTTTCTTTATTATTATTAAGGTTTGGTATTTACTTACACTTAGTAATTGCTAATAAAATTTTGACCAACTTATAAAAGCAATGCTCAGCCTCAGCCTTTATTTCATTGATCAGCCTTACACTACATGAACTCCCACCTTTGGTGAGTTCATGCCACATTATTCCCCACGACTTGTTGAGCTATGAACGTATGTGAGCTCACTCTTGCTGTCTCACACCCCCCACAGGAGAAGAACAGGTGGTCGAAGAGGAGCTGCCTAACACTGAGGCATTCGACTTGATCTAGGTGGCGTTTCTCAGTCGACATTGGCGCCGACGATCCTTAGTTCGTTTTGTATTTATCTTTATTTTGTAATAAGTCTTCCGCTATGTAATAAATACTCTGATGTTATTGACATTTATCTCTATACACTCTGTTATTATATGTGTTGTCTTTTTGGCGCATGTATGAGATGCACCCGGCTTTGTCCTTTAAAACCGGGTGTTACAGAAGTGGTATCAGAGAAAATGTTGACTGTAGGACGAAACCTAGATAGAAATGGATAACCCTGAAAGGGAAATGTGCCCTTGGGCCATTTCTAAGTATTTTGGTGATTGAGTGCCAACACATGTGTTTAATTGTGAATTTGTGTACATGGATGAACAAGGTGCAAATCATGAAGTAAAGGTATGTTTCTAAGCCTTAGTACATTGGTGTTGTGGACTAACATATTTGTCTAAGTGTTAGAAACAGAAAGAAGAAAAAGAGAAAAGGGGAGAGAATGACTTGGCTGTGTGCAGCCAAGTCCCAGCTCGGTCTGGAGCACCGGACTGTCCGGTGTGCACCGGACAGTGTCCGGTGCGCCAGGCTGACTCGGCTCGAACTGGCCGCTCTCGGGAATTCGCCGACGGCGTACGGCTAAAATTCACCGGACTGTCCGGTGTGCACCGGACTGTCCGGTGAGCCAACGGTCGGCCAGGGCCAACGGTCGGCCGCGCAATCCGCGCGAGACACGTGGCCGAGCCAACGGTCGGAAGACGGCACCGGACTGTCCGGTGTGCACCGGACTGTCCGGTGCGCCAACGGCTCGCAGATCTCCAACGGGCTGCAACGGTCGGCAGCGCCAGATAAGGAAACAAATCGGGCACCGGACAGTGTCCGGTGTGCACCGGACTGTCCGGTGCCCCCGACGACAGAAGGCAAGGATGGCCTTCCGGATTTGCTCTCAACGGCTCCTAGCTGCCTTGGGGCTATAAAAGGAGCCCCTAGGCGCATGGAGGAGACACACAAGCAACTCTTGAGCATTCCTGATCATCCACACTAAGTCTCTGCGCATTCGTTTGTGTTTCTAAGTGATTCGAGCTCTGTTCTAAGTGAGAACTCTGAGATAGTCTTGTGAGCTCGATTCTTGGCCGTGTGTGTGCGCTTTTGTTGTGGATTTGTGTGTGTTGCTTCCCTCCCTTACTCTGTGCTTTCTTTGTGATCATATACTTGTAAGGGCAAGAGACTCCAATTTGTGGAGATTCCTTGCAAACGGGATAGTGAAAGGAAAAGCAAAACACCGTGGTATTCAAGTGGGTCTTTGGACCGCTTGAGAGGGGTTGATTGCAACCCTCGTCCGTTGGGACGCCACAACATGGAAGTAGGCAAGCATTGGCTTGGCCGAACCACGGGATAAACCACCGTGTCACCTCTGTCTTGATCTCTTGTGGTATTGTGTTTTGTTGAGACTTCACCTTAGCCACTTGGCAATAATCGTGCTAACACATAACAAGTTTTTGTGGCTTAAGTTTGAAGTTTTTACAGGATCACCTATTCACCCCCCCTCTAGGTGCTCTCAATTGGTATCGGAGCCGTTCTATTCACAAAGGGACTAACCGCCCGAATAGATGGATCCTAAGGGGAAGGGTATTGTGATCAACGACAAAGAAAAGGAGACCTTCGTCAACGAGCCGAAGGACGACAAGCCTACCGACTCCGGCTCGGGCCATAGACGAAAGGAAGGGAAGAAGAAGAAGACGAGGCGTATCAAGGAGATCATCTACTACGACGATAGTGATGAATCCACTTCTTCCCAAAAGGACGACGACAACGACTACAGGAAGACGGTCAATTCGAACTTTTCATTTGATTATTCCCGTATTCAACATAGTTCGAATTCGCATTTGCTTTCCATTCCTCTTGGCAAACCTCCACACTTCGATGGGGAGGACTACGGATTTTGGAGTCACAAAATGCGTAGTCACTTATTCTCTCTCCATCCTAGCATATGGGAGATTGTGGAGAACGGAATGAAATTCGATAGCTCGGATAGCCCTATGCTTATAAATGAACAGATTCATAAAAATGCACAGGCTACTACTGTTCTCTTAGCATCTTTGTGCAGGGAAGAGTACAATAAGGTGAGCGGCTTGGACAATGCCAAGCAGATATGGGACACCCTCAAGATCTCTCACGAGGGGAACGACATCACCATGCTCACCAAGATGGAGTTGGTGGAGGGCGAGCTTGGACGGTTCGCCATGATAAGGGGAGAGGAGCCAACTCAGACGTACAACCGGCTCAAGACCCTTATCAACAAAATAAGGAGCTACGGAAGCACGCGTTGGACGGATCACGATGTCGTCCGCCTAATGCTCAGGTCCTTTACCGTACTTGATCCTCATCTCGTGAACAATATTCGTGAGAATCCCAGGTACACGATGATGACGCCCGAGGAAGTGCTTGGAAAATTCGTAAGCGGGCGGATGATGATCAAGGAGGCAAGATACGTCGACGAAGCGTTGAACGGTCCGATCAACGAGCCGCAACCCCTTGCTCTCAAGGCAACACGAAGCAAGGAGGCGCTACCTAGCAAGGTGGCACAGATTGAGGCGGCTGGCCTTAATGATGAAGAGATGGCTCTCATCATTAAAAGATTCAAGACGGTGCTTAAAGGTCACAAGGGACAACCAAGCAAGACCAAAGCCAAGGGGAAGCGCTCATGCTTCAAATGCGGTAAGCTTGGTCATTTCATTGCTAACTGTCCTGATAATGAAAGTGACCAGGAAAAGGGGAACAAAAGAGAGAAGAAGAAGCAATACAAGAAGGCAAAGGGCGAGGCGCATCTAGGAAAGGAGTGGGACTCGGATTGCTCCTCCTCCGACTCCGACAACGAAGGACTCGCCGCCACTGCCTTCAACAAATCGGCTCTCTTCCCCAACGAGCGTCTCACTTGCCTTATGGCAAGGGAGAAGAAGGTGAGTACTCAAGACTCCACTTATGCTTCTTCTAGTGATAGTGAGTCTAGTGACGATGATGACATAGATTATTCTTGCTTGTTCAAAGGCTTAGATAGATCTAAGATAGATAAAATCAAT
The DNA here is from genome assembly GCA_029449295.1 of Zea luxurians. Lineage (NCBI taxonomy): Eukaryota > Viridiplantae > Streptophyta > Magnoliopsida > Poales > Poaceae > Zea > Zea luxurians. Next base: position 24,130,053 of record JAOPSE010000003.1, read on the forward strand.
GAATTGATTGATGCTTTGAATGAAAAGGATAGGCTTTTAGAGAAGCAAGAGGATTTATTGTATGATGAACATGATAAGTTTATAGAGGCACAAAAATCATATGCTTTAGAAGTGAAAAGAAATGAAGTGCTTTCTAGTGAAATATCTTCTTGTCATGAAACCATTGCTACTTTACAAAGTGTTAACCATGATTTAAATGCTAAATTAGAAGTAACAAATAAATCTAAGTCTTGTGTTGAAAATGTTACAATTTGCACTAGGTGTAAAGATTTTGATGTTAACACTTGTAGCAAACACTTAGTTTCAATTTCAAAACTAAAAGATGAAGTGGCTAGTCTTAATGCTCAACTTAAGACTAGCAAGAGTGAAATTGAAAAGATAAAATTTGCAAGGGATGCCTATACAATTGGAAGACATCCCTCAATTAAGGATGGGCTTGGCTTCAAGAGGGAAGCCAAGAACTTAACAAGCCATAAGGCTCCCATCTTCGTCAAGGAGAAGGGGAAGGCCCCGATGGCTAGTAATGCTAAAAAGAATCATGCTTTTATGTATTATGATAGGAGACATGCTAGAAATGCTTATAATCATTTTGATTCACATGTTTATGATTCTCATGCAATGTTTGCTTCTAGTTCTTCTTATAATCATGGTAGAGATATGTGTAGGAGAAATGTTGTACATATGCCTAGGAGAGATATTGCTCATGTACCTAGAAAGAATGTTATTCATGCTCCTAGGAAAGTAGTGAATGAACCTTCTACCATTTATTATGCTTGTAATGCTCCCTTTGCTATTTGTAGAAAGGGTAAGAAGGTAGTTGCTAGGAAATTAGGGGCTAGATGCAAGGGAGATAAATCTTGCATTTGGGTCCCTAAAGACATTTGTGCTAACCTTGCAGGACCCAACATGAGTTGGGTACCTAAGACCCAAGCCTAAATTTGCCTTGCAGGTTTATGCATCCGGGGGTTCAAGCTGGATTATCGACAGCGGATGCACAAACCATATGACGGGGGAGAAGAAGATGTTCACCTCCTACGTCAAAAATAAGGATTCCCAAGATTCAATTATATTCGGTGATGGGAATCAAGGCAAGGTAAAAGGGTTAGGTAAAATTGCAATTTCTAATGAGCATTCTATATCAAATGTATTCCTAGTGGAGAGTCTTGGATATAATTTGCTATCTGTTAGTCAATTATGTCAAATGGGATATAATTGTTTATTTACAAATGTAGATGTGTCTGTCTTTAGAAGATGTGATGGTTCACTAGCTTTTAAGGGTGTACTAGACGGCAAGCTTTATTTAGTTGACTTTGCAAAAGAAGAGGCCGGTCTAGATGCATGCTTAATGGCTAAGACTTGCATGGGCTGGCTGTGGCATCGCCGCTTAGCACATGTGGGGATGAAGAACCTCCACAAGCTTCTAAAGGGAGAACACGTGATAGGTCTAACAAATGTTTATTTCGAAAAAGATAGACCTTGTGCAGCTTGTCAAGCAGGTAAACAGGTGGGAGGAGCACATCACAGCAAGAATGTGATGACCACGTCAAGACCTCTGGAGCTGCTGCATATGGACCTCTTCGGACCCGTCGCCTATCTAAGCATAGGAGGAAGTAAGTATGGTTTAGTTATTGTTGATGACTTTTCCCGCTTCACTTGGGTATTCTTTTTGCAGGATAAGTCTGAAACCCAAGGGTCCCTCAAGCGCTTCCTCAGGAGAGCTCAAAATGAGTTTGAGCTCAAGGTGAAGAAGATTAGAAGCGACAACGGGTCCGAGTTCAAGAACCTTCAAGTGGAGGAGTTTCTTGAGGAGGAAGGGATCAAGCACGAGTTCTCCGCTCCCTACACACCACAGCAAAATGGTGTGGTAGAGAGGAAGAACAGGACACTAATCGATATGGCGAGGACGATGCTTGGAGAGTTCAAGACCCCCGAGTGCTTTTGGTCGGAAGCCGTGAACACGGCTTGCCACGCCATCAACAGGGTCTATCTTCACCGCCTCCTCAAGAAGACGTCATATGAGCTACTAACCGGTAACAAACCCAATGTATCTTACTTTCGTGTTTTTGGGAGCAAGTGCTACATTCTAGTAAAGAAAGGTAGAAATTCTAAGTTTGCTCCCAAAGCTGTAGAAGGGTTTTTATTAGGTTATGATTCAAATACAAAGGCGTATAGGGTCTTCAACAAATCTTCGGGTTTGGTTGAAGTCTCTAGCGACGTTGTATTTGATGAGACTAATGGCTCTCCAAGAGAGCAAGTTGTTGATTGTGATGATGTAGATGAAGAAGATGTTCCGACGGCTGCTATACGAACCATGGCGATTGGAGACGTTCGGCCACAGGAACAAGATGAACGAGATCAACCTTCTTCCTCAACGACGGTGCATCCCCCAACTCAAGACGGTGAACAGGTTCATCAAAAGGAGGCGTGTAATCAAGGGGGAGCACAAGATGATCATGTGATGGAGGAAGAAGCGCAACCGGCACCTCCAACCCAAGTTCGAGCGATGATTCAAAGGGATCATCCCGTCGACCAAATTCTGGGTGACATTAGCAAGGGAGTAACTACTCGGTCTCGATTAGTTAATTTTTGTGAACATTACTCTTTTGTCTCCTCTATTGAGCCTTTCAGGGTAGAGGAGGCCTTGCTAGATCCGGATTGGGTGTTGGCCATGCAGGAGGAACTTAATAACTTCAAGCGCAACGAAGTTTGGACGCTGGTGCCTCGTCCCAAGCAAAATGTTGTGGGAACCAAGTGGGTGTTCCGCAATAAACAGGACGAGCACGGGGTGGTGACGAGGAACAAGGCTCGACTTGTGGCAAAAGGTTATGCCCAAGTCGCAGGTTTGGACTTTGAGGAGACTTTTGCTCCTGTGGCTAGGCTAGAGTCCATTCGTATCTTGCTAGCATATGCCGCTCACCATTCTTTCAGGTTGTACCAAATGGATGTGAAGAGCGCGTTCCTCAACGGGCCAATAAAGGAGGAGGTGTATGTGGAGCAACCCCCTGGCTTCGAGGATGAGCGGTACCCCGACCACGTGTGTAAGCTCTCTAAGGCGCTCTATGGACTTAAGCAAGCCCCAAGAGCATGGTATGAATGTCTTAGAGATTTTTTAATTGCTAATGCTTTCAAGGTTGGGAAAGCCGATCCAACTCTTTTCACTAAGACTTGTAATGGTGATTTGTTTGTGTGCCAAATTTATGTCGATGACATAATATTTGGTTCTACTAATCAAAAGTCTTGTGAAGAGTTTAGCAGGGTGATGACGCAGAAATTCGAGATGTCGATGATGGGCGAGTTGAACTACTTCCTTGGGTTCCAAGTGAAGCAACTCAAGGACGGCACCTTCATCTCCCAAACGAAGTACACGCAAGATCTGCTAAAGAGGTTTGGGATGAAGGACGCCAAGCCCGCAAAGACGCCGATGGGAACCGACGGACACACCGACCTCAACAAAGGAGGTAAGTCCGTTGATCAAAAGGCATACCGGTCAATGATAGGGTCTTTACTTTATTTATGTGCTAGTAGACCGGATATTATGCTTAGCGTATGCATGTGTGCTAGATTTCAATCCGATCCTAAGGAGTGTCACTTGGTGGCGGTGAAGCGAATTCTTAGATATTTAGTCGCTACGCCTTGCTTCGGGATCTGGTATCCAAAGGGGTCTAACTTTGACTTAATTGGGTACTCAGATTCCGACTATGCTGGATGTAAGGTCGATAGGAAGAGTACATCGGGGACGTGCCAATTCTTAGGAAGGTCCCTGGTGTCATGGAACTCTAAGAAACAAACCTCCGTTGCCCTATCCACCGCTGAGGCCGAGTACGTTGCCGCAGGTCAGTGTTGCGCGCAACTACTTTGGATGAGGCAAACCCTCAGGGACTTTGGCTACAATCTGAGCAAAGTCCCACTCCTATGTGATAATGAGAGTGCTATCCGAATAGCGGAAAATCCTGTTGAGCACAGCCGCACAAAGCACATTGACATCCGGCATCACTTTCTGAGAGACCACCAGCAAAAGGGAGATATCGAAGTGTTTTATGTTAGCACCGAGAACCAGCTAGCCGATATCTTTACCAAGCCTTTAGATGAGAAGACCTTTTGCAGGCTGCGTAGTGAGCTAAATGTCTTAGATTCGCGGAACTTGGATTGAATTGTAGCATACATGTATTCATGCCTTTGATCATGTTCATTCTGCATTTTGTTGCTTATTATGGTGCTCAAGTTGTACAAACACTCCCTGGACCTCACAAGTCCGTTGCAAAGTGATGCACATGTTTAGGGGGAGACGTGTTACAACTTGACCCATTGAGACTAACCATATGCTTGAGTTTGCCTGTTTTAGTCTCAAAGGAGAATTGAAAGGGAAAAGGTGGACTTGGACCATGAAAGACTTCCACTGCACTCCGATGAGGGGTAACTTATTCCAAGTCCATCTCATGAACTCTTATTGCCATTTGCTCTTAATTGAAGATTTTGGTGAGGCAATGGGGTTAAAGGGCCAAAATTGATCCCGTTTTGGTGCTTGATGCCAAAGGGGGAGAAAATAAAGGCCAAAGCAATAAATGGATTAGCTACCACTTGAGAGATTTTGAAAATAGTAGAATAGAGTTTTTTGGTTTGTCAAAATTCGTATGTTGTCTCTCTTGCCAAAAGTTGGCTTCTTGTGGGGAGAAGTATTGATTATGGGAAAAAGGGGGAGTTTTTGAAATCCTTGATCAATCTCTTTTTGAATGACTCTCTTTATGCTTAAACATGTGTGTTTAACTTAGAGATAGAGATTTGAGTTTGATTTGCAAAAACAAACCAAGTGGTGGCAAAGGATGATCCATATATGCCAAAATTGAATAAAACTTAAATTTATTTTATTTGAAGTGAGTTTGCACTTGTTCTAGTTGCTTTATGTAGTGTTGGCATAAATCACCAAAAAGGGGGAGATTGAAAGGGAAATGTGCCCTTGGGCCATTTCTAAGTATTTTGGTGATTGAGTGCCAACACATGTGTTTAATTGTGAATTTGTGTACATGGATGAACAAGGTGCAAATCATGAAGTAAAGGTATGTTTCTAAGCCTTAGTACATTGGTGTTGTGGACTAACATATTTGTCTAAGTGTTAGAAACAGAAAGAAGAAAAAGAGAAAAGGGGAGAGAATGACTTGGCTATGCAGCCAAGTCCCAGCTCGGTCTGGAGCACCGGACTGTCCGGTGTGCACCGGACAGTGTCCAGTGCGCCAGGCTGACTCGGCTCGAACTGGCCGCTCTCGGGAATTCGCCGACGGCGTACGGCTAAAATTCACCGGACTGTCCGGTGTGCACCGGACTGTCCGGTGAGCCAACGGTCGGCCAGGGCCAACGGTCGGCCGCGCAATCCGCGCGAGACACGTGGCCGAGCCAACGGTCGGAAGACGGCACCGGACTGTCCGGTGTGCACCGGACTGTCCGGTGCGCCAACGGCTCGCAGATCTCCAACGGGCTGCAACGGTCGGCAGCGCCAGATAAGGAAACAAATCGGGCACCGGACAGTGTCCGGTGTGCACCGGACTGTCCGGTGCCCCCGACGACAGAAGGCAAGGATGGCCTTCTGGATTTGCTCTCAACGGCTCCTAGCTGCCTTGGGGCTATAAAAGGAGCCCCTAGGCGCATGGAGGAGACACACAAGCAACTCTTGAGCATTCCTGATCATCCACACTAAGTCTCTGCGCATTCGTTTGTGTTTCTAAGTGATTCGAGCTCTGTTCTAAGTGAGAACTCTGAGATAGTCTTGTGAGCTCGATTCTTGGCCGTGTGTGTGCGCTTTTGTTGTGGATTTGTGTGTGTTGCTTCCCTCCCTTACTCTGTGCTTTCTTTGTGATCATATACTTGTAAGGGCAAGAGACTCCAATTTGTGGAGATTCCTTGCAAACGGGATAGTGAAAGGAAAAGCAAAACACCGTGGTATTCAAGTGGGTCTTTGGACCGCTTGAGAGGGGTTGATTGCAACCCTCGTCCGTTGGGACGCCACAACGTGGAAGTAGGCAAGCATTGGCTTGGCCGAACCACGGGATAAACCACCGTGTCACCTCTGTCTTGATCTCTTGTGGTATTGTGTTTTGTTGAGACTTCACCTTAGCCACTTGGCAATAATCGTGCTAACACATAACAAGTTTTTGTGGCTTAAGTTTGAAGTTTTTACAGGATCACCTATTCATCCCCCCCTCTAGGTGCTCTCAAACCCTTACCTACTTATCTTACTCTGATTCTTTCTATACTTATCTTGATCCTGTCTCACCTTCTACTGTTCTACTCTGATCATTCTTACCTTTTCTACTCTGAGACAAGATGGATTTCACACCTTGGAATCCCTACCCCTATGACATTTTAAGAGATAGGAGGCCTAAGACCAAATCAAAACTATTTTCTATATTTAAAAATGTTGTTTGATTGTTCTGGTGGAAAATGTCTGATTTGCTTCTTTGATTGATTGAAATATTACATGGACATCTTAGCATGTGCCAGCATAAGGTAATAAATTAGCTATGGTAGGTAAAACATTAAACTGCTTAGCTAATAAATCCCCCAAAGTAACATGATTGTAATTACTGCCTTGTCTACTGCTCTTTCTTACCATATGTATCTAACTCAGATGGTCAATACCAGGAGGGGTGGTGGAATTGATTTGCCTCCTAATCGACACACTCGGAGAATATACAGACAACCTCAGCCACAGCCAGCAGAGATGAATCCTCCTAATCCTCCACCAGGTGGAGTTGACCCACTGGTTGCTGCTCAGATGGCAGTGATGCAGCAAATGGCGGACACTATGGCTGATATGCGTGCCCAGATGCAGCAAGAACGCCAGGAAATGCGTCAGGAAAGAGAAGATATACGCCAGGAGATGCGCCAGGAGAGAGATGAGATACGCCAAGAAAGGAGGGCGCAACAACAGCAGCTACAACAACAGCTTCAACAACAGCAACAACAGCAACAACAGCAGCAAGTGCCATTGCCTCCACCACCACCACCGGTTCCACCCCGAGACAAGCATAGAGAGTTCATGAGTCATAAGCCACCTACATTCGCTAGCTCACCTGATCCACTGGACGCGGATGATTGGCTGAAGTCTGTTGAGAAGATGCTGAATATTGCACAATGTACTGACCGGGAGAAGGTTTTATATGCTTCTGGACGTCTGACAGGTCCTGCTGCTGACTGGTGGGATTCTTATACTGCTGCCCATGATGCTGCTGATACTATTACTTGGGCAGAGTTCAGTACACAGTTCAGGAACTACCATATTCCAGCTGGTATGATAAAGATCAAGAAGAAGGAGTTTCTGTCATTGAAGCAAGGTAACATGTCAGTCAGCGAGTACAGAGACAAATTTATTCAGCTGTCGAGATATGCTCCAGAAGAAGTTGCTGAGGATGAGAAGTGCCAAGAAAGCTTTGATCAATTGAAGGAGAGACTAATGTCGCCCCCAGTATTAATTATGCCAGATCTGCAGAAGGGATTTGACATTTACTGTGATGCATGTGGCCAAGGACTTGGATGTGTGCTTATGCAAGATGGTCATGTGATTGCCTATGCATCTCGTCAGTTGCGGAAGCATGAATTGAACTACCCCACTCATGACTTGGAATTGGCAGCGGTTGTGCATGCACTTAAGATTTGGAGACACTACATTATGGGAACTAAGTGCCAAGTATACACGGATCATAAGAGTTTGAAGTACATATTCACTCAGAAGGATCTCAACCTTAGGCAACGCCGTTGGTTGGAGTTCATTAAGGATTATGATTTGGAGATTCACTATCACCCAGGCAAGGCAAATTTGGTTGCAGATGCCTTGAGTCGTAAGGAGCATGTTCACTCCGCTTTCGTCGTCCAGCTACCTGATGAATTAGCAAAAGATTTTGAGAGGCTCAACCTGGGAATTGTTACACATACGGAAGGAGTTACCATTGAATTGGAACCTACCTTGGAGCAAGAAATTCGTAAGGGTCAGATTGGTGATGCCAAAATCCAGGAGATCAAGGATCTAATAACAGAAGGTAGAGGCCTGGAGTTCACAGAGGATGAGCAAGGCACGATATGGTTCAAGAATCGGATCTGTGTTCCCGAAATTGATAGTCTTCGGGAAACTATATTGAAGGAAGCACATGACTCAATTTATTCTATCCATCCTGGGAGCACCAAGATGTATCAACATTTGAAGCAAAAGTATTGGTGGTATGGACTAAAGAGAGATGTGGCTGCACATGTGGCTATGTGCGATGTATGCCAAAGTGTTAAAGCTGAACACCAGAGGCCAGCCGGATTACTGCATCCACTGAAGATACCTGAGTGGAAATGGGAAGAGATTGACATGGACTTCATTGTTGGATTACCCCGCACGTCTGCTGGATATGATTCTATATGGGTGATTGTGGACAGGCTAACTAAAGTAGCCCACTTTATTCCAGTGAAGACCACTTATTCAGGAGCCAAGTTGGCAGAGTTGTACATGTCACGGATTGTATGTCTACATGGTGTGCCAAAGAAGATTGTGTCAGACCGGGGATCACAATTTACCTCCCGATATTGGAAGAAGTTGCACGAGTCATTGGATACGAGATTGAATTTTAGTTCGGCTTACCACCCACAGACTGATGGGCAGACAGAGAGGACTAACCAAGTGTTAGAAGATATGTTAAGAGCTTGTGCCCTTAAGCATGGTGGAAGTTGGGATAAGAGTTTGCCTTATGCGGAGTTCTCTTACAATAATAGCTATCAGGCCAGTTTGAAGATGTCACCGTTTGAGGGTTTGTATGGCAGTTGTTTGGACCTGAGATTATACAAGAAGCGGAAGAACAAGTTCAGCAAATAAGGGAGAATTTGAGAACTGCACAGTCCAGGCAGAAAAGCTATGCTGATACCCGGAGAAGACTACTTGAGTTTAAAGAGGGAGATTATGTCTATTTGAAGGTGTCACCACTCCGGGGTATGAGAAGGTTCAAAGTCAAAGGAAAGTTATCCCCTCGCTTTATTGGACCCTTCTTAATCTTAAAGCGAGTGGGTGAGGTTGCATATCAATTGGAGTTACCGGATCATCTTGTGGATGTTCATGATGTCTTTCATGTATCTCAGCTGAAGAAATGTCTCAGGGTGCCTGAAGAACAGTTACCAATGGAGGACCTTAGTGTTCAAGAGGATTTGACTTATGCTGAGTACCCCATCAAGATTTTGGATACTTTGACTCGAGTTACGAGGAATAAGGTTATAAAGATGTGCAAAGTGAAATGGAGTCACCACGGTGAAGATGAAGCAACTTGGGAAAGAGAAGAAGAGCTTCGTATAGATTTTCCCCACCTTTTTTCCTAGATCTTCTTAAATCTCGAGGACGAGATTATTTTAAGGGGGGTAGGATTTGTAATACCTAAATTTGGAAATCATATGAAAAGATAATATCTCCTTTATCTATATGTGTGTGCCATCTCTAGTTATTATCACATGTGAATAAACACCATCAAAAGGAGATTAAATAACCAATGACACCTAAATAAATCATGCATCATGCTGAGTCTTTGCTTGATTGTGCATATATGGATAATAAAATAAAGGTGTTATTATCAATATATTAATATATGAATGGACACATGGAATTTAAACTCTAATTTGGAAAAAACAAAACTCCAAAGAAATGTGGAGAAGGAGGAAAATAAGTACTAAAAATAAAATATATACGAAATAAATATTATAAATAAAGGTAAGACTAGTAAGTTCAAATTATACTTCCAATCTGTGGAGAATCTACCAAAGGATTTAAGTTTGAAATTTGAATTCAAATGAGAAGGAAAATATAAATCAGAAAAAAGAAGAAGCACATGGGCATGGGCCAACAAACCCTAATCTGGCCCATCTAACCATTTCTCCACTCCCGCGTGGCCCAATGCCCTCTCCACTACGCGCTGCGCGCTCGTTCTGACAAGGGGACCCGCACGTCGGTCTCTGTACCTTGCGCACGTCCCTGTTGACTGGGACCCGCTGTCAGGTGCATTCCTTGCAATGGAGCTCCGCGCATGGAGGGGGGTGAACCGAAGAACTCGGGCCGTTCGCGCTTATCCAGCCACGACTCCACCCACGTCGCCAGCCTCGGGTGGATTTAGGGCGGCCGCAACCCTATTCTCTAACACCTTAGCACTTCTCCGCCCTCTTCACGGGTCCGTGCGCGCCGTGTGCTCGACACCATAAGGAGAGAGAGAGAGTGAAATTGGGGCGCCGTGTGGCCAACCGGGTGCCTGCGTCGCTGGTGATTCGGATCCGGGTCGGTGGGTATCGCGAAAGCTTGGTGGTGCTGCTCGCGGGCGCGTCGGGGAGGATCGAACGTGGGGGCAACGTGAATTCCTCGTCGGAGCAAGGACCGAGCCATCCGTCCGCCTTACTCCGAGCCGCGCACGGCAACGCCTACTTCGTGGTGAGAACTTTTTTTCTAAGGATCGCATTCATGACCGTATTGTGTAGAACCTCAGAGTCAGGGAGTTCGGGCTCTAGCGCCGTAGTTAGCGTTGGCACCGGTGAGGATTCGCCGTGGTTCAGGCGGCGCCACCGGCCTACTTGGGTGCGCGGAGAAGATGCAGGTGGAGCCGTGTGATCTAGAATCGATGGCCACGATTAGAAGCAGGTTAACGGTTTGGCCAACGGCGTGATGACGCGTCCGATCGCGATCGGACGATTCATGTTGCGCGCTAGTATTTTAAATCTGAACCACTGATGCGGGATCCAGCGGCTATCGTGGCGTACCGTATGGGGAGGAATGAGATCTAATCCTAAGCGTCGAACCCTGATCCAACGGCTGTAGTCAACCGATACCGCTTCGTAGTGCTTTTTACATAAGAACCCTCGGGGTTCTGAACAATAGAACCCGCGGTCCAAAGGAACAGTGCTATGGGTCTTAGGAATCCTTGCGCGTAAGCCCTTGGAGTTCTCTGAAATATTGCGCGCAGCCCAGGGAACAGTAAACTGAATAAAAGAAATAAATAAATGAGTTTTTGGTATTAAAATAAGTCTTAGATCTCATTTAATTCATAGAAAATTCATTTTGAATCCTTTTTAATCCATTCCAGTTCCTAAAATTTTGTAATTTCATTCTCTATCACTTAGTGTCTCTGCTCTGGCATGAAAACAGTAAGAAAAATTATTTATCATTAAATCCTATTTTTAATCACATTAAACCTTAGGAAATTCATAACTTGAAATCTATAACTCCAAATTTAGTGATTCCAGTTCCTATGATTTCATTTTAATGTGTAGATTTTTACTGTATTCTTTATTCATCTGTTTGGTGTGATGTTGATTTTGGCTATACTATGTATGTATTGTGTTGATGCGAGTAGACGAGCAAGCCACTGTGGAAACTGAGGTTCAATAAGTAGAAGTAGCTGAGCAGGAGCTCATTGAAGGCAAGTTGTGCCCTTGATCACTTACTTTTCCCAGCCATGTTCTTATTAATTTTAATGATCTGCATAGGTTAATTTTGATGGGAGCCTTTATGTTACCCCAGTTTTGATTACCTCTATACCTTGTTCACCCCTGAAATATTTTTGGGTAGTACTTGCTATCGCTTTATGTGGATTGGGTATGGAGATACACTATTCATGATTATTCTGTTATTATCTTGTTATTATTACTGTTCATGTTAAGATCATTAAATTAATGGGAACATGGAGCGACCACCCGGGAAAACAGTGCTACCACAAGGGTTTAATGGGACGCCCTTGGCTGATTAACTAGGAAAGCTAGTGGAGGGCTACCTTACCCGAAAGGGGCAAGGGCAGTAGGGGAGTGGTCAGTGTAGGGAGGTCCTTGTTTGATTTTGCTGCGATGGCGGTCGGCAAGAACCCTGCACTGGAGCTTCCTATAAACTGTAGCGGGTAGTCTGAAGCTAGTGGAACTTTGTAAAGGCCTCATAGTGTTACCCTGCCTCGCTTCCTTGGTAGAGGTGTATGGGATTCATGACCCCTTGGCAGATGGGTAACACGACTTGTGGGTAAAGATGCGCAACCTCTGCAGAGTGTAAAACTAGTATACTAGCCGTGCTCACGGTCATGAGCGGCTCGGACCCTCACATGATTAATTATGGAACTTAAATTCAATTTGACATTTGCATCGCATTTGGGATTATTTTACTATTACTTTTCTTTATTATTATTAAGGTTTGGTATTTACTTACACTTAGTAATTGCTAATAAAATTTTGACCAACTTATAAAAGCAATGCTCAGCCTCAGCCTTTATTTCATTGATCAGCCTTACACTACATGAACTCCCACCTTTGGTGAGTTCATGCCACATTATTCCCCACGACTTGTTGAGCTATGAACGTATGTGAGCTCACTCTTGCTGTCTCACACCCCCCCACAGGAGAAGAACAGGTGGTCGAAGAGGAGCTGCCTAACACTGAGGCATTCGACTTGATCTAGGTGGCGTTTCTCAGTCGACATTGGCGCCGACGATCCTTAGTTCGTTTTGTATTTATCTTTATTTTGTAATAAGTCTTCCGCTATGTAATAAATACTCTGATGTTATTGACATTTATCTCTATACACTCTGTTATTATATGTGTTGTCTTTTTGGCGCATGTATGAGATGCACCCGGCTTTGTCCTTTAAAACCGGGTGTTACACCTAAGACGATGCTACATGTTCACGCTATCTCAGCTTAGGGGAACCACTATACCCTGCTAGCAGGACAATCGGCTCAAAAGTTAGCAATGATTTAAAAGTCAGCACGATACATCTACCTATCCTAAGGTGACCACTATGCCTAACCAGCCAAGCGATTGGCGTAAGCCAGGGAAAGTTCCAAAACTAGCATGCTACATTTACTTTCATAATTGTTCAGGATGACTGATATACCCTGACAACAAAAACAATCAGTACTTCAGGAGAACAGGATGTTATAATTATCAGCACCAAGGACACGTTCTAGTGCCCTATCCGCAAAATATTCAAATACAACCATCACAAACACATAGAATTCATAGTACATTCAGTATTTCGCAGGATGTCACTGCATCGAAACATCTCGGTTGACAATGTTTTCCACAGGGGCTAGTGAAGAAGAAGATCAACTCGAAGCATCAGGGGCAGCCTTAACATCGGCAATAATGTCATCAGGAACCACTACGCCGGGCCTCCTCATCAAGATCCGCCCCGCGCGAATGGCTTTGTCCATAGCCTTGTCGTGCTGAGCCTTTAGAATGGCACAGTTGTCCTCTAAAACTTTAGTAGTCAGTCGAGCGGCCTCTAGCTCCTGGGCGACTAACTTCTTGGAGGCACGTAGACCTTTGATGATAGAATCCTTGCTTGACACCAACTGTCTAAGCCGCAGGACCTCATCTTGGGACGCTTGCATCTCGCGATGATGATGATCCAGATCTGACATAGTGAAGCGATGGCTCCTCTCTAAGATGGTTAAGGAATTGCTGGCATTACGATATAACCTGTACATATTATCATGAGAAGCTACGAGTGCTCGTTTCTCCTCCTACGAACAAGAAGCAACTTTCAACATCCAGTAAACAGTAAGCACAACAAAGCCAACTAAGGAAGTTTACCTCATGTGCTGCCCTTTCGGAGTTAAGCTGAGCATTTAGAGAAGAATTCAAGAAAGTGCATCGACCAGAGAAGCAGAAACCCGAGCCAGGTCGGTTTGACCTTGAGAATACTTCTCCTCAAGATCAGAGTACCGTCGGGTTGAGTCAGCTTGACTTTGAAGATGTTTTTGCTCAAGCTCGGAGCACTGCCGAGCCATATCTGACAAGGCAGCCGAAGAGGGATACATGGTTAAAAACAGATTGATCAATGGAAATAGCTAAGGAAGAAATGAAGTTACTAACCAGCGTTTGACACCTTCAAGTCAGCAATCTGTTTCTGAAGCAGCAATGGGTTACACTGCATTAGAGGCAGAGCTCCTTCCGGAACAGTGGCACCATGTGACCTCAACTGAGCAGACATTCCGTCAACCAAAGCCTGTGATCGAAGACAAATGAGTATAGGAAAGATAATTTACTAAGAGGAACGATAAAATGCAAGAGCTGACTCATCTGAAGATTGGAGAGGAATGATGGTAACCCCAAGTTAGGGGGAGCTACGTCATAGCTCGACGAAGGAAGATCAACCGAAACAATTTGAAGAACGTTGTTAGGGGTGAGCTCAGCCCCACCAGCGGATACCAGACTTCTCGCATCTGGCTCACCGAACTCCAAGGCGACTTGTTCGCTCAAAGCCGAAGAAGCATGCATCGCTATCGCCCCATCGGATCGTGGTGGAGACGACCCGACATGGACGTCCATGGAGGTGTGGGAAGGAGAGCTCACCTGAACACCCTCGGGGGCTGGGTTGTAGCTCGTGCCACCCACCAGAGCCGGATCACTACCGGTAACACCCTCGGGAGCTGAGTTGCACCTCGCGCTACCCACCAGAGCCGGATCACTACCGGCGACACCCTCGGGAGCTAGGTAACTGCCAGCACCACCCTCGGGGGCTGGGTCTTTGTAACACCCGGAACCTAGGAGTATAAAAATATCTTCTATCTGACATACATAGAGAAGCCATCGTAGATTCTGGAATTTGCAGACAGAGTCACCCGGAGGAACACCATCAGAATGTGCACAGTCAGATGGGGTCACCACTCTGAGGAAGAAGCAACCTGGGAACGAGAAGATGATCTGAAAGCCAAATACATTGAACTCTTTGCTGACCAACCTTGAATCTCGGGGCGAGATTCTTTTAAGGGGGATAGGTTTGTAACACCCGGAACCTAGGAGTATAAAAATATCTTCGATAATATCCACCAAGTTCAGGTTTTAATAAAAACCCTAAGAGAACAATGGTTGTTGCATCATGCTGGAAGGCATTTATTTTTGTTTGATGAATGGTTGGCTTGATCTTTCATTGAATCAATGATTTTCACATGATGTCAAACTGAAATAATAGAAATAGAGAAAGAAAAAAAATAAAGGAAATCAGCTTTCCCCCCTTCCCTGGCCCATTCGGCCGGCCCACCCCGCCCCCTTCTCCCTCGCTTTCCCCCCCGCTCGGCCCAGCGCCACTTTCCTCTTTCTTGGGCCTGCGCGAGGCGGCCCAGCTCCCAGCTTCCCACCCCACGGCCTGCTCCGCGCCAGCCCCGCACCGCGCGCGCCCAACGCGTCCTGCCGCGCCCCTTAGCCCCGCACCGCACGCCCGGCCCAGCGCGCGCGCCTGCCGCGTCCCCCGCCCAGCGCCCGTCGCGGCCCAGATGTGGCGTGCCCTGCGCGCACGCGACCGTGCGACCGCGCGTGGAGCGCCCAGCGCGCCTGCCGCCGCTGCTCAGCGGGCCCACGCGCCAGGGAGCCAGCTCGCCAGGACGCCAGGCTGCCCACTGTACATCTTCCCGAACGGCTCTGCGCAGTTTTTTCGCCCACGACGCCTCCAAAACCGAACCGCCCGCGATTCTTGCACAGTTTCTCGCCCACCACCGCCTCTCCTCGCCTCGACCCCGCTCTCCGCCTCGCCAACTTCGCCATTGGAGTGCCACGTCCCGTCGCTGGAGTGCCGCGCCGCCGAGGTGAGCTCGCCCCCTTCCTCTCTCCCCTAGCCTTTTTCCTGTCGCTATTTGTGGAGCGAGCGCTTCAACTGCGTGTATCCCCTCTCTCCTCCCATGGCCGACGCGGCCATCGCAGCGGCACCGCGGCACCCCGCATGCGCGGCATCCTGCGCTGCGACCTGGCTCCCAGCCGCTGTGCCCCATGTGCCATGGCGCAGCCCGCGTGGCTGCCCCCTCACCGAGCCAGCCAGCTGTGGTCGCACGACCAAGGCCCCTATGCCTCTGCTCTAGCGAGCCCGCCCAGACCAGCGAGACTACCTTCCCCATCCGAGCCGCCCCCGCGCTCTCGTGGTCGAGCCACCCGTGGTGCCCGATGGCTAGGCCGCCTCTCTCCTGTGTCCGCCTCGGCCACCGGCGAGAGCCCGTGAGGCAGCAGGGCGCTCGCGCACAGCCACCCTCCTCCTGTCCTCTCTTTCCCCCGAGCGCCGTAGCAGCCGCGCTCCCCAAGCCAGCGAGACGCTGTGGCCAAGTCGCTGCGCGCTCAGCATGCCCAGCACCCCGTGCCCGATCGGCTGTGGCCGCCGTGGCTAGCTATGGTGGCCGAACTGCTAAGCCCGACCCCGCCAATGTCCCTGCAGCCCGCCCCGGCCGTTCGTCTACCCCCGCCGTGCCTCGGGCTCGCTGTTAGCCATGTTGTGCACGTCAAATCGCGCGTGCGCAGCGCCTCGCCGTGCCATCGCAGCCGCGTCGTGCAACTAGTGCACGCACTCGAGTTCGCTTACGCGCAGTGCGTCGATGGGACTCCATCTACGCCCGTCTACCCCCCCCCCCCCCCGTCTACCCCTCGTCTACCCCCCCCCCCCCCCCGTGTGCATTCGCGTCCCTCGCCTCGCCATCGCCCGCGCATCGCGCATTAAATCGTCGCGTGCCGTTGGCATGCGTTGTCGTGCGCTTCAGTGCACGTTAATAATTCGCCTCACCTAGAATAGCTTGCGCTAATTAAATACATATTTAAACAACGGTTATTCGAGTAGCAAACTAATCGGGACTAAGTAATAATTTTACTTGGCATATGATAAATGTCTGTTAATATGATTAAGCCGAATTAAATATTATAATTCATATCCACTTAGTGTAAACGTGATATCCCTCGACCGTAGCGTCGGTCGTCTCAGTTCCTTTCTCGCGTAGTCGTAGATGCGAATTCTATGTCGCGTGCATATTTATTTGATCTATATTGTTGTATGGTGTATTGTTTCCTTCCGTTTCAAGAATGTTGGATGTATGTTTGCACTCGCGTAGATATCGGGCCGTTCGTGGAGTCTGAGGGAATTGCAGGAGAAGACCCTGAGCAGCAGCAGCTTGGTGAAGGCAAGTGTCCTCTGACCCATTATGTCCCTTTCACTTATAATACACTGTCCCGCATTACTTAATTGAGACCTAAGGATTGACTAGCTTTGTATTTACCTTATACTTGATTACCTATTGGGTTACTATGGTTAGCTTTATGCTATTGCTTTAACTTAATCAACGAACATGATGTGAATATTTATGATACGATGATGTTGTCCCGATGATCTTGTGATATTTTAGGGGACTCGGGCTGTTTCCCGAGTACCTCTCCGTAAGGACCTGTTTGTTGAGAGACCACCCGGGATAACAGTGCAACCATGAGGGTGAAATGGGGCGCCCTTAGCTAATTAATTAGAGGAACTAGAGGTGTAGTTGCTTCGCCGTCGTGCCGTCAATGGGGTCCAGGCACAATGCTTGCTCTGCCGAGGCTGGGTGCCGAGGTTCTTTCGTTTTGCTTTTGTTAGTCACCCCCCTGCGGGGAGGGGTACTGTGTTTATCAAACTGGAGAAACCTAACGGGCGGCTATGACCTCTAGGGAATCTTTGTAAAAGCTACGTAGTGATACCCTACCGGACCACCTAGGAAGTGATCAATGGGGAGTCATGATCCCCGGGCAAAACGGGAATCACGACTCATGGGTAAAGTGTGCGACCTCTGCAGAGGGTAATGAAACTGATATATCAGCCGTGCTCACGGTAAAGAGCAGCCTTGGGATCCTCTTTGATGATGGTTAATGATGACGACGACGACGGCTCAGACCACAGTACTGAGACCTCTGAGCCGCAGGAGGCGGAGGGATGGGTCGCCCGACCCATCACCCATGACGCTGCTCGCGGTTGTCACTTCCATGACGCACTCGACACCTTGTTGCGCCGGGCTTTCGACCGGCACACCTGGTCGATCGAGTATCATTGTGTAGTCTACCAGCACAGTCGCGGGAGGTACCCGGACCGCTGGGAGGCTACCTGCCTAGTACGCCGTCCGGAGGATGACCTCCGGGGTGCAGAGGCCTTCTCGGAGCATTACTCCATCTCCGAGAGGGACACTGCGGAGGCGGCTATACAGGACGCAGCACGGCGTGCACTCTCCCAGTACTGTTCTTTATTCGGTGGGGTGGCCGACGGTCTTAACCTTAGGTATTACCCCCGCCGTCCTACTGGTAGCACAGAGAGTGTGGTTGTCTCGCCTATTGGTGAGGATAACCCTAGGTTGAGCCGCACAGTCAACCTAGTCGCTGTTCTTAACACCGAGCTGGACCACTCTCTGGACGAGCTGAGCAGGGCTCGAACAGAGATTTCTGAGTTGCGTGCTGAACTGGCAGAGCGCCGCCACCAGGAGGGTGGTTCTCCCGCTCCTGTTGGGACTCAGCACCCTTACCGCTCGCCGCCACGTGGTCACCACACCTACAAATCCCCTGCCTGTAAGACCAGGATAGATCTAGATTCTTAGATCGTGTAGCGTCGGAGTTTGTAATAAATTCTTAAGTCAGGTGTCTCAGTCTTAGATAGTCAGTTTAGTTTGCTTATCAATTGCTTCCATGCTTGTTATGGTGAACTTGTGCTGGATTTGAATCTTTGTAATGACTGTTGCCAATATGTGGGCTTCCCCTGCAACTTGGTTTAGCTAGTGATGTTAATGAAGTCAGTTATTTAGTTGGGAAACCATTTACTTCTACTTTCCTTTTTTATCTGAAAAGTTGTATTGGATCGTATTGAAGATCAGGGAAGTTCTTTTTCATTCAGTGTCATGAAGATTTCTGTATACCCTTTTCTTATGCTGAAGGATTGCAAGATCAATGCTGATGTGTGAATGTCTTCCACAGATGTCTGACAACAGACGCCGAGGCAACAGGCGTGTTCAGCAAGAGCAGCGTGTCCAGCAGGAGGGACCCCAGCAACACCGGAGGCAGCCTCCCCTGCCACCCCCGATGACGGTGGAGCAGATGTTCTTGATGCAAACTCAGGCAGTGCAGGCTATTGGGCAGGCTCTGGCAGCCATGCAGCAGGCTCAACAGCAACCCCAACCCCAGTTACAAGTGCAGATGCCCCAGATGCCACGGGACAAACGTGGCGAGTTCATGAGAGGGCACCCTCCTACCTTCGCCCACTCTGCTGACCCCATGGATGCAGAAGACTGGCTGCGTGCAGTGGAAAGGGAACTGCGCACCGCCCAATGTGATGACAGGGAGAAGGTTCTGTATGGTCCCCGCCAACTAAGGGGAGCAGCCCAGTCCTGGTGGGAGTCCTACCTCGCCACCCATGCCGACCCCGAAGCCATCACTTGGGAGGAATTTAGAGAGAATTTCCGCAGGTACCATGTTCCAGAGGGATTGATGATCATGAAGAAGGAGGAGTTTCTAGCTCTGAAGCAGGGACCCCTGTCTGTTAGTGAATACAGGGACAGGTTTCTGCAGCTATCTCGTTATGCACCTGAAGACGTCAACACTGATGCTAAAAGGTAGTACAGGTTCATGAGGGGTTTGGTGGATCCCCTGCATTACCAGCTGATGAACCACACCTTCCCCACCTTCCAACACCTGATCGATAGAGCAATCATGACCGAGAGGAAGCGCAAGGAAATGGAAGATCGGAAGCGCAAGATGAGTGGACCATAGTCCGGGAGCAACAGCCGCCCCCGC
This sequence comes from Zea luxurians, assembly GCA_029449295.1. Classification (NCBI taxonomy): domain Eukaryota; kingdom Viridiplantae; phylum Streptophyta; class Magnoliopsida; order Poales; family Poaceae; genus Zea; species Zea luxurians. The sequence goes on from JAOPSE010000003.1 coordinate 24,149,583, forward strand.
TTCTCAGGCAGTTCATCTCAGCAATGCAAGCATGGTCACCCACAGGGATACCAGCATCAGAGTCAGCGCCCGTACCAGCAGCAGTCTCAGAGGCAGTACCCACAACAGCAGCAGTATCGTCAGAACAACCAGTAGGGAGGTAACCAGTATCAGAGGCAGAACAACCAGGCACCTCGCCTTCCTGCCCCAGCAGCGAATCAGAACAACCAAGCAGCCCCAGCACAAGGAGGAGGCAGAGGATGCTTCCACTATGGAGAACAAGGCCACTGGGCGATGCATTGCCCAAAGAAGATGGCACAGCAGCAGACAAACCCCAATGCTCCAGCAAGGCAAGGTGTACCTCAACAGGCAACAGGTAATCGTGGCCATGCGTACAACCATGGAAAGGTGAACCACTTGGAGGCCGAAGCGATCCAGGATGCACCAGATGTGGCAGAAGGTATGTTCTCAGTCGAATCTCATCCAGCAAAAGTGCTATTTGATACTGGTGCAACTCATTCATTTGTCACTGCAACATGGGTAGAAATGCATAACATCTCCGTAGAGTCATTGATGCCGCCCATGAGGGTTAATTCGGTCGGTGGTAAAGTGCAAACAGATAAGATATGTTCAAATGTAAGGGTGCAAATAAGGGGGATAGGGTTCCTGAAAGGGAATTAGGCTTACACCTAGTTCCTAAAATAATTTTGGTGGTTGAATTGCCCAACACAAATATTGGACTAACTAGTTTGCTCTAGTGCATAAGTTACACAGGTGCAAAAGGTTCACACTCAGCCAATAAAAAGATCAAGTGTTGGATTCAACAAAGGAGCAATGAGGCAACTGAGGGCACCTCTGGCTGGAGGCACCGGACTGTCCGGTGTGCACCGGACAGTGTCCGGTGCGCCCAGAGGAGTCCAACTCAAACTCTTCGCCCTCGGGAATTCTCGGAAGCCGGCGCGCTATAATTCACCGGACTGTCCGGTGTGCACCGGACATGTCCGGTGCTCCAAGGAAGCGCGGTCTCCGGAACTCGCCAGCCTCGGGTTCGCGCGGCAGCCGCTCCGCTAAAATTCACCGGACTGTCCGGTGTGCACCGGACTGTCCGGTGTGCCAGCGGAGCAACGGCTCCCTGCGGCGCCAACGGCTCCCTGCGGAGCATTTAATGCGCGCGCAGCGCGCGCAGACGTCAGGATCGCCCATACCGGTGCACCGGACATCAAACAGTACATGTCCGGTGTGCACCGGACACTCCGGAGGGCCCAGAAGTCAGAAGCTCCAACGGTCAGAATCCAACGGCAATGGTGACGTGGCGGGGGCACCGGACTGTCCGGTGTGCACCGGACTGTCCGGTGTGCCATCGAACAGACAGCTTCCAGCAACGGTCACTTTTGGTGGTTGGGGCTATAAATACCCCAACCACCCCACATTCATTGCCATCCAAGTTTTCCACTTCTCAACTACTACAAGAGCTCTAGCATTCAATTCTAGACACACCAAATAGATCAAGTCCTCTCCAAATTCCACACAACTCCATAGTGACTAGAGAGAGTGATTTGCTTGTGTTCTTTCGAGCTCTTGCGCTTGGATCGCATTCTTTTCTTTCTCACTTGTTCTTGTGATCAAACTCAATTGTAACCAAGGCAAGAGGCATCAACTGTGTGGTGGCCCTTGTGGGGAAGCTTTGTTCCCGTTTGATTGAGAAGAAGAGAAAGCTCACTCGATCCGTGGGATCGTTTGAGAGAGGGAAGGGTTGAAAGAGACCCGGCCTTTGTGGCCTCCTCAACGGGGAGTAGGTTTGCAAGAACCGAACCTCGGTAAAACAAATCCGCGTGTCACACTTTTATTTGCTTGCGATTTGTTTTGCGCCCTCTCTCGCGGACTCGTTTATATTTCCAACGCTAACCCCGGCTTGTAGTTGTGATTATTTTTGTAAATTTCAGTTTCGCCCTATTCACCCCCCCTCTAGGCGACTATCAATTGGTATCAGAGCCCGGTACTTCATTAGAGCCTAACCGCTCGAAGTGATGTCGGGAGATCACACCAAGAGGGAGATGGAGACCGGCGATAACAAGCCCACTACAAGCCAAGGGAGCACTTCATCGGAAGAGTCCCGCACCAAGAGAAGGGAGAAGAAGAAGAACTCCTCCAAGCGGAAGGAGAAAAGATCTTCCTCTTCTCACCACAAGGAGAAGAAGGAAAAATCTTCTTCTCACAAGCCGCATCGGAGTGGGGACAAGCACAAAAGGATGAGGAAAGTGGTCTACTACGAGACCGACACTTCATCGACATCCACCTCCGGCTCCGACGCGGCGTCCGTCACTTCTAAACGCCAAGAGCGTAAGAAGTATAGTAAGATCCCCCTATGCTACCCTCGCACTCCTAAACATACACCTTTACTTTCCGTCCCATTAGGCAAACCACCAACTTTTAATGGTGAAGATTATGCTATGTGGAGTAATTTAATGCGATTTCATCTAACCTCTCTCCACAAAAGTATATGGGATGTTGTTGAGTATGGTGTACAGGTACCATCCGTAGGGGATGAAGACTACGACACGGACGAAGTGGCCCAAATCGAGCACTTCAACTCCCAAGCCACAACCATCCTCCTTGCCTCTCTAAGCAAGGAGGAATACAACAAAGTACAAGGGTTGAAGAACGCCAAGGAGATTTGGGACCTACTCAAGACGGCGCACGAGGGTGATGAACTCACCAAGATCACCAAGCGGGAAACGATCGAGGGGGAGCTCGGTCGCTTCCGTCTTCGCCAAGGGGAGGAGCCACAAGACATGTACAACCGGCTCAAAACCTTGGTGAACCAAGTGCGCAACCTCGGAAGCGCAAAATGGGATGACCACGAAGTGGTTAAGGTTATTCTAAGAGCCCTTATTTTCCTTAACCCCACACAAGTTCAATTAATTCGTGGCAATCCTAGATATACACAAATGACCCCCGAAGAAGTCATCGGGAATTTTGTTAGCTTTGAATGCATGATTAAGGGCTCAAAGAAGATCAACGAGCTTGATGAGCCTTCCACATCCGAGGCGCAACCGGTGGCCTTCAAGGCAACGGAGGAGAAGAAGGAGGAGTCTACACCAAGTAGACAACCAATTGACGCCTCCAAGCTCGACAACGAGGAGATGGCCCTAATCATCAAGAGTTTTCGGCAAATCCTCAGGCAACGGAAAGGGAAGGATTACAAATCCCGTTCCAAGAAGGTTTGCTACAAGTGTGGTAAGCCCGGTCATTTTATTGCAAAATGTCCTATGTCTAGTGATAGTGACAGGGGCGACGACAAGAAGGGCAAGAGGAAGGAGAAGAAGAGATACTACAAGAAGAAGGGCGGCGATGCCCATGTTTGTCGGGAGTGGGACTCCGACGAAAGCTCAAGCGACTCCTCCGACGACGAGGACGCCGCCAACATTGCCGTCACCAAGGGCCTCCTCTTCCCCAACGTCGGCCACAAGTGTCTCATGGCCAAGGACGGCAAAAAGAAGGTAAAATCAAAGTCCTCCACTAAATATGAAACATCTAGTGATGAGGATGATGATAAAAATGAAGAGGATAATTTGCGCATTCTTTTTGCTAACCTCAACATGCAACAAAAAGAAAAATTAAATGAATTGATTAGTGCTATACATGAGAAGGATGATCTCTTGGATTCTCAAGAGGACTTCCTTATTAAAGAAAATAAGAAGCATGTTAAGGTTAAAAATGCTTATGCTCTAGAAAGAGAAAAATGTGAAAAATTGTCTAGTGAGCTAAGCACTTGTCATGAGACTTTAGACAACCTTAGAAATGAAAATGCAAATTTGTTAGCTAAGGTTGATTCTCATATTTGCAATGTTTCAATTCCTGGAAATGATAATGATGATTTGATTGCTAGGATTGAAAAATTGAACTGTTCTATTGCTAGCCTTAGAAATCAGAATGAGAAATTAATTGCTAAGGCTAAGGATTTTGATGTTTGCAATGCTACTATTTCCGACCTTAGAACTAAAAATGATATGTTGCATGCTAAGGTTGTTGAACTAAAATCTTGCAAACCCTCTACATCTAATGTTGAGCATATTTCCATTTGTACTAGATGTAGAGATATTAATGTTGATGCTATCCATGATCACCTAGCCTTAATTAAAAAACAAAATGATCACATAGCACAACTTAATGCTAAGATTAGAGAGCATGACTTAGAAAATGAAAAATTTAAACTTGCTAGAAGCATGCTCTATAATGGGAGACGCCCTGGCATTAAGGATGGCATTGGCTTCCAAAGGGGAGACAATGTCAAAATTAATGCCCCTCCAAAGAACTTATCTAACTTTGTTAAGGGCAAGGCTCCCATGCCTCAGGATAACGAGGGTTACATTTTGTACCCTGTCGGCTATCCTGAGAGCAAGATTAGGAAAATTCATTCTAGGAAGTCTCACTCTGGCCCTAATCATGCTTTTATGTATAAGGGTGAGACATCTAGATCTAGGCAACCAACTCATGCCAAGTTGCCTAGAAAGAAAATTCCAAATGCATCAAATGATCATGCCATTTCATTTAAAACTTTTGATGCATCATATGTCTTGACTAGCAAATCCGGCAAGGTAGTTGCCAAAATTGTTGGGGGCAAACACAAGGGCTCCAAGACTTGTGTTTGGATACCCAAAGTTCTTGTATCTAATGCCAAAGGACCCAAAACCGTTTGGGTACCTAAAACAAAGAACTAAACTTGTTTTGTAGGTTTATGCATCCGGGGGCTCAAGTTGGATACTCGACAGCGGTTGCACAAACCATATGACAGGGGAGAAAAAGATGTTCTCCTCATATGAGAAAAACCAAGATCCCCAACGAGCTATCACATTCGGGGATGGAAATCAAGGTTTGGTCAAAGGTTTGGGTAAAATTGCTATATCTCCTGACCACACTATTTCCAATGTTTTTCTTGTAGATTCTTTAGATTACAATTTGCTTTCCGTATCCCAATTATGTCAAATGGGCTACAATTGTCTTTTTACTGATATAGGTGTTACTGTCTTTAGAAGAAGTGATGATTCAATAGCTTTTAAGGGAGTGTTAGAGGGTCAGCTATACTTAGTAGATTTTAATAGAGCTGAACTCGACACTTGCTTGATTGCTAAGACTAACTTGGGTTGGCTCTGGCACCGCCGACTAGCCCATGTTGGAATGAAGAATCTTCACAAGCTTCTAAAGGGAGAACACATTTTAGGACTAACCGATGTTCATTTTGAGAAAGACAGGATTTGTAGCGCATGCCAAGCCGGGAAGCAAGTTGGTGTCCATCATCCACACAAAAACATCATGACTACCGACAGGCCACTGGAGCTCCTACACATGGATTTATTCGGCCCGATCGCTTACATAAGCATCGGCGGTAGTAAGTATTGTCTTGTAATTGTGGATGATTATTCTCGCTTCACTTGGGTGTTCTTTTTACAGGACAAATCTTATACCCAAGAGACCTTAAAGGGATTCTTGAGACGGGCTCAAAATGAGTTCGGCTTAAGGATCAAGAAAATTAGAAGCGACAATGGGACGGAGTTCAAGAACTCTCAAATAGAAGGCTTTCTTGAGGAGGAGGGCATCAAGCATGAGTTCTCTTCTCCCTACACTCCACAACAAAATGGTGTAGTGGAGAGGAAGAATCGAACTCTATTAGACATGGCAAGAACCATGCTTGATGAGTACAAGACACCGGATCGGTTTTGGGCCGAGGCGGTCAACACCGCCTGCTACGCCATCAACCGGTTATATCTTCATCGAATCCTCAAGAAGACATCTTATGAACTCCTAACCGGTAAAAAGCCAAATATTTCATATTTTAGAGTTTTTGGTAGCAAATGCTTTATTCTTGTTAAGAGAGGTAGAAAATCTAAATTTGCTCCTAAAACTGTAGAAGGCTTTTTACTAGGATATGACTCAAACACAAGGGCATATAGAGTCTTTAACAAGTCCTCAGGACTTGTTGAAGTTTCTTGTGACGTTGTGTTTGATGAGACTAACGGCTCTCAAGTAGAGCAAGTCGATCTTGATGATATAGGTGAAGAACAGGCTCCATGCATAGCGCTAAGGAACATGTCCATTGGGGATGTGTGTCCTAAGGAATCCGAAGAGCCTCCACATGCACAAGATCAACCATCCTCCTCCACGCAAGCGTCCCCACCAACTCAAATTGAGGATGAGGCTCAAGATGTTGAACAAGAAGATCAAGAAGATGAGCCACCTCAAAATGACGGCAACGATCAAGGGGGAGATGCAAATGATGAAGACAAGGAGGATGAACAACCAAGGCCGCCTCACCCAAGAGTCCACCAAGCAATACAACGAGATCACCCCGTCGACACCATCCTCGGCGACATTCATAAGGGGGTAACTACTCGATCTCGTGTTGCTCATTTTTGTGAACATTACTCTTTTGTTTCCTCTATTGAGCCACACAGGGTAGAGGAAGCACTTCAAGATTCGGATTGGGTGATGGCGATGCAAGAGGAGCTCAACAATTTCACAAGGAACGAGGTATGGCACTTAGTTCCACGTCCTAATCAAAATGTTGTAGGAACCAAGTGGGTCTTCCGCAACAAGCAAGACGAGCATGGTGTGGTGACAAGGAACAAAGCTCGACTCGTGGCCAAGGGATATTCACAAGTCGAAGGTTTGGATTTTGGTGAAACCTATGCACCCGTAGCTAGGCTTGAGTCAATTCGTATATTATTGGCCTATGCTACTTACCATGGCTTCAAGCTTTATCAAATGGACGTGAAGAGTGCCTTCCTCAATGGACCGATCAAGGAGGAGGTCTATGTTGAGCAACCTCCCGGCTTTGAAGACAGTGAGTACCCTAACCATGTTTATAGGCTCTCTAAGGCGCTTTATGGGCTCAAGCAAGCCCCAAGAGCATGGTATGAATGCCTTAGAGATTTCCTTATTGCTAATGGCTTCAAAATCGGCAAAGCCGATCCTACTTTATTCACTAAGACTCTTGATAATGATTTGTTTGTATGCCAAATTTATGTTGATGATATCATATTTGGGTCTACTAACAAATCTACATGTGAAGAATTTAGTAGGATCATGACACAAAAATTCGAGATGTCAATGATGGGGGAGTTGAAGTATTTTCTAGGATTTCAAGTCAAGCAACTCCAAGAGGGCACCTTCATTAGCCAAACGAAGTATACTCAGGATATCCTAAGCAAGTTTGGAATGAAGGATGCCAAGCCCATCAAGACACCCATGGGAACCAATGGGCATCTCGACCTCGACACGGGAGGTAAGTCCGTGGATCAAAAGGTATACCGGTCGATGATTGGTTCATTGCTTTATTTGTGTGCATCTCGACCGGACATTATGCTTTCCGTTTGCATGTGTGCAAGATTCCAAGCCGATCCTAAGGAATCACACCTTACGGCCGTAAAACGAATCTTGAGATATTTGGCTTATACTCCTAAGTTTGGGCTTTGGTACCCTCGGGGATCCACTTTTGATTTGATTGGTTATTCGGATGCCGATTGGGCGGGGTGTAAGATTAACAGGAAGAGCACATCGGGGACTTGCCAGTTCTTGGGAAGATCCTTGGTGTCTTGGGCTTCAAAGAAGCAAAATTCGGTCGCTCTTTCCACCGCCGAAGCCGAGTATATTGCCGCAGGCCATTGTTGCGCGCAATTGCTTTGGATGAGGCAAACCCTGCGGGACTATGGTTACAAATTAACCAAAGTCCCTTTGCTATGTGACAATGAGAGTGCAATCAAAATGGCCGACAATCCCGTCGAGCATAGCCGCACTAAGCACATAGCCATTCGGTATCATTTTCTTCGGGATCACCAACAAAAGGGGGATATCGAGATTTCTTACATTAACACTAAAGATCAATTAGCCGATATCTTTACCAAGCCACTTGATGAACAATCTTTTACCCGACTTAGGCATGAGCTCAATATTCTTGATTCTAGGAATTTCTTTTGCTAAACTTGCACACATAGCACATGAATATACCTTTGATCATCTCTCTTTTATATATGCTATGACTAATGTGTTCTCAAGTGTATTTCAAACCAAGTCATAGGTATATTGAAAGGGAATAGGAGTCCTCGGCGAAGACAAAGGCTTCCACTCCACTCTACTACTCATCCTTCGCCGTCGCTCCGCATCATCTCTCCAACTTTGGTATAATCTTCACTCATTCATTTCATGACCAAAGGGGGAGAAAGTACTTCATTGGGCTCTAATGATTCCGTTTTTGGCGATTCATGCCAAAGGGGGAGAAAATATGAGCCCAAAGCAAAAGGACCGCACCACTACCTAATTTTATAAATTTGATGATTTTAAATTGGTAAATTTCAAAATTGGTATCTCTTTGTGTTCTAAAGGGGGAGCAAGTAGTATTTTCAAAATTGATGGAAAACCCTCTTGAACACTAAGAGGAGACCTTATTTGAGGGGGAGTTTTGTTTAGTCAAAGGAAAAGCATTTGAACAAAGGAAGAAAATTTCAACTCTTAAAAATGCTTTGCAAAATCTTATTCATTACCTTTGACTATCTTGCAAAATGACTTTGAAAAGAATTTACAAAAGAATTTGCAAAAACAAAACTTATGGTGCAAATGAGGTCCAATATGTCAAAAACAAAGAAACAATCCATGCGCATCATATAAGTATTTATATTGGCTCAATTCCAAGCAACCTTTGCACTTACATTATGTAAACTAGTTCAATTATGCACTTCTATATTTGCTTTGGTTTGTGTTGGCATCAATCACCAAAAAGGGGGAGATTGAAAGGGAATTAGGCTTACACCTAGTTCCTAAAATAATTTTGGTGGTTGAATTGCCCAACACAAATATTGGACTAACTAGTTTGCTCTAGTGCATAAGTTACACAGGTGCAAAAGGTTCACACTCAGCCAATAAAAAGATCAAGTGTTGGATTCAACAAAGGAGCAATGAGGCAACTGAGGGCACCTCTGGCTGGAGGCACCGGACTGTCCGGTGTGCACCGGACAGTGTCCGGTGCGCCCAGAGGAGTCCAACTCAAACTCTTCGCCCTCGGGAATTCTCGGAAGCCGGCGCGCTATAATTCACCGGACTGTCCGGTGTGCACCGGACATGTCCGGTGCTCCAAGGAAGCGCGGTCTCCGGAACTCGCCAGCCTCGGGTTCGCGCGGCAGCCGCTCCGCTAAAATTCACCGGACTGTCCGGTGTGCACCGGACTGTCCGGTGTGCACCGGACTGTCCGGTGTGCCAGCGGAGCAACGGCTCCCTGCGGCGCCAACGGCTCCCTGCGGAGCATTTAATGCGCGCGCAGCGCGCGCAGACGTCAGGATCGCCCATACCGGTGCACCGGACATCAAACAGTACATGTCCGGTGTGCACCGGACACTCCGGAGGGCCCAGAAGTCAGAAGCTCCAACGGTCAGAATCCAACGGCAATGGTGACGTGGCGGGGGCACCGGACTGTCCGGTGTGCACCGGACTGTCCGGTGTGCCATCGAACAGACAGCTTCCAGCAACGGTCACTTTTGGTGGTTGGGGCTATAAATACCCCAACCACCCCACATTCATTGCCATCCAAGTTTTCCACTTCTCAACTACTACAAGAGCTCTAGCATTCAATTCTAGACACACCAAATAGATCAAGTCCTCTCCAAATTCCACACAACTCCATAGTGACTAGAGAGAGTGATTTGCTTGTGTTCTTTCGAGCTCTTGCGCTTGGATCGCATTCTTTTCTTTCTCACTTGTTCTTGTGATCAAACTCAATTGTAACCAAGGCAAGAGGCATCAACTGTGTGGTGGCCCTTGCGGGGAAGCTTTGTTCCCGTTTGATTGAGAAGAAGAGAAAGCTCACTCGATCCGTGGGATCGTTTGAGAGAGGGAAGGGTTGAAAGAGACCCGGCCTTTGTGGCCTCCTCAACGGGGAGTAGGTTTGCAAGAACCGAACCTCGGTAAAACAAATCCGCGTGTCACACTTTTATTTGCTTGCGATTTGTTTTGCGCCCTCTCTCGCGGACTCGTTTATATTTCCAACGCTAACCCCGGCTTGTAGTTGTGATTATTTTTGTAAATTTCAGTTTCGCCCTATTCACCCCCCCTCTAGGCGACTATCAGTTCCCCAGCGACCTAATAGTAATAGACACCCCTGGGGTAGATGTCATCTTAGGGATGAATTGGTTAATGAAGTATGAAGCGAGTGTTAGCTGTGACAAGAGGACCGTAACATTGAAGTCCCCGCCCGGAGAGAAGGTAGTGGCTGAGCTAAGGATGCCTAAAACAACGAAAGGTGATTGTCACCAGATTTCGGTTGATAGCAAGGAGGCCAACCCGCTCGAGGCTATCAGGGTTGTGTCGAACTTTCCAGATGTGTTTCCCGAGGAACTACCAGGCATGCCACCCGAGAGAAAAGTCGAATTTGCCATAGAGCTTATCCCTGGCACCGCCCCCATTTCTAAAAGAGCCTATCGAGTGTCTGGGCCAGAATTGGTGGAACTCAAGAAACAGATAGATGAGCTGTTAGAGAAGGGTTACATCAGACCAAGTACCTCGCCTTGGGCCGCTCCAGTATTGTTTGTAGAGAAGAAAGATGGTACCAAAAGGATGTGCATAGATTACAGAGCCCTGAATGAAGTCACCATTAAGAACGAGTACCCCCTGCCAAGGATAGAAGATCTGTTTGACCAACTCAGAGGTGCCAGCGTATTCTCGAAGATAGATCTGAGATCAGGTTACCATCAACTCAGAATCCGACCCTCAGACATACCGAAGACAACATTCATCACCAAGTATGGGTTATATGAGTATACAATTATGTCCTTTGGTCTGACAAACGCGCCCGCCTTCTTTATGTATCAGATGAACAGTGTGTTCACGGACTACCTAGACAAGTTTGTGGTAGTGTTCATCGATGATATTCTCATATATTCTCAAAGTGAGGAAGAACATGTGGAACATTTGAAGATGGTATTGCACAGGCTACAAGAGCATCCGTTGTATGCCAAGCTGAGTAAATGCGACTTCTGGATTCATGAAGTCTTGTTTTTGGGTCACATAATAAACCAAGATGGGATAGCGGTGGATCCAAAGAAAGTAGCAGACATTCTGAACTGGAAAGCACCGAAGGATGTTCGTGGAATCAAGAGTTTCATTGGAATGGCCGGATACTATAGGCGTTTCATTGAAGGCTTTTCAAAGATTGCTAGACCAATGACAGCGTTGCTAGCGAAGAAAGTTGAGTTTAAGTGGACCCAAAAGTGCCAAGAGGCATTTGAAGAACTGAAGAATAGATTGACTACAACACCTGTGCTGGTTCTGCCTGATGTTCACAAGCCATTCTCGGTGTACTGCGATGCTTCCTACACTGGATTGGGATGTGTGCTAATGCAAGAAGGAAGAGTTGTAGCATACTCATCTCGATAGCTGAAGATCCATGAGAGAAATTATCCCACACACGACCTGGAGTTGGCAGCAGTGGTTCATGCTTTAAAGACATGGAGACATTACCTGTATGGGCAGAAGTGTGACATCTACACAGATCACAAAAGTCTGAAATACATATTCACCCAGTCAGAGTTAAACATGAGGCAGCGAAGATGGTTGGAATTGATCAAGGACTACGAGTTGGAGATACATTACCATCCAGGCAAAGCCAATGTTGTTGCAGATGCTCTAAGCAGGAAGAGTCAAGTCAATATGATGGCCACGTACCCAATGTCATATGAGTTAGCCAAGGAGTTCGACAGACTGAGTCTCAATTTTCTGAACAGTACACAAGGAGTAACGGTGGAATTAGAGCCCACCCTAGAGCGGGAGATCAAAGAAGGGCAGAAGGATGATGAAAACATCAACAAGATCCGGCAGCTGATCTTAGAAGGAAGAGGCAAGGACTTTCGAAAAGATGAAGAGGGAGTAATATGGTTCAAGGACCGATTGTGTGTTCCCGATATCAAACCTATTCGGGAGCTGATCCTCAAGGAAGCTCATGAGACAGCCTACTCCATACACCCTGGAAGTGAAAAGATGTATCAGGATTTAAAAAGGAGGTTTTGGTGGTATGGCATGAAAAGAGAAATCGCAGAATATGTCGTCATCTGTGATAGCTATCAAAGAACCAAAGCAGAGCATCAGAAACCCACCGGACTGTTGCAGCCATTGCAAATTCCTCAGTGGAAGTGGGATGAGATCGGGATGGATTTTATAGTTGGCCTACCTCGTACCCGGGCCGGCTATGATTCCATCTAGGTGGTTGTGGACCGCTTAACAAAGGTGGCCCATTTCATACCTGTGAAGACAACGTACACCGGAGCAACATTAGCCGAGTTATACATGTCTCGGATAGTCTGCCTACATGGTGTGCCGAAGAAGATAGTGTCAGATCGAGGAACACAGTTCACCTCTCCTTTTTGGCAGCAGCTACAAGAAGCTTTGGGCACGCATTTGAACTTCAGCTCGGCTTATCACCCACATACAGACGGTCAGACTGAAAGAACTAATCAGATCCTAGAAGATATGTTGAGAGCCTGTGCGTTGCAAGACAAGTCAGGATGGGACAAAAGGTTACCTTATGCAGAATTCTCCTACAACAATAGTTACCAGGCCAGCTTGAAGATGTCACCATTTCAGGCGCTCTATGGACGGAGGTGTAGGACTCCGCTGCATTGGGACCAAACCAGAGAGAGACAGGTGTTTGGCCCCGACATTTTGCTTGAAGCCGAAGAGAATATCAAAATGGTTCGGGAGAATATGAAGATAGCACAATCAAGGCAGCGAAGCTATGCTGACACAAGAAGAAGAGAACTGAGTTTTGAAGTGGGAGATTATGTCTATCTGAAGGTGTCGCCTATCAGAGGAGTCAGAAGGTTCAGAGTCAGGGGCAAGTTAGCACTTCGGTACGTTGGACCATATCAGATTCAGGCAAAGCGTGGAGAAGTGGCCTACCAGCTCAACCTACCAGAAAGTCTGTCGGCAGTGCACAATGTGTTCCACGTGTCGCAATTGAAGAAGTGTCTGCGAGTACCAGAAGAACAGTTGCCAGTGGAGGATTTGGAAGTCCAAGAGGATCTGACATACATAGAGAAGCCATCGTAGATTCTGGAATTTGCAGACAGAGTCACCCGGAGGAACACCGTCAGAATGTGCACAGTCAGATGGGGTCACCACTCTGAGGAAGAAGCAACCTGGGAACGAGAAGATGATCTAAAAGCCAAATACATTGAACTCTTTGCTGACCAACCTTGAATCTCGGGGCGAGATTCTTTTAAGGGGGATAGGTTTGTAACACCCGGAACCTAGGAGTATAAAAATATCTTCGATAATATCCACCAAGTTCAGGTTTTAATAAAAACCCTAAGAGAACAATGGTTGTTGCATCATGCTGGAAGGCATTTATTTTTGTTTGATGAATGGTTGGCTTGATCTTTCATTGAATCAATGATTTTCACATGATGTCAAACTGAAATAATAGAAATAGAGAAAGAAAAAAAATAAAGGAAATCAGCTTCGCCCCCTTCCCTGGCCCATTCGGCCGGCCCACCCCGACCCCTTCTCCCTCTCTTTCCCCCCCGCTCGGCCCAGCGCCACTTTCCTCTTCTTGGGCCTACGCGAGGCGGCCCAGCTCCTAGCTTCCCACCCCGCGGCCCGCTCCGCGCGCACCCAGCGCGGCCTGCCACGCCCCCAGCCCCGCACCGCACGCCCGGCCCAGCGCGCGCGCCTGCCGCGTCCCCCGCCCAGCGCCTGTCGCGGCCCAGCTGTGGCGTGCCCTGCGCGCACGCGACCGCACGACAGCGCGTGGAGCGCCCAGCGCGCCCGCCGCCGCTACTCAGTGGGCCCACGCGCCAGGGAGCCAGCTCGCCAGGACGCCAGGCTGCCCACTGTACATCTTCCCGAATGGCTCTGCGCAGTTTTTTTCGCCCACGACGCCTCCAAAACCGAACCGCCCGTGATTCTTGCGCAGTTTCTCGCCCACCGCCGCCTCTCCTCGCCTCGACCCCGCTCTTCGCCTCGCTAACTTCGCCGTTGGAGTGCCGCGTCCCATCGCCGGAGTGCCGCGCCGCCGAGGTGAGCTCGCCCCCTTCCTCTCTCCCCTAGCCTTTTTCCTGTCGCTATTTGTGGAGTGAGCGCTTCACCTGCGTGTATCCCCTCTCTCCTTCCATGGCTGACGCGGCCATCACAGCGGCACCGCGGCACCCTGCAAGCGCGGCATCCTACGCTACGACCTGGCTCCCAGCCGCTGTGCCCCATGTGCCATGGCGTAGCCCGCGTGGTCGCCCCCTCGCCGAGCCAGCCAGCTGCGGTCGCACGGCCAAGGCCCCTATGCCCCTGCTCTAGCGAGCCCGCCCAGACCAGCGAGACTACCTTCCCCATCCGAGCCGCCCCCGCGCTATCGTGGTCGAGCCGCCCATGGTGCCCGACGGCAAGGCCGTCTCTCTCCTATGTCCGCCTCGGCCACCGACGAGAGCCCGTGAGGCAGTAGGGCGCTCGCGCACAACCGCCCACCTCCCATAATCTCTTTCCCCCGAGCGCCGTAGCAGCCGCGCTCCCCAAGCCAGCGAGCCGCCGCGGCCAAGTCGTTGCACGCTCAGCACGCCCAGCACCCCGTGCCCGATCGGTCGTGGCTAGCTATGGTGGCCTAACTGCCGAGCCCGAACCCGCCGTTGTCCCTGTAGCCCGCCTCGGCCGTTCGTCTACCCATGTCGTGCCTCGGGCTCGCTGTTAGCCATGTTGTGCACATCAAATCGCGCGTGCGCAGCGCCTCGCCGTGCCATCGCAGCCGCGTCGTGCAACTAGTGCACGCACTCGAGTTCGCTTACGCGCAGTGCGTCGACGGGACTCCGTCTATGCCCGTCTACCCCCCCCCCCCCCCCGCGTGCATTCGCGTCGCTCGCCTCGCCATCGCCCGCGCATCGCGCATTAAATCGTCGCGTGCCGTTCGCGCCCGTTGCGCGTGCCGTTCGCATGCGTTGTCGTGCGCTTCAATGCACGTTAATAATTCGCCTCACCTAGAATAGCTCGCGCCAATTAAATACATATTTAAACATCGGTTATTCGAGTAGCAAACTAATCGGGACTAAGTAATAATTTTACTTGGCATATGGTAAATGTCTGTTAATATGATTAAGCCGAATTAAATATTATAATTCATATCCGCTTAGTGTAAACGTGATATCCCTCGACCGTAGCGTCGGTCGTCTCAGTTCCTTTCTCGCGTAGTCGTAGATGCGAATTCTATGTCGCGTGCATATTTATTTGATCTATATTGTTGTATGGTGTATTGTTTCCTTCCGTTTCAAGAATGTTGGATGTATGTTTGCACTCGCGTAGATATCGGGTCGTTCGTGGAGTCTGAGGGAATTGCAGGAGAAGACCCTAAGCAGCAGCAGCTTGGTGAAGGCAAGTGTCCTCTGACCCATTATGTCCCTTTCACTTATAATACACTGTCCCGCATTACTTAATTGAGACCTAAGGATTGACTAGCTTTGTATTTACCTTATACTTGATTACCTATTGGGTTACTATGGTTAGCTTTATGCTATTGCTTTAACTTAATCAACGAACATGATGTGAATATTTATGATACGATGATGTTGTCCTGATGATCTTGAGTTATTTTAGGGGACTCGGGCTGTTTCCTGAGTACCTCTCCGTAAGGACCTGTTCGTTGAGAGACCACCCAGGATAACAGTGCAACCATGAAGGTGAAATGGGGCGCCCTTAGCTAATTAATTAGAGGAACTAGAGGTGTAGTTGCTTCGCCATCGTGCCGTCAATGGGGTCCAGACACAGTGCTTGCTCTGCCGAGGCTGGGTGCTGAGGTTCTTTCGTTTTGCTTTTGTTAGTCACCCCCTGCGGGGAGGGGTACTGTGTTTATCAAACTGGAGAAACCTAACAGTCGGCTATGACCTCTAGGGAATCTTTGTAAATGCTACGTAGTGATACCCTGCCGGACCACCTAGGAAGTGATCAATGGGGAGTCATGATCCCCGGGCAAAACGGGAACCACGGCTCATGGGTAAAGTTTGCGACCTCTGCAGAGGGTAATGAAACTGATATATCAGCCGTGCTCACGGTAAAGAGCAGCCTTGGGATCCTCTTTGATTAAGGATATGCCGGATACACCTCTGATGATGATTTTAATGATGATGGTTAATGATGGTGACTTTAATTATGTATTCTAGTATTTCCTCTCTAAGGAGGTACTTTTTGGGATTATAACTTGGGTTTTATGATAAAATCTGGCTTCTACTAACAATAAGAACCTGACCAACTAAAAGCAACTGCTTGAGCCTAACCCCAGATAAAAGCTAGTCCACTTCAGCCAAACGGGGCATTTGCTGAGTACGTTGATGTGTACTCATCCTTGCTTTACCACAAAACACCAGGTTGTCCACATTGAAACCGCTGCTCAGGAGAAGATGAAGCCGTGGAAGGAGACTTCTAGGAGTTCCAAGACTACGACGAGTTCTAGGTGTGGGTTAGCGGCAAACCCCCAGTCAGCTGCCTGTGAAGGCCCTATCTTTACTGCGTTTCGCTTAGCACTTTGATTTACCCGTTGAGTTGATGACTATGTGGATGTCTCTGACATCGTGATGTAATAAGTTAATACTCTTTTATGTTATTATTCGAGCACTATGCAATGATGTTCATTTATGTAATCGCTATGTACGTGAGTTCTGATCTTGGCACGTACATGGTTCGCATTCGGTTTGCCTTCTGAAACCGGGTGTGACAGTCTTCTACAGCAGCCACCTCTAAGGCTGAATGATCCTTTGTCACCTCCATGTCAGTCGGACAATCCAGACCAGTGCCTCGGCATTGAAGACTGCCTTCCAAAGTCGACGACGCACGAGACACTGCTTGGGATACCTCCAATCCCGCGGTTGGAATTTCCGAACAAATAGCCATCATATCATCAGCAGTCGGCTCCGATAGCATATCCTCAGGGATGACCTCCTCAAGGTCCTAATCAAAATCCGATATTGACAGTTCTTGAAGGATGACAAGAGCTAACAGAGCTAGAGAAGGAATGTCACTATCCCCCTTACTACCTCTATAATGCCGGCTGTTCTTGCGAATCAGCGGGACTTCTTCTTCATCTTCAACAAATATACGGATGACAACCGGTGCACGGTCACACCCATTGGGATCAACTACAGGATGGTCACACCTAGAACTCGTGATAGCCATTGGCTCGGCATGTGTTGAGTTAGATGATTCCCCAGCCAACAAGTTGATCACATCATCTATCTCCTCGTCGTCCGTGCTAGCTGACATCTCGAAATGAGTCTGTCTCTCACCCTCTAGGAGACTACAGAGTGGGGCAATTAAAGCTTCAATGTCTTCAGGGGAGGGTCGGACTCTAAGACCCAGACCACCATCACGGGCAGGAGGATTAGACACAAACTCGAAAAAGGATCTATGTGATGGCAAGCTCTAGGCAGAATAAGCAACAGGAGCACCAGCGTTCGAAACTCTGCCCCTCAAGATCATATCCAGTCGGCTCAGCAGATCGGCAGTGGGAATTCTCTTGTTTGTCACCCGGGTGCCATCATTGATGCCGCTGTACAGATATGCAGGGTATGCCCTGTCCTTCAAAGGCTGGATACTCTTGAAGACGAAATCAGCAACCACAGCTTCGGCAGTCAGACCATTCTCCTTCAGCAGATAGATCTCAGCAAGCAGAACTCTGGCCTCCGTTACCTCCAAAGGAGTTGGAGACTCAACCCAGCTCAAAGTACGTACATCTGGTTGCCTCCCCGACCGAGGGGGAGGGACTCGTTGTGGTTTTCCACAATAAACCACTCAAGGCATCAAGGTATTCAATCTTCCTCCCGCGACGCATCTCCAAACTTGCACCACCAACGAGCTGATGCTGCCCCTAGCCATCCTGGGCCGACAATGATACAAATACTTCTAGAGACCAAAAAGGGGAAGAATCCAGAGGTAGGCCTCACACAGATGCACGAAGATAGAAATTTGTAGGATAGAATTAGGGTTCAGATGGGTCAAGTTCAGATCATAGAAATCAAGGAGGCCACGGAAGAAGGGAGAAACAGGAAGAGCAAGGCCACGGATAAGAAAAGGAACATAGATGATGGACTCGTGGGTGTCTTCTGTTGGAACAGTGACCCCGCGGCAAATCCGCCAAGAGCAGAGCTCTTTTGGAAGAAGAACCCCAACATCAACAAGATGAAGAAGATCTGATTCTGAAACAACAGACATGTGGTTACCTGCGAATGACAACTGACTGTTGGGGTTGATGGGAGGAATGATTGCCGCAGCAGAGATCTGGTTCTTCCGTTTCGGCGCCATTGCACTCTCGCCGTCGGGACGAAGGGGAGCAGAATTTCAGAGAAGCAAAAAAGTGGTTCGAGGCAGAAATGCAAAGTTAGGGCTCAGAAATCAAAAGCGCACATCGACATGAGTATAAATGGGGTTTTCCCGGGTTGGGCGCCATTTCTGAAAAGGGTCAAGTCATCACTCGGGAAAACGAGACTTCCGACATAACTCGGTTGTTACCTCTAAAAGCGCCGACAACATCAAGCACCACTCGGCCGTTATCTCTAAAACGCCGACAACGTCAAACATAACTCGATCGTTACTTCTAAAACACCGACAATACCAAGCACGACTCAGCTGTTACTTCTAAAACGCCGGCATCATCAGTTATCGCTTGGTGATTATTTTCGATAACGTCGGCAACATTAGATGCAAAAGCGAACTATCAAGCACTTAAAAAAAGAGACAATATTCATTCAGACCGGCCAAGGTTCTTCATTACATAGAGGAGGGAAGTTTTCACAAACTTAAAGACTAACTCATTATGAATCGGCCTTTTCTTCCCTTTTTACTACATTACATTACTACATTTCTTACATTATACTATACTACTAACTACTACTACATTATTTCATTACTACTACTGCTACTACTAATTATCTATACTAATATTTAAACCAGTGGCGCTTTGCCACTGGCCTTGCTGCTGCTGCCGCCCTTGCCGTTGTCGCCGCCGTTGCCGTCGTTGCCGCCCTTGCCACTGCTGTCGTCGCCGCCCTTGCCATTGCCGTCGCTTCCACCACCGTTGCCGCCGTTGTTGCCGCCATCGTCGCTGTCACCACCATCGCTGCCGCCGCCGTCGCCGCCGCTCCCTTCCTCGGACGAGTCGGAAGAGTTCTCCTCGTCCGAGGAGACCTCCGACTCATCCAAACCCTCGAGCCCAGTGCGCTCGACGGACCGGATGTACGTCCACACCTCGGCGGCTATCCCCTGGGAGTCATCCGAGTCATCGGACGCCATCGAGGGGGAAGCGTAGACCGAGGACCCCTCGGACTCGGAGGAGAACTCCTCCTCTGAGTACTCGGAGTCACCGAAGTCCTCCGACGAAGGACTCGGTTCACGCTTTCGTTTGTCGCCGGAGCGACGCGGCGAGCCCTGACCTTTCTTGTCCTTGCCCATGGCTAGATGGAAGAGAAGAGAAGGTTGAGGAAGAAACAAAGGATGATCAAAAGATGTGTGAAAACAACAACGGAGCAAACAAGCTATTTATAGAGGCCGGAAGCAACTGTTCATCTCCTACCACGCCCATCGAACAGTCGCAAGTATTCAATAAGCAATTCAAATCGCCTGAAGGCGAGTTAGGCAGCAGACGCCGCTTCGCGTAACACGACACCATTTGGACTAAGGTCAACTGCTGGGGCAATATGATTACGCCCATCGGTCGCGTCAAGTTACTACTTCAGGACAATGTGCTAAACGCTTTGCGTATCAAGACGTCCCTTGGTCACACCCATTGGAAAACACCCATTGGGTGGGGGACGGCCAAGAATTTTCAATAGATTCCTTGAAGCAGTCACATCCATACAGTATACATAATGAATGTGTTAAGACAGAAAGAAGATATCGATAGAGATCAAAGGAAAGCCAAATATAGCTATTGAACTACAAGTCTAGTCAGCAGAAGCATTGAAGCACAAAGCGAAATGAAGACCATCCAAGAGCCATCTACCAGATGTTCAATCTGTCGCCGATCAAATAAATTTCAAACCTAACAGGACATGGGCAGACCACACTGCTGGTTTCTAAAAGCATGAGATGAAGACAAAATGCTGATCTCTAAAGCATAAGCCGATGATAAAATGTTGGTTTCTAAAGCATGAGACGAAGATAAAATAATGATTTCTAAAGCATGAGATGAAGATATTTGAGTGGATTATTTTCAATAATCCACTCAAAGTTTGGGGGCTACACCCATTGGGTGCACCTCTAGTGCACCCAATGAATCCTTAACCCCAAAGGACAGAATGCTGATCTCTAAAGCGTGAACCGATGATGAAATGTTGGTTTCTAAAGCATGATATGAAGATAAAATGATGATTTCTAAAGCATGAGATGAAGATCTTTGAGTGGATTATTTTCAATAATCCACTCAAAGCTCGGGGGCTACACCGGTGCACCCAATGAATCTTTAACCCCAAAGGACAGACCACTGATCTCTAAAGCATAAGTTGATGACAGAGTGCTGATTCCTGAAGCATAAGGCGAAGATCGTCAAATGTACCAAAGGAGGACAACAGAAGATTGTTTTTTTACTAAAGTCATTCAGAGTTCAGAAGCAGCACTCAACAGACGCGTTTCCCAAGCGCTCATCACCAAAATGGAAATCAAAACCGCAAGCTAGACCTAGAATCTTCGGGCTGATTATTTCAAAATCAACTCAAAGATTGGGGGCTTGTGGGGGACAGATATCCCCAGGGTCCACTAGAAGGTTAGAAGGCCTCGCAAACAGTTTTGGGCTTACTATCTCGCAAGGCCATCCCTTCGTGGGCCAGGGGAGAACTGCTGGCGGAATGGGCCGACGCAAGGAATGAACAAGCGCGGGCCAAGGCGGTTCGCGGGGTTTTGAGCGTTATCCGAAGCTCTGATCCGATTCTCTCGCGCGACCACCTTGGACATCGAAACTGAGTGAGAGTAAGTCGGCAAGATTGTAGGAAGATAAGTTCGGTCGGTTCACTATTACTTAGGCACGCAACGTTATCGTACACATATGTAAATGCCCCACGGTCGGATATATAAGGCCTAGGGGGTACCCCATCAAAAGACGGGTCATTCATCAGCCATCTACTCCATTCTCTAGCATCCTTCATACTAGAGAATCCTCCTGTAACCCATCACATAAAGATCCACACCAGGAAGTAGGGTATTACGCCTCTCCAAGCGGCCCAAACCTATAGAAAATTGTCTACCGTCTCTCGTGCGCTTAGCACGAACCATCGAGCTACAGTCAGCAACACCGTCCTACCCAAAAGCACCTCGAGGGGTAACCCCGGGTGCGCGGTCGGGTCCTAAACACCGACAGGTGGTGACACATGATCTAGAACAGAAAGTAAGAATGCAAAGACACATAGATTTATACTAGTCTGGTCCCTCCTAAGAGATAACACCCTACGTCTAGTGGCTGATGATTATTTATTGACCGATTTGCTTCTGCCTTCTTAGTGTGCATGACCCCTTTATAGTTCAAGGAAGGAGTCAGTTACAAGAGAGTAGGATCGAGATCCTTATCTATCTATATATATATATATATATATATATATATATATATTAATCCCTTATATGTCGGGTGCGTTTGTCATAAAGGAGATATGTGGTTAATACGATCTTCTTATCAACCAAACTGTTTCCTGATGTGAAATAATGATAGCTCTGCCCGAGTCTGAGTTACTGAAGGAGTCTGGGTCATTGGCCGGAATAGAGTTGGTGTCACACACAGATTTAGGGGGCAAACCTGGGCGCAAATCAAATGTGTGCTAGGATCAAGTCTCAGACATATGATGACTCATGGTACATAAACGAATGTCACATCTTTAATATATAATGGAGTTCTATACAAAATAGTTAAATAATTTTATCGTAGGAAGACAACGATCCAACAACCATAGTTGACTGGGAGACGACGACCTAGACCTCTCACGAACTCATCACGACATCCGTCATGCTCCTCATCTTGTAGTACCTATCCTTGACCAAGGGGGATATGAGTACAGCAAGTGTGAGCTCACATACATTCATCGTTCAACAAGTTATGGGGAATAATGTGCATGAGCTCACTTATAGTGGGACTCATGTGAAGTGTAAGGCTTACCAAAGAGGATGGTTAAAGCTGAGCATTGCTTTTAAAGTTGGTCAAAATTTTATTAGCAGTTACTAGGTATAAGTAGATACCAACCCAAATAAATAAGAGATCAAAATTAATAATAACACCCGCGATGCAATGCATATGATAGATTAAGTTTAGTTCCATAAATTAATCATGCGAGAGTCCTGAGTCGCTCTTGACTGTGAGAACGACTGATATACCAGTTTTACACTCTGCACAGGTATATAATAATAAGATGATCAAAAGTTTAGATCCATGGAAAGAGAATATAGTGTTATGGTGTAAGTTGGTCTTCACAAACTCATGCCGCCCCATGTATGTGATGGGCTTATATCTCCTCCTCCAAGAAGCTCGTTCTAATATGAAGAGAATACCTATAGGTATATTAGACTATGGGTATCCTCAACACCTAAAGAAGAGCCAACTAGGACAAGGTGGGATGAGTCTGCTCAAAGATAGGCACAATTTGAATGTGGTACGCTAGTGGTTTGGAAAACAAGCTATTGAGTACGAAGCATTGGAAGCTAAGTATTTGTGTGGTCTAACTCTATCTATCTAGATTCGCTTATAACAAACTAGAAAAAACTGCATGTAAATTGAAAAAAATCTATATGTAGTCATACCTCAATACTATATAAGGAGAGGCAAGGAGCCCAAACATTACCTCATCATATTCCATACACATTCATAGCCACACATCTAGATAAACTCATTGGTGCCATTATAAATACTATGGGCTACTTTGGAAACTCAATTTCCCTTAAGGATTGGAGGGGATTAAGGGGGCAAATTAGCCCATTTCCACCTCAATCCCCTCCAATCCCACTAGTCCTATTGGCACCTTTCTATGCCAAACACCAACGAACCCTATGGTCTGTACACTGTGTGCAGGACCTTGGTGTCCGGTGTCTCTCTATGGGATGGCAGACTACCAGCCCTGGTGGTCGGACTATCCGTGACTGATCAGTGGACTGTGCACACATGTGGAGAGAGCTCGAACAAGACCTAGATCCTGCCTCCCGAGAGGGACCTGTCAGAGAGGAAGGATTCTAGGTTGCTTTAGAGTCTGTAGGCCACCCAAAGCACCTCATGTCGATGTAAAACTGAAGAGAGGCGAAGATTGGAGATTGGGAAGCTACAAGTAGGACCAAGACTAGGTCTAATCTAAGAACATGAAAGTAAATAAAGTATAACCAATATTTTAGTTTGATAGATTGTGTTCCAATCATCCATAGCCCCTCATATATATAGGGGGAGGTCCAGACCCTTTCCTACGTGAACTCCAACCAAATCTGCAAGATATCAGATGAACCCCGCAAGAAATCAGGACTATAGCCCAAACTGATCTAATCTCGGGTTGTCTGGGCTAACACTGGGTGCGAACAGTTCTCGCTACCATGCCAGACAGTTCGGGCCTTCCCACCAGACTATCTATTGGTGCTAGATTAGGTGTTCAACAAAAGCCCCCTGTCTTTTCACACAGTTATATGAGCCAAGCACCATACATGCGTTGTAATCTTCGAATAAGATGTGCATTTACCAACCTATCTTGTCCTAAAGCAAAACTTTATACAAGAACATCGATTTTCTAGGCATCTTGACAAACACTGGGATGATATCATTTTAAGAAACAATCATTTAATGCTTTAGGTAATTTTTCACCTTGCAAAGTCTCTAGTATATATGCATTACCAAAAATTACCTGTGCAACTCTATAAGGCCCATCCCAACTCGGAGACCATCTACCAAACTTACGATCCTTAGTTTTTAATGGAACATTTTTCTTCCATACTAGATCTCCAACCTAAAATGACTTAGTCTTTACCATTCTATTGTAGGCCTTAGCAACTGCAAGTTTGTCTTCCTCAATTTATTTCAAAGCCATCAACCTCTTGTAGGTTAATTCATCAATGTTATCCATCATTAGATCATGGTGCACTCCGACAACTAAATCATTTTGTCTTGCAAATTTATGCTTATCTCCACAAGCAAAACAGCTTCCTGACCATATACAAGCTCAAAAGAAGTCACCTTAGTAACATGATGCTTAGATATTCTTTGAGCCCGTAAAACTTCAGACAAACCTTATGCTAATGCCTAGGATAATCGGACATCTTTTTCCACAAGGCTAATCAATGTCTTATTACTTGACTTGTCCTAACCATTGGCCTAAGAGTAATATGGAGAAGAATTGAGTTACTTGATTTTATAGGATTTAGCAAACTCACATACCTCTTTAGGCATAAAAGAAGTTCCCTGATCCATAGTCAAAGTTAATGGAATACAAATCTATGGATAATATGCTTAGTTATCTCCAGCAGCTTACCCATCCCCATCCCTATATTCAAATTCCACTCTGTGAACACAATATAGTCTATAGTGCAAACTGATGTAAAACTCACTTTCAAAGCAACGGTTCAATCCGTTTGGTGAAGTAGCCAATAGTGACTAACACAAACTGACACCCCTTTGATGATGATGTATGTATTTTGCCCACAAAATTTAGACCCATCCTCTAAAGGACCAGGGCTTGACAATAGGATGTGATTTAGTAGCAGGAACCATCTGTAAATCACCACATTTTGACACACTTGATATCTCTTACAGTACTTAAAACAATCAACAATCATGCTAGGCCAATAAAACTTGACCCTTCTCAAAGCCACTTCATTTTTGGAGTGGATTGATGAGTACCTCAAATACCTTCATGTCCTTCGGCCATAGCTAATATAGCATCATTAGGGCCCAAGCACTTAAGTTCATCATCAATGAGAACATATTTAAAAGCAATCCACCGAATATTCTTATATGTTGTAATATTCGGAGTATGCAAATATGTGATCAAAGGTGTCCTCCTATCATCCCTATCGGCCATCTTATCAACCAAATTACTTAAGGTCATCATTGTGATGGTTCGGTCAATACCAGACAGTCTGGTAACTTTCCTTGGACAATCCAGTATATGCAGACTTAGCACTTTGGTAGTTCTGACCACCGGATTTTCAGAAACATAAAAATTTCCTCTAGTTATCCGGTACCTCGAAGCTTCCTATGCCAAATCATTAATTCTAGAATTCTTAGTCCTAGATGTATGATGAATGTCACATTCGTCAGGAGAAGAGATTATATACCCACACCCTATAAGGTAGCTATTTAAAGTACCATCTAGACACTAACACTCTCCTGAAACTTGCAGGACTATTAACTGAGAATCGCCAAAAACTTTCACATGTTTTACTCCCATACATTTCAATAACTCCAAGCATAATAATAAAGCCTCGTATTCGACCCGATTATTCATGCAATGAAACTCCAATCAACTAGAGAAACCAAAGGCAACACCTTTTGGTGAAAGAAACACTATGTCACTGCCTTGTCCTTCTATACAAACCAATCCATGAAAATAAAGTGTACAAGGAGTAATAGTAATATAAGATGTATTCACCTCACAAGAATCATTAATTCGATGTTCTACAAAAAATCAGCTACCACCTGACCTTTCGTAGATTTCAAAGACTCATAGCCCAATTCATATTCATAAGTGCATAAGCCCATTTGTCAATTTTACCACTCATACTAGGGTTATGCAACATACATTTAATTACATTGGTTGGCAAGCACAACACAAGCAGATAATAGATCATGTCTAAGTTTGTGCATGCATAAAACAAAGCATAAAGACAATTTGTTAATAAAAGCATACCTTGTTTTAGCGTCAACTAGTCGATGACTCATATAAGCTATAACATACTCCTTCCCCTTAGTCTCCTTAGTCAACACAACACCAATGACCCTTTCTTCGGCTGCCACAGATAGCCTAAAAAGAACTCCGCTCTTTGGTGCCTTATGTACTAGGACTTCAGATAAATATTGATTAATTTGGTCAAAAGCACGCTATTGTTTCGCCCCAAGTAAAATCAGCATCATTCTTAAGCCAAAGAATAGGACTAAAGTCATAAACCTTCCCAACAAGGTTATAAATAAACATAAGTAAATAATTTACTTTGTCAAAAAACATTTGCATTTTGAGCTTATATGTAGGACCTCCCACCTTCCGAATAACTCTAGTTCGGTCAGGATCTACATCTATGTCTTGCTCATAAATTATGAAGCCTAAAAACTTTCCAGTCGACACTCTAAACATATATTTATGTGGGTTCATTTTCATGATGCATTTTTTCAAAGGCCATGCATAGATCGGCTAGATGAGAATCACACTCAACCGATCTGACCACTATATCACCGATGTAGACCTCTACAATATTCCCTAGTAGCTTAGATTATGGCTCTTTGATAAGTAGCACACACATTCTTTAGCCTAAAAGTCATGACAACCCACTCAAACAAACCAATAAAGCCTAGACATTAAAAAGTCGTTTTTGACGTATCTTATTCGACTATAAAATTTGATTGTATCAGCTATTACTATTAAGAAAACTAATAATTCTATTTCTAGATGTATTATTAATTAACATGTCAGCCACAAGCATAGGATATTCATTTTTAGAGGTTGCTCTATTTAAATTATAGAAATCAATGCATACCTTAAGCTTGTTGGAGTCTTTTTTATCCACTAGCATAATATTCGAGACCCACTCCACATACCTGCAAGGTCTGATGAAATTAAACTCTAAGAGCTAGTGAATTTTGTCCTGATGAGAAAAGGCCATGGCCTTTGCTTAAAGGGCCAAAATCCGAGCTTAATCGATAGCCGATGTTCAACCAACTTAGGTTTAGACCTATCATTTCAGTATAACTCCAAGCAAAGCAATTAACATATTTACAAAGATCGGTCTCAGAGTACTATCATCTCTGATATCAACTTCCTCCAAAGGATTAGCTGAAGTAAACCATTGTCCTAATTTATCCAAATTTCTAAATTTTTCTATTATATAAATATCAGAAATAGAGTATGCTTTTTGTTCGCTTCTGGTCTATCTGACTTGTCTTGCCGGACTGTTCGATAGGAGAGCAGATGCTCTCTCTACATTCTTTCAGACTGTGTGGCTATGGGGGCCGGACTGTCCGATAAGAGATTAGATGTTTTTTGCAGGTGCCTAAACTGTTCGGCCATGGGCCCGAACTGTCTGATAGGATAGATTTTTATTTTTTACTTTTGATGTATGTATAATATTTTACTTATGATTTAGCTGATTTCCATCGACTCTAACAGGACATAAGTAACCTATCTACACTTATAAACCGATGATCTAAAAAATCAACCTCAGTTAGATATTTTACTGAATCATAGGTCCAAAAACAGGGCACCGGCCATAGCCATAGCAAATATTTACACTTATAACAATTCATGAGTTAAGGATACATTTACGAGTAATTTTTTTGTCTCCCATATGAAAGGAAAAAAAAACTATCAAAGTTTTATTTTAATCTGACACGAGCTTAATAAGATATTACCGTAATAGTATAAACTTATACTCCTAAGAATGCCAGGGCCATCGTCACGCTCTACACGAAATAAAATATTTATCCAAATTATGTTTTAATTTGATACAGGCTCAGGGCATTGTCAATATTAATTTATACTCCTATTATAGATAGATTACAACTTCTGAACTTTATACAAAGATAAACATAATAAATATTCAGAGTTCTATTCTGCTTCCCATAAATATCCCTATAGCTCATTTTTTGTTCCTGTTGCAATGTATAAGCATATTTGTTAGTATGTCTAAAAAATATAATATATAGAGATGGCTGTCTTATGATATTGTCCTTAAAAACAGATAGATTTTTAGAAACAGTTTTATTAAGTAAATAATCTTTAAAACTAATTTCTGGATCAGTTTGTAAACTATATATAATGCACCAAATATATGTAGATAAGTCAACAGTCTTGAGAAACTTAGAAAGGGAATCGTAGAAATCATTTGTGTAGATCGAGTGTCAAATTAACGCCATCCATCTATCATTTCATCTTACACTAACAAGTTGAAGTGCTCTCGAGTCATGTGCTCATTCCGTTCGTGCGTGTTGTGCGAACCGGTGAGTGGGAGCTACGCTGCATGCATTCGCCTGCCCGGGGAAGCTTCATGAGCGCTGTTTTTGAATTTGGTGCATTCGAGTTGGAAGGTGCCAAGTTGACTCGTGCATTCGACGTCGTGCTTCACCCGGCGTCCGACCTCGTACCCACTAGTGCAGCCAATAATACAAAAGGACATGACATGTCACACTAATTCATGTGCTGCATCCAATTATGCTACTTTCTCTGCTAGAGTCTAAAGAAGATATATCAACAACCCACCAATAGATTGTGAGCAAACAAAATACCCCTCCGTTCTTTCTTGTTCTTTTTCATTTAAAGCGGTTGATTTTTTTTTAAAAAAAAACTTTCGTCTTATTCAAAAAAAATTAGGAGTAGTCATCTACTTTTTTGTTATTTGTTTTATCGTTAAGATTAGTTTGAACATGTATTGTACTTTTACATATTTACATTTTTTTTTGAATAAGACGAATAATTAAAATTTTAATAAATTCAACCGTATCAAATAAAGAAGAACCGAGGTTGCTCATTTCCATTTATTACTTGTGATTCACAATGTTCCATGCATCTTTTATCCAACAAAATGCTATAAATGCCTGCAACTTTAATTTTAAAAAATTAATTTATCATGAAATATACCGTCTTTGAGTAAATATATTTTTAACAAGTTTATGACATAATATTATGATAGAAAAAATAACATACTATAATTTACTAATTGAAATAGTTACAATTTTTTAGTATAAATTACCGTACGAGAGTCCCTACAGTATTTTTATTTAAAAGAATGAGTGTACAATTTAAAGGGGGTGTCTAGAGTGCGTTACACTGTTTGTGTCCACAACCTAACATAGTCTACTAGTGTATGCTTCATTCTGTAATAGTTGAGGAGCATCTCCCTCTTGAACGATTATTCTTTACTATCCAGAGTTGTTGGTGGGATATTTTCAAAAATCCAGCCGTTTCTGCATTTCCAGATGCACCACGCTATTGTTATAATGGCTTCCATGGTCCAAGGTTTTGCAAATTGCCTCTTCATTCTCTAGGTAGCCACGTGCGGGTTAGTGGTTCTTAGGGGTGCTATCCCGATTGCTTGCCAACACCTCTCGGCGAAGTTGCATTTAAGAAAAAAGATGGGACATCGTTTCTTCTTTTTGCAGGATGCAATTTTCACACATGCATGTTTCAAATTCCATATCTCTTCTCTTGAGCATGTCCTTAGTGTTGAGTCTAATCTTGAAGAAACAACCAAAAGAAGAGCTTTTGTGGAATTGACAATTTGACTTAAAAAACTAGAAAACGGGGAGGGACTGGTAAGGATCTTGTCATATGTTTATGTGCCTTCCATGAAGAGTAATAAGACCCCCACATATATTTCCATTTGTCATCACAGTCCATCAATTGTCGGTCCTGAAGTGCACTATTGAGGAGCTAGAACTGCTTGTAGGCTTCGGTTGGCATCGGTAGGTGGAACATATCCTAAATCTGAATTACAGTTTTAGCTTGTAATTACGTGATGTCTTTGTTCATGGCATAAGAGAGTATCTCATGGTAGGTTAGAGAGTGAACCCCAATATCCCATGGATCATACCATACCTTAAATGAATGACCATCTTCGATAGTTTCCATGGAAAAACCTTTGTATGTGTTTAAGGTTTTCAGTACCTCATTCCAACAGAAATATCCCACCCTTTTGTTAGAAGAAACTCTTCCACATTTGTAGTGATTGTTCCAAATCGGGCTAACCCGAGGTAGATTTTGTATGTTGAAGAATTTATACATTTTTCATCAATAGGGCTTCATTATGTGTTTAATATTGAGGATCCCAAAACCACATTGAGTCTTTGGTTTACATGCCATTTGCCAGGTTGCTTGTGGTGGCCTTTTTGCATTGATGTCAGTCCATGTCCAAACACAATGCTTTATGTATTTATCAATTTGTTTGATCACAAAGGTGGGGACCCTTAGAATGCACATATAATTTGTTGGTAGTGATGAGAAAACCTATCTAACCTTCCGTAGTCTGCCAACCTATGATAGGAATAAGGCGGTTGTTGACAAGCACCATTCGATCTTTTGGATCAGTGGCAAGAATGTTTCCAGTCTTGGTTTGGTGAGGCCCATCAGTAGTCCTAAATAAGTGAAGGGAATTTCCCAATCCAACAATGAAATGTCTTGGCTGGAATATCCACTTTCTTGTTCAGCACATTGATGGAATATATGTTGGACTTATGGTAGTTCGAGCAGTTGAATTAGTGAAGGAGTTCATGATTGCCTTTAGAAAGAAAAGTTGCTTTGGGCAGGCTTCCATGATCAAAATAATGTCATCTACATACTATATTGCGAACACAAGGTCGATTTGTCCCTTGTGGTTCAGTTTGATGACGAGTGATTGTCAACATGTAGCGTCTTGGGTTGAGTCATGGACTAACTAAGGCGTGAGTTATGTGTTGTTCAACCATGTATGTTGGTTTGTGGTGTGCAGGTGTGGAGCACAGGGATGGTGGTCGACGATGAAGGTCAAGGTCATGTCGCTTCATGCCGATGAACCGAGAGCGGTGAAGGACGAGCATTGGGACTTGATAGAGGGACCAAAGTCACCGGGTGACTAATCAAAGTGGTTGACACCTAGGACACTCACTCGTGCGAGGACGTGGCAGAGCGAGTCATGTTGCCTATGCGGTCGAGGACTGGAGAGACACGTATCCATGACGTAGGGGACGCGCATGCGGTGCGATACTCACGATGGTTTGGTGGTAGATTGTTGAAAAACCACCCAGCGCTACAGACGACGGGTTTTCGACCGAATTTGGCCTCAAAACTCAGTGGTTGCAGTTCCGACATGAATCGGAGCGACACATGGAGTCATCATGGAGGGTGTGTCAATGCGAAGAAACTTTGTGTGGAGCGCATGACTGTCAGATCAAAACTCCATGAGTTGGTCTATTTCTCCCTCGGCTAAGTGGATAGGACTTATGTATCTATGGGTAGTTTAGGAAGTAGTAATAACCCTCTATAAATAGAAGGGTGGGCTGATTGTTTCAACATCTCTTTGGCTATTTATATTAGGCTTCTGCTTAGAAACTCTAGTCTCTATCCTTTAGTCTACTTGAGATCCACAGTTGTTTTGAACTTGCGTCTGTGTTTGTAATCTTCACTGCTAGATCCAAATGAAGGGTGGCAGGATCCATCCACATGGTTGGCTCGACTCGTTTCACTCAGTTTTGTCTTCACTGAAATTTTGAGTTGATTTTGTTCTTGAGTTCTTACTTTCCTTCTCTTTGTGGATTTGTGAAGAACCTTCGAGTTCTTGTGTTGTGGGTGCTGTCGAGGATTGATTGGTGGAGAGATACAATCTTTGGATCACTACATACACCATCTTGGTGCAGTTTTTGGACGTGATCCGAGTTGATCTAGTTTTGAGTTCATAGATACATAGCATTGTTACACATACAATGATATCAGACAAAAAGGCAGAATGGTGAGCCACATTAAAAACATCACATGGAGTTTGTAAAGTGTCCATTCGCAAAGACCATAAAGTTCCAGAAGGACATAACTATCAAATGCATAGGGACCATAGTTTCTAGATAAGTCATCACAAAAGAAATATTGACTGACTTAGCCATAATTCGAGATAATTCAAAGTACGCCTGAATGCCTAGCAGTAGTGATGAAAGAAAAACAATTCTACTTCTTACTTGGGCTTGTTGGCCCTTTCCATTTGACGTCCTTCTTTGTACTAGGATCTTTCCTTATCTTGTGCTCTTTTTCTTTCTCAGCTTCCTTGTTGCCATTTCCAGTGCCAACTGGAGGAAGTTGGATCACACTATTAGTCGAGTTGACAACATCTAAAGTTCCTGCAAAAAGAGTTTTAGATGCCACCTTGCAAAACTCTTTGCCCAAATTCTTAATCACTTTGGAGGTAATAGAAGGGGACATTAGATGGGCAGTTGAGTCAACACTTACTTAAGTTAATGGATTTCTTAAAGTTAGTAATTTTCCTCGAGCTAGAGACATCTTCGCACTATAGTGTCTACCATTGTGATTCCTTTTTATTTCTTGTGAAGTGGGACCAGTCCTTCCTCTTTCTTAGTGGGGGTTTCTATGACCAACGGGGAATTCTTTGGTAGTAACAGTTGCACAATTTCTAGGTGAGGCTCCGGAAGGCCACGTGGAGCATCTAAAGACTGAATTGTCTTGGCCCACTCAAAGGATTCAAGTGACATAAGATGCTTAATAAAGAAAGAAGTCCATGCCCTAGGGACCATCACCATTTCATTAGTGTCTATAACAGAAAAGTAAGTGGACCAAATCTGGAGCCTCTTCCTGGACATGTGTTCTTCAAACACCAGGTCCATGCTAGACGTCTCCTACCTTTGTTTATACCCTACATGCAGATGGTTGACAAAAGGTGCATTCTCATCATAGGCCTACAATTGTTCTACTATGTCAACTGCTTATTCTGGATTATTCTATCCCACATCAACTAATGGTGGAATGGTGGATAATGCCAAAATTAAAAGAATGTCATTATTCTGATCCTAACCAATAGGGTTTAAAGAATTAGGGGGGTGCATCAGCATTAGAACCTCTAGACCTTGCCAATTTGAACTATCTGATGACTACAAATCCTCCATCCTAGATACTTGAAAGCTAAACTGATCCTTAGGGTCATCCTATTTTGCAATTTGTTGCAGTTGCACTGGGACTAGTGCAACGTCCTCCACAACTTGAGGCATATCATCCCATCCAGCATTATCTCCATTATCATGATTTTCCTGAGCAAGTTAGGGAAAGTTGAGCTCAAAACCCACATTAGTCAACGACTAACCAAGACAAATGACATCAAAAGGGAGTTCCATCCCATTATTTGGGTATGGGGGTACTTGCTCTTCATTTTAGGCCGGGCCTCAAACAAGTCATGCTGGATGATTTTGCATCGCACCATCCAAGATTAACCCTAGAAGCCCTCGAAGACACATAAAACAATAAATTGTGGCACCTCTTCAAGGGATGTCACTCTAGCATGGAGCAACAATATTATTAGATTAGAGTGGTTCGCATCCCACATTATCTACCTATCAAAGGAGCCAATCACATTATGGATATGCTCATGCACCTAGAAATCCAAAGAGAAGCCAAGAAGCATAAGCCAACACTCTATTGAAGTTTAGTGCATAAGAATTCCTGAAAGGGAAATATGCCTTTGGGCTATTTCTAAGTGTTTTGGTGATTAAATGCCCAACCCATCACTTTGAACTAACATGCTACTGTGAGTATGAGCACAAGGTCAAAGAGAAGCAAATTGAGAGTGATAGCAGTGAATTGAACTTTCTATTATTCTGAAGAAACAAAGGTATGATTCTAGCACTTAGTCAATTGTTTTGTGTACTAATTATATTTGTGTGAGTGCTAGGAGACTTCCCAAATCGAGAGAAAACAAATGGAGAGGTTTGTCTCAAGCTAGCCAAACCTGCACCAGCATGAGGTGCACCTGACTGTCCGGTGTGCACCGGACAGTGTTTGGTGCCTAAGCTAGAGCCCCGGTGAACAGGCCGCTCTTGGGAAAATAGAAGGGCGTCACGGCTATAATTTACCAGACTGTCCGGTGTGTCAGTCGCATGCCTAGCCAACGGCCGGTTTCGCCAAACAAGGAAGGAGATATGCACTGTTCACTGTCCGATGCTGCACCGGACAGTCCGGTACGCCCACGGACAAAAGACAATCAAGGCCTTTCAAATGGAGCTCCAACAGCTCCTAGGACCCTTGGGGTATAAAAAGGACCCCTAGGCGCATGGAGCAGTACACCAAGCATCCATTGAACATTATACTACACCGAGACATCGCATTCACGCCTTTGCTTCACTAAATTGAGATTCGAGCAAGTGTTTTGAGTTGTAATTCCGTTGTCTTGTTTCTTGTGCTCCTCTCTCGACTTATGTGCGTGTGTTGCTGTGATATTGTCTCTTGTGTGTATTTCTACTCCCACTTACTCTTGTGGTTTATTTGAGATCAACTGTGTAAGGCGTGAGAGACTCCAAATTGTGGAGATTCCTCACAACAAAAAAAACTTGAGATAAGAAAGAGAACCATGGTATTCAAGTTGATCATTGGATCACTTGAAAGGGGTTGAGTGAAACCCTCGTCCATTGGGACGCCACAATATGGAGTAGGCAAGCACTTTACACTTGACCGAACCACGGGATAAAAATCATCGTGTCACATGTTTACTTTACTTTACTGCGATTCTATTCTTTCCAGTACTTCACTACACTTATAATATTGCTCTAAGTTTAATACTCACCTTGTAAGAGCAATTAAGTGAAAAAGTCATCTCCTTTCACACTCTGCATTTGAACTTGGATTTCGATCTCACGAATCCATTGTATACCAAGTCTATTTTTTAGAGCTGTTTTTACAAGATCACCTATTCACACCCCTCTAGGTGCTTTGAATTGGTATCAGAGTTGTTCTTTTCTTCAAGGGACTAACCGCCCGAAGAGATGGATCTTAAGGGCAAGGGGATTGTGATCAATGACAAGGAGAAGGAGATCTTAAACATTTATGAGCCAAAAGGTGACAACATCACTGACTCAGGCTCAAACAACAGAAGGAAGGATGGGAAGAAGAAGAGGCACATCAAGAAGATAATCTACTATGACAGCGATGCCTCCTCTTCTTCACCAAGGAACGACGACGACGAAGATTCCTAGTCAAAGAAGAAAATGGTTAATCAAAACTATTCTTTTGATTATTCTCGTATTCCCTATAATTCAAATGCACATTTGAGTATTTGGGAAATAGTGGAAAGCAGAATGCACTTTGATAGTACTGACAATCCTGTATTTGTTAATGAACAAATTCATAAAAATGCCCAAGCTACTACTGTTTTGTTATTATCTCTATGCAGGTATGAATACAACAAAGTCAGCGGCTTGGACAATGCCAAACAAATATGGGACACCCTAAAAATTTCTCATGAGGGAAACGACGCTACCATGATCACCAAAATGGAGTTGGTGGAAGGAGAACTGGGGAGGTTTTCCATGAAAAGGGGGAGGAGCAAACTGAAACATACAACAGGCTCAAGACCATGGTGAACAAGATAAGAAGCTATGGAAGCACAAGATGGATGGATCATGACGTCGTGCGACTAATGCTAAGGTCATTTACCGTGATTGATCCTCATCTTGTAAACCTTATTCACGAAAACCCTAGGTACACCAAGATGACGCTCGAGGAAATTCTCAAAAAATTTGTAAGCGGGCGCATGACGGTGAAGGAGGCAAGGTACGTTGATGACATTGCAAAAGGACCGCTTCCTCTCTATGATCCACAACCTGTTGCACTCAAGGCAACAAATAGCAAGGAGACGCTACCTAACATGGTGGCACAAGTGGAGGCTGCCAGGCTCAACGAGGAAGAAATGGTGGTTGTGATTAAGTGCTTTAAGACCGCATTGAAGGGACGCAAGGGGTACCCGAACAAGAACAAATCATGGGAAAAGCGGTCTTGTTTCAAATGTGGTATGTCTGGTCATTTTATTGCACAATGTCCCGATAATGAAAATGACCAGGTACAAGAAAAGAAAGGGAAGAAGGAGAAGAAGAAGAAGAACTAAATGAAGGCGAAGGGCGAGGCACACATTGGCAAGGAGTGGGACTCAGACTGCTCTTCATGTGAGTCCGACGATGAGAGACTTGCTGCCTCCGCCTTCGACAAGTCCTCCCTCTTCCCCAATGAGCAACATACTTGCCTCATGGCTAAGGAGAAGGTACCTACACGAGATACTCCTAAGTACACTTCTTCTAGTGATGAGGATTTTGATGACGATGTAGACTATAGCGATCTCTTTAAGGGTTTAGATAGATCAAAAGTAGACAAAATTAATGAATTAATTGATGCCCTTAATGAGAAGGATAGGTTGTTAGAGAAACAAGAATACATCCTTTGTGAAGAACATGCTAAATTTGTTAATGTTGAAAAATCTCTTACCTTAGAGGTTTAGAAAAATGAAATACTTTCTTCTGAATTGTCTTCTTGCCATGAGTCTTTTTCTAGCCATAAGAGTTTAAATGCTGATTTAAATGCTAGAATAGAAAAATTGAATATTGCTAGTTCATATGTGGATCATGTCTCTATTTGCAATAGATATAAAGATTTTGATATTGATGTGTGCAATGATCATGCTTCTACTATTTGTAAGTTGAATGATAAAGTTGCCAATCTTAATGCTCAACTTTAAATTTGCAAAAATGAATGTGAGAAGATACAGTTTTCCAGGGATGCCTACACCATTGGTAGATATCCCACCATTAAGGATGGACTTGGTTTCTGTTGGTACCCTGAATCAGGGGTACCCATTACTACAGTATGAAGACACGGTACCCGTACGTCGTTCCTTAGCCACACGGTGAACATCGCTTGTCCCCACCACATGGGCAGATCAAGGGGCACCATAGGGCAAGGAAAGATGATACATCCAGGATGTATCAGCCGAGCCGAACCTCCGTGAAGGAACGCCGGACCCCTGTATGCACAACCCGGACCCCCGATTGTGGCCTAGGACTCCCGAGTAAGGTCCGGGCCGCAACAGGGTCCCAGGACAGGGGAAACCCTGGCATGAGCAAGGGTCTGGTGCTGACACGTGGTCGGGCTTTACTCTGCGCATGCGCTCCCCGCTCAGGCGGAGACCCGATGCGCCCACATGGCTCGTTGCCCGTGACATAAGCCAGCGGGCGGAGCCTGACGTAAGGCCCCTAGACCGCGCAGACTCTGCATTTATTATGGAAGGGACGCGCCGCCTCTCCACCCTGTTGACAGGCGATGTGCCCCCTCAGCATTTATTGCGTCCTATCCACTCCGCTGGCAGGCGGCGTCAGGGCCACCCTGCAGACGGCGCACCTGTCCAATCCACTATCAAACAGTGCGCCCATGCTGCACGGCGCACTGTGCACATTATCCCTTGTACGAGAAGCTTCCCCTGCATGCCGATACTACGCAGATCTCGGATGTCAGGGTGCAAGGAGATTGCTCTAGCAGCGAACATTTGTGGCTCCAAGACATTCGTTATGTTCCTGGGCCCACATGTCGGGGCTCAGTACCTTTGTGTATGCCCCCCTTAGCTATAAAAGGGGAGGCATGCAACGTTACAAGATAGGCTCAATCTTTAGTCTTGAACCCAAGTCATCCAAGACACACAACTCAAGCAATGCAATACACAGTGGAGTAGGGTATTACGCTGTGGCGGCCCGAACCACTCTAAACTCTTGCGTGTTCTCGTGTTCGTTCCTACATCTCGCAACAAGTAAAATGCTTAAGCCCCCCTCCGCATCTTAGGAGTTAGGGCGGGTGCACTCCGCCACCTGCCCAGAGAATTTCCTCTCCGACATTTGGCGCGCCAGGTAGGGAGCCTAGGCATTAGGTTTTTACTTGTCTTCTCGCTCAGCATGATGGTGCAAATCGTTGAGCACCGCACCGAGACTTCCATGGATTTTCCTGGTGGAGGAAGAAGTTGTTTCTTCTACGCCACAGGTTCCCAATCGCCCAGTACCGGGCCCTGCTGCTGTGCACGCTGCACGGAAGCATATAGCCGCACAGACATCCCGGACACCGTCGAGGGTGGCTCCGGGAGCATTTTACAGCAGCCAGGGAGTTGCTGCGACACCCTCCAAGCTCCATGGCCTCACCAGGGGCCATGAAGCAGTGGCGGGACGACGTCGACCGACTGCTCGGCATGGCGTATTCTACCTCGACCAGGTCGAGGTCACGGTCATCCCGGCGCCAACATGAGGCATCGGCGTCTGTGCGCTCACCCTCAGTAAGGGGCGCACAGACCAACGACCTCGAGGCCGAACTCAACCGCAGGCGCGTGGGAGAGGACGCCCGGATCTCTTTGGAAAGGGCGCGTGAGCGCCGCCAAAACATCGAGGGCCGCAACCTCGATCAAGACTTCGCTGCGGTGGCACCGCAGCCCCCAATGGGTACCCGGTCCCAAGCGGGTGTCCCCTTGGCTGGCGTGGGCTGCACCGCTCTTGCGGATCATCTCCACGCAGCTTCATGGCCGCCCAAGTTCCGGCCGCACCTATCGGAGAAGTACGACGGAACGTCAAACCCGTCTGAATTCCTGCAGGTGTATGTCACCGCTATCACAGCAGCCGGTGGGAACACCGCTGTGATGGCAACATATTTTCATGTCGCCTTGTCTGGTCCTGCCCGGACTTGGCTCATGAACCTCGCCCTAGGGTCAATCTACTCCTGGGAAGAGCTCTGCGCATGGTTCACAGCGAACTTCGCCAGTGCTTACCAGCAACACGGCGTGGAGGCCCACCTCCACGCAGTGAGGCAAGAGCCCGGGGAAACTCTCTGGACGTTCATCTCCCGCTTCACCAAGGTGTGAGGTACTATACCTCGCATCTCCGATGCTTCTATCATCACGACCTTCCGCCAGGGGGTACGTGATGAAAAGATGTTGGAGAAGTTGGCCACGCATGACGTGGAAACAGTCCCCACTCTTTTTGCTCTGGCTGACAAGTGTGCCAGGGCTGCTAAGGGCCGTGCGTGGCACTCAGCGCCACATCCCAGGGCTGCCCAAACGAGCGGCTCAGGTGCCGTCGCTCAGGACGGCAAGAAAAAGAAGAAAAAGAACCGTGGCAACGAGAAGCCACACTCCGTCGCTCTGGTCGTGGCAGCTGCGACTAGGGCCCGAGGCGACCGCAGCAAACACCCACGACCACCGAGGGGTAACAGCGGTACATGCCCCGTGCACCCCAACGGTCGCCATAGCGCCGCAGAATGTTGCGAGATCATCGACCTCGTGAAAAGTGTCAGCGCGCGGCGCGAGCAGTCTTCTGGGGATGGCTCCCCACCTCGTCGCTGACCCGTCAAGGAAAGGGCCAACGACGAAGAGGTGGCCACAGCCGAACCGGACCTCGGGTATCAGTCACCCGAGGGGTCCTGAAGGATGTCTTCACTGGAGGCTCCAATTCCGATGAAGGCAACTAGACGGACCACCAGGGGGCTCCATGCTACCTGGCCTACGGGGCCGAAGCCTGCCTTCCCCCGGAAACCCTTCTGGACTCCCCACGGGTCCAACCTTTCGATGGGTTTGTGTAGGGGCCGCTACAGCGTGAGGACGTGGACTCAAGCGGAGGACTCAGATGTCAAGTTGCAACCCGAAATGCACATCGTAACCAGGCGCTCAAGTACTATGGCCGACGGTTCGTGCATAGTAGGGAACCCAGGGCCGGGACCTAATCCTATGGCAAAGTACTGAACCAAGAGGGGATCCACAACCTCTCCCTTGGTAGAGGGGAACCCCTCAAGGCGATAGAAATATGCCAACCCGAGGGATGCCAACTTTGCTATAGCTGAAGAAGTACCCCTTCCTATCTCTGTAAGTTCAATCCATAGAAGCAACTCTGAGGGGTTAAATTTTTCCCCTTTTATAATTAAATTTCGCATATATGTACACCAGCCCGGTGAGGTCTGCCCACATAAACCCGGCCTGATGGTTTACACCCATGCATGTCAAGTTATAAAGAGGAAATTCACCCCCTCGGACGTGTTTCTATGACAACTTTATCTTCCTGCTCCATGGACTTGGCCGACAGTTTTTAGATAATACCTTTTATCTAACCCACCCGCACGGTTCCCATCTGTCCTGACATAACGACATCCGAATTGAGCAGCCAGGCTTGCAGTTTAGGACCTCCTTTACGAAAGCTGGGAGGTCCGACAGCCTGGGGGCCGGTCCCAAAGAACGGGAGCTCGTTCCATGGAGTGGTCCGGAGTAGTGTAGCCGCTTAGCCTGGTCCCGTACCGTAAGCCTGCACAGCCCACCATTTCTGTGGCAGGTACCTTAGTATTTGAAACTATAGTCCTGTGGGTCTGACAACCTAGGGTCCGGCTCCAGAAAATGGGCACTTGTCTCCTTGGGTGGTCTGGAGCCATGTAGCCGCTTAGCCTGGTCCCGTACCGTAAGCCTACACACTCCACCACCCTGCGACGGGAGTCCTAGTATCTAGAGCCGCGACCTAAGGGGGTCTAGACACGCAACTTGGCCGCCCGGACTAAACCCTGCGAGTCCTGAGCATGTATCAAAGGATGGCTAATATCAGACAGGGGACCCTATGGGTGTACTGCTAACGCTCCCTAGCTGAAGCTGTGTACAGGTCCAGATCCCGATCGAGGCTGCCTCCCGGGAGTTGTTGACAACCCTTTCAGATATGCTGGTATCCAGCCTCGACACATCAAGCCTGCATCCCAGGCGAGGGGCTAGGTACCAGGGAGCAGTCAACAACATCACACACAGCAGGAACATGCAGTACACAGATAAGTGCTAACACTGCTTGATAAATAGTACTCAAAAATACCTTACAAAAAGCAAAAGTATTACATTCGCCTTCAAGCGGAATCCTAGTTCCATCCCTACTCTGCAGGTATAAACTACTCGACGCCAGCAGAGTCGCGCTAGAAGTTCGTGGCCACTGTCCTTGCGGAATCCTCCATGACGGCGTAACAGCGGTGATGGCCGCCTCAACGTGTGCGCCATTACGAAGAGGTCCTCGCCCCCGTCCTTCTACGGGGGGTGGCAACGAGGCCATTAAAGCCAAAGAGTTGGAGGCTCGGCGGAAGGAGGCGCTGGTGGTCTCGCCAGCGGAGGCAACCACCTCTGCAGCGGGCAGCCTCACCAGCGGCGGCGACCACCTCAGCACCGACGACAGCGGCCACCTCTGCACCGGTGGCTTACCGGCGACGGCGGCCACCTCAGCATGTGCAGAAAGGTCCTCGCCCCTGGGGGTGAGGACAAGACCATCCAAGAATGCGGCCGCCACTTCCACGGCGTACGATGTCTCGTACGACCCCGTAACTGGCGTCGGAAAAGTGCGGCCGGGTGCGCAGGGAGCGCCACGGATGCGGCAGACCTGCACACGGTGCGACCGTCGCCCATGCGGTGGACGGACAGCCGTGCCCCGCTTGACGGCAGGAGGCGGCGCCAAAGCCATCCAAGCCAAGGAGCCAGACACGCGGCAGCTGACGACGCCTGCAGCCGACCGGCCCCGCGTAGCCGAAGTTCGCCTCCTCCGCAAGGCTGGTGAACATCCTTCTCCTCCAAATGCTGGAGGAAGAAGCGGGTCACCAGCCCATG
The DNA here is from genome assembly GCA_029449295.1 of Zea luxurians. Classification (NCBI taxonomy): domain Eukaryota; kingdom Viridiplantae; phylum Streptophyta; class Magnoliopsida; order Poales; family Poaceae; genus Zea; species Zea luxurians. Next base: position 24,190,869 of record JAOPSE010000003.1, read on the forward strand.
CGGAAGGCAGGACCCCAACTCGGCTCGCCTTCCACCCCAGCAAGGATGATGAACATCCTTGAAGCTGAGGGCAGGGGGGAGGCTGCAGCCCGGCTCGCTTCTCTCCACCACGAGGCTGGTGGTCATCCTTGTAGATGACCACTGGTGGGAGACCACAACCGGGCTGCATGATGAAAATCCTTGAAGTTGAGCGATGGTAGAAGAGCGCTAACCCCCATGAGGCCGCGCTCCTCCAACAACAGCAAGAAGAAGACAAGATCGGCCACACCACCGCGCAGGAAAAGAAGAGCGCGAGCTTCCCGGCGGTGAGACCGCTGGAGGGGGCAGCCCTAACACGGATCCCTCCAGCGAACACCGGCGCGCCCCATCCAGAGTCCCGGAAGGTGGAAGGGCGCGATGAATGCAAGAGAAGCGAGACATGGTTGCTACTCGAAGGGTGAACCCCTTTTTAAAGGCAGATTTCCCCGCTCGTGCCCGAAGTGTCATGGGCAAGGTCTCCCCCGATGCGCACCAGGGTTCCCATCCTATGACATGAGGGCCAGGTCCCATCATACAAGCTGGCCAGAAGCGCGAAGAAGGCGAATCATCGCACAGGGAGCGTGCAACCGCCCTGCGGTTATTCGCCCTCCCATCTTCGCCGCAACCAGCGGTCAAGAAGGCAAACCGCCGTACGAGGGGTGTGCAACCGCCCTGCGGTTATTCGCCCTTCCACCTTCACCGCAACCAGCGGTCAAGGAGGCAAACCGCCGCACAAGGAGCGTGCAACCACCCCTCAGTTGTGCGCCCCCTCGGCTTCGACCGGTGGTCCAACCTATGGCATGGGGGCCCAGGCCCACATGTCATACACCCGACGCGCCGGTTTCTGTGTGCAGAAAAATCGCACCGCCACTCGCGCCAATACCGCGCCTCCTCGAGGCCGTTGCAGAAGGCTGAGAAGATAAATTTTCAAAACCAATGCAGCGACTCAAGGCACCTCGCGCATGGCCCAATGAAGGCATTGAGTGCGGAGGTCACGAGCCAGTCAGCCGTGGGGACAGGCGTGGTAGTCAGCGTGACCATGGGCGAGCCGGCAGTAACTGCATAAACGGGCGCGCAGGAGCAGCGAGCCAATCGCCAGTCAAACTTTGGCCCCACCTGCAGGCTCACATCCTCCCCTGAGGCGGGCCCGGGGGCCACTGTTGGTACCCTGAATCAGGGGTACCCCTTACTACAGTATGAAGACGCGGTACCCGTACGCCGTTCCTTAGCCACACGGTGAACAACGCTTGTCCCCACCACATGGGCAGATCAAGGGGCACCATAGGGCAAGGAAAGATGATACATCCTGGATGTATCAGCCAAGTCGGACCTCCGCGAAGGAACGCTGGACCCCTGTATACATAACCCAGACCCCCGATTGTGGCCTGGGACTCCCGAGTAAGGTCCGGGCCGCAACAGGGTCCCGGGACAGGGGAAATTCTGGCATGAGCAAGGGTCCAGTGCTGACGCGTGACCGGGCTTTACTCTGCGCATGCGCTCCCCGCTCAGGCGAAGACCCGATGCGCCCACGTGGCTCGTTGCCTGTGACATAAGCCAGCGGGCGGAGCCTGACGTAAGGCCCCTAGACCACGCGGACTCTACATTTATTACAGAAGGGACGCGCCGCCTGTCCACCCTGTTGACAGGCGATGTGCCCCCTCAGCATTTATTGTGTCTTGTCCACTCCGCTGGCAGGCGGCGTTAGGGCCACCCTGCAGACGACGCACCTATCCAATCCACTATCAAACAGTGCACCCGTGCCACACGACGCACTGTGCACATTATCCCTTATACGAGAAGCTTCCTCTGCACGTCGATACTACGTAGATCTCGGATGTCAGGGCGCAAGGAGATTGCTCCAGCAGCGAACATTTGTGGCTCCAAGTGCTACATCTGTTATGTTCCTGGGCCCACATGTCGGGGCTCAGTACCTTTGTGCATGCCCCCCTTAGCTATAAAAGGGGAGGCATGCAACGTTACAAGATAGGCTCAATCTTTAGACTCGAACCCAAGTCATCCAAGACACACAACTCAAGCAATGCAATACACGGTGGAGTAGGGTATTACGCTCCGGTGGCTCGAACCACTCTAAACTCTTGCATGTTCTCGTGTTCATTCCTACATCTCGCAACAAGCAAAACGCTTAAGCCCCCTCCACATCTTAGGACTTAGGGCGGGTGCACTCCACCACCCGGCCGGAGAATTTCCTCTCCGACAGTTTCCAAAAGGGAACCAAGAACTTAACGAGCCAAAGGGCCCCTAATCTCATCAAGGAGAAAGGGAAGGCACCCTTGGCTAGTAGTTCACATTCTTTTCATGACAAGAAGAACCATTCTCATTTGTATACCCATGTTAAGAATGCCTCTAATGTTGCTCATCATGATGGTTGTTATGATCATGTTGCTTTGCCTATATGTCATGATGTTGTTTTTGATTCTCATGCCATTTGCATCTTCTAGTTGTTCATATGTTCATGTTAGGTGTAGATCTAGGAGCCATGTTCATCATGTTGGTTCTCATGCACCTAGAAATGCATCTAATGGCCCAACTATGCTTTATCATACTTATGGTGCCTCATATGTGCTGATAAAGTTGTTTCTAGAAATGTGAGGTCTATATGCAAGGGAGGTAAGACTTGCATTTGGGTTCCAAAATCCTATGTGACTAACCTTGTAGGACCCAACAAGAGTTGGGCACCTAAATCCCAAGCTTAAATTACCCTGCAGGTTTATGCATCTGGGGGCACAAGTTGGATTAGTAAAGCATGATTAAGAATCATATGTATCTTAACACCCAAAACCACATAGAGCAATAGCAGATACTACCCAAAAGTTCAGTGGTCAGCAAGCTATAAAGTAAACCAAACTAGGGTAACCTATTGGGTCCCATCATTTTAACCTGAGCATATCATGGTAATTAATAGGAACATTATGGGGTAAAGAAGAGTGATCAAGGGCGCAACTTGTCTTCAGCGAGCTCCTTCTCAGAATTTTCTACCTGCTGAGCTCTCGGTTCCTCGGTCACTTGCTCGTCTACTCGCAACAATACAAACAAAAAATGTGCATACGAGAAATTAACATCACACCAAACGTGAGAACAAACTATGTAATAATGTTCTACGTGTTGCTACGAGATCGTAGGTTTGAGAATAGCTAAAATCGGAGTTAAAACCAAGAAGATATGGATTTTCTAAATTTTCTTTAATTATTTTTATACTATAAATCAATTTCCAGGGTTTTATCTATTTTCATTATTTATCTGTATTAAAATGGACTGCAGGTCATATAACCCAAGAGTTCGGGATGATTTCATTAATTCTAGGACCTTCTTGTAATTATTTTCACATGAGGGAGAACGGCGGGTTTATATTTATAAAGAACAAGGGCTCTTTAGACAAATTTCCATCGGTGAAGGGGTATTCGCGTGTCTAGGCCGCACGATCTATCTTTGATGGCCCAGATTAGATTACCCAACCCCGAACCAGTACGCAGCGTAGACCGCTAGATCGTGGATCGGCGACTCACATCCTTCCCAAACCAAGGCCCTCGGTTTCCTGATCTGCGGCATGGATTTTACTAACGGAAAGGGTGTAAGGAAAATGGACCCCAGGCCATTTGGCTAATTGAGTTTTGGTGTTTGATGATCAACACAATCCGTGAATTAATAAGTTTTCTAGTGTTTATGTTTGTAGTTCACAGGATGCAAGATTTACTTGGACTAAGGAATTGAGGAAAGCAACACCTCAAAAGAAGACATTAAAAATATCCAAGAAAAGTCCAAGTGTGTTGCCTGCGGACTGTCCGGTGCCCACACGCCGGACTTTCCGGTGCACCAGGGAACCGCAGCCCAACGGCTAGTTCCAGGTGGCACCCGAAGAGAAGACCACTGGACTGTCCGGTGTGGAAAGCCTGCGGTGCCAACGGTCACCTGCTCTGACAGGGCAACGACTAGGCGCACCGGACAGGCTACAGTGCGCTATCCGGTGCACCACTGGACTGTCCCATGTGCCGTAGAGAAGCAGCAGCTTTTCTCCAACGACTCTATTTGTGTTGGGGGCTATAAATACACCCCCAACCGGCCATTTCCAAGTGTGGGAGCCCAAGCAACATACCAAGGCATATTGTATACATTCCCAAGTGCTCTTACACTCAAGTGCTTAATAGAATCACTCGGTGATTAGCATAGGTGCTTTGCGAAGTGCTTAGGTTAGTTAGACCGCATTAGCGCTTGCTCTAGGCGAATCCTAGTTAGTTGAGTGAGTTTAGACAAACCACACAACCCCTTGGCTCTTGCGCGGGCCGTTGTAATTGTACCGAGTGGGACGAGAGTCTTGCGAGACCGTGACAACCGTGTTTGTGTCACGGCCGCCACCGTGTACCGGAGGGAACGAGGCCCGCGGCGTTTCGGCCGGAAGCTCGATAGTGGAGACGGCAGGGAGCGTCCTAGAGGAGCTAGAAGCGTAGCACCACTTGCGTATGGAGAAGGCCCGCGACTCTCTACAGAGTTACTCGACCGAGGTGCTTGGCCCTCGCGTGGGCTTCCCTTTGCGTAGGGGCACCAACAAGGAATAGTCGGGACCTTGCGCGGTTCTGGATACCTCGGTAAAAATACCGGCATCATCCACGAGAGTTTGCTTCTCTACTTTGCTCTTTAAGTTTCCGCATTTACATTAAGCATTTAAGTTTCAATCTTGTATACATACTTATTTAGTGTAGGTTGAAACTTAGCCTTTGCGGTAGAGATAGCAACACTTAGACAAAACCTAGTTTGCACATTCTAGTTTGATTATTTGCATAGGTTTTGCTCTAGGGATTTAATTGTGGCCTAGTTTAGTAAAAGTTTTAGAAGTCCTAATTCACCCCCCTCTTAGGCGTCACTCGTTTCCTACAAGTGGTATCAGAGCCTGGTTTGGCTCATTTGAAATGCTTTAGCTTCACCGCTAAAAGAGCCGACGCTTTTTAGAGGAAGGGATGGATACCCATAGGCCACCACACTTCGACGGCACTAACTTCCCATATTATAGTGCTAGAATGGCTTGTTACCTAGAGGCCGTTGATCTAGGTGTTTGGAGAGTCACTCGTGATGGGATGAAACCCCCCAAGAATCCCGAGAAACCCACCGCGAGTGAGGAAAAAGAAATTCATTTAAATGTTAGAGCCAAAAATTGCTTGTATGAACCTCTTAGCGTGGATATTTTTAATCAAGTATTTACCTTGAAAACTGCTAATGAGATTTGGCTAAAATTGCATGAGTTCCATGACGACACATCAAATGCTCGTGAGCAAAAACATTGCCTAGTCTTAAATGAGTATAATTCTTTTTCTATGAAAGATGATGAGCTTGTTAGAGAAATGTATTCTCGTTTGAATCTAATTATCAATGAGCTCAATTCCATTGGCATTAATAAGCTAGGTGATGCGGACATTGTGAGGAAGATTATCTCCCTGCTACCACAATGAAGATATGGGAGCATCATCACCATCCTTCACAACTTGGAGGATTTGAGTAATATGACCCCGACCATTGTGATTGGGAAAATCGCGGCTTTTGAGATGTTGCGAAAAATGTGTCGGGGAGAGGAGCCAACTTCCTCAAGGCCATATGCTTTTGCATGTGATGAAAGGAAGGGCAAAAAGAAGGCTCCCACTCCAAGTTCCTCAAGTGAAGAAGAGGACGAAGAAGAAAGTGATGATGATGAAGATAATCAACCACACACATCATCCTCCAAGGATGAAGAAACAATCCGACGTGTCGGAAAGGTAATGGGGATGATTCGCAAGATTAATCTAATGGGTGTGCCCCTGCAGGTCGAAGATCTTCTCTTTAACATTAACAGGAAAAAGCAAAGGAAGAGAGGATGCTTCGCATGTGGGGAGAAGGGCCACTTCAGGGACAACTGTCCAAATATGGCCGAACCCAAAAAGGGGAGGAGCAAAGGCAAGGCGCTAACAAGTGTTAGAACTTGGGATGATTCTTCAAGTGAAGATGAACCTCCAAGGACGCGCAGCCACCGGTCCTCATCACGCTCATCACGGTCATCACACAAATGCCTTATGGCAAGAGGTAAAATGAGCATTCCATCCTCTAGTGATGATAGTAGTAGTGATGATGATGGTGAAGGTAAACCCTCCGTAGATGAACTTGCGGAAAAATTTGCTAGAAAAATTTGAAACTTTTACAAACTTAAACTGTGAGCTGTCAACTAAAATTGAGCAATTAGAGTCTAGTGCTACATCCATAGCTACCGATGATGGCCTTATTAAGAAGAATGAAAAACTTAAGGCTAAGTTAGCTAGCTCTCAAGAAGCTATTGGAAATTTGCTAGAGAAAATGGAAATTCTTAGCATACACAACAATGAGCTAATTACTAAGCTAGAAAACATTGGTAGCACCCCAGGAGCATCTTTAGTTGAAATTTCTGAAATTATTAAAAAGGATGCTTCTACTTCTTGCTTTGATTTAATTGATGATTCTAACTCCTGCAACCAAGTTCTTATTGAGAATATTGTTGTAGAAACATGTTCAGACGAGGTTGCAACGAAAAATGAGCAATTAAGGCAAGAAGTGGCTCGCCTTGGCAAGGCTTTGTATGACAAGAAAGGCAAAGACAAACAAATCCGACCTCCACAGGATAACACCACTACGGGAGTGAACAAGCCTATGGAGGGAGAAACTATGATTTGCAGGCTATGCCATAAGGAAGGCCACAAGTCTTTCCAATGCAAGGCGATGACCGGGGATAAACAAAGGCAAAAGCTCAAGCAAACGCCATCAAGCAAAGTCTCCAACACCTACATCAAAAAGGTGGACGAAAAGGCTGCTACACTATATTTGATCAAGAAGAAAAAGAATGGAAAGGTGATAGCAATCAAGGCCAACAAGCAAGCCAACAAAGGAAAGAGGGCCAAACGCATCTGGGTGCCAAAGGAAATAATTTCAACCATGAAAAGCACCAAGAAGGTTTGGATCCCAAAAGGGAAGTGAGTGGACTGAAGGTCATTAGGGAAATTTGGAGACTTGGCAAAATTGGGATGTATATCATGGGATACATCATATTGGATCAAGTTTATTGCCAAGTGGGTTAGTGAAAATTTTGGACCCAAGTTTCCCACCCATGACTAAGGTAACTAGATTTACTGTATTTCTTGTTTTTATATATGCGTATCTATTTACCTTGTATCTAGTTTATCTTTCATGCCTAGTATTACATTTAGTATTTACTTTTGTTTAAAATTATGCATACTAGGTAAATCATATGGTTGGATTGCTTGCTTTCAGTTCATATACTTAAGCAAACCTACATGGCTTAAAAACGTTTATTTATGCACGACACATAGTTTCTATATCACTTCATAGTAAATGATACATCTTTTGATAACTGTGAAATCTTCAAGTGATAAAACACTCATATTCTACAATCTGTATCATTTAACTTATATGTGCCAAAGTTCGGATTATAGATAATTTGCCCCTCTTGATATCAAATCAAAGTGCATGTCTCCTGCAAGTATTCAAAACTTGTATGCACACCTTCAGGGGGAGGTTACTCTATAATCTAATACTTTGAGACTAACACCTTTTCAAGTCTATTTCATGTGATAGTCTTAGTGTAAGGAAAATGCGGTCCCCGGAGAAAGACAACAATCTTCCACTGCAAAATCTCCAAAAACTCTCATGTCTCTCAAGCTCGCCATTGAACTTCAATCGGTATCCTTTGAGACTACATCCAGTATCATTTACATGTCTTCTCCAATATTTGATTAGACTATTTCATATCATACACTTCCATGTTGCTAAAAATGCATAAGTGGTTAACTCATATTCTGTTACCTATGCATAAGGGAAGTTAGTCTTTTCAAATCATGACTTGCACCTCTAATTTTCACATGCTTTTTCCTTAGTAGAAGATCTCTGTCAGGGGGAGTTTTCTTCGTCTCTAAAGGGGGAGAAAATTCTTTCTAAAGGAGAACACTCATTTAGGGGGAGTAATCATCTGAGGGCAATTTTTTACTTCCTACATGCTTTTAATGTCTTCCTTTTCGATGGTTGATGCCAAAGGCGGAGAAGTTTAGGGACCAAAGCAATGAAAACTATATCAAACACCAAACACCACAAATTTGAAATTTTAAAATCCACAAATAGTTTTTCAAGTGGTTTTGGTTATTTGGTGCAAAAATAGGAAGTAAGTGAATTATGGAGTTAGGGGGAGGCTTAAGTCCATAATATCACATTGTGGGGACAAACATGCATCCTAGCAAGTAGATTGCATATTGTCATTCAAATAATTGTATTATTTGCTTGCTTTGGTTGTGTTGTCATCAGTCACCAAAAAGGGGGAGATTGTAAGGAAAATGGACCCCGGGCCATTTGGCTAATTGAGTTTTGGTGTTTGATGATCAACACAATCCGTGAACTAATAAGTTTTCTAATGTTTAAGTTTGTAGTTCACAGGATGCAAAATTTACTTGGACTAAGGAATTGAGGAAAGCAACACCTCAAAAGAAGACATTAAAAAGATCCAAGAAAAGTCCAAGTGTGCTGCCTGCGGACTGTCTGTGCGTGGAGCACCGGACTGTTTGGTGCACCAGGGAACCGCAGCCCAACGGCTAGTTCTAGGTGGCACCCGGAGAGAAGACCACCGGACTGTCCGGTGTGAGGACCGGACTGTCCAGTGCGGAAAGCCTGTGGCGCCAACGGTTACCTCCTCTGACAGGGCAATGGCTAGGCACACCGGACAGGCTACAATGCGTTGTCTGGTGCACCACCGGACTATCCGATGTGCCGCAAAGAAGCAACAACTTTTCTCCAACGGCTCTATTTGTGTTGGGGGCTATAAATACACCCCCAACCGGCCATTTTCAAGTGTGGGAGCCCAAGCAACATACCAAGGCATATTGTAGACATTCCCAAGTGCTCTTACACCCAAGTGCTTAATAGAATCACTCGGTGATTAGCATAGGTGCTTTGCGAAGTGCTTAGGTTAGTTAGACATCATTAGCCCTTGCTCTAGGTGAATCCTAGTTAGTTGAGTGAGTTTAGACAAACCACACAACCCCTCGGCTCTTGCGTGGGCCGTTGTAATTGTACCGAGTGGGGCGAGAGTCTTGCGAGACCGTGACAACCGTGTTTGTGTCACGGCCGCCACCGTGTACCGGAGGGAATGAGGCCCGCGGCGTTTCGACCGGAAGCTCGATAGTGGAGACGGCAGGGAGCGTCCGAGAGGAGCCGGAAGCGGAGCACCACTTGCGCGTGGAGAAGGCCCGCGACTCTCTAAGGAGTTACTCGATCGAGGTGCTTGGCTCTCGTGTGGGCTTCCCTTTGCGTAGGGGCACCAACGAGGATTAGTCGAGACCTTGCGCGGTTCCGGATACCTCGGTAAAAATACCGGCGTCATCCACGAGAGTTTGCTTCTCTACTTTGCTCTTTAAGTTTCCACATTTACATTAAGCATTTAAGTTTCAATCTTGTATACATACTTATTTAGTGTAGATTGAAACTTAGCCTTTGCGACAAAACCTAGTTTGCACATTCTTGTTTGATTATTTGCATAGGTTTTGCTCTAGGGATTTAATTGTGGCCTAGTTTAGTAAAAGTTTTAGAAGTCCTAATTCACCCCCCTCTTAGGCGTCACCCGTTTCCTACAAAGGGTACCCTTTACTCTAATCTCAGTCGTTCCTTGCCAGATCGATGGTTCCCACGCTATCCCTCGCCTCCCACACGTGGCCACGACGGCGATTTCCAGCCACAGCGATGACCCCGCCGGTGTGGCATCAGATTGCACCCAAGTGCACTATTTTTGACTGGGACACGATGCAAACGAAAAATAGCTCTATGCCAAACATGCTACGGTGCTTTACACCAACTTCTGGACGCCACAACGCCCACCACTGATGCAGTGTGGCTCCACGGCGCAGGTGAAACCCGACGATGAATCCCCGGCCAGTGGACATGATAACACCTACCACGCGAGACGCTACACGATGCGAGGATGAAAGCAAAATCAGGGGAGGGAGTTTTACCAGAGGCGATGGTGTAAGCAGGGCTGCCCACGATCGCACGCGGAGTCACAGCAAAGATGAATTCCGGCGAGAAATTCCCGGCAGCGCAGCGCTTCCCCGATCACTGCCAGACCACAGACGCGACCTACAGATCTCGACGATCCTCCCTGGCCTCTTCAGACCCCTCGAGCGAACACGCAACCATGAGTCTCTGGTAGCGGCGTCGAGTCCCTCTAGTAGTCCTGAAAGTCTAGGCCATGCCCAATGGGCCGGCCCAAGCACGACCCGCGAAAAATGAAATAAAGCACGGCCCGACACGGCTGATTTAAAATCGGGCTAGCACGGCATGAATCGCGGGCTGGGCCGTGCTCGAAATGTCAGCCCATCATGCTACGAGGCCCGGTACGTCGCTGTGGGCCGGGTTCGTGCCGACCCGGCATGAAACAGCACGGTGATTCACCGCACACCACAGACCCAGTTACGCAGGCTCATTCAGTCATTCATCTACCGGCTACCGCACGTGATTAGGGTTTCGTGTTTCCTACCACTTCCCTCCACCGACCGCTGCCATCCATTCATCTACAGCACGCCCAGCCGCCCAGCTTCCTGCTCCTGCACCCAGCGGCCAGCGGTGGATGAGTTCACGAGCTGCTCCAACTCCAAGGCTGGCCGGTGATCGTGGATTCCAGCTACTCGTTCCTTTCTCTTGTTGTGCGCTCGGCTGGTGCTGGAGGCCGACGCCTTCTCCCTCTGCTGGTGCTGGAGGCTGGCCGCTGGAGACCGCTGGAGCGCAGTCGCAGCTCGCAGCGTCCACGAGCTGGAGCGTAGCCGCAGCGTCCACGCCTTCTCCCTCTACGGTGCGGGTCTGTGTCTGATTTATTGTAATCTTGTTGTGTTCGCTGTTTAAATTCTGCTGTTGATTTAGTGAATGGTGATGACTTGTGATCCCTAGTGCTTAAATTTTGCTATGTTCACTGATTTATTGTAATCTTGTTGTGTTCACTGTTTAAAATTGTGTGTCGTGCCTGGGCCAACACGGCCTGATGGAAGCCCGTCGTGATTTAGGGTTGTGTTGGGCCTTATTTCTACTCACCAGGCCCGGTAAGGCACGACCCGATTCTATTTCGTGCTTGCTAGGCCCGACTAACTAAGGCCCGAAGCATAGCGGGCTCGTGCCAGGCCGGCACGGCACGACCCAAGTTGCAGCACTACCCTCTAGCATCCCTCTGCTTGCTTGGCTCCTAGGTTTTTTTTGTTCGAGATTTCCGGACGATGGCGGCTAGGTGGTCAAAGGGGGAAACAGTGGCTAGCATATATATCCATAGAGCGCCCAGGGGTGACGGGTCCGCGTTACTTGGCGCAAGGTTGGGGAATTGGTTACAGCTCGGGCTGGGAGAGGAAGCTAACGGGATTGGCCCGCTCGTCAAGGCACATGATGAGAGGACTGACGTCCCCGGCCCACGGATTGACGCCGAGGAGGCCGAATGTGGGCGCTATGGCTGAGGTTGTCCCATGGAGCCGCTCTATCGGCGCCCGAGGACCCAAGAGAAGGCGCGCGTGAGAGACTGACAGGTCGGGCCCGCCTATCGGCGCCGATTTCTGGGAGCTGGGCTGCGTGGGGAGAAGAGGTAGATGGGCCTGGTATGGTATAAAATGGCTGAGGTTCAAATCTGTTTCCCTTCTTTTCTTTTTCTTTTTTTGTTTTGTTTTTCATCCTTTTGTTCCTATTCTCCTACATTTTAACTTTCAAATTTGGATTCAAAATTGAGTTTGTTTTAAATTTAAGCCTGAGTTTAATACACAAGCAAAACTCCAACATGATGCATTTTTTTATATATCCATTTAGTATTGTTTCAACAGGAAATATGTTTCCATAATAGAATTCATAATCCAAATAGTTCCAACATTATTCCTTGAATGGTTAAATTCTTAGAAATTACATTGTAGGGTTTACATAACGAGACAGAAAAAAACCGAATCACAGTGCCGGGAATGGGATCGGAGCAAACAAGTGATCCTCCCGTATCGATATCGATGATCAGTAATGAGGAGTGGAGAGCATTAACGGACGTAAGATGATCAGTGCACCCAACGGATTCACAATACTTCGGAGCCAATTTTGATCTCAAAAGCATAAGATGAAGACCTTTGAATCGATTATTTCAAAATCAACTCAAAGCTCGGGGTCTACACCCAACGGATTCACAATACTTCGGAGCCAAGTGCTGATCTCAAAAGCATAAGATGAAGACCTTTGAATTGATTATTTAAAAATCAACTCAAAGCCGGGGGCTACACCCAATGGGTGCACCCATGGAGTTACAAACATTTCAGGTCATACGATGAGCCCATAAGCAAGGACAAGGAACCTTTGAATCGATTATTTCAAAATCAATTCAAAGATTGGGGGGCTTGTGGGGGACAGATATCCCCCGGGTCCACTAGAAAGTGAAAACTCTGCTTGGAGCCACATGTCAGTCGCCCCACAGGGACGCCTCGTCGTGGGTCGGGCAAAGATAACGGTGGAAATGGGCCGACCCAGGAAGGCGATTGGCTCATGCCTGGACTACTCGTGGCTTGGGCGTGGTCTCGTTGCAGCTGTTCGCTTTTTCCGCGCCCGACATCCTCGAGCGTCGGGGATAGCTCGGAACGGAGGCACCGAGTTTTCCTCGGGATAAGCGAAGTCTGTTCGCTATAATTTAGGAGATAAGCTAGAAGAGTGTGATCAGCATATATGTGGTAAATGGCTCACGGTCGTGTATATAAGGCCAATGGGGTCCCCATCATTTTCATCTCATTAGCATCTCACCATTCAGAAGACACAGCTTGTAAACACCTCCCTCATACAAAGTCACCCCAGAAAGTAGGGTATTACACTCCTCAAGCGGCCCAAACCTGCTGAAAATCGGCCGACTCTCTCTTTCTCGTGCCCCCGGCACGAACCATCGAGTTACGATATACGACACCGTCCTACCTAAAAGCACCACGAGGGTACCCTGATGTACGGTCGGATACTAAACACCGACAGTTGTGGCTAAGGCTGTCCCGTGGAGCCGCTCTGTCGGCACCCGGGGACCCAAGAGAAGGAGCGCGTGAGAGAGACGGAAAGGCCGGGCCCGCCTATCGGCGCCGATTTCTGGGAGCTGAGTCGAGTGGAGAGAAGAGGTAGATGGGCATGGTATGGTAGAAAATGGCCCAGGTTCAAATATGTTTCCCTTCTTTTCTTTTGTTTTCCATTGTTTTGTTCCTATCCTCCTATATTTTAGCTTTCAAATTTGGGTTCAAAATTGAGTTTGTTTTAAATTTAAGCCTGAGTTCAATGCACAAGCAAAACTCCAACGTGATGCATTTTTTTTATATATCCATTTAGTATTCTTTCAACAGGAAATATGTTTCCATAATAGAATTCATAATCCAAATAGTTCCAACATTATTCCTCGAATGGTTAAAGTCTTAGAAATTACATTTTAGGAGACAGAAAAAAATCCAATCACAGTCACAGTGCCGGGAATGGGATCGGATCGGAGCAAACAAGTGATCCGCCCGTATCGATCGACGATCAGTAATGCGGAGTGGAGAGCATTAACGAACGTAATGGGAGGCAGGCTCAATCATCCCTGGAGACCGATCGATTGACTGAAGAGCCGCCATCACCCGTCCACGATTGTTGCCGGGGGCACGCTGCAACTTCCCACCGGGGTTCGATCATCAGTGGGCAGGTGGCGTTGTTCGTCGTCGTCCCACTCTACCAGTTGGCTAATCGCAGTTGCATTGCCGACCTTTTCGCGGGCAGCCAGGCGGAGGCCGACACATGTGTGGAAGAATGACTCGAGGAAACGTGGTCCGTGTGCTGCCTCCTTTCTCCGGAGGATATCACGATGGTTCAGTTTCGCCTGTTTACAGTTTGCCACGATTGGTTCATTGCTTTGTGGTTACTCTTTCCATGGTTTTGTTGCTTGTAGTAGTTATTAGTAGCTAGCTACTTTGTTAGATTGGACTGGTGCTGCAGCACCCACGCCTAGGCCCTACTTCACTCTTTGATTAGCAAGGGAACAATCTAGTAAAATCCAGATAGACAAAAAAAAGATGAATGGACTAATTCGTCGGGTGTTTGTCATGCATGAAACTGACATAAATTGTACAATACTCTGTTTTTCTTTTTACTTTTGAAATGAACTATTGATTCGTGTGGAGTACACAAGTTTTCCTTTTCAGCGCTACTTTAGTAACTATCCATTGCCTCTCATGATCGGTGGTACCTCGGCGGCATGCAACACTGCGAGCAGTTCCCACTGCCATCTGCAAGCTCCATCTAAGACATGTACGTCCAATTACTTAGAGTCTATTTATTATCAAACCCTCCAACTCATAATCACTGAGTTTATTACTAGATCTGTCTAGATCCACTAGTCCAATTTTAGCTACTCTTTTTGTGCTAATATATTTCAAACAAACTCTTTACAAAGTCACGGGACAAATAAATAAGTTAGCACAAGATAGTAATAATATTTTATCTTAGCGCCTACTAGCAAGATGTAGTAAGGCCATCCTCAATAATAGGCCCTCCGTAAAAAAAGGTAATTTTCGCTTTTCAAATACTTTAAAAGTTAACCAAAGTTATACCAACATTTATAATATAAATAAGAAATATTAGGGATTGTTTGGATCTTTTTATTTTAGAAAATTAGAATCTACTTAATGAAATAGGCCATTTGGCTTAAAATTTGATACTCTACGACTTTCTAAAGTTTTATAAGCTTATCTTAACTTTATTGGGTGAGAGGCATGAATTGATTCTATAAATCACCATGCTATGTTTCTACTCTATATTGCATCAACTTTGACTCACTCCTTTATAAAAAAAATGTAGCACATAAGTATCTTCCTCATGTGTGCATCATTAATATATAAATGTATTCCATATAAAACCATATCAGCTTAATTGATCAGCGTATAAATTATGATCATTAGAATGAATTCAATTCTAAAGATCTAAAATGGAATGAATTTTCTTAATAAACTTATTCAGAGACATAAATATTAACATTATTTACTATAAATTTGATCAAACTAAACTTGTTTGAATGTCATGAATCTTATAATTGCATTTTTAACATAGGGAGTAATATGAGGTAGTTACTGCCTCTAAGACAACTTTTCAAACATAATTATCTTTTAGCGCGCATAACATGAGAGTCATATATGACACAAACATGTAATGCATGTGACTAGCACTTGATTAGGAGATATTTTTCATATTAAAATATAAAATATTGTATTTAGAGATAGTTTATAAGTCAATATTAGAGATCCATCTCTAGGATAAAAAAAGAATGAAATGAATGGAGCTACTATTTATTTTTGTGTCAAGTAGCAAACCTATAGATAGAACGAAATATAAACAATAGAGCTTATTTTTATGTCGGGCAACAGAGTAGCAGATGATTTTTTCGAGGTCAGTAGTATAGCTGCCCTGAAGGATCAGATGACTTTCCTGAGGTCACTATTAGAACTGCCCTAAAGGATAAAACTGATGGTGCTAAGGAAAAAAAACAATGATATGTCACTTTGTGGGACGGGTTAACCATGACTCCTGTCGTAACGGCAAAAGGTTTTAAATGCGCTTTCAAACTCTTGCAACATGTCAAACTCTTGCAACATGTCCAAACAACGAGAATCGAATTACCCTTCCAGAACATTAGGAACTAAGAAATTTGAATCTAAGTTATTTCAGTTCGGTTTCAGTTCTAACAGAACTGATTGAAATTTAGTAAATGGAGTAAAACAACACGATTAAAAAAAGGCATAATCCATAAGTCCGCAAGTATACAACAGAAACTAAATAATTGACATAAAAAACAAATTCAAGAATTCAACGCTTTCATATCATAGAATGATACAACAGAAATCACAATAGAGTCATTTTCTTCTGTGCTTTCTAGAACAACACAAGTGAAGAAGTGGAGAATTGCAAACAACTCAGCATGCAGTACCAATATATATATAGTTCCAACTTTCAACTTCCAAACAGCCAACAAGCATCCACTCTGGTTCTAAACAACAAGTGAAGAAGTCCATAACATTACAACATGTAAACAAGTAGGTAGCAGGCTTCTAGGCTAACAACACAAGTGTTGAACGACAGAATTAGCGACTAGCAGGTGCCAACCAGCAGGTAGCAACAAAAGAAGTGCAGATCTCCACTCCTCTAGTTCCAAATACCAAGCTTGAAAAGTGTTATGAGCGAGTCAATGAATAATAAAACTGAAAGTCGCCTAGAGGGGGTGAATAGGCGGAATCTGAAAATTATAAACTTAAGCACACACTATAAACCGGGTTAGCGTTAGAAATATAAGCGAATCCGAAAGAGAGGGCGAAAACAAATCACAAGCAAATGAAGAGAGTGACACGATGATTTGTTTTATCGAGGTTCGGTTCTTACAAACCTACTCCCCGTTGAGGTGGTCACAAAGACCGGGTCTCTTTCAACCCTTTCCCTCTCTCAAACGGTCACATAGACCGAGTGAGCTTTTCTCCTCAATCAATTGGGACACTTAGTCCCCACAAGGACCACCACAACTTGGTGTCTCTTGTTTTGATTACAAAGGTGTTGAGAACAAGAATGGGGGAAGAAGAAAAAGCGATCCAAGCGACAAGAACCCAAATGAACACAAATATCTCTCTCTCACTAGCCACTAAGTGTTTGGAGTGAATTTGGACTTGGAGATGATTTGATCTCTTGATTTGTGTCTTGGAGTGAAGTCTAGAGCTCTTGTATTGAATGTAATGGCTGAAAACTTGGATGCCTTGAAGTGTGGTGGTTGGAGGGTATTTATAGCCCCACCCACCAAAATGGCCGTTGGGGAGGCTGTCTGTCGATGGACGCACCAATTGTAATCAAGGCAAGAGACACTAACTGTGTGGTGGTCCTTGTGGGGACTTGGTGTCCCGATTGATTGAGAAGAGAAGCTCACTCGGTCTAGGTGACCGTTTGAGAGAGGGAAAGGGTTGAAAGAGACCCGATCTTTGTGACCACCTCAACGGGGAGTAGGTTTGCAAGAACCAAACCTCGGTAAAACAAATCACCGTGTCTCACTCTTCATTTGCTTGTGATTTGTTTTCGCCCTCTCTCTCAGACTCGATTATATTTCTAACGCTAACCCCGACTTGTAGTTGTGCTTAAGTTTATAATTTTCAGATTCCGCCTATTCACCCCCCTTCTAGGCGACTTTCAATTGGTATCGAAGCTTGTTGCTTCATTAGAGCCTAACCGCTCGAAGTGATGTCGGGAGAACACACCAAGAAGGAGATGGTGACCAGCGAGAAGCCCGCCACAAGCCACGGGAAGGCTCCATCGGGAGAGTCCCGCAACAAGAAGGAGGAATCACCTCCTCACAAGTCGCATCGGAGTGGTGAAAAGAAAAGAAGATGAAGAAGGTGGTCTACTACGAGGCCGACTCTTCGTCGCCATCCACCTCCGGCTCCGACGCGCCGTCCGTAACTTCTAAGCGCCATGAGCGCAAGAAGTTTAGTAAGATCCCCCTACACTACCCTCGCATTTCTAAACGTACTCCATTACTTTCCGTCCCATTAGGCAAACCACCGGTTTTTGACGGTGAGGATTATAACATGTGGAGTGATAAAATGAGGCATCACCTAACCTCACTCCACACTAGTATTTGGGATGTTGTTGAGTTTGGTGTACAGGTACCATCCGTAGGAGATGAGGGCTATGATTCGGGCGAAGTTGCCCAAATCCGGCACTTCAACTCACAAGCCACCACAATACTCCTCGCCTCTCTAAGTCGAGAGGAGTATAACAAGGTGCAAGGATTGAAAAGCGCCAAGGAGATTTGGGACGTGCTCAAAACGACGCACGAAGGAGACGAGGTGACGAAGATCACCAAGAGGGAAACGATCGAGGGGGAGCTTGGTCGCTTCATGCTCAACCAAGGAGAAGACCCGCAAGCCATGTACAACCGGCTAAAAACCTTGGTGAACCAAGTGCGCAACCTCGGGAGCACTAAGTGGGATGACCATGAAATGGTCAAGGTTATTCTTAGATCACTTGTATTTCTTAACCCCACTCAAGTTCAATTAATTCGTGGTGATCCAAGATATAAACTAATGTCTCCCGAGAAGTGATAGGCAAATTTGTGAGCTTTGAATTGATGATCAAAGGCTCCAAGAAGATCATCGAGCAAGGTGCCTCCTCCTCCGTACCCGAAGCATAACCTGTTGCATTCAAGGCAACGGAGGAGAAGAAAGAAGACTCTACATCGAGTAGGGTCCCCATCGACGCCTCCAAGCTCGACAATGAGGAAATGGCGCTCATCATCAAGAGCTTCCGCCAAATCCTCAAGCAAAGGAAGGGGAAAGATTACAAGCCCCGTTCCAAGAAGGTTTGCTACAAATGTGGTAAGCCCGATCATTTTATCGCTAAATGTCCATTATCTAGTGATAGTGACAGGGAAAACAACAAGAGGGGAAGGAGGAAGGAAAAGAAGAAGTACTACAAGAAGAAGGGCGGCGATGCCCATGTTTGCCGGGAGTGGGACTCCGACGAGAGCTCCACCGACTCCTCCTCCGACGAGGACGCCGCCAACATCACCATCAACAAGGGACTTCTCTTCCCAAACGTCGGCCACAAGTGTCTTATGGCGAAGGACGACAAGAAGAAGAAGGTAAAATCAAAATCCTCCACTAAATATGCAATCTCTAGTGATGAGGATAATTCTAGTGATGAGGAGGATAACTTGCTTACTCTTTTTGCCAATCTTAACATGCAACAAAAAGATAAATTAAATGAATTGATTAGTGCCATTCATGAGAAGGATGATCTCTTGGATAGCCAAGAGGACTTCCTTATCAAAGAAAACAAAAAGCATGTTAAGACTAAAAATGCTTATGCTCAGGAGGTAGAGAAAAATGAAAAATTAACTAGTGAGCTAAGTATTTGCCATGACACTATTTCCAACCTTAGAATTGAGAATGCTAATTTAATTGCTAAGGTTGAGAAGTCAAATATTTGTGATGATTCAAATGTCAATCTTAGAAATGATAATGCTAATTTAATTGCTAAGATTGATAAATTGAATGCCTCTCTTGCTAGCCTTAGGAATGAGAATGAAAAATTAATTGCTAAGGCTAAAGACTTAGATGTTTGCAATGCTTCTATTTCCAATCTTAGAGATGAGAATGCCATTTTACATGCTAAGATTGTTGAACTAAATGATTGCAAACCCTCTACATCTATCGTTGAGCATGTTTCTATTTGCACTAGATGTAGAGATATCAACATTGATGCTATTCATGATCACCTTGCTATGATTAAACAACAAAATGATCATATAGCAAAATTAGATGCTAAAATTGCCGAGCATGAACTAGAAAATGAGAAGTTTAAATTTGCTCGTAGCATGCTTTATAGTGGGAGACGCCCTGCATTAAAGATGGCATTGGCTTCCAACAGGGGGACAATGTCAAACTTAATGCCACTCCTAAAAGATTGCCTAACTTTGTTAAGGGCAAAGCTCCCATGGTTCAGGATAACGAGGGTTACATTTTGTACCCTGCCGACTATCCCGAACACAAAATTAGGAGAATTCATTCTAGGAACTCTCACTCTAGATCTCATCATGCTTTTATGTATAAGAGTGAGACATCTAGTTCTAGGCAATCCACTCATGCTAAATTGCCTAAGAAGAAAACTCCTACTGCATCAAATGATCATAATATTTCATTCAAAACTTTTGATGCTTCTTATGTGCTTACTAACAAATCAGGCAAGGTAGTTACCAAATATGTTGGGGTCAAAGACTTGTGTTTGGGTACCCAAAGTTCTTGTATCTAATGTCAAAGGACCCAAAACTATTTGGGTTCCTAAAATCAAGAACTAAATTTGTTTTGTAGGTTTATGCATCCGGGGCTCAAGTTGGATCATCGACAGTGGGTGCACAAACCACATGACTGGGGAGAAAAGAATGTTCTCCTCCTATGAGAAAAACCAAGATCCCCAACGAGCTATCACATTCGGGGATGGAAATCAAGGTTTGGTCAAAGGATTGGGTAAAATTGCTATATCACCTGACCATTCCATTTCCAATGTTTTTCTTGTAGATTCTTTAGATTACAACTTGCTTTCTGTTTCTCAATTATGCAAAATGGGTTACAGCTGTCTTTTTACGGATACAGGTGTTACTGTCTTTAGAAGTGACGATTCAGTAGCTTTTAAGGGAGTATTAGAGGGTCAACTATATTTAGTTGATTTCAATAGATCTGAACTCGATACTTGCTTAATTGCTAAGACTAACATGGGTTGGCTCTGGCACCACCGACTAGCCCATGTTGGGATGAAGAATCTTCACAAGCTTCTAAAGGGAGAGCATATTTTGGGACTAACAAATGTTCATTTTGAGAAAGACAGGATTTGTAGCGCATGTCAAGCAGGGAAGCAAGTTGGTGTTCATCATCCACACAAGAACATCATGACAACTGACAGGCCACTGGAACTACTCCACATGGACCTATTCGGCCCGATAGCTTACATAAGCATCGGCGGGAGTAAGTACTGTCTAGTTATTGTGGATGATTATTCTCGCTTCACTTGGGTATTCTTTTTGCAGGAAAAATCTCAAACCCAAGAGACTTTGAAAGGGTTCTTGAGACGGGCTCAAAATGAGTTCAGCTTAAGGATCAAGAAGATAAGAAGCGACAACGGGACGGAGTTCAAGAACTCACAAATAGAAGGCTTCCTTGAGGAGGAGGGCATCAAGCATGAGTTCTCTTCTCCCTACACGCCACAACAAAATGGTGTAGTAGAGAGGAAGAATAGAAATCTATTGGACATGGCAAGGACCATGCTTGATGAGTCAAGACTTCAGATCGGTTTTGGGCCGAGGCGGTCAACACCGCTTGCTACGCCATCAATCGGTTATATCTTCACCGAATACTCAAGAAGACATCTTATGAACTCCTCACCGGTAAAAAGCCCAATGTTTCATATTTTAGAGTCTTTGGTAGCAAATGCTTTATTCTTGTTAAAAGAGGTAGAAAATCTAAATTTGCTCCTAAGGCTGTAGAAGGCTTTTAACTTGGTTATGATTCAAACACAAGGGCATATAGAGTCTTTAACAAGTCCACTGGACTAGTTGAAGTTTCTTGTGACATTATGTTTGATAAGACTAACGGCTCTCAAGTAGAGCAAGTTGATCTTGATGAGCTAGATGATGAAGAAGCTCCGTGCATCGCGCTAAGGAACATGTCCATTGGGGATGTGTGTCCTAAGGAATCCGAAGAGCTTCCACAAGCACAAGATCAACAACCATCTTCCTCCATGCAAGCATCTCCACCAACTCAAGATGAGGATGAGGCTCAAGATGATGAAGGAGAAGATCAAGAAGATGAGCCACCTCAATAAGAGGACAATGATCAAGGGGGAGATGTCAATGACCAAGACAAGGAGGATGAGCAAGATCCAAGGCCGCCACACCCAAGAGTCCACCAAGCAATCCAACGAGATCACCCCGTGAACACCATCCTCAGCGATATTCATAAGGGGGTAATGACTCGATCTCGTGTTGCTCACTTTTGTGAACATTACTCTTTTGTTTCCTCTATTGAGCCACACAGGGTAGAGGATGCACTTAAAGATTCGGATTGGGTGCTGGCGATGCAAGAGGAGCTCAACAACTTCACGAGGAATGAGGTATGGCATTTAGTTCTATGTCCTAACCAAAATGTTGTAGGAACCAAGTGGGTCTTCCGCAACAAACAAGATGAGCATGGTGTGGTGACAAGGAACAAGGCACGACTTGTGGCCAAAGGGTATTCACAAGTCGAAGGTTTGGATTTTGGTGAAACCTATGCACCCGTAGCTAGGCTTGAGTCAATTCGAATATTACTTGCCTATGCTACTTACCATGGCTTTAAGCTTTACCAAATGGACGTGAAGAGTGCCTTCCTCAATGGACCAATCAAAGAAGAGGTCTATATTGAGTAACCTCCCGGCTTTGAAGATAGTGAGTATCCTAACCATGTCTATAAACTCTCTAAGGCGCTTTATGGGCTCAAGCAAGCCCCAAGAGCATGGTATGAATGCCTAAGAGATTTTCTTATCACTAATGGATTCAAAGTCGGTAAAGCCGATCCTACTTTATTCACTAAAACCATTGAAAATGATTTGTTTGTATGTCAAATTTATGTTGATGATATCATATTTGGGTCTACTAACAAATCTATTTGTGAAGAGTTTAGTAGGATCATGATACAAAAATTCGAGATGTCTATGATGGGGGAGTTGAAGTATTTTCTAGGATTCCAAATCAAGCAACTCCAAGAGGGCACCTTCATTAGCCAAACGAAGTATATTCAAGATATTCTCACCAAGTTTGGATTGAAGGATGCCAAGCCCATCAAGACACCCATGGGAACCAATGAGCATCTCGACCTCAACACGGGAGGTAAATCCGTAGATCAAAAGGTATACCGGTCGATGATAGGATCTTTACTCTATCTATGTGCATCTCGACCGGACATTATGCTTTCTGTATGCATGTGTGCAAGGTTCCAAGCCGACCCTAAGGAAGTTCATCTTAGGGCCGTGAAGAGAATCTTGAGATATTTAGTTTAGACACCTAAGTTTGGTCTTTGGTACCCCAAGGGATCCTCATTTGATTTACTAGGATATTCCGATGCTGATTGGGCAGGGTGTAAGATTGATAGAAAGAGCACATCAGGGACTTGTCAGTTTCTGGGAAGATCCCTGGTGTCTTGGGCTTCAAAGAAACAAAACTCAGTAGCTCTTTCTACCGCTGAAGCCGAGTACATTGCCGCAGGTCATTGTTGCGCGCAATTACTTTGGATGAGGCAAACCCTTAGGGACTATGGCTACAAGTTTAGCAAAGTCCCTCTCCTATGTGATAATGAGAGTGCCATCCGCATGGCGGATAATCCCATTGAACACAGCCGCACTAAGCACATAGCCATTCGATATCACTTTTTGAGAGAACACAAACAAAGGGGGGATATCGAGATAGCCTATATAAACACCAAAGATCAATTGGCCGATATCTTTACCAAGCCACTAGATGAGAAAACCTTTACCAAACTTAGGAATGAGCTAAATATTCTTGATTCTAGAAATTTTGATTGATTCTTTGCACACATAGCTCATTTATATACCTTTGATCAAATCTCTTTTATGTCTATGACTAATGTGTTTTCAAGTGTACTTTTATGCTTAGTCATAGCATTGAAAGGGAAATGGAGTATTCGGCAAAGAAGGCGCTTCCACTCAACTCCATCAAATTTGCCGGTGTTCCGCATCATTCTCCACTTTGGTATAATCTTCACTCATATTCATTTATTTGCCATTGGGGAGAAAGTAAAAGGGCTTATATTTCACTCACAAGTCTCCGTTTTTGGCGATTCATGCCAAAGGGGGAGAAAGTATGAGCCCAAAGCAAAAGGACCGCACGCAAAAGGACCACACCACCACCAAATTTTAAAAATGAAGTTTTTTCAAATTGATATCTCATTGTGTTCAAAAGGGGGAGAAAGTAGTATCTTCAAAACATACAAAAACCCTCTTGAACACTAAGAGGAGAATTTTATTTAGGGGGAGTTTTGTTTAAGTCAAAGGAAAAGCATTTGAAACAGGGGGAGAAAATTTCAAATCTTGAAAATGCTTCTTTCAATCTAATTCATGTACCTTTGACTATTTGCAAAAGGATTTTGAAAAGAATTTTACAAAGGATTTGCAAAAACAAAACCCGTGGTGCAAATGAGGTCCAAAATTTTAAATAATAAGAAAACCATCCATACACATCTATTGAAATAAGTATATTGGTTCAATTCCAAGCAACCTTTGCACTTACATTATGCAAACTAGTTCAATTCTGCACTTTTATATTTGCTTTGGTTTGTGTTGGCATCAATCACCAAAAAGGGGGAGATTGAAAGGGAAATAGGGTCAAACCTTTTCGTATATGAATTTTGGTGGTTGAATTGCTCAACACAAATTATTGAACTAACTAGTTTGCTCTATAATATATGTTCTACAGGTGCCAAAGGTTCACAACAAACCAATACAAAGACAAAATAAAGGGTTCAAAACTAAGGAGCAAAGTATACCGAAGGCATCCCTGGTCTGGCGCACCGGACTGCCACCGGACAGTGTCCAATGCACCACCGGACAGTGTCCGATGCACCAGGGAGATCTACTCTAAACTTGCCTCCTTCAGGAATTTGGGAGGCCGCTCCGCTATAATTCACCGGACTATCCGGTGTAGCACCGGACTGTCCGGTGTGCCAGCGGATCAACGGCTACTTCGCGCCAACGGTCGTCTGCAGAGAACATTTAATGCGCTACAGTGCGCGCCTGTGCGCGCAGAAGTCAGAGCAGGCGCCAGAAGGCGCACCGGACAGTCTACAGGACCTGTCCGGTGCACCACCGGACTGTCCGGTGGCCCCAATTGTCAGAGCTCCAACGGTCGGAACCCAACGGCCTGGTGATGTGGATGGCGCACCGGACAGTGTCCGGTGGCGCACCGGACTGTCCGGTGCGCCCGTCGACAGAAGCCTTCACCAACGACCATTTTGGTGGTTGGGGCTATAAATACCCCCAACCATCCCCACATTCAAGGCATCCAAGTTTCAGCCGTTTGCATTCAATACAAGAGCTCTAGACTTCATTCTAAGACACAAACAAGAGATCAAATCCTCTCCCAAGTCCAAAGTTCATTCCAATCAAATAGTGACTAGAAAGAGCGACATTTGTGTTCTTTTGAGTTCTTGCGCTTGGATCGCTTTTCTTCTTCTTTCTTTCTTGATCCTAACTCAATTGTAATCAAGGCAAGAGACACCAATTGTGTGGTGGTCCTTGTGGGGCCTTGGTGTCCTGATTGATTGAGAAGAGAAGCTCACTCGGTCTAGGTGACCGTTTGAGAGAGGGAAAGGGTTGAAAGAGACCCGGTCTTTGTGACCACCTCAATGGAGAGTAGATTTGCAAGAACCAAACCTCGGTAAAACAAATCACCACGTCTCACTCTTCATTTGCTTGTGATTTGTTTTTGCCCTCTCTCTCGGACTCGATTATATTTCTAACGCTAACCCCGGCTTGTAGTTGTGCTTAAGTTTATAATTTTCAGATTCCTCCTATTCACCCCCCCTCTAGGCGACTTTCACGGTGAATTATAGCAGAGTGACATTTCCAGAAACCCGAAGCTGAGCAGTTCAGAGTTGATCTCTCTGGTGCACCGGACAATATTCGGTGGCACACCGGACAGTCCGGTGCGCTAGACTAGGGCTGCCTTCGGTTTTCTTTTGCTTCTTTCTTTTGAACCCTATCTTGGACTTTTATTGGTTTCTGTTGAACCTATGGCACCTGTAGAACATGTAATCTAGAGCAAACTAGTTAGTCCAATTGTTTGTGTTGGGCAATTCAACCACCAAAATCATTTAGGAAAAGGTTTGACCCTATTTCCCTTTCAATCTTCCCCTTTTTGGTGATTGATGCCAACACAAACCAAAGCATATATATAAGTGCATAATTGAACTAGTTTGCATAAGGTAAGTGCAAAGGTTGCTTGGAATTAAACCAATTTAAACTTTCATAAGATATGCATGGATTGCTTTCTTTCTTTTAACATTTTGGACCACATTTGCACCACTTGTTGTGTTTTTGCAAATTCTTTTGGAAATCCTTTTCAAAGTCTTTTTGCAAATAGTCAAAGGTATATAAGTAAGATTTCGAGAAGCATTTTCTCCCCTTGTTTCAAATGCTTTTCCTTTGACTAAACAAAACTACCCCTTAATGAAATTCTCCTCTTAGTGTTCAAGAGGGTTTTACCAATTGAGATAGAATTTCTTAGAGGAATGCTAATTTCAAAGATACCATTTGAAAGAACATTTTAAAATGTAAACTTGTTTCGAAAATTTTTTGAAATTGGCGTGGTGGTGCGGTTCTTTTGCTTTGGGCTAACACTTTCTACCCCTTTGGCATGAATCGACAAAAACGGAGTCTTTAGTGCCCTAAGTAACTTCTCTCCCCCTTTGGCAAACAATATATGAGTGAAAGATTATACCAATGTGGAGAGATGGCAGAATACCGGCAAAGAGTAGATAATACCAACGGAGTTGAGTGGAAGCATCGTCTTTGCCGAATACTCCATTTCCCTTTCAATTCTATGACTAAGCATGAGAATATACTTGAAAACACATTAGTCATAGACATAAAAGAGATATGATCAAAGGTATATAAATGAGCTATGTGTGCAAAGTATCAATCAAAGTTCCGAGAATCAAGAATGTTTAGCTCATTCCTAAGTTTGGTAAAGGTTTTCTCATCTAATGGTTTGGTAAAGATATCGGCTAATTGTTCTTTGGTGTTAATATAGGCTATCTCGATATCCCCCTTTGTTGGTGATCTCTCAAAAAGTGATACCGAATGGCTATGTGCTTAGTGCGGCTGTGTTCAACGGGATTATCCGCCATGCGGATTGCACTCTCATTATCACATAGGAGAGGGACTTTGCTAAATTTGTAGCCATAGTCCCTGAGGGTTATTTGCCTCATCCAAAGTAATTGCGCACAACAATAGCCTGTGGCAATATACTCGGCTTCGGCGGTAGAAAGAGCTACTGAGTTTTGTTTCTTTGAAGCCCAAGACACCAGGGATCTCCCTAGAAACTGACAAGTCCCTGATGTGCTCTTCCTATCAATTTTACACCCTGCCCAATCAGCATCTGAATATCCTAATAAATCAAAAGAGGATCCCTTGGGGTACCAAAGACCAAACTTAGGAGTATAAACCAAATATCTCAAGATTCTCTTCATGGCCCTAAGGTGGACTTCCTTAGGATCGGCTTGGAACCTTGCACACATGCATACGGAAACATAATATCCGGTCGAGATGCACATAAATAGAGTAGAGATCCTATCATCGACCGATATACCTTTTGATCTACGGATTTACCTCCCATGTCGAGGTCGACATGCCCATTTGTTCCCATGGGTGTCTTGATGGGTTTGGCATCCTTCATTCCAAACTTGGTAAGAATGTCTTGAATGTACTTTGTTTGGCTGATGAAGGTGCCCTCTTGGAGTTGCTTGACTTGAAATCGTAGGAAATACTTCAACTCCCCAATCATAGACATCTCAAATTTTTGTACCATGATCCTACTAAACTCTTCACAAGTAGATTTGTTAGTAGACCCAAATATAATATCATCAACGTAAATTTGGCATACAAACAAATCTTTTGCAATAGTTTTAGCAAAGAGAGTAGGATCGGCTTTTCCGACTTTGAAGCCATTAGTGATAAGAAAATCTCTTAGGCATTCATATCATGCTCTTGGGGCTTGCTTGAGCCCATAAAGCGCGTTTGAGAGTTTATACACATGGTTAGGGTACTCACTATCTTTAAAGCTAGGAGGTTGATCAACATAGACCTCTTCCTTGATTGGTCCATTGAGGAAGGCACTTTTCACGTCCATTTGATAGCGCTTAAAGCCATGGTAAGTAGCATAGGCAAGTAATATGCGAATTGACTCAAGCCTAGCTACGGGTGCAAAAGTTTCACCAAAATCCAAACCTTTGACTTGTGAATATCCTTTGGCCACAAGTCGTGCTTTGTTCCTTATGACCACACCATACTCATATTGCTTGTTGTGGAATACCCATTTGGTACCTACAACATTTTGGTTAGGACGTGGAACTAAATGCCATACCTCATTCCTCGTAAAGTTGTTGAGCTCCTCTTGCATCGCCAGCACCCAATCCAAATCTCTAAGAGCATCCTCTACCCTATATGGCTCAATAGAGGAAACAAAAGAGTAATGCTCACAAAAATGTGTGACTCGAGATCGAGTGGTTACCCCCTTATGAATATCACCGAGGATGGTGTTCACGGGGTGATCTCTTTGAATCGCCTGGTGGACTCTTGGGTGTGGCGGTCTTTGACTCTGTTCATCTTCCTTGTCTTGATCATTATCATCTCCCCCTTGATCATTGCCCTCCTCTTGAGGTGGCTCATCTTCTTGATCTTCTTCTTCATCATCTTGAGCCTGTTCCTCATCTTGAGTTGGTGGAGATGCTTGTATGGAAGATGATGGTTGATCTTGTGTTTGTGGAGGCTCTTTGGATTCCTTAGGACACTCATCCCCAATGGACATGTTCCTTAGCGCGACGCACGGAGCCTCTTCATCATCTAGCTCATCAAGATCAACTTGCTCCACTTGGGAGCCGTTAGTCTCATCAAACACAATGCCACAAGAAACTTCAACTAGTCCAGTGGACTTGTGAAAGACTCTATATGCCCTTGTGTTTGAGTCATAACCAAGTAAAAAGCCTTCTACAACCTTAGGAGCAAATTTAGATTTTCTACCTCTTTTAACAAGAATAAAACAATTGCTACCAAAGACTCTAAAATATGAAACATTAGGCTTTTTATCGGTGAGGAGTTCATATGACGTCTTCTTGAGGATTCGGTGTAGATATAACCGGTTGATGGAGTAGCAAGTAGTGTTAATCGCCTCGGCCCAAAACCGATCCGGTGTCTTGTACTCATCAAGCATGGTCCTCACCATGTCAAGTAGAGTTCTATTCTTCCTCTCTACTACACCATTTTGCTGAGATGTGTAGGGAGAAGAGAACTCATGCTTGATGCCCTCCTCCTCAAGGAAGCCTTCTATTTGTGAGTTCTTGAACTCCGTTGCATTGTCGCTTCTAATCTTTTTGATCCTTAAGCCAAACTCATTTTGAGCCCGTCTCAAGAATCCCTTTAAGGTCTCTTGGGTTTGAGATTTATCCTGCAAAAAGAACACCCAAGTGAAGCGAGAATAATCATCCAAAATTACAAGACAATACTTACTCCCGCCGATACTTATGTAAGCGATCGAGCCGAATAGATCCATGTGGAGTAGCTCAAGCGGCATGTCGGTCGTCATGATGTTGAGAGCACCTAGAGGGGGGTGAATAGGTGATCCTGTAAAATTCAACAACTAATAGCCACAAAACTTGGTTAAGTGTTAGAATGATAAAACCAAGTGGCTATAGAGCGAGCTCTTGTGAATTACAATAATCACACAGAAAAGCAATCACAAGAGACACGCGAGTTATCCCATGGTTCGGTCAAGTACAAAACTTGCCTACTTCTACATTGTGGCATCCCAATGGATGAGGGTTGCACTCAACCCCTTTCAAGTGATCCAATGATCAACTTGAATACCATGTTGTTCTTCTTTCTTATACTTTCTCCTGTTTGCGAGGAATCTCCACAACTTGGAGCCTCTCGCCCTTACAATTGATGATCACAAAGAAGCATGGAAGTAAGGGAGGGGAGAGCAACGCACACAAGACTCAAAACGAGAGCACAATCATGCACACAAGTCACAACTTGAGCTTTAAGTTCAACACACGGAGTTCTCAACTCAAGAGGAGCTCAAATTGCTAGCACAAAGAATCAAATGCGTGGGAGTGGAGTCTGGATGCTTAGGAATGATCAAAGAATGCTTGGGTGACTCCTCCATGCGCTTAGGGGTCCCTTTTATCGCCCCAAGGCAGCTAGGAGTCGTTGGAGAACAAACTTGGAAGGCTGATCTTGCCTTCTGTCGGGTGGCGCACTAGACAGTCCGGTGCACCACCGGACAGTCACTGTAGCTGTCCAGTGCGCGATCTCCTTCCTTTTCTGGTGCATCCAACCGTTGCATATTTCTGGCAGTTGGTGCATCGGACACTGTCCAGTGCACACCGGACAGTCCGGTGCCCCCTGTCGACCGTTGGTGCGCCCACGCGTCGCGCGCGGATTATGCGGCCAACCGTTGGCGCAGTCGATCGTTGGCTCACCGGACAGTCCGGTGCCCCACCAGATAGTCTGGTGAATTATAGCCGTACGCCGTCGTCGAGTCCCGAGAGTGGCCTGTTCACCGGAGGCTGGTCTGGCGCACCGGACACTGTCTGGTGCACCACCGGACAGTCCGGTGAACCCAGACCGAGCTGTACACAGCCAACTCTTTTCCAAACCAATTTCTCCTGTTTCTAGCACTTAGACACAATACATTAGTACTCAAATCAATGTACTAAGTCTAGAAACGTACCTTGTAATGTGATTTGCACTTCTTCACTCTTTGGCACAAATTAGCACTTAGAGAAAATGTGTTGGGCACTTAATCACCAAAACACTTTAGAAATGGCCCAAGGGCACATTTCCCTTTCAATCTCCCCCTTTTTGGTGATTTATGCCAACACATCAAAAAGCAACTAAAAGAAGTGCAACATCAATGCGATTGAATGTTGGAACTTGCTCTCAGCTGCAAGGGGATCCAACAAGGGTGAACAATGACGTCAACAGGGTTCTCGCGCAAGATGGCAATAGCTCTGTTAATCTGCCCCCTCACGGGCACTGTGCGGGGGTATTTATAGGTGTCTGAGCACCCAGCGCCTTGTGTTAAGGACGCATGTGCCCTCGGATACCTAGATTATTCCCAGAATATTCCCATAAAGCAGGGTTACAGACTGTAATTACAGGGATGCCTTTGCAAATTAGGCCCGTAACACGCAGCGGCCACGCGGGGCCCGTTACAATGGGCTGGATCACACGCGGGCCTCTGAGCTGCACGGAGGCCGCTTGTTGGGATGACGATGTCGCAGGCCTTCGTCTGGCGCCATATCGAGCGAAGGCCTGCTTTGTCTCCGTCGGGCCAGCGACTGCAGCGAAGGCCTGCTTTGCCTCCGTCGGACCAGCGACTGCAGCGAAGGCCTCGAGCGAGGGGTGGCGTCTTTGCCTTCGCCCCAACATTTGCTCTCCGAGGGACCAGTTCGACAAAGTCACCTGGTGCCGAAGACGTCGCTAGATGGCGGAGACGCTGCCCTCACTCGAAGTGGTTTCGCGGGGGTTTTTGACATGACCGTTGATTGACACCGTACTGTTGGATTGCGGGTTTCCCGAAGCGTCGCGCCCTGTCGGATTGCGGGTTTCCCGAAGAGCCGCGCCCTGTCTATAAAAGGGGGTGGGGGTCGGCGCTTTTTGAACTTCACTTTCCGCGCTCGGTGCAAACCCTAGCCGCCTTTTTCCACCGTCTTACTGCTCGTCTGCCCGCCTTGCTTTTGTTCGCCGGAGATCTGGCTCGAGTGAAGCAGACCGCCCGCCGCCACCGACGGTACGTAGCGATGCCGACCTCCTCTTCTTCTGCTACCGCTACACCGCCGGCCGACGCCTCGCCGCCAACCGTCGCTTCGCCGCCGGTCTACACCTCGTCTGAGGAGACGCAGAGTAGTTTGGTGGCGGAGGAGTTGCGCGCCGGCGATTCTGTGAATTTTGGCGTGTCGCGGATGTCGTCGGTCCGCGTGCAAGATATGCAGCGACTGGGTTACTTTGGCGGCGGAGTCGCTCGTGTCCCGGGGACGGAGGAAGTCCCCGAGCCGGAGGGCGAGTTGGTTGTGTTCGAGGCATTCTTCGCCGCCGGTCTCCGCCTGCCTGCACACCGATTTGTTGGCGAAGTCCTGCGGAGGTTTAACGTTCAGATACATCAGTTGACTCCAAATGCCGTGGTGGCTCTGTCGAAGTATGTCTGGGCGACGACTTCGTACGGCGGACAGCCATCAGTCGAAGTCTTTGCGAAGTACTATTGCCTGCACTGGCAGAAGAGGATGATTGGAGATGAAGTTGCCCAGTTTGGGTCCTGTACGTTTACGCCGAAGACCGGCAAGACCACGATGCAGGTAGTCGAGTTGGTTCCTTGCGCCCGCAACAAATGGGGCAACTGGAATGAGTTTTGGTTTTACGTCGCTAAGGGTACCGTCGAAGACCATGAGGGGCTCCCTGTGTCCGAGATGTGTTCACATTTTTACTCAGCATACCCGTCCTTTGAGGTGGCGGAGGGGGATGCGGACGAAGGGGCCCTTCGGTGCGCCGCCGGCCTGAGCAGTGGGCGCGATTTGGTTGAAGAATTTGTGGCGTACGGGGTATGGCCCTTGGCGCATGGCTTGGCGTTGGGCGAAGTGTGCCCTCGCCAGATGCCTTCCCATGGTGGGAAGATGGTGCGAAGTCCTGCCTTCGCACTGAATCTGCAAAACCGCGATCCGGCCGCCTTTGTGCGTGAGGCGGAGGATGGGGCGGTGCGGCTCGTTGGTCGGTACGTGCCGAGGACAGAGGGCCAGCGTAGCTGGGATATCCGCGGGTCGAACGACCGTTTGAACAGGGTGTTTGAATTGAATCAACTGCCGTATGGCGGCTACCCCGGCCAAGACGATGTGGACCGCCGTGGGAAGAAGCCGGTGGTGGAGGCTGGAGACGACCCTGCGCCGGCGGCCGCCCCATCCTCTAAAAAGAGGAAATTAGGTACTGCTATGGGAGGACTTGGGGTTTCCGATGGTTTTGCTAGAGAGCTGATGAGGACTTGCGTGGCCCCGGGGGGAAGGATGTCTTCGCCCGAGCTCCGGGAGTCTTCGGCGCGGATGCTGAGGGTTACCGGGGGTTGGTGGCCTAGGAATGTTCCTATCCCCCGCGCGGCCGGCGAAGACTTTTTTACATCTCGCATGGTTCGTGAATGGAAAGTGTTTCCTTACGGGCGGAATATTGCTGCTATTGTGTCGGCAGTGATGGACAAGGATCGCTAGGGAGCTGCACAAAAGCGCCAGGCGGTTGTCAGGCTTCATGAAGCCCGGCCGAAGAGGCAACGGGGGGCTGCGAAGGCTGCTGCCCCTGGCGGAGGCAAGCCGCCGCTGACGGGGAAGCCGGGCGGCCCTGTATCTAGCAAGGCGCCGGTGGTTCCAAAGCGACGAAGGTTGTGCCGCCGTCCAGCAGGGTGTCGGAGGTCGCGAAGGCGGCCCGAGAGTTGCCGTCGTCGGGCAAGCGCGTCGCCGACTTCTCCACCGATATCAGTGTGGAGGACTATCTTGGTGGTAAGCCCTTGGCTCGTTTTTTTAAATTCGTTGAAACGTTGCAGGGTCGGACGAGGGCCAGCTTGCTATTGTTGCGCCTGCCGCGGTGACCGTGGCGGCTGCCGTAGTGCCGAAGGCGAAGGGCGGTGCTCTTAGTGCCGGAGGCGAGATGTCGGCACTGGCGGCCGTCAGGGATGAGGCGAGCGCTGCGTCCCGCCGGCTGAAGGAGGTGACGGAGGCGCTAAGTCAGGTCCGCTGAGTTAGACTCCGTTTTTTTTTTCGCGGTCTTACGTGTGTTCTGCAGGTGGCTGACTTCGCCAACCGCACGGCGTCGGGGGCCCTCACGGCAGTTGTGTCTGCCGAAGTCGAGAGACTTTGGACGCAACATGCGGACGCTATCCGTGAAAAATCGGCCGCCGACAGCAAGTGCCGCAAGCTGGCGGACAAGGTGGCCGCGCTGGAGGGGGAGAAGGCTGACCTCCGGCGCCAATTGGCGGGAGAGAGGAGGGAGACCAACGAGGCCCTCGCCAAGGCGCAGGCTGCGCAGGTGGAGGCCAATCTGGCGCGGGCGGAGGGCAATCTTGCCAGAGAGCGCGCCGAGCAGTTGCAGGAGCGGCTCATCGCCCTGGAGAGCCGCGTGGAGAGGGCCGAGGCCGCGACGCGCGCGGAGGCCAAACGGACGCGCAAGCAGCTTATGGACTCGTACCATAAGCTGGGCGTGCGGACTGGTGACTTCGAAGTGCCGGACCGAGAGTCCGGACTTCGCTGCCTGGAGTGGGTACAGGAGGAGTTGCAGGCACTCCCCACTATCGTGGAGGGGTTCATGTCGTATGCCTCCCTGGTCACCTGCGAGGGGGCGATGAACGCGCTCTCCCGCGAAGGGTGCCGGCACTTCGAGGTCTTCGACCAGGCCGATGAAGACTTTGAGCGAGATATCTACAAGGACGAAGACCCCGTGGTGAAGGAATCCGCCGGTGCCATCTATGACCGGATGTGGGGTCTGCACGGTTGCGAGGTGGTCAGGGAGCGGGCCGAGACGGCGAGGGCTCAGGTAACGTTTGGCGTTTGTTTGGCGTTTGCTGGATGTGGGCTATGTGTGGGTTCGCTGAATTTGTGTGCTGTGTCTTAGGCGGCGCGTGGTGAGAGAGTGGATGACTTCGGGGCGTTGAACAGCGCGCTGCCTGACCCGGAGCCGATCCCGGCGGAAGCCGTGTCCGTAGCCGCCCTGGAGGCGCCCCCGGAGCCTGCGGAAGGCACTCCGGATGCCCCCGCATCTGCTGCGGCTGGCGGGGACCTGCCCCCAGAGACCGCCGAAGGCGCGCCTGATGCCCCCGCAGCCACTGCGCCGAGGGCTGAAGATCCTGCGACGGTGGCGGCGGAGGCGGCAGCGGAGGCAACGGCGGAGGCTCCCGTGATGGCTGGGTCCTGGCAGGTGGCGTAGTGGGTGTAGATAGTTAGGGAATTTTGTATATGTTGCTGAATTTTGGTTGCTGCGCAGGTTCAAGATTTTGGGCCTGCGCACGCAACCGCCACTACTAATTTTTGGGCGGCTTCGACCGTGGATGGTGGTAATAAATGTGATGGGTCTGCAACTGAGTTTTCTGATTTTGCTGACTCTGGGAGCTCGGTTGAGTGGACTGAGGAGTCGACGGAGGAGGACTTGGACTATTTTGCGGCCTTGGATGTGGCAGCGGCGGAGGCTTCGCCGCGCGCTGCCGACACAGGTGATGTGCCTGGTCCGAGCACCGGGCGCCGGCGGCGAAGGGCGGTTGCGAAACGTAGAGTGAGTGGGGCGGAGGGAGATCGGCTTCGTGTGAGTAGGGCTGGCCGGCAGGAACTGTTGTCTTTGCCGGCCACCGTGAGTATGGGTGAGGGAGAATTGCGAAGTCTCTTTGCGGGTGAGGAGCTTAGGATAATGTTATTTAATTATAGGGAGATGGGAATTATTCCTAAGGTTGAGCCGATGTAGAGTGTAGTGCCCTCGCTTGTACATGTGTAAAGGCTTGTGTGATGAGGTTGTGTGCCCCCGCACACTTGGCTATGCTTGCGAAGGCGTTATGTACTTGGTCTGGTGTGTTTTGTTATGTTGTGCTGGTCCGGCTGCACCCTTGGGCGACTTCTGCACGGATAGTCTTCGCGGTAGACTTCGGTTTTTTCGCACTTGTTGTGCTAGTCCGGCTGCACCCTTGGGCGACTTCTGCACGGATAGTCTTCGCGGTAGACTTCGGTTTTTTCGCACTTGTTGTGCTAGTCCGGCTGCACCCTTGGGCGACTTCTGCACGAATAGTCTTCGCGGTAGACTTCGGTTTTTTCGCACTTGTAGTGCTAGTCCGGCTGCACCCTTGGGCGACTTCTGCACGGATAGTCTTCGCGGTAGACTTCGGTTTTTTCGCACTTGTTGTGCTAGTCCGGCTGCACCCTTGGGCGACTTCTGCACGGATAGTCTTCGCGGTAGACTTCGGTTTTTTCGCACTTGTTGTGCTAGTCCGGCTGCACCCTTAGGCGACTTCTGCGCGGATTTGTCGCACGCGAGGGTGGCTAGCGCTGAGCCTCGCGGTGACCTCATATTGGTCGAATGTCGAAGGCCGTCGTCGCGGTCTTTTTTCGACGCATGTTTTTGCGGGGGATTTTTCAGACATATATTACATGGCTCCGCCTCGTTAAAAACCTCACCCCCCGGGAGGAAAAGAGTGCGGACCAGAATAAGATTGTTTTTGCGAATTACAAGGGCGAATCAGCCCTGAAGAGTCAAACAAAAAATTTGCGGAGGTTGTCGATGTTCCAGTAGTGCTCCAGGTCTTCGCCGTTTGGCGTTGTGAGCCTGTAAGCGCTGGGGGAAGCCTTCGTCTTGACTATAAAGGGGCCCTCCCACTTGGGCTCCAGCTTGCCCCTGGACTCGGTCCGAGTTGTTCGGACGAGTACGAGGTCCCCTTCGCTAAATTCCCTCGGGATGACTGCATGGTCACGCCATGCTTTTGTCTGGGCTTGGTATTTGTTTAGGGCTTGTAGAGCGAAGACTCGGTCTCCGTCAATGAGATCCTTTGAAGTTGGCTCGTCCACGTCGGGGACGGCTGACAGAACTGTTCGCGAGGACCCATGTTTTATTTCTTGTGGGGTCATGGCCTCCGATCCGTATAGAAGGCGGAAAGGAGTAAACCCAGTCGCCCTGCACTCAGTCATGTTTAGTGCCCATACTGCCTCAGGTAACAAATCGGTCCATCTGCCCTTTTTTCATCGAGGAGCATCTTTTTGACAGCTGTGAAGATTTTTCCATTGGCGCGTTCCACAACTCCGTTGGACTGCGGATGATAGACTGAGGCGAAGGCAAGCTTGGTGCCAATGGAGAAGCAAAAATCCTTGAAGTCTTGGTTGTCAAACTGCTTGCCGTTGTCAACTGTTAGTTCGGACGGTACTCCGAAGCGGCAAACAATGTTTTGCCAAAAGAACTTTTGGGCAGTTTTTGATGTTATTGTGGAAACAGCCCTTGCCTCGATCCATTTGGTGAAGTACTCGACAGCGACGAAGGCGAACTTAAGGTTCCCCTGAGCGGTGGGCAGGGGCCCGACGATGTCCAGGGCCCAGCGTTGGAGAGGCCACGTGTGGGCGATCAGCTTTGTATACTGCGAGGGGCTGCCTGACCGAGGAGAAAACTTCTGGCAGGCTTCGCAGGACCTAGTGACCCGATTTGCGGCGCAGATTATTGCGGGCCAGTAAAAGCCTTGGCGGATCACCTTAGCAGCCAGGGCCCTTGGCCCTACGTGTGAGCCGCACGTGCCACTGTGGACTTCGCGTAGGATCTGGATGCCTTCGGCTTCGGTGACGCACTTAAGCATTGGCTGACTGACCCCTTTTTTGTAGAGTTGGCCTTCAATCAGTGCGAAGTCTCGGCTTCGATGTCTGAGGCGCTTGGCCTCACTGATGTCGGCTAGATGATAGTACCCCTGTAGGAACAGGGTTATTGGTGCCCGCCAGTCTTCGGTCATGATAAGGTTGACTATGCGGTGGCCCTCGCTGTCATTGGTTATTTGGAGCCCTTCGGGGCTCCGGACGGCTGGCGTGCCGATGACATGAAAGAACACGTCGGAGGGCAAAGATTCGCCCCTGGCGGCAGCCTTGGCCAATGCGTCGGCCTCTTCATTCTTGGCCCGATCCACATGCTGCAAGGTGAACCCATTGAATTGCCTCTCGAGACTTCGGTTGGCCGCGAGGTACTGCATGAGCGCGGGGTCCTTTGCTGCATAGTCTGTCTCGACTTGGCCGGCAACTACTTTGGAGTCTGTTTTGATGATGCAGGTGGTGACTCCGAGGGCCCTTAGCTTGCAGAGGCCAAGGATGACTGCTTCGTATTTTGCTATATTATTTGTGCATCTGTCGGATTCCAGATTGAAGCTGAGGCGTGCTGCATATCTGTGCTTGACCCCGACTGGTGAGGTGATGACTGCAGCGACGCCTGCCCCCGCATGGCACCATGCGCCGTCGCAATGGATCGTCCAAATCTTCTCTGCGGACGGGTCTGGCTGTGTTGTTGGCCCAGTCCAGTCGACGACGAAGTCTGCCAGGACCTAAGACTTGATGGCTGTCCTGGGCTCGAAGAAGATGTGGTAGCCGGAGAGTTCGGCCACCCACTTGGCAATCCTCACCGATGCCTCCGGGTTTCTGAATAATTCACCGAGTCCCCTGTTTGAGGTGACTCGGACCTTGAATGCTTCGAAGTAATGGCGCAGTTTGCGCGAAGACATGACGACTGCGTAGGCAATCTTCTCCAGCTCTGTCATGTTGCACTTGGACGGTGTCAGCACTTCGGAGACATAGTACACGGGGCACTGCCAGACCACGCCCTCGACAGTCTGCTCCTGCACTAGTGCCGCGCTGACCGCATGTGGCGAAGCCGCGACGTAGAGCAACAGGGGGAGCGAGGGGTCGGGGCTGGTAAGGACGGCCAACTCTGTCAGGTACTGTTTTAATGAGGCGAAGGCCGCCGCCTGCTCTGGTCCCCAGGCGAAGTCTTTTGCACCACGGAGTGTCTTGAGGAAGGGGAGACTTCGCTTGGCGGGCCTGGAGATGAATCTGTTGAGAGCGGCCAATCTGCCTGTCAGGCGCTGGACGTCCCTGACGGACTGTGGAGGCGTCATGTCTATGATGGCCTGAATCTTGGTTGGGTTGGCCTCGATGCCGCGGTGTGATACCAGGTAGCCCAATATTTTGCCTTGGCGAACGCCGAAGACGCACTTTTCCGGGTTTAGGCGGAGTTGTGCGTCTCGCATGTTCGCGAATGTTTCGGCGAGGTCGGCGAGGTGGTCCTCCTTGCTCTTGCTGGCGACGACAATGTTGTCCACATATGTGAATATGTTTCTGCCAACTTGCCCTTCGAGCACTGTTTTGGTAAGCCTGGAGAAGGTGGACCCAGCGTTCTTGAGTCCCTCCGGCATTCTGATGAAGCAATATGTGCCGAAGGGTGTTATAAAGCTGGTGCTAGCCTTGTCTTCTTCCTTCATGTATATCTGGTGGTAACCGGAGAAGCAGTCGAGGAGGGACATGACTTCGCATCCGGCCGCGCTATCGACTATTTTGTCGATCCGCGGCAACGGGAAATTGTCCTTTGGGCAGGCTTTATTGAGACTGGTGAAGTCGATGCACATTCGCCACTTCCCGCTCTTTTTCTGCACCATCACGACGTTGGAGAGCCATGTGGGGTAAGCCACCGGCTCGATGAATTTGGCTTCCAGGAGGCGGTGCACTTCTGCCTTAGCGGCCTCTGTCTTCTCGTCGGACATCTTGCGAAGCCGCTGTTTTTTCGGCCTTACCGAAGGGTCGATTCCCAGACTGTGCTCAATTATTGAATGGCTAACCCCGACCAGATCGAGGGCTGACCAGGCGAAGACATCTTTGTTCTTGGACAGGCAGCAGAGGAGCTTCTCTTCTTCATGCAAAGTAAGGTCTTCGCTGATAATGACTGTCTGCCTGGGCGTGGCCTGGTCGAGGGGGACAGTCTTGGTCCCGTCGTTGCTCTGCAGCTGTGCCTTGTCGTGCTGCTTATTGGTTGGGCTGGCGGGCGCGGGGACCTCGCGCTGGGCCGTGAGGCAGTGCACGTTTCTTTGACCGGGCACGAAGTCCCGCTCTATGTTGCGCGTAGTCTGTTGATTGCCGAAGACTGTGATGACGCCTAACGGACCTGGTATCTTCATACATAGGTACAGTCCGTGAATGGCTGCTTCGAACTTATTGATGGATCCCCGGCCCATGATGGCATTGTAAGGATATACCATGTCCACGATATCAAAGGTTATTTGCTCACTTCGGGCATTGGGTGCTACACCGAAGGAGAGAGGCAGCTCTATTTTGCCGACGGGGAAGGTGCCCTTGCCGCCGAAGCCATACAACGGGTTGTCCGAAGGCTTAAGCAGGCTGTGGCTTATGCCCATGCGATCGAAGGTGTGGAGGAAGATGATATCCGCCTGAC
The DNA here is from genome assembly GCA_029449295.1 of Zea luxurians. Lineage (NCBI taxonomy): Eukaryota > Viridiplantae > Streptophyta > Magnoliopsida > Poales > Poaceae > Zea > Zea luxurians. The sequence goes on from JAOPSE010000003.1 coordinate 24,230,226, forward strand.
TGCCGTTGTCAACTAGGACTTTGTGCAGGTCCCAGCCTGCCACGCTGCAATTGATAACCATGGCGTCGCAGTGGGGGGCGCTGCGCAGGTCGACGTCTCGTGCGTCGAAGGTTAGCGGTATGTGGGACCACTTTGTCTGCACGACAGGTCCGGTGACGGCGACGTGGTTGATGCTGCGGTAGTGGTCCCGCTTCTGTCGCTTTGTGTCAAAGTCGGTGCTGGACCCCCCAGTTATCATGTGAATGACTCCGCGATATGGTTGATCGGCGAAGTCTTCCTACTTTGGAGCGTGGGGGATGTTTTGATGTTGCTGGTGTGGTGGTGGGGGTGGGGGAGGTATGATTTGTACTTCCTGATGGTGTTGGTAAGCGTGGTGCGGTGGATGCGGGGTGGGGGCGTGGATATATGGTGGAGGGGGTTGCTGGTAAGTGTGTGCGACAACTCGGGGGTTGTCGGCTTGTTGCGCCCGTGCCATCCTGTCTCTGGTGGCCTTCGTTTCTGGGCAGTCTTTGGTTTGGTGGGCGCAGTCTTCGCCGTGGAAGAGGCAGTAGAATCGGCGCGGCAGCTGCGCACGCCCCCGACCCCTACAACGAGTTCCATTTCCGTGGCCCTGGGGGGGATATTCCTGGCGACGAGGGGCGTCAGCAGCGGGGACCTGGTTGGTGATGTTGTGCACTTGCTGTTGACTGCGACCGTCGCGACCGAAATCAGGCTGCGGAGTCCTTGTCCACGTGCGGCTGGACTGTGGAGCATCTTTTGGCTTCCTTTGGGACTCAATCTTGCGCTGGTGGAGCTCTTCGGATTTGGCGTACTTTTCAAACAGCTGATATAACTCCTGGAGGTTCTTTGGCGGATCTCTGATGCAGTGGCTGTAAAGGACGCCGGCACGAAGGCCACTGATAGCGTAGTGGATGGCGATCTGGTCATCGGCTGAGGGCAGCTATGACTCGAGTGTTAAAAATTTGCGGTAATACTCCCTCAGAGTCTCCTTTTCCAGCTGCTTGCAGAGCGAGAGTTCGGCCAAGGCGTCGGTGTCTGGGCGGTACCCTTGGAAGTTGAGCAGGAACTTGCCTCGGAGACTTCTCCAGGAATCAATGGACAGCGGAGGCAACCTGGTGAACCAGGTGAGTGCTGGGCCCTCGGGGGCGATGATGAAAGACTTTGCCATTGTGGTGTCGTCCCCTCCGGAAGATGCAACGGCGACCTGATAACTCATTATGTATTGTGCCGGGTCAGTGCTGCCGTTGTACTTGGGATAGGTCCCTGCCCGGAAGTTAGCTGGCCAAGGCGTCACTTGCAGGTGTGGCGCTAGGGGACTTCGCTCGTCGAGATAGTTGACCCCTTGGAATGGCGCGGCGTGCGGGAAGGTGTGGTCGTGCTGGGGGAAACGCGGGTCTTCCGGTTGCGCGCGGTGTTGTAGGGGTGGCCCATGCTGCAGGCCGAGGTGGCCTTCGCGCGTGTCTTCGAGTTGTGCGCGCTGCTGGAGGGGTGGCTCGTGCTGCAGGCCAAGGTGGCCTTCGCGCTGCATCAGCTCCCGCTCGAGTTCCTGGGCCTTATGCTCTTCGTCGCGTATCATTTGCCGCACTTTGGCTAGTGCGGACACGCGCTGGCGCTTGGCCTCCAGTATCTCTTTCTGCCTCTGGAGATTGCGGTTCTTGAGGCGCAGGGCACGCAGCTGTAGCTGTTCTTTTGCTGAGACGCCGAGGACTTCACCGTCCTCGGTGAGGTCCGTGCCCTCCAGTGGTGCGAAGCCTGAGGGTGGCTGCGGTTGTCCTTCAGGTCCGCAGGTGCGGAGAGTGTCGTCTTCGCAGGTGCGGGGAACGTCGTCTTCAGTGGGCTCTTGGTGGGTGGATTGGGTGAGGGCGAGGGCCTTGCCCTTTCTTGCGGCGAGCAGTGCCGCCTTCGCAGCCTCGTCAGCCTTCGGGTTAGCTCTCTTGGGTGCCATCGCGGGTGGTTTTCTCGTAGCACGAACGGTGGGCGCCAAATGTTGGAACTTGCTCTCAGCTGCAAGGGGATCCAACAAGGGTGAACAATGACGTCAACAGGGTTCTCGTGCAAGATGGCAATAGCTCTGTTAATCTACCCCCTCACGGGCACTGTGCGGGGGTATTTATAGGTGTCTGAGCGCCCAGCGCCTTGTGTTAAGGACGCATGTGCCCTCGGATACCTAGATTATCCCCAGAATATTCCCATAAAGCAGGGTTACAGACTGTAATTATAGGGATGCCTTTGCAAATTAGGCCCGTAACAAGCAGCGGCCACGCGGGGCCCGTTACAATGGGCCGGATCACACGCGGGCCTTTGAGCTGCACGGAGGCCGCTTGGTGGGATGACGACGTCGCAGGCCTTCATCTGGCGCCATATCGAGCGAAGGCCTGCTTTGACTCCGTCGGGCCAGCGACTGCAGCGAAGGCCTGCTTTGCCTCCGTCGGACCAGCGACTGCAGCGAAGGCCTCGAGCGAGGGGTGGCGTCTTTGCCTTCGCCCCAACATTGAGAACAAGAATTGTTTTTGATTTAAATTTGGCATATTTGGATCATTCTTTGCCACCACTTGGTTTGTTTTTGCAAATCAAATTCAATTTCCTATCTCTAAGTCAAACACACTTGTTGAGGCACAAGGAGAGGTATTCCAAGAGAAATTGATCAAAGATCCAAAAACTCCCCCTTTTCCCATAATCAAACATTCTCCCCACAAGTGACCAACTTTTGACAATAAGAGACAATAAGAGTATTTTGACAAATCAAAAAATTCTAACTCTACTCTTTTCGAAATTTCACAAGTGGTAGCTGATCCATTTGCTTTGGCCTTAATTTCTCCCTCTTTGGCATTAAGCACCAAAACGGGATCATTCTTGGCCCTTTAACCCCATTGCCTCACCAAAATTGTCAATTACGAGCAAAACGGCAATAAGAGCATAGATATGAACTTGGAGTTAATACCAGAGTGCAGTGGAAGTCTTTGCATGGTCCAAGTTCACCTTTCCCTTTCAATCCACTTTTGAGACTAAATCAAGAACTTAAACACACATGTTAGTCTCAAAGTGTCAAGTTGTAGCATGCCTCCCCCTAAATAAGTGCATCACTTGCAAATGGACTTGTGAGGTTCGGGGATCATGTTTACAACTTGAGCACCACAAATGAACAAAAATAGATTGAATGCATAAGTTAACATGATCAAAGGCATAAAACACATGTATGCTATACATCAATCCAAGTTACGTGAATCTAAGACATTTAGCTCACTAAGCAACCTGCAAAACCTTTTCTCATCTAAAGGCTTGGTGAAGATATCGGCTAGCTGGTTTTCAGTGTTGATATGGTACACCTCGATATCCCCCTTTTGCTGGTGGTCTCTCAGGAAGTGATGCCGGATGTCTATGTGCTTAGTGCAGCTGTGTTCAACAGGATTATCCGCCATGCGGATTGCACTCTCATTGTCACATAGTAGTGGGACTTTGCTCAGATTGTAGCCAAAGTCCCGGAGGGTTTGCCTCATCCAAAGTAGTTGCGCGCAACACTGTCTTGCGGCAACATACTCGGCCTCAACGGTGGATAGGGCAACGGAAGTTTGTTTCTTTGAGCTCCAAGACACCAGGGACCTTCCTACGAATTGGCACGTCCCTGATGTACTCTTCCTATCAACCTTGTGTGAGGGACAGATATCCCCCGAGTCCACTAGAAGGCAAGAAGGCCTCACGGAAGACCCCAGGCCCATTATTCCGCGAGACCATCCCTTTGTGGGCCAGGGGAGGAACTTTCAACAGAGCGGATCAACACAAGGACGGATCGACTTGAGCTCGTATGGTTCGCCAAGCTTAAACGCTATCTGCAGCATTGATCCGACTTTCCCGCACGGTGCCCTCAGACGTCAGAGTCGAAGGATTATAAGTCGGCAAGATTATAGAAAGATAAACTCAGTCGGTTCATTATTACTTAGGAACACATGGTTATCATATTCGCATGTAACGCCTCACGGTCGAATATATAAGGCCTAGGGAGCACCCCCTCAGAACAGATCTCACCTTTCAGCCATACACCCAACTCTCTGGTATCCTTCATACTAGAGAACTCTCTTGTAATCCACCACATAAAGTACTCAAGCCAGGACGTAGGGTGTTACGCATCTCCAAGCGGCCCGAACCTGTACAAAATTGTCCACTGTCTCTCGTGCGTCAAGCACGAACCATCGAGCTACAGTCGGTAACACTATCCTACTCCAAAAAGCACCTCAAGGGGCAACCCCAGGTGCGCGGTCAGACCCAAAACACCGATAGCTGGCGCGCCAGGTAGGGGTGTGTTACTGATCCAAGCTAGCTCAATGGCCATAGCTTTCCATCACAAGATCAGCCTTCGCCCTAGGTCCACGTTCTGCTTTGGGACCATTTCATCCATAGCAGACGAGGAAGGAACTCTGCATCGCATCATGGATTTACCAGAGAGAAAGTCTTCCTCAACAATCTCCGGAAAAGTCAGAGCGACGCAGGAAAAAGGGCAACCTCCAACACTCCGAGCAAAGACCACCTTCAGCAAGCTAGGAGCTGAGGGTCCGTCTACCCGGAGAACTCCACTGTCCATCTCTTCGATGGAAAAATGGACACGGATCACAAAGAAAAATGAGGCGAACAAGGTGAAGGATTGTCAAAGTGCTCTTCTAGAACCTCCGCCCTCAAAGGAGAACAGGAAGAAGCTCATCACAAGGACGGTTCCATTCTATCCCGACGTCCTCTTCATCGGGACAGTAGAGTCGTCTCCCGTCTCCGACGATGAGCCAACTGTGCCCAGGGAAGAACCTCCTCAACGAGAAGCCCACCGACGCAGGAATCGACGCCGAAATATCCGACGACATCATGCGGCCGGAGAGCGTGATCCAGCACAGCCCGTATCGTGAGATGAAATCTCAGAGGTAGGAGAAACTCCGGACGAACGGGTCTTCAGGGAAAGGAGGAATTCCCGACGACGTGACTGTCAGCAAGCTCAAGAGCAAGCTGAGCAGGAAGCAAGACAACGCCGGGAGAACCCTCTTCTCGGACGGAACCTGAACCCCGACTTCGCCCGAGCCATGAACACGCCGAGTGAAGTTGGCGGAGTGTTAGCTCGGATAGCCGACGGCCTCCCCCAAACTCCGGAAGCCGAGGGCTATCGATGGCTGCTCACTCGGGTGGCGAATCATCTTCTACCTCTCGCTCATCTACCGAGTGACCTACGGCATGCCATCAACAGTCGGCGAGACGCGCGGAGCTCCATCAATGCTTCGCGCGAGGGATGGCACAAGAACAAGATCCGGTGCCGAGAAGAAAACGATCGGGATCATGGTGTCCCTGCGCGGAGTTAGGCTACCAGAGTTGAGTCGGCAACAGCTTCAACCAGCGGCACAACCCGGGGATGGTCGAGGCACCAAGACAACAACTCCCCTCCTCGGGACAGACATCATCATCACTGACAGGAGGATACGTGTGGGGTATCGGCGCTCACTCCACGTCTTAGGGCCATTCAGTGGCCCCCTAACTTCAAGGTCTCCAACGTCGATAAGTACGAGCCTAAGCAGGATCCGGGAGGCTGGCTGGCCATCTACACCACCGCTGCTCGGGCCACTGGGGCGACTGAAGACATGATGACCACGTACCTACCCATCGTCCTCGGGCAAGATGCACTGTAGTGGCTACGGCACCTACCCTGACACTGCATCGACGACTGGAGCGACTTCATCCGGCGCTTCACCGCCAACTTCCAATCCCTCTCCGATAAGCCGGCGCAGCCATGGGACCTCAAGACCATCAAGGGCCGAGGGGATGAGACTCTTCGATCATACCTCAAAAGATTTCAGACCATAAGGAATCGAATCCCCGAGGTTGCGAAAGCAGTAGTGATCGAGGACTTCTACCAGGGATCTAATGACTCAGCTTTCGTCCGAACCATACTGCAGAAGGCGCCGACTACCTCCGAACAGCTGTTCCGGGAAGCCGACCTCTACATCACCACCGACGAACGGGCCTAGGACCTCATTGGAGGAGCAAAGCCTGCACTGGTGGCACCGCGACGCGACACGAACCAACAACCTGACAAACGGTGGGAGAAGAAGCCTCGAGAGGAAGTCCACGCCATCGGACCACCCGCCTTTCTCGCCCAAGGAAGTCCACGCCATCATCGGGAGGCCTGGGCTGGCGAAATTCATGGCCATTCCACATTACACATACATGATACTGAAGATGCCAGGACCGCAAGGAATCATAACTGTGTGCGCTGACTTCCAAGGCGCCACAGAATGTTTCCGAGTGGCCATTCAGGCGGCCCTCACCACCAAACCGTCAACGACTTCTTCTGCGCAGGCGATCTCAAAGCCTGAGGAAGACCTCGCGGTGCCTGCGAACGAGGCTCAAGCCGTGACTTCTATGCGGCCGACCGAAGAAACCAAGAGAATCAACCTCAGATTCGCCGATGAGCGCAAGACCGCCATCATCAGTTCCAGCCTGGATGATAAATAGGAAAGCGCGCTCGTCCAGTTCCTGCAAGATAACCGAGACGTATTCGCGTGGCAACCTGCGGATATGCCAGGAGTCCCGAGAGAACTGGCCGAGCACAAATTGAAGGTCTACCCCCAGGCGAGGCCGATCCGACAAAAATTACGTCGCTTCACGCCCGACAAGAGAGAAGCCATCTGTGCGGAGTTGGCTCGCTTGGTCACGGTCGGATTCATTAGAGAAGTGTTACACCCTAAGTGGTTAGCAAACCCTGTTCTTATACTAAAAAAGAATAGAGTGGATTGGCGCATGTGCGTCGACTATATGGATGTCAACAAACACTGTCCGAAGGATCCTTTCAGACTTCCCAGAATAGATCAGGTGGTAGACTCGACCGTCGGATGTTCTATGTTGTCTTTCTTGGATTGCTACTCTGGGTATCATCAGATCAGCCTGGCAAAAGAAGACGAAGAAAAAACAGCATTCATCACCCCATTCGGAGTATTATATTATACCTCCATGTCGTTTGGCCTCAAAAACGCTGGAGCGACTTACCAAAGGGCTATTCAGACATGCTTAGCCGACCACTGGGGCAAGCGTGTGGAAGCCTATGTGGATGATGTGGTGATCAAGATAGAAAACTCAGAAAATTTCATTGAAGATTTACATATGGTCTTTAACAGTCTACGGCGATATCGATGGAAGCTTAATCCTGAAAAATGCGTCTTTGGAGTACCAGCAGGAAAATTGCTTGGGTTTATTGTCAGCCACCGGGGAATTGAGGCCAATCCAGAAAAGATCGAGGCTATCATGACAATGGAAGCACCGCGATAACAAAAGAAAGTACAAAGACTTACCGGATGCATGGCAGCCCTAAGCAGGTTCATATCAAGGTTGGGAGAAAAAGGCCTACCGTTCTATAAGTTGCTCAAGAAGGTAGACAAATTCCAGTGGACTTCAGAGGCTCAGGAAGCGTAGACGCACTGAAGAAATTCCTGACAACACCACCTGTGCTAAAACCACCACACCGAGCCACGCCGAGTCAACCTGCTGAAGATCTGCTATTATACATCTCTTGCACGACTCACATGGTGAGCACCGCGTTAGTACTCGAGCGAGCAAAAGAAGGACACGCGTACCCAGTGCAACATCCTGTCTATTTCATCAGTGAAGTCCTGGGTCCCTCGAAGAAGAAATACCCTCAAGTTCAGAAACTATTGTATGCAGTACTTCTAATTGCACGCAAGCTCCGTCACTACTTCGACGACCACAAAGTCATAGTAGTCACTAGATTTCCAATAGGGGATATTCTCCACAATAAAGAAGCCATCAGAAGAATAGCCAAGTGGGCCTGTGAACTGGGAGCTCATGACATTGAGTTTCGACCTCGCACTGCAATCAAGACTCAAGCACTAGTTGACTTCGTATCAGAATGGACCGAGCAACAAGTGCCCGATAACCTGGAGATTGCAGAAGTATGGAAAATGTATTTCGATGGCTTGTTGAAGCTACAGGGGGCAGGTGCAGGGATCCTCTTCATCGCACCTGGAGGTGAACAACTCAAATATGCTCTTCAATTGTTATTCCCAGCGTCCAATAATGCAGCAGAGTACGAAGCTTTGATTCATGGACTGAACATTGCCATATCATTGGACATCAAGAGACTGATGGTATATGGGGACTCTCTGGTGGTCATAAGTTAGATAAACAAAGAGTGGGATTGCTCAAATGACTCCATGGGGAAATACTGCTCCGCCGTCCGAAAGCTGGAAAACAAGTTTGAAGGTTTGGAATTTCATCATGTGGAGAGAGACCGCAACACGGCAGCTGATGCATTGTCAAAACTAGGATCCAGTCGGACTCAGGTCCCGCCTGGAGTTTTCATCTAAGAAGTACTGCACCCGAGCATTTCACTAGATCAGGTAGAGGAATGCAATATTCTGAGCCAACCAGAGTCAGATTCTGATGACTGGAGGGAGCCAATCATCAAGTACATAAAGAATGATGAGGAGCCGGATGACAAAAATGCAGCAGAGCACATTGCAAGGCAGTCAGCTCATTATACTCTCATTGGAGAAACACTATACAGAAGGGGCGCATCAGGAGTCCTCATGAAATGCATTCTTTCAGCTACTGGGAAGCAACTGCTAGATGAGGTCCATGCTGGGCAATGCGGGATACACGCAGCATCTAGGACTTTGGTTGGGAAGGTCTTCAGGTCTGGTTTCTACTGGCCAACGACAAAGAGTGATGCCGCCGAGTTAGTCCAGAGGTGTGAAGCTTGTCAGTACTTATCAAAACAACAGCATCTACCAGCACAGCAACTACAAACCATACTTGTAACCTGGTCATTCGCGTGCTGGGGACTGGATATGATTGGACCTTTCAAGAAAGCTCAAGGAGGATACACTCATGTACTGGTTTCTATCGACAAATTAACTAAGTGGATAGAATTCAAACCCATTGCTTCTCTAACTTCAGCTAAGGCAGTGGAATTCATACATGACATAATATTCAGGTTCGGGATACCAAATAGCATCATAACCGACCTAGGATCCAATTTCACAAGCTCAGAGTTCTTCGATTTCTGTGAACAAAAAAGCATTCAGATCAAATATGCCTCGGTGGCGCACCCAAGAGCCAACGGGCAAGTAGAAAGAGCCAACGGGATGATATTGGAGGCGCTCAGAAAAAAGTCTTCGACAAGAATAAAAAGTTCGCAGGAAAGTGGATCAGAGAGTTGCCATATGTTGTCTGGAGCCTGAGGACTCAACCTAGCCGAGCTCTGCATGGAAACACTCCTTTCTTTATGGTCTATGGTTCGAAGGCAGTGCTACTCGCTGATCTCAAGTTTGGGGCACCGAGATTAATCTTTGAAAGCATAGCAGAAGCTGAAGCTACTAGACTGGAGGATGTTGATAAACTAGAAGAAGAACGATTGAATACAGTGATTCAGTCAGCTCGGTATGAGCAAACTCTGAGGCACTATCATGACAAGGCCATACGGCATCGATCCTTCGCCGTGGGAGATCTCGTCCTCCGCCAAATTCTAACGGTGGAGGGACGACACAAATTGTCGCCACTATGGGAAGGACCGTTTATAGTAGCAGAGGTCACTCGGCCTGGGTCATATCGTCTTACTCAAATGGACGGCACGGAAATTGGGAACTCATGGAATATAGAACATCTCAGGAAATTCTATCCTTAGCTAGATTTCAAGAGCTACTGGGACGACATTGTATTATGTAAATTGGGAAACACATCATCAATAAAAAGACTTCATTCTCAAAGGCACTCAAGCTATTTATCATTAATCTGCATACTTACTCGACTCAAGGTGACCACTATACCCTACTAACGGAGCAATCGACTTAAGTCGGCGATGACTTAAGGCGGTGTGACATGCTCACGCTTACTTAACTCAGGGTGACCACTATACCCTACTAACGGAGCAATCGGCTTAAGTCGGCAATAACTTAAGGCGGTGCGACATGCTCACGCTTACTTAACTCAGGGTGACCACTATACCCTGCTAACGGAGCAATCGACTTAAGTCAGCGACGACTTAAGGCGGTATGACATGCTCACGCTTACTTAACTCAGGGTGACCACTATACCCTACTAACGGAGCAATCGACTTAAGTCGGCGATGACTTAAGATGGTGTGACATGCTCATGCTTACTTAACTCAGGGTGACCACTATACCCTACTGACAAAAGCAGTCGGTTTAAGTCGATAGTGACTTAAATCGGCGCGGCACGCTCACGTCTGCTCGATCCAACACAAGCACGTTTGCGATTACTCATCTTAGTGCGATCTCTATGCCTCGCAATATAAGAAGAAGTTTCAAAATCACCACACTGCATTTACTTCCACAATTGTAACCATTGTTGGATTCTAACAACAGGAAAATAATAATGGCGTTCAGCACTGAAAACACTTTCTGACAGAATATTCAAGCACACTAACCACATACACAATGCATTCAGTGTTTCTACTTGGTAATGTTTTTCTCAGGAGCAACCGATGAAGAAGGGTGACTCGAAGAATCAGGAGCAGCATTCACATCTGCAACTATGTCGTCAGGGACAATCACACCGGGTCTCCTCATCAAGATTCGCCCCACGTGAATGGCTTTGTCCATAGCCTTATCGCGCTGGGCCTTCAGAGTAGCGGAAGCGTATTCAGCAGCCTTGATAGCCAGCCGAGGAGCTTCTAGCTCCTGGACGACTGATCTTTTGGAAGCGCGCAGATCCTTGATGATGAAATCTTTGCTCGACACCAATTGCCTAAGACGAATCATATCGTCCAGGGACTCTTGTAGCTTGTAACGATGATTATCCAAATCCTCCATGGTGAAACGATGGCTCCTCTCCAAGATAGTCAAAGAATTGCTGGCATCGCGATACAACTTGTCGAGGTTGTCATGAGAAGTCGCAAGGGCACGTTTTTCCTCCTACAGACAAGAATCAGCTCTCAAACGTCAAACAAGCATTAAGAACACAGCAGAGAAAGCCAAGTAAAGCTTAATTCATTGGCCACCTTTTCAGAGTCAAGCTGAGCACTGAGAGAGGAATTCAACATGTTGGCATCATTCAGAGAAGCAGAAACCCGAACCAAGTCCGTCTGACCTTGAGAATATTTCTCCTCAAGATCAGAGTACCAACGGGCCATATCTAGCAGGAAACGGTTAAACAAGGGTATTCAGTCAAAGAGCAGATCAATCAAGTAGCCAAGGAAAAAATAAAGGGCACTAACCAGCATTTGCCATCTCTAAATCAGATACCCGCTGCTGAAGCAGCACTGGATTCCAATGTGTTAGAGACATAACTCTTTCCGAGACAGAGGCACCCTGCGATCTCCGCTGACTGGCCATCTCGTCAACCAAAGCCTGACATGGAAAACAAATGAGTACAAAGGCAGTATTTCACCCGGAGTATAGCTAGATCGGGAAAAGTCAAATTACTTGGAGATTGGAGAAGAACGAAGGAAGCCCCAAGTCATGGGAAGTCAGTTGATGAATTGACGAAGGATTATCAACCAAGGCAATCTACAAAGCATCATTGGGGACCAACTCAGCATCACCAGCAGAAATCAAAACTCTAGCATCAGGTGCGCCTGACTCTAAGGCGACTTCCTGACCCAAAGCACGTGCTGCTGCCATGCAATCAGAATGTGGAGGAGAAGACCCGACATGGACATCCATGGAAGTATAAGAAGGGGAACCCGCTCGGACACCCTCGGTGGCTGGGTCATAGCTCGCGCTGCCCACCCGAGCTGGATCATTACTGGCAACACCCTCGGGGGCTAGGTAAACGCTAGCGCCATCCTTGGGGAACGGGTTCTCTATAGCAGCCACCTCTAAGGCTGAAGGATTTTGAACCACTTCCATGGAAACGGAGCAATTTAGATCGGCCTCTTGACTCTTAAGACCGTGCTCCAAGGTCGATGAGGCACGAGACGCTGCTCGGGATGACTCTAACCCGACATCAGACATATCAGCGCAGGCTTCCATCATTCCACCATCTATCAGCTCGGACAGCAGATCTTCAGGGACCATATCTTCGAGAGTCTGATCAAAATTTGCCAGAGACAATTCTTGTAGACCAACGAGAGCAGACAAAGCTGGAGAAGGAACACCACTACTCTCCCCACTGACTATATAGCGCCGACTGTTCTTCCGAATTAAGGGGATTTCCTCCTCCTCTTCTTCATCTTCGTCTATAATACGAGCGGCACACCCATTGGGGTCAGCATCATCAAGGTTACACCCATTGGGGTCGGCATCATCAAGGTCACACCCATTGGGATTCAAGTCAATTGCATGGATGATATGATTACACCCGCGGTCACATCGAGTTACTACTCAGGGACAGTTCGCTAAACGCTCAGCGCACCAAGCCGTCCCTTGCCCACACCCATTGGGGGGGACGTCCAGGAATTTTCAATAGATTTTCCCAGGCAGTCGCATCCATACAGTATACGCAATGAATACGTCAAGACAGAAGGAAGATATCGACGGAGATCAAAGGAAATCCAAAAATAGCCGATGAAGTACAAGTCTAATCAATAGGAGCATTAAAGCACAGACCGAAATAATGACCAGCTAAGGGCCATCTACCGGATGTCCAATCCATCGCTGATCAAGTAAATTTCAAGCCAGTGCACGGGCAGGCCGTATTGATGATCACAAAAAGACAAAACTATATGCTGACCTCTAAAGCATAAACTGAGGAGACAATGCTGATCTCTAAGGCATGAGTCTAAATCAAAGACAGTGGTTTCTGAAAAATCGTGGAATGAAGACCTTTGAGTGGATTATTTTCAGTAATCCACTCAAAGCTCGGGGGCTACACCCATTGGGTGCACCTCCGGTGCACCCAATGAATCATGAGATGCTGAAGAACAAATGTTGATCTCTAAAGTATAAGCTGGTGACAAAATGCTGATTTCTAAAGCATCTGTCTAAGTTGGAAACTATGATTCTTAAAGAAGTATGAGATGAGGACCTTTGAATGGATTATTTTCAGTAATCCACTCAAAGCTCGGGCAATGAATCCTTAACCCCTAAGAGCAAAGCGTCGACCTCTAAGGCACGAACAGAGTACCGATCACTGAAGATTGAAAGCAAAAAACTAAAGAACGAAGCCAGAAAAAGATGACTGAAGACCATTCTTACCAAGTTACTCGGAGCTGGAGGTAACAACTCAGTAGACATGTTTCAAAATCGCAAGCTGGACCTAGAATCTTTGGGCCGATTATTTCAAAATCAGCACAAAGGTTGGGGGCTTGTGGGGGACAGATGTCCCCCGGGTCCACTAGAAGGCAAGAAGGCCTCACGGCAGACCCCAGGCCCATTATTCCGCGAGGCCGTCCCTTCGTGGGCCAGGGGAGGAACTTTCAACAGAGTGGATCAACACAAGGACGGATCGACTTGAGCCCGTATGGTTCACCAAGCTTAAACGCTATCTGCAGCATTGATCTAACTTTCCCGCGCGACGCCCTCAGACGTCGGAGCCGAAGGATTATGAGTCGGCGAGATTATAGGAAGATAAACTTAGTCGGTTCACTATTACTTAGGAACACGTGGTTATTATATTCGCATGTAACGCCCCACGGTCGAATATATAAGGCCTAGGGAGCACCCCCTCAGAACAGATCTCACCTTTCAGCCATACACCCAACTCTCTGGTATCCTTCATACTAGAGAACTCTCTTGTAATCCACCACATAAAGTACTCACGCCAGGACGTAGGGTGTTACGCATCTCCAAGTGCGAACCATCGAGCTACAGTCGATAACACCGTCCTACTCCAAAACGCACCTCAAGGGGCAACCCCGGGTGCGCAGTGGGACCCAAAACACCGACACCTTGCACCCGGCATAATCGGAGTCTGAATATCCAATCAAGTCAAAGGTAGACCCCTTTGGCTACCAGATCCCGAAGCAAGGCGTAGCAACTAAATATCTAAGAATCCGCTTAACGGCCACAAGGTGACATTCCCTTGGGTCGGATTGATATCTAGCACATATGCATACACTAAGCATAATATCCGGTCTACTTGCACACAAATAAAGTAAGGAACCTATCATGGACACACGCCTTTTGATCAACAGACTTACCTCCTTTGTTGAGGTCGACATGTTCGTCGGTTCCCATTGGATTTTGATGTTGATGCATGTGTTGAGCACCTTACTTCTATTACAAAATTAAATGGTGAAGTAGCAAGTCTTAATGCCCAACTTAAGACTTGCAAAAATGACTTTGATAAGTTAAAATTTGCTAGGGATGCCTACACCGTTGGTAGACATTCCTCAATTAAGGATGAGCTTGGCTTTCGAAAGGAAGCCAAGAACTTAACAAGCCAAAGGGCTCTCATTCCCAACAAGGAGAAAGGGAAGGCCCCTATGGCTAGTAGTAATCAAAAGAATCATGCTTTCATGTATAATGATAGAAAATTTGCTAGAAATTCTCATTATAGGAGTTATAATGCTTTTGATTCTCATGCTATGATTGCTTCAAGTTCTAACTTTAACGGTAGGCCTAGGAGAAATTTTGTGTCTCATGCTCCTAGGAAAGTGTGTAATAAACCTACCACTGTTTTTCATGCTTGCAACACTACGTTTGTTCTTTCATGTAAAAATGAAAAAGTGGTTGCTAGAAAGTTGGGGTCCAAATGCAAGGGATACAAGACTTGCATTTGGGTCCCAAAAGTTATTGTAACTAACCTTGTAGGACCCAACAAGAGTTGGGTACCTAAAACCCAAGCCTAATTTGCCTTGCAGGTTTATGCATCCGGGGGCTCAAGCTGGATTATCGACAGCGGATGCATAAACCACATGACAGGGGAGAAGAAGATGTTCACCTCCTTCGTCAAGAACAAAGATTCCCAAGATTCGATCATCTTTGGAGATGGGAACCAAGGCAAGGTTAAAGGACTAGGGAAGATAGCCATTTCATCCGAGCATTCCATATCTAATGTGTTTTAGTTGAATCGCTCGGGTATAATTTATTATCTGTCAGTCAACTATGTAATGTAGGATATAATTGTCTATTTACCAATGTAGATGTGTCTGTCTTTAGAAGGAGTGATGGTTCATTAGCTTTTAAGGGTGTACTAGACGATAAACTCTACTTAGTTGATTTTTCGAAAGAGGAGGCTGATCTAGATGCATGCTTAATTGCTAAGACTAGCATGGGCTGGTTGTGGCATCGCCGTCTAGCACATGTTGGGATGAAGAACCTTCATAAACTTCTAAAGGGAGAACATGTGTTAGGTCTAACCAATGTATTTTTCGAAAAAGATAGACCTTGTGCAGCTTGTCAAGCAGGTAAACAGGTGGGAAGCACTCATCACAGCAAAAATGTGATGACCACATCAAGACCTCTCGAGCTACTTCATATGGACCTCTTCGGACCCGTCGCCTACCTCAGCATCGGGGGAAGTAAGTATGGTCTTGTTATTGTTGATGATTTTTCCCGCTTCACTTGGGTATTCTTTTTGCATGATAAATCAGAAACCCAAGGGACCCTAAAGCGCTTTCTAAGGAGAGCTCAAAACGAATTTGAGCTCAAGGTGAAAAAGATAAGAAGCGACAACGGGTCCGAGTTCAAGAACCTACAAGTGGAGGAGTACCTTGAGGAGGAAGGAATCAAGCACGAGTTCTCCGCTCCCTACACACCACAGCAAAATGGTGTGGTAGAGAGGAAGAACAGGATGCTTATAGACATGGCGAGGACGATGCTTGGAGAATTTAAGACGCCTGAGCGGTTTTGATCGGAAGCTGTGAACACAGCTTGCCACACCATAAACCGGGTCTACCTTCATCACCTCCTCAAGAAGACCACGTATGAACTTCTAACCGGTAACAAACCCAACATGTCATACTTTCGTGTATTTGGGAGTAAATGTTATATTCTAGTAAAGAAAGGTAGAAATTCCAAATTTGCTCCCAAAGCTGTAGAAGGGTTTTTGCTAGGTTATGACTCAAATACAAAGGCGTATAGCGTCTTCAACAAATCATCGGGTTTGGTTGAAGTCTCTAGCGACATTGTATTTGATGAAACTAATGGCTCTCCAAGAGAGCAAGTTGATCTTGATGATGTAGATGAAGATGAGGTTCCAACGGACGCAATTCGCTCCATGGCGATTGGAGATGTGTGACCACAGGAACACCAAGAACAAGATCAACCTTCTTCCTCAACGATGGTGCATCCCCCAACTCAAGATGATGAACAGGTTCCTCAAGAGGAAGCGTGTGATCAAGGGGGAGCACAAGAAGACCAAGTTGTGGAGGAAGAAGCACCACAGGCCCCTCCAACTCAAGTCTGAGCGACGGTTCAAAGGAACCATCCCGTCGACCAGATTCTGGGTGATATAAGCAAGGGAGTAACCACTCGCTCAAGATTAGCTAACTTTTGTGAGCATTACTCGTTTGTCTCTTCTATTGAGCCTTTCAGGGTAGAAGAGGCCTTGTTAGATCCGGACTGGGTGTTGGCCATGCAGGAAGAGCTCAACAACTTCAAGCGAAATGAAGTTTGGACCCTGGTGCCACGTCCCAAGCAAAACGTTGTGGGAACCAAGTGGGTGTTCCGCAACAAGCAAGACGAGCATGGGGTGGTGACATGAAACAAGGCTCAACTTGTGGCAAAAGGTTATGCCCAAGTCGTAGGTTTGGATTTCGAGGAGACTTTCGCTCCTGTGGCTAGGCTAGAGTCTATTGCATTCTATTAGCCTATGCCACTCACCACTCTTTCAGGTTGTTCCAAATGGATGTGAAGAGCGCTTTCCTCAATGGGCCAAAAAGGAGGAGGTGTACGTGGAGCAACCCCCTGGCTTTGAGGATGAACGGTACCCCGACCATGTGTGTAAGCTCTCTAAGGCGCTCTATGGACTTAAGCAAGCCCAAGAGCATGGTATGAATGCCTTAGAGATTTTCTAATTGCTAATGCTTTCAAGGTTGGGAAAGCCGATCCAACTCTTTTCACTAAGACTTGTGATGGTGACCTATTTGTGTGCCAAATTTATGTCGATGACATTGTTGGGACCATGCTTCGTCGCCGAAGGTCCTGCAGAAAGAAACAGCTGCGGCTGAAGCTGCTCGTACGTGACGACGAAGGTATCATTCATGAAGCTTCGGGGTTATAACATATCCGAAGATGAAGAGTCGAACCGACTTAAAGATAGAATGACCTTTTAGCCTGTAGGGGTCTGAGTCATTGTTGTAAACTTTTTTGAAGGGCATGATTGTAATTCCTTACAGGCTGTGTCCTGTGCCTATAAATAGTGAACAATATTCCTTTACTGTTCACGCATTCCTGTAATTGCAAGAGCATCACTCGGGAATTATTGCTTGTCAAGGCGAAGGTATAAGCATACCTTAAACATTGTATTCAAACATTTTAGATTCAGATAATAAATATGTGAATGGTGTCATTTATTTCCGAACATACTTATCTTTGATATTCTACATGCCACATCGTTTTATATTATTATTGTTACCTTCATAATGTTATGTTTGTGACCTTCATCCGAAGTTCATTGATCCCTCGAGGAGATAATGCTTCAGCGGACGAAGGGTATTTAATATTTAACATCTTTGTGTTGCCTTGTTCTTGATTCCTAGCATTTGAGAACAAGTCCCCAACATTGGCGCCCACCGTGGGTCAACTCACTTCCACCCTGTTTTTTTGAGCTAATGGCTTCGTTCAACGATCAAGCTGGAGCTGCTTCGGCTCCGAAGCTGGTACTCCCCATAACAGGCGGTTCATGCTCAGAGCCAGCTAACAAGAAGCAGAAGAAGGAGGCACAAAGAAGGGTACAACATGTCGGGGTGCAAGGACCCTTCATCAAGTCAAGATGGTCTCACATTCCAATTACCTTCTCTCAAGAAGATCTTCAACTCAAGGACTATCCACACAATGATGCTATGGTTATCTCTTGTGTGATCAAAGGATTTCTGGTCCATAATGTTTTGGTTGATACAGGCAGTGCTGCAGATATCATATTTGCTAAGGCTTTTAGACAAATGCAAGAGCCCGAAGACAAGATCCATGATGCCACGCACCCTCTTTGTGGCTTCGGAGGGCGGCAAATTGTAGCACTTGGGAAGATTACCATGCCGGTAACCTTCAGATTTGTCAACAACACAAGGACTGAACAAATTGTGTTTGACATTGTTGACATGGAGTATCCTTACAATGCTATCATTGGTCGTGGTACTCTCAATGCCTTCGAAGCAATTCTTCATCCAGCTTACATTTGTATGAAGATACCTTCGGACCAAGAGCCCATTGCTATTCATGGAAGTTAGGAAGCTGCCAGAAGGGCTGAAGGAAATTGGACAGATTCAAAAGCAATCCATAACATAGATGGAGCTAAAGCTTGTGAGCAGTACAAATTCAGAAGGGAAAAAGCTGATTCGGCTGATCAGCCGAAGCCCATGCTCTTATGTGAGGATGTAGCAGAGCAGAAGGTACTACTGGGATCTCAATTGTCCGAAGAACAGGAGAAAACCTTGATAAGGTTTTTGTTCAACAATAAAGATGTCTTTGCTTGGTCAGCTAATGATCTCTGCGGAGTTAACAGGGATGTTATTGAACACTCCCTTAATGTTGATCCATCATTCAGACCCAGGAAGCAGAGGCTTCGGAAGATGTCTGATGATAAGGCTGAAGGGGCTCGGAATGAAGTGAAAAGACTCCTTAGAGCCGGAGTTATCAGAGAGGTAAAGTACCCAGAATGGCTGGCTAACACTGTTATGGTAAAGAAGACCAATGGTAAATGGAGGATGTGTATCGACTTTACTGATCTCAATAAGGCTTGCCTGAAGGATGAGTTTCCATTGCCGAGGATAGATTCCTTAGTTGATGCAGCAGCTTCATCAGAGCTCATGAGTCTGTTGGATTGTTATTCAGGCTATCATCAAATCTGGATGAAGAAGGAGGATGAGCCAAAGACAAGCTTCATAACCCCTAGTGGAACATATTGTTACCTTCGGATGCCTGAAGGGCTTAAAAATGCTGGAGGAAGCTTCAGCAGAATGACAGCGAAGGTTCTCCATTCTCAGATAGGCAGGAATGTGCTAACTTATGTTGATGATATCATTGTGAAAAGCACGAAGCAAGATAATCACATTGCTGATCTGCAGGAGACCTTCGCTAATTTCAGACAGGCTGGTTTAAAGCTGAATCCAAAAAAATGTGTCTTCGGATTGAAGAAGGGGAAATTTCTTGGTTGTCTAGTTTCAACAAAAGGAATTGAGGCCAATCCAAGCAAAATCGAAGCTATCCTTCGAATGGAACCACCAAGTACAAAGAAGGGGGCTCAAAGATTGACAGGAAGACTGGCATCTCTCAACAGATTCATATCTAGATCAGCAGAGAGAAATTTGCTATTTTTCGAAGTGTTGAAGTCAGCCGAAGTTTTTCAATGGGGACCAGTCCAGCAGAAAGCCTTCGAAGAGCTGAAGCAATATTTGATAGATCTAACAACACTAACTCCACCAACGCCAGGGGCTCCTTTGTTATTATATGTGGCAGCTTCGCACTCAGCGGTAAGTGCAGCACTTGTTCAGGAGAAGCTTGAAGGCCAAGTCAAAAAGCAGGCCCCAATATACTTTGTATCCAAAGTCCTTAGCTTATCAAAGAAAAATTATACAGAATTGGAGAAGGTACTGTATGCTGTTTTGATGGCCTCCAGGAAGCTTCGGCATTATTTCCAAGCTTATAATATAATTGTTCCTTCTTCACAACCGTTGAAGGATATTATGAGAAACCGAGAAGCTACTGGAAGGATTGGAAAATAGGCTGCAGAGCTCAATGAATTTTGTATTGATTATGTGCATAGATCTTCGATCCAGTCCCAAGCATTGGCAGACTTCATTGCCGACTGGACGCCAGGGGCTCAGGAGGAAGAAACGAATAAAGATGCCGAAGCACAGACAGTGTTATGCGATGGGTCTTGGGGAACCTTCAGAGCAGGAACAGCTGCTGTGTTGGTTTCACCTTCCAAAGTTAAAACTTGTTATGCGGCAAGACTTGATTTCAGTTGCACAAACAACATTGCTGAGTATGAAGCTTTGCTCTTGGGTCTTCGGAAGTTAAAGGCAATGGGAATCAGAAGGGCCATTCTTAAAACTGGTTCCCAAGTTATTTCTGGTCATATTGACAAGAGCTATAAGGCAAGAGATTCGAAGCTTGAAAAATATTTAGATACAGTCCGAAGGATTGAGGCTTCCTTTGAAGGATTCTCTGTTAAAAACATTCCTCGTGGAGAAAATGAATATGCTGATCTATTAGCCAAGTCAGCAGCACAGGGGCTGCCTTTACCTTCGGAAGTATTTTTCGAAACAATAAAAGCACCTTCGGTCGAGCTTCTTGAAAGAGCGGTCCTCAACATATCCCCTGTCTATAGTGAAGATTGGAGAACTAAAATCATCTCTTTCCTTCAGGGTAATTTTCTTTCAGATGACGAAGCTTATAACAGGAGGATAGAAGCAAGAGCTCGACCATATGTCATTATAGAAGGGGAATTATACAAGCGTGGGGTCTGTTCCCCGTTGCTCAAGTGTTTATCCAGAGCTGAAGGCATAGAATTGATGAAGGAAATACATGCAGGCCTGTGTGGATCTCATATTGGATCTAGGCCTTTGTTGGGAAAAGTTTTTCGCTAAGGATTTTATTGGCCAAAAGCAGCTTCAGATGCAGCGGAACTAGTGCAAAAGTGCGAAGGTTGTCAGAAATGTGCAAGAGATCAAAAACAACCTTCGTCTCTAACTCAGTTAATACAACCCACTTGGCCGTTGCAAAGGTGGGGCCTTGATTTGTTAGGTCCGCTACACCAGCACAAGGAAATTTAAGATATGTTGTAGTGGCAGTGGAATATTTTTCTAAATGGATTGAGGCAAAGCCTTTAGCCACAATAACTTCGGTCATTGTCCAAAAGTTTTTCTGGCAAAACATTGTTTGTCGCTTCGGAGTGCCGAAGGCCATTACTATGGACAATGGAACACAGTTCGACTCCGAAGTTTTTAAAGAGTTTTGTGACCAAATTGGCACGAAGATCCATTTTGCGTCAGTTCGACATCCAGAATCAAATGGACTAGTCGAAAGAGCTAATGGGATCATAATGACAGGAATAATGAAGTCAATCTTCAATCAGCCGAGGGGAAAGTGGCCAGAAGAATTAACCAAAGTGGTGTGGAGCCATAACACAACGGCGTCAAGATCAACAGGCTTTACGCCATTCAAACTATTATTTGGTGACGAAGCAATAACCCCGGAAGAAGCCAAAGCAGGATCAATATGAACAATAGCTTCGACAAAAGGCGAAGATGAAGCTGACTGCTCTGTGGAAAAAGATGCTATAGAGGGAATTAGGCTTCAGGCTGTGGAAAACATCAACAAATACCAAGCCGAAACAATAAAATGGCGTGATAGAAAGGTTCGATTGAAGAACATTAAGCCAGGACATTTGGTGCTTCAAAGAGTGGCCAACCCAGACACAGTAGGCAAATTACAGTTGAAGTGGGAAGGCCCTTTTTTGGTAGTATCTTCGTCAAGACCCGGTTCCTACAGATTAAAGGACATGGACGGCAACGACATCCCTAGATCGTGGAATGCGGATGAGCTTCGGCGATATTAAGTTTAGCTTGATGTAATTTTTTCTATTCTTTTTTGTGGCACCCTTTTCCTTTTCAAAGGGGGAGAAAGGTTTTTAATGGGGCCACAACATGTAATTTCCCTTATTTCAATAAGAATGATATCCCCCAAAAATGTAAATGTAAATGCAAAGGAAAAAGAAAAGAAAACAGGGAGAATCTCAAAAGTCGTTCCTAAGGGAATGCAGAGCTTATAGCGAAAAGTCAACGCTGATTCCGCTGAAAGTAAAAGGCGAAGAAGCTCCTAAGGGATGCTTACAGCGAAAAGTCAACACTGATTCCGCTGAAAGTAAAAGGCGAAGAAGCTCCTAAGGGAGGCTTACAGCGAAAAGTCAACGCTGATACACTGAAAAATAAATGGTGAGGCCGAAAAGTAAACGGCAGAAAGATTTGAATCATTCCTAAGGGGATGAAGGTCTATGATTATGATTTTTGAATATATGTGTGTCCCGATATTCATTTGCATGATACATTACATCATGTCATTTGCATTCATAAACATTCATTTAGACATATAGAATCATCATCATACCACACATAAAAGACAGATGCTTCGGCAATCAGGGAAAACTTTGTAGAAAAGAGGAAGTTTTCATGCTTCGTTGTGTACGAAAAGAAGGGAAGGTGTTTTTTCGCCTTCGGCTCAAAAGGAGAAGTTCCGTCCACAGCAAAGCAGATTGCACACGGATAAAGGAGACAGAATATATTACAAGGAATGTACAAATTTACATAAGTTTTTCCATAATGATATTACAAAGATCCCTTCAGAATTTTTTATAGGAAGGACTATTCTAGCAATTATCAAGCTTCAGCTTCGTCATACTTTAGCTTCGTTGTCCTGCACATATTAAGGAGCAGAATAAGAAAGGTGCAAATTTCAAGGAGAAGGTAAAAGTAACAAATATAAGTTTTTTACCGGCTTAAGGTGACTTCGAGCTTCGTCACCAGCCATCCTTCGCCCGCCATTTACCCAAATCTGGGTCATAAATCTATTCCCGATGCTTCGGGCCAGGCTCGGGATATCAACCAAGTCTGCTGCTGACAAGCTAAAGTTTGGTCTATTCACAATTTTCCCATGAGTGCAGCCGGTCTTCAGAAAAGTGGCAGCTGTGCCTCGAGAAGCTACCAGGGCGCAGAAATCGGCATGCCCCCCAATAACTTCGTCAAGAGCATCAACCTCGCCTTCCACTACAAGAAACTGGTTAAAGAACGTGGGTGAAAAACCGTCGAACTTAATGTAATAGGCCGTCGAACTTACCATAAGAACGTGGGTTTACCGACGAATATAGCCGACGGCGATTTTTGGACGAACTTAAAGAAGTAAGTTCGACGGCCCCCACGTTCTTAAGGTTAAGAACGTGGGTACCGTCGAACTTAACATTAAGAACATGGGTACCGTCGAACTTAAGGTTAAGAACGTGGGTTTTTAAGTTCGACGGGGGCCGTCGAATTCTTTCCCATAAGTTCGACGGCACCCACGTTCTTACATTTAAGTTCGACGGGGCCACGTGGCCGTCGAACTTATGGGTCCTACGTGGGTCTGCCTGGGCTGCCCATTAAGTTCGACGGTACCCACGTTCTTAACATTAAGAACGTGGGTACCCACGTTCTTAACTCTTTTCCAGAAAAAAAATAAAAAATACAGAAATGAAAAATTAGACACATGCAACACAGAATATCACATACAATATAGATTTCAAACACATGGATATATGTTCATATCACAAATTCACACAAGTCCAAATATACAAGTTCACAAATTCACATAATTAAGTCCAAATACATAAGTTCACAAATTCACATAAGTTCACATCCATAGTTCACATTTGTAGTTCACAAGTTCAAATACACAAGTTCAAACATTAGCTCCATCGCTCTCGATCAGGACATCGGATTGTTGTTCGTAGCTCCACCACTAGAATTGAGACATCTGTCTGCAAAGTTATCGTGAGGGGGAGGAGTCACTTGATGAGAGCCGGAATCCTACAAAATAAACCAAAATTCTCATAAATATACAACTGACATTAAATCACAAGTACACAAAGATATATGAAAGCATGATAAACACAAAATGTGGCTTCCAAGAAGATCACAAAACGCTGGCATCAAATCACATGTACACGAAGATAGAGGAAAGCATGATAAACACAAAATGTGGCTTCCAAGAAGATCACAAAATGACATGTACACCAAGATATAAAACACATACATTAAATATTACTAGTTAGGTGCCCGTGCATCGCTATGGTTTCCATTTACTTGGTAGCAACAAAAGAAGGGGTGGAATTGTCGAAACTGTAGTGGAATTGCTCATCACAATTAATATCAACATTGGTTAGTTATTTCAAGTATGGATGTACTCAAGAAGTTTCTGACATTTAAAATACTACCCGCTAGCCGCTGTGAAGTGTTGATCAACTGATAATGTGGCCCAGCAAGGAAATTATATGATACTACTTCATTTGACATTGAGTAGTAAATGGTAGTAGAAGACTAAGTGTAGGATGTAAATAATATTTACAGGCATGTATCTACTTTTTTGACCCATAAAACATAGAGGTCAATAGCTCATCTATTTCCTATCTGGCTGCACTTCAGCTGGCCTCATAATTATGCTCGCTGCGAACGCTAGCAGCTACAAGAAGTTGATATCAAACAACAAAACAACTTCATTAGTTCATTGTAGCAATGAACATATTCAACTGAAACCTACCGATGCAAATTCAGCACAGCCATGGCTGAAACCTTTTAAGTAGAAAGGCGTAGCTTCTGATAGACACCAGACTGTGAAGCCGAATGGAGACAAATTAGGATAAAAAACAAAATACGAAGAGCTTAACATATTCTTAGTTTAGAAGTGCTAAATAAATTAAGACAATGCCAAGCATGCATATACCTGAGAGAGTAAAGGTTAGAGGATATATGACACTTGTGGTCTCGAGCTTATTCAGTGATGCACCATTGGACCATTCCCTTGATTAAAAGTTAAATAATGCAAAACTTCATTTGCATTCATATATATTAGGAAGTTGCTTGTGATTCATCCATGTTTTTTACCTGCTCAGAAGGCCCCAGTTTCTTTGACCATTCCCTTGATTAAAAGTTAAATAATGCAAAACTTCATTTGCGTTCATATATATTAGGAAGTTGCTTGTGATTCATCCATGTTTTTTACCTGCTCAGAAGGCCCCAGTTTCTTTGACCATTCCCTTGATTAAAAGTTAAATAATGCAAAACTTCATTTACCTGCCCAAGTTCGGATGAAGTGGACCTTCCACCTGAGGCCCGGACACGTATGTGCGTTGTCATATCTGTGACCAGCGAGAGACGATCCAACGCAGATTCATCTATACCTCCCATCTAGAAGAAATAGCAGC
This sequence comes from Zea luxurians, assembly GCA_029449295.1. Classification (NCBI taxonomy): domain Eukaryota; kingdom Viridiplantae; phylum Streptophyta; class Magnoliopsida; order Poales; family Poaceae; genus Zea; species Zea luxurians. The sequence continues at coordinate 24,255,225 of JAOPSE010000003.1, forward strand.
CTTCAGATAAAAAAACTGAAGCACCCTAAGTAGTCTACAATACCCTCTTGTTCAAACTTCCAAATGTGACTAATTCATCCAAGTTTGACCGGTTCTTTTTATTCATTTTTTTGCGAAAAAATGAAAAATCCAAAACCATATTTAAAATATATTATATGCTAAACAATATCACAGTAATAACTAACTATAATTATGATTTTTTTAATAAGACGAGCCGGTCAAATTTGGAGTAAAAAAGTAAAACAAATTATAAATTGGAATGAGTGGAGTATTAGGTGGCGTTTGGTTTGCCTAAATGGCAATTACCAAAACAAGCATTCACATTTTTAGAAGTGGAAAAGTTGTATTAGGCAAGCATGCACATTTACTGTATGTAGAAAATTTCTTAAATAAGCATACAAACCAGTCAGATAAGATCTCTATCATGTTATTTAGCTGATCAGGTGTAAGATCTCTTCCAGCTGCAAATTGTACCTAAAACGAATGTAGTATGCAGATAAAAATATCATTGGACAGATAGATAATGATGCTGCAGATACAGGCTGCAAGCATCTTACTTCAAAGCATCTTCTCAGCTGATCTAGTTTGCCTCTGACAATACCCTACATGAACATGCATAATATTATGGATATGATGCCAAAAATACTTTAGGCAACACTAGATACTAAAGACCAATGTAAAACCACTAAAAATAAGAAGAAAAAATACTACCATTAGTGGTAAATGACACATTTACGAGTCTCACAGGAATGGTTTATACAAATATTAAGTATCTAATTTAAAGAGGATGTAACAACTCACTGAATACATGCACTCATTGATTAGAAAATCTTCGAGTTCTCTTACGTTGGAAACATCCAACTCTTGCATGAGCTGATCATATGGTAGTATCTGAAGAAAAAATTATAGTAAAAAAAGGAGTACATTAGAATTCTACAAGAAAAATATGGTATGGAATAGAAAGTAAAAGATTTTGCTACAAGAACGCTTCTCCCAATGTTAAACTAAGAATAATATAGGTCCATGTATTTCATAGATTTGGCGTACATATAAGGTTAATTTTTCAGCCTTTGGTTAACTGATTGACTAAAGAAAATAACACTTTCCCCCTTCAGAATTGTTCCTACTAGGCTACTACACAGAAATATTTGCCATTAGAAGAACAAAGAGGATTAAGAAACCTACATAACAAGATGGGTAGCTACCATTTACATGGCTGCAAGTGATAGCTATAAAAATAATCATAGCTTTGTGTCATTGGCATGCTACAGATGATTGCTCCAGGTATTAGACAAGTTCTGTCAGAATTTGTACCTTAGTTGACTCTGCCAGAGTTAGCACACTGAGTTGCTTTAGCTTTCGGACCTGGTCAGGCAACAATGCTGGAAGGGATCCCGAATTACCTAAACTTGCATAAAGATACATTAGTAAACAAAATAATGTGCATATCTTGCTATATAGAAGTACCAATAAGTAAGCCAAACTTAGGCATTAACTACTAAATAATAAATAATATGCACACTGACAGCAACGGTATATCAAACAAGCAGAAAAATCCAGAAATGACAAGTGGAGTGCACAGTTGAATATAGACATAAAAAGTAAGAAGCTCTTGTAGCTCAGCTCTTGTAAGAAGCTCAGCTCAGCTCTTGTAAGAAGCTCTGCAGCACCTAGCTAAAAGAAGGAGGTTCCCCGTCAACAGAAGGAGGTGAACTTATTGGTGATTTACTTAATGGCTAGGAGTGATCTCTTAAGTGTGTCATGTCAACTTAAGCTGAGCAATTACCATATTGCCTCATGATTAGTTGGTTACATTTTCAGTAACTCTGGAAAAAGTGAAGTGAACATAATAATACTTTACTGGCTCTACTGCTACATATTTTTAGCTCAATAAAATCACAATATCCAGGAGCCTTGCAAGATATCATCCAGGTTATGCCAGGATTTTTGTCCACGGGAGTAAAGAACTACTGTATACAGTAGGGCCACTTCAAGAATTCGTAAACACACGGTTTGACATTTGACAAAAAAAAACAAAGCGCATTGGATAATATGCGAGTTCATATTGTGGTTTCAAGTTTTGATCACAAAGGCACATACCCTTTCCCATTTTTTTAGCTCAGCTTCCTTTGCCTGCAGTTCTTTCTCCTTTTTACTTAGGTCCTACATTCACATACAAGCATAGTCACCACATGATCAAACAACCATAAACACACCAATGAAAAAATCTCTGGATTTTATTTTCAATCCAACGTCTAAAATAAATAGCATGACCTCCACCCTTGATCAATAACATTGTATGTGACCTTCAGAAAAAATAATCCAAAAGGGAACACAGATTAATCCAAAAGGGATTACATAATAGTTACATACTTAAGAGTGTTGGAATGAAAGAGCATGGTAATAATTTTTTTCTTAGGCAGAACAGATATTGTAAATACAGAATCCTACAATAATTGTTAGGTTTCACCATAGTTTCTTAAATTAACCCACGAATTTTTATTAGTTTCTTGTAGTGATTTGTTAGGTTTCACCATAGTTGTGCAGGGGACTGTGCAAAAAATAATGCTAATTATAGGGACAAGGAAAGATAGATATTCGAATCATCTCAGACTTTACTCTGTGATTTGTGACAGCAACAGAGGAAAAAATGAATTGATACACAGATGGATCAGTAACCATGATTATCTTGTACTGCTAAATGTCTAGAAGTGTACCTCTGAATACCTGCATCTTTATTTCTAATCTACACACATGGACCAGTACATAACTACACGTGTGATAATTGAATCAAATATATAAAGAAATGATAATTTATAATTTCCATTTGGTCTATTTGTGCTTGTCTGCTGTTCTATACATATAAAAAACTGATCATGAAACATTAAGAATTTAAGGAAGAATCATTATATAAATTTTATTCCAGTGAGTACCCTTGATCTTGTAGATTATTTCTGCTTTCGCGTAATATTTTTTCTTGTAAGTAAATTCTGCTATATTATGATGCATAAATACATATTGAGTGACAATTAAAAGAAGTGCTTGTGAAATGTGCAAAATTCCTCAAACATTCTACTTTGAATGCAAGGAGCAGGTTTAGGATAGAGAATCGATGTACTCTTGTAACTCCAATGTGTGGAAGCAGTGCTTAGCCTGATATAGAACACCCAATCATCTGTTTACTCATCAAACTCTCAAACATGCTTTGTTGTTCGAGTTTGAAGCCCTTACTGCACACTAAAACTCTATTAGGCTTTACTCGTCAAATTCTCAATGCTTTCCCAGAAAGTAGATACAAATTGTCACATTTCTACAGAAAAATAGTTAATAGAAAAGCGATCTTGTCGGAGGTGCTTATCTCAGAGACAAATTATTAAAATAGTTAACATAGGAGCACTAATCGCTGGGCAGAAACAGTCGAACCCATAGTAGATGTGTGGTTCACTTGTCTAGATTCTAAAACAGCAAATTAGTATTTCTATTTAGGAAGAAACGGAGCGTCTGTTTCTAATTTAGCATATGATTTTGCAGGCAATAAATTAGAAACAGAGGCTTCTTTAGAGTACCAACCAAACAATAATACGATTGTATGACGTCGCGTGGCATCCACACTCTTCTCCTCGCCTTCCCGTCGACGGTGGCGTCCACGCTCTTCTCCTCGCCTATGAACCGCTCCGGCCGGAACTCCTCGGGCTTGGAAAGCAGCATCAAACAGAGACTCGGATCCCAGCGGATCTAGGGCGGGGCTTGGAAAGCAGCATCAAACAGAGACATGGATCCCAGCGGATCTAGGGCGGGAGAGAGGGAAAAGAAGAACTGAAACCAATCGGAGAAGAAGTGAGGAGATTTAACGAGGGTACGCAGCCGCAGCATGCGTGGAGCGCGGGGTGGGGCCGAGCTGGCGAGCCGGGGCGGCGGCGCGGCCGCTCGAGGTGGCACGGCGGCGGCTCGGGCTGGCGCTAGGTGAGAGAGGAGCGTGTGTGTGTGGGCGGGATGAGACAGGGTGAGAGAAAGAGCCGCGCGCATGGGATTTTTTGGATTTAGATCTTCAGGATTAAGTTCGACGGTGTGTACAAGCCCGACGAACTTACGTTAAGAACGTGGGTACCCACGTTCTTAACTTGTTAACTTCGACGGTTTTATTCAGGACCCACGAACTTAACTTAAGAACGTGGGTACCCACGTTATTAACATAACCCATGAACTTAACTCAAGTAAGAGCGTGGGTACCCACGTTCTTAATTTTACCCACGAATATTTATCAGTTTCTTGTAGTGTTCAATATGTTCCAAGGTGCTCGGCAGGTTTTCGGCTGAAGGTGAAAACTTTTCAGAGCTGGCTCCGATAGAGTGAAATACGTCCTTCGGCCGTTGCACGCATCGGCTGCCGAAATTTAGACATTTCTCTTGGAGGTCTCTCAATGATTCTTGCAAGTTTGAATTTTTCTCGACCTCAGCCTTGAGGTTTGCTTCAAGTTTCTCTTTTTTCTGCTCATATTTTTCCGACTTTTTTAGTAGTTCATTCTTTAAACTGTCATTTTCAGCTTGGACTTCGCCAAAGAGCCTTCCATAGACTGAATAATAAAGTCTTTCTTTTCTAAAGCACCTTCGTGTTCTCTAGCCATAATTTCAAGATCTTGAATGGCGAAGTCTTTCTTCTTTCAGAACAGCTTCGTAGTTTTCAACTTTTTCTTCCAAATCTTTGATGATAGCTTTGTTCTTCTCTTCTTCAAGATCTTGTTGCATTTTTAGCACTTTACTTAATAACATACTCTGCCAAAACAACCTTCGTCAGAGGAAGACATAAAAAATAACAATAATAAAATAATAATAATAATATTTTTACCTTAAAATTAGCATAGAGCAGGCTGCCAGCGACATGGTGTCGCTGGTACCTGCAGAGGTCTGCTTCTATCTTCGGCAAGCCAACGCTTTTGGAGAGGGTTCTAACAATTTTGGCCTTGGTGCGGTTCCGAAGGCATCTTAACTTCCCTTCATTGACCCCACCAAATAGCATAGCCCCTGATTTATATCCGCAAGATATGGCATATTTTTTCAATTCTTCTTTTTCGGCGTCTGTTAACTCCTGTCCAAGCAAATCTTGAAAGTTAAAATCTCCTTCTTCCAAAATTTCATCAATCTGTTTTTCCCCTTTTCAGTTGCCGTGTTCACCGTAGCCATAACAGCTTCTTCTTCAGCCATTTTCAGGAGTATATTGTCAATAACCTCAAGTGTGGTTTCCAGGTTCGGCTCTTCGGTAGCCCCGGTAGCTTCGGCTTCGGCCCCGGTAGCTTCGGCTTCGCCGATTTCAGCTTCAGTGGTCTCCACTCCAGTAGCTTCGGCTGCGGAGTCTTCGGCTTCAGCAGTCTCAACAAGGGTAATTTTTGACACCGTCGCCGGTGGCGGTGTCTGATGGATCACATCTGTCACTTGAATGATTCTCCGTTTTTTCGGCCTCGCAGGACTTTCTGCTGCCGAAGGTTTTTTGTCCTTCTGAAAAAACTTTGTCAGTTCCGGTGCCAGCGGACTTAGCTTGACAGGCAAAGATTCAGTCATTACCTTCAAAATTTCTTCTACTTCGGCAGCAGAAGGTGTCATAGACGCTTCCTCATCTCGGGCCAATATCTCTGGTTCTGGAGACGCAGGCTTCGGAGATGCAGCTTTTCTCTTTTTTGGAACAACTACTTTCGGTTCAAGCTTTTCTTTCTTCTTTTTTAGTTGATCTTCGTTATCTTTAATTAAAGTGCTAGCCACTCGTTTTCTTTTCTTCCCTTCGGCACCCTTGTCTAATCGCTCGTAGTCAGGGTATTCAAAGCCTATAGCATCAAGCACTCTGTTTAGCCTTTGTTTTGGTCGGGTGCCGAAGGCTGCCGTCATCAATTGATCTTCTTTTTTAGAATAATTCCCAAGAATTTCAGTACTCATTACTTCGATTGTTTCGAGCCATTCTTGGCAGGGTTCTTTAAAATATTTCTTGAACTTGTAGTGGTAGGACAGGCGGACAAGTTCCCCCTCTTTTTTCTATTTTTCGAGCTTCGGCATAGCCCATTCCTTCGTAGATGGAAATATTTTGAATGACAGAAATTCCTGCTCAAGATCTCTAGTGCCAATGTGCTCAGCAATAGTCCTGAATTCAGCCAACGCGATTTGAGTTGGACCTTCTGGTGACATATTGCAGTGGGGTCTGGTCTCTCCGAAGGTCAATTCAAGTGGGCTCTGTACTAGCTTCTCCTTGTCATCATCAACTTTGACGTAGAACCATTCCGATTTCCAGCCTGCCGGCCACTTGCTTCGGTAGCTGATCACAGGAAATTTTGTAGTCTTCCGATAGGCAAAATTATAACAACCAAAATTTTCATGTAACCCATCTTTTCTAGCCTTAGTTTGATAATGTAGCTCGTGTACCCGGCAGAAACCTTCGGCAAATGGCTCCACCCCTGGCTTCGGAGAGCCCAAATATAAACACTAAGTCTCACAATAGCATTAGGAGTTAGTTGATGAAAATAGATACCAAACTTCTTTAGCACATCGGCAATCATTCTATTCAAAGGAAATCTCAAACCAGCTTTAAGGAAACTTTTGAAAATCACTATTTCATCTTTCTATGGCTTCGGGATAGTTTCTTCTCCACCGAAGTGAACCACCTTCTTCTCATCTTCGCTAAAGTAGCCCGATTTTACCATCTTCGGGAAATCAGCCTTGGAGATAGTCGACTTTCCGAAGTCCAGGTGGCTAGGCTTGCTTGGTATTGCGATATTGTGGTCATCTTCAGAATCAGTCTCTTCAATATCTGCTTGTTCTGCTTCGATGTCACCAACCCACTTCGCCTCATTGCTTCCGAAATAGGGACAGTTTCTGCAGCTTCGGCTTCGTCTCCTTCGCGCTCAGCCCTAGCAGTAGAGCGCACTCTGGCCATTTGATTTTGAATATCTTAGAAATTGCTCAGAAATTAATAACCTTTTTCCCGAAGCCCTTCTTCTGATGAAGCAGACGCTAGGCTAGAGCTTCGTTCGAATGCGGAAATCAAGCTTTGGCTAAGGTTAAAAATTTTGGCAGCAAAACAGTGCAATAGCAATGAATGCTGTGGTAACTTCACACCTACTCGTCTATTTATATAGTGTTGCAGGAAAGAAGGTGAATCGTTAGGATTTTTACACCAAGCAAACAGTTGCTCGAACCCGCTGAGCGGTGGGCCACAAAAACCAGAATAGTGAACCCACATGGTGGAATCACTACGCGCTCGAGAACTGTATCATTTCTCGACAACGAGCTCAGGGAAGGTGTTTTCGGACCTTCGGCTTCCTGAAGCCTAAGAGACTTTTTTCACGGATCATGCTCGTTACGAAAAACGACCTAGCACCGCGAAGGGGCTACTGTTGGGACCATGCTTCGTCGCCGAAGGTCCTGCAGAAAGAAACAGCTGCGGCTGAAGCTGCTCGTACGTGACGACGAAGGTATCATTCATGAAGCTTCGGGGTTATAACATATCCGAAGATGAATGGTCGAACCGACTTAAAGATAGAATGACCTTTTAGCCTGTAGGGATCTGAGTCATTGTTGTAAACTTTTTTGAAGGGCATGATTGTAATTCCTTACAGGCTGTGTCCTGTGCCTATAAATAGTGAACAGTATTCCTTTACTGTTCACGCATTCCTATAATTGCAAGAGCATCACTCGGGAATTATTGCTTGTCAAGGCAAAGGTATAAGCATACCTTAAACATTGTATTCAAACATTTTAGATTCAGATAATAAATATGTGAATGGTGTCATTTATTTCCCAACATACTTATCTTTGATATTCTACATGCCACATCGTTTTATATTATTATTGTTACCTTCGTAATGTTATGTTTGTGACCTTCGTCCGAAGTTCATTGATCCCTCGAGGAGATAATGCTTCAGCGGACGAAGGGTATTTAATATTTAACATCTTTGTGTTGCCTTGTTCTTGATTCCTAGCATTTGAGAACAAGTCCCCAACAAACATAATATTTGGTTCTACTAACCAAAAGTCTTGTGAAGAGTTTAGCAGGGTGATGACACAGAAATTTGAGATGTCGATGATGGGCGAGTTGAACTACTTCCTTGGGTTCCAAGTGAAGCAACTCAAGGACGGCACCTTCATCTCCCAAACGAAGTACACGCAAGACTTGCTCAAGAGGTTCGGGATGAAGGGTGCCAACCCACAAAGACACCAATGGGAACCGACGGACATGTCGACCTCAATAAAGGAGGTAAGTCCATTGATCAAAAGGCATACCGGTCTATGATAGGTTCCTTACTTTATTTGTATGCAAGTAGACCGGATATTATGCTTAGCGTATGCATGTGTGCTAGATATCAATCCGACCCAAGGGAATGTCACCTTGTGGCCGTTAAGCAGATTCTTAGATATTTAGTTGCTACGCCTTGCTTCGGGATCTGGTATCCAAAGGGGTCTACCTTTGACTTGATTGGGTATTCAGACTCCGATTATGCCGGGTGCAAGGTTGATAGGAAGAGTACATCAGGGACATGCCAATTCCTAGGAAGGTCCCTGGTGTCATGGAGCTCAAAGAAACAAACTTCCGTTGCCCTATCCACCGCTGAGGCCGAGTATGTTGCCGTAGGACAGTGTTGCGCGCAACTACTTTGGATGAGGCAAACCCTCCGGGACTTTGGCTACAATCTAAGCAAAGTCCCACTCCTATGTGACAATGAGAGTGCAATCCGCATGGCAGATAATCCTGTTGAACACAGCCGCACTAAGCACATAGACATCCGGCATCACTTCCTGAGAGACCACCAGCAAAAGGGGGATATCGAGGTGTACCATATTAACACCGAAAACCAGCTAGCCGATATCTTCACCAAGCCTTTAGATGAGAAAAGGTTTTGCAGGTTGCGTAGTGAGCTAAATGTCTTAGATTCGTGTAACTTGGATTGATCTATAGCGTACATGTGTTTTATGCCTTTGATCATGTAATTTATACATTTCAATCTATGTTTGTGGTGCTCAAGTTGTACACATGATCCCCGGACCTCATAAGTCCATTTGCAAGTGATGCACTTATTTAGGGGAGGCATGCTACAACTTGACCCTTTGAGACTAACCTTTGTGTTTGAGTTCTTGTTTTAGTCTCAAAAGTGAATTGAAAGGGAAAGGTGAACTTGGACCATGCAAAGACTTCCACTGCACTCCGGTAATAACTCCAAGTTCATATCTATGCTCTTATTACCTTTTTTGCTCGTAATTGACAATTTTGGTGAGGCAATGGGGTTAAAGGGCCAAGAATGATCCCGTTTTGGTGCTTAATGCCAAAGGGGGAGAAATTAAGGCCAAAGCAAATGGATCAGCTACCACTTGTGAAATTTCGAAAAGAGTAGAGTTAGAACTTTTGATTTGTCAAAATACTCTTATTGTCAAATTTTGGTCTCTTGTGGGGAGAATCTATGATTATGGAAAAAGGGGGAGTTTTCAGCTCTTGATCAATTTTTCCATTAGAATATCTCTCTTTGTGCCTAAGCAAGTGTGTTCGACTTAGAGATAGGAAAATGAGTTTGATTTCAAAAACAAACTAGGTGGTGGCAAAGAATGATCCAAATATGCCAAATTTGAATAAAAAACAATTCTTGTTCTCTTTTGCATTGATGTTGCACTTTTTTTGGTTGCTTTTTGATGTGTTGGCATAAATCACCAAAAAGGGGGAGATTGAAAGGGAAATGTGCCCTTGGGCCATTTCTAAAGTGTTTTGGTGATTAAGTGTCCAACACATATCCTCTAAGTCTTAATTTGTGCCAAAGATCGAAGAAGTGCAAATCATATAACAAGGTACGTTTCTAGACTTAGTACATTGATTTGGGTACTAATGTATTGTGTCTAAGTGCTAGAAACAGGAGAAATTGGTTTGGAAAAGAGTTGGCTGTGTTCAGCCAACTGCAGCTCGGTCTGGGTGCACCGGACTGTCCGGTGGTGCACCAGACTGTCTGGTGGTGCACCGGACAATGTCCGGTGCGCCAGACTAGCCTCCGGTGAACAGGCCACTCTCGGGACTCGACGGCAGCGTATGGCTATAATTCACCGAAATGTCCGGTGAGTCGTCCGCGGCGAAGTCGTCGCTCTCGGGAAACGTTCAACGGCGTACGACTAAAATTCACCGGACTGTCCAGTGAGCCAACGGTCAACTGTGCCAACGGTCGGCCGCGCAATCTTCGCGTGACGCGTGGGCGCGCCAACGGTCGGCAGGGGGCACCGGACTGTCTGGTGCGCCAACTGCCGTGAATCTACAATGGTCGGATGTGCCATAAAAGGAAGGAGATCGCGCACTGGACAGCTACAGTGACTGTCCAGTGGCGCACCGGACTGTCCGGTGCGCCACCCGACAGAAGGAAAGATTAGCCTTCCAAGAATGCCTCCAACAGCTCCTAGCTGCCTTGGGGCTATAAAAGGGACCCCTAGGCGCATGGAGGAGTCACCCTAGCATACTTTGAGCATTCTAAGTCTTCCACACTCCATCTTCGCGCACTTGATTGACTTTGTTAGTGATTTGAGCTCCGTTCTAGTGGTGAACTCGCTGTGCTTCATTTGGGCTCAAGTCTTGGCTTGTGTGTGTGCGTATTGCTGTGGATTTGTGTGTGTTGATTCCCACCCTTACTCTTGTGCTTTCACTTTGATATTTGTTGTAAGGGCGAGAGACTCCAACTTGTGGAGATTCCTCGCAAACGGGAAAAGAGATAACCAAAGAATAACACCGTGGTATTCAAGTTGATCATCGGATCACTTGAAAGGGGTTGAGTGCAACCCTCGTCCATTGGGACGCCACAACATGGAGGTAGGCAAGTGTTATACTTGCCGAACCACGGGATAAACTCGCATGTCTTTTGTGATTGTTTTTCTGTGATACTTGTGTTCGCAAGAGCTCACTACTTAGCCGTACTAACACTTAACAAAGTTTTGTGGCTATTTAGTGTTGATTTTCACAGGATCACCTATTCAACACCCCCCCTCTAGGTGCTCTCAAGTCTTAAATGAAACAATAGGCTCATTTGATGCAGTAGGAGTTTTCTTTTTAGGCAATTTAACATGAGTGGATTGCCTAGAACTAGATGCCTAGAATGAATTCTCCTAATTTTGTGTTCGGGATAACCAGCAGGATATAAAATATAGCCCTCGTTATCCTGAACTATGGGAGCTTTGCCCTTAACAAAGTTAGACAATTTCTTAGGGGCATTAAGCTTGACATTGTCCCCCTGTTGGAAGCCAATGCCATCCTTAATGCCAGGGCGTCTCCCACTATAGAGCATGCTTCTAGCAAATTTAAATTTTTCATTTTCTAAGTCATGCTCATTAATTTTAGCACTAAGTTGAGATATGTGATCATTTTGTTGTTTAATTAAAGCTAGGTGATCATGGATAGCATCAACATTAACATCTCTACATCTAGTACAAATAGAAACATGATCAACACTAGAAGTAGAGGGTTTGCAGACATTTAATTTATCAATCTTAGCATGTAACATGGCATTTTTATTTCTAAGATTGGAAATAACATCATTGCAAACATTTAAATCTTTAGCCTTAGCAATTAATTTTTCATTCTCAATCTTAAGGCTAGCAATTGATTCATTTAACTTGTCAATTTTAGCAATTAAACTAGCATTATCCTTTTTGAGGTTGACAAGAGAATCATCACAAACATTTAACTTCTCAACCTTAGCAATTAATTTAACATTCTCATTTCTAAGGTTGGAGATTGTGTCATGGCAAGTGCTAAGCTCACTAGTTAATTTTTCACATTTTTCTACTTCCTGAGCATAAGCATTTTTAACCTTAACATGCTTTTTGTTTTCCTTAATAAGGAAGTCCTCTTGGCTATCTAAGAGTTCATACTTCTCATGAGTAGCACCTATCAATTCATTTAATTTTTGCTTTTGTTGCATGTTTAGGTTGGCAAAAAGGGCAAGCAAATTATCTTCATCATCACGAGAGTTATCCTCATCACTAGATGTTGCATATTTAGTGGAGGCTCTAGATTTTACCTTCTTTTTGTCGTCCCTTGCCATGAGGCACTTGTGGCCGACGTTAGGGAAGAGGAGGCCTTTGTTTACGGTGATGTTGGCGGCGTCCTCGTCGTCGGAGGAGTCGGTGGAGCTCTCATCGGAGTCTCATTCCCGACACACGTGGGCATCGCCACCCTTCTTCTTGTAGTACTTCTTCTTTTCCTTCCTCCTTCCCTTCTTGTCGTCGCCCCTGTCACTATCACTAGATAATGGACATTTAGCAATGAAATGATCAGGCTTACCACACTTGTAGCAAACTTTCTTGGAACGGGGTTTGTAGTCTTTCCCCTTCCGTTGCTTGAGGATTTGACGGAAGCTCTTGATGATGAGCACCATCTCCTCGTTGTCGAGCTTGGAGGCGTCGATGGGGAGCCTACTTGATGTAGACTCTTCTTTCTTCTCCTCCGTTGCTTTGAAGGCAACGGGTTGTACCTCGGGTGTTGAGGTGGTGCCTCGCTCGATGATTTGTTTGGAGCCTTTGATCATCAATTCAAAGCTCACAAACTTTCCTATGACCTCCTCGGGAGACATTAGCTTGTATCTAGGATCACCATGAATTAATTGAACTTGTGTAGGGTTAAGAAAAACGAGTGATCTAAGAATAACCTTGACCATCTCATGGTCATCCCATTTTGTGCTCCCGAGGTTGCGCACTTGGTTCACCAAGGTTTTGAGCCAGTTGTATATGGCTTGTGGCTCCTCCCCTTGGTTGAGCATGAATCGATCGAGCTCCCCCTCGATCGTCTCCCGCTTGGTGATCTTTGTCACCTCATCTCCTTCGTGCGCGGTCTTGAGCATGTCCCAAATTTCTTTGGCACTCTTCAACCCTTGCACCTTATTATACTCCTCTCGACTTAGAGAGGCGAGGAGTATAGTAGTGGCTTGGGAGTTGAAGTGCCGGATTTGGGCAACCTCATCTGTATCATAATCTTCATCCCCTATGGATGGTACCTGTGCTCCAAACTCAACAACATCCCAAATGCTAGTGTGGAGTGAGGTTAGATGGTGCCTCATTTTATCACTCCACATACAATAATCTTCACCATAAAAAACGGGTGGTTTGCCTAATGGTACGGAAAGTAATGGAGTACGTTTAGAAATACGAGGGTAGCGTAAGGGGATCTTACTAAACTTCTTGCACTCATGGCGCTTAGAAGTGACGGACGGCGCGTCGGAGCCGGAGGTAGATGGTGACAAAGAGTCAGTTTTGTAGTAGACCACCTTCTTCATCTTCTTTTTCTTGTCGCCGCTCCGATGCGACTTGGTGTGTGAAGGGGATCCCTTCACCTTGTTGCCGGACTCTCCTGATGGAGTCTTCCCGTGGCTTGTGGCGGGCTTCTCGCCGGTCATGACCTCCTTCTTGGCGTGATCTCCCGACATCACTTCGAGCGGTTAAGCTCTAATGAAGTACCAAGCTCCGATACCAATTGAAAGTCACCTAGAGGGGGTGAATAGGCGGAATCTGAAAATTATAAAATTAAGTACACACTACAAGCCGAGTTAGCGTTAGAAATATAAGCGAGTCCAAAAGAGAGGGTGAAAACAAATCACAAGCAAATGAAGAGAGTGACACGGTGATTTGTTTTACCGAGGTTCGGTTCTTACAAACCTACTCCCCGTTGAGGTGATCACAAAGACCGGGTCTTTTTCAACCCTTTCCCTCTCTCAAACGGTCACCTAAACCGAGTGAGCTTTTCTCCTCAATCAATTGGGACACTTAGTCCCCACAAGGACCACCACAACTTGGTGTCTCTTGTTTTGATTACAAAGGTGTTGAGAACAAGAATGGGGGAAGAAGAAAAAGCGATCCAAGCAACAAGAACTCAAATGAACACAAATATCTCTCTCTCACTAGCCACTAAGTGTTTGGAGTGAATTTGGACTTGGAGAGGATTTGATCTCTTGATTTGTGTCTTGGAGTGAAGTCTAGAGCTCTTGTATTGAATGCAATGGCTGAAAACTTGGATGCTTTGAAGTATGGTGGTTGGAGGGTATTTATAGCCCCACCCACCAAAATGGTCGTTGGGGAGGTTGTCTGTCGATGGACGCACCGGACAGTCCGGTGCGCCAGCCACGTCACCCAACCGTTAGGGTTCGACCGTTGGAGCTCTGTCTGCCTAGGGCACCGGACAGTCCGGTGGTGCACCAGACAGTCACTGTGCACTGTCCAGTGCGCCTTCTGGCGCCTGCTCTGACTCTGCGCGCGCAGACGCGCACTGTAGCGTTCAATGTTCACTTTTGCAGACGACCGTTGGCGCTGTAGCCGTTACTCCGCATGGCACACCGGACAGTCCGGTGGTACATCGGACAGTCCGATGAATTATAGCGGAGTGGCATTTCCAGAAACCCGAAGTTGAGCAGTTCAGACTTGATCTCCCTGGTGCACCAGACCGGACACTGTCCGGTGCGCCAGACCAGGGCTGCCTTCGGTTTTCTTTTGCTCCTTTCTTTTGAACCCTATCTTGGACTTTTTATTGGTTTGTGTTGAACCTATGGCATCTGTAGAACATGTAATCTAGAGCAAACTAGTTAGTCCAATTGTTTGTGTTGGGCAATTCAACCACCAAAATCATTTAGGAAAAGGTTTAACCCTATTTCCCTTTCAAAAACAATAATAATTTACATATATAATAAACTTACAAGAAGTGTAGACTTCCACTCCTCCATTTCCAAACAACAAGCTTAAAGTGTTATGAGCAAATCAATACATGATAAAACAATTATAATTTACATATATAACAACTATGTGGCTCACATAATCATGTAGGCTTTGATTTGGAGAGTTTGCTTTTGCTTGTTTTTGAAGATTGGCTGGGATGATACTTAGTTTTGGAAGATTGGATGGGAGGGGGCGGATTCACCTGAGCGGGTTCCTCCCTATATTCCCTCTAACTCGTGGCCCCCCTAGGACCCGATGATCTGATCCCCGACAATAATTCTCTATTTGATTGTATGAAACACTAGTATGTTGTCGTCGTGGTCTCTCCATCCTAAGTGCATGTGTGCATCGACAATACTGCTATCCTTATGAACTATGATAACCAAATAATGATTACTAAGGTGAGCAATGCTAAGTATAATGTAAAGTCAACAAGATGAACACCATTCTCCACCCTTCGATGAAGCTTGTACTTTCTCTCAGTGGTGGAAGATGAACAACCATGGATTGAATGGCCCACATGTAAGGTAAATCAACATCAAGGTGGACCCACTTTAGCATACACCTAACAAAGAAGGTCCCAAGTGGTCCTACAAGGCAGGGGAGGGCCCATAGACCATAGAGGAGGTTGGTTGACCCACATAGGTCAACTGATGGCCCACCTTGCCAAACTTGAGCTCCACTGCCTGAAGCATCGATACATAGATGAAATGACACTAGGAGAACATCCACACCCTTCAATTAGTGGTGGTTTGTCCGTATGGCTCACAAGTATGATCACATGGATCCATCGGCTCACTTGGAGTCGTGTTTAAATAGAGGGGTACACCCCCCTTCTTCATTCATGAAAACAATGAAGAAGCAAAGTAAGGTCTTAGTTTAGTCCCATTTCATCTTTAGTAGTTTAGTCCCACATGGTGGGAGTTAGAAGTAGGGTGAGCTTTTTCAAATTCCCAAAGCTAGTCTTTTGGTCTAGTATAGCTCTTGTACCTTTTCCTTTTTTATAAGACTTTTACTTTATTTAATATATTACTCTTTCTTTACTTTAGTTAGTACTTACTTTACCCAATACTTACTTTATTTAGTACTTACTATGTGCAGCATTATACAGGTTATAATATTTTTTGGTTAGTATTAGCATATAGTTGGTACATACTAGATTAATGATATAGTACCCACACTTGTATGCTCTACTTGATCTGTGTGCGCACAACTAGAGGTAGCAAGAGAAGGTTTAAGTGTAGTATTTATATGCTATATTGCCTTGGATACCTTGTTGCATGGAGAGAATATGGTGCTAGCAAGTGGTGATAGCCTTGTCTAATCTTTGTATCTCACCATGTGTTCGAGGCAAGTTCATAAAAGGTAAGATAAGCATCAACTATGTAGCTGCTTGTGGTAGGTTCAACTATTTCTACTGTCGTGCCACCTAGTATACCGTGGACCCAATATGTCTATCATAAATGTATGATTGAAATAGAACAATAGAAGTAAATTAAACTTAGAACCATATGAACTTTATACTCTCTTTGTTTTCCTCCAACCTAGTTATACCTCACTAGTCATAATGTTTTGACCTCAGTTCATCATACTTCATATCCAACATTCGATTATCATTCCTCACTACTTGGTACTAATTTGTGGTGAACATTAAAACCTCCCGTTTTTTATCATTTTTATCTACTAATTTGCATTAGCCTAAAATAAATAACAATAGTCCAAGATGAAGTGCTACAATGGTATATTTTGTACGTTTGTATAATTTACTACTTGATCATAAGAAATACCAATATATTGTCACCAAGGTCTCTCCATCATGTGCACCGGCGATCAGTAGAGTAGGGAACTCTCGTCCTTGCAATCCTGTACTGGATGATATTATTATGATTTATGTTCTAGTTTTAATCTGCAAACTATATATTTATATTTTTTTTTTCAATACCGTCTAAGGGTTCACTTAACTACTCGAAATTTCAATTGCGCTGCCCCTCTCAGTCCCACCGATCAACAAACCAATGTGTTGTTTGGTTCACGAAATGTAACGTAAATGACAACGGTAATCTATATTATACTTAAAGCACCAGTTTCAACGGTCGTCATGCGTCATCTTTTTACAAATAACCCCTCATAACTATTTCAAATTAATCCGTTGCACGTCTATATAGATGGCCAAACGGCGTCCGGCACGGGCTAGACGCACGCGGGCCAGAACTATGGCCCAGGCACGTCATGCCTGCTAACTGTGTCGAGCCAGTCCGTTAGCCCGTCGACACATTTAATTAAATCAACATAAAATGTTAAAAAACGATGCAGGAGGTGGAGTTCGAACCCATGTCCTGATGGAAGAAGGATAGAAGACACTAGGTGAAGTTGTCTAACCAGTAGAACATCATGCTAAGATGCTTTTAATATTGAATATAAATTGTATATAGGTATATATTTTTTTTGTAAAATAAAAAAATAATCGTGTCGGGTCGGGTCAGCACTACGGGCTGAGGCTACAACCCAAGCACGGCACGACGTTCTTGGCTCTTGCAAACATTAGGTCGTTTCTGAGACCACATTGGCGCAATGGACTACATGGTGTTTGAGGTTGCTGAATTGGATGGAGCAACAATAATTTGTCACACTAACAACAAAATAAAATGTTTTTTATTGGTTTTAAACGTTAGTAATTTCTACGAAGTAGCATAATTTATATGGAGCGCATCCGGTTTTTATTGATGCCTAACTTTAGCAATCACTCCATATTTTAATCTATCTTTTTTATAAGTTTGACTTCATGAGACTTATTTTAGATACTTGAGCTCACAAATTTTGTCTTATTTGGTCTCTGTATGATGGAATTATGTCATTTTATAATCTCTGTTCATTCATCAGTCATTGTGAACTCTTTCTAATCGCTCACTTCATTGGTCGTGTTGTACCAAGACATATTGCATGGAGTAAACAATAACATCAATAGCCAAATCAAAAAAATATTATAAAGAGAGTGGAGAAGATTAATAAAAAATCTTGAATTTTTTTTATGGATAGTTTACGTGGGTATTATTGTAAGCCGTCACAACGCACGGACAACCGACTAGTAATAATTTATACTCGAGTACCAGTGGTAACAAATTTGAATAGACTGATATTAGTTTTAGTGTGATATCTGACCTAGCGTTATCAATTATTCATTACGTTACAAATATGTGAACCAAACTGCACCCAACTATATCTTTCATTGCGCTTTTCCAGCATGTATACCGGCCGTTGAACGCGTGTGCAACTGGCGGGCACGATATTTGCGTCACTTGTGCTGTACTATCAGAACCTTCATCATGTTCGATGCGTCTCGTCGCTTCTTCAACCTGCCCTCAACTAGGTATTAGATGTATGTAGCGTTTGAAGATGACCGGTGCCATTCTCGCTTATCTGATGATACCCGAATAATATATAGGCCAGCAACTAGTGATGCCTATATGCACATCAGGCTTTACATGAACCCTGAAAAGCATTTGTGTGATTGTGTGAGGGCCACGTACTTCACATTCTCTTCCCCCCCCCCCCCCCCCCCCACCCACCCAAAAAAAAGTTATTCCGTTTCATCTTCAGATCAGGTTTTACAAAATACGCTACCCTTCTCTCGATCGCTTATCATGTGTATTAGCATAATCCTGAACTGTTCGATCGGATAACCAAGAACTATATATAAATAAAAAATATATATGCAATCAAACGAATCGTTCAACCGAGAGTGGGTTCTCCAGTCCAGGCGCACGCATCTTGTCAAGGGTATTCGAAAAGGAAATAAAGCTAGTATTAGTGGCAATGTTCGTGTGTGTTGGCGTAGTTCGTGACGTTATGGTCAAACCAGATGTGTACGTTGATGGTCAAGCCAGACGTTATGCCGGCCAATCATCGCAAAAGGATGGAAATGCACGTGAACCTGCTCTTCGAAGACGTGTCGTATGAAAGAGGGAGACCTGCAGCTGCTTCTACTAGTTGCAATATGATACGTAAGATATTGCCACTTCACCAATGAATAAGTATCGCACAGGTCTCTTCTGCGATAGGATCTGTTACCAAAAAAATGATGACAGGCCGGCCTTTTAGTAATAAATAGTAATGTATCCAGCAAGCCAGGTGATCTTTCCAAACCAAAACATGCATGGAAAATAATATAAGGAGCAATAGCAGCTGCGCGTCCTGTGTCGTCCACGCTTCGTACCGCCATACGTGTACGCATGGAGGATTTTGGTTGCGAAAATGAATAATGGTATTTGTTGACGAATCGGAAGAGTCATGCTCGTTCAGTGCACGCTTGCACAGCACATATCCGACAGTAACGTATGCAGACACTAGTAGAAAAGAGCTCAAAGCCTGCGGCACGTTCAACTTTTCACTGGCGGTTTCCGTTATCAAACGTCAGTGAAAGAAACAGGTGGGCCCGGCTTTAAAAACCGCCAGTGGAAACCTATTTCCACTGGCGGTTATCTTAACACACCCGCCAGTGGAAATAGGATGTTTCCACTGGCGGTTGTGTAACACCAACCGCCAGTGAAAATTTATTTCCACTGGCGGTTATCTTAACTTAACCGCCAGTGGAAACATCCTATTTCCACTGGCGGTTGTGTTAAGATAACCGCCAGTGGAAATCAATTTTCACTGGCGGTTTTTAAAGCCAACCGCCAGTGAACTGTCTGTTATAAATACCCCTCTTCTTCCCCCGACAGTGAACTGTATGCTCGCAGCCAACTTCCATTGGAGGCGATTTTGGAGGTCCAGAATTCACAAAATACATGGGGAGAGGTTTTGATCTTCATTTTTTGGAAGAAGATTGCTAAGAAAGGTTGGTTTATGTTGCTAATGTCAATTTTTATTCATTTTTGCTCAATTTTAGCCACATTTTGGATCTAGGGTTTCACCATTTGAGAGAGAGTGTATCCTCTCTCAATTTTAGCCACATTTTAGCCACATTTTTGCTCTATTCCCTCAAATAAAGTTGTTTAATATGGTTAGATTTTGTCTATCCTCTCTCCTTTTTCATGTTTAGTTCTCAAATCAGTTTATCCATGACATATTAAGTTGTTTAATGAATGGTTCATGTGTTGTGTGGAGAGAGAAGAAGATAGGTTTGGTAATTAAGATTGTTTTTATTAGTTGCTATGAAAGGTTGGTTTAATTATGTTTTAATTGCCAATTATTGTTCATCTTTGCTCAATTTTGGAACTAGGCCTTCACCATGTGTTAGAGAGAAGAGTATGGCTAGGAAAGTTTGGTTTTATGTTCCTCTTGCCAATTTTTGTTCATTTTCCTTAAATTTAGCCACATTTTGGATATAGGGTTTCACCCCTTCATCCTTCTCGACAAGAACTATAGCTCGCAGCCCAACTTCCATTAGAGGGCCAGATTTCACAAAATACAAGGGGGGGGGTTTATCTTTATTTTTTGGAAGAAGGTTGCTAAGAAAGGTTGGTTCTTGTGTGTTTATGTTACTTTTTTACAGGTGGTGATGGAGAGGACATCCTGGATGTATAACTTATCAAGGCTAGATCCATCATACATATCCGAGGTCCATAGGTTTATTGATGTCGCTACGAACCATGCTTGGAGAACAAAGACAAAACACATATATTGTCCATGCATGGACTGCAAAAATGCTGCTGTATTTAATGACACAGAACAAATCATATCTCATCTGGTATGCCGAGGATTTATGAAGGATTACACAATTTGGACAAAGCATGGAGAGGGTAGCTCTTCGCCTTATACGACTGGAAACCCTGAGAACATCGACGACAGATTTCAGTTCGTTCACGAGACACACCAACCTCTTCCACAGAGCGAACATGTAGTGCAAAATGTTACTGATCATGGTTACGCTGGAGGAAATGAACATGATAGACCTCATGTTCTGCCAAGTGTTATGGATGAGGAAGATGCAGAGTTGCTAGAGGCAATGTTGCGTCGTCATACAGATCAATCGATGTTCTTAATGAAAGGTATGGAGTCCCTGAAGAAGGCAGCAGAAGAGCCTTTGTACGACGAGTCTAAGGGTTGTACCAAAGAGTTCACGACGCTCCGGTCTGTGCTAAAGCTGTTGATGTTAAAAGCTAAATATGGTGTGTCTGATGCTGGCTTTGATGCGTTCTTGAGTATTATCGCAGACATGCTTCCAAAGGAGAACAATGTGCCTGCTAACACGTACTATGCAAAGAAACTAATCAGTCCGCTCACTATGGGTGTGGAGAAGATCCACGCGTGTAGAAATCACTGTATCCTTTATCGAGGTGATGATTATAAAGACTTGGAGAGCTGCCCAAAGTGCGGTGCAAGTAGGTACAAGACGAATAAAGACTATCGAGAGGACGAAGAGTGTGTTGCATCCGTGTCTAAAGGGAAGAAGCGAAAGAAAGCCCAAAAAAAGACTTCAAAATCCACGAGCAAAGAAAAAGAAGAAGTAGACTATTATGCGCTCAAAAAGATTCCTGCTTTGGTGATGTGGTACCTCCCCGTCATCGATCGATTGAGGTGTTTGTTCGCTAATCCTGAGGATGCCAGACTTATGAGCTGGCATGCTTCTGATGAGCACAAAAACGATGGGAAGCTTCGACATCCAGCCGATGGGAAGCAGTGGCAAGATTTCAATGACAACCACCGAGACTTTGCCGATGAACCGAGAAATGTTAGGTTCGCACTGAGTACTGATGGAATGAACCCATTTGCTGAGAGGAGCAGCAAGCATAGCACATGGCCGGTGATCCTCACCATATACAACCTTCCTCAATGGTTGATGCAGAAACGGAAGTACATTTTGCTAACCATCCTTATTTCTGGACCTACACAACCTGGAGTTGACATGGATGTATTTTTGGAGCCCTTAATGGAGGATATGAAAATATTGTGGGAAACGGGTGTTCAAATGTTGGATGAGTATCGTAAAGGTTCATTCACGCTGAGAGCAATTCTTTTTGTTACGATCAACGATTACCCTGCTCTCTTCACATTATCAGGCCAGTTTAAGGGAAAGGTTGGTTGCACAGTATGCATTGATGGAACTGCTTACGTATCCCTTGCTGCATCTAGGAAGATAGTTTACATGAGGCACAGACGCTTTTTATTGGAAGGACACAGGTACCGCATGCGAAAGATGGATAAGTACTTCGACAATAATGGTGAACTACATTCTACTGCTCCATCGGGTAACAATAGAGGTCATAGAGTTTTTGAAATAGTCAGGAATATCAAGTTTGTTTTCGGGAAGAAGACAAAAGACGGAAAAACAAGGAAGGATGCTAAACCATCTTCGGGGGCTATATTCAAGAAGAAGTCTATTTTCTTCGAGTACTTGCCTTACTGGAAAGAGTTAGATGTGCGGCATGCGATCGATGGTATGCACGTTCAGAAGAACGTGTTTGAAAGCATAATGGGCACCTTGCTAGACATAAAGGGCAAAACAAAAGAAGGGCTCAATTCACGCATGGACTTGGTAGATTTAGGCATAAAAAAGGAACTACATCCCGTTCTTCAAGAAAATGGGAAGTACCATCTCCCAGCAGCAAGCTACAATCTCAATGTAGATGAGAAACATGCGATGTGTGTTTGGCTCAAGAATTTGAAAGTCCCATCCGGATTCTGCTCTAGCATACGGAGTATCGTGTCAATGAAAGACCTGACAATCACCAACTACAACTCACATGATTGCCATGTCATGCTGACTACATTCCTACCTATTGCCATCAGGGCTATAAATCCTTTGTTTTTAAAGATGGCAATCACACGGTTGTGCTACTTTTTCAACAGGATTTCACAAAAGGTAATTGGCCGTGATGAGTTGGCATCTCTTCAGGAATTCGCAGTGGAGACAATATCACAGTTTGAGATGTGTTTCCCTCCATCGTTCTTTGATATTATGGTGCACCTTGTGGTGCACTTGGTGCCACAAATAGAAGCATTGGGTCCTATGTACTTGCATGAAATGTGGACGTATGAGCGTTTCATGTCAATACTGAATGGCTATGTATCAACCCGTGCTCGTCCCGAGGCATCCATGATAGAGGGGTACTGTACCGAAGAGGCCATTGAGTCCGGAGGTCCATTCTGCAATAGTATCCTAAAAGACCAGGTTGCAATAGGTCTGCCTCCGTCACGACACGAGGGTAGACTGTATGGAAGCGGGAGGATGGGACGGAAATCTTTCATCCCACCGGATTACGATATAGTACTTGAGGCACATCAGAGCATCCTACATCAGCTAACGATAATGGAGCCATTTATCCAACAACACATCAATGAGCTTCGCGAGCAAAATCCTGGGCATACGGATGATTGGGTAATGAAGCAACATAAGCAGCGGTTCAACACATGGCTAATGGTGAAGGACATTCCACGTGGAGAAACAATAGAAGAACAAACCATCAAGGGCTTGGCATCTGGACCATCACGCCAGGTCACAACATGGCAAACCTATGACATTAGTGGATTCACATTTTGTACCAAGTCCAAGGACAAAAAGAGCATGTCACAAAACAGTGGTGTTCGATGCGAAGCCATAGATGATGAAACTGGTGAGATTATTACATATTTTGGCTTTATTGAGGACATATGGGAACTAGACTATGGTACATTTCAAATCTCGGTTTTCCGATGTCAATGGGTTGAAGACAAACATGTCACGGTAGACAACTATGGGGTCAGAGTTCTTGATCTAAGTAAGGTAGGTTACAAAGATGACCCATGGATCCTTGCTAATCGTGCTGCACAGGTCTTCTATGTTGAACGGATCATTTCTAACAACGAGAAGAAAAGCACCGACAAACCGAAGCATGTAGTTTTTCCTGGAAAACAACAAGCTATAGGAGTTGATGGTGTATCTGATTTAGAGGATTTTAACCAGTTCAACGACATGTCTCTTTTCATAGACCATCCAACCAAGATAAGGAACGTTGAGCGAAGCATCCCACGCAATTCGTTACCCTGGGTACGCCACGATGGACAAGGCAGAACAATAGCTTCCTAGATTATATACTTGTCATGTAATTGATTATTGTTAGGACTTGTCATGTAATTGATTATTGTTAGCGACAAACCGAAGCATGTAATTGTGCTACTTTTTCAACAGGATTTCACAAAAGGTAAATGGAGAGAGAGGAGAGGGAGAGAGAGAGAGGAGAGAGAGGAGAGGGAGAGAGAGAGGATGGAGAGGGAGAGAGAGAGGATGGAGAGGGAGAGGGGATAGAGAGAGGAGAGGAGAGAGAGAGGATGGAGAGAGAGGAGAGAGAGAGGGGATGGAGAGAGAGGAGAGAGAGAGGATGGAGAGAGGGGGAGAGAGAGAGAGGAGAGGGAGAGGGAGAGAGAGGATGGAGAGAGAGAGGGGATGGAGAGAGAGAGAGAGAGGAGAGAGGTAAATGGAGAGAGAGAGAGGAGAGGGAGAGAGAGAGAGGAGAGAGAGGGGATGGAGAGAGAGGAGAGAGAGAGAGGAGAGAGAGGGGATGGAGAGAGAGGGAGAGAGAGGATACTAAACAATATATAAAAATATACTAAATGTAATATATAAAATGTATACATAATGTAGTATATAAAAACTATACTAATTAAATATATAAAAAATAAAAAGTAGAGTAAAACAATATATAAAAACTATGTTAAATAATAATTAAAAACTATTTCTACTGGCGGTGGACAACGAGAACCGCCAGTAGAAATGACATTTCTACTGGCGGTTCTCGTTGTCCACCGCCAGTAGAAATCATTTCTACTGGCGGTTGTCATTGTGAACCGCCAGTAGAAATGGCGCCTATATATAGGCGGGCGCGCTCGGGGCCGAAATTTTTACAAGTCCTGGCGCCAGTTTTCCACCCGACGCCGTCAGGCTGCCAAAATCGCCCGCGCGTCCGTTCGACTTCGCCGTCGGCCATTCTGCCGCCGCCGTCCCCGCGCCCGTCGATCGTGGTTTGCTCCCCTCCCTCTCTCTCTCCGCCCTTTCCCCCCTCTGTCCCGGCCGTTTATTGTCCCTGCTCGGGCCCGCGCCGCCGCGCCATGCACGCCGCCGCCGCCGCGTTTAGTAAACCCTAGGGCACGCGCCGCCGCCGAGAGGGAGGAAGAGAGAGGAAGGAGAGGGAGAGGGAAGAGAGAGGAGGGAGAGGGAGAGGGAAGAGAGAGGAGGGCGCACGCGCCGCCGCCGCCGAGAGGGAGAGAGAGAGGAGGGAGAGGCGCGGTGAGTTCCTTTCCTCTCTGCTCTCTTCTTCCCTTCTGCTTTCCCTCTGATCCCCTCTGCTCTCTTCTTCCCTTCTGCTCAAATAGTGAATTGTTTTTTAGATTACTGAATTCTATGCAAATACTGAATTCTATACATAAGGTTAATTTGATTCAATGACCAGAGTTCCGCGAGGATATATAGCTCGGAGACGACGAACAAAAATGCGTTCATTTGCCTCAAACTTTAGAGGGGCTCATTTAAGACTTAATCGAGTGATTACTCAACAAGTAAGAAGAGCTTTTGTTTCTTCTCATCGAGATAGAGGCAGGCAAAAGAGGGATTTTCGTCGTTTGTGGATCACTCGGATAAACGCAGCAACACGGGTATATAACGTATTCAATAGTTATAGTAAATTAATACACAATCTGTCCAAGAAGGAATCGACGAGCATGTTGCAATAAATAAAAAAACTATTTATTTTTTCCCATTTTTCTTTCTTATAACAAACACAAGAATCCAAATTGGATTACTTTACTTTATATATGAGTCTGAGTCTTTCGAATAAAACATCAACAATCGGAGGGAAAGCAGAAGGGAAAGCAGAAGGGAAGAAGAGAGCAGAGAGGAATGTATTACTGAATTGTTTTTTAGACTTGATTAATGTAAATAATTCTATGCAAATAGTGTATGTAGATCATAATGTATTAATATGCAGATCGTAATTGCTATTAGTTCCTTTATATTTTGTTATTATAGACAGTTTGCATGAACACTTCATATGTGTTCAAATGTATGTTAGTGTATTAATACTATTGGGAAGTGTATCTCTTTGATGTATTTTTTTTTCTAGTGATATCGATGGTGCCGAGTAGCACCAAATTTGGACTTGTGTCCATATCTATAGATGCTAGTAGTTGAGCACTAGCGCCTACAATCTTGACTACCTCATCCCTATTCTCTGTAGGACCCCAAGAAGAGATTAAACCCTGTAGTCTACCACCTCCCGTTATTTGTGGGCTTCACCGATGGCTGGAAACATTTGGTGATAGCAAACGAACTTCGGGCTGAAGACGTCTGCGAGCTTGTTAAGAGGCCAGACGATGTTGAGCCGGTGTACTATGTCTGGATGTGTGGTCACAAAATTAAAAGCTGCCCCGGCTGCATGTGTGTGCTTCTCTTCTCTTAGGTGGGGTGCTAAGTGATCTTAGTAGCCGACATAAGAGAAGAGAAGCGCACAGATGAAGCCGGGGCGGCTTTAAATTTTGTGACCACACATCCGGACAGAGTACACCGGCTCACCATCGTCTGGCCCCTTAACAAGCTCGCAGACGTCCACAGCCCGAAGGTCGTTTGATGTCACCAAATGTTTCCCGCCCTCGGTGAAGCCCACAAATAACGGGAGGTGGTAGACCACAGGGCTTAATCTCTTCTTGGGGTCCTACAGGGCTTAATCTCTTCTTGGGGTCCTACAGCATGGCTGTGATGTTATAATGCTGAAGGACCCCAAGAAGAGATTAAGCCCTGTAGTCTACCACCTCCCGTTATTTGTGGGCTTCACCGATGGCTGGAAACATTTGGTGATAGCAAACGAACTTCGGGCTGAAGACGTCTGCGAGCTTGTTAAGAGGCCAGACGATGTTGAGCCAGTGTACTATGTCCGGATGTGTGGTCACAAAATTAAAAGCTGCCCCGGCTGCATGTGTGTGCTTCTCTTCTCTTAGGTGGGGTGCTAAGTGATCTTAGTAGCCGACAAAAGAGAAGAGAAGCGCACAGATGAAGCCGGGGCGGCTTTAAATTTTGTGACCACACATCCGGACAGAGTACACCGGCTCACCATCGTCTGGCCCCTTAACAAGCTCGCAGACGTCCACAGCCCGAAGGTCGTTTGATGTCACCAAATGTTTCCCGCCCTCGGTGAAGCCCACAAATAACGGGAGGTGGTAGACCACAGGGCTTAATCTCTTCTTGGGGTCCTACAGGGCTTAATCTCTTCTTGGGGTCCTTCAGCATGGCTGTGATGTTATAATGCTGAAGGACTCCAAGAAGAGATTAGGGTTAAGGGTTTAGTGCCTGAGGATGTATTTAATTATACTATTTGTTAATATGAATTTAATTATTGCTTACGTTAATATGTGTTAATATGTATTTAATTATTGCTTATGTATTTGTATATATATAGCTCAATGAGTTCTCCGATCAAGGACCAAGATTTAGTGCCCGAGCACATGGACAAGAGTGTTGCTCAAGAACAATCCAGCAGTACCGGATATGAAACGCCTAGCGACCCTTTTCCTACCACTAGCATAGATAGGGCCGCTCTCCGTGAGTTGCAACGTGACCCTACTTATGATCCACAAGAAGCTGAGGTAAAAGTACGCATCTTTAGCTTCGTATGTGTACCCTACTGATTTCACATGCATGATCTCTTGTGCATTTTATTACATGAATAGGAGGTCGTGTCTGAATTTCGTGCGATACTCGAAGAAGCCGTGGCACGAAACGAAGACGTACTGGAGCCGACCCAAGACGCACCGGAACAGACCAAGACAACAACCGAGACGTCAAGGAAAAGGAAGCAAAGCGATCGAAAAAGAGGTGACAGGGGGCTGAACAAGTTTCCCGACCAAACATACAAAATCTCAGACGTGAGCCCGAAAGGTCAGCCCCTAGCTCCGGAAGAGGCACTACCTAAGTTCCGGAATGCACTTGGGTTTTTAGTTAGAGATAATCTTGACATAACAATACGACAGTGGAGAGATGTGCCAGATGATGTCAAGAATCAAATATGGAATAAGCTATTAATGAGGTTCGTTCTGCCTCGGGGTTCAGAAGAACTCGTGAAGGAATACACGATGAAGCAGCTTGCAATCAATTTCCGAAACTGGAGGTCTGAGATGAACACAAAGTTTGCAAAGAAAGGTCTGGACCCGACCAAAAAATATAAAATCTCAGCAGGTCAGTGGGCAGTATTTCTAGAGCAGAGGAGCAGCCCTGATTTCATATCTCTAAGTGAGGCAAATTCAGAACTATCAAAGAAGAACAAGTACCGCCACCACCTAGGCACAGGTGGTTACAAGCGTCAGGTTCCTAAATGGAGACAAGAAGACGCCGAGAAGAAGGCCGCAGGGTTGCCGACGCTGTCCGAGCAACTTGGTGAAAGGGCGGCAAATTGGCTCCGTGCTAGAAAACCAAGGGAAACCGAGACCGGTGTATCTTTTGATGATCCCATTGTCGAAGAAGCGGCAAAAAACATATATACAATGGCAGCTAAGCAGAGCGAAGGAACTTTTAAGCCACAAAGGGAAAGAGACATCCTAACAGCTGGTCTCGGTAACCCTGAGCATCCTGGCCGTGTACGAGGAATCTCGTCTAAGGAAGGATGGAAGGAAGGATTCGGACAACAGTGGGAAAGTCTGTACAGGAAACGTGATCGATACAAGGAAGAGATGGCGGATTATTTTAAGGAGGAGGCCAAGAAAGAGTTCAAAGCCATGATGTCTCAAATGCTATCGAATCCTCCTCCAGAATTGATGCAACAGTTGGCGAGTGCGATGTCTGTTCAACAGATGACCACTCCACAAATACAAATAATTCCAGCAGCTCAACCGCCGGCTTCCACAGATTGTACGACATTACCAAGCTCTGTTGCTTCAACGGGAAATAAGGACCGTTATCCAGTTGATGACATCACAAGGCCTGTGGCGTGCACACTGGTTATAAGATATGGTATTAACAATAAACGTACAAAGAAAGTAGCCACAGGCCTTGCGATCCCAGGACGTAAGTTCCATGGAAATGATATTCCAGATGATTATTGCAAAGTAGAAGTGTCGTCGGTCCTCCAAGGATCCGAGGACGACATGCTAGACATCCCTGGGCCCGAAGGTATCGAGAAACTTGGACAAGCTATCAACAATTTTATCCTTTGGCCTCGAAGGGATGTCGATTTGCTTGATTGGTCGAATTCGTCGCAGGCGTCGCAGGCCCAACCGTCTCCGCCTTCTCAAATTTTTGCTCCTATTGTACATCCATCATCCTCACCTCCTCAAACTTCACATGCTGCTCCTCATCCTTTTTCTGACCCACCGTCTCCGCCACAAGCATCACCATTCAGGGCTCCACCACCTTCTCCTCCCCATCCTCTTGGTGACCCACTGTCTACGCCACCATCAAGGGATCCACCTTCTCCACAACCATCAAATGATCCAAGGCCATCAAAGAAATCTAAACTTCCTATTCCAAAATTGGTGTCCCCGTATCAGAAAAAGAAGAGTAAAGCAACTACTGCTGGCACAGCTCGGTTTTTGAAAGGGATTGGACGGAGCCTCACGTCACAAACTGTTGATTTGGCCAAGCACGAGGAGTCTGCAAAAAAGGCTGAGGCAATGGCCGCAAAAATAAAGAAGCCAACTAAGGCGGATTACAAAAACGTGCCTAAAAAATATGTGCCGGGCAGACCTCTGCTACCTCTTGAGAAACTAAGAAAGGTCCCGGCTGGTGTTAAAAGGTTGCATGACTGGTACATGCGGGCATCATCGGTTGGCATCGACACCATCAGTGTGCATATACCAGACCATGCTTTTATTGGTTCGGACCAAAAGGCCGTTGTTACATTCGAGGACATGTGGTTAATGATGAACCTTCAGAGACTCGACGTGCAACTTGTAACGATGTTTGCATTGTAAGTGTCGCTCATACTTCCACATATGTGTGTTATTATTAGTGAGCTGTATAAAATTTCAATATCTGACATGCACGTGTGACTTGCAGAATGCAACATGATCAGCAGGAGATTCTTTACGGTACCAAGCCCAATGCTAGTGCCAGTAAAAGGGTTGGGTATCTCAACCCAATACTTATATCCGAGGAAAGCCACACTTTTAGAATCGGGAAAGACAACGATGAATTACGGGGAAAGACGGACGAAGAAGTTGAGAAGCGTATAAAGGATATGAAGAAGGATTTTGAAGCTCGATACGCCACCTATATAGGACATGCAATGCTTCAATTTCAAGACAGGGAAGCCATAATAGCCCCGTACAACTTTAAGTAAGTGTGATTTTGCATAAATAAAATCAATAATTTCAATACACATGCATCACAAATTTGATTCGTACAGGGACCACTGGATATGCTTCCTCATTTATCCTAAGGTTGGAAAGGTGCTGGTGCTCGACTCCTTGAACTTCGACCCTTCGACATATGCAGAATTCCTCAGCACCTTAGAGCTGTAAGCCTTTTCTATGCATGCATACTTTTATCGATTAAAATTTGAGAATAACATGGTGATTCTATTTGAGATCACAGGGCTTTTAGGTTTTATAAGTTTAAAGGTGGAAAGTACGACCTGTCGAAACAACGCGTGCCACTAGACATCCATCATCACTGGCCGGTAAGTATGTGATTTTATGAATACATATCATACACAATGTTGCAACTAAATAACCAATCTCCCGTTATGTAGTGCCACAAGCAACCACAAGGATCGGTCCTATGTGGATTCTATGCGTGCGAGTTCATGAGAGTGAACGGACGATACATCACGAACCCTGACAAGGTATTATTAGTAATAGTCAAGTATGTATTTATGTCATTAAAGATGCAAATGTGTTATTATTGAGTATAAATAGATGATGTTTATAAAATTCCTTTACAGCAATTTCAACGAGGAAACCCGGAGAACTTGACCGAAGCTGCATTGTATGGCATAGTCGAGGACCTCTGCACATTCATATTGAAAGAGGTCATTCCCGCAGAAGGAAAATATCACGATGCTTCCGGGACATTAGCTTTGCCAGAGTTCAGAATACTAACAGAAATTAGTAGATTATCTCTTAGCCGAGATAGTTATTAGAGCTTAGGTGAAAACTTATGATGTATAGAATGCATGAAGCATATATGGTTGTAAACAGAATACTTTGATGTATATAAATGTATGATAGAATTTAATTTCATGTTGCTTTCAATATCAATATAGATCTATATATATATATGTTTGTGTGTGTGTAAATAAATATATATATAATTCAGTATTGTTTGAAATTTTGAAAAAAGGCGGGAAAACTTCCACTGGCGGCTGAATAAAGAAAACCGCCAGTGAAAAGTGCATTTTCACTGGCGGTTTGCTTTATAAAACCGCCAGTGGAAATGCATTTTCACTGGCGGTTTTCTTTATTCAGCCGCCAGTGGAAATCAGCATTTCCACTGGCGGTTCCTTAAGAAAACCGCCAGTGAAAATGCACTTTTCACTGGCGGTTCCAAAATAACCGCCAGTGGAAATGCTGATTTCCACTGACCCCTAGCACTGGCGGTACTGAAAAACGCCTGTGTAAATAGGTTTAGAACCGCCACTATAGAGCTTCTGTGTACTAGTGAGAGGAGCTTTGTAAGAGAGACCAGTAGGGTACTGTATTAATAATGAAGAGCTAACTACTGTATGGCTGAACTAAATAATAGGGTGCAAAGATCCTTAAAATCCAGCGATCAACTATATATTATTAAACTTGCTCTTATATGAGCGGGGGAAAAGTTATGTCCCTTATCGTGACATTGTGCGCCAACACATAATTTGAATATGTGTTTCTTGTTAGTGCTATAGGTCTATTTATTGTCTTCTTAGATTGAAGTGTTTAGCTTAGTAATATTATCGCTAAAATAATCCTTAGTTGTTGCTTTTCTCTACAAGTGGAGCAAATATGACTCTTTTTTTCATGTTTGCCATTTTATTGGTTTTCTTTTCGTACTCTTGTATGTGATTTGGCCTAGCTTTTGGTGCATGAGTGCCTTTAGAGCATCTCCAACAACGTGACCTATAAAAATGCCCTATAATTTAAAAATAAGTATATTTTATAGAATTTAGGGCACCAACAAAACATCCCGCTCAAACAGTAAAGCCCCAAATCTAGATTATAGGGCAGCCCACTACGGTGTAGTATATTTGAGACACTTGAGAGGGTGCCCTATAGTTTTTTAACAAAATTTTATAAAATGAGGCGCTATTGGAGTGGTTTTTCCTGTGTAGAGCCTCATATTTCAATTTGAGGCACTAGTTTGAGGCATTGTTGGAGATGCTCTTAGATATTGTATGGCACAGTTGGGGTTGTTTTGATGAAGCCAACTTGGGCCCTGTTTGTTTCTGCTTTTTTCAGCTTCTGGTCACCAAAAGCTGCTGTGGACTGCCAAACGCTCAGCTTTTCAGCCTGTTTCTATAAAAATCGATTTGGTAAAAACCATCCAAAATCAACATAAACACATAAAAAATCGAGTTCTTGCAATAGTAGGAATCCATCACTTTTTATATCCCAAACCCTATGGACACCTTCATCTTCCTCCACACATAAATCCCACGATACTCAGATTCTCTCTATAGCCAGATTCTCCCTACAACATGATTCTAAAAAAAAACTGGTCAGAAAAAATTGAACCAAACGGGCCCTTGGTCACCTTGGTGGAGGTGACTTGATCTGGAGCTTCATATTGATCCGCCCGCTCAACTCTTGTATGGACACATTGCAATTTCATGCCCATACATGCTGCACTCGTAGCATTTTCTTTATGTTGTTCTCTTGCTCTTTATGGCCTTATCATCACTAGATTTGTGGTCCTCATGTTGGACTTTTGAAAGAAGCATGGTTTGGACCCTTCTTAAGCTTGTTCATCATGTTATTACATTTATGTTTAGAAGGTTGAGCTTTCTCCTTACCCATCAAATAGGATTGTATCTCTTTTTAATCTTTTCATTTCTTTCTTGAGACCATCATTTTCTTTAGAGACATAATCCTCACAATTTTCTATAGTTGCATACTCAATAGAAGGTTGGCTTGCTCGAGAATAACACTTGTTAGCACATGAAGTATTCAATTGGACTTGTAAATAAGTGCAGGTGTGTGGGTTAGATTGGAATGATTTTACTGAAGTGGTTACAACCTCATGACCTACCTCAAGCAAAATATGACTCCATAAACTTCACATATGAGTACAAGAGTTGAACATGATTTACTAATATCATCTACTACTTGCTTGTGAGCTCCTCCAAATTAGCCTTAAGCTCATTATTGTCGCTTTCTAATTGAGTAATACTAAATCAAGAGTTATTATCTAGATCATGCTCAATTAACAACTTGACATACCTTTCAACCAAGTTTGCATGGAAGCCCTTAGGCACCTCATGCTCATTTGATGTAGTATTTTGCTCTTCCAAATTTGAAATGAGAAGCTCTTTTTGATTTTATAGTGATTTCTCTTTCTTCTCACTATCTTGTTCTAGCTTCTCCATCTTCTCAACAAGCTTCATGAAGATGACTTTCTTTGTCACTAAGATGTTGAAGAGTGTAGCTGTCAGTACCCTCAATCAGGGGTACCTTCTGCTACTGCATAAAGGCACTGCACCCATGCAACGCCTTAAGACCACGTAGAGAATGGCGCCCAATGGGCAGGTCCAAGAGCGCCGCGTGGCAAGGAAAAGGAGTACATCCCGGTGTTCATCGCTAGGTCCAGACCCCCGCAGAAGGACACCGGACCCCTATACATACAAGTCCAGGGCCCCAAGAAGGTATGCCAGATCCCTTGGAAGGCCCCAGCGTAGGCAAGGTCCCAGGACGAGGAGGACCCCAACGTAGGTAGGGGTCCGGTGCTGGCACATGTCCAGACCTTGTCCTCGGACCACCCACTGCTGTCGCGTGGCTTGTGGCTCGACACATAAACCAACGGGCCAAGCCTGGCATAAAGCCCACCAAGCCGAGCAGCCTCTGCATTTATTGCTGAAAGGACGCGCCGCCTGCCACCACGCCAGCAGGCGACGCGCCCTCCTAGCATTTAATGCATCCTATCCAATCTGATGGCAGGCGGCGTCAGGGTCGTCCAGCAGGCGGCACGTCTTACCGGTCTATTGGCAAACAGTGCGCCCGTGCCGAGCGGTGCACGGTACTCATCATCCCTTCTACAATAAGCCTCCCCTGCACGCCGAGGATATGAAGATCTCGGGTGTCAGGGCGCTAGAAGATCGCCTCAGCAGCACACGATTGTGGCTTCAAGTACAATATTCGTTATGTCCCTGGGCCCACGTGTCGGGGCTCAATACCTTTGTGCATGCCCCCCTTCAGCTATAAAAGGGGAGGCATGCGGCGTTATAAGGCAGACACGATCTCAGGCAGACACTCACAAGTTCATACAAGCTCCCAAAGCAATACATCACACAGTGGAGTAGGGTATTACGCTCCGGCGGCCCGAACCACTCTAAACCCTTGCGTGCTCCCGTGTGTTGATCCACCAGTCTCGTAACAAGCAAAATGCTTAGGCCCCTCCTCTTTTTAGGATTTAGGGCAGGTGCAATCCGCCACCCGGCCAGGGAGATTTCCTCTCCGACAGTAGCTATCATCAATTTTATCACCACTCTTGACTTGATTTTTCTTGAGAGCCCCTTCTTCTTTCCTCACGTCAACTTGTTTTGACTTATTCTTTTTTCCTTTTTTGCACATAAGGCACAAGTGAGTTGGGTCACTACTTGTGGCAGCGGTGATAACCTCAAGTGGCTCATCAACTTATGGATCATTACATTGGATGTTCAAAACCTTTCACAAAACTTGGTCCAAATGAGATGAGGATCCTCAGGTGGCTCACCATCACCATAGATGATCCCATCAACAAGCTTTGCACACTTCTCAACTATACAATTATTGCTTGAGCATCGAGTTGCAAGCATTTTCCCTCTAAAATGCTTGCAACCACAACTCTCTCAATGATTACACCGATTGTATTAAATATATCGAGAGCATGTAACAACCAAGAAGTGAAGTTTGAGCCACATAGTATCTCAAATGGTGCCTCGCATGAAGCTAATATCATTCCGCACAAGCGATTAAGCTCGAATGTGAGTCCAAGCTTTGAAACCAACTAAAAGCACTTTAAAAATGCTTAGGGGGTGAATAGCCTTATACTATAAAAATTCTTACAAAAAACATATATTAAAACAAACTCTGTAGAAAAACTAGCCTAACTTGTTTAGCAAACCGGCCTAGCCATATTTTTCCGTTGTACACTACAACTCACTGCTAAACTGGCTATGCTAACTACAAAATCGGCTTAGCTGATTTCCCACTAAAGCCCGTAATGAAAAAATGATTAGCTAACCACAATAGAACATACCTAGGACTAAACACATGCAAATAGCATAAAATACAATAGCCATTAACCATGTTGCCATTCAATCCACCAAAATCCAATTAGGGCCTAGGTGCACTTTCATTAGCCTGCATATGGACTTGTGTGAGTAACAAAAGTATTGAACGATAAGAGTTTACACAAATAGGCAATTAGGTTGCATGTATTAGTTTGTGTTTACACATGCATTATAGTTTACTTGTGTTTGGTTCCTTACATAGGCTCTTATGCAAGCTTGCATAGTTCTCAAAGTAGACCTAATGTTGCATTAGCTATTATCACACAAGCTGATGCACACACAAAAATGAAATAATCTCAATCCCTATACATCTACTAGAAACATGAGATTCGACTAGAAGATTGAGGTGACTACATAACAACAAAAAGAAATATTATCAAATGTGGCTTTTCTGTACATCTACTAGAAACATGAGATTCAACTAGAAGATTAAGGTGACTACATAGCAACAAAAAAATGAAATGTGGGTTTCCTATACATAACAACAAAAGAACAAGGCATTACGTACATTTACTCTAGTTTAGAAAATGTTGCATAAGATCTAATGCATTCTAAGGCTAACACAAGCAACTAATTATACCTATAGTGTTTACTTTTGTGTTGTTGATTAACAATGGTTATTCTAGTGATTGGATTCCAACATTGAACTAAAAAGTTTATCAAAGTCAAGATCTTTGAATCTTCATTTGACGTCTTAGTTTTTTCTCATTTGTCACCTTTTGTATTTAGCTCTAAAAGGTAAATCAACAAAAAGAGCATTTGTTCATTGTTTCATAAAGGTACATCGACAAAAAAATGAGAATTTTTCTAGATTTAGAGTCATGGCCTTTAACTCACAAAACACCTCTTTGCCACTGCATTATACAATTACTTTTAAGTATGTATAGGATGTTGTCTTTCTTAGCAACATTTTGTAATTTTGCAATGAACATATTGGCCGTTAAATGATCTCAGATGAAAAATGTCCAACTACAAAATTTAAATCTTGTCAAGAACTATAACTTTAGCATAGAACATGTCCCCATATATAATTATTTGATTACTTTAAAATTTTGAAGGTCAACATATGATAACTTAAACTAAATACTTAGACTCTTAATAATTTCAAATAAAAAACCTATCAACTACTCTCTACATTCCAAATTATAAGATGTTTTGGCTTAGCTAGATACAATGTTGTTGCTACACATTTAGATATACACTATGTCATTGTAACAACACCAGAGTATCACGGATACTAGAGAGGTTAGCAAGGGGAGCGAGGCATAAGTCCTAGCACCATAGAGTAAGTCTACAAGGTCATGACATCAGAATCTTAATTCATAAATATTTATAGAGTTTTGAGCCATGGTTAGCGTAATATCCTATGTCATCTTTGGTGGATGTCCACTTCCATCCCTCATGCATATATCTTTTGCACTTCCAAACCAATAGGGCAAACAATCTCTTTGCCTTCATATGTTGACATTGTCATTTTGTTCTCCTATGGAAGGAACTTTTTTGTGAGTTTTAATCTCATTGAAATCATTATCAGCGATATCAATTGTTGTCTTACACTACAACAATTCTAATGTGCTACGTAACTTCTTATGGTCCTCTTTACAATCTAGTTATAACAAGGTTTTACGGTCCTCTAACATACCAATTTTTATATAACCTTTTCATTCTCACAATCATTCTCTTCATCATGCAACATTTGTGTTAGAGCATGGTTTTCTTTGGGCTCTTTAGTCTCACTCGTTACAACATCTGCAAATGAACCATACTAAACATAGACCAAAATTGTGTCATCCTCCTCTTTTTCGTCCTCTAGAACCCCTATTTATTTATGCTTGGTCCAACAAATATAGTTAGACATTAAACCCCTATGCAGCAAGTGGAGGTCAATTAGTGTTCATGAAGTGTATTCTCTCTCGTTCTTACAGTCTCTGCATGGACAACATATAAAACCATTTTTTCTTATGTCCCTCGACGTTCTTGAGAAAATAATGAACACCTTCAATATATTCTTTGGAGCATCGATCCATGTTGTGCATCCATTAGCGACCTATCGACATTATTCTATAAAATATTGTTAACCGTTATAAACATAATTTTTAAAAGTTTACTTTCATATTCTTTTTTGTTATAATGATTTTCCTAAATTATCCTTCGTACATATTAAAGTACATATGAGAGGATGAGCTCACTAAACTTTTTCCTTTAATTATATTACCAGCATACATATTTTAGCTCAAACAATATAAGGTTTAATAGAAAATCACTATATTATTTGCATCTACTTTAAAAAGAACATATTGTATTATATCTATAGATGTGCACATATGAGAGGTTGAACTCACTAAATTTTAAAAATTGGATCTATGTAAACAAAAAAGCATTATATACCGTATAACTTATATTTCTATCTCCCTTAATAATCTAGACATTTAACCACACGATTCAAGAAAATGTAAATAAAGCAAGCAACTATTTGAATCATACTACATGAGAGGATGATAAATTTTTCCTAACATTTTTCCACACTTCAACGAGTGAAATCTTCAATAAAATTCTTTAAAAATAGGCATCACATCCCCTTCTTGAAGCTTATGACACCATAAAGAGAGTTCCACTCTGTTATTGGCGCTAGCTCGATGAAGAAAAGAGTTTATAAAGCAGGTACACTAGTACCAACTGGTATCTCATCATATATTAATGTTAGGTCCTCAGTATCTTTAGTGTCTTCAACTAGTACTGATGACTTACCATTAGTATTGACTGGACACCAGTCGATATTTGTCGGCGTCTCGGACCCGGGGGG
Source organism: Zea luxurians (assembly GCA_029449295.1). Lineage (NCBI taxonomy): Eukaryota > Viridiplantae > Streptophyta > Magnoliopsida > Poales > Poaceae > Zea > Zea luxurians. The sequence goes on from JAOPSE010000003.1 coordinate 24,293,087, forward strand.
GTCCCTTGGACCGACTAGTGAAATCGCTGCGTGTCCCTGCCCAGATGGGTTGGCGCGGGATGGAACACAAGAGGTGAGACAAGCCTTGTATTATCCTGCACCAGGGGTGCCGCTCGCAGTAGGGGTTACAAGCGCGTCGCGTGAGAGAGAGGGGGACACAGAGCTTGTCAGCCGCTTCCCTCGCGCGAACCCCCCTCAGGGTGGCCCTGGACCTCCCTTTTATAGAGGCAAGGAGAGAGTCCAGTCGTACAACGGGGGGCGTAGCTATGCGCTAACGTGTCCGATAGTGGATTGCCTAAGCCCTGTGTACATGCCAACGTGGCCGTTGGGGGAGAGCTTGGGCCCTGTACATATGATGGCGTGGCCGCCGGAGGAGCGCCTGAGTCCTGTAGGAGCACAGCTGGCAGCGCGGCGAGGATCCTGCTGACGTCTCCTTGCTGTCGTAAGGAACTGAGAGCCACCGGCGTCATGGCGCACGTGGGGCACCATCATTACCCATCGCCGGGGTAAGCCAGATGGGACGCCCGTCTTGTTCTTCCTAGCCTGAGCAGGCTAGGAATAGGGAAATAATGCATCCCCTATTTAGCGCGGTCAGTCTGAGCTCAGGGTCGGTCGAGGCAGAGACTTCTCTTGAGGCCGAGGCTGGGGTCGGGCGAGGACGCGTTTCCTCCCGAGACCGGGGTCGAGGCCGAGTCCGGGGGTCGGGCAAGGCGGAGACCTCCTCTCGAGGCCGGAGCCTGAGGTCGGGCGAGGCAGAGACCTCCTTCCGAGGCCGGAGCATGAGGTCGGGCGAGGCAGAGCTTCCTGTTGCGCCCGAGGCTGAACTCGGTGGTTGATCGTGACTTGTTGTCAGTCGTTGCCGGGGTGGCTGACACGGCAGTCGGAGCGGAGCGAGCGGTGCTATTTTCCTGTCATATCGAACAGTAAAGAAGAGGGGCGAAGTGACTGCGGTCACTTCGGCCTGGCCGACTGAGGCGCGCGTGTCAGGATACGGCGTCAGGCATCCCCTGCATTCAATGCGCCTGCGAAGCGGTCGGTTGGTGAGGTGGTCTGGCCAAGGTTGCTTCACAACGAAGCCTGCCCGAGCCGGGCCTTGGGAGTGCCGAGGGGGCGCCCGCTGCTTGAGGAGGCCCTCGGGCGAGGCGTGAACTCGTCTGGGACTACTGTTCCAACCCGAGGCTGGGCTCGGGTGAGATCGCGTCCCTCGGGTAGACGAAGTCTTGGCTTGAACCGCATCCGTCAGTTGGTCTGAGGGTGTTTACCAGCCATGATTAGGAGCGTTGGGGGTACCCCTAATTATGGTACCTGACAGTAGCCCCCAAGCCTCGAAGGGAGTGATGGTACTCGCTTGGAGGCTTTTGCCGCGTTTTCGGTGAGGGGACCGGCCTTTCTCGGTTTTTGCCTTGTTCTGGTGGGTGCGCGCGAGCACACCCGCCGGGTGTAGCCCCTAAGGCCTAGGAGGAGTGGTTTGACTCCTCTGAGGTCTGAATGCTTTTCGTGGTGCTTTGGCCGGTCTGATCGTTCCCTCATGCGGCCTGGCAGTAGCCCGGGTGCGTGGTCGGGTTCCAAGTTATCAAGCTGGTTTGTTGACGCTGTCAACAGTTTTGGCCGTAGCCGGGTGCGAGAGCAGCCCCCGAGCCTCTGCACGGAGCGAGAGGACGATCAAGGACTTTCCCGACTTTTATTATACGCCCCTGTGTCGCCTTTCCGCAAGGAGGAGGGGGGAAAGCGCCATGTTGCCCTCGGAGGGCGCCGAACATGGTGTTTCCAGTGAGCTGCTAACGGGTGATCCGAGTGGACGCCCGTGCCCCGTTCGTTAGGGGTCGGCTGGTGGCCCAGAGGCGCGCTCCAAAAGTACCTGCGGGTGATTCGCCGGACCCAGACCCCTTCGATAGGGTCCGAGGGCTCGATGCCTCCCTCCGGTGGGATTCCGTTACAAATCGTTCCCGCCGGTCTCGGAAATGTCCTAGGGTACCTCGAGAGCGTAGCCCGAGCCTCGGCTATGTATCGAACGTACCCAGAGTCATCCCTCACTCTGCGTGCTTTGGGGCGACTGTCGAACCCTTATTGAGGGGCCAGCCTACGAACCCCTGATCAGTAGTGGGCATGGAGCCCGGGCGCTCTGGGGCGGCTGTCGAACCCTTCCGAGGGGCCAGCCTTCGAACCCCTGATCAGTAATGGGCTTGAAGTCGGAGTGCTCTGGGGCGGCTGTCGAAACCTTTCCGAGGGGCCAACCTTCGAACCCCTAATCAGTAGGAGGGCTCGGGGCCTGCTTCCTCCGCCGAGAAGAATCCTTTCCACAACGTCCCCTTTCCCGGTCCCTATGGCAAGAGAGAGAGAGGAGGAGGGGAAGGATATGAATTTAAATAAGGTGGCGCACCTTTTTTGACGCGGTCATTATGGCGAAGGCGAAGCGACGCCCGCCTCGCCTGCCAGAGGTGTCGCCTGCTCCGTCGGGGAGTTAATGCGACGGGACGGGCGATTCGTGTGGCGCCCGCTGCGCGCGCGAGCCGTTCGAGGAACGGGGCACGAGCGCGTCGTATTTACGCCGTGGGAGAGGGCTCTCCTATCGCTTCAGGAGGGGACGCGAGCCTACAGGCGACTTGACCGCTGCCTTCGCTCGTCTGCCACTGCAGTTACTGTCGGCCCGCTTTTGACCATGCCAACTGTCGTGCCTACCTCGCGGCTGACTGACCTGTGGTCGTCACCTTTAACCGGCACTGTTGGGTCATGCGCAGGGCTACCTCGAGTCGCGGTACTGGTTCCGCAGTCGAGGAGGCGCAGCATTGGCGCGAGTGGCGGTGTAACTTCTCGCACGTCGTAACCAGCGCGCCGGTTACATGACATGCGGGCCTGCTTCCTTTGCGTCGGTCCGCCGGATGTGGTCAAAGCCGAATGGGCGCACAGTTGCGGTGCAGTTGGATGCCTGTCACGTGGCGGTCCACCCTTTCGACCACCGGTTTCTGCGAAGATGGGAGAGCGCTTGTAACCGCGGGACGGTTACATGCCTCGCGTGCGGCGGTTCGCCTTCTTCGTGCTTCGGATCAGCTCGTATGACGTGTGGGTCCCAGCCCCCGTGTCGTGGGGGGAGAACCCTGAAGTATGTCAGTGGAGATTTCGCCCGTGACGCTAAGGGGTGCAAGTGAGGAGGTCTGCCTATAAAAGGGGAATCGATCCCCTGGGCAGTGGCCATGCCTTCGTTCTCCCCTCATGCATCGTGCCCTTCCACCTTTTGAGCCCCTGGATGGGGTGCTCCAGCGCCGCCTTGCTCTTGCCGTCGTTGGAGGAGCGCGGCCTCATGGAGATCGGCACCTTTTAGCCATCGCTCGGCTTCAAGGATTTTTGTCGTGCAGCCCGGCTGCATTCCCTCACCAATGGGCAGTTTGGTGGGGAGACGCAAGCCGGGCTGCAGCCTTCGCCCCGTCCTCAGCTTCAAGGATCTTTGTCATCCTTGCTGAGGTGGAGGGCAAGCTGAGCCGGGGTTCGCCTCTGCGTAGGCAGCAGCCTGCTCCTTCCTTCAGTGATCTGGGGGGAAGGGCGTTCGCTACCTGTGGCGCTGGTAGCCACCGCATGACTGGCTCCCTGGCACGAGCGGCTCTGGAGCTGCCTCCGGTGCCGCCCCCCAGCGCTGGTCCTTGCTGCGCCGCCGGCTGTTGGGGGGTCGCATAACACGTCGCACGCCGCGAAGGCGGTGTTCGTGTTTTGGGACTGCCCCGTTCTCGCTCTGGTGGCGAGGACGGGAGTGAAGACCTGTGGGTGCACTTTGGGGCGGACGACGTACGCCGGTGTGGCTCCGTCTCTTTGGCTTTAATGGCTGGTTTTCGTCTCTCGAGGGTGAGGGGCTCTTGGCTGCAGCGTTTGCCCTGAAGCCGCTGCTGCAGCTGTCTAGCCGCCCGAGACGGAGGTTGTTGTCGCTGCTGCTGGAGCGGCTGCCGGCGGGCCACCCGGAGTTTGTTATCCCGCAAGCCTTCTGGTGTGGAAGTTGTTCATGCCTGTGGGAATGGAACCAGAGTCCCGTATGTAAGGAGATATACCGGGTTTTTGCCGGAGCAAAATGTAACCGCTTCAAGTACTTAGACGTTTGTCGTAGGTCGGGAGAACCGTCGAGGGTTCTGCCAACGTCTAAGTCTGTGTAGCATAGTTACCCCAGGTATATGTGTTTGTTCTTTGTGGCTGTCGAGGCTTGAACATTTGGGTATTCGAGAATGAAGCTGTGTGTCTTCCTCATTTCGAGTGCTGGGACTTGTCTGTTGGCTAGCCGAACCACTTAACCGAGCGTCGGTTGCCTTTCGCAGAAGGTGACGAGCGAGGTGTCCGTATCCCGGAGGCATAGGAGTCCCTCGGCTCGGTCGGCCTTGCCGCTCTAGGCTTCTCTTGCTCAGTTTTTGGAACCCTCGGCTGCTCTGCGATGAGCCAGAGCCGGAGGCAGCGGTGTTAGCGCGGACAGAAGTGGAGTCGGCTCAGAAAGAGACTTCGTCGGCTCGGGAGATGGCGGCTTCCCAGGCCGAGGAAGACGTGGTAGCAGCTGCTGGAGCTTGGCCAAGACATCTGCTGGCACGGTGCTGGCGTCCTCCCTTAGGTGGAGGTCCTTTTGCCTGGGTTGCCGTCCGAGGCCAGGCCTGGTTCCACCGAGGGTGGAAACAACGCCGAGGGTGCTGGTGCTCCCCCTGCCGATGCCCGAACCTGCAGGAACAATTTGTATGTAGCATGCACATGCTTTTTCGCGGCCGCCGAGGCCTAAACACTTTATCGTTGTGTTTAAAAAGCTGCGTCTTCTCTCCTCTTGTTTCGAGCATCACGACTTGTCTGTCAATAGCAGAATCGTTTATCCAAACGAGAGTTACTTTTCGCGGAAGGTGATGAGTGAGGTATCCGTATCCCGGAGGCGTAGGAGTCCCTCGGCTCAGTCGGCCTTGCCGCTTACGTGCGCTCTCATTTGGTCGAAGGATTCCATTATTGGTACAGTCGAGAAGGCGCGAAAGTCGTTTTCTACCCGAGTGTTAGGACTTGTTCGATAGCAGGATCGCTTATCCGAGCATGAGTTACTTCTCGCGGAAGGTGATGAGTGAGGTATCCGTATCCCGGAGGCGTAGGAGTTCCTCGGCTCGGTCGGCCTTGCCGCTTACGTGTACTCTCGTCGTTCTTAGGATCCCACTATCGATACAGAAGTCGAAAGCACGAAGGTTGTTTTGGTAGAAAATTTTTCCGAGGAGAATTTTGACGCAGAGGGGGTTCCCCCCCTCTAGCCCCCGAGGGAGGGTCGGGCTTTGCCGAGGCAAGGCTGTCCCTTCCTTGACGGTTAGACTTTGTGTATGTAAACGAGGTACATGAACGACTTAAAACATCTTAAGGGTAGAAGCGACGTAGCTGTTGGATGTTTCAAGCGTTCCTGTAGACCTTGCCTTGGGTCGTTGGCCAGCTTGTATGTTCCGGGCTTCAAGATCTTGGCGATGATGAAGGGCCCTTCCCAGGGAGGAGTGAGCTTATGGCGCCCTTGGGCGTCCTGTCGCAGGCGAAGCACCAAGTCTCCCACTTGGAAGCCTCGGGACCGAACGCTTCAGGCGTGGTAGCGCCGCAGCGACTGCTGGTACCGTGCCTAATGTAGTAAGGCAACGTCTCGAGCCTCCTCGAGTTGGTCCAGCGAGTCTTCTCGGCTGGTCTGGTTGCTTCGGTCGTCGTACGCCTTGGTCCTCGGGGACCCGTATTCTAAGTCCGTGGGGAGGACGGCCTCGGCCCCATAGACTAGAAAGAACGGCGTAAAACCCGTGGCGCGGCTCGGCGTCGCCCTCAGACTCCAGACTACTGAGGGTAGCTCTTTCATCCACCGCTTGCCGAACTTGTGAGGTCGTTGTAGATCCTTGGTTTGAGCCCCTGCAAAATCATACCGTTGGCACGCTCCACCTGCCCATTCGTCATGGGATGAGCTACGGCGGCCCAGTCCACACGGATGTGGTGGTCGTCGCAGAAGTCCAGGAACTTTTTTTCGGTGAACTGCGTGCCATTGTCGATGATGATTGAGTTTGGGACCCCGAAGCGATGGATGGTGTTGGTGAAGAACGCCACCGCCTGCTCGGACCTGATGCTATTTAGGGTTCGGACCTCGATCCACTTGGAGAATTTGTCGATAGCGACCAGCAGGTGCGTGAAGCCCCCGGGTGCCTTCTGCAAGGGACCGACGAGGTCTAGACCCCACACAGCAAATGGCCAGGTGATGGGTATCGTCTGCAAGGCTTGAGCGGGCAGATGCGTCTGCTTTGCGTAGAATTGACACCCCGGCAGGAGCGCACAATCCTAGTGGTGTCGGCCACCGCGGTTGGCCAGTAGAAACCTTATCGGAAGGCATTCCCCACGAGGGCTCGAGGTGCTGCATGGTGGCCGCAAGCCCCCGAGTGTATTTCTTGCAATAGTTTTTGTCCTTGGGCGATAGATATGCATCGTTGGAGGATGCCCGAGGGGCTGCGGTGATAGAGCTCTTTTTCATCACCCAGCAAGACAAATGACTTGGCGCGCCGAGCCAGCCGCCGAGCTTTGGTCTTGTCGATGGGAAGCTCTCCTTGGAGGAGATATTCCAGGTACGGGGTCTGCCAGTTCGGATCTGGCGTGACCCCATTCTGTTCCTCCTCGACGGGCAAGGCCTCTTCCTCGATGGCCGAGGGTGTCTCGGGTACGGCCGAGGGTGCCTCGGGTCCGGCCGAGGGTACCTCGGGGTGGGCCGAGGCTTCCTCAGGCTCAGGTGCGTCGTCGATCTTGACGGATGGTTGATGTAGGTCTCTAGAGAAGACGTCCGAGGGAACCGTCGTTCGCCCCGAGGCTATTTTCGCCAGCTCGTCCACGGTCTTGTTGTACCGTTGGGCGACATGGTTGAGCTCCAGCCCGTAGAACTTGTTTTCCAGGCGCCGGACTTCATCGCAGTAGGCTTCCATCCTCCGGTCACGGTAGTGGGAGTTCTTCATGACTTGGTCGATGACAAGCTGCGAGTCACCTCGAGCGTCGAGGCGTTGGACCCCTAGCTCGATGGCGATGCGTAGCCCATTAACCAGTGCCTCGTACTCGGCCACGTTGTTTGATGCCGGAAAATGGAGGCGAATGACGTAGCGAAGATGCTTTATGAGGGGTGAAACAAAGAGCAGGCCAGCGCCTGCTCTTGTTTTCATGAGTGACCCATCGAAGTACATGGTCCAGAGCTCGGGCTAGATTGGAGTTGTCGGTAACTGGGTGTCAGTCCACTCAGCCAGGAAGTCTGCCAAGACCTAGGATCTTATGGCCTTCCGAGGAGCGAATGATAGCATTTCGCCCATAAGCTCCACCGCCCACTTTGCTATCCTACCCGAGGCCTCGCGGCACCGGATGATCTCCCCCAGGGGGAAGGATGACACCACAGTTACCGGATGAGACTCGAAGTAGTGTCGCAACTTTCGTCGTGTCAGGATCACTGCGTAGAGCAGCTTCTGGATCTGTGGGTAGCGGACTTTGGTCTCGGAGAGCACTTCGCTAATGAAGTAGACTGGCCTCTGGACAGGCAGTGCATGCCCTTCTTCTTGTCTCTCGACTACGATCGCAGCGCTGACCACCTGAGTAGTCGTGGCTACGTAGATCAAGAGGGCTTCTCCTGCAGCGGGAGGCACCAGGATGGGTGTGTTCGTAAGGAGCGCCTTAAGGTTTCCGAGGGCTTCCTCGGCCTCAGGGGTCCAAGGGAAGCACTCGGCCTTCCTTAAGATGCGGTACAGAGGCAAGCCTTTCTCGCCAAGGCGTGAGATGAAGCGGCTCAGAGCCGCAAGGCATCCCATGACCCTCTGTACTCCTTTCAAATCTTTGATTGGTCCCATGTTGGTGATGGCCGCGATTTTCTCCGGGTTGGCTTCGATGCCCCACTCGGAGATGATGAATCCAAGGAGCATGCCTTGGGGGACTCCGAAGACACACTTCTCGGGATTGAGTTTCACGCCTTTCGCTCTCAGACACTTGAATGTCGTTTCAAGGTCAGAGAGGAGGTCGGAGGCTCTCTTCGTCTTGACAACGATGTCGTCGACGTAAGCCTCGACCGTTCTGCTGATGTGTTCTCCGAACACGTGGTTCATGCACCTCTGGTAAGTGGCGCCTGCATTCCTCAACCCAAATGGCATTGTATTGTAACAGTACATGCCAAAAGGTGTGATGAAAGAAGTCGCGAGCTGGTCGGACTCTTTCATCTTGATTTGGTGATAGCCTGAGTAGGCATCAAGGAATGACAGGGTTTCGCACCCAGCAGTGGAGTCCACGATTTGATCGATGCAAGGTAGAGGGTAGGGAACTTTCGGACATGCTTTGTTTAGACCAGTGTAGTCTACACACATCCTCCATTTTCCATCTTTCTTCCTTACAAGAACAGGGTTAGCTAACCATTCGGGATGGAATACCTCTTTGATAAACCCTGCCGCGAGTAGCTTGTGGATCTCCTCGCCTATGGCCCTGCGCTTTTCTTCGTCAAAACGGCGCAGGGTTTGCTTCACGGGTCGGGCTCCAGCTCTGATGTCCAGTGAGTGCTCGGCGACATCCCTCGGTATGCCGGGCATGTCCGAGGGACTCCACACAAAGACTTCGACGTTTGCGCGGAGAAAGTCGACGAGCACTGCTTCCTATTTGGGGTTGAGCTCGGAGCCGATCCAAACTTGCTTGCTGGCGTCGTTGCTGGGGTCGAGAGAGACAGACTTGACCGCCTCAACTGGTTCGAAGTTGCCGGCGTGCCGCTTCGCGTCGTGCGCCTCCTTGGAGAGGCGTTCCAGGTCGGCGATGAGGGCCTCGGACTCGGCGAGAGCCTCGGCGTACTCCATGCACTCCATGTCGCATTCGTATGCGTGGTGGTACGTGGATCTGACGGTGATGATCCCATTCGGGCCCGGCATCTTGAGCTTGAGGTAGGTGTAGTTGGGGACGGCCATGAACTTGGCGTAGCATGGTCTTCCCAACACCGCATGGTAGGTTCCTCGGAACCTGACAACCTCAAAGGTGAGAGCTTCCTTTCGGAAGTTAGAGGGAGTTCCGAAGCAGACGGGTAAGTCGATCCGTTCGAGGGGTAGCATTCGCTTCCCGGGCGCGATCCCGTGGAAGGGTGCCGCACCAGCCCGGACCTCGGACCGATCAACCCCTAAGAGTTCCAGGGTCTCGGCGTAGATGATGTTAAGGCTGTTGCCTTCGTCCATGAGGACCTTGGAGAGCCTAACGTTGGCGATGATCGGATCGACGACGAGCGGGTACCTTCCTGGGCTTGGCACGAAGTCAGGGTGGTCGCCTTGGTCGAAGGTGATTGGCTTGTCGGACCAGTCTAGGTAGACTGGCGCCGCCACCTTCACTAAGCGGACTTCCCGGCGCTCCTACTTGCGGTGCCGAGCCGAGGCGTTCGCCGACTACCCGTCGTAGATCATGAAGCAGTTATGGACTTCCGGGAATCCCTCTTCCTTGCCGCCCTCCTTCTTTTTGTTGTCATGGCCCTTGCCATCCTACGCCGGGGGCCCGGTCTTATGGAAGTAGCGTCGGAGCATGACACATTCTTCGAGGGTGTGCTTGATGGGCCCCTGGTGATAGGGGCATGGCTCTTTGAGCATCTTGTCGAACGCGCCGACCCCTCCAGGAGGTTTCCGAGGGTTTCTGTGCTCGGCCGCAGCGACGAGATTCGCGTCTGCGGCGTCGTGCTTCGCTCGCGACTTGTTTTTAGCCTTCTTCTTCGTGCCCCGTTGGGCGGACGCCTCAGGGGCGTCTGTCTTTGGCTCCCCCTGAGGCTGCTTGTCCTTCCAGAAGATAGCTTCGACCGCCTCTTGACCCGTGGCGAATTTGGTGGCGACGTCCATCAGTTCGCTCACACGGGTGGGAGTCTTGCGCCCCAGTTTGCTCACCAGGTCTCGGCAAGTGGTGCCGGCAAGGAAAGCCTCGATGACATCCGAGTCGGTAACGTTGGGCAGCTCGGTGCACTGCTTTGAAAACCGCCGGATGTACTCTCGGAGGGACTCCCCTGGCTACTGGCGGCAGCTTCGGAGGTCCCACGAGTTTCTAGGGCGCACGTACGTGCCTTGGAAGTTTCCCACGAAAGCTTTGACCAGATCGTCCCAGTCGGAGATCTGCGCAGGAGGCAGATGCTCCAGCCAGGCTCGGGTGGCGTCGGAGAGGAAAAGGGGTAGATTACGGATGATGAGGTTGTCATCATCCGCCCCTCCCAACTGGCATGCCAGTCGGTAGTCTGCGAGCCACAGCTTCGGCCTCGTCTCCCCCGAGTACTTGGTGATAGTAGTCGGGGCTCGAAAACGAGCAGGGAACGACGCTCGTCGTATGGCCTGGCTGAATTCTCGCGGACCGGGTGGTTCGGGCAAAGGACTGCGATCCTCCTCACTGTTGCAGCGTCCCCCACGCCTGGGATGGTAGCCTCGGCGCACCTTCTCGTCGAGGCGGGCTCGATGGTCGAGATGGTGGTGCTCGTTGCCGAGGCGTTCCCGGGCGGCGGGCGCCTCGTCCCGCGTACGCTCGGGATGGACCGAGGCTTCCCGAATGCGCCGGGAGGACACCGCGTGATGCTCCGAGGGGTCAGCTCGCCTGCGGGAGGTGGAGCTCTCGGCTCGTCGAACCACGGCGCCTTCTAGGAGATTCTTGAGTTCACCCTGGATACGCCGTCCCTCGGTGTTGGATGGCTCCAGCATGGCTCGAAGCAGCATCGCCGCTGCAGCTAGGTCCTGGCCGGAACCGCTGACGGCCGAGGGCAGTACTGCCCTGGCATTGTCGACGATGCGGCGCCGGATGTCTTGGGGCTGGTGACAGGCTTCTCCGGCGAGTGTTCGGCCTGCCCACTCCTGTTCGATGTTCTGTCGGAGCTGTACAAGCCGGCCTGCTTCCCCGTCGACCCGGGCCTGCATCTCACGGATTTGCTCGAGCTGTATGTCTTGACCCCCCGCAGGGACTGGGACCACAGCTAGCTCCCGCGGGATGTCAACGCGAGATGCGGGCCCAGGGGGATCGTCAACCTCTGGCATACCGAGGTGGTTGCCTTCGCTGTGATCTCCCAGATCAACGTGGAAACATTCGCGACTTGGGTCGTGACCCTCGTCGTCAAGGTCATGGCCATCGTCAGAACAACTGGAGAGGCAGTGGTCACATGCGGACATGAAGCCCCGCATGGCACTGGGGTCATTGAGGGCAGAGAAATCCCAACCGGAGTCGGGGTCGTCCTCTTCCTCAGAACCCACCGGTCCAAAGGTTGAGACGGCTGTCAGACGGTCCCAGGTCAACCACATGAGGTACCCCGGAAGGTTTGGATACGCCTTTACGAAGGCGCTCACCATAGCGGGGTCGCTAGGTGGATCGAAGCTGAACCGAAAAGGTATGGGATGGAAAACGGACGGTACCTCTTGGTCGTTGGACGGTGGTGAAGTCGCGTCGGGGGCGGAGCACACCGTCATCTCAGGTACGAGGGTAACGCCCAGCGGGTCCTTTGCGAGGGTGCTGGCGTCATCAGTCCGCTTGGGGCTGACACATCGCAGGAAGTGACACCCATCGTCGCCTCAGGTGCGAGGACAATGTTCGACATGTCCCCCGGGGGAGTGCCGGCGTCGTCGACTCGCTCTGGTGCGATAGCCGACAAGGTGCCGCCTCCTGCGTGGCCATGGTTGCCTCATCTCCGCTTCCTCCGACGAGGAGGGTGGCGGGGACGACCGGAGTGCTCCTCTTTTGCCGCGGGGAGATGCTGTCGTAGAGCTCGCCGCCGCCGGGCGAGTCGGAGACCGTCGTTGTCGTCACGCCGCGGGGGAAGGAGTACCATGTCGTAGCTACCATCGAGGGACATGAACTCGAGACTCCCGAAGCGGAGCACCATCCCGGGCTGGAGAGGTTGCTGAAGACTCCCCATCTGGATCTCAACGGGAAGGTGTTCGTTGACACGCAGCAGGCCCCTACCTGGCGCGCCAACTGACGGCGTCTCGGACCCGGGGGGGTCCCTTGGACCGACCAGTGAAATCGTTGCGTGTCCCTGCCCAGATGGGTTGGCGCGGGATAGAACACAAGAGGTGGGACAAGCCTTGTATTATCCTGCACCAGGGGTGCCGCTCGCAGTAGGGGTTACAAGCGCATCACATGAGAGAGAGGGGGACACAGAGCTCGTCCGCCGCTTCCCTCGCGCGAAACCCCCTCAGGGTGGCCCTGGACCTTCCTTTTATAGAGGCAAGGAGAGAGTCCAGTCGTACAACGGGGGCGTAGCTATGCGCTTACGTGTCCGGCAGTGGAGTGCCTAAGCCCTGTGTACATGCCAACGTGGCCGTTGGGGGAGAGCTTGGGCCCTGTACATGTGATGGTGTGGCCGCCGGAGGAGCGCCTGAGTCCTGTAGGAGCACAGCTGGCAGCGCGGCGAGGATCCTGCTGACGTCTCCTTGCTGTCGTAAGGGGCTGAGAGCCACCGGCGTCATGGCGCACGTAGGGCACCATCATTACCCGTCGCCGGGGTAAGCCAGATGGGACGCCGGTCTTGTTCTTCCTAGCCTGAGCAAGCTAGGAATAGGGAAATGATGCATCCCCTATTTAGCGCGGTCAGTCCGAGCTCAGGGTCGGTCGAGGCGGAGACTTCTCTTGAGGCCAAGGCCGGGGTCGGGCGAGGACGCGATTCCTCCCGAGACCGGGGTCGAGGCTGAGTCCGGGGGTCGGGCGAGGCGGAGACCTCCTCCCGAGGCCGGAGACTGAGGTCGAGCGAGGCGGAGACCTCCTCCCGAGGCCGGAGCATGAGGTCGGGTGAGGCAGAGCTTCCTGTTGCGCCCGAGGCTGAACTCGGTGGTTGATCGTGACTTGTTGTCAGTCGTTGCCGGGGTGGCTGACACGGCAGTCGGAGCGGAGCAAGCGGCGCTGTTTTCCTGTCATATCGGACAGTAAAGAAGAGGGGCGAAGTGACTGCGGTCACTTCGGCCTGGTCGACTGAGACGCGTGTGTCAGGATACGGCGTCAGGCATCCCCTGCATTCAATGCGCCTGCGAAGCGGTCGGTTGGTGAGGCGGTCTGGCCAAGGTTGCTTCACAACGAAGCCTGCCCGAGCTGGGCCTTGGGAGTGCCGAGGGGGCGCCCGCTGCCTGAGGAGGCCCTCGGGCGAGGCGTGAACTTGTATGGGACTACTGTTCCAACCCGAGGCTGGGCTCGGGTGAGATCGCGTCCCTCGGTAGACGAAGTCTTGGCTTGAACCGCACCCGTCAGTTGGTCTGAGGGTGTTTACCAGCCATGATTAGGAGCGTTGGGGGTACCCCTAATTATGGTACCCGACAATATTAATGCCCTCTGCAGATATTAAACGATGTTACATCTTCAAAATGAAAGTATTCTTTTTCTATAAGATGATATTAGGCTATTCCCAACCCATTTTTTCTTGTCACGATATCCACTATATAGTTGTTCCAATATATGGTATCATGTGTTGTTTCATAGTTCCTACAAAACAATTAAGTACTACATATGTACAAGAGTATGAATTATGGGGCATTTAGTTGATTCAGGTTTCAATATCTATGATCTCATACGTGTGTGGTATCTCCCTTCCTATACTAATTTATTCTCTTTTCTCTTTACTCACATGCCATGTAAGCTTTCCATCCCACGTGGCATGTATTAGATAAGTATGACACCATGCACTAGAAATAGTCTTAGGCCCTGTTTGGTTCTCATTAGTCTTAGGACTATACTTTAGTCTCTGCCTATTTGGTTCGAAGGACTAAACATGTTCATAACACATTAAATACACTATAGAAAGACTAAAATACCATTTCCATGCTTAAGACGTAAGAGAGAGAGAGCAATAAATGAAGTGCACAGAGAGGAATAAATCTACTTTATTTAGTCCCTTTTAGCTACAATTCAAGAGACTAAATAATAAAGCCAATTAATCTATATTTTAGCCCTTTCGTTTGGCAAAAAAAAATAGTCCCTAGAACCGTTTGGCCTTAGGGGATATTTGGTTATTAGGACTAATTTTTAGTCTCTTTATTTTAGTCTCTTTTAGCCTGTAATTTGCCAAACCAATTTAGTCTCTAGTTTCTCAAGAGATGACTAAAAGGAACTAAAACAGATTTTTTTCCCTCTTCCTGTCCTCATTAATTGCTCGTGTTGGCGTTTGACATAATTGCATCGGATTGAATAGTGAGGAGCTGGCGAGCTGCACGCCGTTGGCGCCAAAGTTAAGGGTATTTTAGTCTTTACATACTACATGTGATGTGTTTAGAAATTGTTTAGTCCTTAATTATAATCAAACGGAGTAAGGACTAAAGTTTAGTCCGTGGACTAAATATTAGTTTTAGGACTAATGTAGCCAAACCGGACCCTTAGTACTGATTAGGTGATTGGGACGGAATTCTCTTGCTATTTAGATTTCAATAACAAGGGGATTACTCCTATGAATCCTCATGAATCACCAAATCACCCCTTAGCCTCCGGCGAGCTGTTTTAGATAACCAATACAAGAATCACCTTAAATCCGGCAAATCACTCAATCGAGGGGGAACCGAAGTAGTGTCAAATTATTAGCTAGGTGTGCGTGGAGAATCGAAGTATCGCAGAATGATCTCGATTGAGCTAGCAACCACAATTTGAGTTGGCTACGCAAAGATGGTGAAGCTAGATGAGGCGAATGGCTGGCTGCGCAATCATCGCCGGGGGCCGGGGCCAAGATGATGGAAGGGCATGCGTACATGCTGCTGATTGCCCATGGCAGTCAGTCATCAATCAACTTCTTCCCCTTTTTTTCCATCGTCTCACTGCCACTTGTCAAGTTGAATTACAAAAAAAAAATTAAAATGGAAGTTCCCTTTGATCTGCTTAAGCTAGCAGGAGGAGAAGGACTACTAATGTTTGTCGTTGTAGCCCCAGCAGCAGCCCGCCGGTTGCGAGACCGCACGTGTGGCATGAGAGGGATGAGATGAGGGGCTGGGTGGCGGTCAGGCAGGCCTTGACGTTGAAATGGTCCGCGTCTCGTTTTCGCGGAAGGGATGGATGTCAACGACCATGAACAGTCGAGCACGCCGGACGTGCAGTCAAGCTCAGGCATCTCTACTACTTGCCTAGCGGGAGCCATGGAGGCTCCGGAACAGTCCCCGTACCAAGCAAGCTCCAAAAGTGGAGGCACGCGCTCACGATGCCTTCACCCAAATTTGTCCCCTGACGTGTGACCTGCAACCGAACGCGATTCCAAACGGCGACTTTGCTAGGAGGCTCTCAGAGGTCTTATTCAAGTCGCAGTGTACAGCACTGGCCTAAGGACGAGAGTGATCAAGAAAACAGCTAAATTGTTTTTGTTTTTATTTTATTATTTTTACGTCGGTTATTCGAAAACGGTTGAAAACGGTAAACTTTAGGAGGAAGGATAAATATTTTGTAGTTTTCATAAATACATGATGTATATATACTCCCTCCGGTGCAGTAAAAGAAGTCATCCTGCGCGTGACCGAGCGTGCACAAAAAGAAGTCATAGCGCGCGTGGGTCTGGGATTTGGACGTTGTTGCCCCTAGTAATTGCACAAAAAAAGATGCATTTAAGAGGAATCGAACTTGAGACCTCCAGTCTAGAATGCCTTGGAGCTGCTGCAGCAACCAATCAAGCCTGATTGTTTTAGTGACGTTAATGCACCCATATCCCTATTTAATAGGGGCAAACAGGGAAAACTCTATGATAATTAATCACTCTTTGGTATGCACAATCATGTCCTAAACGACTACCTTTATTGCACTGGAGGGAGTATATAAGATAAATAAAATGTAGTTCAAAAACAAAAATCTCCATAAAAAAGAGCTGGCAGCCTCACGTTGATCCAGTCCAGCTGAGCTGATGGGCCTTGGCTTCGCTTCGCTTGGAGGGAGCTAGAGCTAGGCTGCCACAGCCACGTTGCGATGGCGTCGGCTACGCAGCACGTTCCAAGGTTCAGATCGACAAGCCTGGTTTTTTTCCCCCCAGATGGAGAGGCGGCCGGACAGACACATGGGCATGGGTTGGCGGTCCTGTCGTGTCGGCTCGCCCATACACGTCCCCCCCGACACTGAACCCAGCAGACAGCTCGATCGGCGCACGTTTCTCCGGCGTCCAGCGTCGTCTCGTCTGCCAGGACACTTCCCGTTGCATCTATGCTCCCTCCATCCACATGATAAACGCTGGGGCCGGGCCGGGCCAACACTTGCAGGAATCTCTGCGCCCTTCCAACCGAGGCGGCGATCACACGGGCCTAGCCGGGGCCCAGCCCAGGGCGACTGTCTGCTTATCTGCTCGGCAGTCGGCAGTAGTAAGTAGCTCCTAGTTCTGATCAATCATCATCTACTATTTCTGCCAATGCCCCATGCGGACGTCTCGGGGGTGGGGGCCAGCCGCCCAATCGTTGCTGCCTCTCTGCCGCGGATCATTGTGCTGCTGCTGCTACTACTACTAGTATACACGAGTTTCGCACCGATGGAGATGTGGAGGGGCCTGCGAGCTGGCGCTGTCATCACTTCAATCAGGCTGATCAGCCGCCGGTCCGACATCAAATGGGATGGTTCCTGGATACGGTTTGCTGGCTATAGTACATGATGGAGACGAATAGACGATAAGGCTGTCCGCAGCATGATCTCCTAAAATAGGAAAATTATATAACTAGATTACATTGAGGTTTAAAATAAAAAATGAGATACAATAACTGTCGGTCGGCGAGAGTCAGGAGGGCAAGACAAGACGAACGTATATGGAGGGAGGAGGGTTCATGTGCTAGCACCACCATTCGCTACGGATCAAAGAGGACATCGCGTTTCTTCTTTAGTGCTACTAGCAATTACTCGATTGCTTCCTCCATCTGCCAATGCCACGACAAGAAAAAGACATCTCCGTGATTGAAGACGCGGAGAGTCCAAGACTGTCCCTGCTCCACGCATCTCGGCCAGGCCAGGCCAGGCCAGGCCAGGGGTTCTTCGTTTTATCAGCTGCCTGTTGGATGCCACCGCGGTCGATCAGACCAAACTCGTTGAGAGAGTGGGAGAGGCTCCACAAGAGGAGCGACGAGAAGTGGAGCGTGTGGCAAAACGACTGTGTTCCTGCTGCCGATTCTTTGGCGACCTTAAAGAACAATTTTAGATCTAAGAATTCACCATAAAGCTCCACTATGATTCACTCAGGGAAAAAAAGTAGTTAGACTGCAACCCAACTTGATCAGATTAGCTCAACCTACGGTAATACGAGATGGAAGTACTACATATAGTGGCACGGATCTGGGTCTTTCTACCTATGCTTCCTTGATCGGGGGAAGTCCGAACCAGCCGAATGCGTCCAACTGTAGTTCCAGCCCAGTTAGGCCGCGGTCGAGACTACAGCAGGCCGCGGCACGTGCGCTGGTCCAGCGGCGATATTTTAGGTGGGCTGGACCTTGCAAAGAGGCCTAGTGGTAGCAAGGCACGGTGCTAAAATCCTTTTTTTGTTTTCCCTCTGGTCTCAAGAGCTATGGTGTTGTTTGGTTTAAGAAATGTAATGTAAATGATAATGGTAATGGTTTACGCTTGATTACTGGTGATAATAAATTTAAATAGGCTGATATCAAATTTTAGTATGGTATATGATTACGGTTAGACTAAAACAAACATGATTTAATGTTATTAGTTACCCATTACGTTACAAATTTGCCGCTTCCATATTCTTCTGATGTAGATTGCCGACTGCAGTGGTGCTGGCTTCTTGTTGTTTTGCAGCTGAAATCTTAGCCGATCAAGGACGCGCGCCATCCGTGAGGCTGCATTGGTGGAGTGGCCGGCGCACCCGGACGGGCATGATAATTATTGAGAACTACGTTACCACGGATCACCAGATCCGCTTCCTTCCCTCCCGCCAGCAGTAGAGGCGCAAGAAGATGTAGAGAACCCGTCTCCCTTCACATAAACACGACAGAGGAAACACACGAGACACATGATATAGGGTTGGGCCTCTGGCCTCTTTCTCTTCTCTGTTCCATATGAGGGGTACAAGTTCTATATATAGAGACGCGATAGCCCTCAGGGCTATATTCGGTATTTGCCCACATAACCCTTCATTAGGGTTTCTCAACACTCCCCCTTGGGTGAATACCGCGACCAACACATGCCTCGTTAAAACTCCAAAAAAAACCAGTGGGAAAAATATGGAGAAAGAGTGCATGATGATACAAATTGCATTTGCACTTTGTTGCCTCGTTAAAAACCTCATGTGAGAAACTTCAAGAAAACTCACCAAGGGAAAAAGAGTGCAACAGCTGCCATCGGGACAGATTTCGATCCTCTGGGATCTAGATTCTACTGAATCTTCTACAAAGGCTAACTTTAGAAATGTGCTCCCCCTGATCCTTGCAAAACTGTATCAATATGGCAAAATATTTTCTTCTGGAAGTATATGCACATATAGATTTAGCAAACAGATTGCATATCCTTGCAAAGATTATTTCAGGAACTTCACCTCAACTTACTTCTAGGATACACGAGGTAAGTGCACGTATCAACATAAATAAGCCACTTCGACTAATGGTGTTCGATCGACTAGATCTACATATTTGATAGAAACTTCCATAAAGGTTCACATATTGATCATCAAGCTGACGCCTTCAAGGCATAAAATATGACATTTATTGTCACACGATTGTGATCAATATAAGCATTCGCTCCCCCTGACGATGACACATGTCAAAGTCGTTATCCCTCATAACTCAAGCATATTCTTCAAGATATATCTCATTGTTCATCTGGAATAACGAGAATGGACGAGGTTGGGGTGCTATCATTTTCTATCTTACACCACAATTTATACATAGTTGTGCAAAGCAAGTAACATGTCCTTATATAGGACTTAGGGGATAATATAGTTGCAATAGTACATATTCTAAATATGACACATCGCTCCAGGCGTTCATCCATTGCAACATCTATGATGGTGTAATAAAAGTCCATCAAAGATCGTAATCCATCAGGGATTTTTCATCGATCAGATACATCGTTATAGTCTGTCATTCTGGCACAATGGGGATATTTTTGCCAGTAACACCTAAACCTTATAGGTTTCTGCCATCGGGGCTTTAGAGGATACCGTAATTCCACATCAAGTGGAAAATACCAAGAGTAAAACTCGTGGAATGCACATGTGCTTATTCGGTGAACTTCAAGTCCTTTGGTACCTTATCTTATTCCTTTTCGGGTCTGTATGGGTCTTTATCCCTTTATGGAGATTATCAAACTTTGGTGTTTAACACAGACTTTGTTTCTTCTGGATAGGTTCCATCTGGGAACGATAGTCTCAACTACGAGATATTCTCCCTACATAGGAGAGTGATCATTCATCAGGAATGTATTATTCGGTATGAGATTTATATGTTGCATATTTATAATTCAAAGATATGAGTCCTCCTAGGATCTCATGACGGATCTTCATAATCCTATTAACTGCATATTTTAATTCATGCCATTTGCCAGATATATTACATAGCGGAACAGTGTTTATTCAACACATACGTGGGATGGGTCTCTTATAAGACCACTTGAACCATCGCATTCACCACACATTATTTCAATAGTGCCCATAAATGTCCGAACTTCAAGCTCGCGACTTTCATTTTGCGATTATTGGTTCAGCCTCGATTGCATTTATCATTGACCTGATAAGAGAGCTTCAAACACTCATGCCTAGGACTTTGTTTTGGATCTCTTTGCAATCTAGAGAGGCAAGATAGGTGTCGACATATTTGTCTCCCACATTTAATAATGATCTCCATCATTTCCCAAAACGAAAGATCAATTGTTCTGTATTCCCAGCAGAATGATATTGCGTGCATTGCTAGGAACTTCATCATCAAGATGAACCTCTTCGTGAGGCAAATCACCAGCAGGGTGAATTAATCGGAGGAGAGTTATCACAGACCACGTGAATCTGCAATCAGAACATATGCTTTGACTAAGGCTGATGGATCATATTCGCAGGCGTCCCCGAGAATAGATCAAATGCCAATAAGTCAAATGTGGATATGATATTAATCCCGGGTATATCCACATCTACATCAGGTAGAAACATTCAGACCAATATGGTTACTCCTCAACGATTTCTGGCAAACTCCATATACATAGGAGTACACACCGAACGACAGGTTCAGTTTGGATTTTGTGCGTTTAATAGAATATTGAGGCATTACATTATATGGGCATTCCTCCCCATAATGCCGAGATGTTCTAAAAGCATACATATAAAATCCCCAACCACAATCATCCAGTTGTGGCCAATGTATGCTATTGTGGTGATTTATTTGGGAAATCTTACGCATATTACAGATAGGGGTTTTATACAGTGAGTTTTGGACTTAGATTGATGTAGTGGCATGAATACTACATATTTGTCCTTCAACGTGAAGGATTAGTCTCAACTTCCAGCAAGACACGCAACAACAAGTCGCTTTGTGGTTACAATTCTGCAAACTTACTGTTATTATCACCAAATATACAATCAATCATCAGGATTTAGACTGATACGCGCAACAATATGTTAGCCATAAAAACAAAATACTTTAGGGTTCATGTGCTAGCACCATTCGCTACGGATCACAGATAAAATTACTCGATTGCTTTCTCCATCTGTTCCAAATTATAGATATCCATATAACTATACACATAACAAATTTAATACTAAAAAAATAAAATAACTTACTATTTAGAGCACACTGAACATCCTTCAGCCAATTATACTAGCAATGCCACGACAAGAAAAAGACATCGCCGTGATTGAAGATGAGGAGAGTCCAAGACTGTCCCTGCTCCACGCATCTCGGCCACGCGCCCACGGCCAAGCCAGGGGTTCTTCGTTTTATCAGCTCCTGAACGGCACCGCGGCCGATCAGACCAAACTCGTTGAGAGAGAGGCTCCACAAGAGGAGCGACGAGAAGTGGAGCGTGTGGCGATAATTGCACCGGCAAAACGAGTGCTCCTGCTGCCGATTCTTTGGCGACCTTAAAGAACAGCTCCGCTACTTAAAGAACAATTTTATATCTAAGAATTCATCATAAATTGGCTCCACTAATGATGTGATTGGTTGCAATGACAGGACGGGATAATCCATCAAATAAGCTTGTTTGATTTAGAGACAAGAGTTGGGACGGTACTACCAGTTATACCTTAAAATTGTACGGACGAGAGAGGACATTAGACGACGTCTCCGTCCTGACTGTACCACAACTAAACGCACCCTAACATTCACTTAGGGAAAAAAAACTGGTTAGACTGCAACCCAACTTGATCAGATTGTTAAGTAACCCTAATTAGGGTTATGTGGGCAAATACCTGCTTTGCCCCTGAGGGGTCTCATATCTCTATATAAGGAACCTGTACACCCCCTCATAATACAGAGATCAGAAAGAGGCCAGAGGCCCAACCCTATATCCAGTGTCTCGTGTGTTTCCTCTGTCGTGCTTATGGGAAGGGAGACGAGTTCTCTACATCTTCTTGCGCCTCTACTGCTGACGGGAGGGAATGGAGCGGATCTGGTGATCCGTGGTGACATAGTTCTTAACACGTTATCAGCACGCTCTACCTTGATGTTGCTGCGAGATCGGATCTGCATCACCTCTTCGTCAAGCCGGCAGGTCTCTGGCCTAGCCGAACTGTCCTACGCGACAGGCTTCGATTCTCCTCCTACCTAATCGAATGGTATGTATTTCTGAGTAGATTGAATCGGCTGCTCATATTGAGGATTGAAGAATAAAATCTCAGACTGAGATTCAGAGAGAAAGATAGGAGGTAGGGCCCACATGCCTGATGGCGGCGCTTGCTGCGCACCTGTGTGCCACAACGCCAAAGGTCAAAGGAGCTCGCGCGGAAGCCGTGGTGGCCCAGCACCTCCCGCGGTCCTGCCCCGAAGGCCATGGCCGCCGACTTTCTCTCAGCGCGCAGAGCTGGCGAGCGTCACCACCGCGCTGGAAGCCGTGTAAAGATAGCCGTGGTGTGCGCCTCGGCTCCTTCCTTTCACTTGACAACTCCTGCATGTTGCCCCAATCCTCTTGCCCCGCCTCCTCCGGTGGCCACACGCTGTGGCTCGCGAAACTGACGAGCAAAACTGGTTTGGCCACGTCCGTGATGCGATTATCGCGGAGACCAGAACGAAACAGCTACCTGTTGAAAAAAAAACGGCCATGCACACTCTAACACACTTCGTGCCGCGAAAAAAGGATCGGATCCACTTCTTTTTGACTGAGCAGTTCGGAGCTGGTTGCTTTTGGACACCGCGTATTAGGAGCCACGCGCAGTGAAGTGGGCTACAGCCAGGCCCAACCGTTGCCGTTGGCCTGTTTGTACCAGCCGTACGTTAGTCATTTTTTCTTCAGATTGGCTATTTGCTTTATCAATTCGAGAACACAACTTGATCTCAAGATGGGAGACGTGTAAGCAACATTTTTTGTTGTTGTAGGGAGCAATATTATGTGTCTGATATACATAAGTTCTTCTTGAATTTATATAAATTTATATACATGCTCCATATAATTTGTTCTATATTTTCAGTTGCAAATAACAAAAAGACTAAACATGTTACAGTTTCTAGCGTAATTAATTATTTCTGGCAGTAAATAATTAGTACAAAATGCACGTTTAATAATGGGAAAATGCCTTTTGCATATATGTGGTGATGCCCATGCATTAATTTTGTTTTTTTTCTGTATTAATAATTATTTCTGGCAGCAAATAATTAACAAAGAATTATTAAGAATGCATGTGAAGGCTATAATGTGCATACTCAAATCGCTCTAAATATTTGCTATGTGTTGAGCCTTCGGACTCACGTCAAGCGATTAAATTGTATAATGGGTACTCAGATACGCCGATCAGGCTGCGTTGGTAATCGGCTGAGTTATGGCATTAGCTGAATATTGACTGCGCCCTGGCAACACGACGCAATATTTGTGCCGTTCGAACTTGGCTGCGTCATGTGATTGCTATGTCGCGCTCTCCATTAATCGGATCGCTCCTGTTGAGTCAGACCGTCATTGCTGAGTCGCGTATTTTTCGTATGCCCTGTAGGCATTGTCTGTCTGCCTCGAGCCACAATTGTACCTATTGTGCACGTTGCGTGGACTTGTCTTGTACCCCGACTACCGAGTCACAATTGCGCCTGTTGCGTTTGTTATGAAGGCTTATTGTGTTGTCGTAGCCCTGATGGTCGCACATGCTTTGACGTCAGATACACTAGAGCTTGTGCTCGCGTGGATTGTGATGGGTTGTTCAAGCCCCTGAAGTCACATCATAACGCAACCTTCTTAAATAATCTTGTTTAGCTCTATAATTTATTTGATTGTGTTGTGTGGCATCATATATTTATTTATATTGCCAAGTGTCCATAACAACTATATCAAGCTCTATAGTGCTTGAATAATCTGGGAAAGTAAATGAAATAATATAAAACACAGATAAGTTAATCCTCTGCTCTCATCTCATGCATAAAGATTTACCTGAAGTAACCCGAAGATATATAATATAATGCATGAAAGTCTTTTTGGCATAGAAGACATCACAACTTGGGATTCTGTTAGTAGGCAAAAAGACCTTATCAGATGAATAAATGCTAGAATCTCAGTCATACATTGCTCAACCAGATGTTGGCACATTGCTATTTGTCGCTGAATGGCATGAAGCGAACTTTGAGATAAATGGCTAGTACCTTAGCAACACGACGTTGCGAGTACATCGAAAGGTAATTCTGAGAATTTTTTCACAATGTTTGTGTGAAAAATCATTGTGTGTTCCCGTCGAACCACTTTACTCGTCCTATCTAGGACCTCTATGCTTGTGTTGCATACATCTCTCAGAATTGTAAATACTTATAGTCGTTGAATTGACTTGGGATAGTCCTTTGACTGGTATGATATACAGTAAGCCAAATGGTAAAGGTCAATACTGAATGGAAATAAAATTGGGGTTTATGTAGCCGAACTACACTGAATTACACCCTTTGGCATGCTTACCATTATCTACCTCTGATCTACCAGAAGTGAGAAGAGTAGAAAAATAACTATGAAATCCCACATCACCACAGAGCTTGAAGCTAAATTAGACATTAACATGTCCTTGGTCCTCGGAGCCAGAAGAGTCATATGTCTTGACCACTAGACTACTAGTGATGATAATTTGTGATAGAAATATGAAGATCTTGTAGAGACCTGTTGTATCCTCTCTACTCCAGATGATTTCTTCGTATGAGAACAGTAATATCTGTTGTTGAAGATGGATCCTAGGCGGATACCAGTATTGTTTCGTTCTTGCCAAGCAGTTATCATCATTTGCTTCATCAAAAGCTAGTTATATGGTGATTTTCCCAGATAAAATGAATTCTTGGCCTTGTCTGTTCTATTCCAAAGCTTCTCTTTTTGCTGAACAATGAAGAGATCGAAATAATGCTATATAGAACAATTTGGTATATAGTATGAGGAGAAATGTTTGCTATGCTAGCAACACCACAAATAATTAACTATTGTTATAAGTTCTCTCTCAAAATTATTATACCTAAAAATGTTGCATAAATTGATACCCAATTTCAGCGCAGTATGAGTAATTGGGTAAACCATGGGCAGTGATAAAAATGAGCTGGACTATACATCTCTGCATATAAAAATCTTTGCTTGGCAGCATTGGCCTGATGCCGTGCACTTCACTACCAATATAAACACACACATTTTTCCTATGTGCTTAAAAGCACAATGCAACCAGTGAATAACTTTGTGAGCGTTAGACCCTGATGGTCATTTTACTTATTGATTTGAAGTCAACTAATGGCTCCAAACGAACGGTATGCATGAGCCCCTGAAGGACCCTTATGGATAAAATAGTGTTGCGCATATCAGTCTAAATCTTAATGATTGACTATGCATTTGGTAGTAATAACAATAAGTTTGCAGAATTATAACCATTAAGCAACTTGTTGTGCGTGTCTCGCTGGATGTTGAGACTAACCCTTCATGTTGAAGGACAAATATGTAGTATTCATGCCACTACATTAATCTAAGTCCAAAGCTCACTGCATAAAACCCCTATTTGTAATGTGCGTAAGATTTCCCAAATAAATCACCACAATAGCATACATTGGTCACAAACTAGATGATTGTGGTTGAGGATTTTATATGTATGCTTTTAGAACATCTTGGCATTAGGGGGAGGAATGCCCATATAGTGTAATGCCTCAATATTCTATTAAACGCACAAAAGCCAAACTGAACCTGTCGTTCGGTGTGTACTCCTGTGTATATGGAGTTTGCCAGAAATCGTTGAGGAGTAACCATATTGGTTTGAATGCTTCTACCTGATGTAGATATGGATATACCCGGGATTAATATCATATCCACATTTGACTTATTGACATTTGATCTATTCTCGGGGACGCCTGCGAATATGATCCATTGGCCTTAGTCAAAGCATATGTTCTGATTGCAGATTCACGTGGTCTGTAATAACTCTCCTCCGATGAACTCGCCCTGCTGGTGATTTGCCTCACGAAGAGGTTCATCTTGATGATGAAATTCCTAGCAATGCGCGCAATATCATTGTGCTGGGAATTCGGAACAATGAATCTTTCGTTTTGGGAAATGACGGAGATCATTATTAAATGTGGGAGACAAATATGTCGACACTTATCTTGCCTCTATAGATTGCAAAGAGATCCAAAACAAAGTCCTAAGCATGAGTGCTTGAAGCTCTCTTATCGGGTCATTGATAAATGCAATCGAGGTTGAACCAATAATCGCAAAATGAAAGTCACGAGCTTGAAGTTCGGACATTTATGGGCACTATTGAAATAATGTGTGGTGAATGCGATGGTTCAAGTGGTCTTGTAAGAGACCCATCCCATATATGTGTTGAATAAACACTTTTCCGCTATATAATATATCTGGCAAATGGCATGAATTAAAATATGCAATTAATAGGATTCTGAAGATCCGTCATGAGATCCTAGGAGGACTCATATCTTTGAATTATAAATATGCAACATATAAATCTCGTACTGAATAATACATTCCTGATGAATGATCACTCTCCTATGTAGGGAGAATATCTCCTAGTTGAGATTATCGTTCCCAGATGGAACCTATCCAGAAGAAACAAAGTCTGTGTTGAACACCAAAGTTTGATAACTGAAAGTCGCCTAGAGGGGGGGTGAATAGGGCGAAACTGAAAATCTCAAAAATAATCACAACTACAAGCCGGGTTAGCGTTAGAAATATAATAGAGTCCGAGAGAGAGGGCGCAAAACAAATCGCAAGCGAATAACAAAGTGAGACACGCGGATTTGTTTTACCGAGGTTCGGTTCTCTCAAACCTACTCCCCGTTGAGGAGGCCACAAAGGCCGGGTCTCTTTCAACCCTTCCCTCTCTCAAACGGTCCCTCGGACCGAGTGAGCTTTTCTTCTTCTCAATCAAATGGGAACAAAACTTCCCCGCAAGGGCCACCACACAATTGGTGCCTCTTGCCTTGGTTACAATTGAGTTTTGATCACAAGAACAAGTGAGAAAGAAAGAAAGCGATCCAAGCGCAAGAGCTCAAAAGAACACGGCAAATCTCTCTCGCTAGTCACTAAAGGCTTGAGTGGAATTGGAGAGGATTTGATCTCTTTGGTGTGTCTAGAATTGAATGCCTAGCTCTTGTAAGTGGTTGGAAGTTGGAAAACTTGGATGCAATGAATGGTGGGGTGGTTGGGGTATTTATAGCCCCAACCACCAAACTTGACCGTTGGTGGAGGCTGTCTGTCGATGGCACACCGGACAGTCCGGTGCACACCGGACATGTCCGGTGCCCCCGCCACGTCATCAATGCCGTTGGATTCTGACCGTTGGAGCTTCTGACTTCTGGGCCCGCCTGGATGTCCGGTGCACACCGGACATCAACTGTTCATTGTCCGGTGCGCCGGTATGGGCGCGCCTGACGTCTGCGCGCGCTGCGCGCGCATTAAATGCAGCGCAGGTAGCCGTTGGCGCCGAAATAGCCGTTGCTCCGCTGTTACACCGGACAGTCCGGTGCACACCAGACATGTCCGGTGAATTATAGCGGAGCGGCTACCGCGCGAACCCGAGGCTGGCGAGTTGAGGAGGCCGTGCTTCCTTGGAGCACCGGACACTGTCCGGTGTACACCGGACAGTCCGGTGAATTATAGCGGAGCGGCCTGAGAAATTCCCGAAGGTAGCGAGTTCGAGTTGGAGTCCTCTGGTGCATCCGGTGGCGCACCGGACACTGTCCGGTGTACACCGGACAGTCCGGTGCCTCTAGACCAGAGGTGCCTTCGGTTGCCTCTTTGCTCCTTTGTTGAATCCAAAACTTGATCTTTTTATTGGCTGAGTGTGAACCTTTTGCACCTGTATAACTTATAAACTAGAGCAAACTAGTTAGTCCAATATTTGTGTTGGGCAATTCAACCACCAAAATTATTTAGGGACTAGGTGTAAGCCTAATTCCCTTTCAATCTCCCCCTTTTTGGTGATTGATGCCAACACAAACCAAAGCAAATCTAGAAGTGCATAATTGAACTAGTTTGCATAATGTAAGTGCAAAGGTTGCTTGGAATTGAGCCAATATAAATGCTTACATGATGCGCATGGATTGTTTTCTTTGTTTTTGATATATTGGATCACATTTGCACCAAAAGTTTTGTTTTTGCAAACTCTTTTGTAAATTCTTTTCAAAGTCCTTTTGCAAGATAGTCAAAGGTAAATGAATAAGATTTTTCAAAGCATTTTCAAGTTTGAAATTTTCTCCCCTTGTTTCAAATGCTTTCCCTTTGACTAAACAAAACTCCCCCTCAAATAAAGTCTCCTCTTAGTGTTCAAGAGGGTTTTAAGATATCAAATTTGAAAATACTACTTACTCCCCCTTTAGAACACAAAGAGATACCAATTTTGAAATTTACCAAATGAAAATTATCAATTTTAAAATTAGGGTGGTGGTGCGGTCCATTTGCTTTGGGCTCATATTTTCTCCCCCTTTGGCATGAATCGCCAAAAACGGAAATATTAGAGCCTATAGAAGTACTTTCTCCTCCTTTGGTCATAGAATAAATGAGTGAAGATTATACCAAAGATGGAGAGTGATGCGGAGCGACGGCGAAGGATGAGTAGTAGAGTGGAGTGGAAGCCTTGTCTTCGCCGAAGGCTCCAATTCCCTTTCAATATACTTATGACTTGGTTTGGAATACACTTGAAAACACATTAGTCATAGCATATATAAAAGAGATATGATCAAAGGTATACATGTGAGCTATGTGCAAGTTTAGCAAAAGAAATTCCTAGAATCTAGAATATTAAGCTCATGCCTAAGTCTGGTAAAAGATTGTTCATCAAGCGGCTTGGTAAAGATATCGGCTAATTGATCTTTAGTGTTAATGTATGAAATCTCGATATCCCCCTTTTATTGGTGATCCCGAAGAAAGTGATACCGAATGGCTATGTGTTTAGTGCGGCTATGCTCAACGGGATTATCCGCCATGCGGATTGCACTCTCATTATCACATAGAAGAGGAACTTTGGTTAATTTGTAACCGTAGTCCCGCAGGGTTTGCCTCATCCAAAGCAATTGCGCGCAACAATGGCCTGCGGCAATATACTCGGCTTCGGCGGTAGAAAGAGCGACCGAATTTTGCTTCTTTGAAGCCCATGACACCAAGGATCTTCCCAAGAACTGGCAAGTCCCCGATGTGCTCTTCCTATTAATCTTGCACCCCGCCCAATCGGCATCCGAATAACCAATCAAATCAAAAGTGGATCCCCGAGGGTACCAAAGCCCAAACTTAGGAGTATAAGCCAAATATCTCAAGATTCGTTTTACGGCCGTAAGGTGTGATTCCTTAGGGTCGGCTTGGAATCTTGCACACATGCATACGGAAAGCATAATGTCCGGTCGAGATGCACATAAATAAAGCAATGAACCAATCATCGACCGGTATACCTTTTGATCCACGGACTTACCTCCCGTGTCGAGGTCGAGATGCCCATTTGTTCCCATGGGAGTCTTGATGGGCTTAGCATCCTTCATTCCAAACTTGCTTAAAATGTCTTGAGTATACTTTGTTTGGCAAATGAATGTGCCCTCTTGGAGTTGTTTGACTTGAAATCCTAGAAAATACTTCAACTCCCCCATCATAGACATCTCGAATTTCTGTGTCATGATCCTACTAAATTCTTCACATGTAGATTTGTTAGTAGACCCAAATATAATATCATCAACATAAATTTGGCATACAAACAAATCATTATCAAGTGTTTTGGTGAATAAAGTAGGATCGGTTTTACCGACTTTGAAGCCATTTGCAATAAGGAAATCTCTAAGGCATTCATACCATGCTCTTGGGGCTTGCTTGAGCCCATAAAGCGCCTTAGAGAGCCTATAAACATGGTTAGGGTACTCACTATCTTCAAAGCCGGGAGGTTGCTCAACATAGACCTCCTCTTTGATTGGTCCATTGAGGAAGGCACTCTTCACGTCCATTTGATAAAGCTTGAAGCCATGGTAAGTAGCATAGGCCAATAATATGCGAATTGACTCAAGCCTAGCTACGGGTGCATAGGTTTCACCAAAATCCAAACCTTCAACTTGTGAATACCCCTTAGCCACGAGTCGAGCTTTGTTCCTTGTCACCACACCATGCTCGTCTTGCTTGTTGCGGAAGACCCACTTAGTTCCTACAACATTTTGATTAGGACGTGGAACTAAATGCCATACCTCATTCCTTGTGAAATTGTTGAGCTCCTCTTGCATCGCCATCACCCAATCCGAATCTTGAAGTGCTTCCTCTACCTTGTGTGGCTCAATAGAGGAAACAAAAGAGTAATGTTCACAAAAATGTGCAACACGAGATCGAGTAGTTACCCCCTTATGAATGTCGCCGAGGATGGTGTCGACGGGGTGATCTCGTTGTATTGCTTGGTGGACTCTTGGGTGTGGCGGCCTTGGTTGTTCATCCTCCTTGTCTTCATCATTTGCATCTCCCCCTTGATCGTTGCCGTCATTTTGAGGTGGCTCATCTTCTTGATCTTCTTGTTCAATATCTTGAGCCTCACCCTCAACTTGAGTTGGTGGAGATGCTTGCATGGAGGAGGATGGTTGATCTTGTGCATGTGGAGGCTCTTCGGATTCCTTAGGACACACATCCCCAATGGACATGTTCCTTAGCGCTATGCATGGAGCCTGTTCTTCACCTATATCATCAAGATCAACTTGCTCTACTTGAGAGCCGTTAGTCTCATCAAACACAACGTCACAAGAAACTTCAACAAGTCCTGAGGACTTGTTAAAGACTCTATATGCCCTTGTGTTTGAGTCATATCCTAGTAAAAAGCCTTCTACAGTTTTAGGAGCAAATTTAGATTTACGACCTCTTTTAACAAGTATAAAACATTTGCTACCAAAAACTCTAAAATATGAAATATTTGGCTTTTTACCGGTTTGGAGTTCATAGGATGTCTTCTTGAGGATTCGGTGAAGATATAATCGGTTGATGGCATAGCAAGCGGTGTTGACCGCTTCGGCCCAAAACCGATCCGGTGTCTTGTACTCATCAAGCATGGTTCTTGCCATGTCCAATAGAGTTCGATTCTTCCTCTCCACTACACCATTTTGTTGTGGAGTGTAGGGAGAAGAGAACTCATGCTTGATGCCCTCCTCCTCAAGGAAACCTTCGATTTGAGAGTTCTTGAACTCCGTCCCATTGTCGCTTCTAATTTTCTTGATCCTTAAGCCGAACTCATTTTGAGCCCGTCTCAAGAATCCTTTTAAGGTCTCTTGGGTATAAGATTTGTCCTGCAAAAAGAACACCCAAGTGAAGCGAGAATAATCATCCACAATAACTAGACAGTACTTACTCCCGCCGATGCTTATATAAGCGATCGGGCCAAATAGGTCCATGTGTAGGAGCTCCAGTGGCCTGTCACTAGTCATGATGTTCTTGTGTGGATGATGAGTGTCAACTTGCTTCCCGGCTTGGCATGCGCTACAAATCCTGTCTTTCTCAAAATGAACATTGGTTAGTCCTAAAATGTGTTCTCCCTTTAGAAGCTTGTGAAGATTCTTCATTCCAACATGGGCTAGTCGGCGGTGCCAGAGCCAACCCAAGTTAGTCTTAGCAACCAAGCAAGTGTCGAGTTCAGCTCTATCAAAATCTACCAAGTATAGCTGACCCTCTAACACTCCCTTAAATGCTATTGAATCATCACTTCTTCTAAAGACAGTAACACCAGTATCAGTAAATAGACAGTTGTAGCCCATTTGACATAATTGGGATACGGAAAGCAAATTGTAATCTAAAGAATCTACAAGAAAAACATTGGAAATAGTATGGTCAGGTGATATAGCAATTTTACCCAAACCTTTGACCAAACCTTGATTTCCATCCCCGAATGTGATAGCTCGTTGGGGATCTTGGTTTTTCTCATAAGAGGAGAACATCTTCTTCTCCCCTGTCATGTGGTTTGTGCACCCGCTGTCGAGTATCCAACTTGAGCCCCCGGATGCATAAACCTACAAAACAATTTTAGTTCTTGATTTTAGGTACCCAAACGGTTTTGGGTCCTTTGGCATTAGAAACAAGAACTTTGGGTACCCAAACACAAGTCTTTGATTCCTTGTGTTTGCCCCCAACAATCTTGGCAACTACCTTGCCGGATTTGTTAGTTAAAACATATGATGCATCAAAAGTTTTGAATGAAATAGCATGATCATTTGATGCATTAGGAGTTTTCTTTCTAGGCAACTTGGCACGGGTTGGTTGCCTAGAGCTAGATGTCTCACC
Source organism: Zea luxurians (assembly GCA_029449295.1). Classification (NCBI taxonomy): domain Eukaryota; kingdom Viridiplantae; phylum Streptophyta; class Magnoliopsida; order Poales; family Poaceae; genus Zea; species Zea luxurians. Next base: position 24,324,839 of record JAOPSE010000003.1, read on the forward strand.
CTTATACATAAAAGCATGGTTAAGGCCAGAGTGAGACTTCCTAGAATTAGTTCTCCTAATTTTGCTCTCAGGATAGCCGGCAGGGTACAAAATGTAACCCTCGTTATCCTGAGGCATGGGAGCCTTGCCCTTAACAAAGTTAGATAAATTCTTTGGAGGGGCATTAAGTTTGACATTGTCTCCCCTTTGAAAGCCAATGCCATCCTTGATGCCTGGGCGTCTCCCATTATAGAGCATGCTTCTAGCAAATTTAAATTTTTCATTTTCTAAGTCATGCTCACTAATCTTAGCATTAAGTTGTGCTATGTGATCATTTTGTTTATTAATTAAGGCTAGGTGATCATGGATAGCATCAACATTAATATCTCTACACCTAGTACAAATGGAAATATGCTCAGTAGATGTAGAGGGTTTGCAAGATTTTAATTCTACAACCTTAGCATGCAACATATCATTCTTAGTTCTAAGGTCAGAAATTGTAACATTACAAACATCTAATTCTTTAGCCTTAGCAAGCAATTTTTCATTCTCAATCTTAAGGCTAGCAAGAGACTCATTCAACTCATCAATTCTAGCAAGTAAATCAATATTATCATCTTTAGAATTGGAAGTTGAAACATTGCAAACATGAGAATCAACCTTAGCAATTAATCTAGCATTTTCATTTCTAAGGTTGGCAATAGTGTCATGGCATGTGCTTAGCTCACTAGTTAATTTCTCACATTTTTCAATTTCTAGAGCATAAGCATTCTTGACCTTAACATGCTTCTTATTTTCTTTAATAAGGAATTCTTCTTGAGAATCCAAGAGATCATCCTTCTCATGTATAGCACTAATCAATTCATTTAATTTTTCTTTTTGTTGCATGTTGAGGTTAGCAAAAAGAATGCGCAAGTTATCCTCCTCATTTTTATCATTATCCTCATCACTAGATGTTTCATATTTAGTGGAGGACCTTGATTTTACCTTCTTTTTGCCGTCCTTGGCCATGAGACACTTGTGGCCGACGTTGGGGAAGAGAAGGCCTTTGGTGACGGCGATGTTGGCGGCGTCCTCGTCGTCGGATGAGTCGGTGGAGCTCTCGTCGGAGTCCCATTCGCGGCACACGTGGGCATCGCCGCCCTTCTTCTTGTGGTACCTCTTCTTTTCTCTCCTCTTGCCCTTCTTGTCGTCGCCCCTGTCACTGTCACTAGACATAGGACATTTTGCAATAAAGTGACCGGGCTTACCACACTTGTAGCAAACCTTCTTGGAACGGGGTTTGTAGTCCTTCCCCTTCCGTTGCTTGAGGATTTGCCGAAAGCTTTTGATGATTAAGGCCATCTCCTCATTGTCGAGCTTGGAGGCGTCAATTGGTTGTCTACTTGGTGTAGACTCCTCCTTCTTCTCCTCCGTGGCCTTGAAGGCCACCGGTTGCGCCTCGGATGTGGAAGGTTCGTCAAGCTCGTTGATCTTCTTTGAGCCCTTAATCATGCATTCAAAGCTCACAAAATTCCCAATAACTTCCTCGGGGGTCATTAGTGGATATCTAGGATTACCACGAATTAATTGAACTTGAGTGGGGTTAAGGAAAATAAGAGCTCTTAAAATAACCTTAACCACCTCGTGGTCATCCCACTTTTTGCTCCCGAGGTTGCGCACTTGGTTCACCAAGGTCTTGAGCCGATTGTACATATCTTGTGGCTCCTCCCCTTGGCGAAGACGGAAGCGACCGAGCTCCCCCTCGATCGTTTCCCGCTTGGTGATCTTGGTGAGTTCATCACCTTCATGCGCCGTCTTGAGTAGGTCCCAAATCTCCTTTGCGTTCTTCAACCCTTGCACTTTGTTGTATTCCTCCTTGCTTAGAGAGGCAAGGAGAATGGTTGCGGCTTGGGAGTTGAAGTGCTCGATTTGGGCCACTTCGTCCGTGTCATAATCCTCATCCCCTATTGATGGTACCTGTACTCCAAACTCAACAACATTCCATATACTTTTGTGGAGTGAGGTTAGATGAAATTTCATTAAATCACTCCACCTAGCATAATCTTCGCCGTCAAAAGTTGGCGGTTTGCCTAATGGAACGGAAAGTAATGGAGTATGTCTAGATGTACGGGGATAGTTTAAGGGGATCTTACTAAACTTCTTGCGCTCTTGGCGCTTAGAAGTTACGGACGGTGCATCGGAGTCGGAGGTGGATGTTGATGAAGTGTCGGTCTCGTAGTAGACCACCTTCCTCATCCTCTTGTGCTTGTCGCCTTTCCGATGTGACTTGTGAGAAGAAGATTTTTCCTTCTTCTCATTGTGGTGAGAAGAGGAAGATCTTTTCTCCTTCCGCTTGGAGGAGTTCTTCTTCTTCTCCCTTCTCTTGGTGCGGGACTCTTCCGATGAAGTGCTCCCTTGGCTTGTAGTGGGCTTGTCGCCGGTCTCCATCTCCCTCTTGGTGTGATCTCCCGACATCACTTCGAGCGGTTAGGCTCTAATGAAGCACCGGGCTCTGATACCAATTGAAAGTCGCCTAGAGGGGGGGTGAATAGGGCGAAACTGAAAATCTCAAAAATAATCACAACTACAAGCCGGGTTAGCGTTAGAAATATAATAGAGTCCGAGAGAGAGGGCGCAAAACAAATCGCAAGCGAATAACAAAGTGAGACACGCGGATTTGTTTTACCGAGGTTCGGTTCTCTCAAACCTACTCCCCGTTGAGGAGGCCACAAAGGCCGGGTCTCTTTCAACCCTTCCCTCTCTCAAACGGTCCCTCGGACCGAGTGAGCTTTTCTTCTTCTCAATCAAATGGGAACAAAACTTCCCCGCAAGGGCCACCACACAATTGGTGCCTCTTGCCTTGGTTACAATTGAGTTTTGATCACAAGAACAAGTGAGAAAGAAAGAAAGCGATCCAAGCGCAAGAGCTCAAAAGAACACGGCAAATCTCTCTCGCTAGTCACTAAAGGCTTGAGTGGAATTGGAGAGGATTTGATCTCTTTGGTGTGTCTAGAATTGAATGCCTAGCTCTTATAAGTGGTTGGAAGTTGGAAAACTTGGATGCAATGAATGGTGGGGTGGTTGGGGTATTTATAGCCCCAACCACCAAACTTGACCGTTGGTGGAGGCTGTCTGTCGATGGCACACCGGACAGTCCGGTGCACACCGGACATGTCCGGTGCCCCCGCCACGTCATCAATGCCGTTGGATTCTAACCGTTGGAGCTTCTGACTTCTGGGCCCGCCTGGATGTCCGGTGCACACCGGACATCAACTGTTCATTGTCCGGTGCGCCGGTATGGGCGCGCCTGACGTCTGCGCGCGCTGCGCGCGCATTAAATGCAGCGCAGGTAGCCGTTGGCGCCGAAATAGCCGTTGCTCCGCTGTTACACCGGACAGTCCGGTGCACACCGGACATGTCCGGTGAATTATAGCGGAGCGGCTACCGCGCGAACCCGAGGCTGGCGAGTTGAGGAGGTCGTGCTTCCTTGGAGCACCGGACACTGTCCGGTGTACACCGGACAGTCCGGTGAATTATAGCGGAGCGGCCTGAGAAATTCCCGAAGGTAGCGAGTTCGAGTTGGAGTCCTCTGGTGCATCCGGTGGCGCACCGGACACTGTCCGGTGTACACCGGACAGTCCGGTGCCTCCAGACCAGAGGTGCCTTCGGTTGCCTCTTTGCTCCTTTGTTGAATCCAAAACTTGATCTTTTTATTGGCTGAGTGTGAACCTTTTGCACCTGTATAACTTATAAACTAGAGCAAACTAGTTAGTCCAATATTTGTGTTGGGCAATTCAACCACCAAAATTATTTAGGGACTAGGTGTAAGCCTAATTCCCTTTCAATAACCCCTATAAAGGGATAAAGACCCATACAGATCCGGAAATGAATAAGATGAGGTACCAAAGGACTTGAAGTTCACCGAATAAGCACATGTGCATTCCATGAGTTTTACTCATGGTAATTTCCACTAGATGTGGAATTACGGTATCCTCTAAAGCCCTGATGGCAGAAACCTATAAGGTTTAGGTGTTACTGGCAAAATATCCCCATTGTGCCAGAATGACAGACTATAACGATATATCTGATCGATGAAAAATCCCTGATGGAATACGATCTTTGATGGACTTTTGTTACACCATCATAGATGTTGCAAAGGATGAACGCCTGGAGCGACGTGTCATATTTAGAATATGTACTATTGCAACTATATTATCCCCTAAGTCCTATTGAAGGACATGTTGTTTGCTTTGCACAACTATGTATAAATTGTGGTGTAAGATAGAAAATGATAGCACCCCAACCTCATCCATTCTCGTTATTCCAGATGAACAATGAGACATATATCTTGAAAAATATGCTTGAGTTATGAGGGATAATGACTTTGACAGATGTCATCGTCAGGGGGAGCGAATGCTTATATTGATCACAATCGTGAGACAATAAATGTCATATTCTATGCACTGAAGGCGTGAGCTTGATGATCAATATGTGAACCTTTATGGAACTTTCTATCAAATATATAGATCCAGTCGATCAAACACCATCAATCAAAGTGGCTTATTTATATTGATACGTGCACTTACCTCGTATATACTAGAAGTAAGTAGAGGTAAAGTTCCTGAAATAGTCCTTGCAAGGATATGCAATCTGTTTGCTAAATCTTTATGTGCATATACTTCCAGAAGAAGATGTTTTGCCTTATTGATACGATTTTGCAATGATCAGGGGGAGCATATTTCTAAAGTTAGCCCTTGTAGAAGATTCGATAGAATCTAGATCCGAGAGGATCGAAATATGTCCTGATGACAGTTGTTGTACTCTTTTTCCTTGGTGAGTTTTCCTGAAGTTTCTCACATTAGGTTTTTAACGAGGCAACAAAGTGCAAATGCAATTTGTATCACCATGCACTCTTTCTCCATATTTTTCCCACTGGGTTTTTCGGAGTTTTAACGAGGCATGTGTTGGTCGCGGTATTCGCCCAAGGGGGAGTGTTAAGTAACCCTAATTAGGGTTATGTGGGCAAATACCTGCTTTGCCCCTGAGGGGTCTCATATCTCTATATAAGGAACCTGTACACCCCCTCATAATACAGAGATCAGAAAGAGGCCAGAGGCCCAACCCTATATCCAGTGTCTCGTGTGTTTCCTCTGTCGTGCTTATGGGAAGGGAGACGGGTTCTCTACATCTTCTTGCGCCTCTACTGCTGACGGGAGGGAAGGGAGCAGATCTGGTGATCCGTGGTGACGTAGTTCTTAACACAGATTAGCTCAACCTACGGTAACCAGATCCAAACACTACATAGTAGAACGGGACCGAAGCAGCCAAATGCTCCGAAATGGTTCTGGTCGGTTCCAGCCCAGTTACGCCGGAGACTACGGCAGGCCGCGACGCGTGCGCTGGTCCAGCGGCGATATTTTAGGTGGGCTGGACCTTGCAAAGAGGCCTAGTGGTAGCAAGGCACGGTGCCAAAACCCTTTTTTGTTTTCGCTAAGAGCTAACTTTTTGCTGCTGCTTTGCCGCTTCCGGATTCTTGCTACTGACGCAGATTGCAGACTGCAGTGGTGCTGGCTTCTTGTTGTTTTCGAGCTGAAATCTTAGCCGATCAGGACGCGCGGCATCCATGAGGCTGCAATGGTGGAATAAGGGTGAAAACGGTGGGTAATGGTCGAAAAAAATCTCTCACCGTTTTCACCCGTATAATATTTTGTTCGGTCGGAATCGGTAAATAGGAAAGTCACAAACGGATAACGACCGGTAAATTCCGGTATATCGAAAACGGATAAATTCGAGCAAAATAGCTCGAAATTGATCGGGAAACGGTAACTGTCGGGAACCATAATTAAGGGTACCCTCAAGACTCCTAAATCTCAGCTGGTAACCCCCATCAGCACAAAGCTGCAAAGGCCTGATGGGTACGATTAAGTCAAGGATCGGTCCATTCGAGGGACGCGATCACGCCTCGCCCGAGCCCAGCCTCGGACAAGGGCAGCCGACCCCGGAGGATTTACGTCTCGCCCGAGGACCCCCTCCAGCAACGGACACACCTTCGGCTCGCCCGAGGCCCAGTCTTCACCAAGAAGCAACCTTGGCCAAGTCGCCACGCCAACCGACCGAATCGCAGGGGCATTTAATGCAAAGGTGGCCTGACACATTTATCCTGACGCACGTCGTCCAGTCGACAGAGCCGAAGTGACCGTTGTCACTTCGCCGCTCCACTAACAGGCCTGACAAGAGGACAGCGCCTGCGCCGCTCCGACTGCCGTGCCACTCGATAGAGTAAGGCTGACAGCAGCCAAGCCCGGCCTCAGGCGCCATATGAAACTCCGCTTCGCCCGACCCCAGGGCTCGGACTCGGGCTCAGCCCCGGAAGACGACGAACTCCGCTTCGCCCGACCCCAGGGCTCGGACTCGGGCTCAGCCCCAGAAGACGACGAACTCCGCTTCGCCCGACCCCAGGGCTCGGACTCAGCCCTGGCCTCAGCCGACGGTCTCCGCCTCGCCCGACCTAGGGGCTCGGACTCGACCTCGGCCTTGGAAGACAGACTCGACCTCGACCTCGGAGGAGCCTCCACCTCGTCCAACCCAGGGCTTGGACCGACCACGTCACAGGAGGCGCCATCATTACCCTACCCAAGCTGACACAGGCTATGGGGAACAAGACCGGCGTCCCATCTGGCTCGCTCCGCTAAACAAGTAATGATGGTGCCCCGCACGCTCTATGACGACGGCGGCTCTCAGCACCCTTACGGAAGCAAGAAGACGTCAGCAAGGACTCGACAGCCCCGATAGCTGTCCTTCCGCCAGGCTCCAGCGCTCCTCCGACGGCCACGACACCACACGAACCGGGTGCCAAAATCTCTCCGGCTGCCACGATGGCATGTACTTAGGGCGCTAGCTCTCCTCCGCTAGACACGTTAGCACACTGCTACACCCCCATTGTACACTTGGATCCTTTCCTTACGCCTATAAAATGAAGGTCCATGGCCCTCTTACAGAGGGTTGGCCGCGCGGGGAAGGACGGGACGGCGCTCGCGCAAGGCCGCTCGCTCCATCCCGCGTGGACGCTTGTAACCCCCTACTGCAAGCGCACCCGACCTGGGCGCGGGACAAACACGAAGGCCGCGGGATTTCACCTCTCACGCCTGTCTCCCTCCGGCTTCTTCCCCCTTCGCGCTCCGTCTCACGCTGACCCATCTGGGCTGGGGCACACGACGACAATTTACTCATCGGCTCAGGGACCCCCCGGGTTCGAAACGCCGACAGTTAGCGTGCCAGGTAGGGGCCTGCTGCGTGTTGACGAACAGCTTCCCGTCAAGCTCCAGATAGGCAGTCTCCAGCAACCTTTCCAGCCCGGGATGGTGCTCCGTTTCGGGAGTCTTGAGTTCATGTCCCTCGACGGCAGCTACGACATGATACTCCTTCCCCCGCCGCGCGACAGCGACAATGGCGGCCGACAACCTGCCCGCCGGCGGCGGAATCGACGACGTCTTCCCCACGTGGTGGAAGAACAACATTCGAGCTCGCCCCGTCCCCTCCCCCGCCGACGGAGGAGGAGGCGAGGCAACCAAGGCCAAGCAGGAGGCGGCACCTCGTCGGCTGTCGAGCGAGTCGACGGCGCCGGCGCCCCAACGGGGGGCACGTCGGGCATCGACCTCGCGTTTGAGGCAAAGACGAGCGCCGTCTCCCCGCAACATGCCAACCCCAAGCAAACGGACGACGCCAGCACGCTCGCAAATGACTCGCTGGGCGTCACCCTCGTACCTAAGACGGCGGTGCGGTCTACCCCTGACGTGACTTCGTCACCGCCCGTCGACCAAGAGGTACCGACCGATTCCCATCTCGCGTCTTTTGGATTCAGCCTCAACCCACCAAGCGACTTCGCTTTGGTGAACACCCTCATAGAGGCGAGTCCAAACCCTCTGGGGTATCGTATGCGGTCACCCTGGGACCGGCTGACGACCGTCTCGACCTACGGGCCCTCGGGGTCCGAGGAAGATCACGAGCCCGACTTTAGTTGGGATTTCTCCAGACTTGGTAACCCCAGTGCCATGCGGGACTTTATGACCGCGTGCGACTACTGCCTTTCCGACTGTTCCGACGGTAGCCGCAGCCTCGGCGACGAGGACTGCGGCCCAAGTCGTGAATGTTTCCACGTCGATCTAGGGGGTCCCGACGAAGGCAACCATCTTGGTATGCCGGAGAACGGTGACCTCCCTAGGCCTGTGCCTCGCGTTGACATCCTTCGGGAGCTAGCTGTGGTCCCCGTCCCGGCGAGGGGTCATGACCCACAGCTCGAGCAAATCCGCGAGATGCAGGCCAGGCTCGACGAGGGAGCAGGAACACTTGAGCCGATCCGCCGGGGCATCGGGCAGGAATGGGCGGGCCAACCTCTGGCCGGAGAAGTGCGTCATCTACCCCAAGGCATCCAGCACCGCGTCGCCGACGATGTCAGGGTAAGGCCGCCACCGGTTTCCAGTGGAGTCGGCCAGAACCTGGCTGCAGCGGCAATACTTCTCCGCGCGATGCTGGAGCCATCAACCACCGAGGGGCGGCGTATCCAGGGAGAGCTCAAGAATCTCCTGGAGGACACCGCGGTCCGACGGGCCGAAAGCTCCGCCTCCCGAAGGCAGGGGTACCCCTCGGAACATCGTGCCGCGACTTCCCGATTCATGCGGGAAGCCTCGGTCCACACCGGGCGCACGCGCAACACAGCTCCTGCGGCCCCGGGTCGCCTCAGCAACGAGCACCATCACCGCAACCGTCGGGCCCACCTCGACGAGAGGGTGCACCGAGGCTACCACCCCAGGCGTGGGGGACGCTACGACAGCGGGGAGGATCGGAGTCCCTCGCCCGAACCACCCGCTCCGCAGGCTTTCAGCCACGCCATACGACGGGCGCCGTTCCCGACCCGGTTCCGAACCCCGACTACTATCACAAAGTACTCAGGGGAGACGAGACCGGAACTGTGGCTCGCGGACTACCGGCTGGCCTGCCAACTGGGTGGAACGAACGATGACAACCTCATCATCCGCAACCTCCCCCTGTTCCTTTCCGACACCGCTCGCGCTTGGCTGGAGCACCTGCCTCCGGGGCAGATCTCCAACTGGGACGACCTGGTCCAAGCCTTCGCCGGCAATTTCCAGGGCACGTACGTGCGCCCTGGAAACTCCTGGGATCTCCGAAGCTGGCGCTAGCAGCCGGGAGAATCTCTCCGGGACTACATCCGGCGATTCTCGAAGCAACGTACCGAGCTGCCCAACATCACCGATTCGGATGTCATCGGCGCGTTCCTCGCCGGTACCACCTGCCGCGACCTGGTGAGCAAGCTGGGCCGCAAGACCCCCACCAGGGTGAGCGAGCTGATGGACATCGCCACCAAGTTCGCCTCTGGCTAGGAGGCGGTTGAGGCCATCTTCCGGAAGGACAAGCAGCCCCAGGGCCGCCCACCGGAAGATGTCCCCGAGGCGTCAACTCAGCGCGGCGCTAAGAAGAAAGGCAAGAAGAAGTCGCAGGCGAAACGCGACGCCGCCGACGCGGACCTTGTCGCCGCCGCCGAGTACAAGAACCCTCGGAAACCTCCCGGAGGTGCCAACCTCTTCGACAAGATGCTCAAGGAGCCATGCCCCTATCATCAGGGGCCCGTCAAGCACACCCTTGAGGAGTGCGCCATGCTCCGGCGCCACTTTCACAAGGCCGGGCCACCCGCGGAGGGTGGCAGGGCTCGCGACGACAACAAGAAGGAATATCACCAGGCAGGAGAGTTCCCCGAGGTCCACGACTGCTTCATGATCTACGGTGGGCAAGTGGCGAACGCCTCGGCTCGGCACCGCAAGCAGGAGCGTCGGGAGGTCTGTTCGGTAAAGGTGGCGGTGCCAGTCTACCTAGACTGGTCCGACAAGCCCATCACCTTCGACCAAGATGACCACCCCGACCGCGTGCCGAGCCCGGGGAAATACCCGCTCGTTGTCGACCCCGTCATCGGCAACGTCAGGCTCACCAAGGTCCTCATGGACGGAGGCAGCAGCCTCAACATCATCTATGCCGAGACCCTCGGGCTCCTGCGGATCGATCTGTCCTCCGTCCGGGCAGGCGCTGCGCCTTTCCACGGGATCATCCCCGGAAAGCGCGTCCAGCCCCTCGGACGACTCGATCTACCCATCTGCTTTGGGACACCCTCCAACTTCCGAAGGGAGACCCTCACGTTCGAGGTGGTCGGGTTCCGAGGAACCTACCACGCAGTACTAGGGAGGCCATGCTACGCTAAGTTCATGGCCGTCCCCAACTACAACTACCTCAAGCTCAAGATGTCGGGCCCCAACGGGGTCATCACTGTCGGCCCCACGTACCGACACGCGTACGAATGCGACGTGGAGTGCGTGGAGTACGCTGAGGCCCTCGCCGAGTCCGAGGCCCTCATCGCCGACCTGGAGAGACTCTCTAAGGAGGCGCCAGACGTGAAGCGCCACGCCGGCAACTTCGAGCCAGCAGAGACGGTTAAATCCGTCCCTCTCGACCCCAGCAGCGACGCCTCCAAGTAGATCCGGATCGGCTCTGAGCTCGATCCCAAATAGGAAGCAGTGCTCGTCGACTTTCTCCGCGCAAACGCCAACGTTTTCGCGTGGAGTCCCTCAGACATGCCCGGCATACCGAGGGATGTCGCCGAGCACTCGCTGGATATTCGAGCTGGAGCCCGACCCGTGAAGCAGCCTCTGCGCCGATTCGACGAAGAAAAGCGCAGAGCCATTGGCGAGGAGATCCACAAGCTAATGGCGGCAGGGTTCATCAAAGAGGTATTCCATCCCTGTCGGGGACCATAATTAGGGGTACCCTCAAGACGCCTAATTCTCAGCTGGTAACCCCCATCGGCATAAAGCTGCAAAGGCCTGATGGGTACGATTAAGTCAGGGACCAGTCCATACGAGCGACTCGATCACGCCTCGCCCGAGCCTAGCCTCGGACAAGGGCAGCCGACCCCGAGGGATTTCCGTCTCGCCCGAGGCCCCCCTCCAACGGTGGACACATCTCCGGCTCGCCCGAGGCCTTGCCTTCGCTAAGAAGCAACCCTGACTAAATCACCGCGCCGACCGACCGAGTCGCAGGAGCATTTAACGCAAAGGTGGCCTGACACCTTTATCTTGACGCGCGCCCCCCGGCGGAGCCGAAGTGACCGCCATCACTTCGCCGCTCCACTGACCGGTCTGACAGAAGGACAGCGCCGCCTGTGCCACTCCGACTGCAGTGCCACTTGACAGAGTGAGGCTGACAGGCAGTCAGGCCCTACCAAAGGCGCCATAGGAAGCTCCGCTCCGCCCGACCCAGGGCTCGGACTCGGGCTAAGTCCCGGAAGACGGCGAACTCCGCTCCGCCCGACCCAGGGCTCGGACTCGGGCTAAGCCCCGGAAGACGGCGAACTTCGCTCCGCCCGACCCAGGGCTCGGACTCGGGCTAAGCCCCGGAAGACGGCGAACTCCGCTCCGCCCGACCCAGGGCTCGGACTCGGGCTAAGTCCCGGAAGACGGCGAACTCCGCTCCGCCCGACCCAGGGCTCGGACTCGGGCTCAGCCCCAGAAGACGACGAACTCCGCTTCGCCCGACCCCAGGGCTCGGACTCCGCCCTGGCCTCTGCCGAACGACCTCCGCCTCGCCCGACCCAGGGGCTCGGACTCGGCCTCGGCCATGGAAGACAGACTCTACCTCGGCTTCGGAGGAACCTCCACGTCGCCCAACCTAGGGCGCAGGCCAGCCACGTCAACAGGAAGCGCCATCATCACCCTACTCCGAGCTGACTCAGGCCGCAAGAGAACAAGACCGGTGTCCTATCTGGCTAGCTCCGCCAGATAGGCAATGATGGCGCCCCGCATGCCCTGTGACGATGGCGGCACACAGCTCTCTTACGGAAGCAGGAGGACGTCAGCAAGGACTCAACCGCTCCGACAACTGTCCCTCCGCCAGGCTCCGCCGCTCCTCCGACAGCCACGACACCACACCAGCTGGGTGCCAAGATCTCTCCGGCTGCCACATTGGCATGTACTTAGGGCGCTAGCTCTCCCCCGCTAGACACGTAGCACTCTGCTACACCTCCATTGTACACCTGGATCCTCTCCTTACGCCTATAAAAGGAAGGACCAGGGCCTTCTTAGAGAAGGTTGGCCGCGCGGGGGCGAGGACGAGACAGGCGCTCTCTTGGGGCCGCTCGCTTCCCTCACCCGCGTGGACGCTTGTAACCCCCTACTGCAAGCGCACCCGACCTGGGCGCGGGACGAACACGAAGGCCGCGGGATTTCCACCTCTCTCATGCCCGTCTCCGGCCACCTCGCTTCCCCCCTTCGCGCTCGCCCACGCGCTCGACCCATCTGGGCTAGGGCATGCGGCACATTCACTCGTCAGCTTAGGGACCCCCCCGGTCTCGAAATGCCGACAGTTGGCGCGCCAGGTAGGGGCCTGCTGCGTGTTGACGAACAGCTTCCCGTCAAGCTCTAGATGGGCAGTCTCCAGCAACCTCTCCGGCCCGGGACGGTGCTCCGTTTCGGGAGTCTTGAGTTCATGTCCTTCGACGGCAGCTACGACATGATACTCCTTCCACCGCCGCGCGACAACGGCAATGGCGGCCGACAACCCGTCCACCGGCGGCGGACTCGATGACATCTTCCCCGCGTGGTGGAAGAACAACATTCAAGCTCGCCCCGTCCTCTCCCCTGCCAACGGAGGAGGAGGCGGGGCAACCAAGGCCAAGCGGGAGGCCGCGCTTCGTCGGCTGTCGAGCGAATCGACGTCCCCAGCGCCCCAACAGGGGGCACGTCGGGCGTCGACCTCGCGTTTGAGATGAAGGCGAGCGCCGTCCCCCCGCGACACGCCAATCCTGAGCAAGTGGACGACGCCAGCACGCTCGCGGAGAGCTTGCAGGATGTCGCCCTCGTACCTGAGACGACGGTGCAATCAGTCCCCGATGTGACTATGTCGCTGCTCGTCGACCAAAAGGTACCGACCGATTCCCATCCTACGTCATTTCGACTCAGCCTCAACCCGCCTAGCGACCTTGCTTTGGCGGGTGCTCTCGTTGAGGCGAGTGCAACCCCCCTGGGGTTTCGAATGCGGTCGCCTTGGGACCGGTTGACGGACGTCTCGACCTACGGGCCCTCTGGGTCCGAGGAAGATGACGATCCCAGCATCTGTTGGGATTTCTCTAGATTTGGAAACCCCAGTGCCATGCGGGACTTTATGACCGCATGTGACTACTGCCTCTCCGACTGTTCTGACGGTAGCCGCAGCCTCGATGACGAGGACTGCGGCCCAAGCTGCGAATGTTTCCACGTCGAGCTAGGGGATCCCTCCGAAGGCAGCCATCTCGGCATGCCGGAGGACGGTGAACTCCCTAGGCCGGTGCCTCGCACTGACATCCCGCGGGAGCTAGCTGTGGTCCCCGTTCCGGTGGGGGGTCACGACCCACAGCTCGAGCAAGTCCGCGGGGCGCAGGCCAGGCTCGACGAGGGAGCAGGAGCGTTTGAGCCGATCCACCGGGACGTCGGGCAGGTATGGTCGGGCCAACCCCCAGCCGGAGAAATACGTCACCTGCCCCAGGGTTTCCAGCACTGCGTCGCCAACGACGTCAGGGTCAGGCCGCCACCCGCATCCAGTGGGGTCGGTCAGAACCTGGCAGCCGCAGCGATGCTCCTCCGCGCGATGCCGGAGCCATCAACCACCGAGGGTCGGCGAATCCAGGGAAAGCTCAAGAATCTCCTGGAAGGCGCTGCGGTCCGACGGGCCGAAAGCTCTGCCTCCCGAAGGCAGGGATACCCCTCGGAACCTCACGCCGCGACTTCCCGATTCGTGCGGGAAGCCTCGGTCTACACCGGGCGCACACGCAACACCGCGCCTGCGGTTCTGGGCCACCTCGGCAACGAGCACCATCGTCGCGACCGTCGGGCCCACCTCGACGAAAGGGTGCGCCGAGGCTACCACCCCAGGCGTGGGGGACGCTACGACAGCGGGGAGGATCGGAGTCCCTCGCCCGAACCACCCGGTCTGCAGGCCTTCAGTCGGGCCATCCGACGAGCGCCGTTCCCGACCCGGTTCCGACCCCCGACTACTATCACAAAGTACTCGGGGGAAACGAGACCGGAACTGTGGCTCACGGACTACCGCCTGGCCTGCCAACTGGGTGGAACGAACGACGACAACCTCATCATCCGCAACCTCCCCCTGTTCCTCTCCGACACTGCTCGCGCCTGGTTGGAGCATCTGCCTCCGGGGCAGATCTCCAACTGGGATGACTTGGTCCAAGCCTTCGCCGGCAATTTCCAGGGCACGTACGTGCGCCCCGGGAATTCCTGGGACCTCCGAAGCTGCCGGCAGCAGCCGGGAGAGTCTCTCCGGGACTACATCCGGCGATTCTCGAAGCAGCGCACCGAGCTGCCCAACATCATCGACTCAGATGTCATCGGCGCGTTCCTTGCCGGCACCACCTGCCGCGACCTGGTGAGTAAGTTGGGTCGCAAGACCCCCACCAGGGCGAGCGAGCTGATGGACATCGCCACCAAGTTCGCCTCTGGCCAGGAGGCGGTCAAAGCTATCTTCCGAAAGGACAAGCAGCCCCAGGGCCGCCCATCGGAAGATGCTCCCGAGGCGTCTACTCCGCGCGGCGCCAAGAAGAAAGGCAAGAAGAAGTCGCAAGCGAAACGCGACGCCGCCGACGCGGACCTTGTCGCCGCCGCCGAGTACAAGAACCCTCGGAAGCCCCCCGGAGGTGCCAACCTCTTCGACAAGATGCTCAAGGAGCCGTGCCCCTATCATCAGGGGCCCGTCAAGCACACCCTCAAGGAGTGCGTCATGCTTCGGCGCCACTTCCACAGGGCCGGGCCACCCGCAGAGGGTGGCAGGGCCCGCGACGACGACAAGAAGGAAGATCACCAAGTAGGAGAGTTCCCCGAGGTCCGCGACTACTTCATGATCTACGGTGGGCATGTGGCGAATGCCTCGTCTCGGCATCGCAAGCAAGAGCACCGGGAGGTCTGCTTGGTGAAGGTGGCGGCACCAGTCTACCTAGATTGGTACGACAAGCCCATCACCTTCGACCAAGCTGACCACCCCGACCACGTGCCGAGCCCGGGGAAATACCCGCTCGTCGTCGACCCCATCGTCGGCGACGTCAGGCTCACCAAGGTCCTGATGGACGGGGGCAGCTGCCTCAACATCATCTACGCTGAGACCCTCAGGCTCCTGCGCGTCGATCTGTCCTCCGTCCGAGCAGGCGCTGCGCCCTTCCACGGGATCATTCCCGGGAAGCGCGTCCAGCCCCTCGGACGACTCGACCTTCCCGTCTGCTTCGGAACGCCCTCCAACTTCCGAAGGGAGACTTTGACGTTCGAGGTGGTCGGGTTCCGAGGAACCTACCACGCGGTACTGGGGAGGCCATGCTACGCGAAGTTCATGGCCGTCCCCAACTACACCTACCTGAAGCTCAAGATGCCGGGCCCCAACGGGGTCATCACCGTCGGCCCCACGTACAAACACGCGTTCGAATGCGACGTGGAGTGCGTGGAGTACGCCGAGGCCCTCGCCGAGTCCGAGGCCCTCATCGCCGACCTGGAAAGCCTCTCTAAAGAGGTGCCAGACGTGAAGCGTCATGCCGACAACTTCGAGCCAGTGGAGACGGTCAGGGTCGTCCCTCTCGACCCCAGTGGCGACACCTCCAAGCAGATCCGGATCGGTTCTGGGCTCGACCCCAAATAGGAAGCAGTGCTCGTCGACTTTCTCCGCGCAAACGCCGACGTCTTTGCGTGGAGTCCCTCGGACATGCCCGGCATACCGAGGGATGTCGCCGAGCACTCGCTGGATATTTGGGCCGGAGCCCGACCCGTCAGGCAGCCTCTGCGCCGATTCGACGAGGAGAAGCGCAGAGTGATAGGCGAAGAGATCCACAAGCTAATGGCAGCAGGGTTCATCAAAGAGGTATTCCATCCCGAATGGCTTGCCAACCCTGTGCTTGTGAGAAAGAAAGGGGGGAAATGGCGGATGTGCGTAGACTACACTGGTCTCAACAAAGCATGTCCGAAGGTTCCCTACCCTCTGCCTCGCATCGATCAAATCGTGGATTCCACTGCTGGGTGCGAAACCCTGTCCTTCCTCGATGCCTACTCAGGGTATCACCAAATCAGGATGAAAGAGTCCGACCAGCTCGCGACTTCTTTCATCACGCCCTTCGGCATGTACTGCTATGTCACCATGTCGTTCGGTTTGAGGAATGCGGGCGCGACGTACCAGCGGTGCATGAACCATGTGTTCGGCGAACACATCGGTCGCACAGTCGAGGCCTACATCGATGACATCGTAGTCAAGACAAGGAAGGCCTCCGACCTCCTCTCCGACCTTGAAGTGACATTCCGATGTCTCAAAGCGAAGGGCGTCAGGCTCAACCCCGAGAAGTGTGTCTTCGGGGTGCCCCGGGGCATGCTCTTGGGGTTCATCGTCTCCGAGCGGGGCATCGAAGCCAACCCGGAGAAGATCGCAGCAATCACCAGCATGGGGCCCATCAAGGACTTAAAAGGCATACAGAGGGTCATGGGATGTCTCGCGGCCCTAAGCCGCTTCATCTCACGCCTCAACGAAAGAGGTCTGCCTCTGTACCGCCTCTTGAGGAAGGCCGAGTGTTTCACTTGGACCCTTGAGGTCGAGGAAGCTCTCGGGAACCTGAAGGCGCTCCTCACAAAGGCGCCTATCTTGGTGCCCCCAGCTGATGGAGAAGCCCTCTTGGTCTACGTCGCCGCGACCACTCAGGTGGTTAGCACCGCAATTGTGGTCGAGAGGCAAGAAGAGGGGCATGCATTGCCCGTTCAGAGGCCAGTTTACTTCGTCAGCGAGGTACTCTCCGAGACCAAGATTCGCTGCCCACAAGTCCAGAAGCTGCTGTATGCAGTGATCCTGACGAGGCGGAAGTTGCGACACTACTTCGAGTCTCATCCGGTAACTGTGGTGTCATCCTTCCCCCTGGGGGAGATCATCCAGTGCCGAGAGGCCTCGGGCAGGATTGCAAAGTGGGCGGTGGAAATCATGGGCGAGACAATCTCGTTCGCCCCTCGGAAGGCCATCAAGTCCCAGGTATTGGCGGACTTCGTAGCTGAATGGGTCGACACCCAGCTACCGACGGCTCCGATCCAACCAAAGCTCTGGACCATGTTTTTCGACGGGTCGCTGATGAAGACGGGAGCCGGCGCGGGCCTGCTCTTCATCTCGCCCCTTGGGAAACACCTACGCTACGTGCTACGCCTCCATTTCCCGGCGTCCAACAATGTGGCTGAGTACGAGGCTCTGGTCAACGGGTTGCGGATCGCCATCGAGCTAGGGGTCAGACGCCTCGACGCCCGCGGTGACTCGCAGCTCGTCATCGACCAAGTCATGAAGAACTCCCACTGCCGCGACCCGAAGATGGAGGCCTACTGCGATGAGGTTCGGCGCCTGGAAGACAAGTTCTACGGGCTCGAGCTTAACCACATCGCTCGGCGCTACAACGAGACTGCGGACGAGCTGGCAAAAATAGCCTCGGGGCGAACAACGGTTCCCCCGGACGTCTTCTCCCGGGATCTGCATCAACCTTCCGTCAGGATCGACGACACGCCCGAGCCCGAGGCACCCTCGGTCCAGCCCGAGGCACCCTCGGCTCAGCCCGAGGTACCCTCGGCCCCCGAGGGCGAGGCACTGCACGTCAAGGAGGAGCAGAGCGGGGCCACGCCTGATCGAAATTGGCAGACCTCGTACCTGCAATATCTCAGCCAAGGAGAGCTACCCCTGGACCAAGCCGAGGCTCGGCGGGTAGCGCGACGCGCCAAGTCGTTCGTCTTGCTGGGCGATGAGAAGGAGCTCTACCACCGCAGCCCCTCGGGCATCCTCCAGCGATGCATCTCCATCGCCGAAGGTCAGGAACTCCTGCAAGAGATACACTCGGGGTCTTGTGGCCATCACGCAGCGCCTCGAGCCCTAGTCGGGAATGCTTTCCGGCAAGGCTTCTACTGGCCAACAGCGGTGGCTGACGCCACTAGAATTGTCCGCACCTGCGAAGGGTGCCAATTCTATGCGAAGCAGACCCACCTGCCCGCCCAGGCTCTGCAGACGATACCCATCACCTGGCCCTTTGCTGTGTGGGGTCTGGACCTCGTCGGTCCCTTGCAGAAGGCGCCCGGGGGCTACACGCACCTGCTGGTCGCCATCGACAAATTCTCCAAGTGGATCGAGGTCCGACCTCTGAACAGCATCAGGTCCGAGCAGGCGGTGGCGTTCTTCACCAACATCATCCATCGCTTCAGGGTCCCGAACTCCATCATCACCGACAACGGCACCCAGTTCACCGGCAGAAAATTCTCGGACTTCTGCGAGGATCACCACATCCGGGTGGACTGGGCCGCCGTGGCTCATCCCATGTCGAATGGGCAAGTAGAGCGTGCCAACGGCATGATTCTACAAGGGCTCAAGCCTCGGATTTACAATGACCTCAACAAGTTCGGCAGGCGATGGATGAAGGAACTCCCCTCGGTGGTCTGGAGCCTGAGGACAACGCCGAGCCGAGCCACGGGTTTCACGCCGTTCTTCCTGGTCTATGGGGCCGAGGTCGTCTTGCCCACTGACCTGGAATACGGCTCCCCGAGGACGAGGGCCTACAACGGTCAAAGCAACCAAATTAGCCGAGAAGACTTGCTGGACCAGCTGGAAGAAGCTCGGGACAAGGCCTTACTACACTCGGCGCGGTACCAGCAGTCCCTGCGACGCTACCACGCCCGAGGGGTCCGGCCCCGAGACCTCCAGGTGGGCGACCTGGTGCTTCGGCTGCGGCAAGACGCCCGAGGGAGGCACAAGCTCACGCCCCCCTGGGAGGGGCCATTCGTCATCGCCAAAGTTCCGAAGCCCGGAACGTACAAGTTGGCCAACAGTCAAGGCGAGGTCTACGGCAACACTTGGAACATCAAACAGCTACGTCGCTTCTACCCTTAAGATGTTTTCAAGTTATTCATATACCTCGCACCCACGCAAAGTTTAGTCATCAAGGAAGGGTCGGCCTCGCCTCGGCAAAGCCTGACCCTCCCTCAGGGGCTAAAAGGGGGGGAACCCCCTCTGCGTCAAAATTTTCCACGAAAAAAGATCTCTTTTACCAGAATATCTTTCGTGCTTTTTGACTACTTCGAAAAGTGGATCCTGAAAACGACGGAGTACACGTAAGCAGCCAAGGCTGACCGAGCCGAGGGACTCCTACGCCTCCGGGATACGGATACCTCACTCATCACCTTCTGCGATAAGTAACTCGCGTTCGGATAAAGTGATTCCGCGGACCGAACAAGTCTTTACATTCGGAAGCTCTTCTGCCGAAGCGATCCTTCGAGCCTTCTCGACTGAGTCGGTGACAGGGCCTCATGGACGGGTGAAAGTACGCGTAAGCGGCAAGGCCGACCGAGCCGAGGGACTCCCACGCCTCCGGGATACGGATACCTCACTCATCACCTTCCGCGAGAAGCAACTCTCGCTCGCACAAACATCCCTGTTACCGACAAAAAGTCCAGATACTCGAAACAAGAGGAAAAGAGACGCAGCTTTACAACGCAGCGAGGGTGTGTGTTCTGGCCTCGGCGGCCGCAGAAGGCACACGCTACAAGATAATCTGATCCTGCAGGCTCGGGTCTTCACGCTGGAAGGGGGCTGTAGCACCCTCGGCATCGACGACACCTTCAGCGAGGTCCGACCCAGCCTCGGACGGTGACGCGGTCCAGGGACTTCTCCGGGAATCCGGCCCGAGCGGGCGGCTCGGCCGGTTACCCCTGGGGCCTCGGCCAACCATCTTCCAAGGGCGCCAGCCCTCCGGCGTCGGTCCCGCTGACGGACAACCCGGCTTGGCTCCGGCCAACCAGGTTTTCATTTTCGAGCCAACTCCGCCACTGTTCGTGCTGATATCGCTACCCCTGGCCTCGGCTCGTCGAAGAGCAGCCAAGGGGTCTCTTTAACTGAGCTAGAGGAGCCTCAGACAACAAGGCCGATCGAGCCGAGGGACTCCTACGCCTCCGGGATACGGATACCTCACTCGACACCTTGACACGGGGCGACTCATGCTTGGTGAAGCGATTCAGATAATCAACAGGCGAGTCTTAGTGCTCGAAAATGAGGAAAAAACACGGCTCCGTGCCGAAATTACATACATGTTCAGGCCTCGACAGCCACAATGAACAAAAAACCCTGGCATTCAAAGTGCCATTGCAAACAGAACTCCGGTTCCCCCTCCGCAGGTACGAACAACCCCACTCCATGGGGGAAGGCCTGCGGAGCAACAGAAGACTGACGAGCGGCTCGCCGCCGCCCGCTCTGACTACGACGACAACGACCCCCGCTCCGGATGGTCGAGCTGCAGCAGCGCAGGCCTCAGGGTGGGCGCTGCTGCAATCTTGCCCTCGCCCGCACCGACGCTCGAGGGGCGAGGACAAGTATGAAGAACCGGAGGCCCGAAGCGCGGATGGTGGCGGTGATCCCGTCGGTGACGGGGACTTCTCGAGCCGCCTCCGCCTCGGCACCGACGGCAGGGGCCATCGGCCCCCCGGCAGATCCCCACTCAAATCCTCCCGGGCGAGTGGGGCACCTGACCTCCGCATGAGGGCGCCATCCCGGTGCAAAGGCAGGACCACCCCAGAACACGGACGCCGCCCTAGCAGCGCGCGGCATCTTGGGTGGTCCTCCCGTGCACACGGCGCGGCAGCCGCCCTCCGGCAGGAGGGGCCACCGGGAGCCAAGCCGACGAGCCCGACACGCTGGAGGTGACGACGCCCACCGTCGACCAGCCCCGCGTTGTCGAAGTCCGGGCCGCCCGCAGGGCCAGTGAGCGCCCTCTCCTCGAACGCCGCGGGAAAGGGTGACCCACGAACCCGCGCGGGAGGTAGAGCGCCAACTCAGCCCGGCCCCCACCCCAGCGAGGATGATGAACATCCTTGAAGCTGAGGGTGGGACCAAGATCGCAGCCCGGCCTGCTTCTCCCCACCCAGGAACTGGCGGTCACCGTCTTGGGTGACCACCGGCGGGGGGGGGGGGGGTACAGCCGGGCTGGCTGATGAAAATCCTTGAAGCCGAACGATGGCTGAAAGGTACCAACTCCCACGGAGTTGTGTTCCTCCAACGATGAGGCGAAAAGACGGCGGGTACCCCCCATCCGGGGGCTTGGAAGGTGGAAAGACGCGATGCATAAGGGAGGGAGAAGACATGGTCGCCTTCCGAAAGGGATCGCCCTCCTTTTAAAGGCAACTCTCCCTACGTGCGCCCCCAACCGTCACGGGCTGAGTCTTCTCCAACACGCTCCAAGGCCCTCCCCTGCGGCGCGGGGGCTGGGTCCCGCATGTCATGCAAACCGGCTCAGAGCAGAAGAAGCCAAACCGCCGCGCGTGGTGCACACAACCGCCCAGCGGTTACAAGCGACCCCCCACTTTCGCCCAGACCAACGGGCGGGAGGGGCGGGCAGCCATGCAGGTGGCATGCAACCGCGCCAGGTGGATGCGCTTCTCCGACTCCCAACACGCCGGCATGAAGGCCTAGGCCCACGCGTCACGCAACCGGCGCACCGGATGCTGCATACAAGCAACTGCACCGCCACTTGCGCCACCACCGCGCCTCTTCGGTTGCGGAACCAATGCCAGCGACTCGAGGCGACCCAGCGCACGACCCAGCAGCGCCAGCATGGCGCGATGGTCAATGCAGCCGAAAGTGGGCCGGCAGTAATGACGGTGGCAGGCGGGCGGGAGCAGCGGTCGCGTCGTCGGCCAGGCTCACGTCCCATCCGGGGGCAGCAAGAGAACCCCCTCTCACGGCGTGAAGACAGGGCGCCCGTGATCCGTTCCTCGAACGGCTCGCGCACGCGCAACGGCCGCCCCGCCAACCACTCGCCCCGTCGCATTAACTCCGCGGCAGGACAAGGCGGCGTTTCTGGCAGGAGAAGCGGGCGACGCTTCACCTTCGCCGTAATAACCGCGCCAAAAAAGGTACGCCATGTCGTTCGATTTCATATCCTTTTCTCTTTTTCCTCTTTCTCTATCTCTTGCAACAGGGACCGGGAAAGGGGGATACCCCGAAAAGGATCCTTCCCTGTGAAGGAACCGGGCTCCGAGCCCCCCCCCCTACTGATCAGAGGTTCGAAGGCTGGCCCCCGAGGGGTTCAACAGCCGCCTCAGATCGCGTGGGCCCTACACCCACTACTGGTCAGAGGTTCGAAGGCCGGCCCCCCGAAGGGCTCCACGGCCGCCTCAGGCTACTCGGGCTCCGTGCCCATTACTGATCAGGGGTTCGAAGGCTGGCCCCTGAAGGGTTCACAGTCGCCTCAGACACCGAGCGAGGGATGACCAGGGGTACGTTCGATACATAACCAAGGCTCGAGCTGCGCTCCCGAGGTACCCTAGGACATTTCCGAGACCAGCGGGAGCGATCCTGTAACGGAATCCCATCGGAGGGAGGCATCGAGCCCTCGGACCCCGTCGCCAGGGGACCGGGTCCGGCAGATCACCCGCAGGTACTTTTGGGCATGCCTCTGGGCCCCTAGCCGACCCCCAACGAACGGGGCATGGACATCCACTCGGATTACCCGCTTGCAGCTCACCGGAGACACCATGTTCGGTGCCCATCGAGGGTAACATGGCGCTCTCCCCCCTCCTCCTTGCGGAAAGGCGACGTAGGGGCGTATGTAAAAAAGCCGAGTCTGTCCCTGATCGCCCTCTCGCCCTGTGCGGAGGCTCGGGGGCTGCTCTCGCAAAACCCGGCTCCGGCCGAACCGTTGACAGCGTCAACATACCAGCCCGAGAACTTGGGCCCCGACCGTGCACCCGGGCTACGGCCAGTTCGCATGAGGGAACAACCAGACCAGCCGAAGCATTACGCAAGGCATTAAGACCTCGAAGGAGTGAAACCACTCCTCCGAGGCCTCGGGGGCTACACCCGGCGGGTGCGCTCGCGCGCACCCACCGGAACAAAATGCAACCGAAGAAAGGCTGGTCCCCTTGCAAAAAAGTGCGACGAAAGCCTCCAAGCGAGTGCAAACACTCCCTTCGAGGCTCGGGGGCTACTGTCGGGGACCATAATTAGGGGATACCCTCAAGACGCCTAATTCTCAGCTGGTAACCCCCATCAGCATAAAGCTGCAAAGGCCTGATGGGTACGATTAAGTCAGGGATCAGTCCATACGAGAGACTCGATCACGCCTCGCTCGAGCCTAGCCTCGGACAAGGGCAGCCGACCCTGAGGGATTTTCGTCTCGCCCGAGGCCCCCCTCCAACGGTGGATACATCTCCGGCTCGCCCGAGGCCTTGCCTTCGCTAAGAAGCAACCCTGACTAAATCACCGCGCCGACCGACCGAGTCGCAGGAGCATTTAACGCAAAGGTGGCCTGACACCTTTATCCTGACGCGCGCCCCCCGGCAGAGCCGAAGTGACCGCCGTCACTTCGCCGCTCCACTGACCGCTCTGACAGAAGGACAGCGTCGCCTGCGCCACTCCGACTGCAGTGCCGCTTGACAGAGTGAGGCTGACAGGCAGTCAGGCCCTGCCAAAGGCGCCATAGGAAGCTCCGCTCCGCCCGACCCTAGGGCTCGGACTCAGGGCTAAGTCCCGGAAGACGGCGAACTCCGCTCCGCCCGACCTAGGGCTCGGACTCGGGCTAAGCCCCGGAAGACGGCGAACTCCGCTCCTGCCCGACCTAGGGCTCGGACTCGGGCTAAGCCCCGGAAGACGGCGAACTCCGCTCCGCCCGACCCAGGGCTCGGACTCGGGCTAAGCCCCGGAAGACGACGAACTCCGCTGCGCCCGACCCAGGGCTCGGACTCGGGCTAAGCCCTGGAAGACAGGCGAACTCCACTCCGCCCGACCCAGGGCTCGGACTCGGGCTAAGCCCCAGAAGACGGCGAACTCCGCTCCGCCCGACCCAGGGCTCGGACTCGGGCTAAGTCCCGGAAGACGGCGAACTCCGCTCCGCCCGACCCAGGGCTCGGACTCGGGCTCAGCCCCAGAAGACGACGAACTCCGCTTCGCCTGACCCCAGGGCTCGGACTCCGCCCTTGCCTCTACCGAACGACCTCCACCTCGCCCGACCCAGGGGCTCGGACTCGGCCTCAGGCCATGGAAGACAGACTCTACCTCGGCTTCGGAGGAGCCTCCACGTCGCCCAACCTAGGGCGCAGGCCAGCCACGTCAACTAGGAAGCACCATCATCACCCTACTCCGAGCTGACTCGGGCCGCAGAGAACAAGACCGGTGTCCTATCTGGCTAGCTCCACCAGATAGGCAATGATGGCGCCCCCGCATGCCCTGTGACGATGGCGGCACACAGCTCTCTTACGGAAGCAGGAGGACGTCAGCAAGGACTCAACCGCTCCGACACCTGTCCCTCCGCCAGGCTCCGCCGCTCCTCCGACAGCCACGACACCACACCAGCTGGGTGCCAAGATCTCTCCGGCTGCCACATTGGCATGTACTTAGGGCGCTAGCTCTCCCCCGCTAGACACGTAGCACTCTGCTACACCCCCATTGTACACCTGGATCCTCTCCTTACGCCTATAAAAGGAAGGACCAGGGCCTTCTTAGAGAAGGTTGGCCGCGCGGGGGCGAGGACGAGACAGGCCCTCTCTTGGGGCCGCTCGCTTCCCTCACCCGCGTGGACGCTTGTAACCCCCTACTGCAAGCGCACCCGACCTGGGCGCGGGACGAACACGAAGGCCGCGGGATTTCCACCTCTCTCACTCCCGTCTCCGGCCACCTCGCTTCCCCCCTTCGCGCTCGCCCACGCGCTCGACCCATCTAGGGCTGGGGCACGCGGCACATTCACTCGTCGGCTTAGAGACCCCCCGGTCTCAAAACGCCGACAATCCCGAATGGCCTGCCAACCCTGTGCTTGTGAGAAAGAAAGGAGGGAAATGGCGGATGTGTGTAGACTACACTGGTCTAAACAAAGCATGTCCTGAAAGTTCCCTACCCTCTGCCTCGCATCGATCAAATCATGGATTCCACTGCTGGGTGTGAAACCCTGTCTTCCTCGATGCCTACTCAAGGTATCACCAAATTAGGATGAAAGAGTCCGACCAGCTCGCGACTTCTTTCATCACACCTTTCGGCATGTACTGCTATGTTACCATGCCGTTCGGTTTGAGGAATGCGGGTGCGACATACCAAAGGTGCATGAACCACGTGTTCGGCAAACACATTGGCCTAACCATCGAGGCCTACGTCGATGACATCGTAGTCAAGACGAGGAAAGCCTCCGACCTCCTTTTCGACCTTGAAGCGACATTCCAATGTCTCAAGGCGAAAGGCGTGAAGCTCAATCCTGAGAAGTGTGTCTTCGGGGTTCCCCGAGGCATGCTCTTGGGGTTCATCGTCTCCGAGCGGGGCATCGAGGCCAACCCGGAGAAGATCGCAGCCATCACCAGCATGGGGCCCATCAAGGACTTGAAAGGCGTACAGAGAGTCACGGGATGCCTTGCGGCTCTGAGCCGTTTCATCTCGTGCCTCAGCGAAAGAGGCCTGCCTCTATACCGCCTCTTAAGGAAGGCCGAGTGCTTCACTTGGACCCCTGAGGCCGAGGAAGCCCTTGGGAACCTGAAGGCGCTCCTCATGAACGCGCCCATCTTGGTGCCCCCCGCTGCCGGAGAAGCCCTCTTAATCTACGTCGCCGCGACTACTCAGGTGGTTAGCGTCGCGATCGTAGTTGAGAGACGAGAAGAGGGGCATGCATTGCCCGTCCAGAGGCCAGTCTACTTCATCAGCGAGGGTACTGTCCGAGACCAAGATCCGCTACCCACAAATTTAGAAGCTGCTTGTACGCGGTGATCCTGACACGGCGGAAGTTGCGACACTACTTCGAGTCTCATCCTAGTAACTGTGGTGTCATCCTTCCCCCTGGGGGAGATCATCCAGTGCCGAGAGGCCTCGGGTAGAATTGCAAAGTGGGCGGTGGAAATCATGGGCGAGACGATCTCGTTCGCCCCTCAGAAGGCCATCAAGTCCCAGGTCTTGGCGGACTTTGTGGCTGAATGGGTCGACACCCAGCTCCCAACAGCTTCGATCCTACCGGAACTCTAGACCATGTTCTTCGACGGGTCACTGATGAAGATAGGAGCAGGCGCAGGCCTGCTCTTCATCTCGCCCCTCGGGAAGCACCTACGCACGTGCTACGCCTCCACTTCCCGGCGTCCAACAATGTGGCTGAGTACGAGGCTCTGGTCAATGGGTTGCGCATCGCCATCGAGATGGGGGTCCGACGCCTCGACGCTCGCGGTGACTCGCAGCTCATCATCGACCAAGTCATGAAGAACTCCCACTGCCGCGACCCGAAGATGGAAGCCTACTGCGATGAGGCTTCGGCGCCTGGAAGGCAAGTTCTACGGGCTCGAGCTCAACCACATCGCCCGACGCCACAACGAGACTGCGGACGAGCTGGCTAAGATAGCCTCGGGGCGAACAACGGTTCCCCCGGACGTCTTCTCCCGAGACCTGCATCAACCCTCCGTCAAGACCGACGACACGACCGAGCCCGAGGAGGCCTCGGCCCAGCCCGAGGCACCCTCGGCTCAGTCCGAGGTACCCTCGGCTCGGCCCGAGGCACCCTCGGCTCAACCCGAGGCACCCTCGGCTCGGCCTGAGACACCCTCGGCCCCCGAGGGTGAGGCACTGTGCATCGAGGAGGAGCGGAGCGGGGTCATGCCTAATCAAAACTGGCAGACCCCGTACCTGTAATATCTCCACCGAGGAGAGCTACCCCTCGACTGAGCCGAAGCTCGGCGGTTGGCGCGGCGCGCCAAGTCGTTCGTCTTGCTAGGAGACGGGAAGGAGCTCTACCACCGCAGCGCCTCGGGCATCCTCCAGCGATGCATTTCCATCGCCGAAGGCCAGGAGCTCCTACAAGAGATACACTCGGGGGCTTGCGGCCATCACACAGCACCCCGAGCCCTTGTTCGGAACGCCTTCCGACAAGGTTTCTACTGGCCGACGGCGGTGGCCGACGCCACTAGAATTGTCCGCACCTGCGAAGGGTGTCAGTTCTACGAAAGGCAAATCCACCTGCCCGCTCAGGCCCTGTAGACCATACCCATCACCTGGTCGTTTGCTTTGTGGGGTCTGGACCTAGTCGGCCCCTTGCAGAAGGCACCCAGGGGCTACACGCACCTGTTGGTCGCCATCGAAAAATTCTCCAAGTGGATCGAGGTCCGACCCCTAAACAGCATCAGGTCCGAACAGGTGGTGGCGTTCTTCACCAACATCATCCATCGCTTTGGGGTCCCGAACTCCATCATCACCGACAACGGCACCCAGTTCACCGGCAGAAAGTTCCTGGACTTCTGCGAGGATCACCACATCCGGGTGGACTGGGCCACCGTGGCTCACCCCATGAAGAATGGGCAAGTAGAGCGTGCCAACGACATGATTCTGCAAGGACTCAAGCCTTGGATCTACAACGACCTCAACAAGTTCGGCAAGCGATGGATGAAGGAGCTCCCCTCTGTGGTCTGGAGTCTAAGGACGACGCCGAGCCGAGCCATGGGCTTCACACCGTTCTTTCTAGTCTATGGGGCCGAGGCCATCTTGCCCACAGACTTAGAATACGGTTCCCCGAGGACGAGGGCCTACGCCGACCAAAGGAATCAAGCTAATCGAGAAGACTCACTGGACCAGCTGGAAGAGGCTCAGGGACATGGTCTTACAACACTCGGCGCGGTACCAGCAGTCCCTGCGACGCTACCACGCCTGAGGGGTTCGGTCCCGAGACCTCCAGGTGGGCGACCTGGTGCTTCGGCTGCGACAAGATGCCCGAGGGCAGCACAAGCTCACGCCTCCCTGGGAAGGGCCGTTCGTCGTCGCCAAGGTTCTAAAGCCCGGAACGTACAAGCTGGCCAACAGTCAAGGCGAGGTCTACAGCAACGCTAGGAACATCCAACAGCTACGTTGCTTCTACCCTTAAGATGCTTTCAAGTCGTTCATACGCCTCGTTCACACACAAAGTCTAGTCATCAAGGAAGGGTCAGCCTTGCCTCGGCAAAGCCCGACCCTCCCTCGAGGGCTAAAAGGGGGGAACCCCCTCTTCGTCGAAATTTTCAATCAAAAAGGCTTCTGCGTTCCCCGGCTATATCAGTAGCAGGACCCCAAGAAGCGAATGCGGGCGCATGTAAGTGGCAAGGCTGACTGAGCCGAGGGACTCCTACACCTCTGGGATACGGATACCTCACTCGTCACCTACCACGAAAAATGACTCCTACTTGGGCAAGCCACCCTGCTACTGACGAACGGGGCCGGACACGCAAAATGGATGGAAAAGGAGCACAACTTTATACTACGATAATAAAGTGTTCGGGCCTCAGCGGCCGCAAAAGACACACGTGCAACACACGTGCATTCAAGGAAAACTGCTCCGGCAGAGTTAGGCATCGCCCGGAGAAGGAGCCGCGCCCTCGGCTTCGTCCCCGCCTTCAGCAAAGTCCACCCCGGCCTCGGACGACGGCGCAGGTGGGAGGATCTCTACCTCGAAGGTGGTTGCCAGCACCTCGCTCGGGCCCGCGGCGGCCGCGTCGAGCCTCTGGACTTCAGCCAGGGCGGCTTCATCTTCGTCAGGGAGGCAATACCCCTCGCTGACCCACTCCAGATCCACGACGTAGTGGGAAGCAAGCACGGCGAAGGCCCGCCTGACGCCGTGATGTAGCGCCTCGCGGAGTCTGCCACGCACATGGTCACCCAAGGCCTGCAGGCGACTTTGACGGGAGCTTCCTGAGGGGACGTCGCCGAAGCCAAAGACCCGGCAGAAGTTCGAGATGGCCTTGGACATGGCCGCGTGGTCGGCCTCCCTCTGTTCGGCTGCCTGGGCAAGCGCCCTGGTGGACTCATCAAGGGCAGACTCGAGCTCTGCGAACAGCCAGAGCGCAAGGCCTCAAACACAAGTGGAGGAAACGAGCTGAAACGAAAACCGAAAATAGCCAGGACATACCTCCGGCTCGGGCACGCTGCTCCGAGGATGCGGCTTGGGCTGCGGCTAGGTCTGCTGCAAGGGCTCCGACCCGGCTTTCGGCCTCGGCGGCCCGACCCCGAGATTGATCCTGCTCATCTGCGACCTGGTCAAACTCCGATTGTCGTCGCTGCACCTCTGCGCGTGCCGCTGCCGCCTCTGCTCTCAGATCGGCGCGGACCAACCGAAGGTCTGCCACCTCGGCGCCCTGCTGGGAGAGGCGCGCGGTAGCCCTGGCAAGCGAGGTCCTCAGAGATCGCAGCGAGCCCCAGACATCGACCTCGCGGCGGATGAACGACGACTTGGCGACGCTCAAATCCGTCAGATCCTGAGGGAAGGAAGCGGGGCATCACAAAGGACGCCTTGATCACAAAAAAAGAGGTATGCCTGAAATCATTACCTGGAGGATCTTGGGGACGTCCCTACAAAAGACCTCCAAGGATGACCGGAGCGACCCCACCGTTGCCTCGGCACACTCGCGGAGCTCGTCCCAAGACAACTCCTCCCGCTCATCGTCAAGAACGAAGAAGGGATCCGAAGCCTCACGGGTCCGGAACCAGAGCAACTGGCGCCGCCCCTCGGAGCTCCGCCGCGCAGGGACAAGGCTACCGCTCGGCAGGACGGGTCGCGTTTCCACGCCCCCCTCCTCTGAGGCACCAAGAGGCGACGCCTCGGCCATCTCGCGTCGGCGGCGACAGGTCACTCCACGACCAGGACGGCAGCGGCTTCGGCAGCAGCTGGCGCTAGCGCCGGCGGCATGTCTGGTGGGCCCGAGGCCACGTCCGCGCCAGCCGCCTCCCCCAGCGTGACGACCACCTCGACAGAAGAGCCGGCCTCGGGAACTCGCTCCACGGCAACTGGTGCCGCCTGAGCCCCCGCTATGGGGCGTCTTGCGAGAAGGTCAGCTGAACGGCGAGGCCCGGCGCGGCACCGGCTGCGAAAGCCGACGCCGTCTTGACGACCTTCCGGGGAGCCAGATCGGTCAGGCCATGGCTCCGCTTGCTGAGGAGGAAAGGAAAGTCGTGGTCGGGACATACAAATGAGGAGCCAGGACAAAGACGTTCTAAGGTACTTACCCGCTCCAGGCCATGATCAATCGTGCCTGTGGGGAGGTCTCTCGGATCTCGACCCCCGAAGGTACCGCCGAGGTTTGCCTCGCCGCCAGCTTCGGTACCATTCTCGCTTTGGGCACCTTGGACGCCCGGGAGACGGACTGCCCAGGCGCTGCCACGGCGACCTGAGGGTCGCTCTCCCGCGCTGCCGGCATGGGCGACGGTTTTCGGGGAACGGGCACCCCGGCCTGACTCCCCGGGGTCACCTCAACTTCCCCAGCCGAGGGGTCGAGTACCCCCTTGGTCTGCCCCCGCTCTTCGGGCCAGGACCTCGGCGTCCCGACCCCGGGAACTGACGGCGCCAGCCCGCTCGGGGGCTGGCTTGACGACTCCTGGCCTAGCCTCAAACCCGGGCTGAGGCCAAGGCGGGCAGCCATGTCGTCATCCTCGTCATCGTCTTCATCATCGTCGTCGTCGTCAGGCGTTTCCGGTGATGGCTCCCTCGGGAGTCCATCCCTCTCCTGCCGACGACGGAGCTTTTCCAAGGCGTCTCGGGCCCGCGTCCGCTCGCGGGCCCGAGCCTTCTTCGCGTCCTTTTTCTTCTTCTTCTCCTCCGCGGCAACCCGCCGCGCTGCTCGGTCCACCGCGTCCTCTGGGACCCGTGGCCGGGAAGGCTTGTGACACCCTACCTCCTGGAGACAGATGAAAAGTCTCGGCCGTAAGGACCAAGGGCAATCCGACGCAAGGAGAAAGAAGGAGCGGACACTCACCAGGGACACACACCCACGGTCGGGACGCATCAAGGGCTGAGAGAGGGCACTGGCGTCCGGTTTTCCCAACGCGATGGCCACTCGCCCGTGGAGAACGTCGACGGGAAGGGGATCCGAGGACATCCGCGAGCCCTCCAAGTCAGCCTCTGGCGTCATCTCCCAAAGCGGCAACCGCCGCTCCGCCAAGGGAAGCACCCTCCGGCGATGAATGGCGGCAATCACTCCCGCAGCGGTGAGCCCTCCTTTTCGCAACACCTCCAGGGCCTTGAGAAAGGGCTCGAGATTCTTCTGTCTGTCGTGCGGGGTCCCATAGCGCCAAGCATCGGCGGCGACGGTGACCACTTGCTGAGAAAACGATGGGAACCTCTCGTCGACATTCTGGAGATAGAACCACCGGCGCTGCCACCCTTTATTCGAGGACACAAGGACGGCGGGAATATACAGCGACGCCCGCGCCTGCCTCAGCTGGAGGATGCAGCCGCCGGCCCGCACTGTCGCGCGGACCCTTCTCTCCCCCATCGGCGAAGCAAAAAGCTCCGCGGAGAAGAAATGAGTCCACAGGTCCCAGTGGGGGTCGATCCCCAATTATCCTTCGCAAACCGCTGCGAAGATGGCGGCTTGCGAGATGGAGTTGAGGCTGAGGTTGTGCAGCTCCACCCCGTAGTTATGCAGAATCGCCCGCATGAAGCGGCTTGCCGGCACTCTGAATCCCCGCTCGTGGAAGGAGACGAAGCTCACGACGTACCCCGACGGCGGGGACGGGGCGGCTCCGCTCGGGGGGGGAGTGGGATCCACTCTGGCTGCCTCTCATCAGAGAGAGGGCGAAGTAAACCCTCAGCAACGAGGTCCTCCAGGTCATCCGCCGTGACTGTGGAGAAAGGCCATGGGTCACGCGGCGGAATAATGGTCACCCGGTCGGCCATCACCAAGCAGAGGAGGTGGCAGCGGAAAGGACTGGGTGGGCGGATTCCTTTTCTCTGGCTAATCCCTCAGGTCGCGAAAACCTAAGAAGGAGGCAAGTAGCAGAGCAAAGAACCGTCACCAGGACTCTCCCCTGAGAATATAAAGACCCCGGCGAGACCCGTTCAACGTGTCGCCCGAACCCGCCGCGGGATTCAAAACTCAAAGCGAAACGGTCGTTCCTCGAACGGCTCGCGCACGCGCAACGGCTGCCCCGCGAACCACTCGTCCCGTCGCATTAACTCTGCAGTGGGACAGGCGGCATCGTTGGCAGGAGAAGCGGGCGACGCTTCGCCTTCGCCATAATGACCACGTCAAAAAAGGTACGCCACGTCATTCGATTCCGTATCCTTTTCCTTTTCCTCTCTCTCTCTCTTACAACAGGGACCGGGAAAGGGGGATACCCTGAAAGGGATCCTTCTCCGCGAAGGAAACGGGCCCCGAGCCCCCCTACTGATCAGAGGTTCAAAGGCTGGCCCCTCGGAGGGGTTCAACAGCCGCCTCAGAGCGCTTGGGCTCCGCGCCCACTACTGGTCAGAGGTTCGAAGGCCGGCCCCTCGGAAGGGTTCAACGGCCGCCTCAGGCCACTCGGGCTCCACGCCCACTACTGATCAGGGGTTCGTAGGCTAGCCCTCAAAGGGTTCACAGCTGCCTCAGACATAGAGCGAGGGATGACCCTGGGTACGTTCGATACATAACCAAGGCTCGGTCTACGCTCCCGAGGTATCCTAGGACATTTCCGAGACCAGCGGGAACGATCTTGTAACAGAATCCCATCAGAGGGAGGCATCGAGCCCTCGGACCCCGTTAAAAGGGGACCGGGTCCGGCAGATCACCCGCAGGTACTTTTGGAGCGCGCCTCCGGACCTCTAGCCGACCCCTAACAAATGGGGCACGGGCGTCCACTCGGATTACCCGTCAGCAGCTCGCTGGAGACACCATGTTTGGCGCCCTCCAAGGGCAACATGGCGCTTTCCCCCCTCCTCCTTGCGGAAAGGCGACACAGGGGCATATGTAAAAAAGTCGAGTCTGTCCTTGACCGTCCTCTCGCCCTGTGTAGAGGCTCGGGAGCTGCTCTCGCAAACCCGGCTCCGGCCAAACCATTGACAGCGTCAACATACTAGCCCGAGAACTTGGGACCCGACCGCCAGCTCGCATGAGGGAACAACCAGACCAGCCGAAGTGTTGCGAAACGCACTAAGACCTCGAAGGAGTCAAACCACTCCTCCGAGGCCTCGGGGGCTACACCCGGCGGGTGCGCTCGCGCGCACCCCCCGGAACAAAACGCAACCAAGAAAGGCTGGTCCCCTTGCAAAAAAGTGCGATAAAAGCCTCCAAGCGAGTATTAACACTCCCTTCGAGGCTCGTGGGCTACTGTCGAGGACCATAATTAGGGGTACCCTCAAGACTCCTAAATCTCAGCTGGTAACCCCCTTCAGCACAAAGCTGCAAAGGCCTGATGGGTACGATTAAGTCAAGGATCGGTCCATTCGAGGGACGCGATCACGCCTCGCCCGAGCCCAGCCTCGGGCAAGGGCAGCCGACCCCGGAGGATTTACGTCTCGCCCGAGGACCCCCTCCAGCAACGGACACACCTTCGGCTCGCCCGAGGCCCAGTCTTCACCAAGAAGCAACCTTGGCCAAGTCGCCACGCCAACCGACCGAATCGCAGGGGCATTTAATGCAAAGGTGGCCTGACACCTTTATCCTGACGCACGCCCTCCAGTCGACAGAGCCGAAGTGACCGTTGTCACTTTGCCGCTCCACTGACAGGCCTGACAAGAGGACAGCGCCGCCTGCGCCGCTCCGACTGCCGTGCCACTCGACAGAGTAAGGCTGACAGCATCCAAGCCCGGCCTCAGGCGCCATAGGAAACTCCGCTTCGCCCGACCCCAGGGCTCGGACTCGGGTTGAGCCCCGGAAGACGACGAACTCCGCTTCGCCCGACCCCAGGGCTCGGACTCGGGCTCAGCCCCGGAAGACGACGAACTCCGCTTCGCCCGACCCTAGGGCTCGGACTCGGGCTCAGCCCCGGAAGACGACGAACTCCGCTTCGCCCGACCCCAGGGCTCGGACTCGGGCTCAGCCCCGGAAGACGACGAACTCCGCTTTGCCCGACCCCAGGGCTCGGACTCAGCCCTGGCCTCAACCGATGGTCTCCGCCTCGCCCGACCCAGGGGCTCGGACTCGACCTCGGCCTTGGAAGACAGACTTGACCTCGACCTCGGAGGAGCCTCCACCTCATCCAACCCAGGGCCCGGACCGACCACGTCACAGGAGGCACCATCATTACCCTACCCCAAGCTGACTCAGGCTATGGGGAACAAGACCGGCGTCCCATCTGGCTCGCTCCGCTAAACAAGTAATGATGGCGCCCCACACGCTCTATGACGACGGCGGCTCTCAGCCCCCTTACGGAAGCAAGAAGACGTCAGCAAGGACTCGACAGCCCCGACAGCTGTCCTTCCGCCAGGCTCCAGCGCTCCTCCGACGGCCACGACACCACACGAACCGGGTGCCAAAACCTCTCCGGCTACCACGATGGCATGTACTTAGGGCGCTAGCTCTCCTCCGCTAGACACGTTAGCACACTGCTACACCCTCATTGTACACCTGGATCCTTTCCTTACGCCTATAAAAGGAAGGTCCAGGGCCCTCTTACAGAGGGTTGGCCGCGTGGGGAAGGACGGGACGGCGCTCGCGCAAGGCCGCTCGCTCCCTCCCGCGTGGACGCTTGTAACCCCCTACTGCAAGCGCACCCGACCTGGGCGTGGGACAAACACGAAGGCCGCGGGATTTCACCTCTCACGCCTGTCTCCCTCCGGCTTCTTCCCCCCTTCGCGCTCCGTCTCGCGCCGACCCATCTGGGCTGGGGCACGCGGCGACAATTTACTCGTCGGCCTAGGGACCCCCCGGGTTCGAAACGCCGACAGTAACTGTAATCCGAAAAGCTCACAATAAACAAATCCTAACCACACGGTTGTTCATTCACATCCACATACAAGTCTCATTTACAAAAGTACACAAAACACAACCTTGTCCACATATAATTGGTCATACACTCATACATGTCCACTCTTAAATTTTAACATACAACACATAAGTCTTAAAACACGATTGTTCATTCACATCCACATACAAGTATCAACCACACAAATACACAATACATAGTCATTACCACACATAAATGATCATACATGTTCACTCAAGTTTTAACCACATAGTACTATGTCTTAAACACACGATACATAAACTAGAAATCATGTGACATGTCGTCTGGATCACTTGATATATCTTCTATGACATTTGAAACCCTAAACCCTAACGGGTATAATTCTTGACTCCTTGGTTGTTTTTTGGACCGGGAAAATACGGTTAAAATATGGGAAAATACCGGATTTTTCCGAGAAATCCGAAAACAGACGGTAAATATGTCTCATCGTTTACCATACCGTTTTTAATAACCTATCCCGTTTCCGTCCCGTTCTCCGTATATCCCGAAAAATCTGAAAACGGCCAGAAAAATTCAGTAAACGGTACCAGAAATTTACATACCATTTACATCCTTATGGTGGAGTACTGTAGTGGCCGGTGCACCGGGACGGGCATGATAATGAGTCCCGGAATTCCGGGCATGCGAGAGGAGACCACCAGCAGGCATCAGAGCCGTCCCTGATATTTTTTTTCGGGTCCAGTGTAAAATTCAAAATAAAAAAGGCCAAACTATAGCATCGCTTATTATTTAGAAAACCAAATTAAACCATGTGCTTTGCTTTTTGTTAATCCTATCAATAGTATAAATTCTTTTTTACATTTTACTAAAGAAGTATATGTAAATTCTTAGATACCGTGTTTTTTTGGGTCCGGTGTGAAATTCAAAATAAAAAATGCCAAAGGATATCATTGCTTATTATTTTAGAAAACTAAATTAAACCATATGCTTTGCTTTTTGTTAATCCTATCAATAGTATAACTTCTTGATTACATTTTACTAAAGAAGTATATGTACATTCTTTTAGATACCGTGTTTTTTGGTTCATGGCAGATCCTCCTCTTAAACCAACCCTCTACCACAAGAGCAAGATGGAGTACAGGAAACCGTTCCTGACATTCTACCACAAGGATCACCTCCTCACATGTTACATCTCTTTGATATATTTGGTGGGCCAGAAACGATTTTAGATTCGATGATGATAAAAAAAAATGGACTATTAAAAAAAGATACATCACGAAACAAATGCTGACATTTTAGTAGCAACAAAGGTTTTCACTGCAGATGATGTACATGATCGGTCACATGGAGCCGCTGCAACAACAAGATATTTGTTTCACCCCTCGAATTCTTTATCCCTGATCTCCTACCGGATCCCAAATGCTCTGTGAATGCGGCAATCAGCCCTGACAGTTCTCCAGAGTCATCGAGGGCTGCAGGGATTGGTGTGTTTATCTTCAGTAATTCTCGGACGCATCACCATGCACTTTTTGGTTTGCTTCGTGGCACAGCTATCTGATTGTGAGACAGCCAGCACACCCAGTATAATATATATATAGGACAGGTATAACGGGAGCCCTGAGCTTCCAATAGTTAAAGGAAGTCCAGGCCGATCACCCCTACAAACTGGTTCAACCCAGCGCGCGCCAACCAGCCTGTCGGGTGCGCCCCTGCCCCACGTCTGTTAGCGCAAAAAAAGGAATGCATGCATGAGTCAAACACGATCCAATGCATGCGCGTAAATTTAGGAAAAAAAAATGTGCGACAGTTTCTATTTTTAAATGCTTTATTTCCTCCATAAATTTAGGATCGCTGCAACAGCCATGCAGCTAGACACGTAAGAACCATTTTATGATATATACTGACACTAAATATGCTACATTGTGTAGATAATTATGCAATTCGGTATACTGCGTAAAATCTGTTACCAGCTGCATGCACACGAATTTATGATGAAAATAATGTGCAATGAAAGGAAATGAATTGCATGCATAGAAACATAAAATCGTATTTAATGTTTAATTTGCTTCATAAATATATTATCCCTCAAACAACCATGCAGCTAAACACATTAGAACTAGTTTATGATTTATATTTATACTAATTATACTAAACGGTGTAGGTATTTATGCAATTCGGTACACTGCATAAAAAATCTAGCAAGTTGTTCACTGGTGGACGCATCTCCAGGTTGGAGCGTAAAAACCTTAAGTTTTAAGCATAAAATCTCTCAATTATAAGCGTAAATACCTGGCCAATGTGAGAGGTTGATAGCTCTGGTAGGTTGTTGTTACGATCCTATTTTTATGGCAGATTCGAAAAATATGGCAGCTGCATGCATGCAGTTTCTATTTTTATACAGATCCAAAAATTATGGCAAAATGCATGCATAAGTCAAACACGTTCCCTTGCATGCGCGTAAATTTAGGAAAGATATGTGTGGCGGTTTCTATTTTAAATGCTTTATTTACTCCATAAATTTAGGATCGCTGCAACAGACATGCAACAAAAACTCATAATGACCATTTTATGATATATACTGATACTAAAAATGTTACACTGTGTAGATAATTATGCAATTCGGTATACTACGTAAAAATCTGCTACCAGCTGCATGCACACGAATTTATGATGGAAATAATATGCAATGAAAGGAAATGAATTGCATGCATAGAAACAAAAAATCACATTTAATGTTTTATTTTCTTCATAAATATAGGATCCATCCAACAGCCATGCAGCTAAACACATTAGAACTAGTTTATGATGTATACTGATACAAATTATACTAAACGGTGTAGGTATGTATGCAATTTGTTACACTGCGTAAAAAATCTAGCATGTTGTTCACTGGTGGACGCATCTCCGGGTGGAGCGTAAAAACCTTAAGTTTTGAGCATAAAATCCCTCAATTATAAGCGTAAATACCGAGTCAATGTGAGAGGTTAATAGCTCTAGTAGGTTGTTATTACTATCATATTTTTATGACAGATCCGAAAACATGGCAGCCGCATGCATGCGGTTTTTATTTTTATACAGATCCAAAAAATATGGCAAAAATCGTGGGAGTTTCATTGCATGCGCGGAAATTACGAACAACATAAATCAAGGAATTGCCTTCCCAATGTGCATGCAGTAAACTGATATACGAACTCCGTGTTTAAGCATAAAATCGTACAGTTTTTGGCGTAAATAATACATGTGGTAGGCATAAAACACAATAATCGAAAAGAAAACTGCGCCGGATCGGAGGATGTCACGCGCGATCTTCGCTGCGTGCATCTTGGGCCTTCCGTGACGCCGCTCGCTCGAACATCGCGCCTCATGCGTCGCCGTCGCTACTCGCACGTCGACGGGCGTCGCTTGCTCGCCGGCCTTGGAAGTGCCGCCTCCTCGGGACCTCAGGGATGTCGCCGCTTGCCCGCACAAGGGCCCCGCTGTCGCTCGTCCTCTGGATCGGGGAGCCGCCGCCACCGACCTGGGAACCGCCGCCACTACTCCGGATCGAGGAACCTCCGCCACCGCACGTCGAGGTCATGGAGTTGCGGCCACCGGCTGGGGATCCACCGCCGCGCACGCTCTGGGCAACCCCCGTCGTCGCACGCGGCGTCGCCAATGAATCGGGGTGGAGCGTAAAAAACTAAACCCTAACACTCCGGGTCCTATTTTATAGACGTCCGGATGTGGTTCGGCTCGACTGGATTGCACCGTCCGACCTCGGCTTCCTCTAGTTATTGGAAGCCCAGGGCTCCTAATATATAAACTATATATATATATATATATATTTACTATTAAGTGTTTAGTGTAGACTGCCCCCGCCCTAGGTTCCGCTCGCCTGACCTCTGGAAACCCCGCCGCGCTTCCAACCGCCTCCTCAAACCAAGCCGGGAACGCCGCAAACCCCGTCGCACGTAGCTCCTCTGTCGCCTCCACCGCACACAGCATGCGCGCTCCTTCCCCGCTCGCTTCTCGTCCCCGCGTCGCTCAGATCTGCTCTTGCTCCTCGCCACGCGCGCCCTCGGACCTCGACCCATGGCGCGTCGATCTGCCCGCGGCCCCCAGACCCCGCCCCGGCTCCCGACTCCTCTCCCTTCCCTACATCGCGCTTCCACAACATCGCGCGCGGGGCCACGACAACATCGACATCGTGGTGCCACACCATCACCGCGGGCCCCGACATCGCCACACCGTCGCCTCGCTTTCCCGGTGTCGATCGTGGTCACCACCTCTGCCAACAAATGCCTCCATCGCGCCGAGCTCTCAGCGTGGTCGCGCCATGAATTCCTGAACTCGCCATGGGTCCGCGCGCGGGAGCTCCTCAACCAACTCCGCCATCCCACCGCCCCCATTGCGATCCGCCAACCCAGCTCGATCCCACACGTCCCCCTTAAAAGCGGCGGGGCACACCCGTGTCTCCCTCTCGCCCAACCACCCCCACCCCCACCCTCGCCCTAGCCCCGAACCCTCCTGGCGGCGGCCCCGCGCGTGCAGGCACGCGACATCCTATCGGGAGGCGAGGGGGCTCCGATGACCACCAGTGCCAACCTGATGAACCATCTGCCTCACCACCTCGATCCCCGTCGTGAATAGGGTTCTATCATATATG
Organism: Zea luxurians; assembly: GCA_029449295.1. Lineage (NCBI taxonomy): Eukaryota > Viridiplantae > Streptophyta > Magnoliopsida > Poales > Poaceae > Zea > Zea luxurians. The sequence goes on from JAOPSE010000003.1 coordinate 24,364,167, forward strand.
TGCTCGATTGGTCCAGGAACTCTGAGTCCCGCTTCCAGTTCATTGTCATGAATACGCGCAACACTGGTACATCGGCGATCACTGCTCGGATCGGTCACCCGCGGCGCCCAGATAGGGATTCAAATCACTACGCTATTGTTGCAGATGCCTTACAATCTCTTTTGGTAATGTGGATTCTCTTTTCATCCATCTGTTTCTTATTTATTTCTTGTTATATAGGCTCGATTAGCATCCAGATTCAGCGTTTGGCATGACATGACTATTCCTTAAATATTGCAAAAGAATGGTACCATTTGTACCTACGGTATTCGTCATTGCTTTGACTGAAAACAAAAGTCTATTTGTGTTATGCGCTCAAACAGATGTACACAATAGACGTGCATTACCTGTTCTATATATCAGATGCATATAAACTACTCCACTTGTTTCTGCAGCTTGCCGATTCAAATTCCAAGGAGATGAAGAGCAAGACAAAGGAGTGAAATGACATAATCAAGCCAGACATAGTAAGTTTTTGTGTTCACTGGTTCCCATGAAGGAGAAGGTAATAATTAAAGCTTTTAGTTTTCTCTTATTACATTATGGGCACTAACATTTACTACCAGGCAAATAATGTTTTTCATATTTATAGATGTTGAAACGAAATTAGTTGGTTAAAGTGGGCCCTTTTTGCCAACAGAAACTAGAGCAGCTACAATAAGCAACTAGACATAGGCATGAGGTACAAATCATACTATTCTGTGTTTCTGAGTGCATCCAGTTTATTCTTCTCAGGTTTCTGCAAGTACTAAGGGGACAACGAATTTGATAATTTGGTGCATATCATGAAATGGTGGTAAGCCAAGCATAGAATTAACTATAGGATAAAAACTACGAGCTCTAATTACAATCAAATTTTAAGTGCATCATTCACCAATCACTATTTTTAACTTGCAGAACAATTTGTTGTTCTATTTTTGTCATGGTTAAATTAAGTTTTCTATTACAAAATCACACCATTGTTCGCTCATCAAAATGGAGGCCTCTCTGTGGACATATATAATCAAAGTTTCGATGCACACAGGGACAGTACACGAGGACGAACATGACACAGTAAAAGTGGGGGTTGGATGTGTCTTTTGCCGGGGACTATACACCAGCTTCTTAATCCTGGATGCTTGATTCTTGGCTGCTCACAAACACCATTGTGATGGCCTTCATTTAGGATTCAAAGAAGGCTAGATAGGTGAAGTTTTTAGTTCACATTGCATTGCTGCAGTGATTATTTTTCTTATTCAATCAGGTTTATGAAAGTTGGGTTTTAGTCACTTTGCATTTTTTATGAAGGGAATGTGCATGCTTGCTGCTTTGGTTTGTGCTAGGAGCATGCACCGGGCGCGCTTCTTGAGGAGAACATAGATTATTCGCTATTTTGCAGTGGCTCGTGCTACCCGAGATGACCAAGCTGGTATCCATTCAACATGCCCTCTTTTGATGAAGTTAGAGTTCAGTATGTAAAATAAATAGTCATCCTTAGGCTTGAATCCGTACTCTATTGAAGTAACTAGCTGCCTAAAGGACTATGCAACACCTAACTCTGAAATCTGAAACTGACACATTTGTTGAATCTAATACCATGCTACCCTCCTATTTGGTCATCGTAAGTTCGTAACAAAACCTCTATTTTTTCCACTTCATTCCTTACAGTTTTTTAATATTTTTTTAAGTTCGTATGATTGAGGTCTTATATCTACCAAGTAGGATCTATACTTTGCCTCTTCACTTAGAAATTTTAGACATCTATGCGCATGCTTCCAAGCACTGTAATCCACTATTTTCGTTGTGCCAGACACTTGGTGTCCCTATGGACAGACTTGTGCGAGCCGTAGATTCAGTTTCGGTATGTTCCAATTTTCAGTGCACTACATGCTCAGCTACACTTGCATGTGAATGGGCTACACTGCTTGGGGTTCCACTGCTTTCGTACATTTCGCGAGGGAGGGACACATTTGGATTTTGCAGTTATTCATGTTGGGATGAGGGAATGGCTATGTGTGTGCGACGAGTCAGAGGAGGCTAAAATATGTAGAAGGAGTGTCATGCAAAAAATAATATTGTACTAAACTACTGGTGTAGTATTTGGAGATACCTTTCAACATTTATAGAAGGAATGTCATGCTATTTAAACTAGATTGATGGCCTAGATTTTATATGGTTAATTAATTGGCAGGTTTATTAAACCTAAAAGACAGACACTTCTTGCTACCTAACTAATGATTGACTGTCGCCACACATTAGACCGAACATCAACGTAAAATGAGACACCTAATGGTAGCATAAATACTTAACTGAACTAATGTGTAGAAATAATCGAACTAATATCTTGCTCAGGGACTGCTCCTTCCTGTGCTCGAGTTTACTCTGCTGGTATAAGCAAAAACATGTTCTGTTAAGGAAGGTACGTACACATTACAACAATTTGGTGCATCTCTGTTGGTCTTTCTGGAGCTTTATTTGACATGCTTGGCTTCTTGATTTTTGAACTACTCATGAACTGGACTACATACTCCAACAAGGCCAGTACAAGCAATAGATAAATAACTTTTCATTTTATCCAGCTGCATAATCATTTGGCTATCTACTCATGAACTAGATCTGTCGGTGCAGATGAGGAGTCACAAGTTGTAATGGGTAATTTGCATCTGAGGCATCTCTGTGATGTCACACCCTTTTTCACCTTGGAGATCTGATGCACCCAATGCTCCGCCTCAAGTCCGTCTCTGTAGCGCCCTACAGTTGTTTTGATTTATTTTTGACCTGTCATTGCCTTTTCCCCATTTCAGTATGTCTGCCTTTTCTCTTTTTCTATCTGGATTCGTGTTCTTCGATCTGGATTCATCTTTGAACAAGGGTGTGGTTCAGTCATGCCATTGGTGCTGCTGTGTTGTTGGTGTGGAGATGAAATGACGAGGAAATTGTTTCCCTATTGGTTTGAATGGCCGCCATGATGGCTCAAACAGTATTAGCTATATCTGATCACCTCTGCCGTCTTGTGTCATGTTTAATCTGTCGCATTTCTTTTCTCGAGAACGTTTTTATATTTGTGCACAAACGATTCAAATGCGTATTTGGCAAATCTTAATCGAGAGCAGTCGACCTACCGGGAGAACGCTCCTGGTTCAGTCTCCCCTGTGTTCAGTTGAGGATATGATGACCCTTTCCTGAGATGATCGACAGTGAACATACTGAGCGCAATAAGTTCTCTATTAGAGAACCAAGCCAGAATTCTGATCCTCCATGTACGCAGAAAACGTGTCTCCGAACGTAATGCAGTGGTTGTTTTTGTTGCCCCTTTTCCAAAATCGATGCTTCTTTTTGCGCTTCTCACATTTGCGTTGCGCAGCTCGGAGAATATGATGACCCTTTCCCCAGATGATCGACGATGAACATACTGAGCGCTACATTTTCTCGTTCGAGAAAACCAAGTCAGAACTCTGATTCTCTGAAGTGATTCATCGATCTACCTCTTTCTTTATTCATCCGATTACCGTCGTTGCTTGCTATTTTGAAGAAGAAACTAAACTAAACTATGCATCTGAAGTGGCCACTTGTAAACTTGGCTATCATTTGGGCCCTGCGTTGAAAAACTGATTACCAGTGGATGGATTTAGGTGCCCGCTGCGTATGAGTTCTCTATTTCGTGCATGTACTATACCTTTGCATGATATCAGTGGTCGAGCACGAGTTGAGATATTTTCTACTTTTTTGTTTGCAGATCATATGATGTCATGTCTAGTCTTTTAGGCGGTGTAACCTCTGTTTAGCTACAACTGTTGCTTGAACAAAACCCTACATATGCATGCATACAAATTATTTGGATAATTAAATCTAACTTGAGTGCCTTCTGCTCTTCTTTCGCTATATAGAGATGAAATATGTGATAGAATTATCCATAAAAACACGGCTTGATCTGTCCGCTATTGTTGTATATTGATCAAGAGAAGCCAGCTAGCTTCGATGAGATATTTCAAGGAAAATGTCTTAAAGCAATGTTAATTGGATGTGGTTTGATCTTCTTTCACCTGGTGATCTCTTCTATCTTTAAATTATAATATGTTCTTATGCTTTCAGTAACATGTCGTTCTTTTCTCTAAAATAAATATTAATGGTTTTCAGCTTATCCTGACTTATTTGTATATGTAGGTTAGTGGTCAACTGTACTATGATGCTACGATCTTTTAGGTACCGACATATTGTTGGTTTCCTATATGGATTATAGAATTATCCAGTTCAAGCATGCCTGGGTATTATAGATGCCCATTTGTGTTAGGACTAATTACGATGATCTCCAGTATAGGGGTTCATGGCCTCAAAACACTATCAATCCCAGTTTCATGGTGGAAATAATTGCTAAACTTGTCTGGGCAACTTGGGATCATTACTTTTTAGACCCCACATTATCTATTGAATTCCTTTATCACTTGTATCTATCATTTGTTTGCAAGCAGAGAGTTGGATTCTCTAGGGCATACTAAAGGTACATGTGAACACTTTTGCATATGCTCTATTGAAATTTAACCTAAGTATTTTTCAACTTTAATATGATTTTTACACCCTAGAAAGGCCTTTTGTTACTGATACAACTGCATGCTAGGAGAAGTTCACATGCATAGCTTCTATCCTGTGTTAGAGACAATCTGTAGTTTTATATGGCTCCTGATGTCCATTAACCAGACCTTGATCAGAGGTTGGTGACTAGATAGCATGTCACACCATAAAAAAAATTCCTTGCTTGCTTGCTTTAGTTGAGAAGGACATGCCTGGTGCAGGTTGAGTATTCGAAGCAGCCTCTCCACATGTGTGGGAGGATGGCTTGCCTTGGTTTTTTACTTCCCTAGACCTCATTCGTGTAGGATCTTCTAGCACCAGGTCTACCTTTTTTGCTTGCTTTGGCTGCTAAAGTTGTGCCCAGCTTTAAGGAGCAAATAAATTTGGAAAATAAAACTCATTTCAACAAATAAAGCTGCTCTCAAATATCCATTTGCATGTTTGTTGCATTATTTTTTCCAATTATTTGTTTAAGACTCTGGTGCATCATCACCAGGCTCTTGTGTTGTCCCTAATAGCATTTGTGATTCTGGTTCATTCGTGTACCATGACAACAAATTAACTTGCAATAATGTCGTGTTCACCTTAGGGTTGTCAACATACATGCTTCTTGTGAAATATTTAGAACTTACTATGATGAATACCTTACTGCATAATCCATTAATATGTTGAAGCAACATTCCTCTTTAACATGGAGTACATAAATATACTATTCTGGAGCTTAATGGCGTTGACACAATATCTGATAGACTTACTAGCTATACTGATAATTGACAGGACCATGCTTCACATTTAATTTTTCTATTTTCATATAACTCACACTATCTGAGTAACTTGTTGCTAAATTCGAGATATTAAGGTATCAGGACGGATCCAGTCAACTTTTATTAAGGCATCTTCCTTCAGTATCACTTGTGCTGCTGCTGCACTGCTCCTACCCACTCCCTCCGAGAATGAGAATATACTCTATCTAAATCGAATTGTTTATATGGACACTACTCATTATTATGTCTTTATTTATTGTAATTGTTTGATGTGGCTGAGAGGAGTTACTATTGAAGGGGTCTTTCATTCTTTGAACTTCTAGCCACCTGGTATAGGATCCTAAGGACAACAGAGACTCCATCCATCCTTAGCAATGACCATGATCAATGTTAGCAAAACCAGATATATCCTGCTCTCAATCAGTAATTCAGTATCAAGCAGTGGTTGCTGTCGCAGCTTCCTTCCAGTCTGGTGGTTATCTGAAGCAGCAATTCCTACACCTTCAACAGCCTATACAGTCTCCACATGAGCAGTGCAACCTCAATCCACTGTTGCAATAACAAATATGATAGCTTTTTTTGCCGGTCATTCTATGTTTCTGTCATGTAAGTTTTAGGAAATAAATTTATTCAGTGTGGCAACCGGAAGAAAGCTCATACTATTTTAATGACTTGTGTGGAATGAGTTAAGTTTGTACCCGTGAATTGTGTTCAATGTTTTATTGATTCTTCCATCCTTATTCCATCTACTAGGTATATGTCGGTGCGTTATTACGAAATCAATATGATAAAATACATTGATATACAAAATACTAATTGGTTTTTATTGATTCTTCCATCCTTATTCCATCTATTATTCCATCTACTAGGTATATGTATATGTCGGTGCATTATTATGAAATCAATACGATAAAAAATATTTATATACAAAACACTAATTGTTATTGTGCACTTCTGTTGGCATCATTAATAGTGGATGTTTACATACCTAACTATATTTTTAATGTATGTAAACATCAACTCTTAGTGTGTATGTAAACATCCACTTTTAGTGATGCCAATAAAAGTGTAGAATAACAATTAGTATTTTTCCATATCAATGTATTTTATCATAGTGCTTCTACATCTCAATGTATCTTACTATTACATGTTGATTTCGTAGCAACGCACGGGCATGCACCTAGTATATACTTAAAACACCAGTTTCAACGGTCGTCCCGCGTCATTTTTTTACAAAAAAGTCCCTACATTTCTTCCAAATCAACTCAGTGTAAAATATTATAAAGTGGTGCAGGAGGTGGGGTTTGAACCCACACCCTGCTGAAAAGAAGGGTGGAAGACACTGAGTGAAACTGTCTAACCAGTAAGACATCATACTCAGGTGTTTATAATATTGAATATAAATTGTATATATGTATATATGATTTTTTGTAAAATAAAAAAATGTGTCGGACCGGACCGGGTCAGCACTACAGGCCGAGGCTACGGCCTAAGTGCCGCATGGCGCTCGTGCCGGGTTGGCCCAGATACTATTAAATGGGTCGTGCCTCGGGCCGGCTCGCCACACACGGCTCATTTGGCCATCTATACCTATACCTCCGCACGATAATGATGGTCCTCTCCTCAGTTGTCATCACCTCGTTCGTCATTCTACTTCTTTTCTCTCTCCCCTCATGCCTCCACCTCCGCGCCACCCCATTCTCGGTAGAGGGCGTAGGAGCAGGCGCCTCATCCCTGTATTCGTCTGACACCAGCCCCGATACCGACTCGCGCAGTGGCTATTGCACGTCCACGAGGATGTTTCACATCATGCGTGCACCATCATTTTCGTCGTCGTCGAACGTCCCGTTCGTCTTCCCGGCCTTCGCCCTGCTCTTCCTCCTCCAACCTGCTGCCCCTGCCCACGGTCGTAGCCGCGAGCCATTCTCCGTGCTCCTGGCCTTTCTCCGTGCATGCCGTCGAGGAGGACATAGTGGCGCCCGCCATGCTTAGGTTCGCTTAGCGATGAGGAGTCCAGGTCTGAGATATTGGACAACTAAGGCCCGTAGCATGGCAGCAGTCAGCATATTGTACGAAGTTGGTGGTGGTCTTGTGTCGCTTTGGCGGGTCCAGGGCTGTGAAGACTCTCGCATTCTCTCGCCCTTCTCGGACTGACGCCTGGTGCGGGTGCCTCTCGATTTGGAGCTGCTCCAGCTGGGATTCTTTCTCCGCTTGCATGCTCTCTCCCTATATATCTAATGGTATACTATATATGTCGCCTCCAGATGTCTATGTCTTCGTTGTGTCCTCCAGCAACGAACATGTATGCCCGCCTCTTCCTTTCCCATCCTGCTCTACGAAACCTTGGAAGTGGGGGAGGCGAAGGATGAGGGTCTCTGATTTGCTGCCTATGGTAACCGTGCGTTCATAAAAAATATTATATGAAAAGCGGAGACAATCAATAAAAAATCTTGAAGTCTTTTTGGTGGATAATTTACGTGGGTATTGTTGTGAGTCGTCGCAACGCACGGGTAACCCACTAGTATATATATATGAACGAGTTAACGGAAGACCAGTGTTTCCATTAGTACCGAGAAGCCCCAGCCAGATATAACAGTGCGTGTCTGATCGTGCATGGGTTCTGGCTCTGACGGATTTTAGCATAAAATATGAACTAAAACAGCGAAACTGAGTATGAATTTTAGCGTAAATCATAGATCTATTTCGTAATGGGAACGAGGCCCAAAAATACGACGAGAAAATCGCGCGTGTGTTCTGGCTCGGGTGGACTCAGCGTAAAACATGAACCAAAACAGCGTAAATGGGTATGAATTTTAACGTAAATCATCGATATGTTTTGTAACAACAAATGGGGCATGAATTACGGCGCAAAAATCGGCACATACAACAGTAACGAGTTCTGGCTTGGACGCATTTAAGTGTAAAATGTGAACCAAAACAGCGTAAATGAGTACGAATTTTAGCGTCAATCGTTGATCCGTTTCGTAACGACGAATATGGCCGAATGTATCTCTCTCCACTTGAGGTTGCCATAAAATGCATGAAGAAATGTCGTAAATTGATGTCAAATGCTACAAGAAGTAATTGTAGCTTAAAATACAAGCTAACCATCTATAAGACAAGTGTTTTAAATTTTACAATAAGATATAAGAGATACTTATTCATTTACTCAACTATGATGATGTCGTGTTTACAGTTTAGTTGTTGGTACATACACACAAAACTTAGTTTCACCATAACATCGTTGTTAGCATAAAATTGAGTACAAAAGACTCACCACCGAGGTCCATATCTTCAAATATAACATGAATTGTCAATACGATCTTTCATTATTAATATGATCATCTTTCCATCTTGTTATGACTAACATAACATACAGTCTAAACTAGATGCAAACTTGTAAACTTGTAGTTCCTGGTCTGTTGTATGGTTCATCATTTTGGTTCACCATATAGGAGGAACAATAAAACATACAAACAATAGTAGCTGAATTCGAGCGGTATTATTTTGATTCAGCTGAGGGTCATCCTGTGGATCTTGGTGACACAAAAACATTCCTATGCCACAAGCAAGAGCAAGAAACAGTAGCATAGACACTTGATGTTGTGCAAGTTCATCATCCTGTGTATGATAACTACAACTACATTAGATAACCGATACAGCAAGAATGTTAATTGATAACTTGTCAAAACACATAACATGGCCCTCGAGCTCCGCAACCATTTTAGTCTGCAGATCAAAATTAACAACTACTATAACCTCCACATATATATTGATAGCATGGGTACAACCTGTTACTTGCTACAACCTTTCAGCCAATTATGTAAATTTTAGCAATATAATGATCACCTGTACACGACTATAAGCACATATAAAATGTATACAATTAAGCTTGCTTTATTGATAAGGAGAGGAGAAAGATAGGAAGATCTAGCTCCTAGAATTGTGTGAGCTTGCCTTCTGCCACTGTTCGAAGGTTAGCATTTGTTGATTGAGCAGCTATCAGAACCTGAGTGATATCCATAGCTGTATCGTACATAAAATATATAGGTTTTGTCAGTTAGAATGGAATCAAATAAAATCAACAAGCAACATAATAATCAACAGTGCAGATTACTAAAGGTTAGTCACACACTGAGACAGTTGAACATAGCTTAAAGTTTTTGCATTCAAAACAAAAAGTTCACAACACAGATATTAGCCACGTCAACAAAGGTATTGTATGCAAATTTTTCATTCATATTAAAGCCCATACCCATAATATTTGCTTAGCCTCTCACTACAGTAAACGAAGAAATTTCCGACGGCTAAAACCGTCGGACATAAGACTTGGACCGTCGGAGATAAGCTATGTCCGACGGCATTAGCTTATCTCCGACGGTTTTAAGCCGTCGTGGATAACGCGTCGGAAATAGCGTTATATCCGACGGCAGCCGTCGGACATAGCGTATGTCCGACGGCCCCATCGAACCGTCGGAGATAAGGCGACGTAACCGTTTTACCCGTCGCCTGGGCCCACAGCTGTTATGTCCGACGGTTTAAAGCCGTCGGACATAACATATAGCATATTTCCGACGGTTTTAAGCCATCGGACATAAGGTTTATGTTATGTCCGACGACCTACACTAAGCCGTCGGACATAACATTTTTCAGAAATTGCACAAAAATCTGAAATTTAAAAAATCTGACATTTGCAAATACAAAATAGATTTCATACACATATACACATTCACATTAACAAATATACTCACATAAGTATACACATTCACAAATATAATCACATAAGCATTCACATTCACAAAATTTAACATAACGACATAGTTCCAAATGGTTGCAACAAGTGTTTATATAAACATAGTTGTCCAAACTCCAAAATGAACATTATTCGACGGATAGGCTTTCACATGAAAGGTTGCAACAAGTGTTTTACATCATTATCACTCATATCCATCGCCACCTCCTCCGGCTGGACTATGCGTGCTGAAAAGATTGTTCACCCACGAATGTAGTGTCTCAACAATCCAAGATTATCACTAAACAACTAAATCAACCAATGCATCTGCATGATTGACCATTCTAATCTAAATAGCATGCTCAGAGAAGCCATAAAGCATACAATAAAAGTATACAACTTCAGCGGAAAATGATTTATGCAATAAACGATTTTTCTTGTGGAAGCTCATAATAATGTATAATTTACAGATTCTAAACTTGTGATTCCTTTGACCATTTAACAAATATAACCTTGGGGCAACGTGCTTAACTGCTTATGGACTGGAATTGAATAATATAAACCCTAGCTAAGCCCCAAAAGTCACGACCACACAATAGTGTGAGATCTGCCTTCATCATTGGTTTCCCCAAACTGTTTGAGATTTGGCAATAACTGAATTGAAATAGAAACACTGATCGCATACTACACTCTTCGCAGACCACACAGGATAAAACATAGATCAACAACGGAATCCATCTGTGCCCGCTCGCCTGTACAACACGGATTTCTCGAAACAAACGGCTGATCCTCGGAGCACATAGATTTGCTACATGCCACCAAATCAAGAAGCAGCAGGGGGCCACCAGACACAGGAAAGGAAAGCGGGAGAGGGGAAGGTGGGAAATAAACCTCAGTGATGGGAGACAGGGAGAGAAGTGGTCGTGCTTGATGCCTTGATCATGTTGCCGAGCATGACGAACATGGAGAGGGTGAGGAAGCCCACACCACCACTTGTCGTAGGTCGACCGCCATTGGTTCGGCCTTGCCAAGCTGTCTGCTGATGCGAGAAATAAGATTGGAGAGAGTGGGGGCGGAAATAGGGGAGGTGCTACGCTGGGGGAGATGACAGATGAAGCGGGGGGCACACGACACAGGTCGTGCCCATGCAGTAGTGCACAGTCGGACGGAGGAGGGAGGGGCATGCGGGGGAGAGTCGATCTGTCGCCCCTATGGCATGATGACGGATGGGGTTGGGCCGTTGGAGCGGGGAAAGTGGAACCGTCGAAAGAGATAGGGTTAGTGGCTTAGTGCTAACGTGGTGTGGATAAGGGTGAAAAGGTGGTTTTACTTTTACCAGAACAGCACCGGTTTGTGGATAGGTTGAAATGGGTTGGAGTTATACGGTTCGGTCTGTCTTATTTATCGAGAGCCTAGGCCTCCTAATATATATATATATATATATATATATATATATATATATATATATATATAGGGAAGAGGTAATGGAAGCCCTGTGCTTCCGTTATTGGAGGAAGCCCCAGCCAGGACGTCAACCAGGTCGCGGTCGGCCCACTGTACGCCAGCATGCGTCAGCCATGCATATGATAGCCACGAATTCTGAATGAGACGTGACAGGTAATATACGCATGCATAAATATATGTAGAAATGTGCATAAATCATGCATAGAAGGAATCTTTTGGGCCACGAATCACAGGAACGAATATTACCATGTGTACACCGCTTACGACTGCATAACGCTGTGTAACATGATAGCGTAAACCATGCAACATTTAAATATCCACCGGTTTAAGATAAGGAAAGACGTGCCCCACGTTCGCGTAAATAAAGGCACAGTTACGGGAGGAAACAAATTCTCATTTATAGCCGCTCGTCCACGTTCGTATCTATGATATTGGCGGCGGTTAACAACTGCATAACGATGCATAAATAAACCGTTTACGACTGCATAACGATGTGTAACATGATAGCATAAACCATACATTATATAAATCTTGACCGGTTTGATATAAGGAAAGACGTACTGCATAATCGCGTAAATAAAGGGACAGTTACGGTTTGAGAGCATTAGTAGAAGGAAATAAATTTTAATTTACAGCCGCAGTTCGCGGGTTCTGCTCGGGCGGATTCCAGCGTAAAACGTGAGCTAAAACAGCGTAAATGAGTACGAAATTTAGCGTAAATCATATATCTGTTTTGTAACAGCGAATGGGGTCCGAAAATTACGGCGTGAAAATTGATCACGTTCGATCGTGCACGGATTTTGGCTTGGTCAAATTTCAGCGTAAAACGTGAACCAAACAGCGTAAATGGGTACAAATTTTATCGTACATCATCAATCTATTTCGTAACAACGAATGTGGCCTAAATTACGACATGAAAATCGCGCTCCGATCGTGCTCGGGTTCTAGGTCAGGTGGATTTAAGCGTAAGACGTGGTCCGAAACAGCGTAAATGGATACGAATTTTAGCGTAAATCAATGATCTGTTTTAAAACGACGAATGTGGTACTTGCTTTTTAGTGGAAGCGTAAAATGCAATAAGAAAGAACCCAAAGACAAAATCTTTTTTTGCCGACCTATACATGCGACATGGGGGTGAATTAATAACTGAACGAACCCAAGACAAGAAAGAAAACGATGAAGCCATTTGCTGTTCCTGAATCTTGATCTGTCACGCTCACGCCCGGCCATGGAACTGAGGTTAGAAGAGTAGCCACTAGACAATACAGAGGGCACGACGGTCAGAAGAACAAGAACTTGGACTTGGAGCTGCATCTGAAGGGGAGCACGGTGCCGTTGGGCCAGAAGAAGCGGAGCTGGCACGCCAGGCGCGTCCACTGGTCAACGTCGACGATCCCCGCGACCTTCCATCGCGTCCGGGCCTCCCCCTCCACCCGGAACGACACCACGCCGTCGCGGAGCGCGGCCTCCATGGCGGCGCTGCCGGCGTCGCCTAGCGGGGCGCCCTGCGCGCCCCACGTACGCCAGCGGGAGGACGCCCCTGGCGGGCACGCAGAACGGGTAGAACCGTGACCTGCACGTCGTCCAGCGCCCCTGTCTGCCCGTACACCAGCGCGTACAGGCTCGCCGCCCGCACCGCCACGTACGACGTGCGGGGCTGCAGCAGCACCACCACCACAAGGACGGCCACGGCGCCCAGCAGCACCACGACCGCCAGCACCATGAACAGCATGACCGCCGCCCACTCTACCGCGCCCGACCGGTGCCTCCTGAAGCTGTACCGCCGCGGACGCTGAGGCTCCTCCTCCTCGCGCCCCCTCCACGTCCGCCAATCCGCCGGCTGGAGAGCGCTGCGGCGGCCGGGGCTCTCCTGCTCACGGGCGCCTGCTCGCACGCCCGAGGGAACCGCCGCCGCCGCTAAAACCTAATCCCTGGCGACGTGGGGGTGTTTTTATAGTGACGGCGTGAGACTGGATAATCGTGAGCGCGTGGGCGGGATCGTGGGCCCGATTCACGTAATATGCGCAGACTATATTTGCATAAACTGATACACACATCAGCATAACTCGTATTATAATTTAGCGTAAGCACAGGTAGGTACAATAAGCCAAAAATGGTCTGGTGCGGTCTGCACACCTGGTCGAGGCTTCCTGTAGTTAAATAGAGCCCAGGGCTCTAAATACTATATATATATATAGTTTATATATTAAGAGCCCTGGGCTTCCAATAATAAAGGAAGCCCAGGCTAGTCAACATGGGCATTTTGGTTGAACCACACCGAGTCAACTGATTATAGTCACGGCGCCGTTACCCCCGTCAACCAGCCACCTCTCCCACGTTTCCTGTTTCTAAAACCGTACTCGCGCATTCAACGGAGATAAACCAGCGTCCATTTGAAGAAAACCCCAGCCGCGCAGATTTTCCTTTCGTGGGAGGCGACTCCCCAGGCGATTTCAGCGCCTCCAAACCAGCGCAGCGCCAATCCACCGTCGCTCCAATCCAGCGCCATTCCATTACTCCTTACATCCTTCAATCTCCCAGCATTGGAGCCGATTCAAGAAGTTCCAGGTAATCCAACATTGAAATACCCCGAGTTTGCCGTCGATTTTTGAGCCCTATCGGTCGATTTGAAGTGGATTTGATGGTAACCCTTATTATCCAGCTAAATGTGTGATTTGTATCCGCTTATACATCACTATAATCGGGTCATTGCATCGCGCATTGCATCTTTTTTTGTTTAGGAGCCCCGATATTAGGGTATGTGTATTTATTCTGTATTCCTACTATCGCCCGACATTCTGTATTTAGGCAAAGGCTGTGGATTAGGTATTTACTGATTAGTTAGCAGATAGTACTTTTATACAACCCAAGTAACATATATATGCTGTTTGTATGTAATATATATATGCATATCTTCAGTTCTGTTTATGCACATTCACCTGAGTCATTTGTTTACACATTTGGTTTATTATATATGCATATAGTCAGTACTCTTTATGCACATTTACTTTAATGATTTGTTTTCACATATATTTTATTATCAAATATGCTTATTTGTATTTGATATATATATGCATATCCTCAGTATTGTTTATGCACATTCACTTGAGTCATTTGTTTAAACATTTGTTTTATTATACATGCATATAGTCAGTATTCTTTATGCACATTTACTCTAACGATTTGTTTTCACATCCATTTAATTATCTAATATGCTTATTGTATATCATTTATATGCATATCCTCATTACTTTTTATGTCCATTCAATTAAATCATTTTGTGTACACATCTGTTTTATTATATATAAAATATACCCATTGGATTTGATATATATGCATATTGGCAGTAATGTGTATGCTCATTCATACACAAGTTTGTGAACATATATTAAGCATATTTGAATTGTTCTATTTACTTGCATAATTAGTTTACACTCCTGTTCATTATATATAAATACATACAGATACTGTTATTTAAGCAAATGTTATTTAAATATTCATGTTATTTGAGCTAAATGTTTTTATTACTATGAACCAGTTATTAAAATATGTTGTATAGTTAGTTGATGCATAAAGGCTCTTATTTTATCCTGATCCATTTACAATTATATGAAATATTAAATCAATCTTTATGCTTGTATATAACAATTGCTCATTAAATGATCTCTCATAAATGTAAAAGGTAGTTTAAGTCATGTAATTCCATTTAGCATTATATAGTATGCATTTCAGATAGTTATAGTAAAAATTAGTTTTTTTCTGGCATATATTCTTGCATAAATCAAAGTATTTAAAAACAACTTCCTTTTTCTACAGATTTATTCAGTATTTAGTCATGAAGTCTGTTGATCGCCCGCCCAGTAATCCAAAAAGATTAACTATTGAATCCAGTCAGGAGGTTTTTTCAATTGACATTTCCAGACGTACAAGATCCAGCAGCTCAGCTCACCAAGATGATATTCCTCAAAATCAGGAACAGAATGAGCCACAGCCAGCCCCAATACATCACGTGAACAATTTATCCACTTACTGAATGTCTTCTCTCTGTATTTCTTCAGTGGAAATCCAACTTCATATGCATACCTTTTATAGAATTTATATGCATCATCAACATCCTTGAAAGTCATCCCTACCGTTGGCACTATAGTTGGATCAATGTTTTTTGCCTGCTATTTCATTGTCATTGTTGTTTGTACCATTGAATATGTTCACAACAATATAATCAATCGATAATCAAATACAGCGACTGGACTTACATGTGAACGCAGTATCTGTGGCGTATCCATCTCCCTGGAGCTAATATTGGACATAGGAGGTCGAACCCTTTGTTCTCCTTCTTCCCCTATGCTCATCTCGGCGATCGCAGGACCCATTAGAGCAGGCGGTGGTGTCACCAGTGAGTTACCACCAACTCCTCCCTCTGTCTCTGGATCAAGACGAACGCCATCTCCTTCCATCGCCGGCGACCCTCCAGAGCCGGCCATGTCCAACTCCGATTAGTTATGCAGTCTTAGTGGTCTTTTTTCCGAATGAAAGTAAATCTCGGATACTATAAAAGTAACCGCATCCACGTTTACAGGGTCTCCCCATTATTTCGGAAACCGTCCCGATATTATGGCGACGTCTTTGTCAAACTAAAATTCATAATATAAAATTTACGCACAATGACACAACGTTTTACGCCATTAGGTATATAATGTTTATGCATCTATTATGCCGCTTCGGTTTTATGTCATACCTTTCAACATCTTATGCTTCATGTTTTTTTACCTTCCGCACATTACTTACCATGCAAGATCCATAATTTACGCACCCACGTATCCCAGTAATCACGTTTGCATGTGACATATATTCCCTTTAATTCCGCGCAATTTCCTTACCATTCAAACAACCGCGTCACGGCGCCGTCTGTCCTGCATGCCTCCTCTCAGCCCCACGTTAAAACACAGGCGCGCCTGTTCCATCGGCCAGAAATCGGAAACCGACCTGGGCTTCCTTTAATATCCGAAGCGCATACGGGTAGCGGCCACACACAGCGCGGCAGCAACCAAATTGACAAGAGTATAAGCCCAAAGCAAACAGAAACGGAGAGATCCTCGAAAAGAAACAATTATCATAAGTTGTGTTGCCATGCCAGGTTAGCTGTTGTGTTGAGCCTCATATGCTAGAAAAATGACAGTCAAAGAATCTGCCAATCAACTGTAAGCAGGAAACACATGTCCAGCCAAAACGGATCACATTACAAACATGACGAGTTCTTCACCAAAAACTGACAACTTGTTTTTTTTGTTGCACACATTACAGTATGGCTAAAAGAATAGGCCAGGCAATTCCTCATGAAGCCAATGTTATTGCGAAGTTAGAAATAGAATCAAACTCATTTGTAAGACATCCCAGGTGATGGCATCAGTTCTTAAGTTTCTTCTAAAGAAAGCACACCAGAACAACCCGAGCTTCCACAAAAGCATGGCAAACCCTTGGGCCTAACCCTAGCATCACCGTAATTGAAGGTGAGCTCTTCTCCCTCCATGATATCCCTGGCAGCAAAGAAGCAGAGCCTTGGGAGCAACAAACCAGAGCTCCTCACCAGCACTGGATGCAGGTTGCCTCCATCACATGAATGGTTGATAAAGCGAGCCACATTTCCCACTCTGGTTGCATCAATGTTGACTCTTAAGCATGCTTTACCAGAAGGGAGGTGCTCTCTTATGACAATCAGTGCGGGACAGAGCTTGCCACCAGAGGCAAGTTCATCATACACCTTGTGCCGTCTCCGCGCTTCTTCAGTTGTCAAAAACTCCCCTACAGTTTAAATACAAAGATTACCACAAAAGAAAGCAACAACGACTATAGGTTCGCTGACCTGAAACTGTGGGGAACAAAACAAAAATAATGTAATTTTTTAAAGACAACATGTATTAGTTAAAGTTTCCAAATAATACCAACAATCACTAATATTATATTTTCATGGAGCGTTGCAGCAAACTCCAAGGAAAGAGCTTCCACTTGAAGAATTCTAACATCAGTACGGTACAAGGTTTCAGAATGAATAGATATTCGGTTAATGTTAACATCACCATTTTGAATATTCGTAACAGTATGAATACGAGTGTCTTTTATAGATGAACCAAAGTAGAAAAAAATCCCCGAGAATAACAGGTACCATACACCTTCCTCTCGGGAAGCTGGGAGTAGAGCTGGTGTTGAAATAAGAACTCTTTTGAACATTCGAATCATATAATACTGTAGGGTCTTTGCAAAAGTCCTGCAGAATGAATTCAGGAATTGGTTCGTACTTTGTGTAGTAGTAACTGCTATTGGGTAATATACTAATCTATTGCGCAGAAAGTAGTTGCCATTGACTACATGTTCAGAAGATCAATATCCATCTTATCTAATAAATATATAAAAAGGATAGACCCAATGCTAGAGGCTCTCACTTAAATGGGGTCTAGGGAAGGGATAAGTCGAGGCAAGCTTTCCCTCGCAAATATGGAGAGGCTTTGAACCCGTGGCCTGGTGACTTGGTGAGACAGCTCTCACAACTACACCAGGCCACCAAATAAATATAACTAATTAATATGTTGAGCTGCCATTGATGAAAGACTGACTATTCAGCATGCTATGCTGGGAAAATGTGTCAAATTCCAAAAAGTATATCTTATTTGTGGTGAAACAAATCATCTTAATATGAAGGGTGATAATTATTTATTCTGGTTCAAAGAGAGATTCATGAATACATTAAGAGAAGGCCCACTTTAGGCAGCTCGGTTTCCTTGGTACACACTCTGATACATTGAAAGATAGTCGTCAGAATCCTTATGATCCATCTCACAGATTGCTCCACGTATGCCAGTGGATGGATAATACAATTTGGCTGATAGCTATTCATCGGAAGAGTATCCAATATCCTTTGAAGGAAGAATAAAAGAACAAAGTGCATTTCTCAATTTTGTAGAGTAGTCAATCCATCCAGTTCTATCAAGAGAATAAGTTGGGCATTCCATAAGAACTCAATGAAACACCCAAAATAATCAGAAAACAACTTGGTGCCAAGAAACCACCTAAAGTTGTGCACAGACCAAACATGCAAACATTTTTTGATATAACATTGTTGCTACCAATCAGGACACACTGATGTTTTTGAAAAGCTTTATAAATTTGGCAATAGTAACAATAGACTGTAACCCAATAGCAACTTTAATGTCGCTCAGTTCAGAATTAGCTTGAATTAACCTCAAGTTTGCAAAATTGCACAGCAGAGATGTGTTCCCTGTAAACTAAAAGGGTATGTAAAATGGATTCAACCTACACATACAAGAATGTCGAATGTCATATAGTCATGTTTGTGGTGATCAAGAGCATGCAAAGCAACAGCCAAGTCAGACATAGTGCAGCTCAGCTAGCAAGCTTGAAGGCATCAATAAACATGCCATACATGAAACCCATCTTGAAATTATTGAGAGCAATGGGGAAGATAACCTTAGACCAGATGTAATAGAACTTTGTCACATACTCAGTCAGCAGGACACATGGTTCAAGCTCATGACCCCATGGTTCATTGAAGTGAAGGGACTCCTTTCGTGTACCGACAATTAAGGATATGTTAATTGATCAGTATCTACAATTAGTAATAAGGAATAAACTGATGTTCTGAGACAAATAAGCAATGAAATAAAAGTGAGATAGATGACATACTGGACCAGTAGTTTTCCTATCAAGGGTGATGGCAAAGTACATCTCACAAGTAAGAGATATTTTCTCACATAAGTAGAGTTGCCGAGAAGAATGGAGAGTATCTATCTCTAGAAATCTTCTATATGCAAGGAAATATTGCAAACTAAAAACATGAGATAATGAGTTTCATACATCATAGTCACAAGAACAAAATTATGAAGAACTATTTAAAAATGAAATGCAGATCTTGTCTTGCATATTAAAAATAACAAATATAGATTAATGTATAAGGTTATGGAGAAAGCCAAATAATGACAAAAACAATCTGATACAATGGTGGGGTTGCAAAGAAGAAATAAACTGCGTTAGCTGCCGAGTTGAAGGATTCCTCACATTCTCCAGTGGATTTGGGCAGCAATAGGGGAGAAAGAGGACTCATGTCGCCCACCCTCCTCTTGTGCATCAGTACAGTTTAGCTTATTCTGGTATGTGTTCATAGTGCTCATTTGGTAGTCGAGTAATCATTGATCAATTGGTTTGCTTGGTAAGGAGTTTAATAGTCTGTTTGGATCGCCTCGTCTCTCGGTATAGAATCAGTTTGTTCGACATGGGATAGAGCTACATCCAGCAATTTTTGCAGTTTAGAACATGGCACGAACGCACGGCTTCATACGGAATTAGTTCCGTACGTGCCGCATTTCAAACGTTAGTTGACAGAACAGCGTCGTCCAGCGATTTTAACAGATCGATTCAGTTCAAGATGCAAACCAAACATATAATAAGCAAGCGCAAAGAATCCAGAGAGAGGCATGTGTCCTGCTTTACCGGCATACTCGCACACAAACTGCCCGCAGCTGAGGGCCTCCGCAGTGTGCAGCCCCCACCCCTTGTGCAGGTGGCGCACGACGCACAGCCGCACAACAACACCGCACTGAGTCCGTCGGTTCCCACATGACGGCGCACACACGCAGCCATCACCGCACTCCGTGAGGCTCCCGATCCCGGCCTCCAAGCCCAAGCCCGCTGCATCGGCCTCCACATCGGCGCACGCGCACTGGGTACCACCGCATTCCGCCGCCGTGCACACGCACCCGTACACGGCTGATGGTAAGCCGTCGAGGTTGGGGCGAGGCCAGGTGGGGTGGGCCAGGCGGGGCGGGGAGACCGGGTCCAGGCGGCACCCCACGGCTGGGCGCTGGGGGCGGAGGCACCGGGAGCCAGCCGGGTGAGGGAGAAAGGGGTATACAGGAAGTAGGCATAGGGCTTGGAATCAATGTAGTTGCGGAGCGGGATGGGGAGCGGCTCTAGGCCACGTGCGGCGTCGCCAGCACGGCGCGCGGTGACAGCAGTCACAGCCGCGCGGAGGGCGCGACATGCCGATGCCGCGGCAGCGAGGTCCTGCGACGGCAACAACGGCAAGAATGAACAAGCGGGGCCGTACCTGGAAGGGTGAGGAGCTTGGGGCGCACACGTACCTGGAAGGGCGAGGAGCGAGGGCGAGGATCGCGAGGGAGGGGACGGGGGGCCCTTCGGAGCTCAGGAGATGCGAAAGCGTGGGTGGTCCGTCGTCGATGGAATGGCGTGATGGGGGAGGATTTGGGGGCGAGCGAGGGTTTCAGCGTCGTGCAGGTTCTGTGGAGGCGCTGATGGCGACTACGCCCTGGCGCGGAGAGAGATGTTTTCGGGGAGCGAAAGGCGCGTAGGACACGAGGGCGAGCGCTGCGGGATGCGGCGCTGGGCGGGGGCACGGTTAGGCTGGATGTGGAGGCCTTCGTTAGTGTCTTATAGAGCAGTAGAGATTAGTAGAGATAGAGATTAGCTCAGCCCAGTGCATGCGCTTGCTTGCGGTGAATATGTCACCGTGGTTCACCACTCACGCAAAGCGGACAAGCCAAGCGCACCCGGAAAACCGCATGGAACTGGGAAGGAGGCCTGGCCGGCCATTAATGGACATCAGAAAGCTAGGGTGATTGGGTGAACAAGTGTAGTGCCACCACTCCCTTGATAGTCCGTCTACACCGTACGTTGGCTGAAGAGCTCTGAAACATCACTCCAAAAGATCTGAAATCTGTGTTTGGTGATCTGATTCAAATCCAAATCCCTCGAAGCCTCATCATATTTAAAAAAAGATAAAGTAAAATCACAACCCCCCACATATTAAAAAAATGAAATCGAGATCACAAACAAATAATAGGTAGTGCCTATTTTGGGGGGGGGGGGGGTAAAAGTAACCATTAAGCCCTCTCGAGGTGCAGTTGCTGCTGGCTTTCAGAAGGGAATATGTAAATTTTTGCAACTCAACACCTTCATATATTCCTGGAGTTCCAAACATGTGGCTCGTAAGCATCGTTCATGTTGACACAAAGGGCTACCCCAGGTAACAAAGGTACCATGATCGCATCATCAATTCATCATTTGTATGACATAATAAAACACTCTTGACAACAAATCAATAGTCGCCTTCACAAAACAATTGTTTGTGTTGGTTCTCTTTATGACATGATGCTCTTCCCATGGCATGTCATCCTCTGGCCCCACGTATGGAATCATCAGAAAGATGGCAAGGAACGTAAGACGTATCTGTTGAGCACCAAATTGAGCGCGCGGACGGTCCGGCCCTGAGGACGGACGGTCCGCGGTCCGGACGGTCCGCGCCTGTGGGCCGGACGGTCCGCGCGTGCGCAGAACAGATTAGGGTTCCGAGTTTTGTGCTACGGTTGTTAGCTAAAATCATGGGATAAGCTCAGAAATTAGTTTGTAAAGGGTCCAGCCCCCCTCCTCTATAAATAGAGAGGTATACGGCCGATTTGTAATCATCAATCGAATCAATACAACTTCTATTTCGCATTTTATCTTAGGAGTAGTTCTAGTCTAGTTTAGGTTTAGTCTTCCAATCCCCAAATTCTTCGCCTCTCCTCGACTCTACGTCGATTAGAGGAGTCTAGGTCGGTCTACCCGAGCCTAGACACAACCTAGGATCTCTACTCCCCGATGGGGTCCCTCCCGGGAGCGAGATCCAGGCGCCGTCGGCGATCTTCCGCCGTCCCTGCGTACGCGCGGACCGTCCGGCCCCAGGGCGCGGACCGTCCGGTCGTCAGGCAGGAGCCCTAGCCGCGCACCAGGCCGCGGACCGTCCGGCCCCAGGCCGCGGACAGTCCGCCCCTGCGCAGAGAGTACCACCGCGCCTCGCACCAGGCCGCGGACCGTCCGGCCCCTGCGCGCGGACCGTCCGCCCCTGTGCAGAAGGCACCGCCACGGTTCTTGTTAAGTGTTTGGCGCTCCAAAAAGGCGTCAACATACTTTTTGGCGACTCCGCTGGGGAAAACATATATAGACATATCAAATCGGCCCTCAATGGCCGGTTCAAAAGATAGCTCTGAGGTTTCCACCAGCAATATCATCACACCGACATGGGAAGCCTTGCCGGCTGAAGAACAGCTCCTATTCGAGGAGCGCCAGGAGCAGCTGATCCAAGAAGCAAAGGCGAAGTTCTTGGCTGACTTCAAAGTGGACAGGAACAACAAAGTCGTTCGGCAACGAGCGACAGATCTGGCTTCGCTCCGACCTACTACGATTACCCCAAATGTAAGTAGCACCAGCGAACTCCAATCTCTTAAAGCTTACATAGGCGAACAGCGAGAACAGATGCAAAATATCATAGGGGTTATGCAAAACGATTGTAGGAGACTAGTACGTGCATTTAATAAATCTAGTATAGCAAATTTTCCTTCACCCGAGGTTGAATTAGGAGATAATACACGTAATACATCGGTTAAAGGTTGTCACGACCAGTCACAACCCCCTTATGGGATGCCGATGGACACGTACCCTGAGCAGACGCAAATCGGCAGCAAATCAGCCGATCTGCACATGCCCGGACCGTCCGCACGTGAGCGCGGACCGTCCGGGCCAGCAACAGTCGGGCCTATTTTTAATGAGTTACCTAGATATGCGCCCGAGCCACCACATACGGCACAAAATCTAAACTACCAAGTCGGACCGTCCGCATACAACGACGGACGGTCCGCATATAATCACGGACGGTCCGGGCCAATGTCCGGACAGTCCGCGCATGACCTTTTTGAGGAGGATTGTTACCTAAATCCTCACCCGTCCCAACAATACTTCCCATCACATTATGCAATGCACCAGCCCATTAATTCAGGATCCAGAGCCCAGGAAAGATTTCCGGCCCCACCTAGAAGGCCGGAAAGAAACGATCAAACATATGAGCCATATAGGGCAAATGGAAATGCACCACGTAGCTCAAACCAATGGGGGAAACGACAACATACTAACATGCAACCAACCCCACCTATGTTTGACCAGAGAGCCGGTGGTCTTGCACCGGCTGCCATTGGTATAGTGAGGGAAGAAATAGCCGGGGCGTTCCGAGATAAGCTCGGAGTAAGCATGATCCCTGGGGGGCAATCATATCGGAAGCCTTATGACAGCCGATTTGATCGTCACCCATACCCACAGGGAACCAGGATACCCGAGTTTGCAAAGTTTTCGGGTGACCAAGGAAAGAGCACGCGTGAGCACATAGGCCAGTTCCTAGCACAATTAGGAGAATTGGCCGACACCGAAGCATTCCGTGTGCGTTTATTTTCATTATCCTTAACAGGGACTGCATTCACATGGTATGCCACGCTCCCTCCTAATTCCATTTTGTCATGGGGAGACTTAGAGCAAAAATTTCATGAACATTTCTTCTCTGGTGATTATGAGCTAGATTTAGTAGACTTAGTGACCCTACGACAAGAAAAGGATGAATCGGTTAGTGATTATATTCGGAGATTCCAGGATACGAGAAACCGATGCTTTCAAATTCATTTAACAGATAAACAACTGGCGGGAATAGCCTTTGATGGATTGCGCTATTATTTAAAAGAGAGATTAGAAGGCATCCAGTTCTTTACTCTAGCACAATTACATCAGAGAGCTTCGGCTTGTGAAAGCCGAAGCAAAGAACTAGTCAGAACGGTTCATCATAATGTCCCTATAGTAGAACACAATCAAAGTAGTTCGGACGATGAACCAAAGAAAGTTTACACTGCCGAAATAGTTTGGCCCGAGCAGGCCAAATCTTCGGCTTGCTACTCCTTGCAGTCAGTTCAAAAGGAACGATAGGAGGAGGTTAAGTTTACATTTAATGTCGGCAAATGTGATAAGATATTCGATGAATTACTAAAAAATGGTAACATTAAAATTGATTATATCGTTCCACCTGCCGACGAACTAAAGCGTCGCGCATACTGCAAGTGGCACAACTCATTTTCCCATGCCACCAATGATTGTAACGTGTTCCGACGACAAATTCAATCGGCCATTAATGAGGGACGATTGAAATTTCAGGAGGACACGGAGCCCTTCCCAATGAATGTGATCGACTTTAATGGCAAAAAGGTCCTAATTCGGCCCAACACAGCCGATAAGGGCAAAGACAAAGAAGTCATCATCGGCAACGCACGGGAGGCCGATGGAAACAACAAAATTTCTTGCAGGAAAGTGATGGCCGAGAAGACTCCTGATGGAGGGGAGACACTGAAGGTAACCATCACAAACTCCAGCGCTGGGGGGCAAGCACAGACAAAGGGATATGCGCGAGAACCCATACTACGCATCGCGGACGGTCCGGTGTCTAGGCACGGACGGTCCGTAACATCACCGGACGGTCCGAAGCGTTCCGACGGACGGTCCGGCAACGTCGAAGAGCCGCGGCGACCACGTACCTTCAAACCACGACGACCAGAAATAGGTACGTGGAAAACTAACACGTTCAAGGCAACTGGTCGGTTGGTAAAATCTAGCCCGACCTTTGATCAATTATTGTCTAAGTATGTGAAAAAGAAGGCTGGCCCCAGCGACCGGCCACCAAAGGGACCTCGCTTACCCACCCAGGTGCGACGGCAGGTTAGGCCGATTGGACCACCACACCAATCGGAAAGGACGGGAGGTCATAATGTTCAATTAAGACCTAACGTACCTGCATGGACACCTCCACCACCATATCCACCTATGCCATATCCATACACATACATACCTCCACCATATGTCCCAAATCAAATGTGGGGCATGCCACCATACTCATTTGGGATGCCACAGTGCCCCGCTTGGGGGCACCCCAAACATCTGTATTCAATAGGTTGACACCTCCAGTACAAGACCGATTGAGAGCCCCTCAATCCGGTCCACGAGCACATGCCCAGCAAGATTGCCAAACAACTCGGCCCCAAAGGCTGACTAATCCGGCAGGGGGGCATACAGCCACAACCTCCAACAGTACGAAAAAGGAAGATGTCATTAAAATAGGAACGACAGATGTCGTCGTACAACAAAATAACGAAGGGCCGATGATTTTTGGTGAATCGGCCAACACAAACAAAAAAGAAAGTACGACTGTCAATAAAATAGCCGATCCAAAATACTCCATGCCCCGATGGTGCCCATCGGGATTGACACGATCGCAAAAGCGAAAATTACAGCGCCTTAGGGCAAAGGAGAATCAGGAGAAGGAGGCGGAAAAAATATTCAATGACACACATCCGCAATATCCGCCACCACAAAAGAGATGGAGACCAAAGGCCGTTGAGGAAAATCAAACGGCCATAAAGACAGAAAATAAAACAGCAACTGTGCAGCTCTTTGCAGGTATAGCAGACAGTCCGACTATAAAGACCGGACCAACCGTACAGGGCGCGGACCGTCCGACCCCTGAGGCCGACTCATCTGCAATAAACCATGACACCTCCGACGACGTACCGACGCCCATGGAGGAAGACGACCTGCAAGGAGAAGACCTGGTCGACTACGGAGCTACGCCAGAACACTTAGAGAATTAGGAAGGCAATGTGACGAATTGGTCAGGACCAGTATGACGCTCGGCGATGTTGGGACTGACAGTTCGATCAAATCTAAAGGGATCACGTCCGTTGAGTCAACCATCGAGACCAAGGCCACTGCGTACCATCCTAGTAAGTGGCAGGATGCCTAAGAAAACCGATGTGATAACATCGAGTTAGTTGCTTTTGGTTCGCTCAGCTCCACCAAAAGGCAGGGGGGCATATGTTGAGCACCAAATTGAGCGCGCGGACGGTCCGGCCCTGAGGACGGACGGTCCGCGGTCCGGACGGTCCGCGCCTGTGGGCCGGACGGTCCGCGTGTGCGCAGAACAGATTAGGGTTCCGAGTTTTGTGCTACGGTTGTTAGCTAAAATCATGGGATAAGCTCGGAAATTAGTTTGTAAAGGGTCCAGCCCCCCTCCTCTATAAATAGAGAGGTATACGGCCGATTTGTAATCATCAATCGAATCAATACAACTTCTATTTCGCATTTTATCTTAGGAGTAGTTCTAGTCTAGTTTAGGTTTAGTCTTCCAATCCCCAAATTCTCCGCCTCTCCTCGACTCTACGTCGATTAGAGGAGTCTAGGTCGGTCTACCCGAGCCTAGACACAACCTAGGATCTCTACTCCCCGACGGGGTCCCTCCCGGGAGCGAGATCCAGGCGCCGTCGGCGATCTTCCGCCGTCCCTGCGTACGCGCGGATCGTCCGGCCCCAGGGCGCGGACCGTCCGGTCGTCAGGCAGGAGCCCTAGCCGCGCACCAGGCCGCGGACCGTCCGGCCCCAGGCCGCGGACAGTCCGCCCCTGCGCAGAGAGTACCACCGCGCCTCGCACCAGGCCACGGACCGTCCGGCCCCTGTGCGCGGACCGTCCGCCCCTGTGCAGAAGGCACCGCCACGGTTCTTGTTGAGTGTTTGGCGCTCCAAAAAGGCGTCAACAGTATCCCTCGCAGAGTTTTCCCTTTGGATACGTCGACATAGGACTGAGTTAAACTGTAGAGTTTTCCCTTCATGCTTTTCATTTGCTGCACTTCAGGTCGTACACAACACATGCATCCGCAGCAGTTTTCATCTATACCCAGAAAAAGGAAATACATGGATATCAAAATTCTGAGCTTCGTATTGGATCCACTATCAAATGGCATGGTGACAACAACCATGTCGAATATGCAACACAGCAACAGTTCTAACACCATATACAGATATCAAACAAGTTATTTAGATATACTCTTGTAATGACATGGTTCAGGCTCAACTGCAATAAGTTGCAGAAAAATTCAAGCACCAATACCTGGATGACATTATGACTTATTTCACTGCCCAGCCAACTAATGTGGAAATAAACACCAAGATAATGATGGGGCTTTGGTTCAGGAGACCTTTGCATGCCTATGAAAATGTTATTGATAATATAGAAACATCAGGTGCCAAACAACTCACATGCCAACTCGAAATGACAATATATAGAAATGATGCAATCTTACACTAAGCAAGCTTGTTAACTTCTCATTAGCAAAGAGAAAGATGATAATATACAAAACCTGTAAGTTTGGTCAAAAGAAATAGTTTAGAGGATGCATGTTATCGCCTAGGTTGGTCTCTCTTTTTTCGTTCCATGGCACTCTAACAGCTATCGAAAGTTGTTATATCAAGAGACTACAATCACCGAATAGTGATAAGGGGAACTCAACCACAAATTTTCATGACTCATTACTGATGTAATATAGTTACATACTCACTTAAAATTAACATGGACAGAGAATAAAAATGAGGAGCTTTTGAACATCTACCATACCACTACTTGTCGGGGACCATAATTAGGGGTACCCTCAAGGCTCCTAATTCTCAGCTGGTAACCCCCATCAGCATAAAGCTGCAAAGGCCTGATGGGTGCGATTAAGTCAGGGATCAGTCCATTCGAGCGACTCGATCACGCCTCGCCCGAGCCTGGTCTCGGACAAGGGCAGCCGACCCCGGAGGATTTCCGTCTCGCCCGAGGCCCCCCTCCTGCGGCGAACGTATTTCCGGCTCGCCCGAGGCCCTGCCTTCGCTAAGCAACCCTGACTAAATCGCCGCACCGACCGACCAAATCGCAGGAGCATTTAATGCAAAGGTGGCCTGACACCTTAATCCTGACGCGCGCCCCCCGGCTCGCAGGGCCGAAGTGACCGCCGTCACTTCGCCGCCCCACTGACCGGCCTGACAGAAGGACAGCGCCGCCTGCGCCGCTCCGACTACGGTGCCACTTGACAGAGTGAGACTGACAGGCAGTCAGGCCCTGCCGAAGGCACCATAGGAAGCTCCGCTTCGCCCGACCTAGGGCTCGGACTCGGGCTCAGCCCCGGAAGACGGCGAACTCCGCTCCGCCCGACCCAGGGCTCGGACTCGGGCTAAGTCCCGGAAGACGGCGAACTCCGCTCCGCCCGACCCAGGGCTCGGACTCGGGCTCAGCCCCGGAAGACGGCGAACTCCGCTCCGCCCGACCCAGGGCTCGGACTTGGGCTCAGCCCTAGAAGACGACGAACTCCGCTCCGCCCGACCCAGGGCTCGGACTCAGGCTAAGTCCCGGAAGACGGCGAACTCCGCTCCGCCCGACCCAGGGCTCGGACTAGGGCTCAGCCCTAGAAGACGACGAACTCCGCCTCGCCCGACCCAGGGGCTCGGATTCGACCACGGCCACGGAAGACAGACTCGACCTCGGCTTCGGAGGAGCTTCCACATCGCCCAACCTAGGGCGCAGACCAGCCACGTCAACAGGAGGCGCCATCATCACCCCATCCCGAGCTAACTCGGGCCGCAGGGAACAAGACTGGCGTCCCATCTGGCTAGCTCCGCCAGATAGGCAATGATGGCGCCCCACGTACTCTGTGACGACGGCGGTTCTCAGCCCCCTTACGGAAGCAAGAGGACGTCAGCAAGGACTCAACCGCTCCGACAGCTGTCCCTCCACCAGGCTCCATCGCTCCTCCGACGGCCACGACATCACACCAGCTGGGTGCCAAATTCTCTCCGGCTGCCACAACGGCATGTACTTAGGGCGCTAGCTCTCCTCCGCTAGACACGTAGCACTCTGCTACACCCCCCATTGTACGCCTGGATCCTCTCCTTACGCCTATAAAAGGAAGGACCAGGGCCCTCTTAGAGAGGGTTGGCCGCGCGGGGACGAGGACGGGACAGGCGCTCGCTCGAAGCCGCTCACTCCCTCCCCCGCGTGGACGCTTGTAACCCCCTACTGCAAGCGCACCCGACCTGGACGCGGGACGAACACGAAGGCCGCGGGATTCCCACCTCTCTCACGCCGGTCTCCGGCCGCCTCGCTCTCCCCCCTTCGCGCTCGCCCTCGCGCTCGACCCATCTGGGCTGGGGCACGCGGCGACATTCACTCGTCGGCCCAGGGACCCCCCGGTCTCGAAACGCCGACAGTTGGCGCGCCAGGTAGGGGCCTGCTGCGTGTTGACGAACAGCTTCCCGTCAAGCTCTAGATGGGCAGTCTCCAGCAACCTCTCCAACCTGGGACGGTGCTCCGTTTCGGGAGTCTTGAGTTCATGTCCCTCGACGGCAGCTACGACATGATACTCCTTCCACCGCCGAACGACAACGACAATGGCGGCCGACAGCCTGCCCACCGGCGGCGGAATCGACGACGTCTTCCCCGCGTGGTGGAAGAACACCCTTCGAGCTCATCCTGCCCCTTCCCCCGCCGATGGAGGGGAAGGCAGGGCGACCAAGGCCAAGCAGGAGGCAGCACCTCGTCGGCTGTCGAGCGAGTCGACAGCGCCGGCACCCCAACGAGGGGCGCACCGGGTATCGACTTCGCGCTTGAGACGAAGACGAGCGCCGTCTCCCCGCGACGCGCCAATCCCGAGCAAGCGGACGACGCTAGCGCGCTCGCGAAAAGCTTGCTGGACGTCACCCTCGTACCTTAGACGACGGTGCAGTCAAACCCCGACGTGACTTTATCGCCGCTCGTCGACCGAGAGGTACCGACCGATTCCCATCCCACGTCATCTGGGTTCAGCCTCAACCCGCCTAGCGACCTCGCCTCGGCGGGCGCTCTCGTAGAGGCGAGTCCAAACCCTCTGGGGTTTCGCATGCGGTCGCCTTGGGACCAGCTGACGGACGTCTCGACCTCGGGCCCTCTGGGTCCGAGGAAGACGACGAGCCCAACATCTGTTGGGATTTCTCTGGACTTGGCAATCCCGGTGCCATGCGGGACTTCATGACCGCATGTGACTATTGCCTCTCCGACTGTTCCGACGGCAGCCGCAGCCTCGGTGACGAGGACTACGGCCCAAGCCGCGAATGTTTCCACGTCGATCTAGGTGGTCCCTCCGAAGGCAATCATCTCGGCATGCCGGAGGACGGTGATCTCCCTAGGCCGGTGCCCTGCGTTGACATCCCACGGGAGCTAGCTGTGGTCCCCGTTCAGGCGGGGGGCCATGACCCACAGCTCGAGCAAATCCGCGGGGTGTAGGCCAGGCTCGACGAGGGAGCAGAAGCGCTTGAGCCGATCCGCCGGGACGTCGGGCAGGCATGGGCGGGCCAACCCCCGGCCAGAGAAATACGTCATCTGCCTCAGGGTTTCCAGCACCGCGTCGCCGACGACGTCAGGGTCAGGCCACCACCCGCATCTAGTGGGGTCGGCCAGAACCTGGCTGCAGCAGCGATGCTTCTCCGCGCGATGCCAGAGCCATCAACCACCGAGGGCCGGCGAATCCAGGGGGAGCTCAAGAATCTCCTGGAAGGCGCCGCGGTCCGACGGGCCGAGAGCTCTGCCTCCCGAAGGCAGGGGTACCCCTCGGAACCTCATGCCGCGACTTCCCGATTCATGCGGGAAGCCTCGGTCTACACCGGGCGCACGCGCAACACCGCGCCTGCGGCCCCGGGCCGCCTCGGCAACAAGCACCATCACCGCGACCGTTGGGCCCACCCCGACGAGAGGGTGCGCCGAGGCTACCACCCCAGGCGTGGGGGACGCTACGACAGCGGGGAGGATCGGAGTCCCTCGCCCGAACCACCCGGTCTGCAGGCCTTCAGTCGGGCCATCCGACGGGCACCGTTCCCAACCCGGTTCCGACCCCCGACTACTATCACAAAGTACTCGGGGGAGACGAGACCGGAACTGTGGCTCGCGGACTACCGTCTGGCCTGCCAACTGGGTGGAACGGACGATGACAACCTCATCATCCGCAACCTCCCCCTGTTCCTCTCCGACACCGCTCGCGCCTGGTTGGAGCACCTGCCTCCGGGGCAGATCTCCAACTGGGACGACCTAGTCCAAGCTTTTGCCGGCAATTTCCAGGGCACGTACGTGCGCCCCGGGAATTCCTGGGACCTCCGGAGCTGCCGGCAGCAGCCAGGAGAGTCTCTCCGGGACTACATCCGGCGATTCTCGAAGCAGCGCACCGAGCTGCCCAACATCACCGACTCGGATGTCATCGGCACGTTCCTCGCCGGCACCACCTGTCGCGACCTGGTGAGCAAGTTGGGTCGCAAGACCCCCACCAGGGCGAGCGAGCTGATGGACATCGCCACCAAGTTCGCCTCCGGCCAGGAAGCGGTCGAGGCCATCTTCCGAAAGGACAAGCAGCCCCAGGGCCGCCCATCGGAAGATGCTCCCGAGGCGTCGTCTCAACGCGGCGCCAAGAAGAAAGGCAAGAAGAGGGGCATGCATTGCCCGCTCAGAGGCTAGTTTACTTCGTCAGCGAAGTACTGTCCGAAACCAAGACCCGCTACCCACAAGTTTAGAAGCTGCTGTATGTAGTGATCCTGACACGGCGGAAGTTGCGACACTACTTCGAGTCTCATCCGGTAACTGTGGTGTCATCCTTCCCCCTGGGGGAGATCATCCAGTGCCGAGAGGCCTCGGGTAGGATTGCAAAGTGGGCGGTGGAAATCATGGGCGAGACAATCTCATTCGCCCCCCGGAAGGCCATTAAGTCCCAGGTTTTGGCGGACTTCGTGGCCGAATGGGTCGACACCCAGCTACCGACGGCTCCGACCCAACCGGAGCTCTGGACCATGTTTTTCGACGGGTCGTTGATGAAGACGGGAGCCGGCGCAGGCCTACTCTTCATCTCGCCCCTCGGGAAACACATACGCTATGTGCTACGCCTCCATTTCCCGGCGTCCAACAATGTGGCTGAGTATGAGGCTCTGGTCAACGGGTTGTGGATCGCCATCGAGCTAGGGGTCCGGCGCCTCGACGCTCGCGGTGACTCGCAGCTCGTCATCGACCAAGTCATGAAGAACTCCCACTGCCGTGACCCGAAGATGGAGGCCTACTACGATGAGGTTCGGCGCTTGGAAGACAAGTTCTACGGGCTCGAGCTCAACCACATCGCTCGGCGCTACAACGAGACTGCGAACGAGCTGGCTAAAATAGCCTCGGGGCGAACAACGGTTCCCCCGGACGTCTTCTCCCGGGACCTGCACCGACCCTCCGTCAAGATCGACGACTCGCCCGAGCCTGAGGCGCCCTCGGCCAGTCCGAGGTACCCTCGGCCCAGCCCGAGGTACCCTCGGCCCAGCCCGAGGTACACTCTGCACAGCCCGAGGCATTCTCAGCTTGGCCCGAGGCGCCCTTGGTTCAGCCCGAGGTACCCTCGGCCCCCGAGGGTGAGGCACTGCGCGTCGAGGAGGAGCGAAGCGGGGCCACGCCTGATCGAAACTGGTAGACCCCATACCTACAATATCTCCACCAAGGAGAGCTACCCCTCGACCGAGCCGAGGCTCGGCGGGTGGCGCGGCGCGCCAAGTCGTTCGTCTTGCTGGGCGATGAGAAGGAGCTCTACCACTGCAGCCCCTCAGGCATCCTCCAGCGATGCATCTCTGTCGCCGAAGGTCAGGAACTCCTGCGAGAGATACACTCGGGGGCTTGCGGCCATCACGCAGCGCCTCGAGCCCTTGTCGGGAATGCTTTCCGACAAGGCTTCTACTGGCCGACGGTGGTGGCCGACGCCACTAGAATTGTTCGCACCTGCGAAGGGTGTCAATTCTACGCGAGGCAGACCCACCTACCCGCTCAGGCTCTGCAGACGATATCCATCACCTGGCCTTTCGCTGTGTGGGGTCTGGATCTCGTCGGCCCCTTGCAGAAGGCACCCGGGGGCTACACGCACCTGCTGGTCGCCATCGACAAATTCTCCAAGTGGATCGAGATCCGACCCCTGAACAGCATCAGGTCCGAGCAGGCGGTGGCGTTCTTCACCAACATCATCCATCGCTTCGGGGTCCCGAACTCCATCATCACCGACAATGGCACCCAGTTCACCGGCAGAAAATTCTTGGACTTCTGCGAGGATCACCACATCCGGGTGGACTGGGCCGCCGTGGCTCATCCCATGTCAAATGGGCAAGTAGAGCGTGCCAACGGCATGATTCTACAAGGGCTCAAGCCTCGGATCTACAACGACCTCAACAAGTTCGGCAAGCGATGGATGAAGGAACTCCCCTTGGTGGTCTAGAGCCTGAGGACAACGCCGAGCCGAGCCACGGGCTTCACGCCGTTCTTCCTAGTCTACGGGGCCGAGGCCGTCTTGCCCACAGACCTGGAATACGGCTCCCCGAGGACGAGGGCCTACAGCGATCAAAGCAACCAAGCTAGCCGAGAAGACTCCCTGGACCAGCTGGAGGAGGCTCGGGACAAGGCCTTACTACACTCGGCGCAGTACCAGCAGTCCCTTCGACGCTACCACGCCCGAGGGGTCTGGTTCCGAGATCTCCAGGTGGGCGACCTGGTGCTTCGGCTGTGACAAGACTGAAAGGGAATTAGGCTTACACCTAGTTCCTAAATAATTTTGGTGGTTGAATTGCCCAACACAAATATTGGACTAACTAGTTTGCTCTAGTGTGTAAGTTATACAGGTGCAAAAGGTTCACACTTAGCCAATAAAAAGACCAAGTATTGGGTTCAAATAAAGGAGCAAAGGTCAACCGAAGGCACCTCTAGTCTGGCGCATTTGGATCAAAGGGAGAAAATTTCAAAACTTGAAAATGCTTTGAAAAATTCTTATTCATTTACCTTTGACTATCTTGCAAAAGGACTTTGAAAAGAATTTACAAAAGGATTTGCAAAAACAAAACATGTGGTGCAAATGTGGTCCAATATGTTAAAAATAAAGAAACAATCCATGCACATCATGTAAGTATTTATATTGGCTCAATTCCAAGCAACCTTTGCACTTACATTATGCAAACTATTTCAAATTATGCACTTTTACATTTGCTTTGGTTATGTTGGCATCAATCACCAAAAAGGGGGAGATTGAAAGGGAATTAGGCTTACACCTAGTTTCTAAATAATTTTGGTGGTTGAATTGTCCAACACAAATATTGGACTAACTAGTTTGCTCTAATGTGTAAGTTATACAGGTGCAAAAGGTTCACACTTAGCCAATAAAAAGACCAAGTATTGGGTTCAAATAAAGGAGCAAAGGTCAACCGAAGGCACCTCTGGTCTGGCGCACCGGACTGTCCGGTGTGCCACCGGACATGTCCGGTGCACCAGGGGAATCCGACTTCAAACTCTTCACTCTCGGGAATTTCCAAAGGCCACTCCGCTATAATTCACCGGACTGTCCGGTGTACACCGGACATGTCCGGTGCTCCAAGGAAGAGCGGCCTCAGGAACTCGCCAGCCTCGGGTTTTCACTTCGGCTGCTCCGCTAAAATTCACCGGACTGTCCGGTGTACACCGGACTGTCCGGTGTAACAGCGGGGTAACGGCTATATCGGCGCCAACGGCTACCTGCAGGCGCATTTAATGCGCGCCAGAAGCGCGCAGAAGTCGGGCACGCCCATTCTGGTGCACCGGACATTAAACAGTACATGTCCGGTGTGCACCGGACATCCAGGCGGGCCCAGAAGACAATGCTCCAACGGTCGACCCAATGGCTCTTTGGTGACGTGGCTGTCGCACCGGACATGTCCGGTGTGCACCGGACTGTCCGGTGCGCCATCGAATAGACAGCCTCACCGAACGGCTAGTTTGGTGGTTGGGGCTATAAATAACCCCAACCACCCACCATTCATTGCATCCAAGTTTTCCACTTCCCAACGACTTACAAGAGCTCTAGCATTCAATTCTAGACACACCAAAGACATCAAATCCTCTCCAAATTCCACACATCGCCCTAGTGATTAGAGAGAGTGATTTGCTTGTGTTCTTTCGAGCTCTTGTGCTTGGATTGCTTTCTTCCTTCTTGATTCTTTCTTGTGATCAAACACTCACTTGTAATTGAGGCAAGAGACACCAATTGTGTGGTGGTCCTTGCGGGAACTTTGTGTTCCAAGTGATTGAGAAAAGAAAAGCTCACTCGGTCCGAGGGACCGTTTGAGAGAGGGTAAGGGTTGAAAGAGACCCGGCCTTTGTGGCCTCCTCAACGGGGAGTAGGTTTGAGAGAACCGAACCTCGGTAAAACAAATCCGCGTGTCTCACTTTATTATTCGCTTGCGATTTGTTTTGCGCCCTCTCTCGTGGACTCGATTATATTTCTAACGCTAACCCGGCTTGTAGTTGTGATTATTTTTGAGAATTTCAGTTTTGCCCTATTCACCCCCCCTCTAGGCGACTTTCAATTGGTATCAGAGCCCGGTGCTTCATTAGAGCCTAACCGCTCGAAGTGATGTCGGGAGATCACACCAAGAGGGAGATGGAGACCGGCGACAAGCCCACTACGAGCCAAGGGAGCACTTCATCGGAAGAGTCCCGCGCCAAGAGGAAGGAGAAGAAGAAGGACTCCTCCAAACGGAAGGAGAAAAGATCTTCTTCACACCACGAAGAAAAGAAGAAGGACTCCTCCAAAGGGAAGGAGAAAATATCTTCTTCACATCACAAAGAGAAGAAGGAAAAATCCTCTTCCCACAAGCCGCATCGGAGTGGGGACGAGAAGAAGAGGATGAGGAAGGTGGTCTACTACGAGACTGATTCTTCATCGACATCCACCTCCGGCTCCGACGCGGCGTCCGTCACTTCTAAGCGCCAAGAGTGTAAGAAGTATAGTAAGATCCCCCTACGCTACCCTCGCATTCCTAAACTTACACCTTTACTTTCCGTCCCATTAGGCAAACCACCAACGTTTGATGGTGAAGATTATGCTATGTGGAGTGATTTAATGTGATTTCATCTAACCTCACTCCACAAAAGTATATGGGATGTTGTTGAGTATGGTGTACAGGTACCATCCGTAGGGGATGAAGACTATGATGAGGACGAGGTGGCCCAAATCGAGCACTTCAACTCTCAAGCTACAACCATACTCTTTGCTTCTCTAAGTAAGGAGGAATATAACAAGGTGCAAGGGTTGAAGAGCGCAAAGGAGATTTGGGACCTACTCAAGACCGCGCACGAGGGTGATGAACTCACCAAGATCACCAAGCGGGAAACGATCGAGGGGGAGCTCGGTCGCTTCCGTCTTCGCCAAGGGGAGGAGCCTCAAGATATGTACAACCGGCTCAAGACCTTGGTGAACCAAGTGCGCAACCTTGGGAGCAAGAAGTGGGACGACCACGAGGTGGTTAAGGTTATTCTAAGATCTCTCATTTTCCTTAACCCCACTCAAGTTCAATTAATTCGTGGCAACCCAAGATATACTCAAATGACCCCCGAGGAAGTTATCGGGAATTTTGTGAGCTTTGAATGTATGATCAAGGGCTCAAGAAAGATCAACGAGCTTGATGATCCCTCCACGTCCGAAGCACAACCGGTGGCATTTAAGGCGACGGAGGAGAAGAAGGAGGAGTCTACACCAAGTAGACAACCAATTGACGCCTCCAAGCTCGACAATGAGGAGATGGCTTTAATCATCAAAAGCTTTCGCCAAATCCTCAAGCAACGGAAAGGGAAAGACTACAAATCCCGTTCCAAGAAGGTTTGCTACAAGTGTGGTAAGCCCGGTCACTTTATAGCTAAATGTCCATTATCAAGTGACAGTGACAGGGACAACGACAAGAAGGGCAAGAGAAGAGAAAAGAAGAGGTACCACAAGAAGAGGGGCGGCGATGCCCACGTGTGCCGCGAGTGGGACTCCGACGAGAGCTCCACTGAGTCCTCCTCCGACGAGGACGCCGCCAATATCGCCGTCACCAAGGGGCTTCTCTTCCCCAACGTCGGTCACAAGTGCCTCATGGCAAAGGACGGCAAAAGGAAGAAGGTTAAATCTAAATCCTCCACAAAATATGAATCCTCTAGTGATGATAATGCTAGTGATGAGGAGGATAACTTGCTTACCCTTTTTGCCAACCTTAACATGGAACAAAAGGAAAAATTAAATGAATTGATTAGTGCTATTCATGAAAAGGATGACCTTTTGGATTCCCAAGAGGATTTTCTAATTAAAGAAAACAAGAAACATGTTAAGGTTAAAAATGCTTATGCTCTAGAAGTAGAAAAATGTCAAAAACTATCTAGTGAGCTAAGCACTTGCCATGACACTATTAACAACCTTAGAAATGAAAATGCCAGATTAATTGCTAAGGTTGATTATCATGTTTGTATTGATTCAGCTTCCAATCCTAGAAATGATAATGTTGAATTACTTGCTAGGATTGATGAATTGAATGATTCTCTTGCTAGCCTTAGAATAGAAAATGAAAATTTGATTGCTAAGGCTAAAGATTTTGATATTTGCAATACTACTATTTCCGACCTTAGAACTAAGAATGATATGTTACATGCTAAGGTTGTAGAACTAAAATCTTGCAAACCCTCTACATCTAATGTTGAGCATGTTTCTATTTGTACTAGATGTAGAGATATTGATATCAATGCTATTCATGATCACATGGCTTTAATTAAACAACAAAATGATCATATAGCTATATTAGATGCTAAGATTGCCGAGCATAACTTAGAAAATGAAAAGTTTAAATTTGCTAGAAGTATGCTCTACAATGGGAGACGCCCTGGCATCAAGGATGGCATTGGCTTCCAAAGGGGAGACAATGTCAAACTTAATGCCCCTCCAAAGAATTTATCTAACTTTGTTAAGGGCAAGGCTCCCATGCCTCAAGATAACGAGGGTTACATTTTATATCCTGCCAGTTATCCTGAGAGCAAAATTAGGAAAATTCATTCTAGGAAGTCTCACTCTGGCCCTAATCATGCTTTTATGTATAAGGGTGAGACATCTAGCTCTAGGCAACCAACCCGTGCCAAGTTGCCTAGAAAGAAAACTCCTAATGCATCAAATGATCATGCTATTTCATTTAAAACTTTTGATGCTTCTTATGTGCTTACTAACAAATCCGGCAAGGTAGTTGCCAAGTTTGTTGGGGGCAAACACAAGGGTTAAAATACTTGTGTTTGGGTACCCAAAGTTCTTGTTTCTAATGCCAAAGGACCCAAAACCGTTTGGGTACCTAAAACCAAGAACTAAAATTGTTTTGTAGGTTTATGTGTTGGGGCGAAGGCAAAGGCGCCACCCTTCGCTCGAAGTCTTCGCTGCAGCAGCCGAACTGACAGAAACAAAACAGGCGGGGACACCCTTCGCTCCTTCCGTTCTAGGCGAAGACTGGAGACGAAGGGCATCCCACGGCGCGGCCTCGTCCAGCTCGGAGGCCCACGTGCAATCCGGCCCGTCGTAACGGGCCCCGCTTGGCCGCCCTGTGTTACGGGCCTATGTTGTAAAAGCATTCCTGTAATTACGGTCTGTAACCCCGCGTTATGGGAATATTCTTGGGATAACCTAGGTGCCTGAGGGCACATGCGTCCTTAGCTCGAGGTGCTGTGCGCTCAGGTACCTATAAATACCCCTGTACAGTGCCCGTGAGAGGCTAGATTAACAGAGTGTTGGGGACTTGTTCTCAAATGCTTCGGATTAAGAACAAGGCAACATAAAAAGTGTTAAATGATGAGGTCCTTTGTCCCTCGAAACATTATTTCCCTTCAGGATATAATGTACTCCGGACGAAGGTCACAAATAATATACCTTCGTAAGTGCGATAAGTTATGACGAAGGACTTATGAGCAACATTAAAAGTAATATAAACATTTAAACTTTATTATCATGTCATTTCTATTTTAT
This sequence comes from Zea luxurians, assembly GCA_029449295.1. NCBI lineage: Eukaryota > Viridiplantae > Streptophyta > Magnoliopsida > Poales > Poaceae > Zea > Zea luxurians. The sequence continues at coordinate 24,403,261 of JAOPSE010000003.1, forward strand.
TATCGTATATCAATAGAAATGACTTTAAATTACAAGTGTACCTTCGGCTTGCAGAAAGACAAAAGTACACGGATGACGCAAAAGTAAATGCCAGATCAGCGTGACCAGTACGGGAGCACTGTTCATCTATTTATAGACGCGGGACGCAGCCCACGTAAAATTACATTCATGTCCATTACATTTGCCAATGACTTATGGAAATCTGTCAAGGCCCAAGTAGTCTTTTCATCTTTAAGTCGGTTCCCCTCTCTGCTATCGCGACGAAGCTTCCCTGCGCACAGCTTCGGCTGTGCACCATCCTTCGTGGAGCTTGGTAATCAGCCCGTCCTCCATTTTAATCCCCCTTCGTCTGGTTCAGGCTTCGTCCTGACCGTACTTCATGTTCATAATTCTGAGTCCGAAGATACCTGTTCACATAATCCACTTGGAAAACATTGTCAAATCATGTTTTTGAGGACCTTCGGAGGACGAAGGCCCCCAACAGTAGCCCCTCGCAATATTAATTTGTTAATGATAAATTTAGATTGCGATATGGACGAAGGCCTTGAGCCGAAGGTCCGAAAAAACACCTTCCCTTTGCTAGAATAGCAACATTCACTGACAAGCGGGGTCTTTCAATTTTCAACGCCCTGGGGGTATAAATAAGATCATACCGCAAACTTATTTGGTACGCACACTTGCCATCTGCTTCGGCCCACTAAATTTTTAGCCCTTGTGCACTAAGATTTGCTGATCTTTTTGATTTTGAAGCTTCAGCCTTGAAAACAGTTTTTTAGCGTTTCCGAAGATGTCTGAAGGTAAGAAGATCCCTGCTGAGACGAAGCTGAGTCTCGACGAAGAGAAGAACTTGGGGTTCCTTATAGCGATGGCGGAGACCAATACGGAGAAAATCACCAAGGAGATTCTTGAAGGTTTATCCGAAGATACTGGTGACAGCGACAGTTATGATGTAGAAAGTGGTGGGGAAGAGTCCGAAGATCGACCATGGCGGCCAAGTCACACGGTTTTCGGGAAAACCACTATTAAGCAGAATCATATTGATAATATGGGGGGAGGTATTTTCGAGATATATCTATTGTGAGGGTTGATGCTGGAGAAAAGACTTCTCCCACCCCCGAAGAAGATGAAGTCGTAATCTGCCGAAGCTTTCTTAAGGCTGGGCTTCGATTCCCCCTAAGCAACTTTGTTGTTGAAGTCCTGAAGACATTTCAAGTCTACCTTCATCAAATTACTCCCGAAGCTATCATAAGAATGGGGATGTTTGTCTGGGCTGCGAGAAGCCAAGGTTTAGAACCAAATGCTAAAAGCTTTTGCAACATTCATGAATTGTTATATGAGACGAAGCCCTGGGGGAAAGAACAATATCACAATAACTTTGGGTGTTACAGTTTTGGTGCCCGCTCCGGGTCAAGCCGCCCTGTGCCGACCTTTCGGAAGAGGTGGCCCGGAGCCTGGATGACTGAATGGTTCTATGTAAAGAATGACTTAACAGTGCAAGAAGATGTCAAGAGTATCATTATGCGCCCCATCTGGCAACGCTTCGGACTTCGAAGGCCGAAGGTTGAAATGGATGAAGCAGCCGAGGAATGCCAAAGAGCCTTCGGCGTAGTCTGCTCTTTTATTGGGACAAGGGACTTGATTCAAGAACATATTGCCTTCAGGGTGTGGCCACTTGCAGGAAAGTGGGAAATGCCGAAGGAGACCATCAAAGAGTCCGACGAAGGCGGACTGGTCAGACTGAAATACACATTCAAATACGGGGATAAATTTGTTGAACCTGATGACGACTGGTTGAAAAACATTGAAACATTAAGTGACGAACTGCTTGGGGTGTACTCGAAGGCCGAGAACACTGCGTTATCAGCAGCCTTCGGAGGCCGAAAGAAGAAAAGGCTCAACCGGGTATTTGACGCAGTCGGGTTTGTCTACCCTGACTATCACTATCCGGTGTCGGGTCGCAAAAGAAAAAATACTTCTCCTGCGACAGAAGCTACCACGAGTGCCACTAGCGAGCCAGCGCCGCAAAGGAAAAAGATAAAGGTGCTCACTCACCGAGCGCGTTTTATTGAGCCGGCCACAGTGCCAGAATTTATTGGTGAAGTCTCTTTGGCCTCTGAAGCTACAGAACCAGCTCCAGTGCCGAAGATGGAAGAAAAGACTGAAGCGCCTTCAGCAGAAAAAGCAGAGAAATCGAAGATTGAAGAGCCAAAAATATCGGAAATCTTAAGTCCTTCAGCAAATGTCGAAACAATAAAAAATCAAAAGGGCCCGTCGGTGACCCCGAAAAGAAAAAGAATGGTGAACGTGCTAGATGTTTTGGAGACAATTAAGTCTTCAAGCACAACTCCAAAGAAGACTATTGAAGTTGCTGAAGTGTCTACCGAAGCTGTAGTTGCTGAAGCTTCGAAGCAACAACCTGAAGCTGAAGCTGGGCCTTCAGAGCCCACCAAGGAACAATCTTTAGAAACAAAAATATCAGAACCAAATTTGGTTGAAGAAATTGACACTACCGCCCCCGAAGCTCCTTCCAGCATATGCGATTACATCGTACGACATGCTTCGGGAAAGAAATTATCTAAAGAAGAGACTTACGAAGCCAACTACTATGCCAGAGAGCTAAAATATCCGAAGGGGGCAGTAGTGTTTAATGGGACAAATGAAGATGACTTCCTGTACTGCCTTCCTGATAATAAAGAACTATCTGTCTGCCGAGAGATGGCTAGAAGTATGGGGTTCCCGAAGCTCGAAGCTGGATTATGTGCTATGACAAAGGAGGATCTCGCGGACAGTCTTGCGTACAATAGCCTAAAGGTATGGGAATTAGACGCTTGAAAATTTTTTTTAATACATAATTCATTCTTTTATTCTTATATGGATTCTTTTTCGTATAGGGCTTAATCCTAAGCAACGCATTAAGAGCACAAAAGAGTGCCGAAGATGAGAGCTATGAAATTGCGTTCAACAACTTACGCTCAGAAGTTATTAAACTGAGAAACGAAGCTCTAGAAAAAGATAAAATTCTGCTTACATTAGTAGACAAAATAAAAAAGGACGAAGCTGCTGCAAAGGTTCAGGCCGAAGCTCAGAGACGCGAAATTAAAGATCTTCAGAAGCAATTGGCCCGGGCGAAAGAAGAACGCATACTTGAAGAAACAAGACGGGAATGCAGCGACCAATGGGCTGATCATTTGGAAGCAACCGTGGAAGAGCTTCGGTCTTCTAAGAAAAAATGCTTCGAAAAATCCATGGAATGCGTAAAGAAAATTAAAACCAGCTTCGCCAGCGTGGGCGCATTTTCCAGTGAAGAGAATTTCTCAAGAGGCAATCCCGAAGGTCCAATAGAATGGATCAGTCACGAAGCAGAGGCCTTCGAGGAAATCCTGAGTAGCCGCGGTGACATCTGCGCTTTTTCGGGCGCCAGGGGAGTTGCTACTGTCTTGGAGAAGAAAGGTTGTGAACATGTAAAATCTTTAGCTCAGTCCGAAGCTGCCTTATCCTCCGAAGACATCAAAGACCCCTCGGCCGAAGCAAGCATGGTTGGTGGCAAATTCTTTACTGATGTCTGGGACAACGGCGGCCGAGAAATGGCGCAAGAAATTATTCAAAGGAGTGAAAAAGGCATCCATGATGCTAGGAAAGTGACATAAGTTGCCGAAGGGCAAATAGGTATTAATTAGTCGCTCTTATTGTGTTGTAATTTTTATTTCAAACTTTGCTCACGGTTTGTAATAGTAATGCAAAAATATTCTCTTCCCTCAGAACCTGCTGGATCGTCTGTTGACCCTCACACAAAAGAGGATGACGAAATCAAACAAATGGCCGAAGCTATCATGGATAAAGTTGTTGAACAACTTCTAAATGAGGCTGCCGAAGTAGTATTAAGAGAAGACTAGGTGTTATCAGAAAAAACATTTGAAGTGTGATCTATGTAATATTTTGTACATTTGAATGTAATATACAAGTCTCTTTTCATTATTCAATTCTTTACGATGCATGAAATTCTACATACATACCATTTTTGAGCCTTCGGCGAAAAAACACCTTCCCTTCTTTTCATGCTTCGTGAAGAAGACATTCTCCGTTAAAACTATTCTGATGACTTACGTCCACGCTTCGTGAAAACATTCTTCGAAGCTGTGCAATTTTGATATTACTCTGATGAAGCACGTCCATGCTTTGTGAAAACATTCTCCGAAGCTGTATTCCGAAGATTATCATTGTATTCCCTCGTGACTTTACACAATTTTCGCTTTCTCAAAGCGTCCTTTCGAAGGTTGATACTGTGTCCCCTTCTTTTGCCATATGCAACATGATGTATGATGCTTATGCTATGCAAAATGATGTGATGATGTTATGTTATGCAAATGACGTTTGTTCCAAAGATACACACAAAATATATTTGTAAGCTCTGCATTCCCTTAGGAACGTCTTTGGAGCTTCTTCGCCTTTTACTTAGGCGGTATCAGCGTTGACTTTTCGCTGTAAGCTCTGCATTCCCTTAGGAACGTCTTTGGAGCTTCTTCGCCTTTTACTTTAGGCGGTATCAGCGTTGACTTTTCGCTGTATGCTCTGCATTCCCTTAGGAACGTCTTTGGAGCAAAAAACTTACACTGCGCTCCCTTTGGAACGGCTTTTTGTAACTTCGGCAACTTACTCTGAACTTACTCTGCGTTCCTTAGAACGACTTTTTGTTGCTTCGAAGGATTTTTAATAATTCGAGGGTCCTCCTTGTTACCGCAAATTTTTAAGCTTCAGCAACTTAAGCCTGTGGAGAAGATAGGTTTTCCTGATAACCAACCACGAAACTATTACATGAAAACTGAAATGTTCTTTATTACACAGAAAATAGAACTAAACGGAAAAGACTGCTATCAAAGTAGGATATTTGTCAATAAATGTGCTTCGACTCTGGCACAGTACTATTGACTGTGCGAGCTTCAGATTGCTCTCTGAGATCCCTTTGGTGCGGAACATATTGGCTCCCTTCTGGCTGTTGGCCTTGTTGCAGCGGAGGTGGGGGCGGGGGCTGTTGCCATGAAGCTTGAGGTTGACTCGCCGAAGCTTCGGAAACCGCAGGGTGGTTGCCCACGTATTCCGGGATGTAAGGCTGATGGTACGAAGCAGTATGCATGACCTGCTTCGGCTGGCCCTGTTGCACTGCAGCTTCTGCTAGCTCCTTTTGTTTCTGGATGGTAACATGGCACATCCTGGTGGTATGGCCCTTGTTTTCACCACAGAATAAGCAAAACACCCTCCTTGGTTGATCTCCAAATCTTCCGCCGAAGCCCCTGGCGCCTCTGCCTCTTGGAGCTGGTGGCCGGAAGAAAGTTTGCTGTTGCCCCGAAGCCTGTGAGGAGCTCTGCGGTCTGTTCTGCTGACTCCCCTTATCATCATTTTGAGTGGAGTTGTGGATGGACCTGACATGCCTCGGATAAAATCTTCCTCCGAAGCCCCTGGTCATTTCAGAAAATCTGAAAGCCTCCTCCCTTCTTTGGCGAAAGTCATTGTTGGCATGAATGTACTCGTCCATCTTTTGGAGCAGCTTCTCCAGAGTCTGAGGAGGCTTCCTAGCAAAGTATTGAGCTGCAGGTCCAGGACGAAGCCCCTTGATCATGGCTTCGATGACAATTTCATTGGGCACCGTTGGTGCTTGCGCCCTCAAACGCAAGAACCTTCTGACATACGCCTGAAGGTATTCTTCATGATCCTGAGTGCACTGGAACAAGGCTTGAGCAGTGACCGGCTTCGTCTGAAATCCTTGAAAGCTGGTTAACAACATATCCTTCAGCTTCTGCCATGAAGTGATCGTTCCTGGTCGAAGGGAGGAATACCAGGTCTGAGCAACATTCCTGACGGCCATAACGAAAGACTTTGCCATGACTGCAGCATTGCCACCATACGAAGACACTGTTGCTTCGTAACTCATCAAGAACTGCTTCGGGTCTGAATGGCCATCAAACATGGGAAGCTAGGGTGGCTTATAGGACGGAGGCCAAGGTGTAGCCTGCAGCTCAGCGGACAGAGGAGAAGCATCATCGAAAACAAAATTTCCATGATGGAAATTGTCATACCAGTCATCTTCGTTGAAGAAGCCCTCCTGACGAAGGTCTTTTTGTTGAGGTCTTCGGTTCTGCTCATCGTGGGTAAGATGACGGACTTCTTCAGAAGCTTCGTCTATCTGCCTTTGCAGCTCAGCTAGCCTGGCCATCTTTTCTTTTTTCCTCTGCACCTGTTGATGAAGCATCTCCATATCCCTGATCTCTTGGTCTAGTTCATCCTCCTGAAGCGTCGGGCTGACGGCCTTCCTCTTCTGGCTTCGGGCCTCCCGAAGAGAGACGGTCTCCTGGTTGGGGTCCAGCGGTTGCAGTGCTGCAGCCCCAGTCGCTGAAGCTTTCTTCGGCGCCATAGTGAGGGTCTATAGCTTCCGAAGGTGTTCGAAAAACTCGAAATGGAAGTGAGTTCACCGGAGGTGGGCGCCAATGTTGGGGACTTGTTCTCAAATGCTTCGGATTAAGAACAAGGCAACATAAAAAGTGTTAAATGATGAGGTCCTTCGTCCCTCGAAACATTATTTCCCTTCAGGATATAATGTACTCCGGACGAAGGTCACAAATAATATACCTTCGTAAGTGCGATAAGTTATGACGAAGGACTTATGAGCAACATTAAAAGTAATATAAACATTTAAACTTTATTATCATGTCATTTCTATTTTATTATCGTATATCAATAGAAATGACTTTAAATTACAAGTGTACCTTCGGCTTGCAGAAAGACAAAAGTACACAGATGACGCAAAAGTAAATGCCAGATCAGTGTGACCAGTACGGGAGCACTGTTCATCTATTTATAGACGCGGGACGCAGCCCACGTAAAATTACATTCATGTCCATTACATTTGCCAATGACTTATGGAAATCTGTCAAGGCCCAAGTAGTCTTTTCATCTTTAAGTCGGTTCCCCTCTCTGCTATCGCGACGAAGCTTCCCTGCGCACAGCTTCGGCTGTGCACCATCCTTCGTGGAGCTTGGTAATCAGCCCGTCCTCCATTTTAATCCCCCTTCGTCTGGTTCAGGCTTCGTCCTGACCGTACTTCATGTTCATAATTCTGAGTCCGAAGATACCTGTTCACATAATCCACTTGGAAAACATTGTCAAATCATGTTTTTGAGGACCTTCGGAGGACGAAGGCCCCCAACACAGAGCTTTTGCCATCACACGCGAGTGCCCTGTTGTCATCACCGTTCACCCGTGTTGGATCCCCCTTGCAATTGAGAGCAAGTTCCAACATTTGGCGCCCACCGTTCGTGCTACGAGAAAACCACCCGCGATGGCACCCAAGAGAGCTAACCCGAAGGCCGACGAGGCTGCGAAGGCAGCACTGCTCGCCGCAAGAAAGGGAAAGGCCCTCGCCCTCACCCAATCCACCCACCAAGAGGCCACTGAAGACGACACCCTTCGCACCTGCGACCCCGAGGGACAACCCTCAGGCTTCGCACCACCCTCAGACGTCGCACCACCGGAGGACGCGGACCTCGCCGAGGACGGTGAGGTCCTCGGTGTCTCAGCAGAAGAACAGCTACAGTTGCGCGCCCTGCGCCTCAAGAACCGCAACCTCCAGAGGCAGAAGGAGATACTGGAGGCCAAGCGCCAACGTGTGTCCGCACTCGCCAAAGTGCGGCAAATGATACGCGACGAAGAGCACAAGGCCCAGGAACTCGAGCGGGAGATTGCGCAGATGCAGCGCGAAGGCCACCTCGGCCAGCAGCACGCACAAGATGAAGACACGCGCGAAGGCCACCCCGGCCTGCAGCATGGGCCACCCCTGCAACACCGCGCGCAACCGGAGGACCCGCGTCTCCCTCAGCGCGACTACACCTTCCCGCACGCCGCGCCATTCCAAGGGGTCAACTATCTCGATGAGCGAAGTCCCCTGGCGCCTCACCTGCAAGTGACGCCGTGGCCAGCCAACTTCCGGGCAGGGACCTATCCCAAGTACAACGACAGCACCGACCCGGCTCAATACATAATGAGCTACCAGGTCGCCGTTGCATCGTCCGGGGGGGACGACGCCACAATGGCGAAGTCTTTCATCATCGCCCTCGAGGGCCCCGCACTCACCTGGTTCACCAGGTTGCCTCCGCTGTCCATCGACTCCTGGAGAAGTCTCCGGGACAAGTTCCTGCTCAACTTCCAAGGGTACCGCCCAGACACCGACGCCCTGGCCGAGCTCTCGCTCTGCAAGCAGCTAGAGAAGGAGACCCTGAGGGAATATTACCGCAAATTCCTGACACTCAAGTCACAGCTACCCTCAGTCGACGACCAGGTTGCCATCCACTATGCTATCAGTGGTCTTCGCGCCGGCGTACTTTACAGCCACTGCATCAGAGATCCGCCAAAGAACCTCCAAGAGTTATATCAGCTGTTTGAAAAGTACGCCAGATCCGAAGACCTCCACCAGCGCAAGATCGAGTCCCAGCGGAAGCCAAAAGATGCTCCACAGTCCAGCCGCACGTGGACAAGGACTCCGCAGCCAGACTCCGGTCGAGACGGAGGCCGCGGTCAGCAGCAGGTGCACAACATCGCCAACCAGCATCCCGCTGCCGACCCCCCTCGTCGCCAGGACTATCCCCCCCAGGGCCGCGGAAACGGCACTCGTGGCAGGGGCCGAGGGCGTGCGCAGCAGCCGCGCCGATTCTACTGCCTTTTCCATGGCGAAGACTGCGCCCACCCAACCAAAGACTGCCCCGAAACAAAGGCTACCAGAGACAGAATGGCACGAGCGCAGCCAGCCGACAATCCCAGAATTGTCGCGCACAATTACCAGCAGCCCCCTCCGCCATATATCCGCGCTCCCGCCCCGCATCCACCGCACCACGCTTACCAACACCATCAGGAAGTACAAATCGTACCTCCTCCACCCCCACCACCACACCACCAAAACATCCCTCATGCCCCAAAGCAGGAAGACTTCGCCGATCAACCATATCGCGGAGTCATCCACATGATAACTGGGGGGTCCAGCACCGACTTCGACACCAAGCGGCAGAAGCGGGACCACTACCGCAGCATCAACCATGTCGCCGTCATGGGCCCAGTTGTGCAGACAAAGTGGTCCCATATACCGCTAACCTTCGACGCACGGGACGTTGACTTGCGCAGCGCCCCCCATTGCGATGCCATGGTCATCAATTGCAGCGTGGCAGGCTGGGACCTGCACAAGGTCCTCGTTGACAACGGCAGCCAGGCGGACATCATCTTCCTCCATGCCTTCGATCGCATGGGCATAAGCCACAGCCTGCTTAAGCCTTCGGACAACCCGTTGTATGGCTTCGGCGGCAAAGGCACCTTCCCCGTTGGCAAAATAGAGCTGCCTCTCTCCTTCGGTGTAGCACCCAATGCCCGAAGCGAGCAAATAACCTTTGACATTGTGGATATGGTGTACCCTTACAATGCCATCATGGGCCAGGGCTCCATTAACAAGTTCGAAGCAGCCATTCACGGACTGTATCTATGTATGAAGATACCAGGTCCGTTAGGCGTTATCACAGTCTTCGGCAATCAACAGACTGCGCGTAACATAGAGCGGGACTTCGTGCCCGGTCAAAGAAACGTGCACTGCCTCACGGCCCAACGCGAAGCCCCCGCGCCTGCCAGCCCAACCAATAAGCAACATGACAAGGCGCAGCTGCAGAGCCACGACGGCACCAAGACTGTCCCCCTCGACCAGGCCACGCCCAGGCAGACAGTCACTATCAGCGAAGACCTTACTTCGCATGAAGAAGAAAAGCTCCTCTGCTGCCTGTCCAAGAACAAAGATGTCTTCGCCTGGTCGGCCCTTGATCTGGTCGGGGTCAGCCGTTCAATAATTGAGCATAGTCTGGGAATCGACCCTTCGGTACGGCCGAAAAAGCAGCGGCTTCGCAAGATGTCCGACGAAAAGACGGAGGCCGCCAAGGCAGAGGTGCACCGCCTCCTGGAGGCCAAATTCATCGAGCCGGTGGCTTACCCCACATGGCTCTCCAATGTCGTAATGGTGCAGAAAAAGAGCGGGAAGTGGCGAATGTGCATCGACTTCACCAGTCTCAATAAAGCCTGCCCAAAGGACAATTTCCCGTTGCCACGGATCGACAAAATAGTCGATAGCGCGGCCGGATGCGAGGTCATGTCCCTCCTCGATTGCTTCTCCGGTTACCACCAGATATACATGAAGGAAGAGGACAAGGCTAGCACCAGCTTCATAACACCCTTCGGCACATATTGCTTCATCAGAATGCCGGAGGGACTCAAGAATGCCGGGTCCACCTTCTCCAGGCTCACTAAAACAGTGCTCGAGGGGCAGGTTGGCAGGAATATATTCACATATGTAGACGACATTGTCGTCGCCAGCAAGAGCAAGGAGGACCACCTCGCCGACCTCGCCGAAACATTCGCGAATATGCGGGACGCACAACTCCGCCTAAACCCGGAAAAGTGTGTCTTCGGCGTTCGCCAGGGCAAAATATTGGGCTATCTGGTATCACACCGCGGCATCGAGGCCAACCCAACCAAGATTCAGGCTATCTTGGACATGACGCCTCCGCAGTCCGTCAGGGACGTCCAGCGCCTGACAGGCAGATTGGCCGCTCTCAACAGATTCATATCCAGGTCCACCGAGCGAAGTCTCCCCTTCCTCAAGACACTCCGCGGCGCAAAAGACTTCGCTTGGGGACCAGAGCAGGCGGCGGCCTTCGCCTCATTAAAGCAGTACCTGACAGAGTTGGCCGTCCTTACCAGCCCCGACCCCTCGCTCCCTTTGCTGCTCTACGTCGCGGCCTCGCCACACGCGGTCAGCGCGGCCCTAGTGCAGGAGCAGACTGTCGAGGGCGTGGTTCGGCAGTGCCCCGTGTATTATGTCTCTGAAGTGCTGACACCGTCCAAGTGTAACATGACAGAGCTGGAGAAGATCGCCTACGCAGTCGTCATGTCGTCGCGCAAACTGCGCCATTACTTCGAAGCATTCAAGGTCCGAGTCACCTCAACCAGGGGGCTCGGCGAATTATTCAGAAACCCGGAGGCGTCGGTAAGGATTGCCAAGTGGGCGGCCGAACTCTCCGGCTACCACATTTGCTTCGAGCCCAGGACACCTATTAAGTCTCAAGTCCTGGCAGACTTCGTCGTCGACTGGACTGGGCCAACTACACAGCCAGATCCGTCCGCAGAGAAGACTTGGACGATCCATTGCGACGGCGCATGGTGCCATGCGGGGGCAAGCGTCGCTGCAATCATAACCTCACCAGTCGGGGTCAAGCACAGATATGCAGCACGACTCAGCTTCAATCTGGAATCCGACAGATGCACAAATAATATAGCAGAATACGAAGCAGTCATCCTCGGCCTCCGCAAGCTAAGGGCCCTCGGAGTCACCACTTGCATCATCAAAACAGACTCCAAGGTAGTTGCCGGCCAGGTCGAGAAAGACTATGCAGCCAAGGACCCCGCACTCATGCAGTACCTCGCGGCCATCCGAAGTCTCGAGAGGCAGTTCAAGGGGTTCACCGTGCAGCATGTGGACCGGGCCAAGAATGAGGAGGTCGACGCATTGGCCAAGGCCGCGGCCAGGGGCGAAACTCTGCCCTCTGACGTGTTCTTCCATGTCATCGGCACGCCAGCAGTCCGGAGCCCCGAAGGGCTCCAAATAACCAATGACAGCGAGGGCCACCGTACAGTCAACCTCATCATGACCGAAGACTGGCGAGCACCCATAACCCTGTTCCTGCAGGGGTATTATCATCCAGCCGACATCAGTGAGGCCAAGCGTCTCAGACATCGAAGCCGAGACTTCGCTCTGATTGAAGGCCAACTCTACAAAAAAGGTGTCAGTCAGCCAATGCTTAAGTGCGTCACCGAGGCCGAAGGCATGCAGATTCTACGTGAGGTCCACAGTGGCACGTGCGGCTCACACACGGGGCCGAGGGCCCTAGCTGCTAAGGTAATCCGCCAGGGTTTTTACTGGCCCGCAATGATCTGCGCCGCAAATCGGGTCACTCGATCCTGCGAAGCCTGCCAGAAGTTTTCCCCTCGGTCAGGCGGCCCTTCGCAGTATACAAAGCTGATCGCCCATACATGGCCTCTCCAGCGCTGGGGTCTCGACATCGTCGGACCCCTGCCCACCGCTCAGGGGAACCTTAAGTTCGCCTTTGTCGCGGTCGAGTACTTCACCAAATGGATCGAGGCACGGGCTGTCTCTACAATAACATCAAAGACTGCCCAAAAATTCTTCTGGCAGAACATCGTTTGCCGCTTCGGAGTACCGTCCGAATTAACAGTCGACAACGGCAAGCAGTTTGATAACCAAGACTTCAAGGATTTTTGTTTCTCCATTGGCACCAAGCTTGCCTTCGCCTCAGTCTATCATCCGCAGTCCAACGGGGTCGTGGAGCGCGCCAACGGGAAAATCTTCACAGCTATCAAAAAAATGCTCCTTGATGAAAAAAAGGGCAGATGGACCGATTTCTTACCTGAGGCAGTCTGGGCACTAAACACGACTGAGTGCAGGGCGACCGGGTTCACTCCCTTCCGTCTTCTATACGGATCGGAGGCCATGTCCCTGCAAGAAATAAAGCACGGGTCCCCGCGAACAGTTCCGTCAGCCGTCCCAGATGTGGACGAGCCAACTTCAAAGGATCTCATCGACGGAGACCGTGTCTTCGCCCTACAGGCCCTGAACAAGTATCAAGCCCAGACCAAAGCATGGCGCGACCATTCAGTCACCCCGAGGGAGTTCAGCGAGGGGGACCTCGTACTCATTCGAACAGCTCGGACGGAGTCCAAGGGCAAGCTGGAGCCCAGATGGGAGGGCCCTTTCATCGTCAAGACAAAAGCTTCCCCCAGCGCTTACAGGCTCACAACGCCAAACGGCGAGGACCTGGAGCACTCCTGGAACATCGACAACCTCCGCAAATTTTTTGTTTGACTCCTCATGGCTGTCTTCGCCCTTGTAATTCGCAAAAACAATCTTGCAGCGGCCCGCACTCTTTTCCTCCCGGGGGGTGAGGTTTTTAACGAGGCGGAGCCATGTAATATATGCGTGAAAAATCCCCCGCAAAGACATGCGTCGAAAAAGACCGCGATGACGGTCTTCGACATTCGACCACCACGAGGTCACCGCGAGGCTAAGCGCTAGCTACCCTCGCGTGCGACCAATCCGCGCAAAAGTCGCCTAAGGGTGCAGCCGGATTAGCACAACAAGTGCGGAAAAAAATATAAGTCTATCGCGAAGACTATCCGCGCAAAAGTCGCCTAAGGGTGCAGCCGGATTAGCACAACAAGTGCGGAAAAAAATATAAGTCTATCGCGAAGACTATCCGCGCAAAAGTCGCCTAAGGGTGCAGCCGGATTAGCACAACAAGTGCGGAAAAAAATATAAGTCTATCGCGAAGACTATCCGCGCAAAAGTCGCCTAAGGGTGCAGCCGGATTAGCACAACAAGTGCGGAAAAAAATATAAGTCTGTCGCGAAGACTATCCGCGCAGAAGTCGCCTAAGGGTGCAGCCGGATTAGCACAACAAGTGCGGAAAAAAATATAAGTCTGTCGCGAAGACTATCCGCGCAGAAGTCGCCTAAGGGTGCAGCCGGATCAGCACAACAAGTGCGGGGAAAAAAATCTAAGTCTGTTGCGAAGACTATCCGCGCAGAAGTCGCCTAAGGGTGCAGCCGGATCAGCACAACAAGTGCGGGAAAAAAATCTAAGTCTGTCGCGAAGACTATCCGCGCAGAAGTCGCCTAAGGGTGCAGCCGGATCAGCACAACAAGTGCGGGAAACAAATCTAAGTCTGTCGCGAAGACTATCCACGCAGAAGTCGCCTAAGGGCACAACTGGATTAGCACAACAAGCGCGAAAAAACCGAAGACTATCTGTGCAGAAGACCAACTATAATCACGCCAACACAGCACAACAAAACAAACCAGACAAAGTACACAACGCCTTCGCACACACACACACACGCGAGGGCACACAACTTCATCATACAAGCCTCTACATATACAAGCGAGGGCGCCACCCTCTACATCGGCTCAACCTTAGGAATAATTCCCATCTCCCTATAATTAAATAACATTATCCTGAGCTCCTCACCCGCAAAAAGACTTCGCAGTTCCCCTTCACCTATACCCTCGGCGGTCGGCAAAGATAACAGTTCCTGCCGACCAGCCCCACTCACACGAAGCCGAGCCCCCTCCGCCCCACTAACCACACGTTTCGCAACTGCCCTTCGCCGCCGTCGCCCGGTGCAAGGACCAGGCGCATCTCCTGCACCCGCGGCGTGCGGCGAGGCCTCCAGCGCAGCCACATCCAAGGCCGCAAATTAGTCCAAGTCCTCCGACGACTCCGTCCACTCAACCGAGCTCCCAGAGTCAGCACAATCAAAAAACCCAGATGAAGAACCACCACATTCATTACTATCTTCCGCGGTCGTAGCCGCCAAAAATTTAGTAGTAGCGGTTGCGTGCGCAGGCCCAAAATCTTGAACCTGCGCAGCAACCAAAATTCAGTAACATGTACAAACTTCCCCAACCCTCTACACCTACTATGCCACCTGCGACGGCCCTGACGTTGCGGGTGCCTCCGCTGTTGGCTCTGCCGCTGCCTCCGTTGTTATCTCCACCGCCACTGCTGCGAGATCCTCAGCACTCGGCGCGGCAGCTGCAGACGCATCAGGCGCGCCTTCGGCGGCTTCTGGGGGCAGGCCTTCGTCGGCCGCAGCGGATGCGGCCGGGGTCGGCGCCAGGGCGACCTCGGACACAGCCTCCGCCGGGGCCGACTCCGGGTCAGCCAACATGCTGTTCAGCGCCACGAAGTCGTCGACCCTCTCGCCACGCACCGCCTAAGCCAAAACACACAAAATTCATCAAACACGCACACAGCCCACGTCCAACAAATACCAAACAAGCGTAAACGTTACCTGAGCCCTCGCCGTCGCGGCGCGCTCCCTGACCACATCGCTCCCGTATGGACCCCACAGCCGGTCGAAGATAGCCCCGGTAGAATCCTTCACTACGGGGTCCTCGACCTTGAAGATATCTCGCTCAAAGTCCTCTTCGATTTGGTCGAAGACCTCGAAGTGCCGGCACCCTTCGCGGGAGAGCGCGTTCATCGCCCCCTCGCAGGTGATCAGGGAGGCATACGCCATAAAACCCTCCACGACGGTGGGGAGCGCCTGCAGCTCCTCCTGCACCCACTCCAGGCACCGAAGTCCGGGCTCTCGGTCCGGTACTTCGAATTCGCCGGTACCTGCGCCCAGGCCACGGTATGTATCCACGAGCAGCTGGCGCGTCCGCTCTGCCTCCGCTCGTGCCGCGGCCTCGGCCCCCGTCACGCGGCTCTCCAGGGCGGTGAGCCGCTCCTGCAGCTGCTCGGCGCGCTCCCTGGCAAGGTTGCCCTCCGCCCGTGCCAGGTTGGCCTCCGCCTGCGCAGCCTGCGCCTTGACAAGGGCTTCATTGGCCTCCCTCCTTTCCCCCGCCAGCTGGCGACGGAGGGCGGCCTTCTCGTCCTCCAGTGTGGCCACCTTCTCCGCCAGCTTCCGGCACTTGCTGTCGGCGGCCGATTTTTCGCGGACGGCGTCAGCGTGTTGCGTCCGAAGCCTTTCGAATTCGGCAGCCACGGCTGCCGTGAGGGCCCCCGACGCAGTGCGGCTAGCGAAGTCAGCCACCTGCAGAACAATCGTAAGACTGCGGTGTAAAAAAAAGCGGGGGGGGACGAGGTCCAACTCAGCGGACCTGACGTAGCGCCTCCGTCGCCTCCGCCAGCCGGCGGGACGCAGCGCCCGCCTCATCCATGACAACCGCGAGGGCCGACGCCTCGCCACCGGCGCTAAGAACCCCGCCCTTCGCCTTCGGCGCTGCGGCAGCCGTCGTGGCCGCCGCGCCAGGCACAACCACAGCAAGTTGGCCTTCGCCCAACCCTGCAGCGCACCGATGAGACGATCAAAAAAAAAGACTTACCACCGAGATAGTCGTCCACGCTAATATCGGTGGCGAAGTCGGCGACGCGTTTGCCCGCCAAAGGCAACGCTCGGGCCGCCCTCGCGACCTCCGCCACTCCGCCAGTCGGCGGCGCCGCCTTCGCCGACTTCGAGCCTTCGGCGCCTGCCGGCGCCTTGCTAGATGCAGGGACGCTTGACTTCGCCGCCTGCGGCGTCCGGCGGAGCCGGACGCCGCAGCCTTCGCCGTCCCCCGCTGCCTTTTCGGCCTGGCCTCAACGAGCCTGATAGCCGCCGGGCGCTTTTGTGCAGCTCCTTGGCGATCCTTGTCCATCACTGCTGACACAACAGCAGCAATATTCCGCCCGTAAGGAAAAACCCTCCATGCACGAACCATGCGAGATGTAAAAAAGTCCTCGCCGGCCGCGCGGGGGACAGGAACATTCCTAGGCCAACAACCCCCGGTAACCCTCAGCATCCGAGCCGAAGACTCCCGGAGCTCGGGCGAAGACATCCTTTCCCCCGGGGCCGCGCACGTCTTCGTCAACTCTCTAGCAAAACGATCAGAAACCCCAAGTCCTCCCATAGCAGTACCTAATTTTCTCTTTTTAGAGGACGGGGCGGCCGCCGGCGCGGGGTCATCTCCGGTCTCCACCGCCGGTCTCTTCCCACGGCGGTCCACATCGTCTTGACCAGGGTAGCCGTCATACGGCAGTTGATTTAATTCAAACACCCTGTTCAAGCGGTCGTTCGACCCGCGGATATCCCAGCTGCGCTGGCCCTCTGTCCTCGGCACATAGCGTCCAATAAGCCGCACCGCCCCATCCTCCGCCTCACGCACAACGGCGGCCGGATCGCGACTTTGCAGATTCAGGGCGAAGGCGGGACTCCGCACCACCCTTCCACCATGAAAAGGCATCTGGCGAGGGCATACTTCGCCCAACGCCCAGCCACGCGCCAATGGCCACACCCCATACGCCACAAATTCTTCAACCAAGTCGCGCCCACTGCTCAAACCGGCGGCGCACCGAAGAGCCCCTTCGTCCTCATCCTCCTCCGCCACTTCAAAGGGCGGATACGCTGAGTAAAAATGAGAACACATCGCGGACACGGGAAGTCCCTCATGGCCTTCGACAGTACCCTCAGTGACGTAAAACCAAAATTCGTTCCAGTTGCCCCACTTGTTGCGGGCGCAAGGAACCAACTCGACCACCTGCATCGTGGTTTTGCCGGTCTTCGGCGTGAATGTGCAGGATCCAAACTGAGCGACTTCGCCTCCAATCACCCTCTTCTGCCAATGCAAACAATAATACTTCGCAAAAACTTTCACCGACGGCTGTCCGCCGTACGAAGTCGTCGCCCAGACATACTTCGACAGTGCCACTATGGCATTCGGTGTGAGCTGATGTATTTGAACGTTGAACCTGCGCAGGACTTCGCCAACAAACCGGTGCGCAGGCAGGCGGAGCCCGGCGACGAAGAATGCCTCGAAAACGACCAACTCGCCCTCTAGCTCGGGGACTTCCTCCGCCCCCGGGACCCGACCAACTCCGCTGCCGAAGTAACCCAACCGCTGCATATCTTGCACGCGGGCCGACGAGATCCGCGACACGCCGAAATCAACAGAGTCGCCGGCGTGCAACTCCTCCACCATTAAGCTACTCGGCGTATCCTCAGACGAGGCGGCGGCCGGCGGCGAGGGAACGGCCGGCGGCGTAGCGGCAGCGGAAGAAGACGAGGACGGCATCGCAATGTACCGTCGGCGGCGGCGGGCGGTCTGCTTCACTCGAGCCAGATCTTCGGCGAACAAGACCGCGGCGGGCAGACGAGCAGCAAGTCGGCGGAAAGGGCGGCTAGGGTTTTTTCGCGGAGCGCGGAAAGTGAATTTCAAAAAGCGCCGCCCCCGCCCCCTTTTATAGACAGGACGCGGCGCTTCGGGAAACTCGCAATCCAACAGTACGCCGTCAATCAACGGTCACATCAAAAACCCCCGCGGAACCACTTCGAGCGAGGGCAGCGTCTCCGCCATCTAACGACGTCTTCGGCACCAGGTGACTTTGTCGAACTGGTCCCTCGGAGGGCAAATGTTGGGGCGAAGGCAAAGGCGCCACCCTTCGCTCGAAGTCTTCGCTGCAGCAGCCGAACTGACAGAAACAAAACAGGCGGGGACACCCTTCGCTCCTTCCGTTCCAGGCAAAGACTGGAGACGAAGGGCATCCCACGGCGCGGCCTCGTCCAGCTCGGAGGCCCACGTGCAATCCGGCCCGTCGTAACGGGCCCCGCTTGGCCGCCCTGTGTTACGGGCCTATGTTGTAAAAGCATTCCTGTAATTACAGTCTGTAACCCCGCTTTATGGGAATATTCTTGGGATAACCTAGGTGCCTGAGGGCACATGCGTCCTTAGCTCGAGGTGCTGTGCGCTCAGGTACCTATAAATACCCCTGTACAGTGCCCGTGAGAGGCCAGATTAATAGAGCTTTTGCCATCACACGCGAGTGCCCTGTTGTCATCACCGTTCACCCGTGTTGGATCCCCCTTGCAATTGAGAGCAAGTTCCAACATTATGCATCCGGGGGCTCAAGTTGGATACTCGACAGCGGGTGCACAAACCACATGACAGGGGAGAAGAAGATGTTCTCCTCATATGAGAAAAACCAAGATCCCCAACGAGCTATCACATTCGGGGATGGAAATCAAGGTTTGGTCAAAGGATTGGGTAAAATTGCTATATCACCTGACCATACTATTTCCAATGTTTTTCTTGTAGATTCTTTAGATTACAATTTGCTTTCTGTATCCCAATTATGTCAAATGGGCTACAACTGTCTATTTACTGATATAGGTGTTACTGTCTTTAGAAGAAGTGATGATTCAATAGCATTTAAGGGAGTGTTAGAGGGTCAGCTATACTTGGTAGATTTTGATAGAGCTGAACTCGACACTTGCTTGGTTGCTAAGACTAACTTGGGTTGGCTCTGGCACCGCCGACTAGCCCATGTTGGAATGAAGAATCTTCATAAGCTTCTAAAGGGAGAGCACATTTTAGGACTAACAAATGTTCATTTTGAGAAAGACAAGATTTGTAGCGCATGCCAAGCCGGGAAGCAAGTTGGCACTCATCATCCACACAAGAACATCATGACTAGTGACAGGCCACTGGAGCTCCTACACATGGATTTATTCGGCCCGATTGCTTACATAAGCATCGGCGGGAGTAAGTACTGTCTAGTTATTGTGGATGATTATTCTCGCTTCACTTGGGTGTTCTTTTTGCAGAAATAATCTCATACCCAAGAGACCTTAAAGGGATTCTTGAGACGGGCTCAAAATGAGTTCGGCTTAAGGATCAAGAAAATTAGAAGCGACAACGGGACGGAGTTCAAGAACTCACAAATAGAAGGCTTCCTTGAGGAGGAGGGCATCAAGCATGAGTTCTCTTCTCCCTACACTCCACAACAAAATGGTGTAGTAGAGAGGAAGAATCGAACTCTATTGGACATGGCAAGAACCATGCTTGATGAGTACAAGACACCGGATCGGTTTTGGGCCGAGGCGGTCAACACCGCCTGCTACGCCATCAACCGGTTATATCTGCACCGAATCCTCAAGAAGACATCCTATGAACTCCTAACCGGTAAAAAGCCAAATATTTCATATTTTAGAGTTTTTGGTAGCAAATGTTTTATTCTTGTCAAAAGAGGTAGAAAATCTAAATTTGCTCCTAAAACTGTAGAAGGCTTTTTACTAGGATATGACTCAAACACAAGGGCATATAGAGTCTTTAACAAGTCCTCAGGACTCGTTGAAGTTTCTTGTGACGTTGTGTTTGATGAGACTAACGGCTCTCAAGTAGAGCAAGTTGATCTTGATGAGATAGGTGAAGAACATGCTCCATGCATCGCGCTAAGGAACATGTCCATTGGGGATGTGTGTCCTAAGGAATCCGAAGAGCCTCCACATGCACAAGATCAACCATCCTCCTCCACGCAAGCATCTCCACCAACCCAAAATGAGGACGAGGCTCAAGTTGATAAAGATGAAGAACACAGTGATGAGCCACCTCAAGACGACGGCAATGATCAAGGGGGAGACGCAAATGATGAAGACAAGGAGGATGAACAACCAAGGCCACCACACCCAAGAGTCCACCAAGCAATACAACGAGATCACCCCGTCGACACCATCCTCGGCGACATTCATAAGGGGGTAACCACTCGATCTCGTGTTGCACATTTTTGTGAGCATTACTCTTTTGTTTCCTCTATTGAGCCACACAGGGTAGAGGAAGCACTACAAGATTCGGATTGGGTGATGGCGATGCAAGAGGAGCTCAACAATTTCACAAGGAACGAGGTATGGCACTTAGTTCCACGTCCTAACCAAAATGTTGTAGGAACCAAGTGGGTCTTCCGCAACAAGCAAGATGAGCATGGTGTGGTGACTAGGAACAAAGCTCGACTCGTGGCCAAGGGGTATTCACAAGTCGAAGGTTTGGATTTTGGTGAAACCTATGCACCCGTAGCTAGGCTTGAGTCAATTCGCATATTATTAGCCTATGCTACTTACCATGGCTTCAAGCTTTATCAAATGGACGTGAAGAGTGCCTTCCTCAATGGACCGATCAAGGAGGAGGTCTATGTTGAGCAACCTCCCGGCTTTGAAGATAGTGAGTACCCTAACCATGTCTATAGGCTCTCTAAGGCGCTTTATGGGCTCAAGCAAGCCCCAAGAGCATGGTATGAATGCCTTAGAGATTTCCTTATTGCAAATGGCTTCAAAGTCGGCAAAGCCGATCCTACTTTATTCACTAAAACTCTTGACAATGATTTGTTCGTATGCCAAATTTATGTTGATGATATCATATTTGGGTCTACTAACGAATCTACATGTGAAGAATTTAGTAGGATCATGACAAAGAAATTCGAGATGTCGATGATGGGGGAGTTGAAGTATTTTCTAGGATTCCAAGTCAAGCAACTCCAAGAGGGCACCTTCATTAGCCAAACGAAGTATACTCAAGACATCCTAACCAAGTTTGGAATGAAGGATGCCAAGCCCATCAAGACACCCATGGGAACAAATGGGCATCTCGACCTCGACACGGGAGGTAAGTCTGTGGATCAAAAGGTATACTGGTCGATGATTGGTTCATTGCTTTATTTATGTGCATCTCGACCGGACATTATGCTTTCCGTTTGCATGTGTGCAAGATTCCAAGCCGACCCTAAGGAATCACACCTTACGGCCGTAAAACGAATCTTGAGATACCTGGCTTATACTCCTAAGTTTGGGCTTTGGTACCCTCGGGGATCCACATTTGATTTGATTGGTTATTCGGATGCCGATTGGGCAGGGTGTAAGATTAATAGGAAGAGCACATCGGGGACTTGCCAGTTCTTGGGAAGATCCTTGATGTCTTGGGCTTCAAAGAAGCAAAATTCGGTCGCTCTTTCTACCGCCGAAGCCGAGTATATTGCCGCAGGCCATTGTTGCGCGCAATTGCTTTGGATGAGGCAAACCCTGCGGGACTACGGTTACAAACTAACCAAAGTTCCTCTTCTATGTGATAATGAGAGTGCAATCCGCATGGCGGATAATCCCGTTGAGCATAGCCGCACTAAACACATAGCCATTCGGTATCATTTTCTTAGGGATCACCAACAAAAGGGGGATATCGAGATTTCATACATTAACACTAAAGATCAATTGGCTGATATCTTTACCAAGCCTCTTGATGAACAAACTTTTACCAAACTTAGGCATGAGCTCAATATTCTTGATTCTAGGAATTTCTTTTGCTAATTTGCACACATAGCACACAAGTATACCTTTGATCATGTCTCTTTTATATATGCTATGACTAATGTGTTTTCAAGTGTATTTCAAACCAAGTCATAGGTATATTGAAAGGGAATTGGAGTCTTCGGCGAAGACAAGGCTTCCACTCCACTCTACTACTCATTCTTCGCCGTCACTCCGAGCATCTCTCCAACTTTGGTATAATCTTCACTCATTTATTTTATGACCAAAGGAGGAGAAAGTACTTCGTTGGGCTCTAATAATTCCGTTTTTGGTGATTCATGCCAAAGGGGGAGAAAATATGAGCCCAAAGCAAAAGGACCGCACCACCACCTAATTTTAAAAATTTGGAGATTTGGAGATTTGTAAATTGGTCAATTTCAAATTAATATCTTACTATGTTCAAAACCCTCTTGAACACTAAGAGGAGGATCTCATTTAGGGGGAGTTTTGTTTAGTCAAAGGAAAAGCATTTGGATCAAAGGGAGAAAATTTCAAAACTTGAAAATGCTTTGCAAAATTCTTATTCATTTACCTTTTACTATCTTGCAAAAGGACTTTGAAAAGAATTTACAAAAGGATTTGCAAAAACAAAACATGTGGTGCAAATGTGGTCCAATATGTTAAAAATAAAGAAACAATCCATGCACATCATGTAAGTATTTATATTGGCTCAATTCTAAGCAACCTTTGCACTTACATTATGCAAACTATTTCAAATTATGCACTTTTACATTTGCTTTGGTTATGTTGGCATCAATCACCAAAAAGGGGGAGATTGAAAGGGAATCAGACTTACACCTAGTTCCTAAATAATTTTGGTGGTTGAATTGCCCAACACAAATATTGGACTAACTAGTTTGCTCTAGTGTGTAAGTTATACAGGTGCAAAAGGTTCACACTTAGCCAATAAAAAGACCAAGTATTGGGTTCAAATAAAGGAGCAAAGGTCAACCGAAGGCACCTCTGGTCTGGCGCACCGGACTGTCCGGTGTGCCACCGGACATGTCCGGTGCACCAGGGGAATCCGACTTCAAACTCTTCACTCTCGGGAATTTCCAAAGGCCACTCCGCTATAATTCACCGGACTGTCCGGTGTACACCGGACATGTCCGGTGCTCCAAGGAAGAGCGGCATCAGGAACTCGCCAGCCTCGGGTTTTCACTTCGGCTGCTCCGCTAAAATTCACCGGACTGTCCGGTGTACACCGGACTGTCCGGTGTAACAGCGGGGCAACGGCTATATCGGCGCCAACGGCTACCTGCAGGCGCATTTAATGCGCGCCAGAAGCGCGCAGAAGTCGGGCACGCCCATTCTGGTGCACCGGACATTAAACAGTACATGTCCGGTGTGCACCGGACATCCAGGCGGGCCCAGAAGACAGTGCTCCAATGGTCGACCCAACGGCTCTTTGGTGACGTGGCTGTCGCACCGGACATGTCCGGTGTGCACCGGACTGTCTGGTGCGCCATCGAACAGACAGCCTCACCAAACGGCTAGTTTGGTGGTTGGGGCTATAAATAACCCCAACCACCCACCATTCATTGCATCCAAATTTTCCACTTCCCAACGACTTACAAGAGCTCTAGCATTCAATTCTAGACACACCAAAGAGATCAAATCCTCTCCAAATTCCACACATCGCCCTAGTGATTAGAGAGAGTGATTTGCTTGTGTTCTTTCGAGCTCTTGCGCTTGGATTGCTTTCTTCCTTCTTGATTCTTTCTTGTGATCAAACACTCACTTGTAATTGAGGCAAGAGACACCAATCGTGTGGTGGTCCTTGCGGGAACTTTGTGTTCCAAGTGATTGAGAAAAAAAAGCTCACTCGGTCCGAGGGACCGTTTGAGAGAGGGTAAGGGTTGAAAGAGACCCGGCCTTTGTGGCCTCCTCAACGGGGAGTAGGTTTGAGAGAACCGAACCTCGGTAAAACAAATCCGCGTGTCTCACTTCATTATTCGCTTGCGATTTGTTTTGCGCCCTCTCTCGTGGACTCGATTATATTTCTAACGCTAACCCGGCTTGTAGTTGTGATTATTTCTGAGAATTTCAGTTTCGCCCTATTCACCCCCCCTCTAGGCGACTTTCAAAGACGCCCGAGGGAGGCACAAGCTCACGCCCCCCTGGGAGGGACCGTTCGTCATCGCCAAGGTTCTGAAGCCCGGAACGTATAAGCTGGCCAACAGTCAAGGTGAGGTCTACGACAACGCTTGGAACATCCAACAGCTACGTCGCTTCTACCCTTAAGATGTTTTCAAGTTGTTCATATACCTCGCACCCACGCAAAGTTTAGTCATCAAGGAAGGGTCGGCCTCGCCTCGGCAAAGCCCGACCCTCCCTCGGGGGCTAAAAGGGGGGAACCCCCTCTGCGTCGAAATTTTCCTCGAAGAAAGATCTTTTCTGCCAGAATGTCTTTCGTGCTTTTTGACTACTTCGAAAAGTGGATCCTGAAAACGACGGAGTACACGTAAGCAGCCAAGGCTGACCAAGCCGAGGGACTCCTACGCCTCCGGGATACGGATACCTCACTCATCACCTTCTGCGATAAGTAACTCACGTTCGGATAAGTGATTCCGCGGACCGAACAAGTCTTCACGTTCGGAAGCTCTTCTGCCGAAGCGATCCTTCGAGCCTTCTCGACTGAGTCGGTGACAGAGCCCCATGGACGGGTAAGAGTGCGCGTAAGCGGCAAGGCCGACCGAGCCGAGGGACTCCTACGCTTCCGGGATACGGATACCTCACTCATCACCTTCCGCGAGAAGCAACTCTCGCTCGCACAAACATCCCTGTTACCGACAAAAAAGTCCAGATACTCGAAACAAGAGGAAAAGAGACGCAGCTTTACAACACAGCGAGGGTGTGTTCTGGCCTCGGCGGCCGCAGGAGACACACGCTACAAGACAATCCGATCCTGCAGGCTCGGGTCTTGACGCTGGAAGGGGGCAGCAGCACCCTCGGCATCGACGACAACTTCGGCGAGGTCCGACCTAGCCTTGGACGGTGACGCGGTCCGAGGATCTCCACTCTGAAGGACGATGTCATCGCCACGCCCAGGCAATCGCTGCCAGGGTCTTCTCCAGAAATCCAGCTCGAGCAGGCAGCTCGGCCGGTCACCCCTGGGGCCTCGGCCAACCGTCCTCCAAAGACGTCAGCCCGACCCGAGACCTCGGCTGGTCAACTCCGGAGTCGGTCCCGCTAACGGACGACCCGGCTAGGCTCCGGCCAACCAGGTTTCATTTTTGAGCCAACTCTGCCCCTGTTCATGCTGATATCGCTACCCCTGGCCTCGGCTCATCCAAGAGCGGCCAAGGGGTCCCTTTAACTAAGCTAGAGGAGCCTCGGACAACAAGGCCGACCAAGCCGAGGGACTCCTACGCCTCCGGGATACGGATACCTCACTCGTCACCTTTACACGGGGCGACTCACGTTTGGTGAAGCGGTTCAGACAACCAACATGCGAGTCTTAGTGTTCGAAAATGAGGAAAAAACATGGCTCCGTGCCAAAAATCACATACATGTTCAGGCCTCGACAGCCACAATGAACAAAAACACTGGCATTCAAAGTGCCATTACAAACGGAACTCCGGTTCCACCTCCGCAGGTACGAACAACCCCACTCGATGGGGGGGGGGCCTGCGGAGCAACAGAAGACCGACGGGCGGCTCACCGCCGTCCGCTCTGACAGCAGCAACAACGGCCCCCGCTCCGGGTGGGCGGACTGCAGCAGCGTAAGCCTCAGGGCGGGCGCTGCTGCAATCTTGCCCTCGCCCACGCCGACGCTCGAGAGGCGAGGACAAGTACAAAGAGCCGGAGGCCCGAAGCGCGGATGGTGGCGGTGATCCCGTCGGCAACGGGGACTTCTCGAGCCGCCTCCACCTCGGCACCGACGATAGGGGCCGTCAACCCTCCGGCAGATCCCCACTCAGATCCTCCCGGACGAGTGGGGCACCGACCTCCGCACGGAGGCGCCATACCGGTGCAAAGGCAGGACCGCCCCAGAACACGAACGCCGCCCTAGCAGCGCACGGCATCGTGGGCGGTCCTCCCGTGCACACGGCGCGGCAGCCGCCTTCTGGCAGGAGGGGGCACCGGGAGCCAAGCCGACGAGCTCGACACGCTGAGGCTGACGATGCCCGCCGTCAACCAGCCCCGCGTTGTCGAAGTCCAACCCGCCCGCAGGGCCAGTGAGCGTCCTCTCCCTCGAACGCCGCAGGAGAGGGTGACCCACGAACTCGCGCGGGAGGTAGAGCTCCGGCTCAGCCCGGCCTCCACCCCAGCAAGGATGATGAACATCCTTGAAGCTGAGGGTGGGACCAAGATCGCAGCCCGGCTTGCTTCTCCCCACCCAGGGGCTGGTGGTCACCGTCTTGGGTGACCGCCGGTGGGGGGGTACAGCCGGGCTGGCTGATGAAAATCCTTGAAGCCGAACGATGGCTGAAAGGTACCAACTCCCACGGAGTTGCGTTCCTCCAACGATGAGGCGGAAAGATGGCGGGTATCCCCCATCCGGGGGCTCGGAAGGCGGAAAGACACGATGCATAAGGGAACGCGAAGACATGGTCGCCCTCCAAAGGGGGTCACCCTCCTTTTAAAGGCGACTCTCCCTACTTGCGCCCCCAACCGTCGCGGGCTGAGTCTTCTCCAACACACTCCAAGGTCCTCCCCTACGGCGCGAGGGCTGGGTCCCACACGTCATGCAAGCCGGCTCAAAGCAGAAGAAGCCAAACCACCGTGCGCGGTGCGCACAACCGCCCGACGGTTACAAGTAACCCTCCACTTTTGCCCAGACCAACGGGCGAAAGGGGCGGGCAGCCATGCAGGCGGCATGCAACCGTGCCAAGTGGGCACGCTTCTCCGACTCCCAACATGCCCAGCATGGAGGCCCAGGCCCACGCGTCATGCAACCGGCGCGTCGAATGCTTCGTGCATGCAACTGCACCTCCCCTTGCGCCACCACCGCGCCTCCTCGACTGCGGAACCAGTACCGTGACTCGAGGCGACCCAGCGCACGACCCAGCAGAGCCAGCCTGGCGCGGCGGTCAGTGCGGCCAAAAATGGGCCAGCAGTAATAACGGTGGCAGGCAGGCAGGAGCAGCAGTCACGTCGTCAGCCAAGCTCACGTCCCACCCGGGGGCAGCGAGAGAGCCCTCTCTCACGGCGTGAAGACAACGCGCCCGTGTTCCATTCCTCGAACGGCTCGCGCACGCGCAACGGCCGCCCCGCGAACCACTCGCCCCGTCGCATTAACTCCGCGGCGAGACAGGCGGCGCCTCTGGCAGGAGAAGCAGGCGACGCTTCGCCTTCGCCATAATAACCGCGCCAAAAAAGGTACGCCGCGTCGTTTGATTTCGTATCCTTTTCCTTTTTCCTCTCTCTCTCTTGCAACAGGGACCGGGAAAGGGGATACCCCAAAAAGGATCCTTCCCCGTGAAGGAACCAGGCTCCGAGCCCCCCTACTGATCAGAGGTTCGAAGGCTGGCCCCCCGGAAGGGTTCGACAGCCGCCTCAGGTCGCGTGGGCCCTACACCCACTACTGGTCAGAGGTTCGAAGGCCGGCCCCTCGGAAGGGTTCCACGGCTGCCTCAGGCTACTCGGGATCCGCGCCCATTACTGATCAGGGGTTCGAAGGCTGGCCCCCGAAGGGTTCACAGCCGCCTCAGACGCCGAGCGAGGGATGACCATGGGTACGTTCGATACATAACCGAGGCTCGGGCTGCGCTCCCGAGGTACCATAGGACATTTCCGAGACCAGCGGGAACGATCTTGTAACGGAATCCCATCAGAGGGAGGCATCGAGCCCTCGGACCCCGTCGCCAGGGGACCGGGTCCGGCAGATCACCCGCAGGTACTTTTGGGCGTGCCTCTGGGCCCCTAGCCGACCCCTAACGAACGGGGCACGGACGTCCACTCGGATTACCCGCTTGCAGCTCACCGGAGACACCATGTTCGACGCCCATCGAGGGCAACATGGCGCTTCCCCCCCTCCTCCTTGCGGAAAGGCGACGCAGGGGCGTATGTAAAAAAGCCGAGTCTGTTCCTGATCGCCCTCTCGCCCTGTGCAGAGGCTCGGGGGCTGCTCTCGCAGACCCGGCTCCGGCCGAACCGTTGACAGCGTCAACATACCAGCCCGAGAACTTGGGACCCGACCGTACACCCGGGCTATGGCCAGCTCGCATGAGGGAACAACCAGACCAGCCGAAGCATTACGCAAGGCATTAAGACCTCAAAGGAGTGAAACCACTCCTCCGAGGCCTCGGGGGCTACACCCGGCGGGTGCGCTCGCGCGCACCCACCGGAACAAAACGCAACCGAGAAAGGCTGGTCCCCTTGCAAAAAAGTACGACGAAAGCCTCCAAGCGAGTGCTAACACTCCCTTCGAGGCTCGAGGGCTACTGTCGGGGACCATAATTAGGGGTACCCTCAAGGCTCCTAATTCTCAACTGGTAACCCCCATCAGCATAAAGCTGCAAAGGCCTGATGGGTGCGATTAAGTCAGGGATCAGTCCATTCGAGCGACTCGATCACGCCTCGCCCGAGCCTGGCCTCGGACAAGGGCAGCCGACCCCGGAGGATTTCCGTCTCGCCCGAGGCCCCCCTCCAGTGGCGAACGTATTTCCGGCTCACCCGAGGCCCTGCCTTCGCTAAGAAGCAACCCTGACTAAATCGCCGCACCGACCGACCAAATCGCAGGAGCATTTAATGCAAAGGTGGCCTGACACCTTTATCCTGACGCGCGCCCCCGGCTGGCAGGGCCGAAGTGACCGCCGTCACTTCGCCGCCCCACTGACCGGCCTGACAGAAGGACAGTGCCGCCTGCGCCGCTCCGACTGCGGTGCCACTTGACAGAGTGAGACTGACAGGCAGTCAGGCCCTGCCGAAGGCACCATAGGAAGCTCCGCTTCGCCCGACCCAGGGCTCGGACTCGGGCTCAGCCCCGGAAGACGGCGAACTCCGCTCCGCCCGACCCAGGGCTCGGACTCGGGCTAAGTCCCGGAAGACGGCGAACTCTGCTCTGCCCGACCCAGGGCTCGGACTCGGGCTAAGTCCCAGAAGACGGCGAACTCCGCTCCGCCCGACCCAGGGCTCGGACTCGGGCTCAGCCCCGGAAGACGGCGAACTCCGCTCCGCCCGACCCAGGGCTCGGACTTGGGCTCAGCCCTAGAAGACGACGAACTCCGCTCCGCCCGACCTAGGGCTCGGACTCGGGCTAAGTCCCGGAAGACGGTGAACTCCGCTCCG
This sequence comes from Zea luxurians, assembly GCA_029449295.1. Classification (NCBI taxonomy): domain Eukaryota; kingdom Viridiplantae; phylum Streptophyta; class Magnoliopsida; order Poales; family Poaceae; genus Zea; species Zea luxurians. The sequence goes on from JAOPSE010000003.1 coordinate 24,432,258, forward strand.
CCCGACCCAGGGCTCGGACTCGGGCTCAGCCCTAGAAGACGACGAACTCCGCCTCGCCCGACCGAGGGGCTCGGACTCGACCTCGGCCACGGAAGACAGACTCGACCTCGGCTTCGGAGAAGCTTCCACATCGCCCAACCTAGGGTGCAGACCAGCCACGTCAACAGGAGGTGCCATCATCACTCCACCCCGAGCTAACTCGGGCCGCAGGGAACAAGACCGGCGTCCCATCTGGCTAACTCCGCCAGATAGGCAATGATGGCGCCCCGCGTACTCTATGACGACGGCGGTTCTCAGCCCCCTTACGGAAGCAAGAGGACGTCAGCAAGGACTCAACCGCTCCGACAGCTGTCCCTCCACCAGACTCCATCGCTCCTCCGACGACCACGACATCACACCAGCTGGGTGCCAAATTCTCTCCGGCTGCCACAACGGCATGTACTTAGGGCGCTAGCTCTCCTCCGCTAGACACGTAGCACTCTACTACACCCCCCATTGTACGCTTGGATCCTCTTCTTACGCCTATAAAAGGAAGGACCAGGGCCCTCTTAAAGAGGGTTGGCCGCGCGGGGACGAGGACGGGACATGCGCTCGCTCGAAGCCGCTCGCTCCCTCCCCCGCGTGGACGCTTGTAACCCCCTACTGCAAGCGCATCCGACCTGGGCGCGGGACGAACACGAAGGCCATGGGATTCCCACCTCTCTCACACCGGTCTCCGGCCGCCTCGCTCTCCCCCCTTCGCGCTCGCCCTCGCGCTCGACCCATCTGGGCTGGGGCACGCGGCGACATTCACTCGTCGGCCCAGGGACCCCCCGGTCTCGAAACGCCGACACTACTATTACTGGAATCCCACACAAAGAAAAAAATAGCAGTAAGCATAACACAGAAAGCATGCTCGGTGTTTAACCACAGAAAATTCACACAAAAAGAAATTTCAAGGATTTAGATGTAAGAGATGTCTTCTCTATGACCCGGACCATGTCGGGATCGCTCACGCGGGCAAGGATATTTTGGCATGTATGAGAGGTCTTCTCTATCACACAATGCTCGGAGGTTGTCTTAGCCCCACAAGTCAAGTTTTTATAAGTGCCCGATCATAATCAAATGTATTTTCATTTCATTAATAAACATTCACGCAAGTGACAGTACCAATTTACTGTCTCTCTAACAAAAAAGCATGTTATGGATTCTGCTTGTTAGACTACCGATCACGACAGACATCTTGTATGTGTTGGTGAGAAGGAGTGAAATTAGCATAAAGTTGTCTTAACAAATAATTCAGTGCCTGACAGGAGCTAGATTAATCAATATCAATAATGGACCAAACTGCTTGTTAGACTACCAGTCACAACAGAAGTGAAATTGGCATAAAGCTGGACGGCAGCCTCTATTCACTAATCAGTGCCTTGCTGCTCCCAGATCCTATCGCTCGGTCCAGCTTCCCCTAGACCTTGCAACAGCTACCCGGAGCTCCTAGGCAGCAAACAGAGGCTGTTGTCCAGCTTCATGTCCTTATCAACATAAAAATGAAGACATCCAAAAGAGTGTCTCGCAATTGATTTATCTTAAGGAAAATAAAGGACAATATAGAAGTGGATAATAAGACATAAAACAACCATTAAAAATAAGTAGTACTTTTCGAGAGAAAAAAAATAAGTAGGAGTACAATAAAGACCAAATTGATAATATTCTTCTTTCAATCGTCCAATTTGTACTCCTACTTAATAATGAGATATAGTAATAGCAATGTGTTCGCAAATAACTATCAACTGCTCATCCGAAAGACAAACACATTTGGTCTTGACTCCTGAGTTCGACTAATTTCTCTGATACACACCAAACCCTTAGCTACGCTTTGTGACGCCCACCTATCAGTTAGAGGATGCAATGCCATGCTCTATCTTTTATAGTATGAGCCAAATGCATGATGCTTGAACACACCTGACCTCCTCTTCTCCAGCTCTGTCTGCAATCTCTGTGCTTCCATTTTTATGTTGATAAAATCACTCTCTATGGCCTGACTCTCCTCAAGAAGCTCAACTTTTGCACGTTTCTCATGCTCGTATGCCATCCTGGAAACGAATTTTAGCCATGTGGAGCATTATCAGTAGATTAATACCTACAAACCTTGGTACATTTAGAAAGACAAACAAAGCAGAAATTATTGGTATTTTAATTCTTAAAAACTTGCATGCTTAAGTAATATATATATATGGAGACATTTCAAAAAAAATATGTAACGAAAGCATAACATTATAGAGACATTTTCCACATCAATGCATCGTGCATAAGATCACAAAACACAAACCTGACCCTCGAAATCTCCTCTTGTATATCATGCAACCCTTCTCTTATAGTAGGTATCTGCTTGTTCTCAGATTGGATCTGCTCCAGCTCCCTGTACAATGACTGAACCTTCACAGCACGAACGAACCTTCTAGCACAGCCGACACGAACAAACCCCTCAGAAAAACAGTCTTGGCCTCCTTGGAGACTGGGCGACGAACCTTGCCACTCGTTGATGGCGGTGAGCCCTTCTTAGATAAACGAAACGACTGGTCGCTCACCTGGTTAGGATCCACCACCTCCTCGACGGGCGCAGTCTTGTTCTTGCCGGCGGCTGAGAAGGCCTTGAAATCCTGCTCCACCACGAACCCCTTCGCTCAGAATGAGAGCTCCGTTGGCGACTTGTCCCCTGCAATCCCCGCCTAACATACGTCGCCCATGGTGACAAATGTCGATGGGCCAAGAAATCCAATAGATCCACCAGCCAAGAACCTGTAAAGATGTGAGATTGGCCGTGAATATCGCTCATTCCCACTCGACGTCGGCGATAACAATGAAGTAAATGGATACTGTAAAGATGGAATGAAGCTTACTCGTTCGAGGCGTCGCGTTGACGACGCTCCCGCCGAAGAAAAAAATCAAACCAGAAAGAAGGTGGCAACCTCCAACATACCAAGAACCAGGTGGAAATTGCGCCCTTTAGCACCAAACAAGGGAAGAGAATAGAAGGTATCAACCACCAGGCAAGTACCGATTGGTAGGAAGCAGACAAGGAGGCCAAACCAAGACCGCGAGATTCCGCCGCCGATTAGTCAAGAAAGCCGGCTTCAGAGAGACAGTAGGATTAGATTTTTATGGGGCCCAACCGCCGTTGAAAACTGCGGAACTAGGAGAGGGAGGGATGCTCCGGGCCGGAGCCGAGCAGCAGCGACAGGCACCTCCAACCGACGGTGGTGATGGCGGCGACAGGACGGGTAGGGTGGACAACCGAGGAGGAGGATGGTAGAGAGGGAGGCGCACCTGAGGGAGGGGAGGAGGCAGGGGTCTCTGTCATCGCGTCACCGCCGTCGGCCTATAGAGACATCAGCGGCCACCACATGCCTCCCAGCCTAGATCTTGCGCATCGTTGGGCGTGGCGGCTGACTCGCGAGGGAGGGGGCGCGGGAAATGGGGATCTGCACAGGAGGGCGAGGGCCGCGACGAGATTAGCGGGACGAAGACGGGCAACACGCGACGGGGTGCTCGCGGAGGTTGATGGGGGCTGGGGCACGGTGGCACTGTTTCAGATTGGCGACAATCTCGAGGTGCGGGGCTCCTTAAGAGCGCGAAGGATTGCTCGAGGAGGCTGATGGGGGCGGGGCCGGGGGCGTGGCCGTGGGCGAGGGAGGGGCACGATGTCGCTGCTTCGGATCGGCGACGATCTCGGGCGGGATTCGCGCGAGCGCAGCAGAGGGTTGCTCGCGGACGCTGACGGGGGCACGTATTGCGGCCTTGGGGGGGCATGGTGATGCTCGGTGGACGCCAGTTACGCTCTTAAGGAATAGTATAGATATATAGTTTATGTCACTTTGTATACATATCTATGTCATTTTGGATGTCACTTTGTATACAATCTCGTACATATTTTTTATGTCACTTTGTATACATATATATAGGTGGTGTCACTTTGTATACAATCTCGTACATATTTTTATGTCACTTTGTATACATATCTATGCCAACATCAAGAGGTTTGAAATAGCTTTCAGGTTGGATACACTCATAACTTCGGGTTTTACGCTCAAAACTGAAGGTTTTACGCTCGCACATGAAGATACGTCCACCAGTGCATCGCATGCTAGATTTTCACGTAGTGTACCAAATTTTATATATAACTACACAGTGTAGCATAATTAGTATCAGTATATGTCATAAATTGGTTATAACAAGACTAACTGCATGTATGTTGTAGCGGTCCTATGTTTATGGAGCCATTCAATTTTTGCACGCATACAGTGGAAACGAAAATGTCATCCAAAATTTCGGCACATGCAATGGAAACTCCCACGATACCTTTAGAGCAGATGGTTGGGCACGGACAATGACAAGGGCAGATGGTTGCGGCGAATGGCTGGTACGATACAGATGGACGATACTATGACCACACGCGTACAAAGTCTAAAACCAACAGACGTTAAGACAAGCCTCGAGAGATGGACTCTACTGGGCTGCTGAATATGTAGTTTTTTTATATGTACATGTCTTCATAATTATATATACTTATTTTTATTACTAAAATCTTGGGTATTCGTTTGAATACTCTTGTCTCACTGGGCCTGCCCATGGACCAAAACATGGTCCTAGTCGAGAAAACCATCGAACCCTGACCCTCATCACTAACGGACGGAGGGTGGCACGTAGGATATCAATTCATGAGTGTGGATGGGGCACGTCAAAAGGATGTTTTTAAACAAACCTGAAATTCGAGAGATCGAACCCGGAACCTGAAGGTACTATTCAGAAGCCTTAACCATTATGCTAGATACCGATCAACTGCCTACTCTGCAACAACCCAGCTGGAGTGTGGCGCGCAGGATATCGATCCACGAGAGTGGACGGGGCACCGTGAGAGGATTTTTTTAAACTAAACCCGAAATTCATGAGATCGAACCCTGGACCTGAAGGTGCTACTCAAAAGCCTTAACCATTACACTAGAGGTCCTTTCACCCCACTCCTCTACATTTAAATGGTAAAAAAATTAAAATTATACTCCCTCTGTCCCAAAATAAAATTCGTTTTAACATTTTAGTAGATTTATATAATACTTGATGTATATGTTCTATATATTTGTCTATATTCATTATTATTCGGTTGAATATAGACATAAAAAACTACAACTAAAACGAATGCTATTTTGAGATGGAAGAAGTATATAAACGAGGATTCAACCATAGCCGTTGGTTGAAATTATACAAGTCTAGACGGGCCGGGCTTGCCAGGCGACCCAAAACCCGGTATGGGTTTAGCTCGGCCCGAACCCGGCACGACACGTAGTGCACTGAGCTCGTGCAGGTCCGACCTGGTCACCGGGGCGTGCCTGGGCCAAAAGCGTGGCATGGCGGGCTAGGCCCGGCATGACCCGGTTTATTTTTTTTTTCTATTTTTCATATAAATACATATATTAATTATACTTGAATATAAAGTATAAAATACAAGAAACATGTGTTTTTGTTGGTTATGTGGGTGTAAATAAATGTTTAGTGCTAATAAATATGGTTTAAACCCTCAAATATGCATACGTTTAGTATATTTTGATTATTTAAACATCATATGATGTTATGGATCCATTAGTCCCGTCAGGCCGACTCGTCACAGTTATTAATCTAGCGGGTCGTGTTTGGGCCTCGTTCGAGGCCCGTGGGCCGGCACGACCCGCTAGCTAATCCTTGGCAGGCAGGCACGGTCTCAATCCGTGCCGGGCCTAGCTGTGTTTGGCCGGGCCGACACGGCACATCCATTTAAACATCTATAATTTAATTATACGGTAGTGGTGATGGACGACGTAATGGGCACGGGCGTCGGCGTGGATGGACCTACCATTATGATGTTATGTCGGTCTAAACGTGATCTAAAATACAAGTAGAACCATACAACTCATCGTGGAAGTTTTCAAATATGACATGTCTAATATCAATATGATATAAAATATTTTATGTTGTGCAAAAAGACGTACCATAAGTCTATCTTCAGTAGAGTGTGGAAAATAGGGGATGCGTTGGAAAGAGAAATTTAAAATAGGAGATGAGATAAGATATATGTCGGAGATAGTCTAATGTATCCTTATAAACAATCGTCTTGAATGTTATATTATGTTTGTTTAAGTTCAACTGTAATCCGATACTAGATAAAAACTGAAATCGAACTAATCAAACTTATTACTGTTATCACTCGAGTGTTAGTATTACCATTTACATTATAATTCGTGAACCAAATAATACCTTAGCTCACTACCGGAATCAGCTCCTTTGCCGTGTGTCTCAGACACACGGCAAAGGCAAATTTACACTCAGCAAATGCTTTGCCGAGTGTTACACTCGGCAAAGAACGATCGGTAAACTGTACATCGGCAACAACCTCTTTGCCGAGTACTATTTATCGGGCACTCGGCAAAGACTTTGCCGAGTGCCAAACGACACTCGGCAAATAAAAGTCACTGTCACGGTGCCAAGTAACGGTGATGGATCCTTTGCCGAGTGCCGTCTGTGGCACTCGGCAAAGAGGTCAATGTTGCCGAGTGTTTGCTCGAGAGGCCCTCGGCAAAGACTGACCCAGTGGGCCCCACTGCCAGTCCTTGTGCCGAGAGCTCTAGTAGGCACTCGGCAAAGGAGGCTTCTTTGCCGAGTGTCTGTTGGACAGGTACTCGGCAAAGAACCCTCCAGTGGGCCCCTTTGCCAGTCCCTTTGCCGAGTGCCTTGGCAATGGCACTCGGCAAAGATGTCTTTGCCGGTTCCTAGGTTTCCTTCTTTGCCGAGTGCCATTGTCAGCACTCGGCAAAGATGGCTTTACCGGTTCCCAGGTTGCCTTCTTTGCCGAGTGCCGTGGTCATAGCACTCGGCAAAGCGCCCCTTTGCCGAGTGTAACACTCGGCAAAGTGACCAGAATGTCCCTTTTTATTTGCTTTTGTTGTTCCATCCAAACAAACAAAATATATATATGATTCACATCACATTATATATCAATCACATCACAGAATGAACACATTTATCATCAACACCATATATATCACAAAGTCTCACTAAAGTCTCACAAATATAAGTAAGGATCATCACAAAACAGATATAAGTCTGCGTCATCACTAACATCACCAAGTATCTCACAAGATAAAGTTTAACTAACATCACCAACACTCATAAAGGTAAGTCTGGATCATCACAAAACAGATCATCAACGAGGTGGGCATCTGGACTGGTTCGGCGAAGGGCTGGACGAAGCATGAGGGTTGTTCGACGCCGCCGATTGACCCTGCACAGAGAAGAGATTGTATGTGTGAGAACATATGAATAAATATCATGCAGTACTAAAATTTTGATACTCACAGGAGTAGTGAACTCTGTAGGGTCAGCTGCAGGGAACAACGGAGGTGGTGGAGCATGACCCTATGCGGCGCCAAGGCTCTGCATGTACGCGACATCTCCGCCATCCTCTTCTCCAGCTCCTCACGTTGCCTCCTCTCATCATCTAGCTGAGTCTGTAATATTTCGCCCTAATGTTACGATAATGCAAAGAGAAGATATATAAAAATCAATGAACGATGAATAGATAAGGAATAACTTGGAGTTGCTGGATACGATGCTGTGAGGTGTCCTGCCGAGGTCGTATGGCTGGGCTCGCGCTCGTGCTCCTTGCTCGCACCTGAGAGAGAGAGTGAGAGTGGAGGACGAGTCGATTGCCCCGTCGGCAATCCAGTACCGCCCATGCCTCTTGCCTCCTCCGACCCTCATGAGGACATCTCCGTCGATGTCCTCGGTCCTCGGATCGTAATCTGGTCCATGGACCTCCTTGGCCATGGTGGTGTACTCACTGAGTCGACTGTGGATGGCGGGGTTGGTGTACGCCTCGGGCCCGTCATCCGGGTTGTAGGTGACGTCGGACGTCGCCTTCCCCTTGTGGGCCATGGCATATGCCGAGAACGTGGAGCAAGGCGCGCCACCATGTGCCGCCGACTGCGAGAAAACCAACGATATGGTTAGAAATCATGTCTAATCGAAAGTTATATACCTAAATAAAAAAGAGCGCGTACCCATGCTTCCGCGTATTTGCCCAGGCTGCGGCTGCCTTGATGGTGGGAGGGACCTTGCATCAGCAAACGCCGTTCCCGGCTAGCGTTGTGCGCCTCGTCCCACTCAGCCGAGCACCACCTCTGCACCATCTTCTCCCAACACTCAGGATGCGCGGCGCACCAATGAGGAATCATCTAAAAAAATATAAGTACACCGCATATCAGAAGATAAGAATAAGCATATTTAGTACCAATAATAAAGTTTTGTATTTACCTGCAAGTACTGGTCCGCAGTCAATGACATGGTTCGGGCGTCCTTCTTGTTCACCTTCTCCCCAAGGACGGAGCCGTGGTAAGTGACGATGGCCTGGATGCGCGCCTCGTAGTGCATGTCCACGACGAGCTTCTTACAGCACGTCGTAGACACCACATCCGCCCTGGCCTCGTATCCAGCATCGCACCTGAAGAAATCCTACATACAAAGACGATGTATCCATACATTATTTCAAGAATATGCAACAAATGCGACTTATTAAACAATATAGTGCGAGGAAGACTTACCCACAGCTCTTGCTTGACCCGCTCCGCCTTGTTGTTGAATTGTCTGCCGTCCCGATCTACTGCATCGGGGGCGACGGCGTAGTGGTCGAAAGTGTATGCTGGGCTCGTCACTCCGGCGTACTCGACAAGTCCAGGGAAGTGTTCCCGGCATAGAAGGCCGAGGATGCCATTGGGGTTGCGGCCGTGACCCCCTGCAGTCTCCAAAACCATCCAAGACCTGTCGAAGTGATTAAGATGAAGTATTAGTTTCTATTATTAATTTGAACATATAATATGAAAAAGCAGCAACAACATCTAAAGTTACCTACCTCTCTCCATCGGGTCGTATCAGCGGACGTCTGTCACGAAGTATGGGTCGCTTAGGTAGGCTCGCGGGACCTCGCAGGTAGATACTCCTCGAACCTGAGGAGCCAGAACCTGAGACGTCCTGCTGAGCGGCGTCGTCGGCGTCGTCGTCCTGTTGCGTCGCATCGTCGTCGTCCTGCTGTGCCGCATCGACAGCGGCTTGCTGCTCCACCTGCTGCTGTACGGCGTCGTCCTGCTGCGCCTCCTCCTCCGTCCTACGGGTGCTCCTCCTCCCCCTCCCCCTCCCCCTCCTCGTCCTCGTCCCACCGCCCACCATCTTTGTCCAACAACCTGCAATTAAGAGTAAACAATTAAGCACAGATAAAAAAATATGTATTTAGAAACATATGCAAAATAAATGAAATATAGCATTACATCGATTAAAAATAATCTTCATATGTGTCCGGGTTAGCCGGATCATAAGTGTCATCATCACTATCAACCATTTTATAGTTAACATCATCTGAAGGCGCAATTTCGTCATTGGCATTGCCTTCAAGTATTTCTAAGTCATTCTCATTTTGCACCTCATCATCCTCGTCATCAACAACCATTTCAATATCTACTTCCATTCCGATCGCTTCGGTTAAGTCTATCTCAAATTGCCCTTCGAGCCCATCTTCTTGGAAGAACTCTCCGTCATATGTGTCCGGGTCTAAGTTATAATCTTCATCGTTTGGAACAGGTAATTTAGCGTGCGGTGATACCTTATACACAACATCCCAACCCTTAAGATGTTGTTTCGTTTGGCACGCATATGGAAGATAATACACTTGTGTGGCCTGTTGGGCCACAATATAGACATCGTCTCCTGTTAAGGTGGAATCCTGTCGAATTTCGACTATCCCAAGATTAGAATGTGTCCGTCTCGTAACTTCAGGGTCAAACCAATGACATTTGAATATCACTGGAGTAAGAGGTTTGGAACCATAAAAATTGAGTTCATATATTTCTTCAATTATTCCATAATACTCGACCTCGTCAAGCCCGGGCGTAAAGACTCCAGAACACGTGGTTTTTCGATTGGGCCGACTTTGGTCGTAGCTTGTTGTGCGAAAACGGTATCCATTGACGTCATACCCAGAAAATTTCCTGACCCTATAGGCAAAGTCATTGGCTACTTGTCTCAACTCGACACTCATAGACGGCTCTCTTTGGCCCCGCAAGTTCAAACACGCTAGATTGTTATATTATTCGCACGTAAGAGCAACTTGGAATAACAAACTAAGCACGTACCTTATGTTTAAACCAGGAAATGAAATCGGGCAATCCATTTCCCGCACCCTTTCTAAGAAGGGTATCATATTCCTGTGGAGTTGGGTCCCTTGATCGACGCCAGAATTCATGAAGAAATTGCTCCATGTATGGCGTCACCTCTTCAAGGTTGGTCAATACATATAGCATGATATGGCGCCACTCTTCATGTCTCAGGGTCTTGGTGGTCGAACCACTCGCGCTTCCGAGTTGCCCTCGAAAAATGCTGAGGTTCGATTCATTGCCGCCATCATTGTAACGAGGGGGTGGATTATGCACGCTCGGCAGTTTGTCACCATAGTAAGTTGTTGTGAAGTTTGACACCTCCTCCAGTATGTATGCCTCTGCAATGGAAGCCTCGATTTTGCATTTATTTCTACATTTCTTTCGGATACTCTTTAGACATCTCTCGATTGGATAGCACCAACGTCCCTACACGGGCCCCCCCATTCGTGCCTCATACGGGAGATGAATAATCAAATGCTGCATCGGATTGAAGAAGCCGGGTGGAAAGATCTTCTCCAGCTTACACAGTAACACGGGTGCCATCCTTTCCAAGTCTGCAATCATGGTCCGAGCGAACTCTTTTGCACAAAGCTGGCGGAAGAAATAGCTCAACTCTGCAAGCGCTAGCCAGACATGCTCAGGGACATAGCCTCGAACCATCGCCGGAAGAATTCGTTCAATCCATATGTGGAAGTCATGACTCTTCATCCCTAAGACTCGCAGAGTAGATAAGTTCACCCCCCTACTAAGGTTAGCTGCATACCCATCAGGGAACATTAACATCTTGATCCACTGTAGTACTTCCTTCCTCTGGGCCCTGCTCAGGACGAAATCGGCCTTAGGCATTCTCCATGTCTTACCACCACTAGGCGGCTTCATCTCTTGGTTTGGTCTATCACATAACTCTGCCAGATCCACTCTTGCCTTTACGTTATCCTTTGACTTATCAGGAATCTCCATAATTGTTGCCCAAAGTGCCTCGGCGACATTCTTTTCAGTGTGCATCACGTCAATGTTGTGTGGAAGGAGCAGGTCATCATAATAGGGGAGCCGAGTCAAGCCCGACTTATGTGTCCACATATGTTGCTCACCATATCCCACAAAACCACCTTCTGGGTTGGCCACGAGACCATCTATCTGTTCGCGAACTTCGGCACCAGTCATCATTGCAGGTGGGCGGTCTGTCACCATGACACCTTTCGTAAAGTTCTTGATGTCTAGTCGGAATGCATGGTCAGGAGGGAGAAATTGTCGATGTTTATCGAATGACGAATATTTGCCACCCTTCTTCAACCAAATGAACCTAAGAGCTTCCTTGCAAACTGGGCATGGGAACTTACCGTGAACACACCAGGCGCAAAATAGCCCATACGCCGGAAAGTCATGCATGGAGTACTGGTACCAAACATGCATTTTGAAGTTTGTCTTCGTAGCTCGGTCGTACGTCCATACCCCTTCCTCCCAAGCACGGACCAATTCATCAATCAAAGGCTCCATGTACACGCCCATTTTATTCCCCGGGTGTCCAGGAATTATCAACGACACGAATATGTTCTGTCTTTGAAAGCATACGCCGGGGGGGAGATTGATGGGGATAACGAACACGGGCCAACATGTGTATGGGGCAGCGGTCATTCCATAGGGATTGAACCCATCTGTGGCCAGCGCAACACGAACATGTCGAGCCTCTTTGGCTTTCTCATGGTGAATGGCATCAAAGTGGGTCCATGCTTCACCATCGGATGCGTGAACCATCTTGTCAGGATTGTATCGTTTGCCTTTTTTGTGCCATGTCATCTGTTTCGCGGATTCCTCTGTCATGTATAGACGCTGGATCCTCGGTATGAACGGAAGGTGGCGTAGGATTGTCACGGGGATGTCGAGCTGCCTCTTCTGTCCATCACCAGAGTCTACCTCCATGAACCTAGACGATTTACACTTCAGACAGTACTTTGCCTCAGTGTGTTCTTTCCTAAATAGGACGCAGCCCTTCGGACAAGCATGTATCTGCTCATACGTCATCTTGAGTGCACGAAGGAGTTTCTGTGCCTCGTACATGCTCTTTGGCAGAACGTGATCCTCCGGAAGCAGGCTGCCAATAACTGTCAACAAACCATCGAAGGCGTCTCGACTCATGCTATACTGCGACTTGAACACCATTATACGCCCAATGGCATCCAGTTGAGAAACCTTTGTCTTGCCGTGAAGGGGTTTCTGTGCCGCGTCAAACATGTCGTAGAATGCCTTTGCGGTCGCCTCTGGCTCGTCCTCCGTACGTCCTTCGGCGAACTATGCCTCGTGATAGTCGTTCAACATGTCTGCTACCCCGGCATCAGCATCGTAATCCTCGACGCGTTGTCTCACCACCTCCTCTCTCGTGCGATGCGCTTCACCATGGAAGATCCACCGAGTATAGTCCGGCGTAAATCCATTCTTCCAAATATGTTCTACCATGGCCTTCTTTGGTTTTCTTTTCCGGTTGTCACATTTGCTGCACGGATAAGGGACTAGGCTAGCTCCTTTAGCAGCTTCGCCATATGCCCGTTCCACGAAAGCATCGGTCTTCCTAATCCATTCTGGGGTGACATCATTACGTCGAACGCGGCCCGTGTACATCCACTCACGATCCTCCATCCTCTAACATATATAACCGAGTATAGTTTAATATAGACATGTAATGCATGTACACTACGTTCCTACCTTCTAATAGGTGAGGATAGGTCCTAATCCCACCCGCGGTTGCGTAGATGGAGTTAGTTTCCATGCTCTACTCCGATCCGAGGTAGAATTTCGGCAGCACCTCCCCGCTGTTCTCCGGATACACGTCCTGGCAGGGAGAGTGTACTGTCCGGAGAACAACAGGGAGGTGACGCCGAAACTCTTTCTCGGACCGGAGTAGAGCATGGAAACTAACACCATCTACGCAACCGCGGGCTATCCAAAAAACGTGGACAATTCGAAACTGATACATTTGTAGATATGCAAAGATCTGCATATCTACACCGTATCTCTTTCGAACGGGAGACGCCTAACAGGGTTACGTGATCTACGACCATGATGCGGATGTAGAGGTTATACCTAGGGTGGCGGTGAGTCAGCCTAGTGGGGCTGTGGCGCGTCGGTGCAGTGGCAACGCGAGGCAGACCCGTAGCGGCTAGGAAGACCTCTGCAAAAAAAATAAACAAGTCTGTCAACAAAAAAATTCGGCAGCACCTCCCCTGCACGGGGAGGTTTCCAAAACCTGCAAATAAAAGTAACAGCACGATGGCTGACATTCACACGTATACCAGGAGCACATAAAAGCTTTGATAATACCGTTGAAGGCGACAAAGCATTTATAGGCATATGTTTTGAGCACATAAAAGCTTTGATAATACAAGAACATATATACTAACGAAGATAATTCAGTATCAATCGTTGGGTGAAGCTTCACCTAGGGTTTCTAGAATCCATCACATAAATCATTTTTATCATTTTTACCGTGGAGGCGCGGCGTCGTCGAGGCCGAGGTCGAGGGCGGCCGTGGGGGCGCGGCGGCGTGGGGAGGCGTGCGCGGCGGCGTGGGGTGTCGTGCGTGGGCGCGGCGGCCGAGGATGCCGGCGGCGTGGGGGCAGGGCTGCGGCGGCAGGGGCGCGGCGGCCGAGGTGCGGCGGCAGGGGCGCGGCGGCCGGCGGCGTGGAGAGGCGCGCGGGCGCGGCGGTCGGCGGCGTGGAGAGGCGCGCGGGCGCGGCGTGGAGACGGCAACGGAGTGAGAGAGAGAGTGAGAAAGGAAGAAGTTACCAGGTGCTATTTACACGTTCTTTGCCGAGTGTCCGCGATCTGGCACTCGGCAAAGATTTTTTAAAAATATTAAAATATTCTTTGCCGAGTGCCAGATCGCGGGCACTCGACAAAGTGTTCTTTGCCGAGTGCTAGATCGCAGGCACTCGGCAAAGTGTTCTTTGCCGAGTGCCAGCTGGATGACACTCGGCAAAGAATCTTTTACAATCCTTTGTCGAGTGCTGTACAGCTGGCACTCGGCAAACCATCCTTTGCCGAGTGTCATTTGTGGACACTCGGCAAATTACTTTTTTATTTTTTATATTATCCCTACCAAACTTTTTGTGGTATGTTCCTACACTATGTAGACCAACATGTACCATTTTGGGACAATTATAACAGTGTTTTCTATACCTAGTACATTTAGTTTGTTTATTTGAATTTCTTCGGAAAATTCAGATTTGAACTGCAGGTTACTCGAAACTTAGAAAACCGTGCATGCAAAAATGATATCCATGCTACTTAGCACAAGTTACGACCGATTTCAGGAGCGGACCGGAAACTTCGAGCACCATGCTCACTCAACATGACCGCAAACTTGCCATCCAGGTGTTTAAAAATTGTATAAAACATAAACAAAGTCAGAAAATCATGAAACCTATCCACGTGTCATGATATCATATGTAGAGGCTGTGATAAAAAATTTAGAATGTTTGGAGAAAGTTGTGAGACATTATGTGTAGAAACCTAAGAGAACCACACATGAAATCATAGAGTTTCAATGTGGATCTCTTAGGTTTGTACACATAGTGCGTTACAGCTTTCTCGAAACTTTTTCAAATTTTTATCACAGCCTCTACATATGATATCATGACACGTGGACAGGTTTCATGATTTTCTGACTTTGTTTATGTTTTATACAATTTTTAAACACCTGGATGGCAAGTTTACGGTCATGTTGAGTGAGCATGGTGCTCGAAGTTTCCGGTCCGCTCCTGAAATCGGTCGTAACTTGTGCTAAGTAGCATGAATATCATTTTTGCATGCACGGTTTTCCAAGTTTCGAGTAACCTGCAGTTCAAATCTGAATTTTCCGAAGAAATTCAAATAAACAAACTAAATGTACTAGGTATAGAAAACACTGTTATAATTGTCCCAAAATGGTACATGTTGGTCTACATAGTGTAGGAACATACCACGAAAAGTTTGGTGACCAAAATAAAAAAAATAAAAATATGATTTGCCGAGTGTCTACATAGGACACTCGGCAAAGACCCTGTTTGCCGAGTGCCAGATATTTGACACTCGGCAAAGACTGACGGCCGTCAGTTGTAGACGGCCGCTAACGGCCCTTTGCCGAGAGCCGTATTTGCCGAGTGCTTGACCCTCGGCAAAGCAGTCTTTGCCGAGTGCTTGGATGTGCCGAGTGTTCTACACTCGGTAAACCAACTCTTTACCGAGCGCAGAACTTTGCCGAGGGCGGTACTCGGCAAAGTCTGCTTTGCCGAGTGCCCGATAAAAAGCACTCGGCAAAGCCTTCGGCACTTGGCAAAGGTGCGGATTCCGGTAGTGGCTATAGCATGAACCCTGTATATCACTCTAGAGAAGGCAGCGACGAGCACGTTTGACCGTTTTTTTTTTTGCTTTTTAACCCTTTTTCGAAAGATTTTCTCCTGATTTGTTTATCCATCACGTTTTACGTATCCTATGTGATTATAATCATCATATATACTAGTATTAACTTGTAGGTAGCCAAGCTAAGCTAGCATTTGCGGCGGACGATCGAGACACACGACACATGTAATACAGCTACCTAGCTCTCCCAAGGATTAGTTGCATGCAAGATGCCACGTTCTTCATCTGGTCGGCACGTGTTGGACGGCTGGCTCATGAGACGCGAGCCCGACAATATAAAGCCACGTTCATTCTCGCAGACCTCCTTTTGGATGAGGCCGACCGGCCGTTTCTAGGAAAGTAGTCGGCGTCCCCCAATTTTTTATTTTTCAGCCCTATTTTCGAAAAATATTCACATTTAGATCTTCAGATAACTTAAATACAGTTTTAGACCCAAAGCTCGGCGCCATGAGCTGTGGCGCCGACCTAACATGGCTCGGCGCCACAGATCATAGCGCCGAACTGATTGATGTGGCAGCCATCATGGCACATAGCTTGGCGCCATCCATCTTGGCGCCGAGCTAGGACTTAAGCTCGGAAGAGGTCGGCCGTTTCGTGGGCGGCCGGAAGGCTGAACGCGCAACGTGCAGGTGCAGCGGACCACGCCCGCCGTACTCGTCAAAGTCAGAGCGCAACGACCCCACGCCAGCAGCTGTGCTGTGCAGCCTACGGATACAATGGAATCGGCTAGCGGCGAGCAAACACGGAACAGGGCGAAAAGATCTTTTGAAAAAAAGCGCTGGCCACCTACCCTACCTAGCTGTTCGGTTCAGGCCGTGCGAACGACTGACGCGTGTCCCGGTCCCCCGCCTTTGGTCTTCCCGCGCTCTTTGCTGCACTGGAGTGGGGGACACTCACTGACAGCGCGTGCGGCCATCCGCCATAGCCGTGTCTGAGCATGCAGACGGACCGACGGGACCGCCCTGCTGCTCTGCGACCGGACACGCGAGCCGAGGACCGGCATTATCTGTTGATGCCGTGTAGTGCAGTGCCGCCCTCCGGTGCAGAATCTGACGGAGTCATGGCCATGGCCCAGGCCGTGGTGTTGTGCTTACTGCACGCTACCTGTTGCTCTCCTGTACCACGCGTGTAGTGTTTGCTCTTCCTTCCGTACCCACGCGTGTAGTGTTTCCATATACTAGTACTTTGTGTTGCTGTATTCTTGTTATACCAAATCTCGTCTTACGTTGGCATGTGTGACCATACATGTGTATTTATAGGGGGTGTTTGGTTGCTCGTGCTAAAGTTTAGCCCGGGTCACATCAAGCATTTGACTTTTAAATAGGAGTATGAAATATAGACCCAACCAACTAGACTAGATTCGTCTCGTCTTTTAATCTTCGGCTGACAAATTAGTTTTATAATCCGACTACATTTAATACCCGGAACGGAGGTTCAAACATTCGATGGGACATAGGCTAAATTTTAGCGGGGTGTAACCAAACACCCCTATAGTATTAGTATACAGACAAGGCTGCAAGTATATACTGCAATCTGAAAAGCGTATGGATCCTTACGAGCAGACGTCTTTTGTACTAGGTAGCAGTAGCCTTTGGAAGTACATGTGTAGGAGTAGGACGTGCTCAAGATAAAGGCTATAGGCTATAGGACGTGCACGTAGCTGTTCTGTGACGCATGCACATCGTCCCACCCAGTTGCAGTTGCCCACGGACGCTGTCGGTCGATGCCATCTCCTAGCTCGGCGCCACAGATCGTGGCGCCGAGCTAGGCCAGCTGCCAGCTCGTATTTAGTTGCCAGCTCACCAGGTACCTCAGCGCCATAGATCATGGCGCCGAGACGTGTTACCTCAACGCCATGAGCCATGGCGCCGAGTAAAGGGTACAAAAATGACATTAAGTTATTTAGAGGTCCAAATATAAAATTGTTTCGAAAAAAAGATTAAATTGCAAAAAATACGGTCGGCGTCCATCTCCACCACGTACGTAGACGTCAGTTTAATTTATAGAGTTTGGTGTCATTTGTATTGACGACGAGACATTTATTTTCTAAATTCAAACTAAAAAGACGCAATTGTAAAAATCTTTCAAAAAAGGTAAAAAAGTCAAAAAAAAGAAGACGGACACGTTTGATGGATTGGATGTGCTCACTACACGGCGATCACGATGCTTGATACGTACTTTCCATTGATCCAACAGTGGCTAAGTTAAAGAAAAAAAAATTCTGTCCTTTGGATATACATCTTATCATATGAGTGACTGTAACGGGTGATTTTGCATTTGTATACTTGTAAATATTTTAAGCCAAAGTTTATAAAATGTAGGAGAGGAACATCCCTTTTGATAAAGCTCTGGCTTTGACTTTTTTTCATTCTAAAAAACAGCTTTATTTAAGTTAAAGCTATTTCGTAAATCGTTTATTAGAAACGGCTTAGCTTAGGGTCAAAGCTATGTCTATGTATTAAAGTGTTAAAGCTAGAGACAGATCTAAAGCTATTATTTATAACTTCTACTCGATAGTAAAAAACGGCTGACTTTTAGGTATTTCCCGTAATAAACCGTTTTTAAAGAAAATGTTTAGTAGGACTTCAACTTTTTAAAAGAGAAGTTAGAGCCAAAGTTCTGCCAAACGCTCACTCGGCGGCAGGGCAGTCACGCAGTGACAACGGTCAAAACGAGACGGAGGCAGCCGCGCAGGTGTCCGTTGGCGTAGAGACGACTGTTCGCGCGCAGGCCGAAAATCGGGGCCCAATGGGCCCAGATTCCTCGCGTGGGCGGAAAGCTAGCGACGCCCACCGATCCGCACCTTCCGCTGCGGGGAATCCAACGGCACCAGATCCCTGCGTCCATCCAAAGCTACACCTACACGGCCACACGGGCCACACCGGCACCGCTCCCCCACCAGAAAGCAATAGAGAAGCGCCATTTCCCCCATATAAAAGCCCCCGCGTCGGCCCCTTCAGCTCCAGGCGCCCTCTACTAATCCAGCCCATTTCGAACTCTCTCTAGACGCTTCCTCGGTCTCTCTGTTCACCGCCGCCCCGTACCGTCTCTTCGCGCCGTAGAAATGGTGAGCACGAACTGCAGCGATAGATCGATTATTCCAGGGTGGTTGTCGCTCGGTGATCCTGACGTAGATCCTGCGGTTTGCCTTGGTCGGATCGTCTGATCGTTCGGTGATTGTGTGGTTTTTTTATGTCGCAGGCGCTGCCGAATCAGCAGGGCGTGGATTACCCCAGCTTCAAGCTCGTCATCGTTGGCGACGGTGGAACTGGTGATTCTCTCTGGCCTTCCCTATGCCTCGAATGTTATTAGTATTATTATTATTATTCGTATCCGGATGTTGGGAGATACAGTTTCTGGTGCTCGCGCCACATTTATTGCCGTGATTTCTTAGAGATCTGGCGGACTGGGTACTGATCCATGGTTGAGGCAGCAGATATTTTGTCCGGTGGGAAGGCATATGGATATGGGATTTTTTTTTTTTGGGGGGGGGGTGGCTTGTGGGGACTGGATTCTACACGGAGAGCCGTTAGCTATTCGTGAGCTGATTTGGGGGTTTTAGCCATCTTTGAAACGCAGTAATAAGAAAACATAGGAATAGAATGTTCTAACATCTTGAATCCTATGGATTAAGAAAGCACATAAAACTGCAAGAGTAAGTTTAAACGTATTAGACGGATTACAGAAAAAACAGAGGAATTCGATGTGAGACTGACACGAAGGAAGCTTTCTATGAGGTTCAACCTCTGTAGTAAAAATTCTTCCAAAATTCCTATGAAACAAGCCATTCAATAGGAATTGCATAGGATTTGCAAAAAACCCACTCCTTTGTTCCAAAGGGGTTATTCCTATAGGATTTGTATCCTCTTGTGTGGTTTGGATAATACATGGGATGCATCCGGTTTCTTGCCCTGGGATTAATTTTGTTACTGGCAATTTTTGTCTTGTTCTGACCAGCCTTAAAGGCTGTATCATCTTCTGCTGATAGTACCCTTGCAACAAGGATCTACTCACCAGTACCGTAAGCTGTTTGGTGACTGGTGAGAATATGGTTAAGAGCATCTCCAACAATGCCTCAAACTAGTGCCTCAAATTGAAATATGGGGCTCTACACAGGAAAAACTACTCCAACAGTGCCCTATTTCATAATTTTTTGTCAAAAAACTATAGGGCACCCTCTCAAGTGACTCAAATATACTACACCGTAGTGGGCTGCCCTATAATTTAGATTTGGGGATTTACTGTTGGAGCGAGGTGTTTTGTTGGTGCCCTAAATTCTATAAAATATACTTATTTTCAAATTATAGGGCATTTTTATAGGTCACGTTGTCGGAGATGCTCTAAGGAGACTTGAAAGGATGGAAGATATCTAAAGATTTAGTCTTGAATATGAGTGCATGGATAACAAAAGCTATCCATCTGCGGAACCTTAAATCGTGGTTTTGGTTGAGTTTTAACTCTGGCCTATCCCAACTTGCTTGGGACTAAAAGGCTTTATTGTTGTACTGTTTAGTCTCTTATGAAAGGTTGAGGAGTTACTCGAGGACAGAATGTTTATATCCGATCAGAAATAAGTGTTGCAGTTCGCACATGAATTTAGTTCGAAGCAATTTGGGGCAGGATAATGGGTATTCAACTTAAAATAAAAGGTGTGCTCCTTTTCAAAACAGGTATTGTGTTGAATTTGATATATGTTTAGTAAAAGGCGTGCACATAGAAGGGTACCCATGTGGTTAAAAATCTATGTGCAATCTACACTTCTACAGTGTTGAGGTGCATTGGAGGTTCACTTTTGGTTGTGTGTTTCTCATTAGTATAAAGTGCCCCGTTCTTTTTCAGTGATTACAAATTTACAATTTGCAAGTGCTGGCTACATTACTTGACTTGCTGCTGTGTTCATATTTTATATTATAAAGTAAGTTTAATTATTTCAGTTTATTTAAATGACTTTAATTCTTGCCAATAATTGTCTAATGCCTTTTGTGCTTTCTTTCAGGTAAAACCACATTTGTGAAAAGGCATCTTACTGGCGAGTTTGAGAAGAAATATGAGCGTATGTCTCATATGATTGTTATTGTATCATTGTATGTCTCATCATTGCCTTGGGGAACACTGAACTTATAATAACTTGAACTTCTGTTCTCCATTGCAGCCACCATTGGTGTTGAAGTTCACCCTCTGGATTTTAGCACTAACTGTGGCAAAATTCGCTTTTATTGCTGGGACACTGCTGGGCAAGAAAAGTTCGGTGGCCTTAGGGATGGCTACTAGTAAGTGATAAATTTATATTTCATTCAATGTGTTTATTTGTGTTCATGTAAAGCTATGTGCCTATGTCTCTATGCATACTATGTTGTTCTGATTGCTCCAGGCTGCAATTACACATTTTAGAGGTTGTCAGTAGATAGATCACATCTTGAGATTCTCTTTGATAGTTTGTAAAATTGCTGACGAACCACGTTTTTAACCACATAAGGGCTTGTTTGGATGCAAATGTATCCACATCATTCCGTGTGTTGGAGTAGGTAGGAATGGATTTTTGGTCTAAGTTCCACTGGGGGATTGAAAGGGATGGAGGGGGAGGATTTTATCCTCTACAACAAAATTCCCACCGGGCCTTGTTCGATTGCATGGGGATTGAGGGGGAGGGATTAAATCTCTTTCTATTCAATTTTTGACTAGCAAGGGATTTAATCCTGTCCAACCGCCTTCAATCCACTCCTAACCGAACAAGCCCAATGGGGGGCATCATGTCCGTATCCGTATATCCTGAAACGCCGTCCTGAAAATCTCGAGTGGTTAGCTAGTATCCCAGCAGCAAGATTTTTTCTTTCATCCAGTGTTAAGTCTTTTGCTTTTTCATTCATTTGCCCTTGTCTAAATTGAAATTCCAACCATCTGATCTGGCAGCATTCATGGTCAGTGTGCCATCATTATGTTTGATGTCACTTCTAGGCTGACATACAAGAATGTTCCGACATGGCACAGGGACCTGTGCAGGTTAGTATCGGTACAATTTGGGTAAAAGGTTAGCTATGGTTACGTCAGTGATTTGCTAAATATCAATATTCGATTGTGCAGGGTCTGTGAGAACATTCCCATTGTTCTTTGTGGTAACAAGGTTGATGTCAAGAACAGGCAAGTCAAGGCCAAGCAAGTTACATTCCACCGGAAGAAGAACTTGCAGTACTATGAGATTTCTGCCAAGAGCAATTACAACTTTGAGAAGCCCTTCCTTTACCTCGCTAGGAAGCTGGCAGGGTAATTAGAAGTTTTGTTCTCTTCTGCTGTGCTAACCTGGTACTGGTGTTTATACACTGCAGCAAACTATTGATGTGCTAACTTGCTACTGGTGTTTATGTTTAGGGATCAGAACCTTCACTTTGTTGAAGCTGTTGCTCTGAAGCCACCAGAAGTGCAGATTGATATGGCCCTGCAGCAGCAGTAAGTGTTTCCAGCTCTTCCTTTGATTTCTGGCAACAGCAAAAATTAGCAGTGCAAATGTTGTCCTGAAAGTACTTGACTTAAATTCAATTGGGATTAGCACCACGTACCATTGCTAACTGCACCTTTTCCCATGATCTTAGGCATGAAGCTGAGCTTGCAGCTGCCGCTGCGCAGCCCCTCCCCGATGACGATGATGACCTGATCGAATAGATATGTTATACATGGCCCTTGTTGATGACTCTTGTTAAAAATCTGTGGTGGTTCAATCCTTGTTAGAGTTAGGCAGTACCTGAATGTTCTCTTGATGTATTCGAAGAGTTGAGAAGGAAGTTAATGACATCATTATCCTGTTGGCTGTTGTTGACTTAGGGTTTTTGGTGAACCTGTCCTTGATCATACAGAGGTATTGTCAGGCACGCTTCAGTGCTTGATTGTTCCTTTCTGTCTATTGGTATCGATTGAAGCGTGGCTTGTATGAAAGACGATGAGGAATTCGTGGGCCATGGGCGGCGTGGTTGAACGAAGATTAAATCGTTAAAAGCACCATCCATTCCAAATTTTACATTTTTGTGAGGTGCATCATTTTGAGTGTTGGGTGCGTAACGCCAATATTGTGAAGTCAAATTCAGGATGGACAGAATGATTTTGACGCTGGAGCTGTTGTCCTTTTCCGCTGGTCGACAAACTCTCTTCAAAGCCCAGGGCAGCTTCGTATTACGATCAAACGGATTGTCAACCTTCGCAATAACTACATAAATAATTTATAGATCATATTTAGGGCTTATTCGTTTTGCTCTTAATCTGTGTAGATTGAGTAGGTTTAAATTCTAAATAAATCAAAATCTTTTATCATTTTTCAGTATCATCTAATTCATATGTGATAGAAATAATTAAACAAGATCTTACTGGGATTGCTCATCGAATATGGATTGTGGGATTGCTCTAAGAGGCATGGACAACCTAGCTATTATGTTATGGTTCTTCAAACAATAGATACACCTAAAAAACCTTTCATACAACTCAATATATCTTAGTCTTATATCTTATTAAATAAAATCTCTCAAGATACGATGCTTTTATGTGGGTTGTATGAGTAGAACCGTATATAGACTTAAAAACCCGTGGTAGAGACGTTCCTTTATCAAAATACCGCCTCTTATGTTTTTTTGCACTTGTCCTCTTTAACGGAAAAAAATTCAGTACAGACGGGATGTAGAACAAAGATATTACAGCCCCAGATAAATAATGCGTGCGGGCCCACGCCATCAGCATCAGCCTCTAGCCCAGCTTCAGTGGCCTTTATCTCGGGCTCGGCTTCCAGCTCGCTCGGCCTCTTGCTCGGCTTTAGTAACAATAGGACCTGAGCTGAATCGATTTATCGAGGCCACGGAAGGTTAAGAAAAGAAAAGAGCCCATATAATTCACGGAAGGGTAAATAAAGACAGTAACCGTCGCGTAACTGCCGCCGCCGCCGCTGACCAGATCGTCCTATATTTTGGTGAGGTCTTGTTAACATCTTCATCTCCACAAAAATTCTCTTTCATTGTATATTCTTTGAGTATCTTTGACACCTCTAATCACCACGAAAAAGATACAGACATGGATGAACATGAAGGCATGGCAAATAAGTTTGTGCTCCCTTTTACTGATGACAATTCTGCTATTCTTGGGGATCATGGAGGCGACAGGCAGCAGAACACGCAGGTAGAATAAACTATTTCTTTGATATCACATATGTTTCACCTGTAGTTTGGTCATTTATGGTCTACGCAAAAAATATAATACTTGTTCAGGAAGAGCAGACACGTAAAGCAACTTCGATGACTACTAGTGCAAACGATCAGGCTAATGACATATTAACACCTGAAGATACGGAGGTAATAGAACTATGCATAATAATTCTTTTGTATTGTAATAGAACTTTTATTCTGGACGCATTTTAATAGGTGGTAGATGATGCTGAACCAACTCTGATCGTTCCTCAAATTGGGATGTCTTTTGACTCTGAAAAGAATGCTTATGACATGTATAACACATATGCTGGTCAGGTTGGGTTCAGTATAAGAAAGCATGATACAAAGCGTCGAGCTGATAAAACTGTGTATTCCAAACAGATAGTTTGCTGCAAACAAGGATATAGAGGATCTGATTCATCACATGCCACAACAAGAATAGGTTGTAATGCTGGTATTCAATTTAGTGTTAGCAGAGAAGGGATGTGGACAGTTCAAAAGGTTAAACTTCAACACAACCATACTCTAGCTAGTCCAAATAAGAAGCGCATGCTAAGGTCCCAACGACAAGTTATAGAAGCAGATAGACAACTTATCAGTCAAATTCGGGAAGCCGGGATGAAGCCAACGCAAGTCTATGAATTCATGAAGCAATTTTATGGTCCCACTGGTGTTCCATTCTTAAAGATGGACTGTGACAATGAAATCGGTCGTGAGCGCAAAAAATATTTAGAACACAATGATGCACAAACACTTTTAGAATACTTGAAGAACAAGCAGGCTGAGGATCCTGGATTTTTTTATGCCATTGAAATACATAAGGAAAATGGTCGGATAACTAATTTCTTTTGGGCTGATGGTCAATCCATAATGGACTACAAATGCTTTGGTGATGCTGTGTCATTTGACACCACATTTCAGACAAATAAGTTTGAAATGCCTTTTGCTCCACTTCTTGGAACTAACCACCACAAACAGACAATAATTTTTGGAGCTGCACTATTGCTAAATGAAACAATTTCCTCATTTGTTTGGCTCTTTCAAACTTTTTTGATAGCAATGTCAGACAAGCATCCAAGTACAATTTTCACAGATCAAGATGCAGCTATGGCAGCAGCAATTGCTTTTGTATTACCAAATACAAGTCATCGTCTTTGCTTGTGGCACATTTATCTTAATGCTGCAAAACATCTCAGCCATGTGATTCATGAACACCCAAAAAAGTTTCTACCTGCTTTTAAAAGTTGTGTCTATGAAGATAGATCAGAGGAGTGTTTCAAAAATAAGTGGAAAGAACTGTTGAGTGAATATAGCCTTGAGGAGAACTCTTGGATGCTAAGTCTATATTCTTTGAGAGAAAAGTGGGCTGCTGTTTATCGTGATTCTTTTACAGCTGACATGACAACAACTCAAAGGAGTGAAGGTATG
Source organism: Zea luxurians (assembly GCA_029449295.1). NCBI lineage: Eukaryota > Viridiplantae > Streptophyta > Magnoliopsida > Poales > Poaceae > Zea > Zea luxurians. The sequence goes on from JAOPSE010000003.1 coordinate 24,457,471, forward strand.
AACAATGTCTTCAAGAAAAGATTTCGTAGAAAACTCGGTCTCTCTGAACTCATTATAGAATGCGACAAGGTCTCTGCTTCTCTTCGAGAAAATGAATTATATGAAGATTTTAAATCACGTACAACAGACCCAGTTAATTACATCCCAAATTTACCTTTGTTAAAGACTGCTGCTGAATCATATACAAGGAGAATGTATACAGAGTTTGAGGAAGAATTCAAAAGTCAATTTTCATTTTCATGTAAGTTGTTGCATAATGAGAGGACAATATTAACATTCATGGTGACACATATGCATTCAGATTATGGAGCAACAGTTCATTTTAACAGTGCTGATAAGAGCCTTACATGTTCATGTAGAAAGTTTGAATCCACAGGTATGCATACACATTTCAAATTGCAAAGTGTTCTTATACAATTTGTTGATATGTGGCTTCCATATCTTGTAGGTATTTTGTGCAAGCATGGCCTCAAAGTATTCAATATAAACAATGTTTTCGTTTTACCGTCGCAATATATATTGAATAGATGGACAAAATATGCAAAAAGAGGTTTATATGCTGATAAAAAAGCAAGTGAGAATGAAAACCTAAAAGCACATGCTGCACGCCTATCTCGTATGGCAACATCCCTTGCATTGAAGTGTTCGGTGTCCAAATCACTTCTTGATGATTTAGAGAAAGCATTAGAAAAGTTGGATATGGAAACAGATGATTCTCTAAACAAGATACCAGGAAATGATCTTCCTATTGTTTCAAATAACTACTGTTTGGATAGAGTAAATAATGCAATATCATTTAGAGTTCCACATGTAGTGAAAGGTGCAAAAAGTAAACGAGCAAAGAATGTAGTTGAAAAGCAGTCACGAAAAAAAAGAAAGGTTCTCAAGAGAAAGGTACTTATGATATTCATTACAGCATGTTTGGTTCATTTACTATTAGCATCTTATTTTTTGATAGCATCTTATTTTTTTATTATTTGTAACGTTCTAGGAGAAGAAATGAGGAACACAAAAGATAATTATGGTGCTAATCTAGTGGAACCAAGCAGTTCTACAGATGTGCCTAATTTCTTTCAGGGGGGATATACAAGTTTATTGCTTGGTCTTGATCAAGAGGCATCAGCTGCACGCAAGTTAAATTTTGGTGGATAGGGCAGTTTAGTTATTTGTAACAGGAAGCAAACATTGTAAGCTTACTTCTGATTCAGTGTAGTTTAGATAGTTTGAAAAATACACTATAATGCTTACTTCTGTTGCAATGATGTCGTTTATTCATTGTATTGAGGAACATCCTAGATTAAAGTCAAAAAGTTTATGTTTATTTCAGAATCCTCTCGCTATTAGCACATCACAAATCACCTATCAATATTTAGTTCCTCCCAATACACAAAAAATCTGTCCACATACACATCATAAACTCTGATTTCCACATGCCTATAAATGAATACTATCAATTACACAGCTCAAGTAAATCGTAGTCTTGAAACCAATTCTGAGGGCACTGCCAAATAACTAGAAAAATCGTAAAATTAAATGGATTCACGATGCCCGCAGAACAACAATGGCCTGGGGGACCTTGACTTCTCATTCCAGAGCAGCATCTTGGAATTGCCTCCTGGTGTCTGGCTGTCAGTCGCCATTGTCCTCATTCCATGGCAGACTAGGAATAGCCTGGCAAGATACTAGGTGGCAGCAGAGTGTCATAAGGCGATGGGACAAGGAGAGGCGCCGACAGTCATGGGGCAAGGAGAGGCGCGCCGCTGCGCCAGCCTGAAGTTGAGGGACATGGTCATATGGTGCTTCCTGACATCAGGTTCAGCCGTTCAGGAGAGGTGGCTCTATACGAAGACGAAACTGAGCCGAGCCGGAGGCCGAGAGCATTACTGAAGCCAGGCTGAAGGCCGAGCATTGGATACTAAGCTAGGGAAATTTAAGCGTGAGCCGAATCTGATGGCGTGGGCCCGCACGTATTGTTTATCTGGGGCTGTAATATCTTTGTTCTACATCCGGTCTGTACTGAATTTTTTTCCTCTTTAACACCCCTTAAGATATGAGACATTTATGTTGTATGCTCTAACATCAACGACGATGAGTTTGTGGTGTTATTTAAGGCGATGTTATTAAAGTCTATGACATCGTGTACATTAACTCAACGAGCAGTCATATGATTGCTGCCTAAAAATCTTATTTACTCTAACATGTTTTTCAGTGGAGCAATGTTTTATAGATATCGTTATTGTCATTGTCGTCACGATGACATTAGGGCTGGAGTGTCGTAGTCACGATGACATTAGGGTTGGAGGAGCTTGAAATCATGTAACACTAAAAACTCACTTGTCTAAAACCTTAACCTATATAGATTTGTTGTTTCTCGTGTCTTTTATGGAGAAAGTCCTCTCTATCGTATGGGAGAGATTAGACTTAGAATAACCATACCTAAAAGAATAAGAAACTGACTCGATTACTATATCTATGATTTGATAGATTTTAGTTTCGAACTTGTCGTGCAAGACAGTCAGAAAATGATTCGATTACGATCTCCACGATATGGTGGATTCAATTCCGAACTTTTCACGCAAGGTAAAGTCAAAATCTGGCTTGGTTATGATCTGATAGATTCAGTTCTAAATTTGTCGCGCGTCTGATTCATGAGTGAACCTTAAAATTTATTTTTATATTTCTTGTTAAGTAAATGGATTAAGTCCAAAAAACTCCAACACAATGCAGGGTCATTAGAGAAAAGTTTTCAACGTTGCTAAATTCTTTGTTGGCTAAACGATAAGTTAGAGCACGCTTGAAAGACATTATGTGCACATCATGGTAAAACTAGTTTAGATTATAGGGCTATTTGGTTTCCTATCTAAGACATCACAATCTGTTTAACATTAGTCGTTCGAATTGAATAACTAAGCTTAGGCAGAAAAGTTAGACATGTTGTAGCGTCTTAGGTAGTAAACCAAACAATCCTATATTTGTTTTAATCTCAAATGATGTGGATCGGATAGGATTGAAAGGGTTTAAATCCATTACAAGTTTTTTAAATATTTTTTCTAATCTCATTCAATCTATATAGAACAAGAATAACCGAATAAGTCTTTATAGTAATAGTTTTATTGAAGCTCAATATTTTTAATTAGTATTAGACATATAATTCACCAAACTATTCAATGCTTCCAAGAGGCCAAGACCTTTCAAAACATCGGGATAAGATCCATAACGGCAACACAAAACAACAATTGGATGGTTTGCACTACAAGTTGATGTTGCCATCCTCGTCTTCGTAATCAGGGTCATGGTCCTCCAAGACCCACCTGCCGTCGCCCCCCTTCACCATGCTCTTGTTGTGGTGTACCTTCCAGCGCACAGGCACGGGGTACTCATCGGCGAGGCAGTCGTCGAACTTGTTCACCAGTGCAACGTCCCGATCCACCACTAGCTCGAACCCGCCGCGGTCGCCCTGCCAGCCGGCGACGCCGTGCAGGTGGACCTCGAGGTCGTGCGACTGCGACTCACTACCGTGGTGCTTGAGGAACGGCGACCGCCGCGTGTCGATGAGCAGTTCGACGCCCACGTCAGCGTAGCCCACGGGCGGGTAGTGAGGGATGCGGTCTGGCCTGTTCCGGACGCGGAGCATCCGGAGGTCCGGGGTGCGGTGGAAGACGTCCCGAAAGTCTTGGTCCCCCGTGCGTGGGCTGCCGAACACAATGGCCGTAACCGGAGCACGGCGGTTGTCGTACCCCGGGCTCTTGTTGTAGGCGTTGGCGGCGATGTCGACGGCGTTTAGGGTGGCCATTGTCGCGCCGAGGCTGTGGCCGACGACGGTGATGCTCGTTTCCTCGCCCTTATATTTGTCCATTAGCCTAGCGATCTCTGTCAACACCTGCATGTTTGCACAACAATAACTTGCTAAGTATATGCACAAGAGAAATGGAAGCAAAGAGATAATCATATTTCTAAAAATTGCTAGGATCCTAGATAATCTAATAATCTCTATACTTAAATATAGAGTATATCTAAATCGATGTTTACTGAGTATTAAAACACACAATTACTCAAAAAAGTATAACATATAAATGCACACACATTCCAGCTTCTTATTCAATCTCCTTTTACTTGACTCCGTTGCCACCTTTCTCAATCATCCATCACTTTATACATCGTTAATTATGGTACTGCGGTTATACTTGCCCTTTTCTATGGGCACTGTAAGATTTAGCACTGTCCCTTCCTCAACAGTGAATAGCATCTCATTTTTGTTTTCCATCCTTCAGCACAGCTGTCATCATTTTTTCTTTTTCGCTATATCTCCATATCACACAATTCCCTCCTCCGGGGGCACTCTGCACTCTGTTATCAACTTGCATCAGCACGCCTGCCTCCTCAAAGTGCTACTAATACCATGGCCAATAGATCGTGCATGTAGTTATGACACTGTTTTATATTGCAGACTTCACTATTTATAAATTGAAGTTTAAAATAGGAGATGAAATGAGTAAGATTGTTTTTTGTTTGGGAGTCAACTAAAATAGAGCGACTCTATTCCAACTTCTGAGAATGGAGCCATTTCATTATGTATTTGGCTAGCAGAATGAAGTCGCTCTATTTTTTGTTTGGTTCAAGGTAGAATAGAGCAGAGCCACTTCTATCTATGTTTGGTTGGAGAGTCATATGAGTGTGGAGGGGAGGAGGAGGAGAGCACTCGCATCCAGAAGAGCGCTCGCGACTGGTCGTTTTAGTGGAGCAGGGTATCCTAACTAATTATGGTATATTTCAAGTTGGAGAGTGAGAATATGGGGAAACCCTAACCTAACTCAGGGTCGAGACTTGTATTAATAGACCAATAGATGTTGGGCCTAGCCCATTACACAAGGGTATGAAGATAATTACAAGGGGCTAACCCCAAAACCCTAAATGGGTTCTAACACCCCCGCGGTCTCAACTCTATCATGTACAGATGTTGAGACTGGATCGAAAATCGACGAAGACACTCGACAACAGCCCCTTGGTGAAGATGTCGGCGAATTGCAGTGTGGTTGGGATGCCGAGAACCCGAACGTCACCGACGGCGACACACTCGTGGACGAAGGTCGATCTCCACGTGCTTCGTACGTTGATGTTGCACGAGATTGGTGGAGAGGTAGACCGCGCTGACGTTGTCGTAGTAGACGAGTGTGGCGCACTAGAGGAGGCTATGGAGCTCCTAGAGCAGCTAGCGAAGTTAGGAAGCTTCTGCCATGCCGTTGGCCACCGTACGGTACTCGGCCTCTGCACTGGAGTGGGAGACGATGGGCTGCCGCTTGGTGGCCCAGGAGACAAGGTTGGCACCCAAGAACACAACATAGCCGAAAGTGGGCCAATGTGTGTTGGGGCAACCAGCCCCATCATCATCGATGTAGACCACGAGCTCCGACGTTGGAGAGGATCGAAGGAGAAGTCCATAGTTGATGGAGCCCCGGAGGTAGCGCAAGATCCGCTTGAGAGCAGTAAGATGGGGCTCCCATAGGGTGTGCATGTGGAGGCACACCTGCTGGATGGCATAGACGATGTTGGGCCTGGAGAAAGTCAGGTACTGAAGGGTGCCGTTGAGGATCCGATAGGACTCGCGTCAGCGACTAGGGGCCCATCGTCCTTAAAGAGCTTCACCTGAGTGTCAGTAGACGTGGAGTAGGGCTTGCCGTCAGACATGTCAGCCTACTCTAGGATGTTGAGGGCGTATTGGCGCTGGTGGAGGAAGAGACCTGAGGCCTCCGCCAGTGATGATGCTAAGGAAGTGGTGGAGAGGCCCCAGGTACTTCATCGCGAACTCGCGCTGAAGGGCGACGATCGTGCGTTGAAGAAGATCAGCACTGGACACCATGAGCATGATATCATCGACGTAGAGCAGTAGGTAGACGATGTCGTCGCCGCACCGGTAGATGAAAAGGAACGTGTTCGACTTGGCCTTGATGAAGCTGAGGGAGGCCAAGTGGGAGGCGAAGCGACTATTCCAGGCCCGTGGTGCCTACTTAAGGACGTACAGGGAGCGGTTCAGCCGGCAGACCAGATCCGAACGAGCTAAGTCGACAAAGTCGGTGCGCTGGCTGCAGTAGACGGTCTCTATCAGAGTGCTATGGAGGAAGGCATTCTTGACATCGAGATGACAGACCGCCCAGTCCCGAGAGAGGGAAAGGAGAGGATGACACAAATGGTGGTGAACTTGACGACATGGCTGAAGGTCTCATCATAGTCCACTCTGGAGCGTTGTTTAAGCCCCAAAGCACCCAACAGGCCTTGTAGCGGTCAGGTGAGCCATCGGTCAACTTATGGTGGAAGATTTATTTGCTAGTAACCACGTTCGTGCCTAGTGAACACGACACCAGGTCCCATGTGTGGTTGGCCAGTAGGGCTGAAAGGGAAATGTGCCCTTAGACCATTTCTATATTGTTTTGGTGATTAAATGCTCAACACATTATATTTAGACTAACATGAGAAATGAGCATAGGTACATGAAGCAAATTGATCTTGGAAGAGGACACAATACAAATCTATATGGGATCAAGTGAAAAAGGGACTTTATGAAGTCAAGCCAAAAGGGGCAAAAGAGAATAAGATTGAAAAATGAGAAATTGGGTTGGACTGTGTTGCACTGGATAGTATAGTGCCACCCACCGGATAGTCCAGTGCACGGTCCACCATACTGCTTGCTCTTGGGAATTTTAGCCTGCGTCGGCTATAATTCACCGAACCATCCGGACGGAGCATTGAACAATCCAGTGTGCCAGCAACCAATGGCTAGTGGCCACGTCGGCCCTGGACCAACGATTACATGGTGCACCGGACGGTTTGGTGCCACCCACCGGACAGTCCGATGCCCTCCACAAGTAGAAAATAGCCAATTAGGGGATTCTCTACAGTTGCACTGTTCACTGTCCGGTGTGCACCGGACAGAAGGCAACCAGGGCCTTCCAAATGGAGCTCCAACGACTTCTAGGTCCCTTGGGGCTATAAAAGGGTTCCCTAGGCGCATGGAGCACAACACCAAGCATCCATTTAACATTCTACAACACCGGGACACTGTGACCACACTTTTCGTTTGATAGTTTGAGATTTGAGCAAGTGTTTGAGCTGTAATTCTGCTGTGGTGTGTCTTGTGCTCTTCTCTCAACGTGTGCGTGTGTTGCTTTGATTTTGTCTCCTGTGTGCGTTTCTACCCCCCTTACTCTTGTGGTTTATTTGAGATCAACTCTGTAAGGCGTGAGAGACTCCAAATTGTGGAGATTCGTCAAAATGGGAAAAGCTTGTGATAAGAAAGAGAACCATGGTACTCAAGTTGATCATTGGATCACTTGAGAGGGGTTGAGTGCAACCCTCGTCCATTAGGATGCCACAACGTGGAGTAGGTGAGCATTTTACGCTTGACCGAACCACGGGCTAAAATCGCTGTGTCACTTGTCTAAGTTACTTTACATTATTGCGATTCTACTCTTTCTAGCACTTCACTTCACTTACAATATTGCTCTAAGTTTAATACTCACCTTGTGAGTGCAATTAAGTGAAGAAGTTATGTCCTCTCATCCTCTTCATTCGGACTTGGTTTTTTATCTCACTAATTCAATATTAGACCAAGTTTGTTTTGTTGAGCTATTTTTTTATAGGATCACCTACTCACCCCCCTCTAGGTGCTCTCAATTGGTATTAGAGCCATTCTCTTTATCAAGGGACTAATCGTCTGAAGAGATGGATCCTAAGGGCAAGAGGATCGTGATCAACAACAAGGAGAAGGAAATCCTTAACGTCGATGAGCCAAAAGGTGATAAGATCACCGACTCAGGTTTGAATAACATGAGGAAGGGCGTGAGAAAGAAAAGGCGCATCAAGAAGATCATCTACTACGACAGCGACACTTCCTCTTCTTCACCAAGGGACGACGATGACGAAGATTCCTCGTCGAAAAAGAAAACGGTTAATCAAAACTATTATTTTGATTACTCTCATATCCCTTACAATTCAAATGCACATTTGTTATCTGTTCCACTTGTAAAACCCCCTCACTTTGATGGAGAAGACTATTCTTTTTGGAGTCATAAAATACGTAATCATTTATTTTCTCTCCGTCATAGTATTTGGGAAATAGTGGAAAATAGAATGCATTTTGATAGTAGCGATAATCCCGTATTTAATAATGAGAAAATTCATAAGAATGCCCAGGCTACTACTATGTTGTTAGCATCTCTATGCAGGGATGAGTACAACAAAATCAGCGACTTAGACAATACCAAGCAAATATGGGACACCCTCAAGATTTCTCATGAGAGAAATGATGCCACTATGATCACAAAGATGGAACTAGTAGAAGGAGAGCTAGGAAGGTTCACCGTGAAACGGGGAGAAGAGCCAACTGAAACCTACAACAGGCTCAAGATCCTGGTGAACAAGATCCAAAGCTACGAAAGTACAATATGGATGGATCATGATGTCGTTCGACTCATGCTAAAGTCATTTATCATTATTGATCCTCATCTTGTAAACCTTATTCGTGAGAATCCTACGTACACCAAGATGACGCCCGAGGAAATCCTCAGAAAATTTGTAAGCGGGCGCATGATGGTGAAGGAGGCAAGGTACGTTGATGACATTGCCAATGGACCGCTTCCTCACTTCGAGCCACCGCCCGTTGCACTCAAGGAAACAAACAACAAGGAGGCGCTACCTAACAAGGTGGCACAAGTGGAGGCTGCCGGGCTCAACGAGGAAGAAATGGTGCTTGTGATCAAGCGCTTCAAGACTGCATTGAAGGGACGCAAAGAGTACCCCAACAAGAGCAAATCAAGGGGAAAGCGGTCTTGCTTAAAATGTAGTAAGTTTGGTCATTTTATTGCATAATGTCCTAACAATGAAAATGACCAGGGACAAGAAAAGAAATGGAAGGAGAAGAAAAAGAATTACCGGAAGGAAAAGGGCCAGGCTCACATTGACAAGGAGTGAGACTCAGACTGCTCTTCATCCGACTCCGACGATGAGGGACTTGCTGCCTCCGCCTTCAACAAGTCCTTCCTCTTCCCCAACGAGCGACATACTTGCCTCATGGCTAAGGAGAAGAAGGTACGTACACAAGATACTCCTAAGTACACTTCTTCTAGTGATGAGGATTCTGAAGATATTCTTTATGAAGAACATGATAAACTTGTCAATGTTGAAAAATCTCTTGCTTTAGAGGTTAAGAAAAATGAAATACTTTCTTCTGAATTGTCTTCTTGCTATGAGTATATTTCTAGCCTTAAGAGTTTGAATGCTGATTTAAATACTAGAATAGAAAAATTGAATATTGCTAGTTCATCAGTGGAGCATGTTTCTATTTGTAATAGATGTAAAGATTTTGATATTTATGCTTGCAATGATCATGCTTCTACTATTCTTAAGTTGAATGATGAAGTTGCTAGTCTTAATGCTCAACTTAAAATTTGGAAAAATGAATGTGAGAAGATAAAATTTGCTAGGGATGACTACACCATTGGTAGACATCCCTCCATTAAGTATGGACTTGGTTTCCAAAATGGGACCAAGAACTTAACAAGCCAAAGGGCCTCCAATCTCATCAAGGAGAAAGGGAAGGCACCCTTGGCTAGTAGTTCGTATTCTTTTCATGATAAGAAGAACCATGCTTATTTGTAAGCTCATGTTAAGAATGCCTCTAATGTTGCTCATCATGGTAGTTATGTTGTCTTACCTATACGTCATGATGATGTTTTTGATTCTCATGCCATGTTTGCAACTTCTAGTTCTTCATATATTCATGGTAGGAGTAGACCTAGGTGCCAAGTTCATCATGTCTCTCATGCGCCTAAAAATGCATCTAATGGCTAAACTATGCTTTATCGTACTTATGATGCCTCATATGTGCTACATTGTAAAAATGATAAAATTGTTGCTAGAAATGTGGGGTCTAAATGCAAGGAAGGTAAGACTTGCATTTGGGTTCCAAAATCCTATGTGACTAACCTTGTAGGACCCAACAAGAGTTGGGTACCTAAATCCCAAGCTTAAATTATCTTGCAAGTTTATGCATCTGGGGCACAAGTTGGATTATTGACATCGGATGCACAAACCACATGATGGGGGAGAAGAAGATGTTCACCTCCTACGTCAAGAACAAGGATTCTAAAGATACGATTATCTATGGAGATGGAAATCATGGCAAGGTCAAAGGTTTGGGTAAAATAGCCATCACCACTGAGAATTCAATCTCTAATGTATTCTTAGTAGAATCGCTTGGTTATAATTTGCTTTATGTAAGTCAGTTATGCCGTATGGGTTATAATTGCTTATTTACAAATATTGATGTATCTGTCTTAGAAGAAGTGATGGTTTATTAGCTTTTAAAGGTGTATTAGACGACAAGCTTTATTTAGTTGATTTTACTAAAGAGAATGCCGATCTAGATGCATGTTTAATTGCTAAGATTAACTTAGGCTGGCTCTAGCATCGTCGTCTAGCACATGTTGGAATGAAGAACCATCATAAGCTTCTCAAGGGAGAACATGTGTTAGGACTAATAGATGTCTGTTTTGAGAAAGACAGATCTTGTGCAACATGTCAGGCAGGGAAGCAAGTGGGAACAAATCATCCAAGAAAGAACGTGATGACGACATCAAGACCACTAGAACTTCTTCATATGGATCTCTTCAGACCTGTTGCTTACCTTAACATCGGGGGAAGTAAGTATGATATTGTAATTGTTGATGATTTTTCTCGCTTCACTTGGGTATTCTTTTTGCAGGATTAATAAAAAACCCAAAGTACATTAAAACGCTTCCTAAGGAGAGCCCAAAATGAATTTGAGCTAAAGGTAAAGAAGATCAGGAGCGACTATGGATCTAAATTCAAGAATCTTCAAGTAGAAGAATATCTTGAGGAAGAAGACATCAAGCATGAATTCTCCGCTCCCTATATGCCACAACAAAATGTTGTAGTAGAGAGGAAGAACATGATGCTCATTGACATGGCAAGGACGATGCTAGGAGAATACAAGACGCCGGAGCGGTTTTGGTCGGAAGCTGTGAATACAGCTTGTCGTGCCATAAATTGCCTCTACCTTCATCGCCTCCTCAAGAAGACGACATATGATCTCCTAAACAGTAACAAACCCAATGTTTTATACTTTCATGTATTTTTAAGCAAATGGCACATCTTGGTTAAGAGAGGTAGACATTCAAAGTTTGCTCCCAAAGTTGTAGAAGGTTTTTTACTAGGTTATGATTCAAATACAAAGGCATATAGGTCTTCAAAAAATCTTTGGGTTTAGTTGAAGTCACTAGTGATATTGTATTTGATGAGACTAATGGCTCTACAAGAGAGCAAGTTGATCTTGATGATGTAGATGAAGATGAAGTTCCAACGACCGCAATAAGGACTATGGTGATAGGTGATGTGCGACCACAGAAACAACAAGAACAAAATCAACCCTCTTCCTCCACAATGGTGCAACCCCCAACTCAAGATGAGGAAAAGGTACCTCAAGAATAATGCATAGATCAAGGGGAGCACAGGAAGAAAAGGACAAGGAGGAAGAAGTACCACAGGAACCTCAATTCAAGTCCCGGCCACCATTCAAAGGAATCATCCAATGGATCAAATCCTTGGTGACATTAGCAAGGAAGTAACTTCTCGCTCAAGATTGGCTAATTTCTGTGAGCGTTACTCCTTTATTTCTTCTATTGAGCCTTTTAGGGTAGAAGAAGCATTGCAGGATCTGGACTGGGTGTTGACAATGCAGGAGGAGCTCAACAACTTCAAAACAAATGAAGTGTAGAGCTTGATGCCACATTCAAAGCAAAATGTTATGGGAACCAAGTGGGTGTTTCACAACAAGCAAGACGAATACGGGGTGGTGACAAGAAACAAGGCTCGACTTGTGGCAAAAGGATATGCCCAAGTCACAGGTTTCGATTTTGAGGAGACTTTTGCTCATGTAGCTAGATTCGAGTCAATTCACATTTTATTGGCCTATGCTACTCACCATTCCTTTAAGTTGTTTTAAATGGACGTGAAGAGCGCCTTCCTCAATGGGCCAATCAATGAGAAGGTGTATGTGGAGCAACCTCCTGGCTTCGAGGATGACAGGTATCCCGACCATGTCTATAAGCTCTCTAAGGATCTCTATGGGCTTAAGTAAGCTCCAAGAGCATGTGATGAATCCCTTAGAGAATTTTTTTTATTTCTAATGCTTTCAAGGCCGGGAAAGCTGATCCTACTCTTTTTACTAAGACTTGTAATGGTGATTTGTTTATATGCCAAATATATGTCATTGACATAATATTTGATTCTACTAATCAAAAGTCTTGTGAGGAGTTTAACAGGGTAATGATGCAAAAATTCAAGATGTCAATGATGGGCGAGTTGACCTACTTTCTTGGATTTCAAGTGAAACAACTCAAGGAAGGGACATTCATCTCCCAAACGAAGTACACTCAAGACCTGCTCAAAAAGTTTGGGATGAAGGACGCAAAGCCCGCAAAGACACCCATGGGAACTGACAAACACTTGGACCTCGATAAGGGAGGTAAGTCCGTTGATCAAAAGACATATCAGTCTATGGTAGGTTCTTTGTTTTATCTTTGTGCTAGTAGACCGGATATAATGCTTAGCGTATGCATGTGTGCTAGATTTCAATCCGACCCCAAGGAATGTCACCTTGTGGCTGTGAAGCGGATTCTTCGATATTTAGTTCATACGCCTAGCCTCGGGATCTGGTATCCAAAGGGGTCTACCTTTGACTTAATTGGATATTCAGATTTCGACTATGCCGGGTGCAATCTTGATAGGAAGAGCACATCGAGGACTTGTTAGTTTCTGAGAAGGTCCCTGGTGTCTTGGAGCTTGAAGAAACAAACATCTGTTGCCCTATCCACCACTGAGGCCGAGTATGTTGCCGTAGGCCAGTGTTGCGTGCAACTACTTTAGATGAGGCAAACCCCCCAGGACTTTGGCTACAATCTGAGCAAAGTCCCACTCCTATGTGATAATGAGAGTGCAATCCGCTTGACGGATAATCCTGTTGAACACAGCCGCACTAAGCACATAGACATCCGGCATCACTTTTTGAGAGACCACCAGCAAAGAGGAGATATCAATGTTTGCCATATTAACACCGAGAACCAGCTAGCCTACATCTTCACCAAGCCTTTAGACGAGAAAAGGTTTTGTAGGTTCCGTAGTGAGCTAAATGTCTTAGATTCATGAAACTTAGATTGATCTATAACATACATGTGTTTTATGCCTTTGATCATATTCCTTTAAGCATCATTGTCTTTACTTGCTTATTTTGGTGCTCAAGTTGTATAGGTCATCCCCGGACCTCACAAGTACTTGTGCAATGATGCATATGTTTAGGGGGAGGATGTGCTACAACTTGACCCTTTGATACTAATATGTTTGCTTAAGTGCTTATAATATAGTCTCAAAGATGGATTGAAAGGGAAAAGGTATATTTGGACAAAGAAGAGGCTTCCACTGCATTACGGTATCAATGACCTTTGTTCCAAGTAACTATTGTGTTCTCTCGTCGCCCTTGGCTTTTAGTTGCAATTTTTGTGAGGAAATGGGGTTAAAAGGCCACTAGTTCTTCTGTTTTGGTGCTTAATGCCAAAGGGAGAGAAATTAAGGCCAAATCAAATGGATCAACTACCACTTGTGAATCTTTCAAAATTTTAGTGTAAGTATACTTGGTTTTTGATCAAACCCCTCTTATTGCAAAAACTACTCTCTTGTGGGAGAGAAATTTGATTATGGGAAAAAGGGGGAGTTTATAGCTTTTGATCAAAACTAGTCTTGAAAGATATTTTGATTTGTCAAAACAAAGTGTTTTTGACATAGAGATAGGAAAATGAATTTGTTTTGCGAAAACAAACCAAGTGGTGGCAAAATGATCCAAATATACCAAATCATGTGATAATTCTATTGGTTTTGAGTTTGACTTTAATTTCCACTTTTTAGCTTGCATTTGGATATGTTAGTGCATTTTGAGTTGCTTTTGATGTGTTGTCACCAAAAATGGGGAGATTGAAAGGGAAATGTGTCCTTGGGCCATTTCTATAATGTTTTGGTGATTAAATGCTCAACACATTATGTTTAGACTAACACGAGAAATGAGCATAGGTACATGAAGCAAATTGAGCTTGGAAGAGGACATAATACAAATCTATATGAGACCAAGTTAAAAAGGGACTTCATGAAGTCAAGCCAAAAGGGGCAAAAGAGAATAAGATTGAAAAAGGAGAAATTGGGCTGGACTGCGTTGCACCGGACAGTCCGGTGCCACCCACCGGACAGTCCAGTGTGCACCGGACAGTACGGTGCACGGTCTGTCATACTGCATGCTCTCGAGAATTTTAGCCTGTGTCGGCTATAATTCATCGGACCGTCCGGACAGAGCGCCGAACAGTCCGGTGTGCCAGCAGCCAATGGCTAGTGGCCACGTAGGCCCTGGACCAACAGTCACATGGTGCACCAGACGGTTCGGTGCCACCCACCGGACAGTTCGGTGCCCTAGAAGCAGAAAGTAGCCAATCAGGGGATTCTCTGTCGTTGCACTGTTCACAGTCCGGTGCACCTGTGGACAGAATGCAACCAGGGTCTTCCAAATGGAGCTTCAACGACTCCTAGGTCCCTTGGGGCTATAAAAGGGACCCCTAGGCACATGGAGCACAACACCAAGCATCCATTTAACATTCTACAACACCGAAAGACCGTGACCATGCTTTGGTTTGATAGTTTGAGATTTGAGCAAGTGTTTGAGCTGTAATTCCGTTGTGTTGTCTCTTGTGCTCTTCTCTCAACGTGTGTGCATGTGTTGCTTTGATTTTGTCTTCTGTGTGCGTTTCTACTCCCCCTTACTCTTATGATTTATTTGAGACCAACTCTATAAGGCGTGAGAGACTCCAAATTATGGAGATTCGTCACAATAGGAAAAGCTTGTGATAAGAAAGAGAACTATGGTACTCAAGTTGATCATTGGATCACTCGAGAGGGGTTGACTGCAACCCTCGTACATTGGGACGCCACAACATGGAGTAGGCGAGCATTTTACGCTTGACCGAATCACTGGTTAAAATCGCTGTCACTTGTCTAAGTTACTTAACGTTATTGTGATTCTACTCTTTCTAGCACTTCACTTCACTTACAATATTGCTCTAAGTTTAATACTGACCTTGTGAGAGCAATTAAGTGGAAAAGTTCTCTCCTCTCATCCTCTTCATTCGGACTTGGTTTTTTATCTCACTAGTTCAATATTAGACCAAGTTTGTTTTGTTGAGCTATTTTTTACAGGATCACCTATTCACCCCTCTAGATGCTCTCAAGGGCCGCATACTCCTCCTCCATAGCACAACGCCAGTGTGGATCAGTGAGGGCAACACTAATGGAGGAGGGAACCGGGGAGGTGCCTGGAGGAGCATCGACCATCAGTATCAACCGATTGACGAGGCAAAGAATGCCAGTGGCACGATGAGTCACCATCGAGTGGACACGGTTAAGGTCGCGGTGGATGGCGACTGGGTGGTACACCAAGGGCATGATACTAGGATGAGTAGGCGGGTCGGCGGGAACCGAGGGAGCAACCTACACACGATGGTGGTAGACGAGGGTGGGGTCAACGAAGCGCACTAGATGGGGGCAGGCGACAGGGCCGCACTTGTCGATGGGGGCCGCACATGGCGTAGGGGGGTCGACTGAGCCACGTGTGGCATATGTGAGGTCAACAGGGTCACACGTGGCGTGGGTAGAGGCACAGGCGGGGTCAATGAGGTCACGTGTGGCACGAGTATGAGGCGCATGTGGGGTCAACAGGGTCACGCATGGCGCGGCTAGAGGGGCGAGCGGAGGCATCGGGGCCACGCGTGGCGTGGGTGTAGATGCGAGCCATGTTCTCTGGGCTATTCTTGGCATAGGTAGAGGCACGAGAGGAGGCATCTGAGAAACAATATCACACTCAAGGAGGGAGTCAAGATCGGTAGGTGGGGAGGAGCCAGTAAGGGGAAAGACATCTTCGTCAAAAACAACATGATGAGAGATGATGATGCGATGGGAGAGGAGGTCAAGGCAGCGATACCCCTTGTGGTCAGGAGAGTAATCAAAAAGGCACGGAGTGGAGCAGGGGGATAGCTTGTGGGGAGTAGTGGCGGAGGCGTTGGGATAGTAGGCACAACCAAAGACACGAAGGTGGTCATAAGAGGGGGCTGTGCCATATAGGGTAATGTGGGGAGTGGGGTGGCTCACCGCCTTCGAGGGAAGGCGGTTGAGTATATGGGTAGCGATGTTTAGGGCCTCTACCTAGTAGCTGGCAGGGAGAGACGCCTGGAAGAGGAGGAAATGAATCATATTGGTGGCAGTGCGAATGATGCGTTCGACCTAGCCATTCTGGGGAGAAGTGTAAGGGCACGAGAGGCGCAACTGAATGTCATGGGAGAGGAAGGAGCGAGAGGCGGTGTTGTCGAACTCTCGGCCATTGTCACACTGCAGGGCATGAACCGGACAACAGAATTGGGTGGAGACCTAGGCGAAGAAGTGGGTATGGGTGGAAAAGGTATCAGACTTTAGTCATAAAGGAAAGTTCCAAAGAAAGTGAGAGAAGTTACCATAATGATCAGGTAGTATTTGTAACCAGAAAGGCTGAGGACATGAGAGGTCCACATATCATAATGAACTAGATCAAAGGCCTGAGTAGCTCTAGATGTGGAAGTGGGAAAAGGAAGGCGAGAGTGACGACTGAGCTGGCAAGCATGGCAGAGGTGTCCAGAGGAACCCCGACTACAAGAGATGTCGGAGCGACTCGAGAGCTATGACATCATGTTAGGTCAAGGGTGACTGAGGCGACAATGCCAAATAGCGGAGGTGGTGGTGGTAGTAAGAGCATGGGCGGAGGATACATAGGTGGGGAAGTGGAGGACAAGTGTATAGAGTAGAGGGGGCTAGATCTGTCACAACGATCGATCACGACACGAGTGGGAAGGTGGCGTATGGTGAGCTCCCAGGGATAGAACTCCATAGAACAGTGGTTGTCTCTAGTGAAGCGACAAACCGAGAGAAGGGGATGAGTCAGATGGAGAGCAATAAGGATGCCATTAAGGCAGAATAGTCCTGGAAGAACCGATGCACCTACCGCGGTGACCGGGATGGTGGAATTGCTGCCCACGATGATAGAGGGAGGATGGGAGGGGTGTGGAGGATAGGAGTGAAATAATGAGCTAGCAGTAGGAGTAGTTTGGAAGGAGGCTCCGGAGTCGACCACCCAATCGGTGGGAGAGGGAGGGGTGGAGAAGGCACGGTGTGCACTTAGGTAGTGTTTGGTTGAGGAGCCAAGTAGAACGGAGCCGTTCCATCCCTGATTCTAGGAACAGAGCCGCTCTGTTCTGTGTTTGGTAATCTGGAACGGAGCGACTCTGTTTTTTGTTTGGTTGCAGAGTGAACAGAATGAAGCGTGACTGTGAGAGCGGGATGGGAACGGAGCGGCTCCGTCCCGTTGATTTTTTGGAGCGGAATGGTTCCAGATCTGAGGAGAATATTCCCTAATTGGAGCCATTCCGTTCTAGTTCCTTTGTAACCAAACAGCAACAAAACTGGGACAGAACAGCTCCGTTCTACTTGGTTCTTCAACCAAACACTACCTTAGAGGGCCAAGGGAGGTGCTCCGACAGAGCCACTGAGAGGGGAAGGAGACAACGAGGGCTCAATCTCTAGGGAGGCAACCACATCATGGGGAAAGACAAGCGGTCCAAGCATGTGATAGCCCACTTGAGGGTGGATCTCAACACACGAACAATAGGGTTCATGGCCCGATCGAAGGATACAAAAATGCCTTGGGCAAGATGGTCGCCGTGAAGGAGGACACACACAATGATCATGGTAGAACTAGGAAGAGCTAGAAAGGAAGGGGTGCTAACAGCTAGAGCAAAGGCGGAGCCGGAGAAGCCAGGGGCTATGGAAGCAATGGAAGACACAGAACCAAGGGGCTGTGGCCATAGGAGCAGGGCCAAGGATGCCGATGGGCGCGATGACATCGCTGGGGAGGGTGGCCAACCCTATCGTAGACGAGCTGACGATCGGTATGGGCGGCACCGGTGGAGTCCATGGGGAAGGAGGTGGCACAACGGTGTTGGGAATAGTTCCACATTGTCTAGTGAGAGTGAGAAAGCAAGGTTTATATGGTTGAGGGTGCAACCCTCTAATAGGCTAGCTTTTTGGGGGGGGGAGTGTTGGCTCAAGAGACCTAAAACCCGCTGCTATACGTGCGGGCGCGTGTGTCGCGGCCCGACAGGCTGGGTGGGCGCGCCGTGTGTGCGGGCGGCGCCGACGGACACGCCATGTGTCGGCGGTCCGGTTACAACAAACAGTGCTGGTAGGACACGTCGATTGCAGCAGTCGGCTGAAGTCCAGTGTGGCTGTGTACGGGGTCGCCAGGAAGGCTGGGAGCGCGCCGATGCCGGGGAAGAAGAAGCGTCGGACGATGTGGGTGGCGGCCACGGCTGGTTGGGCATGTCTGCATCGGAGAGGAGGCCCTATGCCACGGTGGTGCTCGGGCTGAGGTTGTCGAACTTTAGGGAGGGGTCAGCCATGGGCCTGATGTCCGAGCTAGGGCAGCGGCACGTCAAACTGGGAGGAGGTAGTGACCGGATCCCTTGTGTTGAAGCTGTTGTCGGGCAGAGACCGGGGGGTGGGGCAGTGACGATGCATGGCACATGAGCTAACAACGACGAGCAGGGTAGACACCACGATAGGGGGAGGTCTAGCGACGAGACAGAGCCTGTGCACGTCGTCTTATGGAGTGGCGCGGGTTTCGTGCGCTCGCTGGCACGAGCGTTGTCCGACGTCACTGGGGAGGGGGGAAGGGAGGAGGAGGCCGCCGAGCGGGCCTGGAGATGGCCGACGATGGGGGTGGCCGGTGAGCCAGGTGTGGCTAGTAGCGGCTATGGGGAAGGTGGGAGGGAGAGAGGAAATTCTAGACCTAAGTTTGGTACTATGTTGGAGAGTGAGAATATGGAAAACCCTAACCCTAACTCAGGGTTGTGACTTGTATTAATAGATCAATAGATGTTGGACCTAACGCATTACACAGGGATATGAAGGTAATTACAAGAGGCTAACTCCAAAACCCTAAATAGATTCTAACATTTCATATGGAGACTCTAGGAGCCGCTTCGCTCCTCCTTCGTTGGAAACCAAAAACCTAGAAAATATATAGGAATAGAGCAACTCCATTCTTATTCACTTCTCAACCAAATACACCTAAGGACCGCTGAAGATAGCCGGGACTAGTGATGGTAAAAAAAATTTCAGTCTGTAGTGTATATACATAATGGGGATCCCCTGGGCTTGAGTAGAGTTTGGCTATAACAACACATCTGGAGAAGGACTATTATTGGACGACTGAAGGACCAATACTCACTATTGTGTCTAGGGCTGGACAAAATGCTCGTGGCTCACTAGCTCACTCGATTCATGGTCAGCTCGGCTCGGCTCGGATCGGCTTGTTTGAATTTTTTTACGAGCTGAGCTGACATCCTAGCTCAGTTCGTTAACGAGCCAGCTCGCGAGCTAAACGAGCTACCAGATTTCAGCAAAACGAAACTATATACATATCATTTACAGAATAATTGATGAACATGTTATATATATATATGCGAGGTGTCTATGGTCTATGAATTAAACTAATGATTAATGAACTATGTCTATGTGTTAATTTGGTCTATGTAAATATAATTGTGGGTTAAACTGATGAACATGTATGTAAATTGTGAATTAATGAGTGATGAATTATGCTAATTTGGTGTTACATTGATGTGGTTTGTGAAACTAAGTATAATTACTATTTTCTATTGTTAAATTTGTTTGAAATTAACTAAAAAATAATTATTATGTACATATTATTTTTTTCTGCTCTGGCTAGCGAGCTAAACGAGCCAGCTCGAGCTCGTAAACGAGTCGAGCTGACTTTATGGCTCGTTACCTTAACGAGCCGAGCCGAACTGGTTCGTTAGCTTAACGAGCTAGCTCGAACTCGGACGAGCCGAGCCGAGCTGGCTCGTTATCTACCCCTAACCGTGCCTGCCGAGGCTACCAAAATCATGACATTATATATATGTACTCTAGACTACTTTGTTGGCTATAGAATTTCATCTAAGGCAAGGTTTTTTCAAAGCCTCCTCCAACAGCTCCTTAAAGAAAATCTAGAAAACAAGTGACTCCTTTGCTGGCTTTTCTGTTGAAACAAGAAACCGAGCGAAGCCGAGAGCCAAAAAAGGCTTCTCTGGCTCTCTCCCGTTCTCCCTCCTGTTAAAAATAGGAGAAGTTGTGTTTCAAACCAAATGATGCTCTTACTAAAAATGAGGGAATTGTTTTTCCAGATGAACTAGAGCTAAGGTTGTTGATGCAAGAGCCCTACTAAAGAGAGCTTAAGCTGAGCTTAAGCGTCCAAGTAGTACCAGAGGACATATTTCACAATTATCTTTATGCGAAACTATCTGTTATTTTCATTTTTAATTCCACGCAATGCACGTTAAAAGAATAGTAAACATTATTCAATTGCTGTTGCAGAATCTATCATTGTATGTTGTGAAATATGGATCTTCCGGAGTTACGATTGCATTTGAAATTTAAGTCTATACTACCTATTAAGACTCTAAGGGGTAGGCTGCCCCATTCCTGGTTCTGTCATTCCCATTCCGAACTCTTGTGTGTTTTCATTCCCATTCCCATGCGCCCTGTGTGTTTTCATTCCCATTCCCATGCGCCCTGTGTGTTTTCATTCCCATTCCCAACTGTGTCCTGACCCGTTTACCATTCCCAATTGTGTCCCTCCCGCACTGTCTTTCTCATTTCTTCTCCCCGCAAAGCTCATTCCCATTCCCACGTGCATCCCACGCCTAGCTAAAATTAAATTAAAAAAACACAAATGTGGCCCTAATGGGATTCGAACCTACGACCTCTCAAGTAATTGTGCTCGTAGCTACCACTACACCACATGTGTGTTTATGTTAATATTTGTTACAGTAAAAATATCTACTACATCTCTTTCAAAGCCCACCTGCTACCCTTACACAATGTATATTAGTAGATAATTATCAACGAGATTCCTGAATTATATTTTTGGATGGAGAGAGTAGTATTTAAAGAAGAGCCTTGCATGCAACTTCTTTTGTTTGAATAAGTTTTCAACTTAAATTCCTTTTTTATATGTGTGACATTTATTCTCCGTAATATTTTGTCCATGGATCTGACTTGTGAGTCATTTTTATAAACTAACGCCAAAGATGAATCCATGTTTCTTACTTGGAAACCCCGAACAAACACCACTGGCAGGAGGCGCTCGCGTTGGCGTCGCTCATCGACGATGAGAAGAAGCTTGACAACTGCCAGTTCGACCTCTGGAAGCAGTCCTACTTGGCCGCATGCGTCGCTATGTTCGGTAAGCTCCGGCGCAACCGTCGCTTGGACGCAGTCCAGAGCGGCTACACCGCTGTCCATATTCAAACGAGGGACCTCATAGTCGTTGCCAACGCCGACGACTCTCGGGTTGTTTTGGGCACCGCATCCGACGACGGCGCCGTCACGCCATCTAGCTCATCATCCGATGAAGCTCAACCGGCCACGTAAGTCGCTACTGACCGGCCATAAATTCTTGTGCGCTGGGACGACGGTTGTTGTTGATGTTGTGTGAGTGTCCTCGAACAAGATGTATGTAGAGGAGTAGCACATCTGGAGGTGCAACGGCTATGTGTACTACCTCGCTGATGAGCCCGGAGTGCACTTCGTTTAGCAGCCCAGCCAAAAGTCATCGGTACTCGCCATGTCACGCGCGTTCGACGACTACTATATCAAAGACTGTGGCGTCATCTTAGCGACAGAGGTGACGCAGAGGAGGACCGACAACAATGACCACTTGCCATCGCCGAGGTAGCTTTTGTGCTGGCCTGCCTTTAATTCTCTTCGCAAACGCACACACTTGCCTTTTTATTTAAGCAAACATGTATGGTTGTGCGTGCCTGATGACTGACGATGTACGAGGGAACTTCTACCGATAGGTGTGTCACGTGCTCTCCAATGATGAGACCATGCAAATTATGGTATATATCGAAGTCTGTATGATACTGATGGTTGTAATGTAGTAGTGAAACAGTTAAATTAAAATAACAAAATTTATATATGGCTAGGATCACAAATGAATTATGAAACATTTTCTTATAACAATATAAGACACATTATATATATATAAGTTATCATGGTATTATGTGTTTCCGTTGCAACGCACGGGGCACTCATCTAGTGATTGTATAAGGCCCATATCCTGGCAGCAATACTGCCTTAATACCTGCCTCCTTGTATACATGACTCAACCTACGAGAAATAAATGACTCGACCTATAAGGTATACGGCCTTTGTGGTGGGACAATCGACAGAATCTCAAGAGTAGTCAAACCTAACCAGTTTAGCTAGAGACCCTTCCACACCTCCTTGTGTACATATAGCATGCAATTCATGTGCATGTATTCTGATTTCAGCATTGATAGATCTGTGATCAAGGGACTAGGATGAACACTATATATTTCTTAGAATAATGATTGATGTTGATTTTGGGGAAGAAAGCAAGTTGCAATATATAAGGAACGAGAGTTTGCTAAGAATTCCGCAATTACTTCTAACAATCTATTCAATTCTTTGCAGTCATCAGATTGCTCTGGCTAGACACCTGATGCGCTAATTGACTTCTTAGGTACTATTTGATTGAAGTTATATATATTGCTGAACTTGTACTTAAAGGCAAAGCATGAATCACACCTACTCAACTAGGACACCTGGTGCAACCATACCATACCAACAACAATCCAGTCGACAGTCACATCTTCAGGAGAAAACTAGACAACACCTTATCTCCACGCAACCATCATGAGGCAAGGAAAATCCATGTCATGCGTCATGATGAGGATATAGCTTCCAACTTCCAAGGTGTAGAAGTTCCATGCATGGATAAATTTGGGGTCACAGCTAATCAAACTGCTTACATTTGCTCTCTCTTATTTGCCCATATTCTAAGGTAGTACTCATGTAGATATTTCGTTTTTATCCAATCGTGATAGATTTTTCAGTTACAAATTACTGTATATATTTTCTACCTCTATTTTTTTTGCTCTCTTAGCATCGCTCCTCGGTCTATGTTTGATATGTCAATAGTTCAAACTTCATTTGTATTTTTTTCCCAAGTGTGTCTAGTAAGAATTAAAGTAGAGGAGTCTGCAATTACTGATTGTAGAAGAAGGCAGTTACTGTCTTTGGAGGAAAGAAAGCATTTTAGACCCTATTTTGATGCAAAACACTTTTTTTAAAAAAATAGAAAAATATTATGATTTTGTAAAATATTTTGGTTTCGAAACAGCATAAAGTGTTTGAATGCAATAAACTTTATAGTTTTTTAAACATAATATTTAAATTGTAGCCTTTTTGGAGTTCAGGAAACTTCACTCTAAATCTCTCTTTTCTAAACCATGGTTTTGCATGCCTATATATGTTCTAAAACTGTAATTTCTTAGTAGGTAATATCACGATTTCTTAATACTAAAACATCCACATATTTATAGCGGAAGTGGATATAAAATAAAAAGGAAAAATCCCAAACCATTTCTGTTAGGGTTTAAATG
Source organism: Zea luxurians (assembly GCA_029449295.1). Classification (NCBI taxonomy): domain Eukaryota; kingdom Viridiplantae; phylum Streptophyta; class Magnoliopsida; order Poales; family Poaceae; genus Zea; species Zea luxurians. The sequence continues at coordinate 24,481,134 of JAOPSE010000003.1, forward strand.
ATATGAAATGCAACAAAAACATGATGTAATAGTACTGAAACACATGAAGAAATTGAAATGAAGCGGCAGAACACACACCTGCATCCTGGCGCTCTGCTTACTCAGGTTGGAGCCTTCGTAGTCCGACGTGTAAAGCGACAGGTACCCGCGGTGCACTGACGGGTCAGAGCCGCCGCCGCCGCCGCCCTCCGGACCCAGGATACCCGCCGCCGAGGCGAGCGCGAGCTTGAGGTCGGCCACCCACTCGAGCGCGCGCTGCGTGCCGCGCCACGCCACGACGATGTCCCTGCGCCCGAGCGCGGCGGCGCCCTCGTCCGTGGCGACGGCGACGTACCCCATCCAGTTGCACTCCCTGGCGCAGCGCTCCCGGCAGAGCGGCCGGAGGAGCACCTTCCCACGCACCTCGGCGCTGGCCGTGGCGTAGAGGTACCGCGTGGCCTCGTACCACCCCGGGTGGGACACATCCACGCGCTGGAACAGGTCGGCGCGGCGGTACCGGCACATCCCGGCGTTCGGGGACCGGCTCTCACCGATGAACGCCTCGTACGTGGCCATGATCATCTCGCCGTAGGTGATGAGGCAACGCCGGAGGCCCACGTCGAGCGGGTCCAGCAGGCCCTCCCAGTGGTTGCTGCCCTGCAGCTCCTTCCACTGCGCGGCCATGTCGCCGGTGACGAACATTTGTTACTCTACTAGTATGAGCATTTGGCTATCCATCTGAATTCTGAAGGTTGTGGTCCTCTTCCTCCCCTTTGCCAATCTGTGTGGATCTGGCAACTGCAAGGTTATAAGCTGACCTCGGAGCTAGCTAGGTGTACAAGTGGAGTATTCTTTTGCATGCTCACATGGCACATGACAGCGGGCATTTAAGGCCTTAAGGGCATAGTCGTCCCTGCAATCAGGTGGAACGCACCCGTCTCCATCAAGCTAATTCTATCAAAGTGTTTGATTCGATAGCAGCTCATTTGCATTTATTACTTCGTATTGTTAGATATAATCTTGATGTTTTATATTTATTTTAGTAAGCGTTAGTGACCTGTGTGTGTCCGACTGAGTTGTGCAGCCGTGTATGTGTGTTAGCGTGTGTTCAGTGTATGTGCAGTTCAGCGCAAGTGCAGGCGTTGGACGTTGTGACCTGCATGGGACTGATCGTGTGTGAAGACGATCAACATGGAGACCGTGCCATGCATGCGATCGAGTCGTGTGGAGGAGTTGCGCGTGTGCATCAGTGCATGCAACATTGCAACCAGACGAGTCTGTACGCGTGGCCGAGTCTACTCGAGACGAGAATAGGAGCCTTGCATGCAGGTGTTCGTTGGTGGTGCTTGCTTAGTCTAGGATTAGCGATGATCACTACAGGATCTTGCATGCAACATGTGGTTATTAGCTTGTCCGGTTCTTGCGGCAAGAGTGCAAACGGTCTGGAATCCTAGGTGCCAATGCGTATGAGCGTGGCTGATTGTGCGGTCAAACACTCTCGTGTTGAGTGAGTACTCGTGTGTGTCTTTGTTTTCAGTCTGTTCGTTTAGGATTAAAGTCATCTGTTCGAACTGATGTAACTGCAATTTATATAGATAAAACACTATAAAAACAGTATAACATATTTCGGATTAAAGCCAAGCGTTTAAACTTTGCAAAAACCCACACGGCCTCTTGGTATGGCTCTTTGGACGGCTCCACTCCGGCCGCAAAAAACGGTTTTTCATCGAGAGCCCTCCAAAAGTTGGAGCCATTTTTTTGTTGGGAGCTAGCCCAAGCACCAAAAATCTAGCTTCTACCAACTCCTACAATTTCCTCATACACCATTCGAAAGAAACATATGAGAAGTTGTCTTGCCAAACAAATTACAAAATGACTTTGGATCCTCCAAGAAGCCAAGGAGACATAGGAGCTAGAGCTGGAGCTATTTTCAAAGGAGCCGGAGCCCTGTCAAAGGAGGCCTAAATTCACAAAACAAATTGCACATATACTTAACACATCATCAAAACCAATGATTTGGATCGCTGGATGACGCCTATTCCTTACTCATTTAAATCCAATGGACAATATTATTTGGATAATCCCTCATCCCTCATCCCTTATCCCAGTCGATGTAGGAGATAGATATCCCCTGGGTCACTAAGGCGTAGATGCACTCCATAGGCCGCCTGAGAGGCCCCCGATAAGCGGTCCGGTAGGGCACATAGTGGGCCTTGTCCAGGTGCAACAGAAGCTGACTAAGGTGGGGATGTACATGATGAGAGGAAGTTCCGGAGTGAACGGAACAAGCATAACGGTCACACACAAGTCCCGTGGAAGAATCACTCGAGTCCCGAAGATGTTACATACCAAGAAAAAGATCCATTGATGGCCTTGACATCCTCAAGCTCGTACAAGGTGGATCCCAATTGGTACATCGACACCGGTGCCATGGATTACATCATAAGCGATCTCGATCGCCCTTTCCATGTGTGAGCAATACCATAGTGGCGACACGATGCAAGTTAGCAATGGAGCAGGTTTGTAAATTTTGCATACTGGTTTTTATTTGATTAATACTGAAACTCACCTGCTTGCACTCAATAATGTCCTTTATGTTTCTGCAATATCAAAACATCTTCTCTCGGTTCATAAACTATCTCGTGATAACAATGTCCTTTTGAATTTCATCCATGGCATTATTTTCTAAAGGATCGAGCAACACGAAAGATGCTTCTGGTAGGCAAGTGTGAGTCCAGACTCTATCCCCTAAAGTCATCCGATGTCGAGTTCCTTCATCAAGCCTTTTGTTAACTACTTAGCGTGACGGATCAATGGCATGCTTTGTTTGGTTATCCGTATCCTCAAATAGTCTGCTCTATTTTGCGTCTTCATAATCTCCCTTGTCTCAAGGAGTCTAGTGTGTCTTTGGTTTGTAATGCCTATCAATTGGCCAAAAGTCACCATCTACCTTAACATAATTCTATTTATCGCACTACTATGTTGTCGGCGTTCCGAGACCGGGGGGTCCCCGAGCCGACGAGTGAGTGTGCCGCGTGCCCCAGCCCAGATGGGTCGAGCGCGTGGGCGAGCGCGAAGGGGGGAGAGAGCGAGAGCGAGGTGGCCGGAGCCGGGTCGTGAGGGAGTCGGAGAATTCCCGCGGCCTTCGTGTTCGTCCCGCGCCCAGGTCGGGTGCGCTTGCAGTAGGGGGTTACAAGCGTCCGCGCGAGGTGAGGGGAGCGAGCGGCCCCGAGAGAGCGCCTGCCCCTGCCCTTCGTCCCCGCGAGGCCAACCTTCTCTAAGAAGGCCCTGGTCCTTCCTTTTATAAGCGTAAGGAGAGGATCCAGGTGTACAAAATGGGGGTGTAGCAAGGTGCTACGTGTCTAGCGAGGGAGAGCTAGCGCCCTAAGTACATGCCCAGGTGGCAGCCGGAGAGATCTTGGCACCCTGTTGGTGTGGCGTCGTGGCTGTTGGAGGAGTAACGGAGCCTGATGGAGGGACAGCTGTTGGAACAGCTGTGCTCTTGCTGACGTCTCCCTGCTTTCGTAAGGGAGCTGAGAGTCGCCGTCGTCATGGTCTAGCGGGGCGCCATCATTGCCTATCTGGCGGAGCTGGCCAGATGGGACGCCGGTCTTGTTCTCTGCGACCCAAGTCGGCTCAGGGCAGGGTGATGATGACGCTTCCTGTTGACGTGGCGGTCTTGTGTCCTAGGTCGGGCGTCGTGGAGGCTCCTCCGAAGTCGGGGTCGAGTCCGTCCTGCATGACAGAGGCCGAGCCCGAGCTCCTGGGTCGGGCGAGGCGGAGGTCGTTCGGCAGAGGCCGAGGCGGAGTCCGAGCCCTGGGTCGGGCGAGGCGGAGTTTGTCGTCTTCCGGGGCCTTAGCCCGAGTCCGAGCCCTGGGTTGGGCGGAGCGGAGTTCGCCGTCTTCCGGGGCCTTAGCCCGAGTACGCCGTCTTCCGGGGCCTTAGCCCGAGTCCGAGCCCTGGGTCGGGCGGAGCGGAGTTTGCCGTCTTCCGGGGCCTTAGCCCGAGTACGCTGTCTTCCGGGGCCTTAGCCCGAGTCCGAGCCCTGGGTCGGGCGGAGCGGAGTTCGCCGTCTTCCGGGGCCTTAGCCCGAGTCCGAGCCCTGGGTCGGGCGGAGCCTCCTATGGCACCTCTGGCGAAGTCTGGTCGCCCGTCGGTCTTACCTTTTGCGTTGAACGCCCCGGTGACTTGGTCGGTTGGCGCGGTGATTTAGTCAGGGTTACTTCTTATCGAAGGCGGGGCCTTGGGCGAGCCGGAGATGCGTCTGCCGTGAAAGAGGAGGCCTCAGGCGAGACGGAGTCATCTTAGGGTCGGCTGCCCTCGCCCGAGGCTAGGCTCGGGCGTGGCGTGATCGAGTCGCTCGTATGGACTGATCCCTGACTTAATCAAACCCATCAGGCCTCTGCAGCTTTATGCTGATGGGGGTTACCAGCTGAGAATTAGGCGTCTTGAGGGTACCCCTAATTATGGTCCCCGACAGTAGCCCCCGAGCCTCGAAGAGAGTGTTAACACTCGCTTGGAGGCTTGCGTCGCACTTTTTTGCAAGGGGACCAGCCTTTCTCGGTGGTACTTTGTTCTGGTGGGTGCGCGCGAGCGCACCCGCCGGGTGTAGCCCCCGAGGCCTCGGAGGAGTGGTTTCACTCCTTCGAGGTCTTAATGCCTTGCGTAATGCCTCGGCTGGTCTGGCGGTTCCCTCATGCGAGCAGGGCGTAGCCCAGGTGCACTGTCGGGGCCCAAGTTCTCGGGCTGGTATGTTGACGCTGTCAACGGTTCGGCCGGAGCCGGGTTTGCGAGAGCAGCCCCCGAGCCTCCGCACGGAGCGAGAGGACGATCAGGGACAGACTCGGCTTTTTTACATACGCCCCTACGTCGCCTTTCCGTAAGGAGGAGGGGGGAGTGCGCCATGTTACCCTCGATGGGCACCGAACATGGTGTCTCCGGTGAGCTGCAATCGGGTAATCCGAGTGGACGTCCGTGCCCCGTTCGTTGGGGGTCGGCTAGGGGCCCGGAGGCACGCCCAAAAGTACCTGCGGGTGATCTGCCGGACCCGGTCCCCTGGCGACGGGGTCCGAGGGCTCGTTGCCTCCCTCCGATGGGATTCCGTTACAGAGTCGTTCCCGCTGGTCTCGGAAATGTCCTAGGGTACCTCGGGAGCGCAGCCCGAGCCTTGGTTATGTATCGAACGTACCCCTGGTCATCCCTCGCTCGGCGTCTGAGGCGACTGTGAACCCCTCGACCGGCCAGCCTTCGAACCCCTGATCAGTAATGGGCGCGGAGCCCTAGTAGCCTGAGGCGGTCGTGGAACCTTTCGGGAGGCCGACCTTCGAACCCCTGACCAGTAGTGGGTGTCGGGCCCACGCGATCTGAGGCGGCTGTTGAACCCCTCGGGGGGCCAGCCTTCGAACCCCTGATCAGTAGGGAGGCTCGGAGCCTAGTTCCTTCACGGGGAAGGATCCCTTTGGGGGTATCCCCTTTCCCGGTCCCTGTTGCAAGAGATAGAGAAAGAAGGAAAAGGGAAAAAGGGATTCGAAATTGAACGTCGTGGCGTACCTTTTTTGGTGTGGTCGTGTTGGCGAAGGCGAAGCGTCGCCAGCCGCTCCTGCTAGAAGCGTCGCCTATCCGGCCACGGAGTTAATGCGCCGGGGTAAGCGGTCGGCGAGGCTGCCGTTGCGTGTGCGCGAGCCGTTCGAGGTACGGGTCACGGGCGCGTCGTCTTCACGCCGTGAGAGGGGGTTCTCTTGCTGCCTCCGGATGGGACATGGGCTTGGCAGATGGCATGACCGCTGCTCTCGCGCGCCTGCCACCGTCATTACTGCCGGCCCATTTTTGACCGCGTTTGACCGCTGCGCCAGGCTGGCGCTGCTGGGTCGCGGGCTGGGTCGCCTCGAATCGCGGTATCGGTTCCGCAATCGAGGAGGTGCTGTGGTGGAGCGAGTGGCACAGCGGTTCGCATGCAGCACCCGGCGCGCCAGTTGCACGACGCGTGGGCTTGAGCCGTCGCGCTGGCCTGTCAGGAGTCGGAGAGGCGCGTCCACTTGGCGCGGTTGCATGCCGCCTGCATGGCCGCCTGCCCCTTTTGCCCGCTGGTCTGGGCAAAAGTGGAGGGTTACTCGTAACCGCTGGGTGGTTGCGTGCGTCGTGCGCGACGGTTCGGCCTCCTCTGCTCGAAGCCGGTCTTCCTGACTTGTGGGTCCCAGCCCCCGCGCCGCGGGGGAGGGCTTTGGAGGCGTGTTGAAGAAGACTCAGCCCGTGACGGTTGGGGGCGCAAGCAGGGGGAGTTGCCTTTAAAAGGAGGGCGACCCTTTCGTGAGGCGACCATGCCCTCTCCCTGCCTTATGCATCGTGTCTTTCCACCTTCCAAGCCCCCGGATGGGGGAAACCGCCGTCTTTTCGCCCCATCGTTGGAGGAACGCAACTCCGTGGGAGTTGGTACCTTTCAGCCATCGTTCGGCTTCAAGGATTTTTATCATGCCAGCTCAGCCGCTCCCCTTTGCCGGGGGTCACCCAAGACGGTGACCACCAGCCCCCGGATGGGTAGGAGCAGTTGGGCTGTGGCCTTCGCTCCGCTCCCAGCTGGTCTTCATCATCCCGGCCGGGACAGGGCTCGGGCCAAGCCGGTGTTCTGCCCCTTACGTGGGTCGGTCGACCGCCTCCTCTTCCAGCTTCTGGCGGTGGAAACCATCCTCCAGTTCAGCGGAGGAGACGTCCTCCGGTCATGCTGGGGGAGGCGGGCTGTCGCTATCCAGCTAGGATGCAACATTCCGTCCTCTTCCTTGTTTGCGTGGCAAGGACAGGAGTGAGGACCTGCCGATGCGCCTTGGGGCGACCCGCGTTTGCTGGTGATTCGCCCAGAGCTCGTCGCTCCACGGGCTTCTCTGGCGGGGGGGCTATCCGCACCTGCGGGGACGGAACCGGAGTTCCGTTTGTAATGGCACTTCGAGTGCCGGGTTTTTTGTTCGTTTCGGCTTTCGGGGCCTGAACATGTATGTAATTTCGGCACGGAGCCATGTTTTTTCCTCATTTTCGAGCACTAAGACTCGCCTGCTGATCATCTGAACTGCTTCACCAAGCGTGAGTTGCCCCGTGTCAAGGTGACGAGTGAGGTATCCGTATCCCGGAGGCGTAGGAGTCCCTTGGCTCGGTCGGACCTGTTGTCCGAGGCTCCTCTAGCTTAGTTAAAGAGACCCCTCGGCCGCTCTTCGACGAGCCGAGGCCAGGGGTAGCGATATCAACACGAGCAGAGGCGGAGTTGGCTCGGAAATAAAACCTGGTTGGCCAGAGCCTAGCCGGGTTGTCTGTTGGCAGGATTGCCGTCGGAGTTGCTCAGCCGAGGCTTCGGATCGAGCTGGCGCCCTCGGAAGGCGGTCGGCCGAGGCCCCGGAGGTGGCTGGCCGAGCCGTCCGCTCAGGCCGGGTTCTCAGAGAAGTCCCTGGCAGAAATTGCTCGAGCGTGGTGATGACGTCGTCCTTCGGAGCGGAGGCCCTCGGACCGCGTCGCCGTCCGAGGCTAGGTCGGGCATTGCCGAAGGTGCTGTCGATGCCGAGGGTGTCATCGCCCTCTTCCAGCGTCAAGATCCGAGCCTGCAGGGTCAAATCGTCTTGTAGCGTGGGCCTTGTGCGGCCGTCGAGGCCAGAACACACACCCTTGCTGCGTTATAAAGCTGCGTCTCTTTTCCTCTTGTTTCGAGTATCTGGACTTTTTGTCGGTAGCAGGGATGTTAGTGCGAGCAAGAGTTGCTTCTCGCGGAAGGTGATGAGTGAGGTATCCGTATCCCGGAGGCGTGGGAGTCCCTCGGCTCGGTCGGCCTTGCCGCTTACGCGTACTTTTACCCGTCCATGAGGCCCTGTCACCGACTCGGTCGAGAAGGCTCGAAGAATCGCTTCGACAGAAGAGCTTCCGTACGTAAAGACTCGTTCGATCCGCGGATTCACCTTATCCGAGCGCGAGTTACTTATCGCAGAAGGTGACGAGTGAGGTATCCGTATCCCGGAGGCGTAGGAGTCCCTCGGCTCGGTCAGCCTTGGCTGCTTACGTGTACCCTGTCGTTTCCAGGACCCGCTTTTCGAAGTAGTCAAAAAGCACGAAAGATGTTCTGGTAAAAGAGATTTTCTTTTCGAGGAAAATTTTGACGCAGAGGGGGTTTCCCCCCTTTTAGCCCCCGAGGGAGGGTCGGGCTTTGCCGAGGCGAGGCCGACCCTTCCTTGTTGACTAAACTTTGCGTGGGTGCGGGGTATATGAACAACTTGGAAACATCTTAAGGGTAGAAGCGACGTAGCTGTTGGATGTTCCAAGCGTTGTCGTAGACCTCGCCTTGACTGTTGGCCAGCTTGTACGTTCCGGGCTTCAGAACTTTGGCGATGATGAACGGCCCCTCCCAGGGGGGCGTGAGCTTGTGCCTCCCTCGGGCGTCCTGCCGTAGCCGAAGCACCAGGTCGCCCACCTGGAGATCTCGGGGTCGGACCCCTCGGGCGTGGTAGCGTCGCAGGGATTGTTGGTACCGCGCCGAGTGTAGTAAGGCCCTGTCCCGAGCCTCGTCCAGCTGGTCCAGCGAGTCTTCTCGGCTAGCTTGGTTGCTTTCTTCGTTGTAGGCCCTCGTCCTCGGGGAGCCGTATTCCAGGTCCGTGGGCAAGACGGCCTCGGCCCCGTAGACCAGGAAGAAAGGCGTGAAACCCGTGGCTCGGCTCGGCGTCGTCCTCAGGCTCCAGACCACCGAGGGGAGTTCCTTCATCCACCGCTTGCCGAACTTGTTGAGGTTGTTGTAAATTCGAGGCTTGAGCCCTTGTAGGATCATGCCATTGGCGCGCTCTACTTGCCCATTCGACATGGGATGAGCTACGGCGGCCCAGTCCACCCGGATGCTGTGATCGTCGCAAAAATCCAAGAATTTTTTGCCGGTGAACTGGGTGCCATTGTCGGTGATGATGGAGTTCGGGACCCCAAAGCGATGGATGATGTTGGTGAAGAACGCCACCGCCTGCTCGGATCTGATGCTGTTCAGGGGTCGGACCTCGATCCACTTGGAGAATTTGTCGACGGCGACCAGCAGGTGCGTGTAGCCCCTGGGCGCCTTCTGCAGAGGGCCGACGAGGTCCAGACCCCACACAGCGAAGGGCCAGGTGATGGGTATCGTTTGCAGAGCCTGAGCGGGCAGGTGGGTCTGCTTCGCATAGAATTGGCACCCTTCGCAGGCGCGGACAATTCTAGTGGCATCAGCCACCGCCGTCGGCCAATAGAAGCCTTGGCGGAAAGCGTTCCCGACGAGGGTTCGAGGTGCCGCATGATGGCCGCAAGCCCCCGAGTGTATTTCCCGCAGGAGTTCCTGACCTTCGGCGATGGAGATGCATCGCTGGAGGATGCCCGAGGGGCTACGGTGGTAGAGCTCCTCCTCATCGCCCAGCAAGACGAACGACTTGGCGCGTCGCGCTACCCGCCGAGCCTCGGCTCGGTCGAGGGGCAGTTCTCCTTGGTGGAGATATTGCAGGTACGGGGTTTGCCAATCTTGATCTGGCACGACCCCGTTTTGCTCCTCCTCGATGCGCAGTGCTTCGCCCTCGGGCTCCGAGGGTTCCTTGGGTTGAGCCGAGGATGGGCTCGGGCTGGGCCGAGGTCACCTCGGACGGGGCCGAAGGTGCCTCGGGCTCGGGCGCGTCGCCTATCTTGACGGAGGGTTGGTGCAGATCCCGGGAGAAGACGTCCGGGGGAACCGTCGTTCGCCCCGAGGCTATCTTCGCCAGCTCGTCCGCAGTCTTGTTGTAGCGCCGGGCGATGTGGTTAAGCTCGAGCCCGTAGAACTTGTCTTCCAGGCGTCGAACCTCCTCACAGTAGGCCTCCATCTTCGGGTCGCGGCAGAGGGAGTTCTTCATGACTTGGTCGATGACGAGCTGCGAGTCGCCGGACCCCTAGCTCGATGGCGATTCGCAATCCGTTGATCAGAGCCTCGTACTCGGCCACATTGTTGGACGCCGGGAAATGGAGGCGGAGCACGTAGCGCAGGTGTTTCCCGAGGGGCGAGACGAAGAGCAGGCCCGCGCCAGCTCCCGTCTTCATCAGCGACCCGTCGAAAAACATGGTCCAGAGCTCTGGTTGGATCGGAGCCGTTGGCAACTGGGTATCGACCCATTCGGCTACGAAATCCGCCAGTACCTGGGACTTGATGGCCTTCCGAGGGGCGAACGAGATTGCCTCGCCCATGATTTCCACCGCCCACTTCGCGATCCGTCCCGAGGCTTCTCGGCACTGGATGATCTCCCCCAGGGGGAAGGATGACACCACAGTCACCGGATGGGACTCGAAGTAATGTCGCAGCTTTCGCCTCGTCAGGATCACTGCATATAGCAGCTTCTGGACTTGTGGGTAGCGGATCTTGGTCTCGGACAGCACTTCGCTGACGAAGTAAACTGGCCTCTGAATGGGCAAAGCATGCCCCTCTTCCTGCCTTTCGACCACGACCGCGGCGCTGACCACCTGAGTGGTTGCGGCGACGTAGACCAGGAGGGCTTCTCCATCAGCTGGGGGTACCAAGATGGGCGCCTGGGTGAGGAGCGCCTTTAGGTTCCCGAGGGCTTCCTCGGCCTCGGGAGTCCAAGTGAAGCACTCGGCCTTCCTTAAGAGACGGTACAGGGGCAGGCCTCTTTCGCCGAGGCGCGAGATGAAACGGCTCAAGGCCGCGAGGCATCCCATGACCCTCTGTACGCCTTTTAAGTCCTTGATGGGCCCCATGTTTGTGATGGCCGCGATCTTCTCCGGGTTGGCTTCGATGCCCCGCTCGGAGACGATGAATCCCAAAAGCATGCCCCGGGGCACCCCGAAGACGCACTTCTCGGGATTAAGCTTGACGCCCTTCGCCTTGAGACACCGGAATGTCAGTTCGAGGTCGGAGAGAAGGTCGGAGGCTTTCCTCGTCTTGACTACGATGTGATCGACGTAGGCCTCGACCGTGCGACCGATGTGTTCGCCGAACACATGGTTCATGCACCGCTGGTACGTTGCACCCGCGTTCCTCAAACCGAACGGCATTGTGACATAACAGTACATGCCGAAGGGCGTGATGAAAGAAGTCGCGAGCTGGTCGGACTCTTTCATCTTGATTTGATGATACCCTGAGTAGGCATCGAGGAAAGACAGGGTTTCGCACCCTGCAGTGGAGTCCACGATTTGATCGATGCGAGGTAGAGGGTAGGGGACTTTCGGACATGCTTTGTTGAGACCAGTGTAGTCTACACACATCCGCCATTTCCCCCCTTTTTTCCTCACAAGTACAGGGTTGGCAAGCCATTCGGGATGGAATACCTCTTTGATGAACCCTGCTGCCATCAGCTTGTGGACCTCCTCGCCTATCACCCTGCGCCTTTCCTCGTCGAATCGGCGCAGAGGCTGTCTGACCGGTCGGGCTCCGGCCCGAATATCCAGCGAGTGCTCGGCGACATCCCTCGGTATGCCGGGCATGTCCGAGGGACTCCACGCAAAGACGTCGGCGTTTGCGCGGAGAAAGTCGACGAGCACTGCTTCCTATTTGGGGTCGAGCCCGGATCCGATTCGAATCTGCTTGGAGGCGTCGCCACTGGGGTCGAGAGGGACGGCCTTAACCGTCTCCGCTGGCTCGAAGTTGCCGGCATGTCGCTTCACGTCCGGCACCTCTCGGGAGAGGCTCTCCAGGTCGGCAATGAGGGCCTCGGACTCGGCGAGGGCCTCGGCGTACTCCACGCACTCCACATCGCATTCGAATGCGTGTTTATACGTGGGGCCGACGGTGATGACCCCGTTGGGGCCCGGCATCTTGAGCTTCAGGTAGGTGTAGTTGGGGACGGCCATGAACTTCGCGTAGCATGGCCTTCCCAACACTGCGTGGTAGGTTCCTCGGAACCCGACCACCTCGAACGTCAAAGTCTCCCTTCGGAAGTTGGAGGGTGTTCCGAAGCAGACAGGGAGGTCGAGCTGTCCGAGGGGCTGGACGCGCTTCCCGGGAACGATCCCGTGGAAGGGCGCAGCGCCTGCTCGGACGGATGACAGATCGACGCGCAGGAGCCTGAGGGTCTCGACATAGATGATGTTGAGGCAGCTGCCCCCATCCATCAGGACCTTGGTGAGCCTGACGTCGCCGATGACGGGGTCGACAACGAGCGGGTACTTCCCCGGGCTCGGCACGTGGTCGGGGTGGTCGTCCCGGTCGAAGGTGATGGGCTTGTCGGACCAGTCTAGGTAGACTGGCGCCGCCACCTTCACCGAGCAGACCTCCCGACGCTCTTGCTTACGATGCCGAGCCGAGGCATTCGCCGCATGCCCTCCGTAGATCATGAAGCAGTCGCCGACCTCTGGGAACTCTCCTGCTTGGCGATCCTCCCTTTTGTCGTCGTCGTGAGCCCTCCCACCCTCTGCGGGTGGCCCGGCCCTGTGGAAGTGGCGCCGAAGCATGACACACTCCTCGAGGGTGTGCTTGACGGGCCCCTGATGGTAGGGGCACGTCTCCTTGAGTGCCTTGTCGAAGAGGTTAGCACCTCCGGGGGGCTTCCGAGGGTTCTTGTGCTCGGCGGCGGCGACAAGGTCTGCATTGGGAACGTCGCGTTTCGCTTGCGACTTCCTCCTGCCTTTCTTCTTGGCGCCGCGCGGAGTAGACGCCTCGGGAGCATCTTCCGACGGGCGGCCCTGGGGCTGCTTGTCCTTTCGGAAGATGGCCTCTACCGCCTCCTGGCCGGAGGCGAACTTGGTGGCGATGTCCATCAGCTCGCTCGCCCTGGTGGGGGTCTTGCGACCCAACTTGCTCACCAGGTCACGGCAGGTGGTGCCGGCGAGGAACGCGCCGATGACATCGGAGTCGGTGATGTTGGGCAGCTCGGTGCGCTGCTTCGAGAACCGCCGGATGTAGTCCCGGAGAGACTCTCCCGGCAGTTGCCGACAGCTTCAGAGGTCCCAGGAATTCCCGGGGCGCACGTACGTGCCCTGGAAGTTGCCGGCGAAAGCCTGGACCAGATCCTCCCAGTTGGAAATCTGCCCCGGAGGCAGGTGCTCCAACCAGGCACGAGCAGTGTCGGAGAGGAACAGAGGGAGGTTGCGGATGATGAGGTTGTCGTCGTCCGTCCCACCCAGCTGACAGGCCAGGCGGTAGTCCGCGAGCCACAATTCCGGTCTCGTTTCCCCCGAGTACTTTGTGATAGTAGTCGGGGGTCGGAATCGGGTCGGGAACGGCGCCCGCCGAATGGCTCGGCTGAAGACCTGCGGACCGGGTGGTTCGGGCGAGGGACTCCGATCTTCCCCGCTGTCGTAGCGTCCCCCACACCTGGGGTGATAACCTCGGCGCACCCTTTCGTCGAGGCGGGCCCGACGGTCGCGATGAGGGTGCTCGTCGCCGAGGTGGCCCGGGGCCGCAGGCGCGGTGTTGCGCGTACGCCCGGTGTAGACCGAGGCTTCCCACGTGAGTCGGGAAGTCGCGGCACGAGGTTCCGAGGGGTACCCCTGCCTTCGGGAGGCAGAGCTCTCGGCCCGCCGGGCCGCAGCGCCTTCCAGGAGATGCTTGAGTTCTCCCTGGATTCGCCGACCCTCGGTGGTTGATGACTCCGGCATCGCGCGGAGGAGCATCGCTGCGGCGGCCAGGTCCTGACCGGTTCCGCCGGATGCGGTTGGCGGTCTGTTCCTGGCATCGTTGGCGATGCGGTGCTGGAGACCTTGGGGCAGGTGACGTATTCCTCCGGCTAGGGGCTGGCTCGCCCATACCTGCCCGATGTTCTGGCGGATTGCCCCGAGCGCTCCTGCTCCCTCATCGAGCCCGGCCTGCGCCCCGCGGACTTGCTCGAGCTGTGGGTCGTGACCCCCCGCCGGAACGGGGACCACAGCTAGCTCCCGCGGGATGTCGGCGCGAGGCGCTGGCCTAGGGGGATCACCATCCTCCGGCATGCCGAGACAGCCGCCTCCGGAGGGATCCCCTAGCTCGACGTGGAGACATTCGCGGCTCGGGCCGCAGTCCTTGTCGTCAAGGCTGCGGCTGCCGTCGGAACAGTCGGAGAGGCAGTAGTCACATGCGGTCATGAAGTCCCGCATGGCACTGGGGTTGCCGAATCCGGAGAAATCCCAGCAGATGCTGGGGTCGTCATCTTCCTCGGACCCAGAGGGTCCGTAGGTCGTGACACCCGTCAATCGGTCCCAAGGCGACCGCACACGAAACCCCAGAGAGGTTGCACTCGCCTCAACGTGAGCGCCCGCCAAAGCGAGGTCGCCAGGCGGGTTGAGGCCGAGTCGAAATGACGAAAGATGGGTAGCAGTCAGTACCTTTTCGTCGACGAGGAGCGATGAAGTCACGTCGGGGGCTGATCGCGCCGTCGTCTTGGGTACGAGGGCGACGTCCTGCAGGCCCTTCGCGAGCGTGCTGGCGTCGTCCACCTGCTCGGAGTCGACGTGCTGCGGGGGGATGGCGCTCGCCTTTGCCTCGAACGTGAGGGTGACGCCTAGCGTGTCCTCCGTTGGGGCACTTGGGATGTCGATTTGCTCGATAGCTGTCGGAGCGCAGCCTCCCGCTCGGCCTTGGTTGCCCCGCCTCCTCCTTCGATGGCGAGGGAGAGGACGGAGCGAGCTTGAAAGTTGTCCTTCCCCCACGCGGGAAAGGCGTCGTCGATTCCGCCGCCGGCGGGCGGGCTGTCCGCCACCATTGTCGCTGTCGCGCGGCGGTGGAAGGAGTATCATGTCGTAGCCGCTGTCGAGAGACACGAACTCGAGGCTCCCGAAACGGAGCACCGTCCCGGGTTGGAGAGGTCGTTGGAGACTGTCCATCTGGAGCTTGACGGGAAACTGCTCGTCAACACGCAGCAGGCCCCTACCTGGCGCGCCAACTGTCGGCGTTTCGAGACCGGGGGGTCCCCGAGCCGACGAGTGAGTGTGCCGCGTGCCCCAGCCCAGATGGGTCGAGCGCGTGGGCGAGCGCGAAGGGGGGAGAGAGCGAGAGCGAGGTGGCCGGAGCCGGGTCGTGAGGGAGTCGGAGAATTCCCGCGGCCTTCGTGTTCGTCCCGCGCCCAGGTCGGGTGCGCTTGCAGTAGGGGGTTACAAGCGTCCGCGCGAGGTGAGGGGAGCGAGCGGCCCCGAGAGAGCGCCTGCCCCTGCCCTTCGTCCCCGCGAGGCCAACCTTCTCTAAGAAGGCCCTGGTCCTTCCTTTTATAAGCGTAAGGAGAGGATCCAGGTGTACAAAATGGGGGTGTAGCAAGGTGCTACGTGTCTAGCGAGGGAGAGCTAGCGCCCTAAGTACATGCCCAGGTGGCAGCCAGAGAGATCTTGGCACCCTGTTGGTGTGGCGTCGTGGCTGTTGGAGGAGTAACGGAGCCTGATGGAGGGACAGCTGTTGGAACAGCTGTGCTCTTGCTGACGTCTCCCTGCTTTCGTAAGGGAGCTGAGAGTCGCCGTCGTCATGGTCTAGCGGGGCGCCATCATTGCCTATCTGGCAGAGCTGGCCAGATGGGACGCCGGTCTTGTTCTCTGCGACCCAAGTCGGCTCAGGGCAGGGTGATGATGACGCTTCCTGTTGACGTGGCGGTCTTGTGTCCTAGGTCGGGCGTCGTGGAGGCTCCTCCGAAGTCGGGGTCGAGTCCGTCCTGCATGACAGAGGCCGAGCCCGAGCTCCTGGGTCGGGCGAGGCGGAGGTCGTTCGGCAGAGGCCGAGGCGGAGTCCGAGCCCTGGGTCGGGCGAGGCGGAGTTCGTCGTCTTCCGGGGCCTTAGCCCGAGTCTGAGCCCTGGGTCGGGCGGAGCGGAGTTCGCCGTCTTCCGGGGCCTTAGCCCGAGTACGCCGTCTTCCGGGGCCTTAGCCCGAGTCCGAGCCCTGGGTCGGGCGGAGCGGAGTTCGCCGTCTTCCGGGGCCTTAGCCCGAGTACGCCGTCTTTCGGGGCCTTAGCCCGAGTCCGAGCCCTGGGTCGGGCGGAGCGGAGTTCGCCGTCTTCCGGGGCCTTAGCCCGAGTCCGAGCCCTGGGTCGGGCGGAGCCTCCTATGGCACCTCTGGCGAAGTCTGGTCGCCCGTCGGTCTTACCTTTTGCGTTGAACGCCCCGGTGACTTGGTCGGTTGGCGCGGTGATTTAGTCAGGGTTACTTCTTATCGAAGGCGGGGCCTTGGGCGAGCCGGAGATGCGTCTGCCGTGAAAGAGGAGGCCTCAGGCGAGACGGAGTCATCTTAGGGTCGGCTGCCCTCGCCCGAGGCTAGGCTCGGGCGTGGCGTGATCGAGTCGCTCGTATGGACTGATCCCTGACTTAATCAAACCCATCAGGCCTCTGCAGCTTTATGCTGATGGGGGTTACCAGCTGAGAATTAGGCGTCTTGAGGGTACCCCTAATTATGGTCCCCGACATATGTCACTTGAAATTACTCATTCTAATATTTGGGGTCTCGCTCCAATTTCTATTGGTGGTTATAAATATTATATTAGTTTTACTGATGAATTTCCAAAATTCACATGGATTTATCTTCTGGTAGATAGAACAGAGGTTCAACACAATTTCCTCCAATTTCAAAAGCACATTGAGTGACTCCTTGACACGAAAATTAGACATGTTCAGTTCGATTAAGGTGGAGAGTATCAAAAACTTCACAATCACTTTTATTAGTTCACTTGACATTGCTTATTGTGTTTCTTGTCCCCATGCCCACCAATAAAATGGGTTTCCAAACCCGTGAGCTAATGCTCTAAATATATACCGACATGCGTATCTTCTAGCACGAGTAATTCATCCCATCGAAGAATGGTAGTTTGCCAACACCATGTTCCATTATCGCCTTCTCGAATAAAGAATCGACTAAGGTGGAATGATCCTTAACCCCCTCTATACCATTTGAAGGAACAAATAAGCGACCAAATGGGGTGAATAGGAGTTAATAAAAATTTATTGCGCTCAGACAATTTTGGCTTGCTTCCTAATGCTACACATAAACCCCCAAAACTCCAAAAGGCACAAAAGAGATGTTTAAGTGCTAACTAGTGGAAAGATGTTTTTATGATGACTGAAGAACACAACGAAGCACTCAAATCGGCTAGAGATGTCCTTTCATGAGAAATCTTCCAAACTTGAGAAAATGAGCGCTTAACTTCATTGGAGATGAAAGAAATGCTTAAACCAAAAACAAATCAACCAAATCAAGCAATTAGTGATTTTAGGTTTTGGAAATGTTCCTAGGACACACATGAGTCCAACAAAACAAGCGGATCATAAAATGGACACCGAAAAGTCCGAAATGATCCAAAATTGTATCGCTTACTTAGGTTGTTTTAAGCAGCCTAATTGAGCTCAAATTTTGCATACACCTTCACAAGGGAGTTTTAAAGGTATCTAGAAAATTTAAGCTCAAAGATGTTTAAACTTCAAAGTCAGACTAGAAAATATGAATTCAAATTGGGGTTTTCTCAAAATTGCTCGAGGGATTGGAAATTCGTGCTCCACGTGAATCACTCAGTACCCTTTAGTAGCAATGATCCCAGAAGGTCCTATCATGTTTCTATCAGACCTAAATGATGCTAAGAACTCAAAATTCCCAAAATCCCTCACAAACTCAAATTAGAAGAGTAGAGAGGAGAAGAAACAACTCAAGATTAAAACCCTTCAGATTTGGTATGAATTGAAAACCCAGAGAGCAAAGTGTGGTTGCGGCCATAGTTCCACAAAATTGCATGAACTTAGATGTCAAGGTTCAAAGCATTTAAGGATATCCTGACAAAATAAGAAGGAAAATAAAGATTACCAGTTAAAAGGTGCTAGAGAGATGGCTGAATGGTTTAGCACTTCCTTACTATTTATAGAGGGTTATTCTTCTTTCCTAAACTACCCTAGATATATAGAGTCTATCCACTCAGCGAGGGGAAAAATGGACCAACTCTTAAAATTTTGGTCTGAGAACCAGGAACTCTTCACGAAGTCGTTTTTCCTTGACGCACCATTCACGATGATGCCATGTGTCGCCTCTGGTTCCCTCAAAAGTATGCCACCGAATTGTGGCCTAAACTCGTCGTAACCCGTGAATTATCGTGTTTGATGGTTTTGAGACTCGACCATCAAAACCCCGTGGGTAGTGTACTGCATACGTGTTACACGATTTATCGCTCCATGTCCTTGTATCAGTCAGTGTCCCTAGTTGTTAGCCACCACAGCTACTCACATGACTTCTCCAGTCCCTCGATCAAGACCTAGCATCCATCCTTTACTGCTCATGGTCCATTAGCATGAATCCACATGATCTTCACCTTCGTTATCGACCACCGCGTCTCTATACTTCACACATACGCACCACAGACCAAGAGACATGTTGCAAAAATACTCTCACATCCTATTAGTGCACATGACTCAACACAAGACACTAAACTTTTTAACAACCATTCAACACAAACTAAACCACAAGGATACATCAACCTTGTGTTCGCAGTTTCATTGGTATATGGATAGAACATTTTGTGGAGCCGGAGCCTAGAATAGTTCCAAATAGAGTCTCAAAATAAACTAGAGCTCCACCGACCATCACCAACCCTATGGAGCTGGACTGCTCAAAAAAAGATGGAGTTTGGATTTTTGGCTAGCTTTACTCAACTCTAGACTAGAGTTTGGAGTTGGAGCCATACCAAATAGAGTAGTAAGCCTTACTTTCTCCACACCATATAAATGGAAAAACTGTTTCATAATAATTAATCCAACTATGCAAGCATGTGTCACTACACGACGGTTCAGTTACAGCGACCTACGGTTGGTTGCTAAAACAACCTTCAGCGACCTACGATTGGTCGCTAAAAACTTTTAGCGACCCATAAGGATGGTCGCTGTAAGTACCGTCGCTAAAGGCTTTAGCGACCGACATCTTTTTAGCGACTGACCGTCCGTTGCTAATATTGTATATTTAGCGACCAACCGTGGGTTGTTGTACTATAGATTTAGCAACCAATCATGAGTCGTTATACTATACATTTAGCAACCAACAGAAAGTTGCCCCTAGTTATAGTCATTAATAATGATAATATACCATTAATTAGCATTCAACAACTGTTATATATAATCACATAGATATACAAATTTAATTAGTATTGCACAATGATAGATCCACATCACATAAACCATCAACAAGCACCACAACAAAATCATTCAAAAAACCTACACATGTTATTATGTTTTGCACATATTTGCAAATACTTTACAAAATCATTCACAAAAGTCCTAACGCTTCAAGTGATTCGCAAAAGCCTTCACAAAAGCACTCCAACTTCTTGTATCCTCTTGTTTTAAGGCACAAGCTTGTAGGGGTTGTGATGTCGCCACTTACTTGATGCTAACAAGACTTTTCCTTCACCAAAGCCATCTTCAACACTTCGCCCATAAAAAAGATCAATTCTCTTTTTCAATTGTCTGTCTGCAAGACAAGTGATAATTGCAATAAGTAACATGATATGTTAACCAGAAGGTATGCTAGCACCAGAAACGACCAAAGAAGATGATATGCTAGGAAAGATATTATGAAGAAGACATTCGCCCGGCTCAAGAAGGAATCGCTCCCCTAGTTTTCAATCAAAATCACTTACTCGAGCAGTCGCTGATGGCGACGACGAGATATAAGTTCTAGTTTACAACGAACAATTTAAAATTAAGCAACAATGATAATATATTCTGTAGCAAATAAATATAAATAAGAATGTTGAGAGATACGTTAACAAAATAAGATGAATTTACCATTGCTAATGTTCACTGTACCACAACCTAGCTACAACTTATAGTGACCGACATGTTTATACCGACGGACGGTTAGACGCTAGAAAGATATACCGACTAACATATTTATCCCGACTGACAATCTGTTAGAACTTATACCGACACACTATCTAATGAGATATATGTATTTTTACCGACTACAAATCCAACACTATGGCTATATGAGCCTAGAAAAATATATCACTAGCAGTTTCTAATTATCATTAACACTTTAAACACTAGTCATGCAATCTCACGTTCAGCTACCGACTACCAATCCATTGTATAATCCGTCAAAAAAATATGTACATCAACGATATCATCAAACTAACATTTTAAACCAAAGCAGATCAGAAAGTAACCTTCAGGATAAGTTCTTTTGTAGTTCGGCTTGCTATTGTCACACTTCATTGAATAACAGGGAGTATTGTCTCCTTGTTAGCCTGATCCAAAGCCAAATCCATAATTCTAGATAAAGCAAGTAATTTATCAGCAACACAAGAAGTTTCAAATAAAATAAGACTACATCATTTTAGAAACTTGAAAGCATACTTGCTATACGACAAATGTGGACTAATACTGAGCAACTTACAACAACTTTGGTGGCCACTACCGTGCTGTTTATGGGCAAACCGATAGGAGCAGCATACTGCTAGTAGAAGGTATTGGAACTATAATGGCAGAACTGCTACCACATCATAATGGATATAGACTATAGACTTTTGTCTTATGATTACAAGGCACTAGAACGATCTATTAGTGTGCATATGTGGATTAGAACCAATTAATGGAAGCAAACACTTGTAGTTGCTTCAAGCTGGGCATCAAGCACTGATGTAAACAAATGAAATGGAATAGGTTCATATTGCAGCAAACACCTGCAGCTCCACCTTCGTTTAAAAACATGTTTACCTTTGATGCATTTGGTCGAACACCAGGTGAGCGTGTCGTGCGGTGCTCGCGTGGCTTCACGTTGGGGTTCGGCGGCGTGCAGCGTGTCCTTCGCGCGAGTAGGGGTCACCATTATGAACACGACGACCTTCGTCCGAGACGCGAGCAGGGACCACCATCCTCGGTGCGACAACCATAGTCCTCGGCGTGAGTAGGGGCCACCGTCCATGGCGCGATGGCCACCACCATCGACATCCCGCTCAAGCTCAAGGCAGAGGTTGCAGGTGTGGTTAGGGTCATCGGGGCGGGCGAGCTTGTCGATGCCGGCGGTGAGCCCACGGCGGCAGGCCTCGCCCGTCGATATGACCTTGACGTCTGCCCACACCACCAGGCGCCGGCCGACCCCGACCGACCTGGGCAGCAGCTTCTGGGATGAAGACGAGAAGGCAACTGTGGGGGGGGGGAAGGAAACGGCGGTCAGGTACATCGAAGCGACCACTGGAACTGAGACTGAGCGGCGGCTGCGGCTGGGAGACAAGCCAAGGAGCGCGCGGCTGCTAGGGTTAGGTAGATGGCCCCTAGTGGGCCTTAGGGTTAGGGAGGGTTTTCTTTTTTTATTTATTTCGAAATGCATTTTTAAATTACTCAAAAATTCATAAAAAATTACCAAATAATTAATAAACATTTGAATAAATTATTACGAATGCAAATAAATAATAAACATTTGAATAAAAATTTATTACCCTATTTATCGTAATAACTAAATTCATTATTTTTAGTTGATGGCTTTTATAGTGTTACAACAACTCAGATATTGCATCATCTTCTGTAGGATGCTCGCTAAACTCATCATCATTGTTACCATGATTCAAAAAAGAGGATGAAGCTTCTCCATGTAAGGTCCATGTTGTGTATCCTTTTAGAAAACCATCACATATCAAGTGTTCTCGCACTTCACCGGCCTCTCTCCAAAATGAGTTAACACACTTCTTGCAAGGGCATAGTATCTTGTTTCCTATTGCTGAATGTCTAAATGCAAAAGCTAGAAAACCATTCACCCCTTGTTTATAAACCTTTGTCTCCCTAGAAAACCATTCACTTGGGATCCATGATTTATCATACTCTTTATGTAGGATTTGAAACGACTTTCAACTCGAATCTAATATCATATAAGCACAAAGAACACAGTTGCATACTATAGTCATGTCCATACATAAACAAACCATGAAATAAACATACAAGCAATATTAAAAATAAATAAATCACCACGCAATTTAGCGATCAATGTTTACTTGTTTTAATTAATTTTTAGTCACTAACATCTATAGGAGGCTATAAGATTTGGTAGTGATCCTTGCTCTATAGCGACCCACCGCTAGTCCCCGACGACATCTATAACGACCAACCATAAGTTGTTAAATTTCTAGACTTTTAGCGACCAACCGACCGTTGCTACAAAAGGATTTAGCGACTGATCGTCGGTCCGTAACCTTTAGCAACCAACAGTTGGTACCTAATAAGAGTCGCTAAAGATCAACCATCGTGTAGTGTGTATTCAGGCTTTATTACAACCGATAAAAGCCAACGGAAGTTATGATTTGAATACAGAAAATCAGTAAGGTACAGTTTTAAACACAACGACACATGTGTTCTCTGGTAACAAACTGGTAGAAGATGAGTTGACAGGCTACATCAGTCATCATCATCCTCATGGTCGGCCAGATGCCACCGGCCATCCTTGCCTTTCACCATACCTTTGTTCTGCACCACCCACCACGACGGTGGAACAGCGAACTCATTTCTCAGCGCATCTTCATGCTTGTTCACCAAAGCAACGTCCCGATCGACCAACAGCTCGAACCCTCCGCTGCTCCCCTGAGCCCCAGCGACCCCGTGCATGTAGCACTCCATGTCATGCCATGTCAGGGGGTTTCCAGGGGCCTTCAGGTACGGCGATTCTCCTGTGTCGATCATCAGCTCTGTGCCGACATCACTGTACCCTAGCTTTGGCCATTTGGGGACCACGTCGGGAGAGTTCCGGACGCGGAGCAGCCTCAGGTCCGCCGCGCTGTCGAACGCCTTCTGGAAATCAGGGTTTCCGACTCTGGGGCTCCCGAATACGAACGCGGACACAGGGCAGCAGCTCCTGCTGTAGCCATTGGAGACGATGTCGGTTGCGTTGATGGTGGCAAGTGCTGCTCCTAGGCTGTGGCCTGTTATGGTGATGCTCGTCTCCTCTGGCTTGTACAGATCCTGTATCCTTTTCACCTCGTTTAACACCTGCTAGTTTATGTTAGTTTGATCAGCACCTGTTTATTATATTTTTAATAAATGTTGAGCAAAATGAAGGAGCTACATCAAATATGCACAATCAAGGAGACAATGATGTATGTTGGCAGTGACGGAGCACCCATTATAGCCTACTATGGCTAGAGCCATATCTAAAAATCATGTTTAATGTAGAGTGGTAAGTGTATACTGCTTGCAATCAATAGATTGCAAATTCAAGTCCTATGTGTTGCATCAATTTTTTTTCTTTTTTATCCTTCTTCAGCCATACCTAATTATTATTCTGTCCTCCGCCACTATATGTTGGGAATTTGGGATAACATTACTCAAGGTCCTGTTTGTAAAAATGAATTCAAACTTTTTGAAGACACAACCACAATATATTTGTCTTAATAGGAGAAATAAACTTATTTTTGTCTTAATCCCTTCCAATCCTCCTCAACTCCCTTATCACCCGGTCCTAAATGGGTCTCGAGTTTTTGGCCTAGGGCATGTTTCCACCGGGTGAAAATTTGTTTTTCTTATGTGGCAGACTAACCTTAAACATTATTTCCTCGGTTTCGTTTTAGTTGTCGCTGGATAGTGCAAAATTAAACTATCCAGCGACAACTAAAAAGAAATGGAGGAAGTATCTGTCAAGGCACTTCAACTAATCTCTATAGTTACAGATTGAATCAAACCATCTAAAAACTGACTTTTTTTCATTGACACCTTGAAGAGTTCCCAATGGTGAAGGGCTCGCTCTACACCACGCTGGTCCAATCCCAAAGGTGCAGCTAGCCATGGTGTGGGTCATCTATTTAAAAAAGTAAAATAGTCATTGTGCCCATTTTTTGAGTGACCTGAACGGCACTTCTCAAGCACCACTACTCAACTCGAGAATACCTGCCTAGTTTAAAAGGCAAATCAGTGCTTGACACTTAGGTATAGTGCCTACAGGTCATGCTGTTTTAATAAAGTAATGCTCTTTACATATACCATGCTGTTCTACCTTTGCTTGAACTCTAACGAACACATTCGCTAGGGGTGCGTTCGGTTTTTACGGAATGGTGGACTAGAACAATTTCTATCCGGATTGTTTCTCTAATTTATATGTAAGGTTTAATCAGCTGAAATATTTCTAGATCCATTTCTAGACAAATTAAACGAACAAAGTCTAGGTGGGTTTCAATCTATAATACGTTCAAATTCTTCATAATTTTTTTTCAATCATTTTCAATCCATAAGACACAAGAATAACCGAACAAGATTTTAATGCATATTCTAGGATCTGAACGAGTTACCTGATGTCTTGCGCTCTCTTTGTTGTACTGTGACCCTGGATCAGCACTCGTGTAGACTGAAAGCCACCCTGCATGCACACAGGGGTTGGCTGCGCTGCCTGGAAGAACTATTTCCGAAGCAGGCACCAAGGAAATATCAAGATCATCGACCCACTCTACCATCCGTATGGTGCCACGCCACGCCACCACCACGTCCCGCCTCCCAAGCAGTTCCTTGCCCTCGTCCGTAGCTACTGCAACAAACCCCATCCAATTCGACTGCCTGCTCCATGCAGCCTTTGAGAGAGACTTGACCATGAACCCGTCAGGTAAGCTGACAGTGCACATCGCGTATATGAACTTCGTGATCTCATACAGGTTCGGGTTTGATACATCCACCCTGCTGAGGAAGTCTCTGCGGTTGAAGAGGCAAGACCCAGCGTACCTTGATCTTCTCTCCCTGTTCAGCCCGGTGTAGGTTGCCTGGGAGAGCTCACCGTAGTTGATGATGTTCCTACGGAGGTCGAGGTCGAGCGGATCAACTAGGCCCTTCCAGTAATTCAAGCCATTGAGTTCTTTCCATCTCTTGGCAACGTTGCCCATCCCTCTTATGAGACTCATCTTTGCAGTGTGTGCCCTCTCTCTCTTGCTAATTTGGTTTTCAACATGCTACAAGAAACCAGAACTTCATGCTCCACCTGCACATATATAGGTATGATAGGTGGTAGCTTGTCCATCAGATTTGCAGTTCAGTATGCTTGAAGAATAGAAGCTCCCCTGTCATTCTTTCAGCCTATCGATCTGCCGGCTACCTTGGGCAACATGCATCCTGGATTTCAAAGCATAAAGAAGCTTTGCGCGGACCAAATAAGGACATAAAGAGAAATACACCATTTATCTTTATGCCTTGCCAACCGTACTAACCAGATGAAGTAGGGGAGGCAAATAATGTGCAGCCTTCCCCCTCAAGATAAGCAAATACCTCATAGGACCAGTAGGCAATAACTCCTACGACTTGACCCGAAAGTTTGGGCCGGGCCATTTAGGACCGGCACGGCACGACACGACACAAAAATAAGAGCTCAAAACACAGTCCAACATAAAAAAATGGATCGGGCCGACACGGCCTAAATGGTGCCTCAATCTTAGGCACGATGGGCGGCACGCACGACACGACACGACTAGATGGACCGTGTTTGGGCCAGCACGACATGAAGTGAGACACGAATTAGAAAACTAGTGTCTAAATGGTTATTTCATGCTCCAATATTTTTTATTTCTTCACAAAAGTTATAAAAATATTGATTTCTTTTCACATATGATTTTTTAGTCTATAGCAAAGTCATGAATATTCTGAGGATGTATTTTTAGATATATACAAGTTTTTTTATCTGTGCTGTGCTTGGGCCGTCTCGACATGATCATCGGCCTGTCGTGCTTCGGGCCGGACCTAGCTTTTAGTATCTAGGCACTGCACGACCCATCCCGAAATTATTTCATGTCGTGCTGGCACGAAAAAGATTAGCCTGAAGCACGATAGGCCCGGGCCATGCTAGCACGAACGACCCAACTTTCAGCCCTACCTATGACCAGTAGGCAACAGTGAATACTTGAACCTTCTCCTGCTATATGTTGAAGTGGCGCAAGGCAGGTCCTATTTAGATTGTACTCATATATAAAGAGAAATGTAGAAGAGAATGATTTATATGGCAGGTAGCAGTATTGTCAATAATAGAGAGTGTATCCCCAAGCCCAACCGAATCAATAGCGCATGACCCTTTGCTACATACTATATATAATATTTTATCTTTGACACCCCATTCAATCTGGATGGTGTGAAATTAAGTTCATATTTTTATAAATCTTTTAAAATAGTGAACAGCCAAAGGCTTATCATGATATCGAACACTTAATCTTTAGAGGATAGGATCCACACATCAAATTGGTGAGACATCACTCGTTCACGAACAAAGTGATAGTCAACTTTCACATGTTTGGTGTGATGATGAAAATGTGCATTCGTTGGAGCTAGGTAGCCCCAATGTTGTTACACCAGGGAGTTGACAATCGTGGTTGTGGTATCCAAGTTCCCAAAACAGTACATACACCCTATCGAGCGATGCTCCCTAATACTGGTAGGCTCTAATACTGAAAGTGCATCTAGCCCTTTTGTTGGTTTTGGTGTTTAGATTCCAACACAACAAAAGACTAATATGGTTGTTAAGTGTTGAACAAGAATTCAGTGAGAAGCATGCAAGGTTCAACACATGGGGTCATTGTGCTATTCCATAGAAGCTGAGTCAGAATATAGATCATGTATATCACAAGAGAAGAAGGATATCCAATATACATTCAAGATGGTATGACTTAAGAAAAGCTTGACAAGGTGAAGATATCAAGGAAATGTGACTTCAATAAACTAAGCAAAGAAGAAGGTCAAGAAGACTTAGGTACTGAAGCTAAGATAATGAAGAAAGTACTTGCGTTGAGTCAAAGAACCAATCAAGCTCAAGAGAGGTCATGTTGAGGAGAGTGGTCCTAAGTTGAAGAAGGTTAAGAAGAATAAGAGTGGACATTGATTAGGTTGGTGATCAATAAACATGACTTGGAGTCAGTTTGGTAGACCAAGGGCTAAGGCAAGGAAGAAATTTGAGGGACTAAGCAAGGGAGAAGGTCAAGAGGACTGAGGTACCAAAAGCAAAGGTGAAGAAGAGACTGCTTGTAAGAGTCAAAGGTGATCAAGCTATGAAGAGTTGTGTGATATTGAAGAACACAACATAAGGATACATGACTTAAAAACATTAGAGTAATTCATATGCATTTGGATGGTTCAAAGTCATAAGGCTTAAGAAATACTAGCTCAAGAAAAGGACATGGTCACAAGATTAAGCTGAAAGTATCGAAGTCAAAACCTGGAAGGGCTCAAGTGTCGTGCTTACTTTGATTTAGTGTTTGGATCATTCCTAAGTTTGGAAAGGTTCTTGATGACCATTAGAACATATTGAACTCAAAGATATGGAAGAATTGATCAGATTTAGAGTTTGATGTTCCAAGTGATATTTGTAGTGAAAGGTTGATGAAGAGAAGAAAACTGAGTTAGAGATGAGATAAAGGTGAGTATCCATGACTTAGACCATTTGGATACACTCTAACTTAGTTTGTCTAAGTCATAGGAAGGTGCTCAAAGTTGGCCAGCTTGAATGGAATAAGATGCATAGAAAAATGTCAAGTTTCAACTATCTGGGGGTGCATTGGACCATGGGCACGTATGCACCGGACCTATTTTGCAAAGGCGCCAAGAAAAGAACTTGGTGGCCTGGTGCACCAGACCACTTATGCTGAGGTACCATGAAGAGGACTTGGTGGCCTGGCGCACCAGACCTTTGGCCTATGTGCACCGAAATACTTTACCAGAGAGATCAGAATTGAAGACTTGGTGGACTGGTGCACCAGATCGCGGGTTTGGTGTGCATTGGACCTCCTAATCCAATGACTACTTCAGGTCAACGGGCTACTGCAATGGCTAGCTGATGTGGCAAGGGTCCGATGGTGCACCAGACTGGTCTAGTGCTAGCCCAGATCGAAAAGTATCTATCATATGATCTCTATGATCGTGGGACTGTATACTGTCTAGTGGTGCACCAGACCGGTTTGATGCACCCGTGTAAGGTAGGATCTGCCAATGACTAGATTAGCCTTTGGGCTATAAATAAATCACCTCCACACGTCCAACAAGTTGAGCCAAGCTTTGAGAATTGCATACACACTTCCTAACAATAGAATAACCCTCTCTAGTGCATTACTTTGCAAGATTAAGTGATTGGTGTTAGATCTAGACATAGAGACATGTGTGTTTCTAGAGTGCTTGTTTGTAAAACAAAGTGTTGTGTAAAGAGCTAGTGGTGAGCTTGAGCAAGTGTTCGGGTTATGATTCTGCCAAAGAGATACCAAGTTGTGGTTAGCCTTATGATTGTTGTAACGCAAGAAAAAGATAGTGGAAGTCTCGGTTTATCACCTTGGTGATAAACTTGAGCAAAGGGAGGAAGGAGTTGAAATATACTCCAAGCCAGTTGGCTAACTCGAACGTGGATGTAGGCAAGCATTTGAACCATGGGAAAATCGTTGTGCCTTGTCTCCTGCTTTATTTCTTATTTGCACTTTTCATCTTATATTTGTTAAAAGTGTTTGTGAAGTGCAGGTATCATTTGAATAAGGACATTATTTTGCTGCATTTGACTCTCTAAGTTAAGTAAGAAAATTCAATCGAGTTAAAGTTTTTATTAACACATATTCACCTAACCCGTCTAGGTGACATCCAAGGTTCTTAGTACCTTAAAAGGTACTTTCATATACCATGTCAAAGTGGTGCAAGACGAGGATCTCTTATGACCATACACAAATATATAGAGATGTACATGAAAATGATTTATATGTCGGCTAACAACATTGCTGATATTAGAGAACGTGGCCCAAGCCTTTTAAATGTTAGGTAACTTCTAAGATTAGCGGGTGTAACCCTAAGACCAACAAAATAAGGGTGCATGATTCTTTCACATTTCATATAACCTTCTATCTTTAACACTCTCTAGCCAACAAGCCTAGTGTAGTAAAATAGAGTTTGCGACCTCTGGACCATCATCCAAACTATATGCATCCATCAAATCATGGAGAAAGCTAAAGTGTCTAGCAGTCAAATCCTTACTAATCATGTTTTTGAGTATATCGTACAATAATACATATGTCATCACTAGAAGAAAATTACAGATAGCGAACAAATAAAAACTAACAATTCCATATGCAAAGAATGGATGCAACCAACTCAGGAGTCTCTTTTATATATAGCATACATACAATACATACTACACACAAAGGAATGTTGCCCTAAAGTACTAATCACGATACAAAGGAGTAGCATGATTAGATATGTTTTCACTCCATCCCAACAAAGATTTTGCCCTTTATGGGTTAAAGAAGGCCTTGTTGGTTAGAAGGTTTTTGATTTTAGTAGTTTCCTTTCTAGAGAGGATTATTGTACAAACGTAAAAAAATACCAGCCTTAGTTTCCAAATACTTGATACTTTGACCAATGACTGAAATGCCCTCATAAAATTATCTAGAATACCTACATAGTACTTTATAGTGGGCTAGTGTGAAATATTTGTAATCAAAAAGTGGTGAAAAGTATCAAGTATTTGGAAACAGGGGTTGATAATAACATAGATACACCTCATTAATCTACCTATCACTTCAAAAGTACTCGCTCCCTCAAACTTGATGTTCTAGTATTTTTCTAAAATAAACCATTGTAAGTTTGACCAATTGATATTAAAAAACTTGTACCATCAATTGGTGTCCAATTGGTGTCCTAAGTGTTGATACTTTTATGTATAAATTTTTGACAAACTTTAGATGTTAGACTTAGGACAATCCTAGAACACTATATTTTTTTGGGCAGAGGGGGTATGTTTTGTTGGTATATCAGTATCAAATATCAAGAATTGACCAAACACACATAATTTAGTACGTCAAATCAATAAATTCCATTAAATACACCTAAAAGATAAAGGAACCACCATGCATTTCAAAATAACAACTATTGTTTTCCTTTTAAGTTTTTATGTAAGTTCAACTATTGTGATATGAATTAATCATCATAGCACAAATAAATTGAAATGTCACTTCATTAGTGCTTCTCAAATCCATATAGAGAAACTTGCAAGTGCTTTCCTGAGACATCAAACATTTGAAGAAAACAATTCAACCTTCCAACTTCCATGCATAATAAAGAAACATAAACGGCTCAAGTCAAGTATTACATGATGCTTTGCTCATTAATCTGAGTTTGGTAATAAACATATAATATATATATCCTACCTGATCACTAGTATTGCATGACCATATGATCCCTGCAATCCAGCATTAAAGATGAGGACCTTCAACCCAAAGGAAATAATATTTTGGAAGTTTTATCTGAACTATAAACGATTAGTTCTATCCCTAGTTTAGTTTAGCACATTTTTTAATTCGCTTTATCCTTATCACTAAACATAATGGGATAACCATGACACGCTTGCAAGTCAGTTGATAAAAATGTAATACAATGAGCAAATGATTGAGGAACATGCACGATTAATTGGAGCCATAAGATAATACTAGAAGTTACAGATTTTTAGCAGCTACACTCGAAATATTGTTTGACAAGAGTCACAAGGTTGCACATGTTACTATCCAAATGCATGTTCTAGGACGACATTGAGCAGAATCCTCAATGTCATGTGGACCCTCAGGTACAAGATTCCATCCTATGTGCAAGGATCGTAATTTTTTTCACAATAATTTGAACTTTTCCCAAATTGTATAATTTCAATGGCAGGGAGCCTGGCTTGGCAGAGTTCGTCCTTTACTTCATAGACCGAGCTAGAACTTAGCCAAACAAAGCCTTTATTGTTTTATCGATAAAAAGAAAGAAGAAAGAGCAAAGTCATTGCAATTTGCACTATAAAACCATGCAAAGTAACACCCCTGCCCAACTGCACTATCTGAAGATGATTTTGCACTAATGTGGTGTTAATGTGTTAGCGGTTTAAAGTTTAGCCTACACAACATGATCATGGTTTAGCATGCACATGATCATAGTTTGCATAAAATTTACATTTTGAAACTTGTATGGCAAAATTGTATGTTCTAGGATATATTACTAGTTGTCCGACAGTTTGTCGATCACCACAAGATACTCCATCACCGCACGGTCGACAATTCGTTGATACACAACCATACATGGATTTTGAGATGTCAAACTGTAATCACCATTGCCCCTACTTGTAAGTCATATCTAGTAACTCTCCATGACCCAAAGGCTGCCATGAGGCTATATCTCCCCTCTCTCTCTTATTCTCCTTTCTCTTTTTCACTCACTCTCACTACAGGAATCCTAATGATTCCCGTCGGCCAGGATAATTCCCGTCGGCCAGGGAAAAAGCCGACGGGGATAACGTAACTCCCGTCGGCTACACTGAAGCCGACGGGAATAACGTAACGCCCGTCGGCCAGAGAGTAGGCCGACGGGAGTTAACTTAACTCCCGTCAGCCAGAAAATAGGCCGACGGGGATTACTTAACTCCCGTCGGCCAGAGCGCAGGCCGACGGGGATTAGGCTTTTATGAGCGCGGGTTCGCCCGCGCGGGCTCATTTCTTCTCTATCTTTCTTCCTAGCCGCCGCCGCCTGCCCTATTCTCGCCGCCGCCTCTAACCGCCGCCGCGCCGCCGCCCCTCCCCGCCGGCGTGCCTTCCCGGCCGAGCCCGACGCCGCCCCTCAGAGCGCCGCCCGTCCACGCCGCCCGACGCCGCGCACCCGGGCGCCCCGGCGTCGCCCGTCCGCTGCCCGTCCGCTGCCCGTCCTCTCGCGGCGCCGAGCGCCCAGCCGCCCCACCACCGCGCGCCCGTCAGCGCCGCCGCGAGCCCGGCCGCCCGTCCCCGCCGCGCGCCCGCCCGTCCGTCGCGGCCGTGCCCGCCCTCGCTCGTCTCCGCCGTGCCCCACACCGCCCACATCGCCGCCGGGTCTCTCGGAGCGTCGTCGCTGCCTCCTCGAGCGCCGCCGCCGCGTCCAAGCGCCGCCTCCGCCCCCGACCGCATCTCCGAACCAACTACGACACCCACGTGAGTTAATTATGTGTGTACATGTTAATGCATTGGATTGTGAATGTTAATTATGTGTGTACATGTTTATTTTCGTCGGTTTTTATGGCCGACGGGAGTTAACTTTCATGTGATTAGTATTAATTTAATAACACATGTGATTAGAGTGTGATTATAGTTAATTTAATATCACATGTGTGGCTTCATGTTAGGTAATTATTTATTGTATTCTTATAGTAGATTTAACTTATACTATTGAATTGTTAAATTTGATGTTATTTATTGATTAGATTTAACTTATAATATTAGGATGTATGAATGTTTCGATATTGATTAATTTGATGTTATTTATGTGTATATATAATTATTTATGTATATATATAGTTTTACTACTTACCTATAGATGTATATATGTATGTATATATGTGTGTGACGTGTAGAAACGTGATTGTCTCACACACACTCTTTACTCGTACACAGCCGCAATAATGGGTGATAGACGTGATTGGATGTATGAAGGTTTCAAGAAGGGTGGGTGTCACACTAGTGAATGGTTTGCCAAGACGCAAATATTTCTGGACCATGCAGCTGCTTTGTCACAAATAGATAATATTAGGTGTCCATGCAATAAATGTAGAAATATGACGAGCCACACCAAGAGGCAGGTCACACTACACCTGTGCTCGCATGGTTTCGTGCCAGGCTATAAGGTCTGGTATCTCCACGGTGAAGATGCTGAACGAGCAGCAGAAGTAGAAGTTGATGACGGTGAAGATGATGTTGATAGGATGGACCAGATGCTTGAGGATCTGCAGCCTGAACTGGCACCGGATCATCATGATTCACCTACACCGGAGGTTCAGAAGTTCTTCGACCTACTCAAAGCGTCAGAAGAGCCTCTTCACGGGCACACTGACGTGACCGTCCTCGAATTCGTGACCCGACTGATGTCAATCAAGTCAAAATTTGCATTTTCAATTAATTGTTACAAGGAGCTTGTGGATTTGATTAGCGAGGTTCTTCCTACGGGTCACAAGATGCCCAAAGACATGTACCAGTCCAAAAAATTGCTTGAAGGTCTTGGTATGGAGTATGAGAAGATTGATGTTTGCCAAGACAACTGTATGCTTTTTTGGAAGGAACATGGCAGAGAACAAAAATGCTTAAAATGTGGGAAGTCAAGGTACGTGGAGCTTGTAAATGAAGATGGGGAGAAGGTGGTGACAAAGGTTGCACATAAACAGCTTCGGTACATGCCTCTCACTCCTAGAGTGAAACGTTTGTTTCTCTCGAGGAAGACCGCTATGCACATGAGGTGGCATAAAGATTGTATGGACAGACAAGATGGGTTAATGGTGCACCCGTCAGATGGTGATGCATGGAAGGCTCTTGACAAATTTGATCCAGATTTTGCCAGCGATGCAAGAAATGTTCGTATCGGCTTGGCAACTGATGGTTTCACGCCGTTCAATATGACCGCTGCGTCGTATTCATGTTGGCCTGTCATTGCCATACCGTACAACCTTCCACCTGCTCTTTGCATGAAATATGAGTTTATGTTCCTATGTCTTGTTATACCTGGGCCTGAGCATCCTGGCGTACGCCTCAATGTGATGCTTCAACCACTGATTGAAGAGTTAAAGAAGCTATGGCAAGGTGTGGAAGCCTATGACTGCTTCAAGAAGCAGAAATTCAATCTTCGTGTTGCATATCTGTTCTCGGTTCATGATTTTATGGCGTATGGTATTTTCTCTGGATGGAGCGTGCATGGTAGATTGACGTGTCCTTATTGTGCTAAAGATACAGATTGTTTTCGTCTTAGTGCTGGTGGCAAGATATGTTACTTTGATTGCCATAGATGTTTTCTACCCTTCAATCACCCCTTCAGAAGGCAGAGAAAGGTATTTAGGAAGGGCACCATTGTCACGAAGGGACCGCCCAAGCGACGTAGTGGGATAGAAATTACAGAAGAGCATATGAAACTTGTCCTAGACGAGAGTGGTAAAAGGTATCAAGGTTTTGGTGAGGAGCATAACTGGACTCACATATGTGGCTTGTGGGAGCTTCCTTATGCTAAGTCATTGATTTTGATGCACAACATCGACGTCATGCATCAAGAGAGTAACTTTTGCCAAGCCCTCATAAATACATGCATGGATTTCCCTGATAAAACGAAAGACAATGACAAGGCACGCATGGACTCAGCAGTGATATGTGATCGTCCAACCCAAGTGCTTAGAGAAAACGGAGGCAAACCAAAAGCTGACTATTGTCTGAAATCTAAGCAATGGAGAGAAGTGATGGAGTGGATGAAGGATATTAAATTCCCCGATGGTTATGCCGCTGGTTTTAGAAGATCTGTGAACTTGAAGACAATGAAGATGAATGGACTGAAGAGCCATGACTTCCACATAATTATGGAGAGGCTCATGCCTGTAATGTTTCGTGGGTACATTTCCGAAGCTGTGTGGAAAACGTTAGCTGAAGTTAGCTATTTCTATAGACAGTTTTGTGCTAAAGAAATCAGAAGAGATGTGATGGAACAGCTGGAGAAAGAGGCACCGGTGCTTTTGTGCAAATTGGAAAAAATATTTCCACCGGGTTTCTTCAATCCTATGCAGCATCTCTTTATACATCTTCCATATGAGGCTAAGGTCGGTGGTCCTGTTCAGTATAGGTGGATGTTTCATATAGAAAGAGCATTAAAGAAGCTTAGAGCAATGGTGGGCAATAAGGCAAGAGTTGAAGGATGTATTGCGGAACAATTTAAACTAAAGGAGGTAGCACACTTCACAAGTTGTTACTTTGCAGAAGAACATAATGTATTTGCTCGAAAGAAAAGGTACCATGATGATGAACGAGAGATGCCTCCGTGTAGTGATCTTTCGATTTTTCAGACAAACGGCAAAGCCGTTGGTCCACCCAAGGCATATCACCTCAGTATGGAAGAACGGAAGTCTGCTTTACTGTACATGTTCACGAATATGCCTGAGGTGGAGAAATACTTTGTGTAAGACTTATTTTCTTAAATTGTTCATATGTGAATTAGTTTATGTTATCAAATATCTCATGTCATACAATAATATTTGACAGCGAGTTTGATGAACAAAACATGAGGTGTCTCGGTAGGCCAACAGCGAGAGACATAGATAAATTGTGACGCGATGGTATGCATGGGCGACCTAATTTCATTATGTGGCTTCGGGACCGTGTAAGTCTTAATTATGTGGCTCCGACAGCTAATTTCAGTTAACTAATATTACAGAATTTGCTAATACTTTGTGGCATAATTGACAGTTTGGGGAGGAAATGAATTTGAATGATGACTTACGTCAGTTATCTATTGGAAGCGTAACTGCCAAAAGCTATGGACGTTACGACGTCAATGGATATCGCTTTCGTTCAAGCATTTTCGAATCAAGTCATCCTATGGCCGCCACTCAAAATAGTGGAGTCGTTACTAGGGCAACCGACATGGAAGGACACGAAGCCTGCTATTACGGGAAAATCAAAAATATAATCGAGATTACATTTGCTGGAAATAAGCCTTTAGCGCTAGTTTTCTTTGAGTGTAAAATATTAGGGCTGGAAAATAAGCTCGAGGCTCGCGAGCCGGCTCGAGCTCGGAGCGGCTCGGCTCGGCTCGGAGCGGCTCGCGAGCCTCGAGCGAACCGAGCCGAGCCTGTCTTCTGGGCTCGTTCCTGTAGCGAGCCGAGCCGAGCCGGCTCGTTTCGGCTCGCGAGCCGGCTCGCGAGCTGTGTCAAATTTCTTAATATGTCGAATAATGATGGGTATTGGCTAATTTTATAGATTGTCAGTTTATTCCTTAGCGTTTCATGATAGATATATAACAATTAATAATTTAGATTCCTCATAATAATGAATGATATCTTTATATTTCATATTTATATACTAATAATTCACTATATAATGCAATTATATAATATCAGGGTGTGGCTCGCGAGCCGAGCCGAGCCGGCTCGCGAGCCGCCTTCGAGCCGAGCCGAGCCTGGTTTCTCAGCTCGTGAAAGCACCGAGCCGAGCCGAGCTCGGTCAGGCACCGAGCTGCACCGAGCCGAGCCGAGCCGAGCTCGGCTCGGCTCGTTTCCAGCCCTACAGTGTAAATGGTATGACCCGAAGTATTATAGGACCGAATTTGGGATGACACAGATCCAACCTGAAAAATTGCTTCAAGGACACGACACGTATATCCTTGCCCATCAAGCAGACCAAGTTTATTTCTCGACATATCCATGCAAAAAGTTGTCTAAATGGAGGGTTGTGTACAATGTAAATCCCCGCGAACGCCTATACACTCCTGGTGAGGACGAATATCAAATTGGTCACCTTGAGCAGGTTGATGAGGTGTTTCAAGAAGAAGAGTTGCCAACTAGTTTTCATATTGATCCTGCACCGGCATTAGATTCACTAGTTGCAGACGTTAACGACTTAACTTTTCCCGAGAAAAGGAGAAGACAACCTGTTAGGAGAAAAGTAACATGGCGACCTCTGCATAGAAGAGAACAAATAGATCCTGATTTTGATGATATTTAACAAGTAAAGTTGTTTTGTTATTTAATTTGTTTATATTTTAAGTATTATGTCATTTTTATCCTAATTTGTTTATATTTAACAAGTAAAGTTGTTTTCTTATTTTTTATGCAGGATGCCGCCAAAATCAAAGAAGTCAGTAAAGGGGCTGTTCAAGGGCCTAGGCCTTTTTCAGGGCAGTTCTTCGAGCAGCAGCAGATGTCGAGAGCTGTTGAGCGCGGTACATGGAGATGAGGTAACATATCTTGTACAAATAAATTTGTTTACATATTTACAAATAAATCTTGAGTTGTATGTACCAGGATGAGCAGCACATTGAGGAGCAGCACATTGAGGAGGAGCAGCACAATGAGGCTGAGCAGCACAATGAGGAGGTGGAGCACAATGAGGAGGTGGAGCACGTGACATGGGACCAGGCCGCACAGCATCACCAGCCATGGGACCAGTGGGACCACCAGAGAGAGCAGCAACAGGCGTGGGACCAGTGGGGCCAACAGGGCGAACCGGCTGACAACCCGATGGATGATGGCTCGGGAGGCTCTTCAGCGACACGCACACGTCGCTCAAGAAAAAGCCACTCAGTAAAGCCTCGTCACGCGATAGAGCGAGAGGCTGATAGGACTTTAATCATGCCACATGGAGATCGGTGAGTGTAATATATTAACTTATCTCATATAACTATTATGTGTATTGTTAATGTTTTTGTGTAATGCAGGAATTGGGAGGACCTGTCCTTTGACGGCAAGGGACACCACACTCAGGTTAACCTTATGTTGGGTTCTCTTTGCCGCCTTCACTACCCTGGTATAGTGAAGGTGTCAAACGGTGATACCAAGGATGAGGTGCTCGTCAGTACCTGGGACGAGTACAAGTTTAAAAAGGAACGAAACCACACCGACAGACAGGGACTTGTGCATAATGACTTTTGGGTATGAATTCTTTATTATTTTTGTTATGTTTCTTAATATTGTAAATCTATGACTTATACCATTGTATTTGTATTCTTTATGTTGTAGCTTCGATATCGGTTGCCTGACGGAGAGGATTACATGGGGCACGCTGAACGTGTCTTCCAAAACAATGCAAAGAAGCTGGTGAAGGATGCCATATACTATGCGAGAATTCAGGCTACAAACCTGTATTTTCAAAAGCATCCGGAAGAAGCAGGCCCCTTGACTAAAAAGGAAGGGTCGTCAAAGATATATTTGACTGAGGATCAATATCGTGAGGTTAGTATTCTATTTGTTTTACCCTTTATATTTATTGTTGTGATTGATAATATGTAACATTGTGTGTGTGCAGGTGATGGTTCCATGGATGGCGCCCGTGCCTGATGCGTACTATGCTTGGTGTCGATATTGGGCTTCCGAAGGCTTCCAGAAAGCGTCAGCGCATCACAGACAATGTCGAGGAACCAATCCTAACCACAAGTTTGGCGGTGACGACATGATACGAAAAGCTAAAAGAATGGTAAGTTTGATCTATCTATGTCGATCAGCAAATAATACGATTGCTTATGAATGTTTTTTGTTTATACAGGAAGCTACGAGTGGCCAAAAGCCTAGTGACATTGAGGTCTACCAGGAGGGCCACAAAGGACCAGACCCGAACAACCCTGACCAGCTCTGCAGCCAGACAGCCACGGATCGCTTGGTGAGTTTTGGCTCAAAAGTTCAAACGTTCAAAGTATATAAATTCTTGCATTTGTAAGGTTGTCAATGATGTATAGGCGGCATATGGGGAGGAGATGGTTCGTCGCCATGGCCCTGACTTCGACTGGCGCCATGAACCGGTGGATCCCTCGGTGGTGTACGCAAGTGGTGGTGGCAAAGCGCATGGACGGTAAGCTCTAACTTATGAAATTATATGGTTGACACTAAATTGATTATACAATAATCACATTTTTTGAATAACTTATAGATACGCACTCTTCGACGGATTCATTGACTCGTCGTCGGTGAGATCTCAGAGGACGGGTTCATCTTCCCGTAGCTCATGCTCTCGTCGACCGAACGAGCAGGAGTTGGAGATTATGAGGATGCGCGAAGAGATGAGACAACAACGCGAATTTATGGAGGCTTGCAATGCACATAACCAAGCGATGTATCAAGTGAGTACACATAATCCGAACTCTAAATTATTATATTTCAATACAACATCTTCGGTAGTAACACATATATGTTTAACAGTTAATGCAGCAACAGGGCATGACATCAAATTTTCCACCGCCACCACAATGGAGCCAATTTGCAAACACACCAGTTCCACCACCACAGTTCACCACCCCTCCGACACATATACCTGCACCTGGAGATAGGGTACGTTTGATAACTCTCCATTAATTTATATACTTGTATACTTTTTTGATATTTGCATTTAACGTGATGATATTTGCTAACTTGCATAGGTTACGCCCGAAGCGGGTGGTAGTGGATCTGATCCCGCAGCAGGGACTGGATTTGTTGACTCGCTCTTCGCGTTCCCTCCTCCTGGTGGTGGTGGCGGCAGCGGTCAAAGCTCTAACCACCCAAGTGGTGGTTATCTCTAAACACATGAACATGTTTCTTAACTCATGGGCTCTTGGTCGTACTTGAACATATGTCGTACTTATATTTCAATACTATGTCGTACTCGTTGACTCGATGTGGTGGTTGAACTTATATTTGAAATGTTGGTGGATGTTATGTTTGTAATGCGTGATTTTATTATAAATGCATGTGTTTGTAATGTGGCTGTTATCTGTTATTTATGTTATGTGTGATATATGTTATGTGTGCAGAAATAGTGTCCTAATTTCGTGCTGTTTTTGTAGCAGTATAGGGTAATTCTCGTCGGCCCAGTTAATTCCCGTCGGCTATGGTCGAACCGACGGGAATTAACTAATAACTCTCATCGGCCCAGTTAATTCCCGTCGGCCTAGGGAACCGACGGAAATTAACTAATAACTCCCGTCGGCCTGGTGAACCGACGGGAATTAACTAATAACTCCCGTCGGCCTGGTGAACCAACGGGAATTAACTAATAACTCCCGTCGGCCTGGTGAGCCGACGGGAGTTAGCATTAATTGCCGTCGGCTAGTTAATGGCCGACGGGAATTAATAATTCCCGTCGGTTGCCGACGGGGATAAAAGTATCCCCGACAAGGGACGCCTGGCGGCTGAAAACCGACGGGAATAAGCCCTAAACCGACGGGAATTAAGTAATTCCCGTCGGTATATGCTTATTCCCGTCGGTTTCTGGCCGACGGGAATTAAGTGAATTCCTGTAGTGTCTCTCCTCTCTAGTTCTTGCTTCCACTACCCTGACACTTTGATCATCTATCAAGCAAGGATGAGGAAGGAGGAGCGGGTTACAAGCAAGGGGAGTATCAAGGAAGGCCGAGGAGACAATCAAGATCATTCCTAACTGGCCCTTGCTAGGGGTTACATAAGGAGAGGTTCACCCCCCTGTGCATGAGGAGCCTTCAAGAATGAGAAATGAGGAGGCTGAGTACAAGTTCGAAAAGGAAAACCCAAGTACTCAAGATACATATCAACATCTTCTCCATAACTTGGTAGGTTGGATCCCAAACACATCCTTCTTTTGAATCATATAGACCAAGGTTTACCTAGTTACTCACACATAACACTTTCAATAAATCAATATCAACCTAGGCTTATTATAAACAATGTACCTTTTGATAGATGTGTTCTTTGAGACATTAGAAACACAAATACAATCGCTATAGGAATTTTGCAAACTTTCGGTAGCTCAAAACTATTGAAAGTAAATGTCTCCCGCTGAAAATAACAGATTTTCGGTGGTAGACCTCCGTCGAAAGTTCATCATAGAAAATATCACTTATTTTCTATGGTAGAGTTAGGGTCCCTCAGATGAAGGATGCAATATCACCTCTACGACTTTGTTGTCGCTCATGCATAATAAGTCTCGATGGAATTTCTCAGCCCTCATTTCATCCCACTCGGTCATCACTCCAAGGGTATTGAGGGGATTTGATCCCACTAAAATGGTACTTGGACACTGAGTCTAGACAGATTAAGGCCCCTCAGGGGAGGATGCAATATTACCTCTATGACTCAGCGGTCATCTACACATTGAAAGACCCATCTATGGGCATCAATTTTTTGAGTTCCCAAAACTTGGTTCTCTGACAGAAAGACTCATTCGTGGGAACTAGATCACCGAGTCCCTGGTGTAGTATCACCTCCATGGCTCTACTATTGCTCGTGCATAACAAGTATCAAAGGAATTTCTCAGCCCTTACTTTATCCCACTCGGTTGTCACTCCAAGGATATTGAGGGGATTTGATCATCCTTGTTAAAATGGTACCTAGATACCGAGTCTGGATGGATTAAGGTCCCTTAAGGGTGGACGCAATATCACCTCTATGGCTCTGTTGTCGCATGCACAATGAAAGACCCATCCATGGGCATCGAATTTATGAGTTCCTAAAACTCGGTTCTCTGATAGAAAGACCAATCCATGGGCACCAGATCACTTAGTCCCCAGACTCGGTCACTCAATTGAAGTCCCATTCATGGGTGACAGATGACTAAAGTCTTGATCATAGGTTGTGTATTCTATAGCGTCCCTTAAAGGACAACTGATTCCATATCCATGTAACTCGGCCAACATGAAGCTCCGGCAACAGAGTGTATTAACAAGTCCTACCAAGATGGTTGACAACACAGATGCCACAAGTGCCAACTAAAGACAAATGGTGAATTCCAATTTAATTTTGAGCTATATATCACAAATATTCCTAAAAGGTGTTTTAGGTTCTTAAATCCTTTTACACATCAAATTGAGATGTCAATATCCAAGATGATCCTGGCCATCATAGACTTGTTCTTTTCAGTAAGCTCTAGGAGCTTTTTGTTTGAGTAGTCGACGATGACTCCTTCTTGACCTAGGACACATCTAGATTAGGATAATGAGACTATGTAAGTGTTAGCGTTAAAACGCTGGCCTGTTGCATGATATCTTGGCCGAACCTTTTGATGCGCTCCAGAAGGTTATTCAACTTCTGGACCACCGACCAGTCCTTTGTGCCATCAAAACTATATAAGAGGACCATCATCGCCTTTAAGCATGCTTATACAACTTTATAAATTCTC
Organism: Zea luxurians; assembly: GCA_029449295.1. Lineage (NCBI taxonomy): Eukaryota > Viridiplantae > Streptophyta > Magnoliopsida > Poales > Poaceae > Zea > Zea luxurians. The sequence goes on from JAOPSE010000003.1 coordinate 24,522,544, forward strand.
TACTCTATGCAAAAACATCAAGTTATGGTTAATAAATTCTTATTCAACTATATCCTTATGTTTTATGGCTATCTTAGTGGCCCGCTTCTTGTCGAGGGTTCTCTTGAACTCACCCAAATAGTCTTCCAACTCATCATTTAATGTATCAACTTGGCCTTCTCAGCTAGGGCTACGTCCCTAGCTTCAATAGATGAACTTAGCCTTTTGGTCATGTCCTTGGCCATCTTAGGAGTAAGGCCAAGTGATTTGTATGTCGCAAAGTTATAATTACCAATTCAGAGACATATAATCTTGAGAGTGGGGAAGTTGCTGAGATAAGGATCATACCCTCAAGTTCCTAGTTTTTGGACTCTAGCTCAAGAGCTTTGGCCTCAAGATCATCTCACATCTTTTAACCATGTCCTATTAACTCGATAATGGCGACTCTTTCCTTGGAAAGATATTTCTCCATAGTCTCGATAGCTTGACTTTTTTTATGCAACAACATGAGAAGAAGGGACTTCTCGGCTAACTCCTTTATGATGACCTACCAACAGAGAGGTTAGAAACCAGCTAATAGCATTAATTGGGCAAATAGAAGAAAAGGAGCATACCTTATAATTTTTATGGAGTTGCTCAATGTGTTGCTTGGCATGCTATACGTGTCGATGATCTTCAACTATATCAATATCGACAAGTAATCCCCATATGAGATCGCAATGGCCCAATAGTCCTCATCGGACACTGGGGCCTTACAGTCAGGAAGGACTTTTCAATAAGGGGTCTAGAGTGCAAGTAATGATTGATGAATCAGAGCAATAGGAATTTTGAAATGATTAGATAAAGCAATCAAATATCAAAGGCCACTTACCTCTTGGCTTCACGAGGGCCAGGGGAGGACTCAGCCTCATAGAAGACATGGCTAGCGTGCTAGAGGACTCGATCGATGGAGTCATCTGACCGACATCAGGTTCCGCAATCCTAGGCTTGGCGGGTACTGCTACTGGACCTAGATCTAGGGATGATGTACTCGATGGTGTACCCTCTAGAGCTCTAGGTGGCTCGATCCTTGATGTCTCGATCACTAGAGGATCATAAACCCTAGTAACAGGCACCAACTCAACCGGGACACTTTCAAGCAAACATATCTTAGGTAAAGGTTGACTAGCCGAGTCATCTGATAGATCTGTTGATATCCTGATACAGTAACAATCAAGATATGTTTATCCATACACTTTTAATAAAAGTGATAACTACAATGTTGTCGTACCTTGCACATCATTTTATCTTCCTTTTCTGGGGAGCAGAAGAGCCTCCCTAAGACTCAGCCTTAGTAACCGAGTCATCCTTACTAACTGGTGGTGCTATCAACCGGACTGGGGGCTCAGTGGAGATGTCTTCATCCACCTCCAAGCTCTCCTCCTAGTAGCACAAAGGCATTTGGACCTTCACACGCCTGGATTGACGAGGGCTCTGAGGAGATTCCCCATCGTCCAAGATCACCATTAGGGCTCTCTCCTTCTTCTTCTTATTAGACGCAGAAGGAGTCTTGGACTGATTTGCTATAAAAGGACCTTTGGAGGCCTTCTCAGCTAGCTGTTTAGGGAAGTGGCTTGGACCCGACTCCTCACAGTTCCTTGGAATCCACTCTTCTTCCTATATGGAGGCCAATTATACACCAACATCTAACTTAGAATTACAGAGTAGTCAGAGCTGGCCAACTTTTAATGTAGCTTCAAATGACATAGTGTTGGAACTTGCTCACTGGCGCAAGTTGATCCAACGGGGAAGTGTAGTAACGCAAACAGGGTTTTTGCACGCGTTGGCAATAGCTCTATTAATCCAGCCTCTCAAGGGCACTGTGCGGGGGTATTTATACGTATCTGAGTGCCCAGCGACCCGTGTTAAGGACGCATGTGCCCTTAAACACCTAGGTTATCCCCGGAATATTCCCATAAAGCGGGGTTACAGACCGTAATTACAGGGAGGCCTTTACAATTTAGGCCCGTAATGCACAACGGCCACGCAGGGCCTGTTACAATGGGCCGGATCACACGCGGGCCTCCATTCTAGACGAGGTCGCGAGATGAGACGACCTCGTCACAGGTCTTCGTCGGTGGCGTATGAGACGAAGGGTAAGTCTGCCCGTTGTCTTGTCACCGTTGGTGCAGCGAGTACGACGAAGGCCTCGAGCGAAGGGTGGCGTCTTCGCCTTCGCCCCAACATTTGCCCTCTGAGGGACCAGTTCGACTAAGTCATCTGGTGCCGAAGACGTCACTAGATGGCGGAGACGCTGCCCTCGCTCATAGTGGTTCCGTGGGGGTTTTTGACATGACCGTTGATTGACGCCGTACTGTTGGATTGCGGGTTTCCCGAAGCGCCGCGCCCTGTGTATAAAAGGGGACGGGGGGCGGCGCTTTTTGAACATTATCTTTCCGCGCTCCGCGAAAACCCTAACCGCCTTCTCAAACCTCTCGCTGTTCGTCTGCCCTCCTTGCTCTTGTTCGCCGGAGATCTGGCTCGTGTGAAGCAGACCGCCTGCCGCCGCCGACGGTACGTAGCGATGCCGACCTCTTCTTCTTCTGCTGCCGCTACGCTGCCGGCCGACGCGTCGTCTGAGGAGACGCTAAGCACTGTGGCGGCGGAGGAGTTGCGCGCCGGCGACACGGTGGATTTTGGTGTGTCGCGGATGTCCTCGGTCCGCGTGCAAGATATGCAGCGGCTTGGTTACTTTGGCGGCGGGGTCGCTCGTGTCCCGGGGACGGAGGAGGTCCCCGAGCCGGAAGGCGAGTTGGTTGTCTTCGAGGCGTTCTTTGCCGCTGGTCTCCGCCTGCCTGCGCATCGATTTGTCGGAGAAGTCCTATGCAGATTCAACGTCCAGATCCACCAGCTGACGCCGAATGCCGTGGTGGCCTTGTCGAAATATGTCTGGGCGACGACTTCGTACGGTGGACAGTCATCAGTCGAAGTCTTCGCGAAGTACTATTGTCTGCACTGGCAGAAAAGGATGATTGGAAATAAGGTTGCTCAGTTTGGGTCCTGTACATTTACGCTGAAGACCGGCAAGACTTCGATGGAGGTCGTTGAGTTAGTTCCTTGCGCCCGCAATAAATGGGGCAACTTGTATGAGTTTTGGTTCTACGTTGCGGAGGGCACAGTCGAGGACCATCCGGGGCTCCCCGTGGCCGAGATGTGCTCGCATTATTACTCAGCATACCCGCAGTTTGAAGTGGCAGAGGAGGATGCAGACGAAGGGGCCCTGCGGTGCGCGGCCGGCCTGAGTAGCGGGCGCGACTTGGTTGAGGAGTTTGTGGCGTATGGGGTGTGGCCTTTGGCGCATGGCTAGGCGCTGGGCGAAGTATGCCCTCGCCAGATGCCTTCCCGTGGTGGGATGCTAGTGCGAAGTCCTGCCTTCGCACTGGATCTGCATAACCGCGATCCTGTCGCATTTGTGCGTGAGGCGGAGGATGGGGCGGTGCGGATTGTTGGTCGGTACGTGCCGAAGACGGAGGGCCAGCGTAGCTGGGATATACGTGGGTCCAACGACCGCTTGAACAGGGTCTTCGAGTTGAACCGTCTACCGTATGGTGGTTATCCCGGGCAAGACGATGCGGATCATCGCGGGAAGAAGCCGGCGGCAGAGACTGGAGACGACCCCACGCTGGCGGCCGCCCCATCCTCTAAGAAGAGGAAGCTAGGTACTGCTATGGGAGGACTAGGGGTTTCCGATGGTTTTGCTAGGGAATTGATGAGGACATGCGCGGCCCCCAGGGGGAGGATGTTTTTAGCCCGAGCTCCGGGAGTCTTCGGCGCGGATGCTGAAGGTTACCGGGGGTTGGTGGCCTAAGAATGTTCCTGTCCCCCGTGCGGCCGGCGAAGACTTTTTTACATCTCGTATGGTTCGTGACTGGAGAGTGTTTCCTTATGGACGGAATATTGCTGCTGTTGTGTCGGCAGTGATGGACAAGGATCACCAGGGAGCTGCGCAGAAGCGCCAGGCGGTCGTCAGGCTGCCTGAGGCTAGGCCAAAGAGGTCGCGGGGGACTGCGAAGGCTGCTGCCCCCGGCGGCAGCCAGCCGACGCTGGCGGCAAAGACTGCCACCCCCGGGTCCAGTAGGGTGCCGGAGGCCGTGAAGGCGACCAGCGCCGGTGGAACCAAGCCTGCTCTGGCCGGAGCTGCGAAGGCCCGAGGATTGCCTCCGCCTGGCAAGCACGTTGCCGACTTTGCCACCGAGATTAGCATGGACGATTATCTCGTTGGTAAGTCATTAGCCCAAGTTTTTTTTAAACTGTTGATGCGTTGCAGGGTCGGGTGAAGGGCAACTTGTTGTTGTTCCGCCTGCGGCGACCGCGGCGGCTGCTGTGGGGCCTACGACGAGGGGTAGCGCTCCCAGCGCCGGTGGCGAGATTCCGGCGCTCACTGCCGTCGAGGACTAGGCGGGCGCTGTGTCCCGCCGGCTGAAGGAGGCATTGAGTCAGGTAAGTTGGGCTAGACTTCGGTTTTTACCAGTTTCGTTGGGATTGTGGACTTATGTGTGTCTTGTAGGCGGCTGACTTCGCTGACTGCGTGGCGTCGGGGGCCCTTACGGCGGTTGTGTCTGCCGAAGTCGAGAGACTTCGGGCGCAACATGCTGACGCCGTCCGGGAAAAGTCGGCCGCCGACAGCAAGTGCCGCAAGCTGGCAGAGAAGGTGGCCGCGCTGGAGGGCAAGAGGGCTGACCTCCAGCGCCAACTGGCGGAGGAGAGAAGGGAGGCTAATGAGGCCCTAGCCAAGGCGCAGTCTGCGCAGGCGGAGGCCAATTTGGCGCGGGTGGAGGGTAGCCTTGCCAGACAGCGCGCCGAGGAATGGGAGGAGCGGTTCAACGCTCTACAGACCCGTGTGGAGAGGGCCGAGGCTTCGACGCGCTCGGAGGCTGAGCGGACGCGCAAACAGCTTATGGACTCATACCACGAGCTGGGCGCGCGGACCGCTAACTTCGAAGTGCCAGACCAAGAGCCCAGACTTCGCTGCCTCGAGTGGCTGCAGGAGGAGTTGCTGGCGCTCCCCACCATTGTGGAGGGGTTTATGTCCTATGCCTCCCTGGTCACCTGCGAAGGGGCGATGAACGCACTGTCCCACGAAGGGTGCCGGCACTATGAGGTCTTCGACCAAGCTGATGAGGATTTCGAGCGCGAGATCTACAAGGTTGAGGACCCTGTGGTGAAGGAATCCGCGGGAGCCCTCTTCGACCGGATGTGGGGTCCCCACGGTCGGGAGGTGGTCAGGGAGCGGTCCGACACGGCGAGGGGTTGTAATACTCCAAATTGTATACCAGGAATAATAGAGAGTATTCTCAATTTTGTATGTCTCATGTGCATCATGAAAAGAGCCTACACAAAATTTAAGAGTTTAATTCCAACAAATGATAAAAAAAGTTTGCAACATGTTGGAGTTTTATTGTTTGTGCATTAAATAAAATAATAATGTTAATAATAATGATAAAAACACATTAATAATGAAAAGGAGGTTTTGCCCTAATTTATAAACTTGGAAATTTGGAAAAGAAAGTGTACAAAACATAAATAAACCTTATATTTCCCAAACAAATACTTCTTAAATTCACAATATAATCTGAGCACAAAATCTGCATAGGAGTTTGAATTTAAGTTTGAATTCAAATTTAACTTGGAAATGGAGAAAAGAAAATAGAAAATAAAATGGAAAAGGTTAAAACCCTGCCTGGGCTCCTTCCCTCATTTCGGCCCAGCCTGGTGTTGCCATCCGCGCGGCCCAGGACTCCTCTTCTTTGCGCGCGCGCGTGGTCGGACTCTGCACCGCGGGCCCACTTGCCAGCCAACCTGCGTAACTCGCGCACCTAAGCCTAAGTCGCTGACGATCGGGCCCAGCCCCCAGTGTCCCTCTCGGCCACACACCCGCGCCACGCTTTATGTCTCACCGCCCTGCGGACCCCACACACCAGGGCCTCTCCCCCGTCAACAAACTCGCCGCGCCTGGCGGAACGCGCGCGATCCTCGCGCGGATCTGTTGTCGCGGCCGGCCGACGCCGCCTCCATATAGGTGCCGCGACCTCGGGGTTGTCTCGTTCACCTCCTCATCTCGCCCTATTGACTTCCCTCTCACCCCAATCGCCGTAGCACCGCCGCCATTGTCGTCCGCGGAAGTGAGAAGCCGCCGCGGCCGATTGGTGACCGCACCAATTTCCTGAGTGGGCGTGTGGGCAGGGGGGGTTCGCCGGCTGCTGTGGAGTTCGCCATTGACTCCCCGGTGGCAATACAAGCCACGGGTGAGCGCCAATTCCTCGCCGGCGCTACATCCGACCCGCCTGCCCGTGCGTCACCGTGGTCGGCCCCCTGTACTGCGCATCATTGGTAAGAAACCCATCCAATCGACTCGCCTTGTCCTCCTCGTCGCGTAGTAGCAATCGATTTTAGTGCTGGGGATGCCTGGGCGGAGAATCGCGAGCACGACGGTGAACCTCCGCCGTGGCTCTGGGCGCGCCGCCGTGGCTCGGCGCTGAGATAGGAGAGGACCTCCGCGACCGTCGGATCGGGCGCGGGCGGATAGGATTAAAACGTGGGATACCCCTTCGCTCGATCGAACGGAGACCGTAGATGCATGATCCAGTGGCGCGGAGTGGATCCGCGACTCATTAAATCCGAACCGTTGATTCACGATCCGAGGGCTCTCCGTGTGTACCGTTTCGTTATAAGATATGATCTAATCTTACGCGTCCAATTCTGATCGGACGGCCAGTGCCACCCGATACCCTTTCGCTCTGGCTTTTTAGCTTAAGAGCCCCTGGACTTCTTGGAAATAAACCCGCACTCCATGCGCCTGTGCTCTGTGTCTTAGGAAACTTACACCGAGAACCCTGAATTTACCTGTAATTGAGGCCCGATCCAGAGAGTGTTAGAAATCGGAAATTAAATTCAGAAATTAATTTTTAGTGCAAAAATAAATGTTAAAACTTGTTTAATTCATAATAGATGCATATGAACTCCAAATTAGACCATTCCAGTTCCTAAATTTTCATAAAATTATTGCCTATCTATTAGTGCCTCTGTTTTGTCATGACAAACACATTAAAATTATTCTTTCACTTAATCTTGTATTAAATGCATAAAACATTAGAAAATCCATAACTTAAAATATATAACTCCAAATTTAATGATTCCAGTTCCTGTGATCTTATTTTAATGTCTAGTTTAATACTGTATATTCTATTTGCATGTTTGATGTGATGTTAATTTATGCTATGCCATGTATGTATTGTATTGATGCGAGTAGACGAGCAACCCACTGTGGAACCTGAGCTTCAACAAGTTGAGACAGCTGAGCAGGAGCTCGTTGAAGGCAAGTTGTGCCCTTGATCACTTCTTTTACCCATTCATGTTCTTATTATTCATAATGATCTGCATAGGATAATTTTGACGGGACCCAATAGGATGCCCTAGATTTTGACTATCTTTATACCTTGCTTCACCACTGGTTTTACTACTAAAGTTTTGGGTAGTACATGCTATTGCTTTATGTGGATTTGGGTATAAAGATATACATCACTCATTGTTATACTATTCATTGTTTTCTGTTTTATTATTCCTTGTTCATGTTAAGATCATTATGTTAATGGGAACATGGAGAACCACCCGGGAAAACAGTGCTACCACAAGGGTGGAATGGGACGCCCTTGGCTGATTAACTAGGAAAGCTAGGGGAGGGCTACCTTACCCGAAAGGGGCAAGGGCAGTAGGGGAGAGGTCAGTGCGGGGAGGTCCCTGGTTGATTTTGCTGCGATGGCTATCAGCCAGGAACCCTTTACTGGATCTTCCCATAAACTGTAGCGGGTAGTCTGAAGCTAGTGGAACTTTGTAAAGGCCTCGTAGTGGTACCCTGCCTCGCTTCCTAGGTAGAGGTGTATGGAGTCTGATCAACTCTGTGGCAATTGGGTAACACGACTTGTGGGTAAAGATGCGCAACCTCTGCAGAGTGTAAAACTGGTATACTAGCCGTGCTCACGGTCATGAGCGGCTCGGACACTCACATGATTAAATTATGGAACTTAAACTTAACCTGTCATTTCATTGCATTTGGGATTATTTTATTATTACTTGTACTTATTATTACTATGGTTTGGTATTCACTTACACTTAGTAATTGCTAATAAAATTTTGACCAACTTATAAAAGCAATGCTCAGCTTCAGCCTTTATTTCATTGATCAGCCTTACACTACATGAACTCCCACCTTTGGTGAGTTCATGTCACATTATTCCCCACGACTTGTTGAGCTATGATCGTATGTGAGCTCACTCTTGCTGTCTCACACCCCCCCCCCCCACAGGAGAAGAACAGGTGGTTTCAAGTGGAGTCAAGTATCGAGGAGTTTGATCTGATCTAGGTGGCGTTTCTCAGTCGACATTGGCGCCATCGATCCTTAGTTCGTTTTATCTATATTATTTTATTTTGTAATAAGACTTCCGCTATGTAATAAATACTCTGATGTTTTACGACATTTATCTCTATACACTCTGTTATTATATGTGTTGTCTTCTTGGCGCATGTATGAGATGCACCCGGCTTTGTCCTTTAAAACCGGGTGTTACAGAAGTGGTATCAGAGGAAATGTTGACTGTAGGACGAAACCTAGATAGAAATGGACAACCCTTACCTACTTATCTCATTCTGATTCATTCTATACTTCCCTTACTCTGATTCTTTCTATACTTATCTTGATCCTGTCTCACCTTCTACTGTTCCACTCTGATCATTCTTATCTTTTCTACTCTAAGACAAGATGGATTTCAAACCTTGGAATCCCTACCCCTATGACATTTTTAAGAGATAGGAAGCCTAAGACAAAAGTAAAACTATTTTCTCTATTAAAAATATTGGTTGATTGTTCTGATGATCAATGGCTGATTTGCTTCTTTGATTGATTGGAATAGTATAGATGGACATCTTAGCATGTACCACCATAAGGTAATGTATTAGCTTTAGTGGATAACACACTAACCTACTTAGCTAATAAATCCCCCGCAGTAACATTCCTCATAATTACTCGCCTTGTCTGCAATTCTTTCTTTCTTACCCTGTATTTCTAACCCAGATGGACTACCCCTATACTGTTAGAAGAGAGCAGTATAGACTTGATCCTTGGTATGTCATGGTTAAGGAAGGCAATGGTGGTTTATACACTGCGCTAAGGGAACCGTAGAACTCACCAGTTCCAAAGGAGAAAGATTTGAAGTTGGAATTGCAGTAACTACTGCCACCAGATATGGAAGATGAGTTGGTCATTAATCTCTTACCTAAGACTGCCCCTATTTCTAAACGGCCATACATGATGTCCATAGAAGAGCTAAAGGAACTTAAGAAACAATTAACAGAATTACAAGAGGATGGCTACATTCGTCTGAATTCTTCACCTTGGAGAGCACCAGTTTTGTTCGTAAAGAAGAAAGATGGATTGCAAGGGATGTGCGTGGATTAAAGGTCCCTCAATGATGTCACTGTGAAGAACAAGTTTCGGTTACCCCGCATTAAGGATTTATTTAATCGGATGAGAGGAGCCGGGGTACTCTCGAAGATCGACCTCCGATCGGGATACCATCAGATGAAGATTGGACCATCGGATATTCCCAAGACGGCTTTCTCAACTCGATATGGATTATATGAGTTTACTGTTATGTCATTTGGACTAACCAATGCACCAGCTTATTTCATGAATTTGATGAACAAAGTGTTTATGGAGTATTTGGACAGATTCGTTGTGGTATTCATCGATGATATTCTTATCTATTCTAAGAATGAAAGTGATCATGAACAACATCTGAGATTGGTGCTGCAGAAGTTGCGAGATAATGAGCTCTACGCTAAGTTTAGCAAGTGTGAGTTTTGGATTGACAAGGTGCCATTCCTTGGACATATTATTTCTAATGGAGGAATAGCAGTGGATCCTGCTAAAGTGAAGGAGATAATGGAATGGAGAGTGCCCACTACAGTTACGGAGATTCGGAGTTTCTTGGGACTCGCAGGATACTATCGGAGATTTATTGAAGGTTTCTCCAAGATTGCTAAGCCTATGACATCGCTTTTGGAGAAAGGAAAAGAATTTAAGTTGGATGAGAAATGTCAAGAGAGCTTTGATCAATTGAAGGAAAGATTGATGTCACCTCCAGTATTGGTTATGCCAGACTTGCAGAAAGGATTTGATATTTATTGTGATGCATGTGGCCAAGGACTAGGATGTGTGCTCATGCAAGATGGACATGTGATTGCCTATGCATCTCGTCAGTTGCGGAAGCATGAATTGAACTACCCCACTCATGACTTGGAACTAGCTGCCGTTGTGCATGCACTTAAGATTTGGAGACACTACATCATGGGAACTAAGTGCCAAGTATACACGGATCATAAGAGTTTGAAGTATATATTCACTCAGAAGGATCTCAATCTCAGGCAACGTCGTTGGTTGGAGCTTATTAAGGATTATGATTTGGAGATTCACTATCATCCAGGCAAGGCGAATTTGGTTGCAGATGCCTTGAGTCGGAAAGAACATGTTCACTCCGCTTTTGTTGTCCAGCTACCTGATGATTTAGCAAAAGATTTTGAGAGACTCAATTTGGGAATTGTTACTCATACTGAAGGAGTTACCATTGAGTTGGAACCTACCTTGGAGCAAGAGATTCGTAAAGGACAGGTTGGTGATGTTAAGATTCAAGAGATTAAGGATCTTATTACTGAAGGAGGAGTCCGGAATTCACGGAGGATGAGCAAGGCACCATATGGTTCAAAGATCGGATATGTGTTCCAGAGATCGATAGCCTCCGTGAAGCTATATTGAAAGAAGCTCATGATTCTGATTATTCCATCCACCCTGGAAGCACTAAGATTTGAAGCGAAAGTATTGGTGGTATGGACTGAAAAGAGATGTGGCTGCTCATGTGGCTAAGTGTGATGTATGTCAAAGAGTCAAGGCTGAACATCAAAGACCCGCTGGACTACTGCACCCATTGAAGATACCCGAGTGGAAATGGGAAGAAATTTGTATGGATTTTATTGTTGGACTACCCCGCACTCCAGCAGGATATGACTCTATTTGGGTAATTGTAGACAGATTGACAAAGGTGGCTCATTTCATACCTGTGAGGACTAATTACACGGGAGCCAAGCTAGCAGAGTTGTATATGACTCGGATAGTTTGTCTACATGGAGTGCCTAAGAAGATAGTGTCTGATCGAGGATCACAATTTACTTCTCGATTTTGGAAGAAGTTGCATGAAAGCTTGGATACAAAGTTGAATTTTAGTTCAGCCTACCATCCCCAGACTGATGGACAGACAGAGAGAACTAATCAAGTACTGGAAGACATGTTGAGAGCTTGTGCCCTTCAGCATGGTAATAGTTGGAACAAGTGTCTAACTTATGCTGAGTGCCCCATCAAGATTTTGGATACATTGACTCGAGTTACAAGAAACAAGGTGATAAAGATGTGCAAAGTTCAATGGAGTCACCACGGTGAAGATGAAGCTACTTGGGAAAGAGAAGAAGAGCTTCGCATAGATTTTCCCCATCTTTTCCCTAGTCCTTCTTAAATCTCGAGGACGAGATTATTTTTAAGGGGGGTAGGATTTGTAATACTCCAAATTGTATACCAGGAATAATAGAGAGTATTCTCAATTTTGTATGTCTCATGTGCATCATGAAAAGAGCCTACACAAAATTTAAGAGTTTAATTCCAACAAATGATAAAAAAAGTTTGCAACATGTTGGAGTTTTATTGTTTGTGCATTAAATAAAATAATAATGTTAATAATAATGATAAAAACACATTAATAATGAAAAGGAGGTTTTGCCCTAATTTATAAACTTGGAAATTTGGAAAAGAAAGTGTACAAAACATAAATAAACCTTATATTTCCCAAACAAATACTTCTTAAATTCACAATATAATCTGAGCACAAAATCTGCATAGGAGTTTGAATTTAAGTTTGAATTCAAATTTAACTTGGAAATGGAGAAAAGAAAATAGAAAATAAAATGGAAAAGGTTAAAACCCTGCCTGGGCTCCTTCCCTCATTTCGGCCCAGCCTGGTGTTGCCATCCGCGCGGCCCAGGACTCCTCTTCTTTGCGCGCGCGCGTGGTCGGACTCTGCACCGCGGGCCCACTTGCCAGCCAACCTGCGTAACTCGCGCACCTAAGCCTAAGTCGCTGACGATCGGGCCCAGCCCCCAGTGTCCCTCTCGGCCACACACCCGCGCCACGCTTTATGTCTCACCGCCCTGCGGACCCCACACACCAGGGCCTCTCCCCCGTCAACAAACTCGCCGCGCCTGGCGGAACGCGCGCGATCCTCGCGCGGATCTGTTGTCGCGGCCGGCCGACGCCGCCTCCATATAGGTGCCGCGACCTCGGGGTTGTCTCGTTCACCTCCTCATCTCGCCCTATTGACTTCCCTCTCACCCCAATCGCCGTAGCACCGCCGCCATTGTCGTCCGCGGAAGTGAGAAGCCGCCGCGGCCGATTGGTGACCGCACCAATTTCCTGAGTGGGCGTGTGGGCAGGGGGGGTTCGCCGGCTGCTGTGGAGTTCGCCATTGACTCCCCGGTGGCAATACAAGCCACGGGTGAGCGCCAATTCCTCGCCGGCGCTACATCCGACCCGCCTGCCCGTGCGTCACCGTGGTCGGCCCCCTGTACTGCGCATCATTGGTAAGAAACCCATCCAATCGACTCGCCTTGTCCTCCTCGTCGCGTAGTAGCAATCGATTTTAGTGCTGGGGATGCCTGGGCGGAGAATCGCGAGCACGACGGTGAACCTCCGCCGTGGCTCTGGGCGCGCCGCCGTGGCTCGGCGCTGAGATAGGAGAGGACCTCCGCGACCGTCGGATCGGGCACGGGCGGATAGGATTAAAACGTGGGATACCCCTTCGCTCGATCGAACGGAGACCGTAGATGCATGATCCAGTGGCGCGGAGTGGATCCGCGACTCATTAAATCCGAACCGTTGATTCACGATCCGAGGGCTCTCCGTGTGTACCGTTTCGTTATAAGATATGATCTAATCTTACGCGTCCAATTCTGATCGGACGGCCAGTGCCACCCGATACCCTTTCGCTCTGGCTTTTTAGCTTAAGAGCCCCTGGACTTCTTGGAAATAAACCCGCACTCCATGCGCCTGTGCTCTGTGTCTTAGGAAACTTACACCGAGAACCCTGAATTTACCTGTAATTGAGGCCCGATCCAGAGAGTGTTAGAAATCGGAAATTAAATTCAGAAATTAATTTTTAGTGCAAAAATAAATGTTAAAACTTGTTTAATTCATAATAGATGCATATGAACTCCAAATTAGACCATTCCAGTTCCTAAATTTTCATAAAATTATTGCCTATCTATTAGTGCCTCTGTTTTGTCATGACAAACACATTAAAATTATTCTTTCACTTAATCTTGTATTAAATGCATAAAACATTAGAAAATCCATAACTTAAAATATATAACTCCAAATTTAATGATTCCAGTTCCTGTGATCTTATTTTAATGTCTAGTTTAATACTGTATATTCTATTTGCATGTTTGATGTGATGTTAATTTATGCTATGCCATGTATGTATTGTATTGATGCGAGTAGACGAGCAACCCACTGTGGAACCTGAGCTTCAACAAGTTGAGACAGCTGAGCAGGAGCTCGTTGAAGGCAAGTTGTGCCCTTGATCACTTCTTTTACCCATTCATGTTCTTATTATTCATAATGATCTGCATAGGATAATTTTGACGGGACCCAATAGGATGCCCTAGATTTTGACTATCTTTATACCTTGCTTCACCACTGGTTTTACTACTAAAGTTTTGGGTAGTACATGCTATTGCTTTATGTGGATTTGGGTATAAAGATATACATCACTCATTGTTATACTATTCATTGTTTTCTGTTTTATTATTCCTTGTTCATGTTAAGATCATTATGTTAATGGGAACATGGAGAACCACCCGGGAAAACAGTGCTACCACAAGGGTGGAATGGGACGCCCTTGGCTGATTAACTAGGAAAGCTAGGGGAGGGCTACCTTACCCGAAAGGGGCAAGGGCAGTAGGGGAGAGGTCAGTGCGGGGAGGTCCCTGGTTGATTTTGCTGCGATGGCTATCAGCCAGGAACCCTTTACTGGATCTTCCCATAAACTGTAGCGGGTAGTCTGAAGCTAGTGGAACTTTGTAAAGGCCTCGTAGTGGTACCCTGCCTCGCTTCCTAGGTAGAGGTGTATGGAGTCTGATCAACTCTGTGGCAATTGGGTAACACGACTTGTGGGTAAAGATGCGCAACCTCTGCAGAGTGTAAAACTGGTATACTAGCCGTGCTCACGGTCATGAGCGGCTCGGACACTCACATGATTAAATTATGGAACTTAAACTTAACCTGTCATTTCATTGCATTTGGGATTATTTTATTATTACTTGTACTTATTATTACTATGGTTTGGTATTCACTTACACTTAGTAATTGCTAATAAAATTTTGACCAACTTATAAAAGCAATGCTCAGCTTCAGCCTTTATTTCATTGATCAGCCTTACACTACATGAACTCCCACCTTTGGTGAGTTCATGTCACATTATTCCCCACGACTTGTTGAGCTATGATCGTATGTGAGCTCACTCTTGCTGTCTCACACCCCCCCCCACAGGAGAAGAACAGGTGGTTTCAAGTGGAGTCAAGTATCGAGGAGTTTGATCTGATCTAGGTGGCGTTTCTCAGTCGACATTGGCGCCATCGATCCTTAGTTCGTTTTATCTATATTATTTTATTTTGTAATAAGACTTCCGCTATGTAATAAATACTCTGATGTTTTACGACATTTATCTCTATACACTCTGTTATTATATGTGTTGTCTTCTTGGCGCATGTATGAGATGCACCCGGCTTTGTCCTTTAAAACCGGGTGTTACAGGGGTCAGGTAATGTTTGACTCTTGTTTAGTGTTGCTGAGTGTGGGCTATATGTGGGTTTGCTGAATCTGTGTGCTGTGTCTTAGGCGGCGCGTAACGAGAAAGTGGAGGACTTTGGGGCTTTGAACAGCGTGCAGCCTGATTCGGAGTCGAACCCGGTGGCGGCTGTGTCCGAGGTCGCCCCGGCGCCGCCCCCAGAAACCGTCGAAGGCACACCTGATGCCCCCGCAGCCACTGCGACCGGCGGTGGCTCATCGCCAACTGCTGCGCCGAGGGCTGAGGATCCTGTGAAGATGGCGGCGGAGGCGGCAGCGGAGGATCCTGCGACAGCTGGGTCTTCGCAGGTGGCTTAGTGGGTGTGGGTAGTTAGGGAATTTTGCATATGTTGCTGAATCTTGGTTGCTGCGCAGGTTCAAGATTTTGGGCCTGCGCACGCAGCCGCTACTGCTAATTTTTTGGCGGCTTCGACCGTGGATGATGGGAATGAATCAGATGAATCTGCGTCTAAGCTTTCTGATTTTGGTGAGTCTAGGAGTTCGGTTGGGTGGACTGAAGAGTCGTCGGATGAGGACTTGGATTACTTTACGGCCTTGGATGTAGCAGCGGCGGAGGCCTCGCCGCGTGCTGTGGGTGCTGAAGTTGTGCCTGGTCCAAGTGCGGGGCGTAGGCGGCGAAGGGCGGTTGCGAAGCGTAGAGTGAGTGAGGCGGACGGCGGTCGGCTTCATGTGGGCAGGGCTGGCAGGCAGGAACTGTTGTCCTTGCCGGCCGCTGCGAGTGTAGGTGAGGGGGAGCTACGAGGTCTTTTTGCGGGTGAGGAGCTGAGGATAATGTTGTTTAACTATAGGGAGATGGGAATTATTCCGAAGGTTGAGCCGATGTAAAATGTGATGCCCTCGCTGTACATATGTAATGGCTTGTATGATGAGGTTGTGTGCCTTCGCACATTCGGCTACGCTCACGAAGGCGTTGCGCACTTGGTCTGGTGTATTTGTTATGTCGGTCTGGCGCGCTTGTAGTCGGTCTTTGCGCGGACAGTTTGGTGTAGTCTTTTTCGCACTTGTTGTGCTTGGTCCGGCTGCACCCTTAGGCGACTTTTGCACGGATACTCTTCGCGGAAGACTTCGATTTTTCGCACTTGTTGCGCTAGTCCGGCTGCACCCTTAGGCGACTTTTGCGCGGACAGTTTTCGCGGAAGACTTCGATTTTTTGCACTTGTTGTGCTAGTCCGGCTGCACCCTTAGGCGACTTTTGCGCGGACAGTCTTCGCGGAAGACTTCGATTTTTTGCACTTGTTGTGCTAGTCCGGCTGCACCCTTAGGCGAATTTTGTGCGGATAGTCTTCGCGGAAGACTTCGATTTTTCGCACTTGTTGTGCTAGTCCGGCTGCACCCTTAGGCGACTTTTGCGCGGATAGTCTTTTTTGAGGAAGACTTCGATTTTTGCACTTGTTGTGCTAGTCCGGCTGCACCCTTAGGCGACTTTTGCGCGGATTGTCGCACGCGAGGGTAGCTAGCGCTTGGCCTCGCGGTGACTTTGTATTGGTCGAATGTCAAAGACCGTCGGCGCGGTCTTTTTTCGACGTAGATTTTTGCGGGGGATTTTTCACTCGTATATTACATGACTCTGCCTCGTTAAAAACCTCACCCCCCGGGAGGAAAAGAGTGCGGGCCAGAATAAAATTGTTTTTGCGAATTACAAGGGCGAGCTGGCCCTGATGAGTCAAACAAAAAATTTGCGGAGATTGTCGATGTTCCAGGAATGCTCCAAGTCTTCGCCGTTTGGCGTTGCGAGCCTGTATGCGCTGGGGGATGCCTTCGTCTTGACAATGAAAGGGCCCTCCCACTTGGGCTCCAGCTTGCCCCTGGACTCTGTCCGAGCTGTCCGGACGAGTACAAGGTCCCCTTCGCTGAATTCCCTCGGGATGACTGCGTGGTCGTGCCATGCTTTTGTCTGGGCTTGGTATTTGTCCAGAGCCTGTAGGGCGAAGACGCGATCTCCGTCGATGAGGTCCTTCGAAATCGGCTCGTCTACGTCGGGGACGGCCGACGCGGCTGTCCGAGGCGACCCATGTTTTATTTCTTGCGGAGTCATGGCCTCCGATCCATATAATAGGCGGAAGGGGGTGAACCCAGTCGCCCTGCACTCAGTTGTGTTCAGCGCCTAGACCACTTCGGGTAACAGGTCGGGCCACTTGCCTTTTTTGTCGTCGAGGAGCATTTTCTTGACGGCTGTGAAAATTTTGCCGTTGGCGCGCTCCACGACTCCGTTGGACTGGGGGTGGTACACAGAGGCGAAGGCAAGCTTGGTGCCGATGGAGAAGCAGAAATCTTTGAAATCTTGGTTGTCGAACTGCTTGCCGTTGTCGACTGTGAGTTCGGACGGTACTCCGAAGCGGCAAATAATATTTTGCCAGAAGAATTTCTGGGCTGTCTTCGATGTGATAGTGGATACTGCCCTCGCTTCAATCCATTTGGTGAAGTATTCAACGGTGACAAAGGTGAACTTGAGGTTCCCCTGAGCCGTGGGCAGGGGCCCGACAATGTCTAGGCCCCAGCGCTGAAGGGGCCACGTGTGGGCGATTAGCTTCGTGAACTGCGAGGGTTGTCCCGAGCGTGGGGAAAATTTCTGACAGGCTTCGCAGGATCTGACGACCCGATTTGCGGCGCAAATCATGGCGGGCCAGTAGAAACCTTGGCGAATCACCTTTGCCGCTAGGGCCCTAGGCCCTGCGTGGGAGCCACAGGTCCCATTGTGGACTTCGCGCAGAATTTGTACGCCTTCGGTCTCGGTGACGCACTTAAGCATCGGTTGACTGACCCCCTTCTTGTAAAGTTGGCCCTCGATCAGTGCGAAGTCCCGGCTTTGGTGTTTGAGGCGCTTGGCCTCATTGCTGTCGATTGGGTGATAGTACCCCTGTAGGTACAGGGTTATTGGTGCCCACCAGTCTTCGGTCATGATGAGGTTGATTATGCGGTGGCCCTCGCTGTCGTTGGTTATTTGGAGCCCTTCAGGGCTGCGGACGGCTGGCGTGCCGATGACGTGGTAGAACACATCGGAGGGTACGGCTTCGCCCCTAGCGGCTGCCTTGGCTAGAGCACCGGCCTCCTCATTCTTGGCTCGGTCTACGTGCTGTAGCGTGAAGCCCTTGAATTGCCTTTCGAGGCTACGGATGGCCGCTAGGTACTGCATGAGTGCGGGGTCCCTCGCTGCATAGTCTTTCTCGACCTGGCCAACGACTACCTTGGAGTCTGTTTTGATGATGCAGGCGGTGACGCCGAGTGCCCTTAGCTTGCGAAGGCCGAGAATGACAGCCTCGTATTCTGCTATGTTGTTGGTGCACTTATCAGACTCCAACGCGAAGCTGAGGCGCGCTGCGTATTTATGCTTGATCCCGGTGGGCGAAGTAATAACTGCAGCGGCGCCTGCCCCCGCATGGCACCATGCGCCGTCACAATGGATTGTCCACATTTTTTCTGCGGACGGCTCCGGTTGCGTTATTGGACCAGTCCAGTCTACGACGAAGTCTGCCAGGACTTGCGACTTGATGGCTGTCCTGGGTTCGAATGTGATGTGATAGCCGGGGAGTTCGGCTGCCACTTGGCAATCCGTACTGACGCCTCCGGGTTTCTAAACAGCTCGCTGAGTCCTCTGTCTGAGGTAACCCGTACCTTGAATGCCTCGAAATAATGGCGCAATTTGCGCGAGGCCATCACGACTGCGTAGGCGATCTTTTCCAGCTCTGTCATGTTGCATTTTGATGTTGTGAGCACTTCAGAGACGTAATAAACTGGACGTTGCTTGGTTGTGCCCTCTCTGGTCTGCTCTTGAACCAGTGCTGCACTCACCGCATGTGGCGAAGCCGCGACATAGAGCAATAGGGGTAGCGAAGGGTCAAGGCTCGTGAGAACCACCAGCTCCGACAAGTACTGTTTTAGTGCGGCGAAGGCCGCCGCCTGTTCTGGCCCCCATGCGAAGTCTTTTGCGCCGCGGAGTGTTTTGAGGAACGGTAGACTCCGCTCCGTGGACTTTGAGATAAATCTATTGAGGGCGGCCAACCTGCCTGTCAGTCGTTGCACCTCTCTGGCTGACTGCGGGGGCGTCATATTGATGATTGCCTGGATTTTGGTTGGGTTGGCCTCAATTCCGCGGTGTGATACTAGGTAGCCCAAGATCTTTCCCTGGCGGACCCCGAAAACGCACTTCTCAGGATTGAGGCGAAGTCGTGCGGTTCGCATGCTTGCGAACGTTTCGGCGAGGTCGGCCAGGTGGTCTGCCTTGTTTCTGCTGGCAACGATGATGTCGTCCACATATGTGAAGATATTTCTGCCGATCTGGCTCTCGAGCATCGTTTTGGTGAGTCGAGAGAAAGTGGACCCGACATTCTTGAGTCCCTCCGGCATTCTGATGAAACAATATGTGCCGAAGGGTGTTATGAAGCTGGTGCTTGCCTTGTCCTCCTCCTTCATATATATTTGGTGGTAGCCAGAGAAGCAGTCGAGGAGTGACATGACTTCGCACCCGGCTGCGCTATCGACGATTTTGTCGATTCGGGGCAGCGGGAAGTTGTCCTTGGGGCAGGCCTTGTTAAGACTGGTGAAGTCTATGCACATCCGCCATTTTCCGCTTTTTTTCTGCACCATCACCACATTGGCGAGCCATGTGGGGTAGGCGATCGGCTCGATGAACTTGGTTTCGAGCAGGCGATGCACCTCGGCCTTGGCGGCTTCTGTCTTTTCGTCAGACATCTTGCGTAGCCGTTGTTTCTTCGGCCTCACCGAAGGGTCAATTCCTAGGCCGTGCTCGATGATGGAGCGACTGACTCCGACCAGGTCGAGGGCGGACCAGGCGAAGACGTCTTTATTCTTGGATAGACAGCAGAGGAGCCGCTCTTCGTCGTGCGAAGTGAGGTCTTCGCTGATGGTAACCATCTGCTGGGGTGTTGCCTGGTCGAGGGGGATGGTCTTGGTCCCGTCGTTGCTCTGTAGTTGTGCCTTCTCATGCCCCTTGGCGGTTGGATTGGCGGGCTCGGGGACTTCGCGTTGGGCCGTGAGGCAGTGCACGTTTCTTTGACCGGGGACGAAGTCTCTTTCTATGTTACGCGCAACCTGCTGGTTGCCGTAAACTGTGATGGCGCCTCCGGGACCCGGGATCTTCATGCACAGGTATAGTCCGTGGATAGCTGCCTCAAACTTATTGATGGAGCCCCGGCCCATTATGGCATTGTACGGGTACACCATATCGACAATGTCGAACGTGATCTGCTCGCTTCGGGCATTGGGTGCTACACCGAAGGAGAGGGGCAACTCTATTCTGCCGACAGGGAAGGTGCCCTTGCCGCCGAAGCCGTACATGGGGTTGTCTGAGGGCTTGAGCAGGCTGTGGCTTATGCCCATGCGATCGAAGGCGTGGAGGAAGATGATGTCCGCCTGGCTGCCATTGTCGACCAAGACTTTGTGCAAGTCCCAGCCTGCCACGCTACAGTTGATGACCATGGCGTCGATGTGGGGGGCGCTGCGCAGATCGACGTCTCGGGCGTCGAAGGTCAATGGCACGTGGGACCACTTTGTCTGCACGACCGGGCCGGTGACGGCGACGTGGTTGATGCTGCGGTAGTGATCCCTCTTCTGCCGCTTTGTGTCGAAGTCGGCGCTGGACCCACCGGTGATCATATGTATGACTCCGCGATATGGCTGGTCCTCTTGTTTCGGGGCATGGGGGTGGTGGATGTTTTGTTGTTGCTGATGTGGAAGAGGGGGTGGGGGAGGTACGATTTGTACTTCCTGGTGGTGTTGGTATGCGTGGTGCGGTGGATGCGGAGCGGGGGCGTGGATGTATGGTGGAGGGGGCTGCTGATATGTGTGTGCGACAACTCTAGGGTTGTTGGCTGGTTGCGCCCGTGCCATCCTGTCTCTGGTGGCCTTCGTCTCTGGGCAGTCTCTGGTTTGGTGGGCGCAGTCTTCGCCGTGAAACAGGCAGTAAAATCGGCGCGACGGTTGCGCACGTCCCCGGCCTCGTCTGCGAGTTCCGTTTCTGCGGCCCTGGGGGGGATATTCCTGGCGGCGAGGGGCCTCACCAGCGGGGTGCTGGTTGGCGATGTTGTGCACCTGCTGCTGATTGCGGCCGTCCCGGCCGGAGTCTGGTTGCGGAGTCCTCGTCCACGTGCGGCTGGACTGTGGAACATCTTTGGGTTTCCTCTGAGACTCAATTTTGCGCTGGTGGAGTTCTTCGGATTTGGCATATTTTTCAAATAGTTGGTACAACTCCTGGAGGTTTTTGGGCGGATCCCTGATGTAGTGGCTGTAGAGGACGCCGGCCCGAAGGCCACTGATGGCGTAGTGGATAGCGATTTGGTCATCGACCGAGGGTAGCTATGACTTGAGTGTCAGAAATTTACGGTAGTACTCCCGCAGAGTCTCCTTTTCCAGCTGCTTGCAGAGTGAGAGTTCGGCCAAGGCGTCGGTGTCTGGGCGGTACCCTTGGAAGTTGAGCAGGAATTTGTCCCGAAGGCTTCTCCAGGAGTCAATGGACAACGGGGGCAACCTGGTGAACCAGGTGAGAGCTGGGCCCTCGAGGGCGATGATGAAAGACTTGGCCATCGTGGCGTCGTCCCCTCCGGAAGATGCAACGGCGACCTGATAACTCATGATGTACTGTGCTGGGTCAGTGCTGCCGTTGTACTTAGGATAGGTCCCTGCCCGGAAGTTGGCAGGCCAGAGTGTCACTTGCAGGTGTGGCGCCAGGGGACTTCGCTCGTCGAGGTAGTTGACACCTTGGAATGCCGCGGCGTGTGGGATGGCGCGGTCGTGGTGGGGAAAGTGCAGGTCTTCGACTTGTGCACGCTGTTGCAGGGGTGGCCCTTGTTGCAGGCCGAAGTGGCCTTCGCGCTGCATTAGCGCGATCTCTTGCTCGAGCTCCTGGGCTTTCTGCTCTTCGTCTCGTATCATTTGCCGCACCTTGGCTTGTGCAGACACACGTTGGCGCTTGGCCTCAAGTATCTCTTTTTGCTTCTGGAGATTGCGGTTCTTGATGCGCAGGGCGCGCAACTGTAGCTGTTCTTCTGCGGAGACGCCGATGACTTCGCCGTCCTCGGTGAAGTCCGTGCCCTCTGGTGGAGCGAAACCTGGGGGAGGTTGCAGCTGTCCTTCAGGGCCGCAGGTGCGGTGAGCGTCGTCTTCGCAGGTGCGGAGAACGTCGTCTTCAGTAGCCTCTTTGTGGGTGGAGTGGGTGAGGGCGAGGGCCTTGCCCTTTTTTGCGGCCAGCAGTGCTGCCTTCGCAGCCTCGTCAGCCTTCGAGCTAGCTTTCTTGGGTGCCATCGCAGGTGGTTTTTTTTTCGTAGCACGAACGGTGGGCGCCAAATGTTGGAACTTGCTCACTGGCGCAAGTTGATCCAACGGGGAAGTGTAGTAACGCAAACAGGGTTTTTGCACGCGTTGGCAATAGCTCTGTTAATCCAGCCTCTCAAGGGCACTGTGCGGGGGTATTTATAGGTATCTGAGTGCCCAGCGACCCGTGTTAAGGACGCATGTGCCCTTAGACACCTAGGTTATCCCCGGAATATTCCCATAAAGCGGGGTTACAGACCGTAATTACAGGGAGGCCTTTACAATTTAGGCCCGTAACGCACAACGGCCACGCAGGGCCTGTTACAATGGGCCGGATCACACGCGGGCCTCCATTCTGGACGAGGTCGCGAGATGAGACGACCTCGTCACAGGTCTTCGTCGGTGGCGTATGAGACGAAGGGTAAGTCTGCCCGTTGTCTTGTCACCGTTGGTGCAGCGAGTACGGCGAAGGCCTCGAGCGAAGGGTGGCGTCTTCGCCTTCGCCCCAACACATAGATATTGTACAAACCATTGTGTGGAGAACTTTCAATGGATAGAACTTTTAATTTGTCTAGGAAATCTCTGAACTGAAAATCTATTTTAGATATGCCTTCACTTTAGGCTCTAGAATGTCTTCTTTAAAAGATTGAGATGGAATGGTCAACCTGTCGTACTACCAACCATAGTTGGTTTTCTCCTTCAAGTGGAGAACTTGGTGTTGAATCCAGTTGACTACCACATGCACACTAGATAACCCGAGCACCTTCATTTCTAGGATTCTCTTAGCAGCAACATGCATGGCATCAATATATTTGAGTGTAGGGCCGCTCATCCACTCAAAGCGATGGATGGGACATTGGCCAAGGAACTTAGGAAACTTGTAAATGTGGTTGCTAATGTAATCCATTTTTGTACTAGTTTTTTATGTAAGTCTTGAAGGGGTGGTCAAGGTATTGGTGGTTTCCTTGTAGTGAACTCCAACCCTATCCACAACATTTCCTTGTTGGCTCCAAGCGGCATGGGAAGAAAAGACACTATAACAAAGGGAAGAAAGATGGAATGCCTAAATAGGCCTCACACAGATGCACAAAGATAGCTATGTGGAGGATTGAGTTGGGACTCAAGTGAATCGGTTCAATTTCATAGAAATGCAAAAGATCCCATAAGAAAGTGGCGATGGAATCCCTAACCCACAAAATAGTCTTTCTTGCCTAATAATTTCCATTGGATGATATCTTGCTCAGGAAGAAGTTTCATTAATGTTAGAACCCATATTTTTTTGTCTCAATGGAAGATTTCTCAAACTCGTGGTGGTGCGAGGTAGCCATGGCTACAACTCACTACTAGAGACAAGAGCCTAAGCTAGGGTTTGGCGGAAGCACTCGCGAAAGGTTACGACAATGGTCATAGGCCCTCACGATGGCTGTGTCAATGGTAAGGTGGACGCATTAGAGGTTAGGGTTTGCATAACCCTAAAAATCAACATATGGTTTAATTTATAACATAACAAATGAATGTGAAGCATCGCATGAAGCTAAAGATGGAAGCAAGGCTAGAAGGTGAAGCAGTATGCAGAATCTGAAGCACCAATCTAGTGGATTTTTGCTAAGTTGTGATGTAAAAGGATGAGTCCTAGCACTCAGGGGCTACATCCTAATTCATATAACTCAACTACTAGGGAGGAAAACTCAGAGCGGGTATTGTGAATATTAACAAGCAGGATCCAATTGTCAGATTCCAACATACTCGACTTGATAACTCTGCTAGGTTAGACTCAGGGGACTACTGTTAAGGATATATACTAGGTGTACCCAAGAGGTTTCCATAATGAAGATGTTGGCCTATGGGCCGGGTCCGGGGAACACAGACTTGGTCGAGGGAGTCATACTCAGATATTAGGGTACTCGAGGCACATGTCAAAACAGAATCCACCTACATGAAGCAAATAAGGGAAGATGATGATTCATGATAAGGACAATATCTTTGTAAAATTAGCATATCTTGATCTATAAGGGAGTCCACGTGTAAATATAAAGATGGCGTTCTTGTTTTTAGGGGTAGTCGTTTGGACCGATCTCGATTCTTATCTAGCTAGCGGCTAGATAGGCTTTATGTAACAAATTGCACCTTCATGGACTATAAAGGGGGGCAGTAGTGCCCATGTACAGCAGATCATCTCATCATATTGCATAGGCAACAGACACTGCAACACACATGACGTAAGGTATTATCTCGCATTGAGATCCCAAACCTGTCTAAATCCTCATGTGTTTTGTGCATTCTTCTTTAGTTCTCGATCTCGTGATCCACACTATAAATTCATTCCGAAAGTTTTTCGACAACCAACCCGTGGTTTTGTTGTTGAGGGAGGAAACCCAAACTATGGCCATAATTTAGAGAGGGGTGTGGAAGAGTAGTGGAGATGTAAATGTGATTTTTTCATGAAGAAACTGCACATAACAAAATGCCGCCTCCACTATCAGCAATGAAAAAAAAACTAATTTTTAATTACTGGAATGCCAAACGCCTAACAATTTTGAAGATGATGACTAAGTGTATCTCGACTATATCTTTTATATTGCATCTTCTATTAATTGTTCTAGGTTAGTACCTAAAAATCAATTTGCTACAAGAGAACACTAGCACATTACCTAAAACTTGTCTCCTAGATTTCTTTAGAGATAGAAGAGAGTAGATTGTCTCGTTTATTTAGTATAAATGATGCTTCCCTTAGAAGATCTCTTAAAAATTTAAATTCTAGGTATAGATGATATGAGATATGTTGGAGCAATTGTATCTTCTAAAATACTATTTTAAGTGTAGAAGCTTGGATAGGGCCGGTGTCAGGTGAAAATTCTTTAAGAGCAACTCTAAAAAAATTATAGCCTTGTTAAGAATAGAGATTCTGACAGAAACAATACTCTTCAACGGCCTGTTTAATTATCTTTTCAAATATTGTCTTTCTCTATTATAGTTTTTTTGCTGGCCAAAGATAGAAAAGAGAAATGACTCTTTAAAGTGTGTGTAAGATGCAAACAAAGTGTTAGAAGGTATAGAAAGTAATTTTTATTTAAATGATTCTTTACATGATGATTTAGAGAGCGATGAATTTAAAAAAAAGTCTATTGAAGATGCTGTGAGCTCTCAGCTAAGAGAACAAACCAATCCCCTTTCACCGTTACCACCAAAACTAACAGCTAGCAGCTCCATTTAGCAAATGGCGGGTCGGCGAACGGCCCGTTGAGCACCCCATGGGAGATGACTTGGTACGCCTTCTCAGTCATGTGCATGCCGTCCCAGCTGGCGAAGCCGCTCGGTTTGCCCCAGAGCCTGGCCGTTCTGTTGCACGGCCTGTTGATGTGGTACGGCTGGTCATCGCCACCGCAGCACGCCGTGAGGGGGTCACCGATGCCGAACCTGTGCGGGTCCTTGACGAACTCCATGGCGGCACCGTAGTAGTCGGCGTAGATGAGCTTCACGCCGGGGTGCTGCGCCCTGAGCCGGCCGACCACGCCGCGCAGCGCCCGGTTGTGCCTCTGGGAGAAGTCGTTGAACCACCGGAGGCACCTGTGCTCGTCATAGTCCGCGCGGTTGCCGCTCCTGTACCCGCTCAGGTATGCCGGTACGCAGCCGATAGGGAAGTTGTTCGGGATCAGGATCGCCTTCGCGCCCATGCCGATGAGCTCCTGCAAAAAAAAAAAAAAAAGATGCATGGCACATGCAATGCAAGCTCCGTTAAAATGACTGGAAAAACGAATGCGCAGTCGGGCGGCTCACCTGGGCAGCAGAGCCAATGGTCGCGACGATGTCTGGGATGAACTGGCCGGCTTGCTCGCGGGGCCTACGGGCAGCGAACCAAAAGTTGTAGTCGTTGCCGCCGATCTCGCCCAGCACGATGAGAGACTCGCTCAGGATCTGCCTCTTGGCGCCTGACGGAATGATTTGTGCAATGGAAAATCAGTCGATTGGGCATATGAACGGATGCCTCTTGGCGCCTACGGGGCACTCTATACAGAATTGTATATAAAGTAAGTACCTACCATCCCAGGGAGCAATTCGTTGCAGCATTTGTTTGAACCATCCCATCTGCACGCCCAGGCAACAGGCCCGCACGTCGTGGTTCCACCTGCGGAAGTACCCCGGGGGCATCGCCGTGGAGCCATACACAGCGAAGTTTGCGCCAGTCGGGAATAGCCCCGTGTCCTTCTCCGGCAGATTTGGTGGTATCAGCGGCAGCTGGAGCGCTTGAGCTGAAAGAACGCATGGTGGTAGGTCAGTGGGTGGAGTGGGGATAACACGCATTGCGTTCATCGTGTATACATTTGCACAGGCTGATCGTTGTTGGAGTATACTCACCGTAGAAATCGACGAGGACACGGCCGTCGCTGATGCGGCCGGTAGGGTGGTGGAAGTAGGTCATGCCAAATGGGTACTCCATTATCGGGCCGCTGCGCGCGAAGTTGCCCGTGTCGATGATAGAGTCGCCGAAGCTGAAGATGCGCTTGTAGCAATGGCAACGCCCCGCAGGAGCGGTGAGCAGGAGGACGACGGAGACGAGGAAGATGCGCAGGGAGGCGGAACGGTGTTGGCAGCTGAAACCCATCATCTCTGAACAGGACTGGTACTTCTGTCGCTCTGGTTCTGCAGGTTTTCCAGATGGTCTACCTTTTATAGAAGTCTTGAACACTAGTGACTGTGACATAGTCACGTAGGTATCTAGTATACGACGCAATAAAAAGTCTGTCTATGATTATCTCCAGGAGATCTCCTATCTAATTCTCATCCCTTATCTTTGTTGAAAAGTAAGCCTTATCACATTAGTTACGTAGTCAACATTTTAGTTGTATGCATTAGCTAGTTAGTGGTGGCATGAGCTCTGGTTTTTGTGGATGCCATGCAGTAGTGGGTTAGTGGCAGCACGAGTGGTTGCATGCCTGAGGACGCGGTACTCACGGTGTGTGGACGTGGGGATAGACACGTCAATTCTGTACATCGTGGAGACACTCGGACTCTACTTGTATTCCTTTGTTTTTGTTATAAATTGCATCAGAAAACGTCGCAAGAATTAGCGGCACAAATTCTCTTGAGTCCATCCAGTGCTTGTGAGTTTGTTTGGTTTTCGTTTCTAACACTTGGTATCAGAGCTAAGTTCGATAAGTCATGTCGGCTCCAACGAGAGATCGTTCCCTGACTCCGCCTCGTCGTCGACAATGGAGATCGCCACCGCGCCGACGCAGGAACGGTGGCGACGGCGAGCGAGTGGTGGAGAGGATCGTGGAGCGGATCTCATCGGCCGGACCCACGACATACCCTATGCTGACCAAGACAAACTACAACGACTGGGCGCTCCTCATGAAGATCAAGTTGCAGGCTCGGTGTCTCTGGCGGGCCATCGATCCGGGCGACGACGTCAGCGAGCCGGAGGATAGGCTGGCACTAGACGCGCTGTGCAGTGCCGTCCCGCCAGAGATGGTGTCCACACTCGCCGTCAAGTCGACCGCAAAGCTGGCGTGGGAAGCTGTCCGTATCATGCGGATAGGCGACGACCGCGTGAGGAAGACGACTGCGCAACGTGTACGCCGCCAGTATGAGGAGCTGGCACTCAAGGAGGGTGAGGGCATGGAAGACTTCTCTCTACGCCTCACCAACATCGTCAGTCAGCTCGCTACACTGGGTGACCCTGAAGATCCTACGAAGGTTGTCGAGAAATATCTACGCATCGCTCGCAGAAGGTACAAACTGCTTGTTGTTTCCATGGAAACTTTGCTCGACATCTCTACCCTGTCCATCGAGGAGGTCACGGGACGTCTCCTGGCGTCCGAAGACGACCCGGAGTCCAAGCAGAATCTAGACTCCGGGAAACTGTACCTCACGGAGGAACAGTGGCTCGAGAGGTACAAGGCTAAGGAGCAGGAGAACAGCCGCACAGGTGGCGGGTCCAGGGGCCATGGCCGGCGTCGTCCAGCAAGAGGCAAGGCCCGCGGCGGTTTCAAGCACGGAGACGCGCGACAGGAGCATGCCGCCGGCACACAACTCCGATAGGTGCCGTTACTGCGGCATTGTTGGCCATTGGGCCAGGGAGTGCCAAAACAAGAAGCGCGACGAGCAGACCCAGGCTCACGTTGCTCAGGAAGGTGAGGACACGCTCCTCCTTCTTGAGAGCTGCACCGAGGTGCCATCCCCGACATGCGTCGAGGGAGCCGGGTGATGCGGCAATCACCTGCCGGCGATGGTGTCCATCTCAGCGAACACAAAGCGTTTGCTGTCCTGGACAACGCCAAGGAGGAGCGCGCGCGGCGCTGGATCTTCGACACCGGCGCGTCGAATCATATGACGGGGACGCGCGCGTTCTTCTCCGACCTTGACACAAGCATTGCGGGCATCGTGCGTTTTGGCAACGACGCTGTGGCCCGGATCGAAGGACGCGGCACCATCTTGTTCGAGTGCAAGACTAGTGAGCACCGGCCACTGCCCAACACCTACTTCATCCCGCGCCTCACCGCCAACATCATAAGTTGCGGCCAACTTGATGAAATGGGATATGAAACCCTAATCCGTGAGGGGGTGATGCGAGTCCGTGACGAGCGGGATCGCCTGCTCGCCAGGATCTGTCGGGGTCCAGGCAGACTGTACATGCTCGACCTCAACATTGCACGTCCGGTCTGCCTGGCGGCTCATGCCGGTGAAGACGCATGGAGGTGGCATACTCGCTTCGGCCACGTCAACTTCCAGGCGCTGCGCAAGATGGGGCAAGAGGGCTTAGTGCGAGGCCTTCCTCCGTTGGCGTAGGTCGACCAGATCTGTGAGGCATGCCTCGCCGGCAAACATCGTCGAGCACCATTTCCCTCGATGGCGCAGCGACGCTCGACTCGAGTCCTAGAGCTTCTCCATGGAGATCTCTATGGACCGATCACGCCGGCTACACCCAGTGGGAATCGGTATTTTTTACTCCTTGTTGATGACTATAGTCGTTACATGTGGGCGGTGTTGCTGCCTACCAAGGATGGAGCACCACAGGCCATCAAGCGTGTCCAGGCTACGGTGGAGTGCAAGACGAGGCTTCAGTTGTGCACTCTGCGCATGGACCAGGGGGAGAGTTCACCTCCCGAAGCCTCTCGGACTACTGCACCGAGCTCGGCGTCGGCCGAGAACTAGCGGCGCCATTCACGCCACAGCAAAACGGAGTTGTGGAACGCCGCAACCAAACCCTCGTCGGTGCGGTGAGGAGCATGCTCAAGGCAAAATCCCTCCCGGGCTGGTTCTGGGGGGAGGCAATTATGACGGCCGTGTACGTCCTCAATCGTACCATGACCAAGGGAAATGGCGACAAGACTCCGTACGAGCTGATGAATGGAGTGACGCCGGTAGTGCACCATCTGCGCACCTTCGGCTGCGTCGCCCACGTGAAGCACGCCGCGTCACACCTCAAGAAACTTGATGATCGCAGTCGTCTGATGATCTTCGTCGGGTATGAACCTGGCTCCAAGGCGTATTGAGCGTACGACCCTGGAACGGGTCGGGTCCAAGTCAGCCACGACATCGTCTTCAACGAGGACGCCTGCTGGGATTGGAAGGGCGAGCAGAAGGAGGATCCCCTCGACTTCACTATCGACCCTATCGTCAACACATTTCCTGGATTTGCTTCTGTGATAGGTCCTCGTACACGGGAGATCACTCCGTTGGGAGCGCAGACACCGGTCCAGGCCCACTCGCCGGCGAGCACACCTGGGCCACCGTCGAGATCCCCATTTCCAGCAACCTCTACCGCGAGCACGGGGCCAACGGTCGAGCTAGTGTCTCCTCCCAGCCGGGTTGAGGAGACGCTGGACGCTGACGATGATGTCAATGCTGCACATCATTTTTGCACCATCAGCAATATTCTTGGGGCTGTTCAGAATCCAGGAGTGGTGACCCAGGAACAGGCCATGCAGGTGTGCCTGGCCGACACCGAGGAGCCGGTCACATTGGAGGAGGCTCAGGCACGTGAATGCTAGAGACTCGCCATGATTGACGAGATCACCTCCATTGAAGCTAATGGAACCTGGGAGCTGGTGGACCCTCCTCCTGGACAGCGCCCAATCGGACTCAAGTGGGTCTACAAACTGAAGAAGGACGCCACGGGGATCATCATCAGGCATAAGGCGCGTCTCGTCGCGAAGGGCTATGCTCAGCGATTTGGGATCGACTACGACGAAGTTTTCACGCCGGTGGCGAGACTTGAGATGATCCGTCTCTTGCTGGCACTTGCTACCAGTGAGGGGTGGCACGTTCACCATATGGACGTGAAGTCTGCTTTTCTAAATGGCGAACTCCGAGAAGAGGTGTACGTTGCCCAGCCGCCGGGCTTTGCCGTCGCCGGGCAGGAGAAGAAGGTGCTACGCCTGATCAAGGCGCTCTATGGTCTGCGTCAAGCTCCAAGGGTGTGGTACGCCAAACTGGACTCCTCACTGGGATCACTTGGGTTCCAGCGCAGTGCTTACAAACACGCAGTGTACACACGAGGTGCTGGCGAGCCACGCCTGATTGTGGGAGTGTATGTAGATGACCTCATCATCACGGGGGGTGATGTCCAGGAGCTGGAACAATTCAAGGAGCAAATGAAAAAGACGTTTCAGATGACTGACATGGGACTGCTCCGGTTTTATCTTGGACTGGAGGTGGAGCAAAGTCAAGCCGGGATCATCATAAGTCAGGGAAGTTATGCACTAAAGATTCTGCAGGGAGCCGGGCTGGCAGACTGCAATTCTAGTCACACACCCATGGAGTCAAGGCTAAAACTCAGTGAGTATAGTACTGATGATTGTGTTGATGCAACTGAGTACAGAAAGCTCATTGGTGCACTTCGCTATTTGGTGAACTCGAGGCCGGATTTGGTGTATGCAGTTGGCTATGTCTCACGGTTCATGGAGAAGCCCACTGTTGAACACCTTGTTGCAGTCAAGCGCATACTTCGTTATGTTGCAGGGATAGTGCATCTTGGATGTCATTACCAGAAGGAAGCGAGAAAGGCAGATCTCCTTGGTTACAGTGACAGCGATCATGGTGCTGATGTGGATGGTCGCAGGAGTACTAGTGGTGTTCTGTTTTTTCTCGGTAAAAGTGTGATCACCTGGCAATCTCAGAAGCAGAAAGTGGTGGCACTCTCTAGTTGTGAGGCGGAATATATTGCAGCTGCAACAGCTTCTTGTCAAGGAGTGTGGTTATCGCGCCTACTTGCAGAGCTCAGAGAAAAGGACCCAGACACTATCACTCTGAAGATCGACAATCAGTCTGCTATTCAGTTGAGCAAAAACCCTGTCTTTCACGATCGAAGCAAGCACATAGATGTCAAATATCACTATATTCGAGAGTGCATCGAAGAAGGCAGGGTGGATGTTGAGCTAGTTGACACCAAGTTCCAACTAGCAGACATCCTGACGAAGGCACTAGGGCGAGACCAGTTTGTTTAGCTGCGTTCTAAACTCGGCCTCGTCGACACCAGTCAAGTAAACAAGGCTTAGGGGAGACTTGTTGAAAAGTAAGCCTTATCACATTAGTTACGTAGTCAATATTTTAGTTACATGCATTAGCTAGTTAGTGGTCGCATGAGCTCTGGTTTTTGTGGATGCCATGCAGTAGTGGGTTAGTGGCAGCACGAGTGGTTGCATGCCTGAGGACGCGGTACTCGTGGTGTGTGGACGTGGGGATGGACACGTCAAATCTGTACATCGTGGAGACACTCAGACTCTACTTGTATTCCTTTGTTTTTGTTATAAATTGCATCAGAAAACGTCGCAAGAATTAGCGGCACAAATTCTCTTGAGTCCATCCAGTGCTTGTGAGTTTGTTTGGTCTTCGTTTCTAACAATCTTGTTCTCTATTTCAAACTGTACTTCACAAACAATGTCAAATAGTGTCATCTACAGTTTTGTATTCTCTATTATATCCTATCTACTGAAGACAGCCTAAGCTTAAAGGATAGAAAATCAGTAACTGATTTGCAGGAATCCAAATATGAATGCACCAGTAGTCACTACTAGAATTCGAGAAGACTTCAAATATTATGAAATATTAACAAGATATGATATTGCGTCTTTTTTAGTGGGATATGCCATGGATAGATGTCGAAGTCGAACATGTAATATCTTACTATTACTAATAGAGATACTTTTGAAAAAAAATTATATGTTAACCTTCACACTAATCCATTAACCTATGCTCTCACATGGGCTATAAGCCGATGTGTTTGGTTCAGTTTTCACAACCAGATTCGCTATAAAAAATCTAGAATCTCAACCAAACGGGTACAATAATAGAATAGATTCCTAAATACTATAGATTATTTCTCTAGTCTAACCAAACGGGTACCCTAGATTTTTCAGATTTCTGTCATCCATGTTAACAAGCTATCATACTCTTACATAATCTACATTTGATAGTTGTTTTAACCAAACATATTTTAGATTTTTCACAAACGTCAACTTTCTCATAGGTAGAATCATATTTTCATGAATCTACAGTTGAACCAACAAACAGACACTAGAATACCTAATCATAAGTCATTATTTAATAGGAAAATTCTCTATATGTCACTGCAATTTTTCCTAGTACCTTATTTGTCATCTTAGATGTCATAATACTCTCTAGGCTACTCGAATAAATTTCTTATTCTTCCATGCCATCATCGTCAATCCACAATTAGTTTGACCTTGACAAACCAGGTAGAATGACGAAATCGCAAATGTCTCAATTCCTTCTATATCATTTAGATGTAATTTTTACCCTTCATGCAATCGCCATCAGTCTATAGTTAGGTGGATCTTAACGATGGTAACATAACAGGATCAGAAATTGCATCTGGTTGGTATAGAAAGAATCAAGACATTATTTTGCAGTGGCAAATAAGGTACTGGACAAAATTGCAGTGGTATAAAAAATTTGACCTTATTTAATACACATGAACAGTAAAAAATACTTATATTGAAGTTTAAATTAATAAACATATCAATTGTTGATCAAAACATTTTTCTAGTCATATCCATAATTCATCTCTTTAATATAATTTAAAACCTTAGCTTGAACTTTGGTGGCTCTTATTATCTCATTGCAGCTCATATATTATGACATAATTAATCTGAATTTTGATTTTCTAATATTAGTCTTATTAGTTGCTACATTTTTTATTAGGTCATGTTCTTATTGTATCATTTATAACACTTTTTTAGATTTTGAAAATAAGGACTTTTGTTTGTCGACTAAACTCTTAAGTGCTATGATAGCATAAATTGTCATGTAAAACCTACACTATGTTGCTTGAGATTCGTGATAGAGATTAAAAGGTCTAGAATGTTTAATAAAACTAATATCAAGAGGATATTAATATTTAGGCCTTGTAATGAATTAATGACAATTTATTTTAAAGATATTTAAAGGTAGGAAGATATTACCATTTTCGGTATATACTTTCTACACTTTTCATGATGTTTGGATTTACTTATTAATTAGTTATATATAAAGTAATTGTTATTATATCAATAATATAGATATGTCAGATATTTTAGTTAGATTTATAAATATATTGTCAGTTACCTGTCGAAATCCATATAAGGAACCACAACAAAACAACACAATCAAGATAAAATCCATCCTTTCCCTCACCTTCAAAGGGTTTGAAGGTGAGAAGGTAATAAGAAACAAAGGTTCATATCTAGAATGCATGTTAAATCTACATGGAATCATACTTCTTTAGTTTTATTTCACTACATGTGAAGGGTAGCAAAAAGACACAACACTACTTAAGAGACCTTTGGAATATTATACCTTTGAAATCTCTTGCGCATACTCAAATGTACGAGGGTGACTACTCTTTGGAGTTGCTGACGTTTGAAGGTGGTACAGATGTAGGAATACAATTGATCGACTCCCTCAACAATAACACTATACACCTATTTATAGGGTCGAGGTTACATTCAGAGTGATTTATTAGAATGATGGTCTTAGAAGTGAAGATAGGTTCATGGCTTGATGAGATCGGTGTTTCCTTCATAGTGAATGTGTCCTCAAAGAATGTGACATCTCTGGACTCTATAGTTGTTCCCTCAATCATATCTTGAACTCTAGACTTTACTATCAGAAATCTACAACCTATGTTATGAAAAGCATAGCCAAGAAAGACACAATGTACGGTCTGGCTCCAAGCTTACGCTTCTTTGGGACTGGCACACTAACTTTAGCCAAATAACCTCATGTTCGCAAATAGGAGAGGTTCAACCTTTTCTTCTCTCATTCCTTAAATGGTGTTTTTTTGTTGATTTTTCATGGGAACTCTATTTAGGATATGACACGTAGTGATTGTAGACTCACCCCACCATTTCTTGGAAGTCCAAGTTTTCTATTATGGTGTTAACCATCTCTGTTAGAGTTTGGTTCTTTATTTCCACAATCACATTAGATTGTCGGGATTAGGGAGGCGTCTTCTCATGAATGATCCCTTGTTCACCACAGAATGAGTTGAATTTGTTTGAGAAATACTCTCCACCACAATCGAACCTAAGATATTTAATATTTCTCTCAAGTTGATTTTCAACTTTGTCTTTATAAATTTTGAAATAGTTAAGAGCCTTACCTTTTGTTTTAAGCAAGTACACAAAGCATAATAGTTGAGTCATCTATCAACATCATGAAGTGTCTCTTTCTGACTTTTATCAATACTCCATTCATCTCGCATAAATCTGAGTGAACTAGTTCTAAGCTCCTTGCCTCTACTGCCTTGTGAGGCTTGCTAGTTTATTTAGATTGCACACATATTTCACATTTACAACTTTTGACAAATGTATACTTTGTGATTAAGCTTATATTAGCTAGCCACATCATATAACCAAAATTAATATGACATAATCTCGAATGCCACACACTAGCCTCATCATGCACATGGTTCACAACATTATTACATAAATCTAATAAAGATAGGTACAATAAGCCTATGCACTTATAGCCTTTTCCAACAAAGGATCAATATTAGGATTACACTCTTATTCGATTTAAACACTAATTTAGAACCCTCTTTACATAGAGGAGAGACGGTTAATAAGATTCCTCTTGAAGGAGGGGACGTGTTGTACGTTTCGGAGTTACAGTCTTTCCCAAAGTAAGCTCTAGATTGACCATGTCAATAACACAAACCTAAACGGGGACTAGGCCTTCGAGGGCCGAACCTCGATAAAACAAATCACCCGTGTCTCGTGTGTTCATTGCTTGTGATTTGTTCTCTCCCTTTCTAAGTTCTCTTGCGCTACTCTTTGATAATATTATTTTGTGTTGCTTCAAGTTAAATTCTCATTTAGAGAAGCAACTCTTTGCAAGAAAGAACTTGTGTTTATACCTCTTCTTATCTAAGCCCTCTTGCATTATTCTCCACTAACATTTCTAGGAGTATTGCTATTGATTAAATTCCGCACTCTTTGAAAACAATACTTGTTGCAAGCAAAGGACTTAGTTTTATACTCCGATAATTGTGAATCTTGTTCTAACCACTAATCAAGGGATCTAGTTTGTATTTAGAATTATAATTTTCAGGTTTCGCCTATCCACCCCCCTCTAGGCGACTTTCAATTGGTATCAGACCTAGGCACTTCATATTGAGTCTAACAACTCAAAGTGATGGCTCGAAGAAGATCCCAAAAGAACAAGAAGACCAAGGAGAACAAGGAGGTAACTCTTGAGATATTACTTTCCGATTGTTCTAATTATGATTCATGGGCTACTAGGGTGCTAAATGCTTTTAGAACCGTAGATCCACGATTAGAACAAATCTTATACAAGAGTATTATACCTCCTAGTTATGATAGGAAAAATGCTTCCGATGAAGATCAAAGATGTATACGCTTAAACTATCTAGCTTATGACATCTTAAGTAATTCTCCTAGCAATGAAGATTATCGTGCCTTCATATCGAATTATAATGAATCTATTCATGATGCACATGATATTTGGACTAGAATTAAAATCAAATTTAATGAATCCAAACATGATGGTTCATTTTGTTCTTCTATTTCCTTTGGTCCTTGTGAAACTAACTCTTTGAAGGAAGAAGAAGAAATGAACGATGGAGACCAAACGATGAATCCACCTCTCCAAAAGGTTTGTCTTCCCATTTCGATTCCCACATATGTTGTGTGGCTAATGAAAATGATAGCGGAAGCACAAATGAGGATGAGGAGGATGAAATAAGCTTTATGCAACTCTACGCTCATCTAAGCCTAGAAGATAAGGCGGTCATGCTCAAACTTCTAAAAAGAGCGAGAGAGCAAAGCGAAGCTCGTCAAATGCTAGAAGATATTCTCTCCATAAAAATGCTACACTTTGACGAGTTGACTAAAGAACATGAGGAGCTAAAGTGCTCTCATGTTGATTTGGTCCAAAGGTATGAAACTATTTCAATTGAGCAAGATAACTCTTTACATTGTATCGCTCAATTAGTAAATAGGAATGCCTTGCTTAAGGACCAAGTAGAAAAGCTAAAAGATGAAAAATCTAGCTTTTCAAGAAAAATATGATATGCTTCTATATTCTCATGAAAATCTTATGGATGATCATATCATATTAAACATTGCTCATGAGGTTGTAATAGAAAACTTAAAATCCCAACAACCTCAATCATGCACATGTATTCAAATTGAAACTATATTGTCATGTGCTAATGCTTGTTGTCCGTCGACAAGCAAATCTTCCTTTGAGCTAGAATTTGCAGGAACAAAAGATGATACATATCAAAAGCTCAAAGAAAAAAATGAGAGGCTAAAGATGAGCTTGACACAACTTAAAGGGAAGTGCATTGCTCAACCTTCTCAAGATAACCGTGATCACATGGTGAAGAAGCTTGAGACGAGAACAACCGTGGCATGCACTAAAACCCTTAAAGAAAATGTCAAGAACTTGAGGATTGCCAAAAGGAGGGAATAAAAGAAGAAAATCAATACCTCTTCCAAAAGCCTCAACCATGCCTTCATACAAGGTAACATCCAAGGTAATAATCAAGTCACACTTCATACTAAGAGAAGTAAGAAGTGTAGTGAATGCTTTGAAAAGGGACACTCAATTAGGTCATGTCCCTATATTAAAAATGACTTGATTACTAACAAGGATGATAAACTTTGTTTTAAATGCTCAAAGAAGGGACACTTAATTAAGTCTTGTCCCTATTTAAAACAAAAGGCATAATGTTAGAAAATAAAATATTAACTAACCATGTAGCAAGCAAGAAACAAGGAAAGAAGAAATCTTCAAAACATGAAGATCGCCTTTGCTACATATGCCGAAAGAAGGGACATCAATGCAAGGATTGTCCCATTGGTAACAATCCCACCTCTAGCTTGTCAATTATTTCTCATGTAACTAGGCAACCCAAAATTGCAACTTGTGCTAGAAAGGTAATGCGTTTACCAAGTGCTAACACAAAGGACTCTTGGGTTCCTAGATCTTTGTTGACTAACCTTGA
Organism: Zea luxurians; assembly: GCA_029449295.1. Classification (NCBI taxonomy): domain Eukaryota; kingdom Viridiplantae; phylum Streptophyta; class Magnoliopsida; order Poales; family Poaceae; genus Zea; species Zea luxurians. The sequence goes on from JAOPSE010000003.1 coordinate 24,560,265, forward strand.
TGGACCCATCAAGCGATGGGTACCAAAATATGCTTGACAAGCTTTGCAGGAAAAGGAGATGATATGAAGCTTTGGGCTGCTTGAAAGAGTCAATTTAATTCTTATTAACTCAAGCTATCATTCTTCAATGATCTATATATCCAAGATTGACCCAAAGTTATTTTGAATTATTATGTCTAATACTCATATCATCTCGGGGAAGATATTGATGTTGTAGAAAATAAAGAATTATCCTGTGCCGAAAAGTCAAGGCCTACAACATGGAGGACAGCCAAAGGATGGTAACAATTATGTTTTTAAGTGCAAGTATCTTAAATTATCATTTCTTGTGTGTCTTGTGTAGCCACATAGAAAAAGAAAGCACTTCAAATGTTTTTAAATTATGTCACCATTCTTTGAAGAAATTCCTGTCATATGGTAGATTGTATATTCATCATTTCTATATTATGGCAATCTACATGCTTTAATTGTTGTAAGTATCTCATGGCATGCTTTACACTAATCATCCTATTATTGCCATGTTCTAGATATAGAGAGATATTCCAAGCTCTTAAAAGAATAAGGTGTCACGTAAGGAATTCAATTTCTTAGGACACTTATAAAGGGAATCTCTCTTTATATCTAGAAATCATGAGACTAATGTTTTTATCTAAATAACCTAAGTAGTCTCACATATAGAGAATAAGTTTCTCTTTGGAGATGCGTATTCTAACATGAAAAGAAAAGTCAATCCAATGATTTATGTTGTTTTGCCTCTTGCTTAAATTGGATATGATTCTTCTATATTTATCGCTCTCCATGTTATGAATTAGATTTATTCCCATAATCCTAAAGAATTATCTATGCTTGTTTTGTAAGCAAAATTAAGCATACATCATGGAATAACCTAGTTCATATTATAAAGTTTCCATGCTTCAGTAATCTATTTTCCATTCCTTATCAAAATGATTACACAAAGGGAAACTAGTGCTTGTGTTACTAATGACATATCTCTTGAGCTTACTTATGAAAATCTACAAGAAAGTAAGTGCAAGCCGCAAGCCTCAAGGGTTACTCTTCACCCAAAGGAAGAAAGGTAAAAGCAAAGGTATGGGAACTCATCTTCTTAATCAAATATAGTTCCCATCAATGGTTATTTACTCTAAATTCTACCTATGTGAAGAATAGATTTTTTATTGGACTTAAGTCAGCTAGATGTGCATTCAATCTCATTCTTCATCATATACTCCCTTGTGCTATTAACATCTCTCTTGAGTATTTTCAATAAGTTTGGAAGGAAAAAGAGTCAACTATAAAGGGAGGACACTCAAATGAAAAAGGAAGACATCAAGAGCAACAACACCTACTTGGATAATGAGATCCTCAAAACAATCAATGGTGTGGTTGTAAGCATTCTAAATCTTTTTCATTATGAGAATACTAGGCATAAATTGTTTATTGCAAATTTTGTAAGCCTTGATCAAGATAAATAATGCTTCTCCCTATTTGTCTTTAAAAGTGAGTACATCTATCCAATTCATTCAATTTCTTGATGCATATCTTTAGGGGGAGCCTATTTCTATATCTTGATTATATTAAGACTAACACTTTATCTTAGTAATCTCATATAGTCTCATGTATGAGAACAATTTTCTCATGAAGTATGCTACTACATATCAATCCATCTTGGTAAAGTAATGTCACCTTTATCAAGGATTGTAGCTTTCATTGTTAAAGTAGCATATTTACTGGATTCTCCTATTTTAAGCTTGTTTAATGATCTAATGCCTATGTTGTTCTTTTGATCACATCTGTTGTTTGTTTGATCATTGAATAACTTCAATTAACACTTATGTTTCTTAGTGCCTCATATAATTTCAATCAATATCTCTCTTGATATGCACTAAGTTAAAAGGAGAATTCATGATATATTTATGCAATTTGTGATCTACTTGATATATAATAACAATGACTTAAAAAGGATCACTAGTTGTAGAACCCTCTCTTGTGCAAAATATTTCCATACACTGTCTTGAATATAGGTCTTAAATAACAAAGACTACGGACAAAGCACAATGAAGAGAGTGTCTCTATGTGAAGATACAAAAGGGTAAAACTACTTCCTCTCATTTACACATGTACCTAAATCTTCTATACATTCCTTGTATATCTCGTATAAAAGGAAGAGAAAGCATGTCTATGCATATCCCTGCTTCATACCTAGTTTAAACCTCTCAAAAATTTTATTCTTGCATTAATGCACTTTTGTTGCAACTAGGTGAAGTGATTTTATTGTCAAAGAGCTTAAAGCTTAACCTTGTAACGAGGATAAGCTACCTTTGTTTCAAAGGTGGAGGGTCCTTAAGTCTCTTTGAAATCCTTAAGGGTAAATGCTTAAAATGATTCCAACATGCTTTCATAAGTGCATAGTCTGTCATGAGCATCACACTTTTATTATGACACATTGCACTTCACAGTTTCTATGATAAAGATATGTTCTCATTAACCTAATTATGTGCACTTGGCATCTAAGGCCAAAATCTGTATTCCTCTCAAGGCACATATTTAGGGGGGCAATCTATATTATATAGAACTGTTTAAGCTTAATTGACATATCCTTTTAATCATGTCTCTTTCCTTTGGTACATTTGCATATTTCCTATATCTATTGTGCCAAGGCTAAGACTAATATGTTTCCATGAGCATCTTGTATATTAAGTCTTAGATTGAAAGGGAAATGGAGTATTCGGCAAAGACATCGCTTCCACTCTACATCTCGGTATTATCCTTCCTTGCCGGTATTCCGCCAGCTCTCCAATTTGGTATAATCTTCACTCATATATTGTTTGCCAAAGGGGGAGAGAAAATAAAAAGGGCTTATATTTCACTCACAAGTATCCGTTTTTGGCGATTCATGCCAAAGGGGGAGAAGGTATTAGCCTAAAGCAAAAGGACCGCACCACCAACAATTTCAAAAATGTAGTCTTTCAATTTGTATTAAAGAAGTTTTTCAATTGGCATCTTATTTTTGATATAATTTCAAATTAGTATGACCCCTTTCAAAATTAATATATAAAACCCTCTTGAACACTAAGAGGAGAATTTCATTAAGGGGGAGTTTTGTTTAGTCAAAGGAAAAGCATTTGAAACAGGGGGAGAAAATTTCAAATCTTGAAAATGCTTCTCGAAATCTTATTCATTTACATTTGACTATTTGCAAAAACAAAACAAGTGGTGCAAGCATGGTCTAAAATGTTAAAATAGAAGAAAGCATCCATGCATATCTTATGAAATGTAAAATTGGTTTAATTCTAAGTAACCTTTGCACTTACCTTATGCAAACTAGTTCAATTCTGCACTTATATATTTGCTTTGGTTTGTGTTGGCATCAATCACCAAAAAGGGGGAGATTGAAAGGGAAATAGGGTCAAACCTTTTCCTAAATAATTTTGGTGGTTGAAATGCCCAACACAAATAATTGGACTAACTAGTTTGCTCTAGTTGATCATTTCACAGGTGCATAAGTTCATCTACAACTATTCCAAATCGACTGTCCGGAATACCATTGATTATTCCGGACAGGAGAAGCTTTTTGGAAAAACAGACTAAGCGCGGACCGTCCGGGCCCTTGCGGCGGACCGTCCGCGACACCAAGGTGACCCTCAGACAGGAACACTGCATAAAAGCAAGTCTACAGTATGGACCGTCCGATGGAAAAGCAAGCACCGTCCGAGACCAAGCGCGGACCGTTCGGCCTCAGGCGCGGACCGTCCGGTTGGTGCAGAACCGAAAAGCCCGAAGGTGACAAGTTGAGCAAAAGGAATTATAGAGCTGGCACGGACCGTCCGGGTCCAAGGGCGGACCGTCCGGATGGTGTCACCGAGGCAGATAGCCGTTGATCTAACCGTTGATCTATTAGAAGTATCCGTTGAAGATGTCAGAATCGACCGTTGGAGGGTCGCGGACCGTCCGGGCCCTAGCCGTGAACCGTCCGCCAGTGCAATTTCTGGCAGATGCGCCCCAACGGCTATATGGGTGGTTGAGGGCTATAAATACCACCCCAACCGGCCACTTCAATGTGTGGGAGTCCAAGCAACATTCCAAGTCATATAGTTGACATACACAAGCCCTCCCAACCACCTCTATTCATTGGTCCATCCTATACACAAGATTTAGACCACTACAAACCACACAAGTGCCACTAAAGAGAGAGCAAGCAAAAGAAAGCCTCTTGTGAGAGTTTAGCTCTAGTGCCTTGTGAGATTCATTGAGAGAAAGTGTGTGCTACATCTTGCGTTCATTTGTGCGTGGAGTTTTGACTCCCATTGAACTTCCTCCAAAGTTTTGGAGGCTTGTAAAGCTAGCAAGAGACACCTAAGTGTGTGGTGATCCTTGTGGGGTCTAAAGTGATCCTTAAGAAGAAGAAGAGCTCGCCGATCTTGGGGATCGGTAGAGAGAGGGAAAGGGTTGAAAGAGACCCGTCCTTAGTGGACTCCTCAACGGGGACTAGGCCTTCGAGGGCTGAACCTCGGTAAAACAAATCACCCGTGTCTCGTGTGTTCATTGCTTGTGATTTGTTCTCTCCCTTTCTAAGTTCTCTTGCGCTACTCTTTGATAATATTATTTTGTGTTGCTTCAAGTTAAATTCTCATTTAAAGAAGCAACTCTTTGCAAGAAAGAACTTGTGTTTATACCTCTTCTTATCTAAGCCCTCTTGCATTATTCTCCACTAACATTTCTAGGAGTATTGTTATTGATTAAATTCCGCACTCTTTGAAAACAATACTCGTTGCAAGCAAAGGACTTAGTTTTATACTCCGATAATTGTGAATCTTGTTCTAACCACTAATCAAGGGATCTAGTTTGTATTTAGAATTATAATTTTCATGTTTCGCCTATCCACCCCCACTCTAGGCGACTTTCACTTACCGGTCCTACACTACTGTTCATCTATTTATAGGCACGGGACGCAGCCCGAGTAAAAGTACATTTATGTCCCCAATATTCACATATGATCATAATACAAATTATCGAGGACTAAGAATTTTTTTCCTCTCTCGGTCAGCATCATCGTTATACTTCATGTCTGTTGTGAGCCAAAGCTGTCCATCTGGTGATAGCTTCGGCATTTACTCATCCTTTTTTAGATCTGTCTTCATCTTATGTACCTTTGTCATGAGGAAGAGGCCTGCATCCTGAAGACGAAGCTTCCTGTAATAGCTTATGCTAAAAGCACATGGTTAAATATGTTTTTGAGGATCTCGAGAAGGTCCCCAACACCTACATAGTACTTTTATAGGGGGCTAGTGCGAAATATTTGTAAGCAAAAAGTGGTGAAAAGTGTCAAGTATTTGGAAACAGGGGTTGATAATAACATAGATACACCTCATTAATCTACCTATCACTTCAAAAGTACTTGCTCCCTCAAACTTGTTGTTCTAGTATTTTTCTAAAATAAACCATTGTAAATTTGACGAATTGATATTAAAAAACTTGTACTATCAATTGGTGTCCAATTGGTGTCGTAAGTGTTGATACTTTTATGTATAATTTTTTGACAAACTTTGGATGTTAGACTTAGGACAATCCCAGAACACTATATTTTTTTGGGTGGAGGGGGTATGTTTTGTTGGTATGTTAGTATCAAATATCAAGAATTAACCAAACACACATAATTTAGTACCTCAAATCAATAAATTCCATTAAATACACCTGAAAAGATAAAGGAACCACCATACATTTCAAAATAACAACTATTGTTTTCCTTTTAAGTTTTTATGTAAGTTCCAACTATTGTGATATAAATTAAGCATCATAGCACAAATAAATTGAAATGTCGCTTCATCAGTGCTTCTCAAATCCATATAGAGAATCTTGCGTGCTTCTCAAATCCATATAGAGAAACTTGCAAGTGCTTTCCTGAGACATCAAACATTTGAAGAAAAACAATTCAACCTTCAAACTTCCATGCATCATAAAGTAACATAAACGTCTCAAGTCAAGTATTACATGATGCTTTGCTCATTAATCTGAGTTTGGTAATAAACATATAATATATATCCTACCTGATCACTAGTATTGCATGACATATGATCCCTGCAATCCAACATTAAAGATGAGGACCTTCAACCCAAAGGAAATAATATTTTAGAAGTTTTACCTGAACTATAAATGATTAGTTCTATCCCTAGTTAGTTTAGCACTTTTTTAATTCGCTTTATCCTTATCACTAAACATATTGGGATAACCATGACACGCTTACAAGTTAGTTGATAAAAATGTAATACGATGAGCAAATGATTGAGAAACATGCACCATTAATTGGAGCCATAAGATAATACTAGAAGTTACAGATTTTTAGCAGTTACACTCGAAATCTTGTTTGACAAGAGTCACAAGACTGCACATGTTATTGTCCAAATGCATGTTGTAGGACGAGATTGAGCAGAATCCTCAATGACATGTGGACCCTCAGGTACAAGATTCCATCCTATGTGCAAGGATCATAATTTTTTTTCAAAATAATTTGATCTTTTCCTAAATTGTATAATTTCAATTGCAGGGAGCCTGGCCTGGCAGAGTTCGTCCTTTACTTCATAGACCGAGATAGAACTTAGCCCAACAAAGCCTTTATTGTTTTTATCGAGAAAAAGAAAGAAGAAAGAGCAAAGTCAATGCAATCTACACTATAAAACCATGCAAAGTAACACCCCTGCCCAGCTGCACTATCTGAAGGTGATTTTGCACTAATGTGGTGTTAATGTGTTAGCTGTTTTAAGTTTAGCCTACATAACGTGATCATAGTTTAGCATGCACATGATCATAGTTTGCATAAAGTTTACATTTTGAAATTTGCATGGCAAAAATTGTATGTTCTAGGATCTATTACTAGTTGTCCGATAGTTTGTCGAGCACCACCAGACACTCCACCACCGCACGATCGACAATTCGTTGATACACAACCATACATGGATTTTGAGATGTCAAACTCTAATCACCATTGACCCCTACTTTTAAGTCATATCTAGTAACTCTCCATGACCCAAAGGTGCCATGAGGCTATATCAACCCTCTCTCTCTTATTCTCCTTTCTCTTTTTCACTCACTCTCTCCTCTCTAGTTCTTGCTTCCACTACCCCGACACTTTGATCATCTATCAAGCAAGGAGGAGTGGGTTACAAGCAAGGGGAGCATCAAGGAAGGTAGAGTAGACAATCAAGATCATTCCTAACTAGCCCTTGCTAGGGGTTACATAAGGAGAGGTTCACCCCCCATGCAAGAGAAGCCTTCAAGGATGAGAAATGAGGAGGTCGAGTACAAGTTCGAAAAGGCAAACCCAAGTACTCAAGGTACATCTCCACATCTTCTCCATAACTTGGTATGTTGGATCCCAAACACATCCTTCTTTTGAATCATATAGACCAAGGTTTAGCTAGTTCCTCACATATAACACTTTCAATAAATCAATCTCAACCTAGGCTTGTTATAAACAATGTACCTTTTGATAGATGTGTTCTTTGAGACATTAGAAACACAACTACAATCGCTATAGGAATTTTGGAAACTTTTTGTAGCTCAAAACTATTGAAAATAAATGTCTCCCGCTAAAAATAACAGATTTTCGGTGGTAGATCTCCGTCGAAAGTTTATCACAGAAAATATCACTTATTTTCTATGGTAGAGTTAGGGCCCCTCAGATGAAGGATGTGGTATCACCTCTATGACTCTATTGTCACTCATGCATAACAAGTCTTGATGGAATTTCTCAGCCCTCATTTCATCCCACTCGGTCGTCACTCCTAGGGTATTAAGGGGATTTGATCCCACTAAAATAGTACCTATACATCGAGTCTAGACGGATTAAGGTCCCTCAAGGGAGGATGCAATATTACCTCTATGACTCTGTGGTCGTCTACACATTGAAAGACCCATCTATGGGTATCAATTTTTTGAGTTCCCAAAACTTGGTTTTCTGACAAAAAGACTCATTCGTGGGCACTAGATCACCGAGTCCCTGGTGCAATATCACCTCCATGGCTCTACTGTTGCTCGTGCATAACAAGTATCGAAGGAATTTCACAGCCCTTACTTTATCCCACTTGATTGTCACTCTAAGGATATTGAGGGGATTTGATCACCCCTGCTAAAATGGTACCTAGATACCGAGTCTGGATGGATTAAGGTCCCTAATACACACAAAATTGAGATGTCAATATCCGAGATAATCTTGGCCATCATAGACTTATTCTTTTCAATAAGCTCTAGGAGCTTTTTGTTTGAGTAGTCGACGATGACTCCTTCTTGACCCAGGACACATCTAGATTAGGATAATGAGACTATGTAAGTATTAGAGTTAAAACGCTGGCCTGTTGCATGCTTTCTTGGCTGAACCTTTTGATGCGCTCCAGAAGGTTGTTCGACTTCTGGACCACCGACCAGTCCTTTGTGCCATCAGAACTTTATAACAGGACCATCATCGCCTTCAAGCATGCTTATACAACTTTATATATTCTCTACTCTATGCAAAACATCAAGTTATGGTTAATGCTAGAAGTAGACCAAAACAAAGGTAACAAAGATACTGACTGGTAAATTCTTCTTCAACTATATACTTATGTTTTATGGCTAGCTTAGTGGCCAGCTTCTTATCGAGGGTTCTCTTGAACTCACCCAAATAGTCTTCCAACTCATCATTTAATGTATCAACTTGGCCTTCGCAGCTAGGGCTAAATCCCTAGCTTCAACAGATGAACTTAGCCTTTTGGTCATGTCCTTGGCCACCTCAGGAGTAAGGCCAAGTGATTTGTATGTCACAGAGTTATAATTACCAAATCAGAGACATATAATCTTGAGAGTGGGGAAGTTGCTGAGATAAGGATCATACCCTCAAGTTCCTAGCTTTTGCACTCTAGCTCAAGAGCTTTGGCCTCAAGATCATCTCACATCTTCTGAACATGTCCTATTAACTCGACAATGGCGGCCCTTTCCTTGGAAAGATCTTTCTCCATAGTCTCGATAGCTTGACTTTTTTTATGCAACAACATGAGAAGAAGGGACTTCTCAGCTAACTCATCTATGATGACCTACCAACAGAGAGGTTCGAGACCAGCAAATAGCATTAATTGGGCAAATAGAAGAAAAGGAGCATACCTTATAATGTTTATGGAGTTGCTCGATGTGTTTCTTGGCATGCTCTACGTGTCGATGATCTTCAACTATATCAATATCGGCAAGTAAGTAATCCCCATATGAGATTGCAATGTCCCGATAGTCCTCATCGGACACTAGGGCCTTACAGTCAGGAAGGACTTCCTCGATAAGGGATCTAGAGTGCAAGTAATGATTGATGAATCAAAGCAATAGGAATTTCGAAGTGATTAGATAAAGCAATCAAATATCAAAGGACACTTACCTCTTGGCTTCACAAGGGCCAAGGGAGGACTCAGCCTGATAGAAGACATGGCTAGCGTGCTAGAGGACTCGATCGATGGAGTCATCTGAGAGACATCAGGTATTCAGGTTCCACAATCCAAGGCTTGGCAAGTACTTCTACTAGACCTAGATCTAGGGTTGATGTACTCGATGGTGTACCCTCTAGAGCTCTAGGTGGCTCGATCCTTGATGTCTAGATCACTAGAGGCTCAGAAACCCTAGCAAGAGGCACCAACTCAGTCGGGACACTTTCAAGCAAACACATCTTGGGCAAAGGTTGACCAGCCGAGTCATCTGATAGATATGTTGATATCCTGATGCAGTAACATTCAAGATATGTTTATTCGTACACTTTTAATAAAAGTGATAACTACAATGTTGTCATACATTGCACATCATTTTATCTTCCTTTTTAGGGGAGTAGAAGAGACTCCCTAAGATTCAGCCTTACTAACTGAGTCATCTTTACTAACTAGCAGTGCTATCGAACAAACTGGGGGCTAAGTGGAGATGTCTTCATCCGCCTCCAAGCTCTCCTCCTAGTAGCACAAAGGCATTTGGACCTTCACACGCTTGGATTGATGAGGGCTCTGAGGAGAGTCCCCATCGTCCAAGATCACCATTAGGGCTCTCTCCTTCTTATTCTTATTGGAGGCAGGAGGATTCTTGGCCTGATTTGCTAGAAGAGGACCTTCGGAGGCCTTCTCAGCTAGTTGTTTAGGGAAGTGGCCTGGACCCGACTCCTCACAGTTCCTTGGAATCCACTCTTCTTCCTGTATGGAGGCCAATTATATACCAACATCTATCTTATAATTACAGAGTAGTCAGAGTTGGGAAACTTTTAATGTAGCTTCAAATGACATAGATATTGTACAAACCTTTGTGTGGAGAACTTTCAATGGATAGAACTTTTAATTTGTCTAGGAAATCTCCAATTGAACTGAAAACTATTTTAAATATGCCTTCACTTTAGGCTCTAGAATGTCTTCTTTAGAAGATTGAGACGGAATGGTCAACCTGTCGTACTACCAACCATAGTTGGTTTTCTCCTTCAAGTGGAGAACTCGGTGTTGAATCCAGTTGACTGCCACATGCACACTAGATAACCTGAGCACCTTCATTTCTAGGATTCTCTTAGCAGCAATAAGCATGGCATCAATATATTTGAGTGTAGGGTCGCTCATCCACTCAAAGCAATGGATGGGACATTGGCCAAGGAACTTAGGAAGCTTGTGAATGTGGTTACTAATGTAATCCATTTTTTGCTGGTTTTTAATGGAAGTCTTGAAGGGGCGGTCAAGGTATTGGTGGTTTCTTGTAGTTGAACTCCAACCCTATCCACAACAATTGGAGTTTCCTTGTTGGGTCGAGGGCATGGGAAGAAAAGATAGTATAACAAAGGGAAGAAAGATGGAATGCCTATATAGGCCTCACACAGATGCACAAAGATAGCTATGTGGAGGATTGAGTTGGGACTCAAGTGAATCGGTTCAATTTCATAGAAATGCAAAAGATCCCATAAGAAGGTGGATGATGGAATCCCTGACCCATGCAAGAAAAACTGATAAAAATAACCATTAAATCTACATCAAGCATAAGGAAAGAGTCTTTCTTTCCTAATAATTTCCATTGGATGATATCTTGCTTAAGAAGAAGCTTCATTAATGTTAGAACCCACAATTTTTGGTCTCAATGGAATATTCCTCAAACTCGTGGGGGTGTGAGGTAGCCATGGCTACAACTCACTACGAGAGACAAGAGCCTAAGCTAGGGTTTGGTGGAAGTGCTCGCAGAAGGTTACGACAATGGTTGTAGGCACTCACGATGGCTATGTCGACGGTGAGGTGGACGCACTAAAGGTTAGGGTTTGCATAACCCTAAAAATCCACATATGGTTTAATCTATAACATAACAAATGAATGTGAAGCATCGCGTGAAGCTGAAACCGAAAGCCAAGGCTAGAAGGTGAAGCGATATGCAGAATCTGAAGCACCAATCTAGTGGATTTTTGCCAAGTTGTGAAATGTAAAAGGCTGAGTCCCAACACTCGGTGGCTACATCCTAATGCATATAACTCAATTACTAGGGAGGAAAGCTCAGAGTGGGTATTGTGAGTATTAACAAGCAGGATCCAATTGTCAGATTCCAACATACTCGAGTTGATAACTCTACTAAGTTAAACTCAGGGGACTACTGTTAAGGATATATACCAGGTGTACCCAAGAGGTTTCCATAATGAAGATGTTGGCCTATGGGCCAAGTCTGGGGAACCTAGACATGGTCGAGGGAGTCAGACTCGGATATTAGGGTACTCGACGCACATGTCAAAACAGAATCCGCATACATGAAGCAAATAAGGAAAGATGATGATTCATGATAAGGACAATATCTTTGTAAAAGTAGCATATCTCGATCTATAAGGGAGTCCACATGTAAAGATAAAGATGATGTTCTTGTTTTTAGGGATAGTCGTTTGGACCGATCTCCATTCTTATCTAGCTAGCGTCTAGATAGGATGTATGTAACAAATTGCACCTTCTTGGACTATAATGGGGGGCGATAGTGCCCATCCAGGGCACATCATCTCATCATATTGCATAGGCAATAGACACCGCAACACACATGATGTAAGGTATTATTTCGCATTGAGATCTGAAACCTATCTAAACCCTCATGTGTTTTGTGCATTCACCTTTAGTTCTCGATCTCGTGATCCATACTATAAATTCATTCCGGAAGTTTTTCGACAACCAACCCATGGTTTTGTTGTTGAGGGAGGAAACCCAAACTATGACCATAATTTAGTGAGGGGGGTGTGGCAGAGTAGTGGAGGTGTAAATGTGATATTTCCATTAAGAAACTGCACTTAGCAAAATGCCGCCTCCACTATCAGCAATGAAAAAATTAATTTTTAATTACTATAATGTCGAACGCCTATGATGACTAAGTGTATCTCGAGTAGATCTTTTATATTGCATCTTCTATTAATTGTTGTAGGTTAGTATCTAAAAATCAATTTGCTATAAGAGAACACTAGCACATTACCTAAAACCTGTATCCTAGATTTCTTTAGAGATAGAAGGGAGTAGATTGTCTCCTTTATTTAGAAGAAATGATACTTCTCTTAGAGATCTCTTAAACATTTAAATTCTAGGTATAGAAGATATGAGATATGTTGGAGCAATTGTATCTTCTAAAATACTATTTTAAGTGTAGAAGCTTGGATAGGGCCGGTGTCAGGTGAAAATTCTTTAAGAGCAACTCTAAAAAAATTATAGCCTTGTTAAGAATAGAGATTCTGACAGAAATAATACTCTTCAACGGGCTGTTTAATTATCTTTTCAAATATTGTCTTTCTCTATTATAGTTTTTTTTGCTGGCCAAAGATAGAAAAGAGAAATGACTCTTTAAAGTGTGGGTAAGATGTAAAGGAAGTGTTAGAAGGTATAGAAAGTAATTTTTATTTAAATGATTCTTTAATAGTGTGTTTGGTTTGAGGAATTAATGGAGTGTTTGGTTTGAGGAATGATGTAGTCCATCATCTTCTCTCTCCTCACTTTTTTGTTTGGTTTGTGGAATGGAGTGAGTTAATCCATCACCACCTCATTCCTCATAGTTAGTTGTTTAGTCCTAATATGTGGAATGGAGTCATCCCACCAAATTTGAGGAATGGACCCATGATGCACCACTTCATTTTGGATAGAGTGATTCATCAAACCAAACACCTCATAAGTGATCCATCTTCTCACTCCTCACTTTTTTATTTGGTTTGTGGAATAGAATGGGTTGATCCATCATCACTCCATTCCTTGTAAGCTAATAATTATATATATGAGGAGTGGGTTGATTCCACCAAAATTAATGGAATGAACTTATGATGCATCACCTCATGAAGCATAGAGTGACTCCACAAACCAAACACACCATAAATGATAAATGATGATTTAGAGAGCGATGAATTTAAAAAAAAAGTCTATTGAAGATGCTGTGAGCTCTCAGTCGAGAGAACAAACCAATCCCCTTTCACCGTTACCACCAAAACTAACAACTAGCAACGCTCCATTTAGCAAACATATCTTAGGCAAAGGTTGACTAGCCGAGTCATCTAATAGATCTGTTGATATCCTGATACAGTAACAATCAAGATATGTTTATCCATACACTTTTAATAAAAGTGATAACTACAATGTTGTCGTACCTTGCACATCATTTTATCTTCCTTTTCAGGGGAGCAGAAGAGCCTCCCTAAGACTCAGCCTTAGTAACCGAGTCATCCTTACTAACTGGTGGTGCTATCGACCGGACTGGGGGCTCAGTGGAGATGTCTTCATCCGCCTCCAAGCTCTCCTCCTAGTAGCACAAAGGCATTTGGACCTTCACACGCCTGGATTGACGAGGGCTCTGAGGAGATTCCCCATCCTCCAAGATCACCATTAGGGCTCTCTCCTTCTTCTTCTTATTAGACGCAGAAGGAGTCTTGGACTGATTTGCTATAAAAGGACCTTTGGAGGCCTTCTCAGCTAGCTGTTTAGGGAAGTGGCTTGGACCCGACTCCTCACAGTTCCTTGGAATCCACTCTTCTTCCTATATGGAGGCCAATTATACACCAACATCTAACTTAGAATTACAGAGTAGTCAGAGCTGGCCAACTTTTAATGTAGCTTCAAATGACATAGATATTGTACAAACCATTGTGTGGAGAACTTTCAATGGATAGAACTTTTAATTTGTCTAGGAAATCTCTAAACTGAAAATCTATTTTAGATATGCCTTCACTTTTGGCTCTAGAATGTCTTCTTTAAAAGATTGAGACGGAATGGTCAACCTGTCGTACTACCAACCATAGTTGGTTTTCTCCTTCAAGTGGAGAACTCGGTGTTGAATCCAGTTGACTACCACATGCACACTAGATAACCCGAGCACCTTCATTTCTAGGATTCTCTTAGCAGCAACATGCATGGCATCAATATATTTGAGTGTAGGGCCGCTCATCCACTCAAAGCGATGGATGGGACATTGGCCAAGGAACTTAGGAAACTTGTGAATGTGGTTGCTAATGTAATCCATTTTTGTACTAGTTTTTTATGTAAGTCTTGAAGGGGTGGTCAAGGTATTGGTGGTTTCCTTGTAGTGAACTCCAACCCTATCCACAGCATTTCCTTGTTGGCTCCAAGCGGCATGGGAAGAAAAGACACTATAACAAAGGGAAGAAAGATGGAATGCCTAAATAGGCCTCACACAGATGCACAAAGATAGCTATGTGGAGGATTGAGTTGGGACTCAAGTGAATCGGTTCAATTTCATAGAAATGCAAAAGATTCCATAAGAAAGTGGCGATGGAATCCCTAACCCACAAAAGAGTCTTTCTTGCCTAATAATTTCCATTGGATGATATCTTGCTCAGGAAGAAGTTTCATTAATGTTAGAACCCATATTTTTTGTCTCAATGGAAGATTTCTCAAACTCGTGGTGGTGCGAGGTAGCCATGGCTACAACTCACTACTAGAGACAGGAGCCTAAGCTAGGGTTTGGCGGAAGCACTCGCGAAAGGTTACGACAATGGTCATAAGCCCTCACGATGGCTGTGTCAATGGTGAGGTGGACGCATTAGAGGTTAGGGTTTGTATAACCCTAAAAATCAACATATGGTTTAATCTATAACATAACAAATGAATGTGAAGCATCGCGTGAAGCTAAAGATGGAAGCAAGGCTAGAAGGTGAAGCAGTATGCAGAATCTGAAGCACCAATCTAGTGGATTTTTGCTAAGTTGTGAAATGTAAAAGGATGAGTCCTAGCACTCGGGGGCTACATGCTAATTCATATAACTCAACTACTAGGGAGGAAAACACAGCGAGTATTGTGAATATTAACAAGTAGGATCCAATTGTCAGATTCCAACATACTCGACTTGATAACTCTACAAGGTTATACTCAGGGGACTACTGTTAAGGATATATACTAGGTGTACCCAAGAGGTTTCCATAATGAAGATGTTGGCCTATGGGCTGGGTCCGGGGAACACGGACTTGGTCGAGGGAGTCATACTCGGATATTAGGGTACTCGACGCACATGTCAAAACAGAATCCACCTACATGAAGCAAATAAGGGAAGATGATGATTCATGATAAGGACAATATCTTTGTAAAATTAGCATATCTTGATCTATAAGGGAGTCCACGTGTAAATATAAAGATGGCGTTCTTGTTTTTAGGGGTAGTCGTTTGGACCGATCTCGATTCTTATCTAGCTAGCGGCTAGATAGGCTTTATGTAACAAATTGCACCTTCATGGACTATAAAGGGGGGCGGTAGTGCCCATGTACAGCAGATCATCTCATCATATTGCATAGGCAACAGACACCGCAACACACATGACGTAAGGTATTATCTCGCATTGAGATCCCAAACCTGTCTAAACCCTCATGTGTTTTGTGCATTCTTCTTTAGTTCTCGATCTCGTGATCCACGCTATAAATTCATTCCGAAAGTTTTTCGACAACCAACCCGTGGTTTTGTTGTTGAGGGAGGAAACCCAAACTATGGCCATAATTTAGAGAGGGGTGTGGAAGAGTAGTGGAGATGTAAATGTGATTTTTCCATGAAGAAACTGCACATAACAAAATGCCGCCTCCACTATCAGCAATGGAAAAAAACTAATTTTTAATTACTGGAATGCCAAACGCCTAACAATTTTGAAGATGATGACTAAGTGTATCTCGACTATATCTTTTATATTGCATCTTCTATTAATTGTTCTAGGTTAGTACCTAAAAATCAATTTGCTACAAGAGAACACTAGCACATTACCTAAAACTTGTCTCCTAGATTTCTTTAGAGATAGAAGAGAGTAGATTGTCTCGTTTATTTAGTATAAATGATGCTTCCCTTAGAAGATCTCTTACAAATTTAAATTCTAGGTATAGATGATATGAGATATGTTGGAGCAATTGTATGTTCTAAAATACTATTTTAAGTGTAGAAGCTTGGATAGGGCCGGTGTCAGGTGAAAATTCTTTAAGAGCAACTCTAAAAAAATTATAGCCTTGTTAAGAATAGAGATTCTGACAGAAACAATACTCTTCAACGGCCTGTTTAATTATCTTTTCAATTATTGTCTTTCTCTATTATAGTTTTTTTGCTGGCCAAAGATAGAAAAGAGAAATGACTCTTTAAAGTGTGTGTAAGATGCAAAGAAAGTGTTAGAAGGTATTGAAACTAATTTTTATTTAAATGATTCTTTACATGATAATTTAGAGAGCGATGAATTTAAAAAAAGTCTATTGAAGATGCTGTGAGAACAAACCAATCCCCTTTCACCGTTACCACCAAAACTAACAGCTAGCAGCTCCATTTAGCAAATGGCGGGTCGGCGAACGGCCCGTTGAGCACCCCATGGGAGATGACTTGGTACGCCTTCTCAGTCATGTGCATGCCGTCCCAGCTGGCGAAGCCGCTCGGTTTGCCCCAGAGCCTGGCCGTTCTGTTGCACGGCCTGTTGATGTGGTACGGCTGGTCATCGCCACCGCAGCACGCCGTGAGGGGGTCACCGATGCCGAACCTGTGCGGGTCCTTGACGAACTCCATGGCGGCACCGTAGTAGTCGGCGTAGATGAGCTTCACGCCGGGGTGCTGCGCCCTGAGCCGATCGACCTCGCCGCGCAGCGCCAGGTTGTGCCTCTGGGAGAAGTCGTTGAACCACCGGAGGCACCTGTGCTCGTCGTAGTCCGCGCGGTTGCCGCTCCTGTACCCGCTCAGGTATGCCGGTACGCAGCCGATAGGGAAGTTGTTCGGGATCAAGATCGCCTTCGCGCCCATGCCGATGAGCTCCTGCAAAAAAAAAGGATGCATGGCACATGCAATGCAAGCTCCGTTAAAATGACTGGAAAAACGAATGCGCAGTCGGGCGGCTCACCTGGGCAGCAGAGCCAATGGTCGCGATGATGTCTGGGATGAACTGGCCGGCTTGCTCGCGGGGCCTACGGGCAGCGAACCAAAAGTTGTAGTCGTTGCCACCGATCTCGCCCAGCACGATGAGAGACTCGCTCAGGATCTGCCTCTTGGCGCCTGACGGAATGATTTGTGCAATGGAAAATCAGTCGATTGGGCATATGAACGGATGCCTCTTGGCGCCTACGGGGCACTCTATATAGAATTGTATATAAAGTAAGTACCTACCATCCCAGGGAGCAATTCGTTGCAGCATTTGTTTGAACCATCCCATCTGCACGCCCAGGCAACAGGCCCGCACGTTGTGGTTCCACCTGCGGAAGTACCCCGGGGGCATCGCCGTGGAGCCATACACAGCGAAGTTTGCGCCAGATGGGAATAGCCCCGTGTCCTTCTCTGGCAGATTTGGTGGTATCAGCGGCAGCTGGAGCGCTTGAGCTGAAAGAACGCATGGTGGTAGGTCAGTGGGTGGAGTGGGGATAACACGCATTGCGTTCATCGTGTATACATTTGCACAGGCTGATCGTTGTTGGAGTATACTCACCGTAGAAATCGACGAGGACACGGCCGTCGCTGATGCGGCCGGTAGGGTGGTGGAAGTAGGTCATGCCAAATGGGTACTCCATTATCGGGCCGCTGCGCGCGAAGTTGCCCGTGTCGATGATAGAGTCGCCGAAGCTGAAGATGCGCTTGTAGCAATGGCAACGCCCCGCAGGAGCGGTGAGCAGGAGGACGACGGAGACGAGGAAGATGCGCAGGGAGGCGGAACGGTGTTGGCAGCTGAAACCCATCATCTCTGAACAGGACTGGTACTTCTGTCGCTCTGGTTCTGCTGGTTTTCCAGATGGTCTACCTTTTATAGAAGTCTTGAACACTAGTGACTGTGACGTAGTCATGTAGGTATCTAGTATACGACGCAATAAAAAGTCTGTCTATGATTATCTCCAGGAGATCTCCTATCTAATTCTCATCCCTTATCTTTGTTGAAAAGTAAGCCTTATCACATTAGTTACGTAGTCAACATTTTAGTTGCATGCATTAGCTAGTTAGTGGTGGCATGAGCTCTGGTTTTTGTGGATGCCATGCAGTAGTGGGTTAGTGGCAGCACGAGTGGTTGCATGCCTGAGGACACGGTACTCGCGGTGTGTGGACGTGGGGATAGACACGTCAATTCTGTACATCGTGGAGACACTCGGACTCTACTTGTATTCCTTTGTTTTTGTTATAAATTGCATCAGAAAACGTTGCAAGAATTAGCGGCACAAATTCTCTTGAGTCCATCCAGTGCTTGTGAGTTTGTTTGGTTTTCGTTTCTAACACTTGGTATCAGAGCTAAGTTCGATAAGTCATGTCGGCTCCAACGAGAGATCGTTCCCTGACTCCGCCTCATCGTCGACAATGGAGATCGCCACCGCGCCGACGCAGGAACGGTGGCGACGGCGAGCGAGTGGTGGAGAGGATCGTGGAGCGGATCTCATCGGCCGGACCCACGACATACCCTATGCTGACCAAGACAAACTACAACGACTGGGCGCTCCTCATGAAGATCAAGTTGCAGGCTCGGTGTCTCTGGCGGGCCATCGATCCGGGCGACGACGTCAGCGAGCCGGAGGATAGGCTGGAACTAGACGCGCTGTGCAGTGCCGTCCCGCTAGAGATGGTGTCCACACTCGCCGTCAAGCCGACCGCAAAGCTAGCGTGGGAAGCTGTCCGTATCATGCGGATAGGCGACGACTGCGTGAGGAAGGCGACTGCGCAACGTGTACGCCGCCAGTGTGAGGAGCTGGCACTCAAGGAGGGTGAGGGCATGGAAGACTTCTCTCTACGCCTCACCAACATCGTCAGTCAGCTCGCTACACAGGGTGACCCTGAAGATCCTACGAAGGTTGTCGAGAAATATCTACGCATCGCTCGCAGAAGGTACAAACAGCTTGTTGTTTCCATGGAAACTTTGTTCGACATCTCTACCCTGTCCATCGAGGAGGTCACGGGACGTCTCCTGGCGTCCGAAGACGACCCGGAGTCCAAGCAGAATCTAGACTCCGGGAAACTATACCTCACGGAGGAACAGTGGCTCGAGAGGTACAAGGCTAAGGAGCAGGAGAACAGCCGCACAGGTGGCGGGTCCAGGGGCCATGGCCGGCGTCGTCCAGCAAGAGGCAAGGCCCGCGGCGGTTTCAAGCACGGAGACGCGCGACAGGAGCATGCCGCCGGCACACAACTCCGATAGGTGCCGTTACTGCGGCATTGTTGGCCATTGGGCCAGGGAGTGCCGAAACAAGAAGCGAGACGAGTAGACCCAGGCTCACGTTGCTCAGGAAGGTGAGGACACGCTCCTCCTTCTTGAGAGCTGCACCGAGGTGCCATCCCCGACATGCGTCGAGGGAGCCGGGTGATGCGGCAATCACCTGCCGGCGATGGTGTCCATCTCAGCGAACATAAAGCGTTTGCTGTCCTGGACAACGCCAAGGAGGAGCGCGCGTGGCGCTGGATCTTCGACACCGGCGCGTCGAATCATATGACGGGGACGTGCACGTTCTTCTCCGACCTTGACACAAGCTTCGCGGGCATCGTGCGTTTTGGCAACGGCGCTGTGGCCCAGATCGAAGGACGCGACACCATCTTGTTCGAGTGCAAGACTGGTGAGCACCGGCCACTGCCCAACACCTACTTCATCCCACGCCTCACCGCCAACATCATAAGTTGCGGCCAACTTGATGAAACGGGATATGAAACCCTGATCCGTGAGGGGGTGATGCGAGTCCGTGACGAGCGGGATCGCCTGCTCGACAGGATCTGTCGGGGTCTAGGCAGACTGTACACGCTCGACCTCAACATTGCATGTCCGGTCTGCCTGGCGGCTCATGCCGGTGAAGACGCATGGAGGTGGCATACTCGCTTCGGCCACGTCAACTTCCAGGCGCTGCGCAAGATGGGGCAAGAGGGCTTGGTGCGAGGCCTTCCTCCGTTGGCGTAGGTCGACCAGATCTGTGAGGCATGCCTCGCCGGCAAACATCGTCGAGCACCATTTCCCTCGATGGCGCAGCGACGCTCGACTCGAGTCCTAGAGCTTCTCCATGGAGATCTCTGTGGACCGATCACGCTGGCTACACCTAGTGGGAATTGGTATTTTTTACTCCTTGTTGATGACTATAGTCGTTACATGTGGGCGGTGTTGCTGCCTACCAAGGATGGAGCACCACAGGCCATCAAGCGTGTCCAGGCTGCGGCGGAGTGCAAGACGAGGCTTCAGTTGTGCACTCTGCGCACTGACCGGGGGGAGAGTTCACCTCCCGAAGCCTCTCGGACTACTGCACCGAGCTCGGCGTCGGCTGAGAACTAACGGCGCCATTCACGCCACAGCAAAACAGAGTTGTGGAACGCCGCAACCAAACCCTCATCGGTGCGGTGAGGAGCATGCTCAAGGCAAAATCCCTCCCGGGCTGGTTCTGGGGGGAGGCAATTATGACGGCCGTGTACGTCCTCAATCGTACCATGACCAAGGGAAATGGCGACAAGACTCCGTACGAGCTGATGAATGGAGTGACGCCGGCAGTGCACCATCTGCGCACCTTCGGCTGCATCGCCCACGTGAAGCACGCCGCGTCACACCTCAAGAAACTTGATGATCGCAGTCGTCTGATGATCTTCGTCGGGTATGAACCTGGCTCCAAGGCGTATTGAGCGTACGACCCTGGAACGGGTCGGGTCCAAGTCAGCCACGACATCATCTTCAATGAGGACGCCTGCTGGGATTGGAAGGGCGAGCAGAAGGAGGATCCCCTCGACTTCACTATCGACCCTATCGTCAACACATTTCCTGGATTTGCTTCTGTGATAGGTCCTCGTACACGGGAGATCACTCCGTTGGGAGCGCAGACACCGGTCTAGGCCCACTCGCCGGCGAGCACACCTGGGCCACCGTCGAGATCCCCGTTTCCAGCAACCTCTACCGCGAGCACGGGGCCAACGGTCGAGCTGGTGTCTCCTCCTAGCCGGGTTGAGGAGATGCTGGACGCTGACGATGATGTCAATGCTGCACATCGTTTTTGCACCATCAGCAATATTCTTGGGGCTGTTCAGAATCCAGGAGCGGTGACCCAGGAACAGGCCATGCAGGTGTGCCTGGCCGACACCGAGGAGCCGGTCACATTGGAGGAGGCTCAGGCACGTGAATGCTAGAGACTCGCCATGATTGACGAGATCACCTCCATTGAAGCTAATGGAACCTGGGAGCTGGTGGACCCTCCTCCTGGACAGCGCCCAATCAGACTCAAGTGGGTCTACAAACTGAAGAAGGATGCCACGGGGATCATCATCAGGCATAAGGCGCGTCTCGTCGCGAAGGGCTATGCTCAGCGATTTGGGATCGACTATGACGAAGTTTTCGCGCCGGTGGCGAGACTTGAGATGATCCGTCTCTTGCTGGCACTTGCTGCCAGTGAGGGGTGGCACGTTCACCATATGGACGTGAAGTCTACTTTTCTAAATGGCGAACTCCGAGAAGAGGTGTACGTTGCCCAGCCGTCGGGCTTTGCCGTCGCCGGGCAGGAGAAGAAGGTGCTACGCCTGATCAAGGCGCTCTATGGTCTGCGTCAAGCTCCAAGGGTGTGGTACGCCAAGCTGGACTCCTCACTGGGATCACTTGGGTTCCAGCGCAGTGCTTACAAACACGCAGTGTACACACGAGGTGCTGGCGAGCCACGCCTGATTGTGGGAGTGTATGTAGATGACCTCATCATCACGGGGGGTGATGTCTAGGAGCTGGAACAATTCAAGGAGCAAATGAAAAAGACGTTTCAGATGACTGACATGGGACTGCTCAGGTTTTATCTTGGACTGGAGGTGGAGCAAAGTCAAGCCGGGATCATCATAAGTCAGGGAAGTTATGCACTAAAGATTCTGCAGGGAGCCGGGCTGGCAGACTGCAATTCCAGTCACACACCCATGGAGTCAAGGCTAAAACTCAGTGAGTATAGTACTGATGATTGTGTTGATGCAACTGAGTACAGAAAGCTCATTGGTGCACTTCGCTATTTGGTGAACTCGAGGTCGGATTTGGTGTATGCAGTTGGCTATGTCTCACGGTTCATGGAGAAGCCCACTGTTGAACACCTTGTTGCAGTCAAGCGCATACTTCGTTATGTTGCAGGGATAGTGCATCTTGGATGTCACTACCAGAAGGAAGCGAGAAAGGCAGATCTCCTTGGTTACAGTGACAGCGATCATGGTGCTGATGTGGATGGTCGCAGGAGTACTAGTGGTGTTCTGTTTTTTCTCGGTAAAAGTGTGATCACCTGGCAATCTTAGAAGCAGAAAGTGGTGGCACTCTCTAGTTGTGAGGCGGAATATATTGCAGCTGCAACAGCTTCTTGTCAAGGAGTGTGGTTATCGCGCCTACTTGCAGAGCTCAGAGAAAAGGACCCAGACACTATCACTCTGAAGATCGACAATCAGTCTGCTATTCAGTTGAGCAAAAACCCTGTCTTTCACGATCGAAGCAAGCACATAGATGTCAAATATCACTATATTCGAGAGTGCATCGAAGAAGGCAGGGTGGATGTTGAGCCAGTTGACACCAAGTTCCAACTAGCAGACATCCTGACGAAGGCACTAGGGCGAGACCAGTTTGTTCAGCTGCATTCTAAACTCGGCCTCGTCGACACCAGTCAAGTAAACAAGGCTTAGGGAAGACTTGTTGAAAAGTAAGCCTTATCACATTAGTTACGTAGTCAATATTTTAGTTGCATGCATTAGCTAGTTAGTGGTCGCATGAGCTCTGGTTTTTGTGGATGCCATGCAGTAGTGGGTTAGTGGCAGCACGAGTGGTTGCATGCCTGAGGACGCGGTACTCGTGGTGTGTGGACGTGGGGATGGACACGTCAATTCTGTACATCGTGGAGACACTCAGACTCTACTTGTATTCCTTTGTTTTTGTTATAAATTGCATCAGAAAACGTCGCAAGAATTAGCGGCACAAATTCTCTTGAGTCCATCCAGTGCTTGTGAGTTTGTTTGGTCTTCGTTTCTAACAATCTTGTTCTCTATTTCAAACTGTACTTCACAAACAATGTCAAATAGTGTCATCTACAGTTTTGTATTCTCTATTATATCCTATCTACTGAAGACAGCCTAAGCTTAATGTAATACCCGGTTTGCAAAGAAGAGAAGTTGGAGTTTATTCTTTCCTTGTTTCTTTTTCCTTCTTTCTTTTGGGTGGTACGGTTTTGGGGTTGGGAATTTTTGGGGAAGCATTCACCAGTAAAATAGTAGAATTTTGGTTAGACTCATGCGCTAGGGGGGTCGGGGGTTGACGTGTGAACGAGTTGGGCCGTGGTTCTTGATCCGGCCCACTAGTTCCCCTAACCCTAGCCGCCCCTCCCTTACTCCCTTGGGATTTTTTTTCAGCCACCCCCCTCCCCTTTTCTCTTGTGCAGCCGCCCCCCCTCTCTCTAGGCTTGGAGGACGCCCCTCTCACTCCTCCACCCATTTGCAGCCACCACCCCACCTCCCCCATCAAACCCTAGCCGCCCCCTCCTCAAGCCCTTCTCTCCAAGGTGCCATTCCTCTCCCGCTCGGATCTACGTCGCGTTGGTGCATGTCTCCATTTGGATTTTGGTGGAGGGAAGAAGAAGGGAGGAAAGGGGGAGGATTCAAGGTGATTTTGAGATTGTATCTTGTTTAATTGTGTTGTAATCCAATTGATTATATGTTTACCTATCCAAATCGGTAGAGGTGCTGTCCTGAAATTTTGTGGGTGGGCGAACAGCAGTAGTTCTAGGGATTTCTGGGAATTTTTCGTGGGCAATTAGTGGGGATTAGTGGGAGAATCATGTAGAGCTTTGTCATACCTTTCCAACGAGTACTTATGCGCTCGATTCGGAGTTATAATTTAGGAGATATCGTTGTTTGAATCCGGTTATGTTGCTGTCCAAAAAAACAGATTTTCAGGTGGATGAACAGCAGTAGTATTAGCAGTTTCTGGGGATTTTTCGTGGGAAATTAGTGATAATCAATATGAGAATCATGTAGATCTTTGTCATACCTTTCCAACGAGTACTTATGTGCTCGATTCGGAGTTATATTTTAGGAGATATCGTTGTTTGAATCCGGTTATGTTGCTGTCCAAGAAAAACAGATTTTTCAGGTGGGTGAACAGCAGTAGTATTAGCAGTTTCTGTGAATTTTTCGTGGGTAATTAGTGTTAACCAGTATGATAATCATGTAGGGCTTTGTCTTATCTTTCTAATGAGTACTTATGCGCTTGATTTGGAATTATATTTTAAAAGATATCGCTGTTTGAATCCGGGTATGTCGCTGTCCAAAAGACAAAAAAACAGATTACAGGGTTCATCTTGTGGACTGTTTTGGGCTAATTAGATGTTAGAATTTAATTATAAATTGTATACAAAACTTGTGGGGAATTTTATGTAGATGCCTCTGGAGTTTTTGTTTGTTACCACTGTTGTCATAATTTTAAAGTTATGAAATTATTAAGCAGCGCCGCTGCAGTTTGGTGGGTGTGGGGAAAGATGTAACCCGCGGCGGGGTTTGAGTTTGTGCGTAGGTGCGGCGTCGTTTATGAGCCTGATTATGTGAAATAGGTGCACTAAGTTGTGTGTCAAAAACAGGTGGTGGACTTCCGGATCGAACTTAGGGATTTGCCCGAACTTCCGGTAAAGGCAAGTAAATATAGTGGTGGTTGCTACCGTTTGGTTTGCATCCTATTCCCTGTCATTGAGTATGCATAAGTTTTTAAATATGTTAATCATTGAATTCTATGATGAAGTTTATTTGTTTGGAAGTATTAATTCTCAATTGTCTAATATTGTGGATGATCATAATTTGGTTATGATATATGTGGTTGATTCCCATCTTGGATGAAGTTGAAGTATCTTTTTGAATCACGTTATATGAAGTGTTGTAGGCATGACATGCACATCTCATCATCCATCTTGCATTTTGAAGTTATGTCGTGATCTTATGGTCCGACCGTACCGGTACATTTTTAGCATCGTACGTTGCCCGAGGAGGGGTACGATGCAGCTTCATATCCTTAGAGGTATGAAGGCAGAAGTCATCCTTGCATTTGCAGACATTTGCATTCATGAGGAATATATGAAGTGTGACATTACTATGTTACTATTGTGGTTTCTACCTGCGAGGTGTGGTAACTAGGTGTGTTGTACGTTGTATACGTGTTGCACCTTGGTAATAAGAAGGTTGTGGAATCAGGTGGTGGTAAAACAATGTTCTTATGTGGTTGAATAGTTTGATATTATTTTACTTGCTGAGATGTGTCATCTCACTCTTGCATTACTCAATGCAGGTACTTGATACATGTTGGGAATGAGGGGAGTAGCAGCACGTCCACTTACACTCTCACAATAACGCTGCCCAGGCGCAGCCATGATTTAATTAGAAACTTATTGTCAAAGGAAGTTTGTTTTTTATATAGTCGTGCGCACTGGTTAATTCAGTTCAGGTCGTACGTTTATCTTCCCTTGCTAGCCGATTAATAATACTTAGTATGTTTTTGCCATGATATATGTTTATACCCTGTTGCCCCCTTATTTATGCAATCTTGCAAAGGGGATGCTGCCGAAATTTTATATATGGACGTCAGAAGTGTAGTTCAGTAGCATTCTGGGTTGTTTGTGGAACCCGGGGTGTTACAGTTGGTATCAAAGCATAGGCTTTAGATTCTACGTAATTTGAAGATAAATTTGACACACTTGCACATATAGGAAGGGTATGGGTTCGTATATCTTTCATATTAGTATTTTATTGTATAGATGACTAGAATGTTCTTATTCCAAATCCCTTTATGGTTTGATGGGGTATGTCGTTAACGACGTAATGCTTGATATGATATGTTACTTCTATTTAATATTGGTTTCTTGATGTGGTTGTTATTGAAATTATTATGCAAGTGAAGCTACTAATGTACTTGTTTTATATACATATCGTCATAATGTTGTTTTTGGATGCAACGTTTACTAATCTCTGAGCTATTACTATCATACATTTCTGTATGCTTGACTGTGGATGTTTTTTTTTCCAAAAGGATTCTTGGGTTCTAGTACTTATAGGACCGATGGTTTATTGAGCTTGTGTATGAAGGATCTATTCCGACTTGGTGTAGTGTGAAAACACTATACAATGTAGTTTTATGGTGTTGTTGAGTTTGATTGACTGTTGGGTTACAACCCAACTTATCAATGTAATATTTCCATGGGTGCAGTGCTTTACACCTCACCTTTTTTTTGGCTAGTGTGGCTACTTGCCAACTTGATCTTAGAGTACAATAGGTTTGTCTCCATAAAGCAAAGGCAATGTTGGACTGTCTATGAAATCTTGAGACTGGTAGAACTCAAGTGAATTTGTAAGATGACGTGGATAGATAAGTTCAACCATGTTTACATGATAGGTTTTCTTATTGTGTGCAACCTTATCTTTAAAAATAAATAGGGTGATTTCAAGTGGATTTTATGTCTATATTATAGTTGAAGAGGCATGCATGTTTTCCTTCTATGGTTTGTTTCTATAGCCAAAAAGGTTATGCATAATTTTTATTTGTTGGAGGCTAGTCATGTGGACGATATGGACAACCCGTTTTATATTGTTTTTAATCGCCGATGATATATGGTAGTTTTTTTTATATGACCAGTTCTCTATGCATGCTTGTTGAATTATTATTTGGACCGCTTTATCTTAAACAAAGTCAATGTTCAACTGGAAGTTGCTTATGTTTGTTAGTCCTCTATCTCTATAATGATGTGGTTGTTGCATCAGATGGAGATTTTTTTTATATGAATGATGGTTTGATAGATCATGTATGTCTACTACTCTGAAGTCATCCTATGACATCACGAGGTACAAATTGTTCAAGTGCAATAATAGGAGGTATTGTTGTATGTGAGGTTAATCAAGGTAGTTTGGTTAGGTGGATTGTCTTATTGAAGTCCAATTACTACTGTTGAGCACATTATTGTGTTATTATTTTAGTATTGAAAGTAATATTTATGAAGCTTTTGCATGAGTCTGTGTCAAGAAGTATATTAGTTTTCTTGTTGTTATCCTTCCATTGCTTTATGAGTATTGTAAATTTTATCTCTTTTGAGAGGAGAAAAAGACGTTATATGATGTGAGCACCATTTGCTTCACGTCAACAGAATAGTTGTGGAGAGCTCTAGTAGTGGGATTCTAGTGTAATAACAACCATGTTTTATAGTGCTAGAGACGGGTATGCCAGTTGTTTCATACATTGTCGATACATGGATGTTTGACCTTAGTGGCATTAACAAACGAGGTTGTTGAATCCGTTGATTGTTGTGCTTAGTGTTCTAACATATTAGGTAAAGTGTTGTTTAAAGGCTTTGGGGAGTTGCATCCCCATTTGGTAGTGGAAAATCCTAGTGTTGATTGCACCTGCCAATGCCTTGGGTTTTATTTTATATTGTTTTTTTATGGGTAAGGTGTTGTTTGGTTTTGGGAGTCATCTTAACTTAGTTGGAGGCTGAATCAGGCTTCACTTATCTAGAATGTTTTGTAGTAGGTTTCTTCATCTTTGCATAGGATGCTTAATCACCCAGTTTGGTCTAAACATTTGAGAGTTATGGGTTTCCTATAGCAGCCTTAATTTTGTACAGAAGTATAGACATTGAAGACGGTAAATTTTGGTCTTTGCTGGATTATGAAAGTTTTAGTAATTTCATGATCTTTCCAAAGAGTATTGGTTTGTAATTTTCATTGCATATAATTGGAGTTAGGCTACTCTAAAGTTGTTGCACCGTTGTGTCTGAACTTTAGGTGTCGTTAAAACCACCAATAAATCGACCGCGTTTTGATAGTTTCAGAGCCCAAATTTGGGAATTCTCTTTAACCAAAACTTTTAGTTTTTCTTAGTATCTTTTAATGGGTATTCACTTGTAATTGTCTGTTAAATAGATTGGGTGACGTGGTTGTCCGGATATAAATCGAATCTCTAATGTGCAGTATCTCAGGCTGAGTTTAGCTGTAGGTCATGCAGAGTTGAGGGCTATAAGGATAAATTTGGGTGCAACTTTATTGCAAAAGTCGTGGACAATTTTCAAAACTTTTCCAACGCGTGTTCGTTGTAGTTTAAGTTGAGTATAGCAGGAGTTATAAGTTTTTGAATTTTAGTTGTCCATTGTTTCAATCCTATCAGTTTTGCAACAAAAGAGTTGCATTGTTTTATCAGTTTGGAAACCAATTCCAAGACACTCATTATAATAAGAGTTCTAGGGAATGTTATAATCTTTTCAATGAGTTTATATTTGCAAAATTTTGTTAGCTGCAGGGAGTTATGATATAATGTATAGAATGTGCTTGGATGAATATGTGGGCAGACATAACATGCTTAAATTGATTCTTGTTTGCATGATGTGAGATTAGGCTTAAATGATTTAAAAAGTTATCATATTGCTTCTATACTTATATTTGTTCTAGGTGTCTCGTAATGAAGAACCTAAAGTTATTAGTCTTTCAATGACCACTTAATCTTAGGAGAGTAATGAACCTGATAAAATCTATTGCTTGTTGTTGGGATTGCATGACCAGTTTTAGTTATGCAGCTAGTTCAATGAAGTAAACCATC
Organism: Zea luxurians; assembly: GCA_029449295.1. Lineage (NCBI taxonomy): Eukaryota > Viridiplantae > Streptophyta > Magnoliopsida > Poales > Poaceae > Zea > Zea luxurians. The sequence continues at coordinate 24,589,245 of JAOPSE010000003.1, forward strand.
TTTTCTGTAGAGATGTTATATGTAAAAGTTGTAGCCAACTTCTTTATCTTACTTGTGTAAAAATTTCATGACCATAGGTCTAGAAGTTTGGGAGTTATGATTTTCTCAAGTCCAGTCTTGAAATCTGTGCAGATTCTGTACAGATTTCGAAGCTGACCTTGTTTGCCCAATTTAAACTTCGAATAACTTATTATAAATTATAAAGAAGTTGTAGTACTTTTCTTAATCTTTTCAACAAATTTTGGATTACTTTTTTTGGAGATCTATAATTTAAGTTACAGCTGTTTTAAGTGTGATCTCTGAATCTGTCCAAATTTGGACAGCAGAGCCTTTCTCGTGTCTTTTGACCTTGATATGCATTGAATTAACTTGCTATGTTTATAAATGAATTATAGACAATTCTACTAGCTTTCTAAAAAGTCTGGGAGCACCTGAATTGGATGATTGAGACTCCAATTATGGATTTTTGAATTGAGTAGTTGAATTATGTCCAAGTCTGGACAGAATTTACGTTTTGCATTGTTTGGCCTTTCTAAGTGTCAAATCTTGTGGTGATGATAATACCATGGGTATCGTGGACTTTGTAAGCTTTCCATAAAGTCCTAGTTTACTACTTTTGGATGCATATTTTGTGAGTTATGAGCAAAACAATTAACTGTTGTGCTGCTGTCTAGAAATATGCAAGCATTAAATTGGTCTTTTGAAGTTACTCTTGTTTGAATAGGTTTGGTTTAGGCTATAGGAGCACCGTATGTATTGCATTAATATATATATTCATTGAAGTACTTGCATGTGTCAAGGTTGATTTGGTGTCAGGAAAGCTTTGTCCGAGGTATATAGGACCGTCTACTATCTTAGCCCGAGTTGGCAACTTGGCTTAGCACATGCAATTGTCAGAGTCTATGATCAGTGTACACCATGTATTCCATGTCTCTATGTTGAGAAAGTATTTGCAGAATCCAGATCAATAAATCGAGCTAGAGTCGATTCCCATGTAGCAAGACCTGACTAGAGTGTCGTCTGCTGCGTATCCTAGAATCCTTGGAGCTCGAGGAGCTGATGCGGCAGAAGTACCCCGAACTTTTTGTTATGGGGTGAGTTTTTGTCGTCGCTGATCTTTCCTTTGGTCGTTCTGATAGAAGCGTCAGAATTCGAGGTCGAATTCTTTTCAAGGGGGGTAGAGTGTAATACCCGGTTTGCAAAGAAGAGAAGTTGGAGTTTATTCTTTCCTTGTTTCTTTTTCCTTCTTTCTTTCGGGTGGTACGGTTTTGGGGTTGGGAATTTTTGGGGAAGCATTCACCAGTAAAATAGTAGAATTTTGGTTAGACTCATGCGCTAGGGGGGGTCGGGGGTTGACGTGTGAACGAGTTGGGCCGTGGTTCTTGATCCGGCCCACTAGTTCCCCTAACCCTAGCCGCCCCTCCCTTACTCCCTTGGGATTTTTTTTCAGCCACCCCCCTCCCCTTTTCTCTTGTGCAGCCGCCCCCCTCTCTCTAGGCTTGGAGGACGCCCCTCTCACTCCTCCACCCATTTGCAGCCGCCACCCCACCTCCCCCATCAAACCCTAGCCGCCCCCTCCTCAAGCCCTTCTCTCCAAGGTGCCATTCCTCTCCCGCTCGGATCTACGTCGCGTTGGTGCATGTCTCCATTTGGATTTTGGTGGAGGGAAGAAGAAGGGAGGAAAGGGGGAGGATTCAAGGTGATTTTGAGATTGTATCTTGTTTAATTGTGTTGTAATCCAATTGATTATATGTTTACCTATCCAAATCGGTAGAGGTGCTGTCCTGAAATTTTGTGGGTGGGCGAACAGCAGTAGTTCTAGGGATTTCTGGGAATTTTTCGTGGGCAATTAGTGGGGATTAGTGGGAGAATCATGTAGAGCTTTGTCATACCTTTCCAACGAGTACTTATGCGCTCGATTCGGAGTTATAATTTAGGAGATATCGTTGTTTGAATCCGGTTATGTTGCTGTCCAAAAAAACAGATTTTCAGGTGGATGAACAGCAGTAGTATTAGCAGTTTCTGGGGATTTTTCGTGGGAAATTAGTGATAATCAATATGAGAATCATGTAGATCTTTGTCATACCTTTCCAACGAGTACTTATGTGCTCGATTCGGAGTTATATTTTAGGAGATATCGTTGTTTGAATCCGGTTATGTTGCTGTCCAAGAAAAACAGATTTTTCAGGTGGGTGAACAGCAGTAGTATTAGCAGTTTCTGTGAATTTTTCGTGGGTAATTAGTGTTAACCAGTATGATAATCATGTAGGGCTTTGTCTTATCTTTCTAATGAGTACTTATGCGCTTGATTTGGAATTATATTTTAAAAGATATCGCTGTTTGAATCCGGGTATGTCGCTGTCCAAAAGACAAAAAAACAGATTACAGGGTTCATCTTGTGGACTGTTTTGGGCTAATTAGATGTTAGAATTTAATTATAAATTGTATACAAAACTTGTGGGGAATTTTATGTAGATGCCTCTGGAGTTTTTGTTTGTTACCACTGTTGTCATAATTTTAAAGTTATGAAATTATTAAGCAGCGCCGCTGCAGTTTGGTGGGTGTGGGGAAAGATGTAACCCGCGGCGGGGTTTGAGTTTGTGCGTAGGTGCGGCGTCGTTTATGAGCCTGATTATGTGAAATAGGTGCACTAAGTTGTGTGTCAAAAACAGGTGGTGGACTTCCGGATCGAACTTAGGGATTTGCCCGAACTTCCGGTAAAGGCAAGTAAATATAGTGGTGGTTGCTACCGTTTGGTTTGCATCCTATTCCCTGTCATTGAGTATGCATAAGTTTTTAAATATGTTAATCATTGAATTCTATGATGAAGTTTATTTGTTTGGAAGTATTAATTCTCAATTGTCTAATATTGTGGATGATCATAATTTGGTTATGATATATGTGGTTGATTCCCATCTTGGATGAAGTTGAAGTATCTTTTTGAATCACGTTATATGAAGTGTTGTAGGCATGACATGCACATCTCATCATCCATCTTGCATTTTGAAGTTATGTCGTGATCTTATGGTCCGACCGTACCGGTACATTTTTAGCATCGTACGTTGCCCGAGGAGGGGTACGATGCAGCTTCATATCCTTAGAGGTATGAAGGCAGAAGTCATCCTTGCATTTGCAGACATTTGCATTCATGAGGAATATATGAAGTGTGACATTACTATGTTACTATTGTGGTTTCTACCTGCGAGGTGTGGTAACTAGGTGTGTTGTACGTTGTATACGTGTTGCACCTTGGTAATAAGAAGGTTGTGGAATCAGGTGGTGGTAAAACAATGTTCTTATGTGGTTGAATAGTTTGATATTATTTTACTTGCTGAGATGTGTCATCTCACTCTTGCATTACTCAATGCAGGTACTTGATACATGTTGGGAATGAGGGGAGTAGCAGCACGTCCACTTACACTCTCACAATAACGCTGCCCAGGCGCAGCCATGATTTAATTAGAAACTTATTGTCAAAGGAAGTTTGTTTTTTATATAGTCGTGCGCACTGGTTAATTCAGTTCAGGTCGTACGTTTATCTTCCCTTGCTAGCCGATTAATAATACTTAGTATGTTTTTGCCATGATATATGTTTATAATATATGTTTATACCCTGTTGCCCCCTTATTTATGCAATCTTGCAAAGGGGATGCTGCCGAAATTTTATATATGGACGTCAGAAGTGTAGTTCAGTAGCATTCTGGGTTGTTTGTGGAACCCGGGGTGTTACACTTAAAGGATAGAATATCAGTAACTGATTTGCAGGAATCCAAATATGAATGCACCAGTAGTCCCTACTAGAATTCGAGAAGACTTCAAATATTATGAAATATTAACAAGATATGATATTGCGTCTTTTTTTAGTGGGATATGCCATGGATAGATGTCGAAGTCGAACATGTAATATCTTACTATTACTAATAGAGATACTTTTGAAAAAACATTATATGTTAACCTTCACACTAATCCATTAAGCTATGCTCTCACATGGGCTATAAGCCGACGTGTTTGGTTCAGTTTTCACAACCAGATTCGCTGTAAAAAATCTAGAATCTCAACCAAACGGGTACAATAATAGAATAGATTCCTAAATACTATAGATTATTTCTCTAGTCTAACCAAACGGGTACCCTAGATTTTTCAGATTTCTGTCATCCATGTTAACAAGCTATCATACTCTTACATAATCTACATTTGATAGTTGTTTTAACCAAACATATTTTAGATTTTTCACAAATGTCAACTTTCTCATAGGTAGAATCATATTTTCATGAATCTACAGTTGAACCAACAAACAGACACTAAAATACCTAATCATAAGTCATTATTTAATAGGAAAATTCTCTATATGTCACTGCAATTTTTCCTAGTACCTTATTTGTCATCTTAGATGTCATAATACTCTCTAGGCTACTCGAATAAATTTCTTATTCTTCCATGCCATCATCGTCAATCCACAATTAGTTTGACCTTGACAAACCAGGTAGAATGACGAAATCGCAAATGTCTCAATTCCTTCTATGTCATTCAGATGTAATTTTTACCCTTCATGCAATCGCCATCAGTCTATAGTTAGGTGGATCTTAACGATGGTAACATAACAGGATCAGAAATTGCATCTGGATGGTATAGAAAGAATCAAGACATTATTTTGAAGTGGCAAATAAGGTACTGGACAAAATTGCAGTGGTATAAAAAATTTGACCTTATTTAATACACATGAACAGTAAAAAATACTTATATTGAAGTTTAAATTAATAAACATATCAATTGTTGATCAAAACATTTTTCTAGTCATATCCATAATTCATCTCTTTAATATAATTTAAAACCTTAGCTTGAACTTTGGTGGCTCTTATTATCTCATTGCAGCTCATATATTATGACATAATTAATCTGAATTTTGATTTTCAAATATTAGTCTTATTAGTTGCTACATTTTTTATTAGGTCATGTTCTTATTGTATCATTTATAACACTTTTTTAGATTTTGAAAATAAGGACTTTTGTTTGTCGACTAAACTCTTAAGTGCTATGATAGCATAAATTGTCATGTAAAACCTACACTATGTTGCTTGAGATTCGTGATAGAGATTAAAAGGTCTAGAATGTTTAATAAAACTAATATCAAGAGGATATTAATATTTAGGCCTTGTAATGAATTAATGACAATTTATTTTAAAGATATTTAAAGGTAGGAAGATATTACCATTTTCGGTATATACTTTCTACACTTTTCATGATGTTTGGATTTACTTATTAATTAGTTATATATAAAGTAATTGTTATTATATCAATAATATAGATATGTCAGATATTTTAGTTAGATTTATAAATATATTGTCAGTTACCTATCGAAATCCATATAAGGAACCACAACAAAACAACACAATCAAGATAAAATCCATCCTTTCCCTCACCTTCAAAGGGTTTGAAGGTGAGAAGGTAATAAGAAACAAAGGTTCATATCTAGAATGCATGTTAAATCTACATGGAATCATACTTCTTTAGTTTTATTTCACTACATGTGAAGGGTAGCAAAAAGACACAACACTGCTTAAGAGACCTTTGGAATATTATACCTTTGAAATCTCTTGCGCATACTCAAATGTACGAGGGTGACTACTCTTTGGAGTTGCTGACGTTTGAAGGTGGTACAGATGTAGGAATACAATTGATCGACTCCCTCAACAATAACACTATACACCTATTTATAGGGTCGAGGTTACATTCAGAGTGATTTATTAGAATGATGGTCTTAGAAGTGAAGATAGGTTCATGGCTTGATGAGATCGGTGTTTCCTTCATAGTGAATGTGTCCTCAAAGAATGTGACATCTCTGGACTCTATAGCCAAGAAAGACACAATGTACGGTCTGGCTCCAAGCTTACGCTTCTTTGGGACTGGCACACTAACTTTAGCCAAATAACCTCATGTTCGCAAATAGGAGAGGTTCAACCTTTTCTTCTCTCATTCCTTAAATGGTGTTTTTTTGTTGATTTTTCATGGGAACTCTATTTATGATATGACACGTAGTGATTGTAGACTCACCCCACCATTTCTTGGAAGTCCAAGTTTTCTATTATGGTGTTAACCATCTCTGTTAGAGTTTGGTTCTTTATTTCCACAATCACATTAGATTGTCGGGATTAGGGAGGCGTCTTCTCATGAATGATCCCTTGTTCACCACAGAATGAGTTGAATTTGTTTGAGAAATACTCTCCACCACAATCGAACCTAAGATATTTAATATTTCTCTCAAGTTGATTTTCAACTTTGGCTTTATATATTTTGAAATAGTTAAGAGCGTTACCTTTTGTTTTAAGCAAGTACACAAAGCATAATAGTTAAGTCATCTATCAACATCATGAAGTGTACTCCATTCATGTCGCATAAATCCGAGTGAACTAGTTCTAAGCTCCTTGCCTCTACTGCCTTGTGAGGCTTGCTAGTTTATTTAGATTGCACACATATTTCACATTTACAACTTTTGACAAATGTATACTTTGTGATTAAGCTTATATTAGCTAGCCACATCATATAACCAAAATTAATATGACATAATCTCGAATGCCACACACTAGCCTCATCATGCACATGGTTCACAACATTATTACATAAATCTAATAAAGATAGGTACAATAAGCCTATGCACTTATAGCCTTTTCCAACAAAGGATCAATATTAGGATTACACTCTTATTCGATTTAAACACTAATTTAGAACCTTCTTTACATAGAGGAGAGACGGTTAATAAGATTCCTCTTGAAGGAGGGGACGTGTTGTACGTTTCGGAGTTACAGTCTTTCCCAAAGTAAGCTCTAGATTGACCATGTCAATAACACAAACCTCAACGAGGACTAGGCCTTCGAGGGCCGAACCTCGGTAAAACAAATCACCCGTGTCTCGTGTGTTCATTGCTTGTGATTTGTTCTCTCCCTTTCTAAGTTCTCTTGCGCTACTCTTTGATAATATTATTTTGTGTTGCTTCAAGTTAAATTCTCATTTAGAGAAGCAACTCTTTGCAAGAATGAACTTGTGTTTATACCTCTTCTTATCTAAGCCCTCTTGCATTATTCTCCACTAACATTTCTAGGAGTATTGCTATTGATTAAATTCCGCACTCTTTGAAAACAATACTCGTTGCAAGCAAAGGACTTAGTTTTATACTCCGATAATTGTGAATCTTGTTCTAACCACTAATCAAGGGATCTAGTTTGTATTTAGAATTATAATTTTCAGGTTTCGCCTATCCACCCCCCTCTAGGCGACTTTCAATTGGTATCAGACCTAGGCACTTCATATTGAGTCTAACAACTCAAAGTGATGGCTCGAAGAAGATCCCAAAAGAACAAGAAGACCAAGGAGAACAAGGAGGTAACTCTTGAGATATTACTTTCCGATTGTTCTAATTATGATTCATGGGCTACTAGGGTGCTAAATGCTTTTAGAACCGTAGATCCACGATTAGAACAAATCTTATACAAGAGTATTATACCTCCTAGTTATGATAGGAAAAATGCTTCCGATGAAGATCAAAGATGTATACGCTTAAACTATCTAGCTTATGACATCTTAAGTAATTCTCCTAGCAATGAAGATTATCGTGCCTTCATATCGAATTATAATGAATCTATTCATGATGCACATGATATTTGGACTAGAATTAAAATCAAATTTAATGAATCCAAACATGATGGTTCATTTTGTTCTTCTATTTCCTTTGGTCCTTGTGAAACTAACTCTTTGAAGGAAGAAGAAGAAATGAACGATGGAGACCAAACGATGAATCCACCTCTTTAAAAGGTTTGTCTTCCCATTTCGATTCCCACATATGTTGTGTGGCTAATGAAAATGATAGCGGAAGCACAAATGAGGATGAGGAGGATGAAATAAGCTTTATGCAACTCTACGCTCATCTAAGCCTAGAAGATAAGGCGGTCATGCTCAAACTTCTAAAAAGAGCGAGAGAGCAAAGCGAAGCTCGTCAAATGCTAGAAGATATTCTCTCCATAAAAATGCTACACTTTGACGAGTTGACTAAAGAACATGAGGAGCTAAAGTGCTCTCATGTTGATTTGGTCCAAAGGTATGAAGCTGTGGCGGAACCGCCCGAATTATTCCAACTTAAGTGCCTAAGTCCCGCCTTAGAGGTTAGACCACACTTAAATAGGAATAAACCGTCAGTCCCTCGGATCTAGTCCGATAAAGCCACTTAACCAGGATCGAATACCACTAGCTCACTCGAAGGTGAGGCACAGAGAAATACAATAAAACATAATACCACAAATTTATTAAGTATCAATAGTGATTACATTATCGGAGTTTCAGAAATAATAATCATAAATTTTAATGCAGCGGAAATAACTAACGGAGAAAACCGAGTAACATGGCGAAGCCTGGCCACGCTACTCCTCCTGGTCCTCTCCTGCGGAAGCAGTAACCCACTCGACCGTCTATCCCGGTGGCAGGGATGGAGGCCAAGTCACACCATCAACCAATCATCCTAAGGAGTACCTGCAAAAATTGTGCCACAAGCAAGGCTGAGTATACTAATACTCAGCTAGACTTACCCGGTGTGAGGAGTCTATACTCCTCTATCTCTAGACATGCAGCTGTTTGGTTGTGGGGTTTGGTTGCCAAAAGCACTAGCTGAGTTTCTAAATCAAGTTTTTAACTTTGTCAAATTTAAGTGTGACTCTCTTAAGGCTAAATGTGTACTATCTACTCATACATGGTAGCAAGCATTTTTAGCAATCAATATCTTGTATCATCTCAACACAGTTCCACTTGTTACTCAATGTAGCAGCATGGATCAAGCAGTCTCATTAGCTGCGAGAAGCAGACGATTCGAATCGAGTTTTTAAACCTTGCAAGGTAAACCTAAACACACGACATGTAGGGGCACTCCGTCCCCACACACATCAACCGTCCCCATCGATTCCCTGGCAGCAGATCAGGGCTCACTGCCTTGGCGTACAATGCCTCACTGACCCCGACTGGCCGTCGTGCAGTGACCGCACTTGTACCCACCATAACCGGAATGGGAGACCACGTCTCAGGTCGCGTGAGGGGATATGTCCGCTGGCAGGTTCAATCAGGTACTAGGCTTACCGATTTACCATATTTCTCGGCATGTGCTTAGTACGTTCAAACGCTTGACTCACGGTACCACACCATAATCCTTATTCAAATTTTCATCCCGTGGACAATCAATCCCCATGGATTGTTGCCCACAAACCAGCATCATTATGAGAAGAAAGTGGATACAACCAAATTCCTGACCTCGCGCGAGTGCTAGAAAAATCACTCGACTTCTACCGAGATCCTAATTAATAAAGCAGCTACTCGACCTAGCATACTAGTATCCATCTCAAAAGGGAATCCTGAGTTCATGCAACTAAGGTTCCAAACAACTCCTACACTTAAGTGCACAGTACAAGCCTACAAACATTAAGTGTAGTAAAATAGCATATATAAACGGTTATGCATAAAACCGGGGCTTGCCTTTAATTTAACACTTAGGTAGTGTTTGCTGGGGTGGCACTCGCTTGGCGAGCATCCACTGGTTAAGTCCATTCTTCAGGTCGTCCACCAACTGCGTCTTGTGGTTGGCACCACATCACTAGCTCGATCATCATCTCTCGGTCCTAAATGAGATGCAGGATGCACATGTATGAATATAATGAAAAAATATCACAAGACATTCCAGTACATGATAGCGAACTAACACTAATTAGTAAGACACTGCAATGACTGGACACAAGCGCTAGCTATTCGTATGTTATCGGCGTTCATCATTAACACCATTAACAAGACGACCACATTTTATTTATTTACGCAACCTAAATACGATATGATAAGTACACGCATTTTCTGCGCTCACCTTAATCATTCATTTGTTCTCCTATTGACCACACAAGAGCAACCAAGACAACGTAAGTTTAAATCGGACCTAGGCATCAATGTCTATGAAACTCCTATATCGCAATCACTAGAGAAAGGAACATATAAAACAGTACACACATTCATTATTAAGCTTAACCATGGCAAGTCTACATTACTTAAGAGCAAACCAAACATTTTTAGCGGGAAGGGTGAACTAAACAATCAAACGCGCACTAGCAGAATTTTTGGACAGCAATACAGCAGTCACTTGTTTCAGTCATAACTCACAAGATATTTAACCAAAAATAGTAAACTAGGACTTTCTAGAAAGCTTGAAAAGTGCTTCACAACTTTGGTATTGTCATCACAGCATGATTAAACACTTAGCAAGGTCAAAAGGTGCTAACACAACAGCGCTGTCCAGATTTGGACAGATTCAGGCTAGCAACTTCAAAAATTCACAACTGAAGATTCAGACATCCAAACAAAGTGATCCTAGACTTTCTGAAAAGCTAAACAAATGCTCTACAATTTGTTTATAAACATCCTAGGGTGATTCAATTTTTAACTAAGCGTAAACAGCACTAAAAGACCTTGCTGTCCAGAACTGGACAGATTCAGTCTTTATATTTGAAACATTCATAACTTAAGCTTCAGACCACCAAAAAGGGTGATCTAAGACTTTTTGGAAAGCTCAGTAAAAGTACTACACAACTTTTATAATCACCAAGAGGTGATTCCAGGTTTAACTAAATCAAACATTTCAGTCTTCGAAATCTGTTCTGTCAGTGGACAGAACACAGCAAGCAGTTTGCAAAATTCATAACTCTTAAACCGTCAGGCCTATAGTTATGAAATTTTAACACAAGCAAGATCCGAAGAGCATCTACAACTTTCTTATAACAACCATGAACAGATTGCAACATTAAATTGAACAAACAACACAGTTTCTGAAATCTGTACAGAATTTGGACAGATTCAGTTACTGAATTTGTAAAACATGTAACTCCTAAACTGTCAGACCTATGGCTGTCAAATTTTAACACCAGCAATATAATAAAGTTATCTACAACTTTCTTGTGGCCACCTATAACTTATTTCAACATTAACTTAAGCAACCATTGCAATTTCTGAAAACTGTCCAGAAATTCGACAGATTCAGGTGCTGGGCTTGTGAAAAGCACAACTCCTAAACGATTAGGTTTTTGGCTGTCAATTTTTTGCATGAGCAAGATAATCATGTTATCTACAACTTTTCTATAGCACATATCCACAGAAAACACAATTTAGTTCATCAAACATACAGCACAACAAAAACAGCGCGTGCAGTCCAAAACAGCAGTCAATAAATTTCAGCTTCTATGTAATTCAAGAATTAGTCGTGTTCTAGAGACTTAAATTATTCTAACACTTCACCGTTGATTGGAGTTAAATTAGTCAAATTGGGACCATCAAGTTGACTCATAAATTTTATCCAAGTCATTTTATGCGCTAGATTTACCATACTCAATTAACCACGCGTTCTCCACGAAAATCAACATCGAAGCGCTTTTCACCAATAGTTTGCAATTTAACTCAGACATCACATGAGCACTAATACTTTTCATTCACGACCATAACCATACACACTTAGACCATAACAAGCAATTCATCGCGACTACGAGCTCAACTAAGTCATCTAACAATTCGGCTAGCTAGAGCAACAATATAGACCGCTATACGTCATACACGTCGGCTAGTCTATTATTATCAAAACCCGAGACACAACCTACACTACAATGTTTTTATGAACACACATATTCGCAAGTATTTCCGCGCACTGACCCACTCATACGAATTGTAGACCCTCAATCTCCAATTCGCAATCACCAGGCATTCACTTCTCAAACTGTGAACACATACACGTTTACCATAAGAACAGATCATTTCAATAATTATTCCCAAGCAACTAACTTCATTACACAATTTGTATCACGATCCTACTTGATTTACTTGAAGTGTCCACTCAAAATCGTGAGCACAATCATACACTATATGTGAAGCATAATTCGAGGAACGCCTAACACATATAGACCCGACTTAATTATAGAGGGAGTGATGACTACTTACGGCATGTCATCACCTCTCTACTTAAGCCGAGACAATTTCTACCTACCACGACCAAACATTTATGTTGAGCACACTTTATTTTACCCTGTCTCGCATACAACCATATTGCGACGTGCACCCGAGACATTACCGTTTAATTTAACGCAACCACTACTACATCGCATTTCGATGCACACATTTGACAACATCGTGCTTAGGCAAACCCACACTTCTAGTCTACTTATCGCATCCAACCACACCACGCGACCACTGCATTCTCATAACCAATTTTTTGCACAATTATTTATGACAACACTTAGCGACTAGACGAGCGAAACACCAACTGATCATTCGCACATCTCGCCTTTAAAACACGAATCTCCTGTCACACAATTTATATTTTCAACCCACGCCATCCTACGCCACGATGAATACATAAGATATATTTAACATAGACTAACTCATTAGCCGACTATAGAAACCACCAAACACGCTTTACGCTTTATTAGATTTACCGCGACTAACACACTGTTTTATGACGAAGTATAACAAGCGATTAATACCACCCACGAACCATCCTCGTGACACCTAAATAAATCATTGCAGCCACATATATTCAAACACCAATACACACCACATCGACCAAAACGTAATTAGACAACTACAAATCGCGCACATTCATTAACCTCTTGTTCTCTAATCGCAAACGTGATCCTATCAATGCGCATAATCGAAACATATTACACACATCCACATATATACATGCACTGCCCGACATCAACCAAATCATACATAATGTAAACTATAAATCAATCAACCTGAACAGGATCGGATGTGAGTTGTGCAAGCACGTGGTTCATCCGACCGGTCTTGTGTCGAACACGCGTGCGCGACGAATGGCAATTGACGGCTAGCTGCGATTAGACACACACAACCGTTCAACAATTTCACCGAGCCCAAAAATAAAAATATAATAGCACCAAGGACAGCTGGGGTTTCTCACCACGGGTTTCGACGGCGTCGCGGATGGGCTGCGCAAAACAGCGAGCACACGGCGGCGTCGACGGCGTGCTGCTCACTGCGCAACAAAACAGCCACCAACCGGTGAGCGCCGACGGTGCTGCAACAACCCGTCTCCCTCGACATTTTGCCGAACACTGGGCATGCGCGCAGCGGTGGCAGCGAGACGAAGCAAGGAAGGTGTCGGGGCTGTTGGGTGCCATCACGAAGGGTGTCGGGGAGGAGATAGCAGGGGGAGGCGCTGCTCCACCCAAACCAGAGAGAGGGCGCGAGTTCCTGCATTTCCTGGCCACGACAGGGAAGAGGAAGGAGGGGGCGCCATGGATGGAGCTGGGTTGGGTAGGGGTGCCGAACCCGGGGTAGAGCAGGCCGGCGTTGAGGAGGTGAGCGGCTGCTCCCTAGAATCTTCTGTGCGCTGGGCGGAGAGGGTCACGATAATGGAGGGAAAGGGCGTCGGCGTGCTCCCAGGGGGCTCCTGTTCCTGCGGCAAGAACAGAGGGAGGAGGAGCGCAGAGCACTGGGCAGAGGGAGGCGCCTACTGGCTTGAGGAAGGAGAAGGGGAGGAGGGAAAAATGCCATGGTTGCTGGAGAAATCAAGGCGCCATGGAGAGGAGCACGGCTCTCTGGTGGCTGTTGCTGCCGTGAAGAAGAAAAGGCAGGAAGGAAGAAGATGGCGGCTGGGAAGAAATGGAGGGGTGGGAGTGAAAAATTTACAAGTGAGCACCCCTATATATAGAGGAAGGCTAGGGTTAGGGTTTCCTTAGTGGGCCAAATGGGCTGGGTTGGGCTGGCCCAAACATGTTATCGGGTTGCGCTAATTTATTTTTCCGAAATAAAAATGCTTCTGTGGAATCCATTTGTACGCAAAACAGCGTGAACGAGAGTTCGGACGGACGGAAAATTGAGCGATTTAATTCGACCGAGGGTTTGATTTGAATTTGCTCGGAAATAATTCCCTACGCGTGATTTGAAAATAAATCGTCCTGAGATTTGATCGGCATTCGAATTTTTAGTCGGAGAAGGTGAATCGTGGCATTTTAAAATCGCTGTCGATACGGGATTTTGAATTTGGTTTGAACATGAGATATTTAGCCGAGTCGGATAAAATCGATTAGAGGACGACACATCGAATATTCCATCTGAGAGTGCGGACTCGGATAAAAATAGCCGGACATCGATCGGGGTTCGAGGAATTAGACTCGGGCTCAAATCAGATAATAGTCGTCGAGAGTTTGATCTAAAGAGCTTCAGATGAGATTTAAAATTCGAGAATGATCTTCGAGTCTGCATGAGTTCCGAGAATTAAAAGTTTTAACATGCTCCGAAATTGGCTGTTTCTCGCGATCGATTAACTCTGAATTCGGTGAACTTCCAAGAGAAAGCCTGATAAACAGAGATAGGCACGATCGAGAAATAGAAATTTTTTTACTGAGCATCCGAGATTAGGATAAATCTCCCGTCATAACGCGAAATAGACACCTGGGGTGTCACAGCCTTCCCCCCTTAAAAGAATCTCGTCCCGAGATTCGAATGAGGATCTTCAAGGTTGGAGAAGCATGTAACTCCCAGACTGATGATAGATGCCGATTCATAAGATGTCATCAGATGGATATGGAAGATAGATTTGGACAGAACATCGTGACATATCGAGACAAAATGCAGCGATCACTCTGAGAGATTGTCCACAAAAGATAGTACATCAGCATAGTCTCGTAACGGATCACGACTATTAACCACGATACCATCGCGTGCCGAGCAGCTCAACCATGTGTGCACCATAGTAGGCTCTCGGTTTCGTCGCGGCACCATCAGTCGTTAGTCATGACACCATTACTAAACATAACCAATGAAAAATTCACTTGGCATAATTAGATGGAGCCCATGAGAGTATGGCTCAGAAAAATAAGATCATGACAGGAGTTGAAACATAGATTTTTGGCAAAAGAGCATCACATGAGAATTTTTCTTCCACTCAGAGAACTATTTTATGATCAACATGGAGATTATCAGATCAGATATTAGCACGAGATTTGATATGAGGATGAACCGACCATGAGATCAAAATAGATTGTTGAGCTTTTAGAGACATGAGAGAACCAAGGACAACAGCGAAATCCATTAATCCACATGGATATGCCATTTAAAGATAAGGTTGGCAAAAACAACGTCATGATGCCTAGAGAAAGAGCATCGGAAAGACTAGAAATGAGAGATTAGATTGATCGACATCCGATACTTGAGAATGGGTTATAGCGGATAACCAGATAATAGGGAAGAATCATAGGGGATCCCGAGATTCGGATGATAAAGCCAACATGATTCACAAGAAAGAGGATTACCAGATCTAGGCAAAAGGAGAGGTAGGCAAACAGGATTAGCTAGGATGATTAACAGAAATGCTATGACGTTTTAGGAGCAAGGATTTATGGAAAGAAACATGGCCTTGATAGGGTTTGCGCAACTAGACACCAAATGATCTTTTTTTTTGGACAAAACCACGTGCACAAGGAAGTTTCGGTTTGGCAAGCGGTTAAGCCATGGGGGTCTACAAGTTGTGCAGGTGTAATTTCAAGGGTAAACCACTCAAGGGCTAGAAAATACCAACACACGCATGAATTTTTTTTTTTGAGGTTTCACTTGGTAACTCAAGGTTGTTTAAAATGGGGTGTCTTTTATGGGAAAAACAGGCAACAATTTTTATTGGTTAGAGGCAAAATGGACTAAATAGTTACCGTACCTCCTAGAAAGCAAGGCAAGAGAAACACATAACACGACCTAGTCAAGACTTACCAATCTGACACGAGGTAAGGCATTTCTCACATAGCAGTACATCACATTATTCACAAGTTCTTATTAGTGGAATAAAGGTGAGAGAAGCATGTCGATGCACAAGAGAAAATTATAATGCAACAATCATGATGCATGCTCATTCTAGTCGTCTTCTCAGACCTAACTAATTTTTCGGATGCTTCTACAGCACCCTTATTAATAGTAGTAGCCCTTATGGCCTATATAAATATAGCCACCTAGCTACCCATCTATTTCCTAAGGCTTCACGTCCTAGGTCTATCCTGATCGTCCTGACGATCTATCCAACATTGGTTTCTAGCAAGTTTTACTTTTAGAAAAGGTTGGTAATCATGACTTATTGACTTCTCTGTGATGGTATTCGCTCCGATACCAGCTGTGGCGGAACCGCCCGAATTATTCCAACTTAAGTGCCTAAGTCCCGCCTTAGAGGTTAGACCACACTTAAATAGGAATAAACCGTCAGTCCCTCGGATCTAGTCCGATAAAGCCACTTAACCAGGATCGAATACCACTAGCTCACTCGAAGGTGAGGCACAGAGAAATACAATAAAACATAATACCACAAATTTATTAAGTATCAATAGTGATTACATTATCGGAGTTTCAGAAATAATAATCATAAATTTTAATGCAGCGGAAATAACTAACGGAGAAAACCGAGTAACATGGCGAAGCCTGGCCACGCTACTCCTCCTGGTCCTCTCCTGCGGAAGCAGTAACCCACTCGACCGTCTATCCCGGTGGCAGGGATGGAGGCCAAGTCACACCATCAACCAATCATCCTAAGGAGTACCTGCAAAAATTGTGCCACAAGCAAGGCTGAGTATACTAATACTCAGCTAGACTTACCCGGTGTGAGGAGTCTATACTCCTCTATCTCTAGACATGCAGCTGTTTGGTTGTGGGGTTTGGTTGCCAAAAGCACTAGCTGAGTTTCTAAATCAAGTTTTTAACTTTGTCAAATTTAAGTGTGACTCTCTTAAGGCTAAATGTGTACTATCTACTCATACATGGTAGCAAGCATTTTTAGCAATCAATATCTTGTATCATCTCAACACAGTTCCACTTGTTACTCAATGTAGCAGCATGGATCAAGCAGTCTCATTAGCTGCGAGAAGCAGACGATTCGAATCGAGTTTTTAAACCTTGCAAGGTAAACCTAAACACACGACATGTAGGGGCACTCCGTCCCCACACACATCAACCGTCCCCATCGATTCCCTGGCAGCAGATCAGGGCTCACCGCCTTGGCGTACAATGCCTCACTGACCCCGACTGGCCGTCGTGCAGTGATCGCACTTGTACCCACCATAACCGGAATGGGAGACCACGTCTCAGGTCGCGTGAGGGGATATGTCCGCTGGCAGGTTCAATCAGGTACTAGGCTTACCGATTTACCATATTTCTCGGCATGTGCTTAGTACGTTCAAACGCTTGACTCACGGTACCACACCATAATCCTTATTCAAATTTTCATCCCGTGGACAATCAATCCCCATGGATTGTTGCCCACAAACCAGCATCATTATGAGAAGAAAGTGGATACAACCAAATTCCTGACCTCGCGCGAGTGCTAGAAAAATCACTCGACTTCTACCGAGATCCTAATTAATAAAGCAGCTACTCGACCTAGCATACTAGTATCCATCTCAAAAGGGAATCCTGAGTTCATGCAACTAAGGTTCCAAACAACTCCTACACTTAAGTGCACAGTACAAGCCTACAAACATTAAGTGTAGTAAAATAGCATATATAAACGGTTATGCATAAAACCGGGGCTTGCCTTTAATTTAACACTTAGGTAGTGTTTGCTGGGGTGGCACTCGCTTGGCGAGCATCCACTGGTTAAGTCCATTCTTCAGGTCGTCCACCAACTGCGTCTTGTGGTTGGCACCACATCACTAGCTCGATCATCATCTCTCGGTCCTAAATGAGATGCAGGATGCACATGTATGAATATAATGAAAAAATATCACAAGACATTCCAGTACATGATAGCGAACTAACACTAATTAGTAAGACACTGCAATGACTGGACACAAGCGCTAGCTATTCGTACGTTATCGGCGTTCATCATTAACACCATTAACAAGACGACCACATTTTATTTATTTACGCAACCTAAATACGATATGATAAGTACACGCATTTTCTACGCTCACCTTAATCATTCATTTGTTCTCCTATTGACCACACAAGAGCAACCAAGACAACGTAAGTTTAAATCGGACCTAGGCATCAATGTCTATGAAACTCCTATATCGCAATCACTAGAGAAAGGAACATATAAAACAGTACACACATTCATTATTAAGCTTAACCATGGCAAGTCTACATTACTTAAGAGCAAACCAAACATTTTTAGCGGGAAGGGTGAACTAAACAATCAAACGCGCACTAGCAGAATTTTTGGACAGCAATACAGCAGTCACTTGTTTCAGTCATAACTCACAAGATATTTAACCAAAAATAGTAAACTAGGACTTTCTAGAAAGCTTGAAAAGTGCTTCACAACTTTGGTATTGTCATCACAGCATGATTAAACACTTAGCAAGGTCAAAAGGTGCTAACACAACAGCGCTGTCCAGATTTGGACAGATTCAGGCTAGCAACTTCAAAAATTCACAACTGAAGATTCAGAAATCCAAACAAAGTGATCCTAGACTTTCTGAAAAGCTAAACAAATGCTCTACAATTTGTTTATAAACATCCTAGGGTGATTCAATTTTTAACTAAGCGTAAACAGCACTAAAAGACCTTGCTGTCCAGAACTGGACAGATTCAGTCTTTATATTTGAAACATTCATAACTTAAGCTTCAGACCACCAAAAAGGGTGATCTAAGACTTTTTGGAAAGCTCAGTAAAAGTACTACACAACTTTTATACTCACCAAGAGGTGATTCCAGGTTTAACTAAATCAAACATTTCAGTCTTCGAAATCTGTTCTGTCAGTGGACAGAACACAGCAAGCAGTTTGCAAAATTCATAACTCTTAAACCGTCAGGCCTATAGTTATGAAATTTTAACACAAGCAAGATCCGAAGAGCATCTACAACTTTCTTATAACAACCATGAACAGATTGCAACATTAAATTGAACAAACAACACAGTTTCTGAAATCTGTACAGAATTTGGACAGATTCAGTTACTGAATTTGTAAAACATGTAACTCCTAAACTGTCAGACCTATGGCTGTCAAATTTTAACACCAGCAAGATAATAAAGTTATCTACAACTTTCTTGTGGCCACCTATAACTTATTTCAACATTAACTTAAGCAACCATTGCAATTTCTGAAATCTGTCCAGAAATTCGACAGATTCAGGTGCTGGGCTTGTGAAAAGCACAACTCCTAAACGATCAGGTTTTTGGCTGTCAATTTTTTGCATGAGCAAGATAATCATGTTATCTACAACTTTTCTATAGCACATATCCACAGAAAACACAATTTATTTCATCAAACATACAGCACAACAAAAATAGCGCGTGCAGTCCAAAACAGCAGTCAATAAATTTCAGCTTCTATGTAATTCAAGAATTAGTCGTGTTCTAGAGACTTAAATTATTCTAATACTTCACCGTTGATTGGAGTTAAATTAGTCAAATTGGGACCATCAAGTTGACTCATAAATTTTATCCAAGTCATTTTGTGCGCTAGATTTACCATACTCAATTAACCACGCGTTCTCCACGAAAATCAACATCGAAGCGCTTTTCACCAATAGTTTGCAATTTAACTCAGACATCACATGAGCACTAATACTTTTCATTCACGACCATAACCATACACACTTAGACCATAACAAGCAATTCATCGCGACTACGAGCTCAACTAAGTCATCTAACAATTCGGCTAGCTAGAGCAACAATATAGGCCGCTATACGTCATACACGTCGGCTAGTCTATTATTATCAAAACCCGAGACACAACCTACACTACAATATTTTTATGAACACACATATTCGCAAGTATTTTCACGCACTGACCCACTCATACGAATTGTAGACCCTCAATCTCCAATTCGCAATCACCAGGCATTCACTTCTCAAACTGTGAACACATACACGTTTACCATAAGAACAGATCATTTCAATAATTATTCCCAAGCAACTAACTTCATTACACAATTTGTATCACGATCCTACTTGATTTACTTGAAGTGTCCACTCAAAATCGTGAGCACAATCATACACTATATGTGAAGCATAATTCGAGGAACGCCTAACACATATAGACTCGACTTAATTATAGAGGGAGTGATGACTACTTACGGCATGTCATCACCTCTCTACTTAAGCCGAGACAATTTCTACCTACCACGACCAAACATTTATGTTGAGCACACTTTATTTTACCCTGTCTCGCATACAACCATATTGCGACGTGCACCCGAGACATTACCGTTTAATTTAACGCAACCACTACTACATCGCATTTCGATGCACACATTTGACAACATCGTGCTTAGGCAAACCCACACTTCTAGTCTACTTATCGCATCCAACCACACCACGCGACCACTGCATTCTCATAACCAATTTTTTGCACAATTATTTATGACAACACTTAGCGACTAGACGAGCGAAACACCAACTGATCATTCGCACATCTCGCCTTTAAAACACGAATCTCCTGTCACACAATTTATATTTTCAACCCACGCCATCCTACGCCACGATGAATACATAAGATATATTTAACATAGACTAACTCATTAGCCGACTATAGAAACCACCAAACACGCTTTACGCTTTATTAGATTTACCGCGACTAACACACTGTTTTATGACGAAGTATAACAAGCGATTAATACCACCCACGAACCATCCTCGTGACACCTAAATAAATCATTGCAGCCACATATATTCAAACACCAATACACACCACATCGACCAAAACGTAATTAGACAACTACAAATCGCGCACATTCATTAACCTCTTGTTCTCTAATCGCAAACGTGATCCTATCAATGCGCATAATCGAAACATATTACACACATCCACATATATACATGCACTGCCCGACATCAACCAAATCATACATAATGTAAACTATAAATCAATCAACCTGAACAGGATCGGATGTGAGTTGTGCAAGCACGTGGTTCATCCGACCGGTCTTGTGTCGAACACGCGTGCGCGACGAATGGCAATTGACGGCTAGCTGCGATTAGACACACACAACCGTTCAACAATTTCACCGAGCCCAAAAATAAAAATATAATAGCACCAAGGACAGCTGGGGTTTCTCACCACGGGTTTCGACGGCGTCGCGGATGGGCTGCGCAAAACAGCGAGCACACGGCGGCGTCGACGGCGTGCTGCTCACTGCGCAACAAAACAGCCACCAACCGGTGAGCGCCGACGGTGCTGCAACAACCCGTCTCCCTCGACATTTTGCCGAACACTGGGCATGCGCGCAGCGGTGGCAGCGAGACGAAGCAAGGAAGGTGTCGGGGCTGTTGGGTGCCATCACGAAGGGTGTCGGGGAGGAGATAGCAGGGGGAGGCGCTGCTCCACCCAAACCAGAGAGAGGGCGCGAGTTCCTGCATTTCCTGGCCACGACAGGGAAGAGGAAGGAGGGGGCGCCATGGATGGAGCTGGGTTGGGTAGGGGTGCCGAACCCGGGGTAGAGCAGGCCGGCGTTGAGGAGGTGAGCGGCTGCTCCCTAGAATCTTCTGTGCGCTGGGCGGAGAGGGTCACGACAATGGAGGGCAAGGGCGTCGGCGTGCTCCCAGGGGGCTTCTGTTCCTGCGGCAAGAACAGAGGGAGGAGGAGCGCAGAGCACTGGGCAGAGGGAGGCGCCTGCTGGCTTGAGGAAGGAGAAGGGGAGGAGGGAAAAACGCCATAGTTGCTGGAGAAATCAAGGCGCCATGGAGAGGAGCACGACTCTCTGGTGGCTGTTGCTGCCGTGAAGAAGAAAAGGCAGGAAGGAAGAAGATGGCGGCTGGGAAGAAATGGAGGGGTGGGAGTGAAAAATTTACAAGTGAGCACCCCTATATATAGAGGAAGGCTAGGGTTAGGGTTTCCTTAGTGGGCCAAATGGGCTGGCCCAAACATGTTATCGGGTTGCGCTAATTTATTTTTCCGAAATAAAAATGCTTCTGCGGAATCCATTTGTACGCAAAACAGCGTGAACGAGAGTTCGGACGGACGGAAAATTGAGCGATTTAATTCGACCGAGGGTTTGATTTGAATTTGCTCGGAAATAATTCCCTACGCGTGATTTGAAAATAAATCGTCCTGAGATTTGATCGGCATTCGAATTTTTAGTCGGAGAAGGTGAATCGTGGCATTTTAAAATCGCTGTCGATACGGGATTTTGAATTTGGTTTGAACATGAGATATTTAGCCGAGTCGGATAAAATCGATTAGAGGACGACACATCGAATATTCCATCTGAGAGTGCGGACTCGGATAAAAATAGCCGGACATCGATCGGGGTTCGAGGAATTAGACTCGGGCTCAAATCAGATAATAGTCGTCGAGAGTTTGATCTAAAGAGCTTCAGATGAGATTTAAAATTCGAGAATGATCTTCGAGTCTGCATGAGTTCCGAGAATTAAAAGTTTTAACATGCTCCGAAATTGGCTGTTTCTCGCGATCGATTAACTCTGAATTCGGTGAACTTCCAAGAGAAAGCCTGATAAACAGAGATAGGCACGATCGAGAAATAGAAATTTTTTTACTGAGCATCCGAGATTAGGATAAATCTCCCGTCATAACGCGAAATAGACACCTGGGGTGTCACAGAAACTATTTCAATTGAGCAAGATAACTCTTTACATTGTATCGCTCAATTAGTAAATAGGAATGCCTTGCTTAAGGACCAAGTAGAAAAGCTAAAAGATGAAAAATCTAGCTTTTCAAGAAAAATATGATATGCTTCTATATTCTCATGAAAATCTTATGGATGATCATATCATATTAAACATTGCTCATGAGGTTGTAATAGAAAACTTAAAATCCCAACAACCTCAATCATGCACATGTATTCAAATTGAAACTATATTGCCATGTGCTAATGCTTGTTGTTCGTCGACAAGCAAATCTTCCTTTGAGCTAGAATTTGCAGGAACAAAAGATGATACATATCAAAAGCTCAAAGAAAAAAATGAGAGGCTAAAGATGAGCTTGACACAACTTAAAGGGAAGTGCATTGCTCAACCTTCTCAAGATAACCGTGATCACATGGTGAAGAAGCTTGAGACGGGAACAACCGTGGCATGCACTAAAACCCTTAAAGAAAATGTCAAGGACTTGAGGATTGCCAAAAGGAGGGAATAAAAGAAGAAAATCAATACCTCTTCCAAAAGCCTCAACCATGCCTTCATACAAGGTAACATCCAAGGTAATAATCAAGTCACACTTCATACTAAGAGAAGTAAGAAGTGTAGTGAATGCTTTGAAAAGGGACACTCAATTAGGTCATGTCCCTATATTAAAAATGACTTGATTACTAACAAGGATGATAAACTTTGTTTTAAATGCTCAAAGAAGGGACACTTAATTAAGTCTTGTCCCTATTTAAAACAAAAAGGCATAATGTTAGAAAAGAAAATATTAACTAACCATGTAGCAAGCAAGAAACAAGGAAAGAAGAAATCTTCAAAACTTGAAGATCGCCTTTGCTACATATGCCGAAAGAAGGGACATCAATGCAAGGATTGTCCCATTGGTAACAATCCCACCTCTAGCTTGTCAATTATTTCTCATGTAACTAGGCAACCCAAAATTGCAACTTGTGCTAGAAAGGTAATGAGTTTACCAAGTGCTAACACAAAGGACTCTTGGGTTCCTAGATCTTTGTTGACTAACCTTGATGGACCCATCAAGCGATGGGTACCAAAATATGCTTGACAAGCTTTGCAGGAAAAGGAGATGATATGAAGCTTTGGGCTGCTTGAAAGAGTCAATTTAATTCTTATTAACTCAAGCTATCATTCTTCAATGATCTATATATCCAAGATTGACCCAAAGTTATTTTGAATTATTATGTCTAATACTCATATCATCTCGGGGAAGATATTGATGTTGTAGGAAATAAAGAATTATCCTGTGCCGAAAAGTCAAGGCCTACAACATGGAGGACAGCCAAAGGATGGTAACAATTATGTTTTTAAGTGCAAGTATCTTAAATTATCATTTCTTGTGTGTCTTGTGTAGCCACATAGAAAAAGAAAGCACTTCAAATGTTTTTAAATTATGTCACCATTCTTTGAAGAAATTCTTCTCATATGGTAGATTGTATATTCATCATTTCTATATCATGGCAATCTACATGCTTTAATTGTTGTAAGTATCTCATGGCATGCTTTACACTAATCATCCTATTATTGTCATGTTCTAGATATAGAGAGATATTCCAAGCTCTTAAAAGAATAAGGTGTCACGTAAGGAATTCAATTTCTTAGGACACTTATAAAGGGAATCTCTCTTTATATCTAGAAATCATGAGACTAATGTTTTTATCTAAATAACCTAAGTAGTCTCACATATAGAGAATAAGTTTCTCTTGGGAGATGCGTATTCTAACATGAAAAGAAAAGTCAATCCAATGATTTTTGTTGTTTTGCCTCTTGCTTAAATTGGATATGATTCTTCTATATTTATCGCTCTCCATGTTATGAATTAGATTTATTCCCATAATCCTAAAGAATTATCTATGCTTGTTTTGTAAGCAAAATTAAGCATACATCATGGAATAATCTAGTTCATATTATAAAGTTTCCATGCTTTAGTAATCTATTTTCCATTCCTTATCAAAATGATTACACAAAGGGAAACTAGTGCTTGTGTTACTAATGACATATCTCTTGAGCTTACTTATGAAAATCTACAAGAAAGTAAGTGCAAGCCGCAAGCCTCAAGGGTTACTCTTCACCCAAAGGAAGAAAGGTAAAAGCAAAGGTATGGGAACTCATCTTCTTAATCAAATATAGTTCCCATCAATGGTTATTTACTCTAAATTCTACCTATGTGAAGAATAGATTTTTTATTGGACTTAAGTCAGCTAGATGTGCATTCAATCTCATTCTTCATCATATACTCCCTTGTGCTATTAACATCTCTCTTGAGTATTTTCAATAAGTTTGGAAGGAAAAAGAGTCAACTATAAAGGGAGGACACTCAAATGAAAAAGGAAGACATCAAGAGCAACAACACCTACTTGGATAATGAGATCCTCAAAACAATCAATGGTGTGGTTGTAAGCATTCTAAATCTTTTTCATTATGAGAATACTAGGCATAAATTGTTTATTGCAAATTTTGTAAGCCTTGATCAAGATAAATAATGCTTCTCCCTATTTGTCTTTAAAAGTGAGTACATCTATCCAATTCATTCAATTTCTTGATGCATATCTTTAGGGGGAGCCTATTTCTATATCTTGATTATATTAAGACTAACACTTTATCTTAGTAATCTCATATAGTCTCATGTATGAGAACAATTTTCTCATGAAGTATGCTACTACATATCAATCCATCTTGGTAAAGTAATGTCACCTTTATCAAGGATTGTAGCTTTCATTGTTAAAGTAGCATATTTACTGGATTCTCCTATTTTAAGCTTGTTTAATGATCTAATGCCTATGTTGTTCTTTTGATCACATATGTTGTTTGTTTGATCATTGAATAACTTCAATTAACACTTATGTTTCTTAGTGCCTCATATAATTTCAATCAATATCTCTCTTGATATGCACTAAGTTAAAAGGAGAATTCATGATATATTTATGCAATTTGTGATCTACTTGATATATAATAACAATGACTTAAAAAGGATCACTAGTTGTAGAACCCTCTCTTGTGCAAAATATTTCCATACACTGTCTTGAATATAGGTCTTAAATAACAAAGACTACGGACAAAGCACAATGAAGAGAGCGTCTCTATGTGAAGATACAAAAGGGTAAAACTACTTCCTCTCATTTACACATGTACCTAAATCTTCTATACATTTCTTGTATATCTCGTATAAAAGGAAGAGAAAGCATGTCTATGCATATCCCTGCCTCATACCTAGTTTAAACCTCTCAAAAATTTCATTCTTGCATTAATGCACTTTTGTTGCAACTAGGTGAAGTGATTTTATTGTCAAAGAGCTTAAAGCTTAACCTTGTAACGAGGATAAGCTACCTTTGTTTCAAAGGTGGAGGGTCCTTAAGTCTCTTTGAAATCCTTAAGGGTAAATGCTTAAAATGATTCCAACATGCTTTCATAAGTGCATAGTCTGTCATGAGCATCACACTTTTATTATGACACATTGCACTTCACAGTTTCTATGATAAAGATATGTTCTCATTAACCTAATTATGTGCACTTGGCATCTAAGGCCAAAATCTGTATTCCTCTCAAGGCACATATTTAGGGGGGCAATCTATATTATATAGAACTATTTAAGCTTAATTGACATATCCTTTTAATCATGTCTCTTTCCTTTGGTACATTTGCATATTTCCTATATCTATTGTGCCAAGGCTAAGACTAATATGTTTCCATGAGCATCTTGTATATTAAGTCTTAGATTGAAAGGGAAATGGAGTATTCGGCAAAGACATCGCTTCCACTCTACATCTCGGTATTATCCTTCCTTGCCGGTATTCCGCCAGCTCTCCAATTTGGTATAATCTTCACTCATATATTGTTTGCCAAAGGGGGAGAGAAAATAAAAAGGGCTTATATTTCACTCACAAGTATCCGTTTTTGGCGATTCATGCCAAAGGGGGAGAAGGTATTAGCCTAAAGCAAAAGGACCGCACCACCAACAATTTCAAAAATGTAGTCTTTCAATTTGTATTAAAGAAGTTTTTCAATTGGCATCTTATTTTTTATATAATTTCAAATTAGTATGACCCCTTTCAAAATTAATATCTAAAACCCTCTTGAACACTAAGAGGAGAATTTCATTAAGGGGGAGTTTTGTTTAGTCAAAGGAAAAGCATTTGAAACAGGGGGAGAAAATTTCAAATCTTGAAAATGCTTCTCGAAATCTTATTCATTTACATTTGACTATTTGCAAAAACAAAACAAGTGGTGCAAGCGTGGTCTAAAATGTTAAAATAGAAGAAAGCATCCATGCATATCTTATGAAATGTAAAATTGGTTTAATTCCAAGTAACCTTTGCACTTACCTTATGCAAACTAGTTCAATTCTGCACTTATATATTTGCTTTGGTTTGTGTTGGCATCAATCACCAAAAAGGGGGAGATTGAAAGGGAAATAGGGTCAAACCTTTTCCTAAATAATTTTGGTGGTTGAAATGCCCAACACAAATAATTGGACTAACTAGTTTGCTCTAGTTGATCATTTCACAGGTGCATAAGTTCATCTACAACTATTCCAAATCGACTGTCCGGAATACCGTAGATTATTCCGGACAGGAGAAGCTTTTTGGAAAAACAGACTAAGCGCGGACCATCCGGGCCCTTGCGGCGGACCGTCCGCGACACCAAGGTGACCCTCAGACAGGAACACTGCATAAAAGCAAGTCTACACTATGGACCGTCCGATGGAAAAGCAAGCACCATCCGAGACCAAGCGCGGACTGTCCGGCCTCAGGCGCGGACCGTCCGGTTGGTGCAGAACCGAAAAGCCCGAAGGTGACAAGTTGAGCAAAAGGAATTATAGAGCTGGCACGGACCGTCCGGGTCCAAGGGCGGACCGTCCGGATGGTGTCACCGAGGCAGATAGCCGTTGATCTATTAGAAGTATCCGTTGAAGATGTCAGAATCGACCGTTGGAGGGTCGCGGACCGTCCGGGCCCTAGCCGCGAACCGTCCGCCAGTGCAATTTCTGGCAGATGCGCCCCAATGGCTATATGGGTGGTTGAGGGCTATAAATACCACCCCAACCGGCCACTTCAATGTGTGGGAGTCCAAGCAACATTCCAAGTCATATAGTTGACATACACAAGCTCTCCCAACCACCTCTATTCATTGGTCCATCCTATACACAAGATTTAGACCACTACAAACCACACAAGTGCCACTAAAGAGAGAGCAAGCAAAAGAAAGCCTCTTGTGAGAGTTTAGCTCTAGTGCCTTGTGAGATTCATTGAGAGAAAGTGTGTGCTACATCTTGCGTTCATTTGTGCGTGGAGTTTTGACTCCCATTGAACTTCCTCCAAAGTTTTGGAGGCTTGTAAAGCTAGCAAGAGACACCTAAGTGTGTGGTGATCCTTGCGGGGTCTAAAGTGATCCTTAAGAAGAAGAAGAGCTCGCCGATCTTGGGGATCGGTAGAGAGAGGGAAAGGGTTGAAAGAGACCCGTCCTTAGTGGACTCCTCAACGGGGACTAGGCCTTCGAGGGCTGAACCTCGGTAAAACAAATCACCCGTGTCTCGTGTGTTCATTGCTTGTGATTTGTTCTCTCCCTTTCTAAGTTCTCTTGCGCTACTCTTTGATAATATTATTTTGTGTTGCTTCAAGTTAAATTCTCATTTAGAGAAGCAACTCTTTGCAAGAAAGAACTTGTGTTTATACCTCTTCTTATCTAAGCCCTCTTGCATTATTCTCCACTAACATTTCTAGGAGTATTGTTATTGATTAAATTCCGCACTCTTTGAAAACAATACTCGTTGCAAGCAAAGGACTTAGTTTTATACTCCGATAATTGTGAATCTTGTTCTAACCACTAATCAAGGGATCTAGTTTGTATTTAGAATTATAATTTTCATGTTTCGCCTATCCACCCCCACTCTAGGCGACTTTCACTTACCGGTCCTACACTACTGTTCATCTATTTATAGGCACGGGACGCAGCCCGAGTAAAAGTACATTTATGTCCCCAATATTCACATATGATCATAATACAAATTATCGAGGACTAAGAATTCTTTTCCTCTCTCGGTCAGCATCATCATTATACTTCATGTCTGTTGTGAGCCAAAGCTGTCCATCTGGTGATAGCTTCGGCATTTACTCATCCTTTTTTAGATCTGTCTTCATCTTATGTACCTTTGTCATGAGGAAGAGGCCTGCATCCTAAAGACGAAGCTTCCTGTAATAGCTTATGCTAAAAGCACATGGTTAAATATGTTTTTGAGGATCTCGAGAAGGTCCCCAACACCTACATAGTACTTTTATAGGGGGCTAGTGCAAAATATTTGTAAGCAAAAAGTGGTGAAAAGTGTCAAGTATTTGGAAACAGGGGTTGATAATAACATAGATACACCTCATTAATCTACCTATCACTTCAAAAGTACTTGCTCCCTCAAACTTGTTGTTCTAGTATTTTTCTAAAATAAACCATTGTAAATTTGACGAATTGATATTAAAAAACTTGTACTATCAATTGGTGTCCAATTGGTGTCGTAAGTGTTGATACTTTTATGTATAAATTTTTGACAAACTTTGGATGTTAGACTTAGGACAATCCCAGAACACTATATTTTTTTGGGTGGAGGGGGTATGTTTTGTTGGTATGTTAGTATCAAATATCAAGAATTAACCAAACACACATAATTTAGTACCTCAAATCAATAAATTCCATTAAATACACCTGAAAAGATAAAGGAACCACCAAACATTTCAAAATAACAACTATTGTTTTCCTTTTAAGTTTTTATGTAAGTTCCAACTATTGTGATATAAATTAAGCATCATAGCACAAATAAATTGAAATGTCGCTTCATCAGTGCTTCTCAAATCCATATAGAGAATCTTGCGTGCTTCTCAAATCCATATAGAGAAACTTGCAAGTGCTTTCCTGAGACATCAAACATTTGAAGAAAAACAATTCAACCTTCCAACTTCCATGCATAATAAAGTAACATAAATGTCTCAAGTCAAGTATTACATGATGCTTTGCTCATTAATCTGAGTTTGGTAATAAACATATAATATATATCCTACCTGATCACTAGTATTGCATGACATATGATCCCTGCAATCCAACATTAAAGATGAGGACCTTCAACCCAAAGGAAATAATATTTTAGAAGTTTTACCTGAACTATAAATGATTAGTTCTATCCCTAGTTAGTTTAGCACTTTTTTAATTCGCTTTATCCTTATCACTAAACATATTGGGATAACCATGACACGCTTACAAGTTAGTTGATAAAAATGTAATACGATGAGCAAATGATTGAGAAACATGCACCATTAATTGGAGCCATAAGATAATACTAGAAGTTACAGATTTTTTAGCAGTTACACTCGAAATCTTGTTTGACAAGAGTCACAAGACTGCACATGTTATTGTCCAAATGCATGTTGTAGGACGAGATTGAGCAGAATCCTCAATGACATGTGGACCCTCAGGTACAAGATTCCATCCTATGTGCAAGGATCATAATTTTTTTCAAAATAATTTGAACTTTTCCTAAATTGTATAATTTCAATTGCAGGGAGCCTGGCCTGGCAGAGTTCGTCCTTTACTTCATAGACCGAGATAGAACTTAGCCCAACA
Organism: Zea luxurians; assembly: GCA_029449295.1. Lineage (NCBI taxonomy): Eukaryota > Viridiplantae > Streptophyta > Magnoliopsida > Poales > Poaceae > Zea > Zea luxurians. The sequence goes on from JAOPSE010000003.1 coordinate 24,619,468, forward strand.
AAGCCTTTATTGTTTTTATCGAGAAAAAGAAAGAAGAAAGAGCAAAGTCATTGCAATCTACACTATAAAACCATGCAAAGTAACACCCCTGCCCAGCTGCACTATCTGAAGGTGATTTTGCACTAATGTGGTGTTAATGTGTTAGCTGTTTTAAGTTTAGCCTACATAACGTGATCATAGTTTAGCATGCACATGATCATAGTTTGCATAAAGTTTACATTTTGAAATTTGCATGGCAAAAATTGTATGTTCTAGGATCTATTACTAGTTGTCCGATAGTTTGTCGAGCACCAACAGACACTCCACCACCGCACGATCGACAATTCGTTGATACACAACCATACATGGATTTTGAGATGTCAAACTCTAATCACCATTGACCCCTACTTTTAAGTCATATCTAGTAACTCTCCATGACCCAAAGGTGCCATGAGGCTATATCTCCCCTCTCTCTCTTATTCTCCTTTCTCTTTTTCACTCACTCTCTCCTCTCTAGTTCTTGCTTCCACTACCCCGACACTTTGATCATCTATCAAGCAAGGAGGAGTGGGTTACAAGCAAGGGGAGCATCAAGGAAGGTAGAGTAGACAATCAAGATCATTCCTAACTAGCCCTTGCTAGGGGTTACATAAGGAGAGGTTCACCCCCCATGCAAGAGAAGCCTTCAAGGATGAGAAATGAGGAGGTCGAGTACAAGTTCGAAAAGGCAAACCCAAGTACTCAAGATACATCTCCACATCTTCTCCATAACTTGGTATGTTGGATCCCAAACACATCCTTCTTTTGAATCATATAGACCAAGGTTTAGCTAGTTCCTCACATATAACACTTTCAATAAATCAATCTCAACCTAGGCTTGTTATAAACAATGTACCTTTTGATAGATGTGTTCTTTGAGACATTAGAAACACAACTACAATCGCTATAGGAATTTTGGAAACTTTTTGTAGCTCAAAACTATTGAAAATAAATGTCTCCCGCTAAAAATAACAGATTTTCGGTGGTAGATCTCCGTCGAAAGTTTATCACAGAAAATATCACTTATTTTCTATGGTAGAGTTAGGGCCCCTCAGATGAAGGATGTGGTATCACCTCTATGACTCTATTGTCACTCATGCATAACAAGTCTTGATGGAATTTCTCAGCCCTCATTTCATCCCACTTGGTCGTCACTCCTAGGGTATTAAGGGGATTTGATCCCACTAAAATAGTACCTATACATCGAGTCTAGACGGATTAAGGTCCCTCAAGGGAGGATGCAATATTACCTCTATGACTCTGTGGTCGTCTACACATTGAAAGACCCATCTATGGGTATCAATTTTTTGAGTTCCCAAAACTTGGTTCTCTGACAAAAAGACTCATTGGTGGGCACTAGATCACCGAGTCCCTGGTGCAATATCACCTCCATGGCTCTACTGTTGCTCGTGCATAACAAGTATCGAAGGAATTTCACAGCCCTTACTTTATCCCACTTGATTGTCACTCCAAGGATATTGAGGGGATTTGATCACCCCTGCTAAAATGGTACCTAGATACCGAGTCTGGATGGATTAAGGTCCCTAATACACACAAAATTGAGATGTCAATATCCGAGATAATCTTGGCCATCATAGACTTATTCTTTTCAATAAGCTCTAGGAGCTTTTTGTTCGAGTAGTCGACGATGACTCCTTCTTGACCCAGGACACATCTAGATTAGGATAATGAGACTATGTAAGTATTAGAGTTAAAACGCTGGCCTGTTGCATGCTATCTTGGCTGAACCTTTTGATGCGCTCCAGAAGGTTGTTCGACTTCTGGACCACCGACCAGTCCTTTGTGCCATCAGAACTTTATAACAGGACCATCATCGCCTTCAAGCATGCTTATACAACTTTATATATTCTCTACTCTATGCAAAACATCAAGTTATGGTTAATGCTAGAAGTAGACCAAAACAAAGGTAACAAAGATACTGACTGGTAAATTCTTCTTCAACTATATACTTATGTTTTATGGCTAGCTTAGTGGCCTGCTTCTTATCGAGGGTTCTCTTGAACTCACCCAAATAGTCTTCCAACTCATCATTTAATGTATCAACTTGGCCTTCGCAGCTAGGGCTAAGTCCCTAGCTTCAACAGATGAACTTAGCCTTTTGGTCATGTCCTTGGCCACCTCAGGAGTAAGGCCAAGTGATTTGTATGTCACAAAGTTATAATTACCAAATCAGAGACATATAATCTTGAGAGTGGGGAAGTTGCTGAGATAAGGATCATACCCTCAAGTTCCTAGCTTTTGCACTCTAGCTCAAGAGCTTTGGCCTCAAGATCATCTCACATCTTCTGAACATGTCCTATTAACTCGACAATGGCGGCCCTTTCCTTGGAAAGATCTTTCTCCATAGTCTGGATAGCTTGACTTTTTTTATGCAACAACATGAGAAGAAGGGACTTCTCAGCTAACTCATCTATGATGACCTACCAACAGAGAGGTTCGAGACCAGCAAATAGCATTAATTGGGCAAATAGAAGAAAAGGAGCATACCTTATAATGTTTATGGAGTTGCTCGATGTGTTTCTTGGCATGCTCTACGTGTCGATGATCTTCAACTATATCAATATCGGCAAGTAAGTAATCCCCATATGAGATTGCAATGTCCCGATAGTCCTCATCGGACACTAGGGCCTTACAGTCAGGAAGGACTTCCTCGATAAGGGATCTAGAGTGCAAGTAATGATTGATGAATCAAAGCAATAGGAATTTCGAAGTGATTAGATAAAGCAATCAAATATCAAAGGACACTTACCTCTTGGCTTCACAAGGGCCAAGGGAGGACTCAGCCTGATAGAAGACATGGCTAGCGGGCTAGAGGACTCGATCGATGGAGTCATCTGACAGACATCAGGTATTCAGGTTCCACAATCCTAGGCTTGGCAAGTACTTCTACTGGACCTAGATCTAGGGTTGATGTACTCGATGGTGTACCCTCTAGAGCTCTAGGTGGCTCGATCCTTGATGTCTAGATCACTAGAGGCTCAGAAACCCTAGCAAGAGGCACCAACTCAGTCGGGACACTTTCAAGCAAACACATCTTGGGCAAAGGTTGACCAGCCGAGTCATCTGATAGATATGTTGATATCCTGATGCAGTAACATTCAAGATATGTTTATTCGTACACTTTTAATAAAAGTGATAACTACAATGTTGTCATACATTGCACATCATTTTATCTTCCTTTTTAGGGGAGCAGAAGAGACTCCCTAAGATTCAGCCTTACTAACTGAGTCATCTTTACTAACTAGCAGTGCTATCGAACAAATTGGGGGCTAAGTGGAGATGTCTTCATCCGCCTCCAAGCTCTCCTCCTAGTAGCACAAAGGCATTTGGACCTTCACACGCTTGGATTGATGAGGGCTCTGAGGAGAGTCCCCATTGTCCAAGATCACCATTAGGGCTCTCTCCTTCTTATTCTTATTGGAGGCAGGAGGATTCTTGGCCTGATTTGCTAGAAGAGGACCTTTGGAGGCCTTCTCAGCTAGTTGTTTAGGGAAGTGGCCTGGACCCGACTCCTCACAGTTCCTTGGAATCCACTCTTCTTCCTATATGGAGGCCAATTATATACCAACATCTATCTTATAATTACAGAGTAGTCAGAGTTGGGAAACTTTTAATGTAGCTTCAAATGACATAGATATTGTACAAACCTTTGTGTGGAGAACTTTCAATGGATAGAACTTTTAATTTGTCTAGGAAATCTCCAATTGAACTGAAAAACTATTTTAAATATGCCTTCACTTTAGGCTCTAGAATGTCTTCTTTAGAAGATTGAGACGGAATGGTCAACCTGTCGTACTACCAACCATAGTTGGTTTTCTCCTTCAAGTGGAGAACTCGGTGTTGAATCCAGTTGACTACCACATGCACACTAGATAACCCGAGCACCTTCATTTCTAGGATTCTCTTAGCAGCAATAAGCATGGCATCAATATATTTGAGTGTAGGGTCGCTCATCCACTCAAAGCAATGGATGGGACATTGGCCAAGGAACTTAGGAAGCTTGTGAATGTGGTTACTAATGTAATCCATTTTTTGCTGGTTTTTAATGGAAGTCTTGAAGGGGCGGTCAAGGTATTGGTGGTTTCCTGTAGTTGAACTCCAACCCTATCCACAACAATTGGAGTTTCCTTGTTGGGTCGAGGGCATGGGAAGAAAAGATAGTATAACAAAGGGAAGAAAGATGGAATGCCTATATAGGCCTCACACAGATGCACAAAGATAGCTATGTGGAGGATTGAGTTGGGACTCAAGTGAATCGGTTCAATTTCATAGAAATGCAAAAGATCCCATAAGAAGGTGGATGATAGAATCCCTGACCCATGCAAGAAAAACTGATAAAAATAACCATTAAATCTACATCAAGCATAAGGAAAGAGTCTTTCTTTCCTAATAATTTCCATTGGATGATATCTTGCTTAAGAAGAAGCTTCATTAACGTTAGAACCCACAATTTTTGGTCTCAATGGAATATTCCTCAAACTCGTGGGGGTGTGAGGTAGCCATGGCTACAACTCACTACGAGAGACAAGAGCCTAAGCTAGGGTTTGGTGGAAGTGCTCGCAGAAGGTTACGACAATGGTTGTAGGCACTCACGATGGCTATGTCGACGGTGAGGTGGACGCACTAAAGGTTAGGGTTTGCATAACCCTAAAAATCCACATATGGTTTAATCTATAACATAACAAATGAATGTGAAGCATCGCGTGAAGCTGAAACCGAAAGCCAAGGCTAGAAGGTGAAGCGATATGCAGAATCTGAAGCACCAATCTAGTGGATTTTTGCCAAGTTGTGAAATGTAAAAGGCTGAGTCCCAACACTCGGTGGCTACATCCTAATGCATATAACTCAATTACTAGGGAGGAAAGCTCAGAGTGGGTATTGTGAGTATTAACAAGCAGGATCCAATTGTCAGATTCCAACATACTCGAGTTGATAACTCTACTAAGTTAAACTCAGGGGACTACTGTTAAGGATATATACTAGGTGTACCCAAGAGGTTTCCATAATGAAGATGTTGGCCTATGGGCCAAGTCTGGGGAACCTAGACATGGTCGAGGGAGTCAGACTCGGATATTAGGGTACTCGACGCACATGTCAAAACAGAATCCGCATACATGAAGCAAATAAGGAAAGATGATGATTCATGATAAGGACAATATCTTTGTAAAAGTAGCATATCTCGATCTATAAGGGAGTCCACATGTAAAGATAAAGATGATGTTCTTGTTTTTAGGGATAGTCGTTTGGACCGATCTCCATTCTTATCTAGCTAGCGGCTAGATAGGATGTATGTAACAAATTGCACCTTCTTGGACTATAATGGGGGGCGATAGTGCCCATCCAGGGCACATCATCTCATCATATTGCATAGGCAATAGAAACCGCAACACACATGATGTAAGGTATTATCTCGCATTGAGATCTGAAACCTATCTAAATCCTCATGTGTTTTGTGCATTCACCTTTAGTTCTCGATCTCGTGATCCATACTATAAATTCATTCTGAAAGTTTTTCGACAACCAACCCATGGTTTTGTTGTTGAGGGAGGAAACCCAAACTATGACCATAATTTAGTGAGGGGGGTGTGGCAGAGTAGTGGAGGTGTAAATGTGATATTTCCATTAAGAAACTGCACTTAGCAAAATGCCGCCTCCACTATCAGCAATGAAAAAATTAATTTTTAATTACTATAATGTCGAACGCCTATGATGACTAAGTGTATCTCGAGTAGATCTTTTATATTGCATCTTCTATTAATTGTTGTAGGTTAGTATCTAAAAATCAATTTGCTATAAGAGAACACTAGCACATTACCTAAAACCTGTATCCTAGATTTCTTTAGAGATAGAAGGGAGTAGATTGTCTCCTTTATTTAGAAGAAATGATACTTCTCTTAGAGATCTCTTAAACATTTAAATTCTAGGTATAGAAGATATGAGATATGTTGGAGCAATTGTATCTTCTAAAATACTATTTTAAGTGTAGAAGCTTGGATAGGGCCGGTGTCAGGTGAAAATTCTTTAAGAGCAACTCTAAAAAAATTATAGCCTTGTTAAGAATAGAGATTCTGACAGAAATAATACTCTTCAACGGGCTGTTTAATTATCTTTTCAAATATTGTTTTTCTCTATTATAGTTTTTTGCTGGCCAAAGATAGAAAAGAGAAATGACTCTTTAAAGTGTGGGTAAGATGTAAAGGAAGTGTTAGAAGGTATAGAAAGTAATTTTTATTTAAATGATTCTTTAATAGTGTGTTTGGTTTGAGGAATTAATGGAGTGTTTGGTTTGCGGAATGATGTAGTCCATCATCTTCTCTCTCCTCACTTTTTTGTTTGGTTTGTGGAATGGAGTGAGTTAATCCATCACCACCTCATTCCTCATAGTTAGTTGTTTAGTCCTAATATGTGGAATGGAGTCATCCCACCAAATTTGAGGAATGGACCCATGATGCACCACTTCATTTTGGATAGAGTGATTCATCAAACCAAACACCTCATAAGTGATCCATCTTCTCACTCCTCACTTTTTTATTTGGTTTGTGGAATAGAATGGGTTGATCCATCATCACTCCATTCCTTGTAAGCTAATAATTATATATATGAGGAGTGGGTTGATTCCACCAAAATTAATGGAATGAACTTATGATGCATCACCTCATGAAGCATAGAGTGACTCCACAAACCAAACACACCATAAATGATAAATGATGATTTAGAGAGCGATGAATTTAAAAAAAAGTCTATTGAAGATGCTGTGAGCTCTCAGTCGAGAGAACAAACCAATCCCCTTTCACCGTTACCACCAAAACTAACAGCTAGCAGCGCTCCATTTAGCAAACATATCTTAGGCAAAGGTTGACTAGCCGAGTCATCTGATAGATCTGTTGATATCCTGATACAGTAACAATCAAGATATGTTTATCCATACACTTTTAATAAAAGTGATGACTACAATGTTGTCGTACCTTGCACATCATTTTATCTTCCTTTTCAGGGGAGCAGAAGAGCCTCCCTAAGACTCAGCCTTAGTAATCGAGTCATCCTTACTAACTGGTGGTGCTATCGACCGGACTGGGGGCTCAGTGGAGATGTATTCATCCGCCTCCAAGCTCTCCTCCTAGTAGCACAAAGGCATTTGGACCTTCACACTCCTGGATTGACGAGGGCTCTGAGGAGATTCCCCATCCTCCAAGATCACCATTAGGGCTCTCTCCTTCTTCTTATTAGACGCAGAAGGAGTCTTGGACTGATTTGCTATAAAAGGACCTTTGGAGGCCTTCTCAGCTAGCTGTTTAGGGAAGTGGCTTGGACCCGACTCCTCACAGTTCCTTGGAATCCACTTTTCTTCCTATATGGAGGCCAATTATACACCAACATCTAACTTAGAATTACAGAGTAGTCAGAGCTGGCCAACTTTTAATTTAGCTTCAAATGACATAGATATTGTACAAACCATTGTGTGGAGAACTTTCAATGGATAGAACTTTTAATTTGTCTAGGAAATCTCTAAACTGAAAATCTATTTTAGATATGCCTTCACTTTTGGCTCTAGAATGTCTTCTTTAAAAGATTGAGACGGAATGGTCAACCTGTCGTACTACCAACCATAGTTGGTTTTCTCCTTCAAGTGGAGAACTCGGCGTTGAATCCAGTTGACTACCACATGCACACTAGATAACCCGAGCACCTTCATTTCTAGGATTCTCTTTGCAGCAACATGCATGGCATCAATATATTTGAGTGTAGGGCCGCTCATCCACTCAAAGCGATGGATGGGACATTGGCCAAGGAACTTAGGAAACTTGTGAATGTGGTTGCTAATGTAATCCATTTTTGTACTAGTTTTTTATGTAAGTCTTGAAGGGGTGGTCAAGGTATTGGTGGTTTCCTTGTAGTGAACTCCAACCCTATCCACAGCATTTCCTTGTTGGCTCCAAGCGGCATGGGAAGAAAAGACACTATAACAAAGGGAAGAAAGATGGAATGCCTAAATAGGCCTCACACAGATGCACAAAGATAGCTATGTGGAGGATTGAGTTGGGACTCAAGTGAATCGGTTCAATTTCATAGAAATGCAAAAGATCCCATAAGAAAGTGGCGATGGAATCCCTAACCCACAAAAGAGTCTTTCTTGCCTAATAATTTCCATTGGATGATATCTTGCTCAGGAAGAAGTTTCATTAATGTTAGAACCCATATTTTTTGTCTCAATGGAAGATTTCTCAAACTCGTGGTGGTGCGAGGTAGCCATGGCTACAACTCACTACTAGAGACAGGAGCCTAAGCTAGGGTTTGGCGGAAGCACTCGTGAAAGGTTACGACAATGGTCATAAGCCCTCACGATGGCTGTGTCAATGGTGAGGTGGACGCATTAGAGGTTAGGGTTTGTATAACCCTAAAAATCAACATATGGTTTAATCTATAACATAACAAATGAATGTGAAGCATCGCGTGAAGCTAAAGATGGAAGCAAGGCTAGAAGGTGAAGCAGTATGCAGAATCTGAAGCACCAATCTAGTGGATTTTTGCTAAGTTGTGAAATGTAAAAGGATGAGTCCTAGCACTCGGGGGCTACATCCTAATTCATATAACTCAACTACTAGGGAGGAAAACACAGCGAGTATTGTGAATATTAACAAGTAGGATCCAATTGTCAGATTCCAACATACTCGACTTGATAACTCTACTAGGTTATACTCAGGGGACTACTGTTAAGGATATATACTAGGTGTACCCAAGAGGTTTCCATAATGAAGATGTTAGCCCATGGGCCGGGTCCGGGGAACACGGACTTGGTCGAGGGAGTCATACTCGGATATTAGGGTACTCGACGCACATGTCAAAACAGAATCCACCTACATGAAGCAAATAAGGGAAGATGATGATTCATGATAAGGACAATATCTTTGTAAAATTAGCATATCTTGATCTATAAGGGAGTCCACGTGTAAATATAAAGATGGCGTTCTTGTTTTTAGGGGTAGTCGTTTGGACCGATCTCGATTCTTATCTAGCTAGCGGCTAGATAGGCTTTATGTAACAAATTGCACCTTCATGGACTATAAAGGGGGGCGGTAGTGCCCATGTACAGCAGATCATCTCATCATATTGCATAGGCAACAGACACCGCAACACACATGACGTAAGGTATTATCTCGCATTGAGATCCCAAACCTGTCTAAACCCTCATGTGTTTTGTGCATTCTTCTTTAGTTCTCGATCTCGTGATCCACGCTATAAATTCATTCCGAAAGTTTTTCGACAACCAACCCGTGGTTTTGTTGTTGAGGGAGGAAACCCAAACTATGGCCATAATTTAGAGAGGGGTGTGGAAGAGTAGTGGAGATGTAAATGTGATTTTTCCATGAAGAAACTGCACATAACAAAATGTCGCCTCCACTATCAGCAATGGAAAAAAACTAATTTTTAATTACTGGAATGCCAAACGCCTAACAATTTTGAAGATGATGACTAAGTGTATCTCGACTATATCTTTTATATTGCATCTTCTATTAATTGTTCTAGGTTAGTACCTAAAAATCAATTTGCTACAAGAGAACACTAGCACATTACCTAAAACTTGTCTCCTAGATTTCTTTAGAGATAGAAGAGAGTAGATTGTCTCGTTTATTTAGTATAAATGATGCTTCCCTTAGAAGATCTCTTACAAATTTAAATTCTAGGTATAGATGATATGAGATATGTTGGAGCAATTGTATGTTCTAAAATACTATTTTAAGTGTAGAAGCTTGGATAGGGCCGGTGTCAGGTGAAAATTCTTTAAGAGCAACTCTAAAAAAATTATAGCCTTGTTAAGAATAGAGATTCTGACAGAAACAATACTCTTCAACGGCCTGTTTAATTATCTTTTCAATTATTGTCTTTCTCTATTATAGTTTTTTTGCTGGCCAAAGATAGAAAAGAGAAATGACTCTTTAAAGTGTGTGTAAGATGCAAAGAAAGTGTTAGAAGGTATAGAAAGTAATTTTTATTTAAATGATTCTTTACATGATAATTTAGAGAGCGATGAATTTAAAAAAAGTCTATTGAAGATGCTGTGAGAACAAACCAATCCCCTTTCACCGTTACCACCAAAACTAACAGCTAGCAGCTCCATTTAGCAAATGGCGGGTCGGCGAACGGCCCGTTGAGCACCCCATGGGAGATGACTTGGTACGCCTTCTCAGTCATGTGCATGCCGTCCCAGCTGGCGAAGCCGCTCGGTTTGCCCCAGAGCCTGGCCGTTCTGTTGCACGGCCTGTTGATGTGGTACGGCTGGTCATCGCCACCGCAGCACGCCGTGAGGGGGTCACCGATGCCGAACCTGTGCGGGTCCTTGACGAACTCCATGGCGGCACCGTAGTAGTCGGCGTAGATGAGCTTCACGCCGGGGTGCTGCGCCCTGAGCCGGTCGACCTCGCCGCGCAGCGCCCGGTTGTGCCTCTGGGAGAAGTCGTTGAACCACCGGAGGCACCTGTGCTCGTCGTAGTCCGCGCGGTTGCCGCTCCTGTACCCGCTCAGGTATGCCGGTACGCAGCCGATAGGGAAGTTGTTCGGGATCAGGATCGCCTTCGCGCCCATGCCGATGAGCTCCTGCAAAAAAAAAAAAAGGATGCATGGCACATGCAATGCAAGCTCCGTTAAAATGACTGGAAAAACGAATGCGCAGTCGGGCGGCTCACCTGGGCAGCAGAGCCAATGGTCGCGACGATGTCTGGGATGAACTGGCCGGCTTGCTCGCGGGGCCTACGGGCAGCGAACCAAAAGTTGTAGTCGTTGCCGCCGATCTCGCCCAGCACGATGAGAGACTCGCTCAGGATCTGCCTCTTGGCGCCTGACGGAATGATCAGTCGATTGGGCATATGAACGGATGCCTCTTGGCGCCTACGGGGCACTCTATATAGAATTGTATATAAAGTAAGTACCTACCATCCCAGGGAGCAATTCGTTGCAGCATTTGTTTGAACCATCCCATCTGCACGCCCAGGCAACAGGCCCGCACGTTGTGGTTCCACCTGCGGAAGTACCCCGGGGGCATCGCCGTGGAGCCATACACAGCGAAGTTTGCGCCAGTCGGGAATAGCCCCGTGTCCTTCTCCGGCAGATTTGGTGGTATCAGCGGCAGCTGGAGCGCTTGAGCTGAAAGAACGCATGGTGGTAGGTCAGTGGGTGGAGTGGGGATAACACGCATTGCGTTCATCGTGTATACATTTGCACAGGTTGATCGTTGTTGGAGTATACTCACCGTAGAAATCGACGAGGACACGGCCGTCGCTGATGCGGCCGGTAGGGTGGTGGAAGTAGGTCATGCCAAATGGGTACTCCATTATCGGGCCGCTGCGCGCGAAGTTGCCCGTGTCGATGATAGAGTCGCCGAAGCTGAAGATGCGCTTGTAGCAATGGCAACGCCCCGCAGGAGCGGTGAGCAGGAGGACGACGGAGACGAGGAAGATGCGCAGGGAGGCGGAACGGTGTTGGCAGCTGAAACCCATCATCTCTGAACAGGACTGGTACTTCTGTCGCTCTGGTTCTGCAGGTTTTCCAGATGGTCTACCTTTTATAGAAGTCTTGAACACTAGTGACTGTGACTGTGACGTAGTCACGTAGGTATCTAGTATACGACGCAATAAAAAGTCTGTCTATGATTATCTCAGGAGATCTCCTATCTAATTCTCATCCCTTATCTTTGTTGAAAAGTAAGCCTTATCACATTAGTTACGTAGTCAACATTTTAGTTGCATGCATTAGCTAGTTAGTGGTCGCATGAGCTCTGGTTTTTGTGGATGCCATACAGTAGTGGGTTAGTGGCAGCACGAGTGGTTGCATGCCTGAGGACGCGGTACTCGCGGTGTGTGGACGTGGGGATAGACACGTCAATTCTGTACATCGTGGAGATACTCGGACTCTACTTGTATTCCTTTGTTTTTGTTATAAATTGCATCAGAAAACGTCGCAAGAATTAGCGGCACAAATTCTCTTGAGTCCATCCAGTGCTTGTGAGTTTGTTTGGTTTTCGTTTCTAACAATCTTATTCTCTATTTCAAACTGTACTTCACAAACAATGTCAAATAGTGTCATCTACAGTTTTGTATTCTCTATTATATCCTATCTACTGAAGACAGCCTAAGCTTAAAGGATAGAAAATCAGTAACTGATTTGCAGGAATCCAAATATGAATGCACCAGTAGTCACTACTAGAATTCGAGAAGACTTCAAATATTATGAAATATTAACAAGATATGATATTGCGTCTTTTTTAGTGGGATATGCCATGGATAGATGTCGAAGTCGAACATGTAATATCTTACTATTACTAATAGAGATACTTTTGAAAAAAAAATTATATGTTAACCTTCACACTAATCCATTAACCTATGCTCTCACATGGGCTATAAGCCAACGTGTTTGGTTCAGTTTTCACAACCAGATTCGCTGTAAAAAAATCTAGAATCTCAACCAAACGGGTACAATAATAGAATAGATTCCTAAATACTATAGATTATTTCTCTAGTCTAACCAAACGGGTACCCTAGATTTTTCAGATTTCTGTCATCCATGTTAACAAGCTATCATACTCTTACATAATCTACATTTGATAGTTGTTTTAACCAAACATATTTTAGATTTTTCACAAACGTCAACTTTCTCATAGGTAGAATCATATTTTCATGAATCTACAGATGAACCAACAAACAGACACTAGAATACCTAATCATAAGTCATTATTTAATAGGAAAATTCTCTATATGTCACTGCAATTTTTCCTAGTACCTTATTTGTCATCTTAGATGTCATAATACTCTCTAGGCTACTCGAATAAATTTCTTATTCTTCCATGCCATCATTGTCAATCCACAATTAGTTTGACCCTGACAAACCAGGTAGAATGACGAAATCGCAAATGTCTCAATTCCTTCTATGTCATTTAGATGTAATTTTTACCCTTCATGCAATCGCCATCAGTCTATAGTTAGGTGGATCTTAATGATGGTAACATAACAGGATTAGAAATTGCATCTGGTTGGTATAGAAAGAATCAAGACATTATTTTGCAGTGGCAAATAAGGTACTGGACAAAATTGCAGTGGTATAAAAAATTTGACCTTATTTAATACACATGAACAGTAAAAAATACTTATATTGAAGTTTAAATTAATAAACATATCAATTGTTGATCAAAACATTTTTCTAGTCATATCCATAATTCATCTCTTTAATATAATTTAAAACCTTAGCTTGAACTTTGGTGGCTCTTATTATCTCATTGCAGCTCATATATTATGACATAATTAATCTGAATTTTGATTTTCAAATATTAGTCTTATTAGTTGCTACATTTTTATTAGGTCATGTTCTTATTGTATCATTTATAACACTTATTTAGATTTTGAAAATAAGGACTTTTGTTTGTCGACTAAACTCTTAAGTGCTATGATAGCATAAATTGTCATGTAAAACCTACACTATGTTGCTTGAGATTCGTGATAGAGATTAAAAGGTCTAGAATGTTTAATAAAACTAATATCAAGAGGATATTAATATTTAGGCCTTGTAATGAATTAATGACAATTTATTTTAAAGATATTTAAAGGTAGGAAGATATTACCATTTTTAGTATATACTTTCTACACTTTTCATGATGTTTGGATTTACTTATTAATTAGTTATATATAAAGTAATTGTTATTATATCAATAATATAGATATGTCAGATATTTTAGTTAGATTTATAAATATATTGTCAGTTACCTATCGAAATCCATATAAGGAACCACAACAAAACAACACAATCAAGATAAAATCCATCCTTTCCCTCACCTTCAAAGGGTTTGAAGGTGAGAAGGTAATAAGAAACAAAGGTTCATATCTAGAATGCATGTTAAATCTACATGGAATCATACTTCTTTAGTTTTATTTCACTACATGTGAAGGGTAGCAAAAAGACACAACACTGCTTAAGAGACCTTTGGAATATTATACCTTTGAAATCTCTTGCGCATACTCAAATGTACGAGGGTGACTACTCTTTGGAGTTGCTGACGTTTGAAGGTGGTACAGATGTAGGAATACAATTGATCGACTCCCTCAACAATAACACTATACACCTATTTATAGGGTCGAGGTTACATTCAGAGTGATTTATTAGAATGATGGTCTTAGAAGTGAAGATAGGTTCATGGCTTGATGAGATCGGTGTTTCCTTCATAGTGAATGTGTCCTCAAAGAATGTGACATCTCTAGACTCTATAGTTGTTCCCTCAATCATATCTTGAACTCTAGACTTTACTATCAGAAATCTACAACCTATGTTATGAAAAGCATAGCCAAGAAATACACAATGTACGGTCTGGCTCCAAGCTTACGCTTCTTTGGGATTGGCACACTAACTTTAGCCAAATAACCTCATGTTCGCAAATAGGAGAGGTTCAACCTTTTCTTCTCTCATTCCTTAAATGGTGTTTTTTTGTTGATTTTTCATGGGAACTCTATTTAGGATATGACACGTAGTGATTGTAGACTCACCCCACCATTTCTTGGAAGTCCAAGTTTTCTAATATGGTGTTAACCATCTCTGTTAGAGTTTGGTTCTTTATTTCCACAATCACATTAGATTGTCGGGATTAGGGAGGCGTCTTCTCATGAATGATCCCTTGTTCACCACAGAATGAGTTGAATTTGTTTGAGAAATACTCTCCACCACAATCGAACCTAAGATATTTAATATTTCTCTCAAGTTGATTTTCAACTTTGGCTTTATATATTTTGAAATAGTTAAGAACCTTACCTTTTGTTTTAAGCAAGTACACAAAGCATAATAGTTGAGTCATCTATCAACATCATGAAGTGTCTCTTTCTGACTTTTATCAATACTCCATTCATCTCGCATAAATCCGAGTGAACTAGTTCTAAGCTCCTAGCCTCTACTGCCTTGTGAGGCTTGCTAGTTTATTTAGATTGCACACATATTTCACATTTACAACTTTTGACAAATGTATACTTTGTGATTAAGCTTATATTAGCTAGCCACATCATATAACCAAAATTAATATGACATAATCTTGAATGCCACACACTAGCCTCATCATGCACATGGTTCACAACATTATTACATAAATCTAATAAAGATAGGTACAATAAGCCTATGCACTTATAGCCTTTTCCAACAAAGGATCAATATTAGGATTACACTCTTATTCGATTTAAACACTAATTTAGAACCCTCTTTACATAGAGGAGAGACGGTTAATAAGATTCCTCTTGAAGGAGGGGACGTGTTGTACGTTTCGGAGTTACAGTCTTTCCCAAAGTAAGCTCTAGATTGACCATGTCAATAACACAAACAAAAGCATGAGAACTTTTTCCCATCAACATGGAGGATGTCCTTATGGCTTGGTAGTAAGAAAACAAAGAAATTTCAGTACACAAATGTATGTTTGCCTCGATGTCAATCCACCAATTAGGTAATAAAGGTATATACACGATAGCTCCACCTTTAGTGTTGGCAATAACAACATTTGTTGTTTTCTCTTGCTTGTCCTTATGTTCTGGGCAATCCTTAGACCAATGGTTTGAACCACTAGGCAAAGCATTCTCCTTTCTTGTTTGCTTCCTTATTCTTGAAACTGATTGTTTGATTGGCTTTGACTTTCTTAGATTTAATTCGGTCTTCTTTTAAGGGCAAAAATTCTTTTTCTATACCAAGTTGGCACTAGAATTTCCTCATGACATTTTCATGTGTGTGTCTTTTGATCTCGCCTTCTCCTTAATATTAAGAGAACCAATGAGATCAACAACACTTAACTCTTGTCTCTTATGTTTTATAGAAGTAGCAAAATCCATCCAAACGCTTGTGGTAGCTTAGCAATGTTGCATACAGACAAAAATGTGCCTATTCTTCCATAAAGTGGTTTTCAACCATTCTGTAATCATGAAACTACTCTATAATATACAGCTCACTGCCTACATGTGAGATCCCAAATTTTTTTGCAAGTGCACCCCACATCTCTTTTGCTAGTCAACAAATGCATGTAAGAATCCACTATATTTCTAGCAAGAGAGCTTATCACAGCACCTCTAAAGAGGTTGTCAATAGCCTCAAATGACCTCCTTAGTAGATTTAGGAGTCAATCATTTGGGCTTGCCCATTGCCACATGATATATGTTCATGGTTGTCAACCATGCAACCACCTTTGCATGCCATGTTTTATAGTTTGAACCATAAAATGGACTTTGTGGTTTAAGTGTGATAGAAAAGAAACGACAATGGTAAAATTCTTACATGACTAAGGTTTTTGGAATGTTGACTTTTGTAGAAATTTTAGGCATAAATTAATCCGTAAACTAATATAGAGTAACATGACATACATGATCCAAATTAATAGAATTCTGCTACTCGTAACTAATTGAGAGTTCATCATAGAGCAAACTCATAGGCAAGGAATAGTGAATAGAAAAGTAATGGATGAGGGTATACCCAATAACAGGACCAATGTTGGGGCGCTGGTAGCCAACTAAAGTAGCCATGCTATTTAGTTGGCCTTAATTGGTGTAGCCATACAAGTCGTTGTAATGAAGACTTGACACTATGTAGACCCTTAAACAACCACTAGGAAGTAGTCATGCATGGCCTCAAGGACGTAGACATATAGGGAGCCTGGATGAAGATGCTCCTCTGAAACCTTATTGTCTTGCCTATCCTAAGCAGAATCTTCAACATGAGATGTCTTTGGAGGCCTGCTCTTGCTAGGTTTGTGTGTGTAGAGTTGTGAAAATGGAGATGTAAGAATTTTGCAAACATTAAGATAGAGAGGGAGAAGAGAGAGGTCTCCTAATTAGGAGTACCAATGAGTTGTGACTTCGCTAAGAGAGAAGAGGAGGATGTATCTTATATAAGCTCAAGAGGAGCTTCATTCACTAAACATAGGTGCCCTCTTTTGTACATTGATGATCATCAAACCGTCAACAATTACAGGTAAAGGTATGGAAGTTATCGCTAATGTATCAGTTTAATAGTTAGGACATTTACTTTATCAGTTACTCTTTATGATGACCCAATTAAACTATGTAATGGTAAACATTCATCTCATAGCAGCACATCATGTTTGGTCACACTGTGTCACACCACGCCTCTTGTCTTGTCTCGACACACCATGCCCATGCCCTAGGTCCAGCGAGGCGAGCAAGCGCATGTGTGGGCATGCTAATGTCCTTCCCCAACTTTAGGGAAGGTGTACACAAAGTACACCTCTTAAGTTGGTCCAAGGCTTCTTCCACTTTCAATGTGGGATTAACCCCACTTAACTCCCTAGGATTATTATGGACCATACAATATTGATCAAATGGGCTAGACCATTTAAATCCAACATTTTACAACAGAGTAATAAGAATAAGATTGATTGATCAGAGCACAAGAGCTCCTTATAATTGATTGATCAAAGCTGACAACAATCACCAAACCATTCAATGACCCCCACTACCTTAAAGTTGCCTAGGTGGTGGCAACCATCAAGAGTAATAATAATATTGTAGCTCAACTCAATCACTAGGGCCACTAAATGCAATAACTCAATAAAAATTCACTAGAATCACTCCCAATCTTATATTGGATCAATCAATAGACAAAAAGATGTGATGAGGGAGGTGTTTGCTTAGGCTCAAAAAGGCGTTCAATAGGTTAGAATGCCAAGAGAGACTGGCCAAATGCTAACCAACTCTTATTTGAAACACTCCAAGATCTCCACTAGCACTTATCACATCACTACAATGAAGTCATGACCATCAGATCGACCAACAACCAAGTGTTGGACTAATGCTGATAGGTTAGGCGACCTTAAAAACTGCCATGTTGGCCGATTGATAAATACATGTATATTTTCATGTGATTGGATCAATTTTTCTAAATATGAAAAGATTGTGAGTTGGAATAGAGAGTTATTGAGAACATTTTTTTCAATTTGCCAAAAAAATCTAGATTGGTAGCTGTTGTCGATGGACAATGGAAGATACTAGGAGCATACCCTCGTAAAAAAATCTAGAGAACTTTTGTGTATCACCCTATGTCTACACAATCGGTTGGGCCCTGCCCGGTTAGCTGGGAGAAAGAGCACGACAAACACGCATGAGCACTGCAATGTAGACAAAGGTTTCTAGAGGTTCAGGCCACTGGGAGGCATAATACCTATGTCCCCTTTGAGTGGATTGAGTAATTCTTGGAAAATAGTTATGTCTTGAGTACATGGATCTTATGAGCAGGAGAGCTTGTGAGTGTACAAGTATAGAAAAGGATGTTCTAAAAAGGATCACTGCATATGGGGCCTCCCTCTCTCTTTTATAGGCCAAGGGTGGTGGAGTTATATGTGTTTGGAGGAGTTAGGTCTGGTACCTGTCCCTCCCTACTGTAATGGAAACTTCTATTGACATTAGTCTGAGGTCCAACCAGAGTGTCTGAGGAACTAAAGACGCATGCCATGCCCATACAGGATGCCCCGGGTGTGAGCGAGGCATGCACACATTGCTGACCGGATTCCTAGGATGTGGTAGGTGGAGCTTGCCCTCCACGCTGCTATAGGAGCCCTCAAAAATTGTGGTGAATGTCATGGATAACCATGGACGTGTACAACATGGCATACGATACATGTGATCTAGATGTGATAGCCTATGGCGTGTATTTTTCATGTCGCCATAGGGATCGTGGCAGGTTGTGGCACATGCTAACACACACTGCCACAGTACGACGCTAGCGTCACACCCTAGAATGTTGGGCCTGACTGCTAGGGAGTGGGCACGATGTTGCCATAGTCGTGTCTGTTCTGTCAGAAAAATGCAACATGACTACTAACTTCACCAACTCCTTGACCGACCACGGCGTGAGCGATCGGACATGTGGCACGTCCGGAGCCCTCATGGCTAGGGTCATCGAGAGCCCTTCAATGATTGGGGTCATCGTGAGGCCCGTTGGAGTCGTGGTGTGCCCGGACCTAGCATCAGGTAGGGCCCTCCTAGAGCTTGAGATCATAGGGGCTCCAGAGTCCCACACAATAGTCGGTGGTGTAGGAGCTTCACTACCGGAATCGACAGCTTTGCCGAGTGCCTGAAGCACTCGGCACAGGCTTTGCCGAGTGTCACACTCGGCAAAGAGGACTCGGCACACAGTACATCGACAAAGCCTTCTTTGCCGAGTACTTTCTCTCGGGCACTCGGCACAGACTTTGCCGAGTGCCAGGCAGTACTCGGCAAAGAAAAGCCGCCGTCACAGCACCGGGGTGACGGAGACGGCAACTTTGCCGAGTGTCTCCTAATACTATCGGCAAAGAAGTTACCTTTGCCGAGTGTCTACCGTCCAGCACTCGGCAAAGAATCCGTTAACGGATCCCCATGTCAGGTTCTTTGCCAAGTGCTTTATACGGCACTCGGCAAAGCGTGTCTCTTTGCCGATTGCCAGGGCCACTACACTCGGCAAAGAACCTATACCGGTGCCCAGGTCTTGGTTCTTTGCCGAGTGCTATGGCCCTGACACTCGGCAAAGCACCTCTTTGCCGAGTGTAACACTCGGCAAAGTGACCAGTACTCACCTTTTTTATTTGTTTTTCCTATTCCATCCAAACAAACAAAAGATATATCACATATATCACATATATACATCACAGATCATCACAGACATAAATGTCCAATACAAACATTAATATACAAGTTCTCAACACAAACAGTATCAACACAAGTTTAGAAGTATGAACACATAAGTCTCAAGCTCTGACATAAGTATTCAACATAAGTTTTGTAGTCTGAACACTAAAAACATAACTCTCATTGAGGTGGGCGGTTGGATTAGTGCTGTGTTGGGCTGGGCGCTTCATGAGGGTTGTTAGATGCTGCCCCAGACTGGCCCTACACAGAGAAGAGATTGCATGTGTTATACCAGATGCATTACCAACATCTAACTACAATTTTCATACTCACAGGAGTATGGAATAGAGCAGGGTCCATTGTAGGGAACAATGGAGGTGGTGGAGCGAAACCCTGTGCGGCGCCAAGGCTCTGCATGTATTGAAACATCTCCGCCATCCTTTGCTGATCTGCCAGGCGTTCCCTCCTCTCTTCTTCTAGCTGGGTCTGTAATATTACAAGCCAACATTATAGTAACTCAAATAGAAGGTATATAACTCAAGGAATGACGAGTTACAGAAGCACTAACCTCGAGTTGCTGTATGCGAAGCTGTGAGCTATCGTGCCGAGGTATTATGGATGGACTTGAGCCTGTGCTCCTTGCCTGCACCTGAGACAGAGTAGGAGTGGAGGACGAGTCGATTGCCCCATCGGCAATCTAGTGCCGCCCATGTCTCTTGCCTCCTCCAACCCTCATGAGCACATCCGGGTCGATCTGCTCGATGCTCGGATCATATTCTGGGCCATGGACCTCCTGCGCCATGGCGGTGTAGTCATAAAGGCGGCTGTAGATGGTGGAGTTGCTATAGGCCTCGGGCCCGTCACCCGGGTTGTAGGTGACGTCGGACGTCGCCTTGCCCTTATGGGCCATAGCATAGGCCGAGAAGATGGAGCAAGGCCGGCCACCATGTGACGCCGACTGTAAGAAAACCAACGAGATTGTTAGAAATAATATCTAATCGAGTGCTATATACCTAAATAAAAAAGAGGGCTTACCCATGCTTCTGCATATTGGCCTAGGCTCCGGCTGCCTTGGTGGTGGGAGGGACCTTGCATCATCATACATCGTTCTCGGCTAGCATTGTGCGCCTCGTCCCACTCAGGCGAGCACCACCTATCCACCATCTGCTCCTAGCACAGAGGATGTGTGGCGCACCAATATGGAATCATCTACAAAGTAAACACGTAAAGTGTGTAGGAAACGGGTGACGCCTAAGAGGGGGGGGTGAATTAGGACTTCTAAAACTTTTACTAAACTAGGCCACAATTAAATCCCTAGAGTAAAACCTATGCAAATAATCAAAACTAGAATGTGCAAACTAGGTTTTGTCTAAGTGTTGCTATCTCTACCGCAAAAGGCTAAGTTTCAATCTATACTAAATAAGTATGACTACAAGATTGAAACTTAAATGCTTAATATAAATGCGGAATGTAAAGAGCTAAATAGAGAAGCAAACTCTCGTGGATGACGCCGGTATTTTTACCGAGGTATCCGGAACCACGCAAGGTCCCGACTAATCCTCGTTGGTGCCCCTACGCAAAGGGAAGCCCACGCGAGGGCCAAGCACCACGGTCGAGTAACTCCGTAGAGAGCCGCGGGCCTTCTCCACGCGCAAGTGGTGCTCCGCTTCCGGCTCCTCTCGGACGCTCCCCGCCGTCTCCACTATCGAGCTTCTGGCCGAAACGCCGCGGGCCTCGTTCCCTCCGGTACACGGTGGCGGCCGTGACACAAGCGCGGTTGTCACGGTCTCGCAAGACTCTCGCCCCACTCGGTACAATTACAACGACTCACGCAAGAGCCGAGGGGTTGTGTGGTTTTACAAAACTCACTCAACTAACTAGGGTTCACCTAGAGCAAGCGCTAAAGCGGTCTAACTAACCTAAGCACTTCGCAAAGCACCTACGCTAATCACCGAGTGATTCTATTAAGCACTTGGGTGTTTGAGCTCTTGTAAATATGCACTATGTGTATTGGTATGTTGCTTGGGCTCTCACACTTGAGAATGGCCGCTTGGGGTGGTATTTATAGCCTCCACACCCTCAACTAGCCGTTGGACAGAAAGCAGCAGCTTTCTGTCGTCGGGTGCACCGGACAGTCCGGTGCACACCGGACATCTACTGTTCAGTGTCCGGTGCACGCCACGTCAGCCGACCGTTGGCGCCTGTAGCAGTCGACCGTTGGATCCGACCGTTGCCGTCTGCCCGTTGGCACACCGGACAGTCCGGTGCACACCGGACAGTCCGGTGCTACAGCCAGAGAGCGCCTGTCTGCGGCCTCTCTGCGCAGACTGTCCGGTGCCTCACCGGACAGTCCGGTGCACACCGGACATCGATGTCCGGTGCGCCACCAGGCGCTGGCTGACAGCCCTCATCTTGGATTTCTTTGCTGATTTCTTCGGGCTTCTTTGTTCTTGAGTATTGGACTCCTATGCATCTTTCTATGTCTTCTTTTGAGGTGTTGCATCCTCATTGCCTTGGTCCAATTCTCTTCGCATTCTGTGAACTATAAACACAAACACTAGAAAACTTATTAGTTCACTGATTGTGTTGTTCATCAAACACCAAAACTCAATTAGCCAAAAGGCCCGGGGTCCATTTTCCTTACAATCTCCCCCTTTTTGGTGATTGATGACAACACAACCAAAGCAAGCAAATAATACAAGTATTTGAGTGAAAATATGCAATCTACTTGCTAAGATGTATGATTGTCCCCACAATGTGATATTATGGACTTAAGCCTCCCCCTAACTCCATAATTCACTTACTTCCTATTTTTGGACCAAATAACCAAAACCACTTCAAAAGCCATTTGTAGATATAAAATTTTAAATTGGTGGTGTTTGGTGTTTGATATAGTTTTCATTGCTTTGGTCCCTAGACTTCTCCCCCTTTGGCATCAACCACCGAAAAGGAAGACATTGAAAGCATGTAGGAAGTAAATAAAAGCTTGCCCTCATCAAGAATTGTATCAAATAATATCACTAGAAGGATATTAAATTAAACTATGTGAATGATACCACTTGAAGGAGTCCTCAAAAGATTACTCCCCCTAAATGAGTTGTCTCCTTTAGAAAGAGTTTTTCTCCCCTTTAGAGATGAAGAAATACTCCCCCTGACAGAGATCCTCTACTTAGGAAAAAGCATGTGAAAATTAGAGGTGCAAGACATGATTTGAAAAGACTAACTTCCCTTATGCATAGGTAACAGAATATGAGTTAACTACTTATGCATTTTTAGCAACATGGAAGCATATGATATGAAATATAGTCTAATCAAATATTGGAGAAGACATGTAAATGATACTGAATGTAGTCCCAAAAGATACCAATTGAAAGTCAATGGTGAGCTTGAGAGACATGAGAGTTCTTGGAGATTTTGCAGTGGAAGATTGTTGTCTTTCTCCGGGGACTTAATTTTCCTTACAATGAGACTATCACATGAAATAGACTTGAAAAGATGTTAGTCTCAAAGTGTTAGATTATAGAGTAACCTCCCCCTAAAGGTGTGCATACAAGTTTTGAATACTTGTAGGAGACATGCACTTTGATTTGATATCAAGAGGGGCAAATTATCCATAATCCAAACTTTGGCACATATAAGTTAAATGATACAACTTGTAGAAATCAAAGTTTTCAATTGATGCATCATTTACTATGGAGTGATATTAAAGCTATGTGCCGTGCTTAAATAAACATTTTAAGCCATGTAGGTTTGCTTAGGTATATGAATTAAAAACAAGCAATCCTACCATATGATTTACCTAGTATGCATGATTTTAAACAAACGTACATAACAAATGTAATACTAGGCAAGAGAGGTAAACTAGATAAATGGTAAATAGATACGCATATCTAAAAACGAAGAATACAATAAAACTAGTTACCTTAGTCATGGGTGGGAAATTTGGGTCGGAAATTTTTACTAACCCACTTGGCAAGTATACTTGATCCAATATGATGTATCCCATGATATACATCCCAATTTTGCCAAATCTCCAAATTTCCCGAGGACCTTCGGTCCACTTACTTCCCTTTCGGGATCCAAACCTTTTTGGTGCTTTTCATGGTTGA
This sequence comes from Zea luxurians, assembly GCA_029449295.1. Lineage (NCBI taxonomy): Eukaryota > Viridiplantae > Streptophyta > Magnoliopsida > Poales > Poaceae > Zea > Zea luxurians. The sequence continues at coordinate 24,643,238 of JAOPSE010000003.1, forward strand.
AATTATTTCCTTTGGCACCCAAATGCGTTTGGCCCCCTTTCCTTTGTTGGCTTGCTTGTTGGCCTTGATTGCTATCACCTTTCCATTCTTTTTCTTCTTGATCAAGTATGGTGTAGCATCCTTTTTGTTCACCTTTTTGATGTAGGTGTTGGAGATTTTGTTTGATGGCTTTTGCTTGAGCTTTTGCCTTTGTTTATCCCCGGTCATCGCCTTGCATTGGAAAGACTTGAGGCCTTCCTTGTGGCATAGCCTACAAATCACAGTTTTTCCCTCCATAGGCTTGTTCACTCCCGCAGTGGTGTTATCCTGTGGAGGTTGGATTTGTTTGGCTTTGCCTTTCTTGTCATATAAAGCCTTGCCAAGGCGAGCCACTTCTTGCTTTAATTGTTCATTTTCCTTTGCAACCTCATCCGTACATGTCTCTACAACAATATTCTCAACAACGACTTGGTTGCAGGGGTTAGAATCATCAATTAAATCAAAGCAGGAAGTAGAAGCATCTTTCTTAATTATTTCAGGTATTTCAACTAAAGATGCTGCTGGGGTGCTACCAATGTTTTCTAGCTTAGTAGTTAGCTCATTATTGTGTATGCTAAGAATTTCCATTTTCTCTAGCAAATTTTTAATAGCTTCTTGGGAGCTAGCTAACTTAGCCTTAAGTTTTTCATTCTTTTTAATAAGGCTATCATCGGTAGCAGTGGATGGAGCACTAGATTCTAATAGCTCAATTTTAGTTGATAGTTCACTATTCAAGTTTGCAAAAGTTTCAAATTTTTCTAGCAAACCTTTGTAATCATTTTGAGAGCTAACCAACTTATTTTTCAAAGTTTTAAGTTGAGCTTTTTGCTTAGTGCAAACATCCTGGAAAAATTTTACGGCTTCTGCAAGCTCTTCTAGAGAGGCCTTTCCTTCACCTTCATCATCACTACTACTTTCATCACTAGAGGATGGAATGCTTTTGTTACCTCTTGCCATAAGGCATTTGTGTGATGACCGTGATGATCGTGACGAGGACCGGTGGCTGCGCGTCCTTGGAGGTTCATCTTCACTTGAAGAATCATCCCAAGTTCTAACACTTGTGAGCGCCTTGCCTTTGCTCCTCTCCTTTTTGGGTTTGGCCATATTTGGACAGTTGTCTCTGAAGTGGCCCTTCTCCCCACATGCGAAGCATCCTCTCTTTCTTTGCTTTTTCTTGTCAATGTTAAAGAGAAGATCCTCGACCTGCAGGGGCACACCCATTAGATTAATCTTGCGGATCATCCTCATTACCTTTCCGACGCGTCGGATTGTTTCTTCGTCCTCGGAGGATGATGTGCACGGTTGATTATCTTTATCATCATCACTTTCTTCTTCTTCCTCCTCTTCTTCGCTTGAGGAACTTGGAGTGGGAGCCTTCTTTTTGCCCTTCCTTTCATCACATGCAAAAGCATATGGTCTTGAGGAAGTTGGCTCCTCTCACCGACTCATTTTTCGTGACATCTCAAAGGCCGCGATTTTCCCAATCACAATGGTCGGGGTCATGTTGCTCAAATCCTCCATGTTGTGAAGGATGGTGATGATGCTCCCATATCTTTGTTGTGGTAGCAGGGAGATAATCTTCCTCACAATGTCCGCATCACCTAGCTTATTAATGCCAATAGAATTGAGCTCATTGATAATTAGATTCAAACGAGAATACATGTCTTTAACAAGCTCATCATCTTTCATGGTAAAAGAATTATACTCATTTAAGACTAGGCAATGTTTTTGCTCACGGACATTGGATGTGCCGTCATGGAGCTCATGCAATTTTAGCCAAATCTCATTAGCAGTTTTCAAGGTAAATACTTGATTAAAAATATCCATGCTAAGAGATTCATACAAGCAATTTTTGGCTCTAGCATTTAAATGAATTTCTTTTTCCTCACTCGTGGTGGGTTTCTCGGGATTCTTGAGAGGTTTCATCCCGTCACGAGTGACTCTCCAAACACCTAGATCAACGGCCTCTAGGTAACAAGCCATTCTAGCACTATAATATGGGAAGTTAGTGCCGTCGAAGTGTGGTGGCCTATGGGTATCCATCCCTTCCTCTAAAAAGCGTCGGCTCTTTTAGTGGTGAAGCTAAAGCGTTTCAAATGAGCCAAACCGGCTTTGATACCACTTGTAGGAAACGGGTGACGCCTAAGAGGGGGGGTGAATTAGGACTTCTAAAACTTTTACTAAACTAGGCCACAATTAAATCCCTAGAGCAAAACCTATGCAAATAATCAAAACTAGAATGTGCAAACTAGGTTTTGTCTAAGTGTTGCTATCTCTACCGCAAAAGGCTAAGTTTCAATCTATACTAAATAAGTATGACTACAAGATTGAAACTTAAATGCTTAATATAAATGCGGAATGTAAAGAGCTAAATAGAGAAGCAAACTCTCGTGGATGACGCCGGTATTTTTACCGAGGTATCCGGAACCACGCAAGGTCCCGACTAATCCTCGTTGGTGCCCCTACGCAAAGGGAAGCCCACGCGAGGGCCAAGCACCACGGTCGAGTAACTCCGTAGAGAGCCGCGGGCCTTCTCCACGCGCAAGTGGTGCTCCGCTTCCGGCTCCTCTCGGACGCTCCCCGCCGTGTCCACTATCGAGCTTCCGGCCGAAACGCCGCGGGCCTCGTTCCCTCCGGTACACGGTGGCAGCCGTGACACAAGCGCGGTTGTCACGGTCTCGCAAGACTCTCGCCCCACTCGGTACAATTACAACGACTCACGCAAGAGCCGAGGGGTTGTGTGGTTTTACAAAACTCACTCAACTAACTAGGGTTCACCTAGAGCAAGCGCTAAAGCGGTCTAACTAACCTAAGCACTTCGCAAAGCACCTACGCTAATCACCGAGTGATTCTATTAAGCACTTGGGTGTTTGAGCTCTTGGAAATATGCACTATGTGTATTGGTATGTTGCTTGGGCTCTCACACTTGAGAATGGCCGGTTGGGGTGGTATTTATAGCCTCCACACCCTCAACTAGCCGTTGGACAGAAAGCAGCAGCTTTCTGTCGTCGGGTGCACCAGACAGTCTGGTGCACACCGGACATCTACTGTTCAGTGTCCGGTGCACGCCACGTCAGCCGACCGTTGGCGCCTGTAGCAGTCGACCGTTGGATCCGACCGTTGCCGTCTGCCCGTTGGCACACCGGACAGTCCGGTGCACACCGGACAGTCCGGTGCTACAGCCAGAGAGCGCCTGTCTGCGGCCTCTCTGCGCAGACTGTCCGGTGCCTCACCGGACAGTCTGGTGCACACCGGACATCGATGTCCGGTGCGCCACCAGGCGCTGGCTGACAGCCCTCATCTTGGATTTCTTTGCTGATTTCTTCGGGCTTCTTTGTTCTTGAGTATTGGACTCCTATGCATCTTTCTATGTCTTCTTTTGAGGTGTTGCATCCTCATTGCCTTGGTCCAATTCTCTTCGCATCCTGTGAACTATAAACACAAACACTAGAAAACTTATTAGTTCACTGATTGTGTTGTTCATCAAACACCAAAACTCAATTAGCCAAAAGGCCCGGGTTCCATTTTCCTTACAAAGTGCATATGAGAAGATAAAATAAAATTCATGCATGGAGTACTGGTACCAAACATGCATGACTTTACCTACAGGTACTGGTCTCTGGTCAACGACATGGTTTAGGCTTGCTGCTTGGTCACCTTCTCCCTAAGGACGGAGCCATGGTAGATGACGATGGCCTGGATACGGGCCTCATAGTGCATGTCCACGACGAGCTTCTTACAGCTCGTGGTGGCCACCACATTCGTCCTAGCCTCGTATCCAGCCTCGCATCTGAAGAAATCCTGCATACAACAACAATGTATCCATACATTATTTCAAGAATTTGCAATGAATGCGACATATTTTACATTATACTAAGACTTACCCACAGCTCTTGCTTCACCCGCTCCGCCTTGTTATTGAATTCCCGGCTGTTCCGGTCTACTGCATCGGGGGCAACGGCATAGTGGTCGAAGGTGTAGGCTAGGCCCGTCACTCCGGCGTACTCAACCAGTCCAGGGAAGTGTTCCCTACACAGCAGGTCGAGGATTCCATTGGGGAGGCGACGATGACCCCAGCATAATCCACAACCGTCCAAGACCTATCCAAGTGATAAATAAAAAGTATTAGTTTATATTATGATTTTGAACACATAATATGAACAAGAATGAAGAACATAAAGTTACATGCCTCTCCCCATCCGGCCGAATCAGCGGTCGTTTGTCCCAAAGTATGGGACGCTGAGGGAGACTCGCGGGACCTCGCAGGTAGATGCTCCTCGAACCTGAACCTAAGAGCTTCCTTGCAAACTGGGCATGGGAACTTACCGTGAACACACCAAGCGCAGAATAGCCCATACGCTAGTAAGTCATGCATGGAGTACTGGTACCAAACATGTATTCTGAAGTTTGTCTTCGTAGCTCGGTCATACGTCCATACCCCTTCCTCCCAGGCACGTACCAATTCATCGATCAAAGGCTCCATGTACACACCCATTTTATTCCCTGGGTGTCCAAGAATTATCAACGACACGAATATATTCTGCCTTTGAAAGCACACACCGGGGGGGAGATTGATTGGGATAACAAACATGGGCCAACATGTGTATGGGGCAGCGCTCATTCCGTAGGGATTGAACCCATCTGTGGCCAACACAACACGTACATTACGAGCCTCTTCGGCTTTCTCACGGTGAATGGCATCAAAGTGTTTCCATGCTTCACCATCGGATGCGTGCACCATCTTGTCAGGATTGTATCGTTTTCCATTTTTTGTGCCATGTCATCTGTTTCGTGGATTCCTCTGTCATGTACACACGCTGGATCCTCGGTATGAATGGAAGGTGTCGTAGGATTGTCAAGGGGATGTCAAGCTGCCTCTTCTGTCCATCACCAGTCTACCTCCATGAACCTAGACGATTTACACTTGGGACAGTACTTTGCCTCCGCGTATTCTTCCCTAAATAGCATGCAGCCCTTCGGACAAGCATGAATCTACTCATACATCATCTTGAGTGCACGAAGGAGTTTCTATGCCTCGTACATGCTCTTTGGCAGAACGTGATCATCTGGAAGCAGGCTCGCAATAACCGTCAACAAGCCATCGAATGCGTCTCTACTCATGATGTACTGCGACTTGAACACCATTACACGCCCAATGGCATCCAGTTGAGAAACCTTTGTCTGGCTGTGAAGGGGCTTCTGTGCCGCGTCAAACATGTCGTAGAACGCCTTTGCAATCGGCTCTGGCTCGTCATCCATACATCCTCCCATGTACTGTGCCTCCTGATAGTCGTTCAACATATCCGCTACCCCCGCATCGGCATCATAATCCTCGATGCGTTGTCTCAGCGCCTCCTCTCTCGTACGATGCGCTTCACCATGAAAGATCCACCGAGTATAGCCCGGCGTAAATCCATTCTTCTAAATATGTTCTACCATGACCTTCTTTGGTTTTCTTTTCCGGTTGGCACATTTGCTGCACGGGCATGGGACTAGACTCGCTCCTTTAGCAGCTTCGCCATATGCCCGTTCCATGAAATCATCGGTCTTTCTAATCCATTCAGTGGTGACATCGTTCCTTCCTCTACGGCCCGTGTACATCCACTCACGGTCCTCCATCCTCTAACATATATAACCAAAGTCTATCAATAGAAAATTTTGGCAGCACCTCCCCTGCACGGGGAGGTTTCCAAAACCTGCAAATAAAAGTATCAGCACTATTGCCGACACACAGATATACAAACAACACGATGGCCGTCAATCACATCTAATCGGCATCCATATCCACCATCACATTATATAGAAACTATTTTACTAAACATATCCACCATCACATTATATGATTTTATTCACAGTAATGGTAGTCATTCCAAGCCAAAGAATTCTTACCACTACATTTTACTACTGTAGATTCTAGCCAAACCTAAACAATTATTTAATACCCTAAACAATTACAAATACAAATACAAACACAAACATAAACATCTTATAGAATTATCGAACCTTGAGGACGCCGGCGGCGTGGGGGCAAAGAGCAGCGGCGGCGTTGGCTGAGGGTGCCGGTGGCGAGGGGCGTTGGGCGCGCGGCGTGGGGGCAGAGGGCAGCGGCAGCGTTGGCCGAGGGTGCCGGCGGCGTGGAGCAGAGGGCAGCGACGACAGAGTGAGAGTGAGAGAGTGAGAAAGGAAGAACTTACCAGGCGCTATGTACGCGTTCTTTACTGAGTACCGTGATCTGGCACTCAGCAAAGAATTTTTTAATTCTAAAATGCACTTTGCCGAGTGCCCTCGATCCGGCACTCGGCAAAGGATTCTTTGTCGAGTGCCCTCTAGACGACACTCGGCAAACATTATTTCATGAGACTTTGCTGAGTGTCCATAGGTTGACACTCAGCAGAGCATGCTGCGCCGAGTGTCCTCTCAGGACACTCGACAAAGTATATTTTTATTTTTTTATTTTTCCAGCCAAACGTTTTATGGTATGTTCCTACACTATGTAGACCTACGTGTACCATTTTGGGACAATTATAACAGTGTTTTCAATAGCTAGTAGATTTAGTTCGTTTATTTGAATTTCTGAAATTTTGAGAATGTTTCGAGAAAGTTGTGAGACACTATGTGTAGAAACCTAGAAGAACTACACATGAAATCATAGAGTTTCAATGTAGTTCTTCTAGGTTTCCACACATAGTGCGCCACAACTTTATCGAAACATTCTCAAAATTTTATCACAGCCTCTACATATGATATCATGACACGTGGACAAGTTTCAAGATTTTTTTGACTTTGTTTGTGTTTTATACAATTTTTAAACATGTGGATGGCAAGTTCACGGCCATGTTGAGTGAGCATGGTGCTCAAAGTTTCTGGTCTGCTCCTGAAATCGATCGTAACATGTGCTAAATAGCATGGGTATCATTTTTGCATGCACGGTTTTCCAAGTTTCGAGTGACCTGCAGTTCAAATGTGAATTTTCTGAAGAAATTCAAATAAGCGAACTAAATGTACTAGCTATAGAAAACACTGTTGCAATTGTCCCAAAATGGTACATGTAGGTCTATATAGTGTAGGAACATACCACAAAAAGTTTGGTTGCCAAAACTAAAAAAAATAAAAATATGCTTTGCCGAGTGCCTAAAGAAGGCACTCGGTAAAGTAGGCTTTGCCGAGAGTCAGTAGGTTGACACTCGGCAAAGAATCCTCTTTGCCGAGTGCCAACGCTCGACCCTCGGCGAAGGTTAACGGCCGTCAGCTTTAGACGGCCGCTGACGGCCCTTTGTCGAATGCCGCTGTCGGAGGGAAAATCCTCCGGCCGGGTGGTGGAATGCACCCGCGCTAATCCTAAGATGAGGAGGGGGCCTAAGCGGTTGCCTGTTTGGTGAATTTCGGATGCACACAAGGAGACTCGAGGGATTATAGTGGTTCAGGCCACTGGAGCGTAATACCCTACCTCCACTGTGTGTAAGTTGTATTGAGTGTGTGTTTTTGCGTGTCCCCTGTAACGTTGTGTGCCTTACCTTTTATAGTTTAAGGGAGGGATATACAAGGATGCTGAGCCCCGACATGTGGGCCCAGGAGCATAATGGAAGAAATACATTATGTGAATACTGACAGCACACCAAGATCTTTACTGACGCTGTGTTGCTCCCTCTGTCTTAGTAACGCATGAGTAATCAGCAGGAGTCATGATGACTGCAGTCCATGCAACATTGATAGGCAGTTACCCTTTTCTTGGTAACGTGCGAGTAATGGTGAGTCATTGCCATCGCTATGGTAACGTGAGTAACTGCACGACCCACACAACGTGGATTGGGCGTGCCGCCTGTCACTAGAATGGACAGACGCACGTCTTATCCGTAATAAATGCCAAGACACGCGTAGCCTAGAGGCTTTATGTCAAGCTCCGCCCGCTGGCTTACGCCGCGCGCAGTAGGCCACGTGGCAGCATTGGGTCTCCGCCTACACGGGGAGCAGGAGTGTATGTGATAAGGTCCGGATCCCACTAGATCAGGTCTGGACACGTGTCGGCTTTGGACCCCTGCCTGGGTCCTAATTAAGGCTCGGGTACGTTCTGTCCTAGAACCCTGGGACCCCACTGTGGGCGGCCTGGACCCCATGGGTCTGGACCCCATTGTAGGGGTCCGGTTCGCACACGTGGAGGTCCTGGACCAAACTTGGAGGCCTGGGCCGTATATACAGGGGTCTGGTACTTTCCCATGGGGGTCCAGACTCACTATTGATGCCTTAGAGTATATCACTTTCTCTGGACACGTGGTGGCCCCGGAGCCGCCCATGTGGTGGGGTCAGGTGCTGTTGTAACCCGCCCATGTGGTGGGATCAGGCACTGTTGCTGGCCCAGAGTAGTCGCCCGAGGCTGGGGCGAGTCATGGCCTGGTCCCACATACAGCTCTTTTACCACGCGACTAAAGATAGCTGCATGGGTACTACGTCTTTATACAGTAGTAAGGGGTTCCCTAGTTTCAGGGTACTGATAGTGGCCCCCGGGCCCACCTCAGGGGAGGATGTGAGCCTGCAGGTGGGGCCAAAGCTTGTACTTTGCCTCAAAACAACCTAATCAGTGATTGGCGCGCTGTTTTAGCGCGCCTGCTGACGCGCCCGCTGTCAATCCACCTTCAGTCACGTCAACTGCCATATCTGTCCCCGCGACTGACTGACCCATGGCCCCCACGCCTGGTGGTTTCATCGGGCCACGCGCGGGGCGCCTCGTTGCCGGTGTCTTGGTTTAAAAGATAACCTTTTGTCTTCTGCAGCGGCACCAAGGCGGCGCGCTATCGCGTGCAACGGTTCGCTCTTTCCGCACCCGAAATCTGGCACACAAACCGTATGACTTGTGGACCCGGGCCTCCGTGTCACAGACTTGGTTGCCTTGGTCCTTGGTGTCCGTCGAACGGGATTTCCTGCGGCGATTCAGGGGTGCTGAAGGGTTTCCCTGAACAAGGATTCAGGTTTCTTTGAAAAAGGATTCACCCCACGTGCAGCAGTTACCTTTTCGCATTCTCTCCCAATCGGCTATGCCCCTTTGCCCTCGTGCTTCTCTGCTCCACGCCCACGCCGCCGCACACTTGCCATGGCTTTGCTTGGTCCTCCTGACCGCTTTCAGTCTGAGGAAGCTCTTAACCTGGTGCCCGGCCTGCTTGGGTGGAGCGCACCAGGGCTCACCGGAAGAATCCGTGTCGGCGCTGCCCCCCTTGGCGATCTCACCGCCGGGGAGTTTGTGCTGTTCACCTCCTACATCTCTTGTGTGTTGGCGCTGCCGATTTCGCCCTTCTTTCTGCTGCTGCTGGAGGAGTTCAGGCTTCAGCTTCAACACCTCACGCCCCACTCCGTCCTCCAGGTAACCATCTTCATCCACCTCTACGAGATGTTCGTAGGTGTGGCCCCCTGCACTTCCCTCTTTTGCTACTTCTTCGTGCTGGTCAAGTTCGGGAAGACTAGGGACCACATCGGTGCCTACTACTTCCAGACGAGGCCAGATTCGGTTGTCGTCTACATCCCCACCTTTGGCGGTGCGAGGTGGGAAAACTGGCGCAGCGACTGGGTGATTGCTAGCGCCGAGGCCAACGACCGCCTCATCCTACCGAGCGATGGGCCAGCGCTCGACCGCAAGCAGTGGAGGACCAAGCCATCCCTCTCGCCAGAGTTCCTGTCCGTATTGGACAGGATCAAGGTCTTGGCTTCGGGCGATCTGACATCAATGCATGTGGTCGACGATCTCCTAAAGCGCCGAATCGCGCCGCTGCAGACGAGGTCGCGCCTGTCCTGTTGGTTCACCGGCCTGAACGACATCGGTAGGATCTAGCGCGGGCCGGGTACCGATCTATCCAGGGACGAGCTAGAACTCCTGGTGGGAGGGATTACTAGGGAGACTTTTGTCCCTGAATCCCTGATACTCCCCCAGGACATCCCGGCGCTCTGCGATGACCCAGGCCTGAGGACGGCGATCTTGGCCACATTGCCGACCCTCGACGACAGCGGCATGGCGGTTCGATAGAGCGGCCGGGACCCCCACCGCGGGATCCGGATCTTCGATGCACCGGCTGGAGGTCCCCAGCCCACTGGTGTGGCTCGTAGCGCCAATCCCGCCATGGTCCCCAGCACCTTGGACAAGGGAAAAGGGGCTTCAACCGGTGCTTCCGCCCCAGGTAGCTCCGGGAGGGTCGGAGGAGGTGAGGCGATGCAGGCTGCGTCGCACTGACGGGTCGCTCGTTTTAGAGCCCCCCAGAAGCGCCAGAGGACTGCAGGTGGGGACGAGGAGGCCAGCTCCCAGGCCCACGACGCGCAGAGGCACGTCAGTCCTCCGGTCCCACCGCCACCACCACCATCTGGGGGTGATCACCCCCAGGGGCACCAGCAGCAGCAACAGCAACAGCAGCAGCAGCCGCAACAATAGCAGGAGCGGCTTTCGCCTCGCTTCCAGGGTCACTGGAAAGTCCAGTGCCCCAAGTAAGTGTAGTCCCTTTTTCTTTGAGCCTAATCATCATGTCGACAAGTCTTAACCCATCATCTGTTTTCCAGGGCTTCTTCTCCCACTGCTCCCAAGGTCACGCCTCCTCCGCCAGATACCAGACCCACCGATGGGTCTGGCTCTCAGCAGCAGGAATCTACTGAGGGTGGTGCCGGCGGTACGCCCCCGACTGCTGCCAAGACAGCGCCAACGTCTTCCCATGCCCTAGCTGAGGATCCAGCGGCAGCGGCGCCAGCGTCGGGCGGCGTCGCAGTGGTGGAGGAGGTCCCAGCTGGGGGATTCACGCCCACTCCCGACACTGGGGGTGACACCGGAGGCGCGTCTAGCTCCAACCCCCCGCCTGCGCCGGAGGAGATGGAGGTGGTGTTTGGACGGCGGCTCCGGTCGGGCGCCGAGCAAGAAGCGCCACCAGTCCCACTCCCCTGCATGTTGTCCCATGCCCACTAGGTCCTCAGTGACACTGAGGTAGCAATCTTGCGGGAGTGGGGGGCGCTTGAGGCTGAGCACCAGCGCCTCAGTGACTGGCGCACCCAACTGGAGGAACAGACCAAGACGGCATCCCGACAGTTCACCTCCGAGCGGTCCCAACTCGAGCGAGACCGCAAGGAGTACAAGAGAGACCTTCAAAAGGTGTGTGCCAGGGAGCTGGAGACGGCTTAGAGGGAAAAGAAGGTGACCAGGTGGGAGGAAGTCGTGACCCAGTGGGAGGCCCTCACGACAGAGTACCAGGCCAAGCTGAGCGCCCTGGACCAGACTCTGGAAGCCCAGCGGGCCCAGCAGGTCAAGGCTGTGGAGAGGCTGCAAAAGTGGCAGCAAGAGCTCGAGGGCAAGACCAGCGACACCGCCCTCGCCGAGGAAAATCTTAAGGCGAAGGAGTAGTCCTTGGACAAGCGGGAGATGGACCTCGCCAGGCGGGAGACAGATCTCGCCTTCAGGGAAGAAATGCTCACCCAGCGAGGTGAGTTGCTGGCCGAGCATGAGCTCGAAGCAGAGGAAAAAGAGAAGCAGCTAGAGGAGCAGATCCGCCAGTTCAATGCGGCGCAGGCGGTGCCGGGTCCCCAGGCGGTGGAGGCCACCAGAAAAGCCCTTGAAGATCTCCAAGCAGAGCACCACGCCGGGGTCCAGCGCATTGTCGCGTGGGCTGACGAGGCAAGCACGACACTGGTGCCGCTAGGGGTGAGCCCCATCCTAGTGTCGGAGCCGCCAGCGTCGATCACCGATGCCCTCTCGATGCTGGACTCTGCCGCCGATCGCCTCCGACGCCTGGATCAAATCCTCGGTGCTCGCTTGGAGGCAGAGGGTACCAAGCTCTGCCGGGCAGTGGTTGAATACGTCTTGACGTGCTTCCGGAGTCACGACCCCACCATATTCTTGGCGCTGGTGATCGATGGTCTGGTAGCCGCCACAGGAGATGCCGCCCGAGAGAGCGTACAAGATGCTGTGGAGATGGTGGCCGCGCGCTTCTAGCGGGATCCTGCCGACGCCGAGTAGCTGAATCTGCAGAGACAAGGCGAGGGTTCCGCTGGGAGGCGGCTGTAATAATTTTTGGTCTTGTAACATACCTTAAGAACCGTTAATCAAGTAAAACTGGAACTTATATGTATGTTATTTGCCCTTGTTATCTTCTCTCTGGTACTTGGCCCCCCTAGGAGGTAGGCTCGACATGTCGAGGCTGGATACCAGTCTACCAAAGAAAAAAATTGGTGGCTCGGCCCCTAGGAGGTAGTCTCTACAGTTTGAGACTACCTATCTCTGGACTGGGACCTGGACCTGCACATAGCTCCGGCTTTGAAGTTTTAGGAGCACACCCATAGGACCCACCATCTGGTATCTTTCATCCTTTGATTTATGCAACAGGACCTGTAGGATCTAGCCTGGGAAGCCAAGCCGTATGCCCAGACCTAGAGGATCATAGTTCCAAATTCTAGGGTACCCGTTGCAGAGTGATGGAGCATGTAGGCTTAGGGTACGGAACCATGCTAAGCATCTACACAACTCCGGACCACTCCAGGGGACGAGCGCCCATTCTCTAGAACTGGTCCCCAGGTTGCTGGACCCCCTGCAGCAGTAGAGGGGTCCCACACTGCAAGCCTGGCTACTCAATTCAGATGTCATCATACCAGTTAGGGTGGGAAACTGTATGGGTGGGTTAGATAAAAAATAATGCTTATAAACTGAGGTAGAATAAAACCATCACAAAAGCATATCTGGGGGGTAAATGTTTTCCTTATAACTTGATATACATGGGTGTAGACCAACAGACCGATCTTACGAGGGTGGGCCTCACCGGATTGACATACACATATGCGCAACCTAGTTACAAAGGAAGAGAACTCAACCCCCCACACTACAGGAAACACATAAATTTTCTTGGGCCAGAATATTTTCGTCGTCCGGCCCACGAAAATACTGCATTTATTTTCGTCGGCCTCATGACCAACGAAAATGTGGAGTATTTTTGTGGGCCGGGGAATATTTTCGTCGGCCGGCCCACAAAAATACGGCAGTTATTTTCGTCGGTCACGAGGCCGACGAAAATGTGGCCTTGCCGACGAAAATAACCTCTTGACCGACCACTATTTTCGTCGGTCTCAGCCCGGCCGACGAAAATAAAGACCCTAAATCATCCCCCTCGGCCTTAGCCCGCACCTTCTCGTTCGTTTCAATCCCGCCGCGCCACCGCCCTCACTCGCGCCCGCCCCTCGCCGCGCCGCCCGCAAGCCCGGCGCCCGGCGCCCCTCGCCGCGCCGCCCGCCCGCACGCCCGCCCCACGCCGCGCCACAGCCCTCACTCGCGCCCGCCCCTCGCCGCGCCGCCCGCAAGCCCGGCGCCCGGCGCCCCTCGCCGCGCCGCCCGCCCGCACGCCTGCCCCACGCCGCGCCACCGCCCGCACGCCTGCCGAGAAGCCCCGCCCGCCCTCGCCCCTCGCCATGCCGCCCGCCCCACGCCACGCCGCTGCCCGCACGCTTATCGAGGCGCCCCGTCCGCCCTCGCCCCTTGCCACGCAGCCGCCCGCACGCCTGCCGAGGCGCCCCGCCCGGCCCCCGCCGCCCCGCCGCCCGCACGCCCGCCCCTCGCCGCGCCATTGCCCTGCCTGAGGCGCTCTGCGCCTCATCGCGACGGCCTCCCTGCGCCGTGCCGCTGCCCACACGCCCGCCGCCGAGGCGCGCCGTGCCGTCGCCGGCCGCTCCGCCCGCCCGCTCCGTCGCGAAGGCCTCCCTGTGCCGTCGCCCGCCTCGCCCCGCCCACATTTTCGCCATCAGGCAAGTATAATCGCCGAGGCCCCGAGGTCATTAATTTATATTAGTCATCTTGTCGTGTTGTGATTAGTTTAACTGTTGATTGCTTTAATTCAAATTCATATTTGTCTCCGAGTTATTTTTTAATGTTTAGAGTTTAGTTTTAATCGTTAACCGTAGCGAACCGTATGCGTCACCCGTTCGGGAACGGCGAACATCACATTGGCTTGTGAGGTTCGCCGTTCCGGAATTGTCCACGTATTTTGGACAGCCTGAGAGTGTAGGCCGATGCTTGTGATTTGTGACATGTTCCTTACGATTGACATGGAATTTCGGTTGTGTAACCCAGTTGTTCTCCAACACACCATGTTCAGGCGTGTGCTTGGAGAGCAGCAGGGTTATGCTGCCGAAATTTCGCGGCAATTGTAGGCTACACGTCACAAATCACAAGCATCGACCTACAATCTTGGGTGGGTTTAGGGCCTTTACCTAATAGGGAGTTCACCTAAGCCACGGACGATCGTTGATGTTCTTTGTCTTTTGTTTAGCCTTTGAAATGGACGGTGATCGGAGGGTGATGTATGACGGGTGGAGAAAGGATGTGGCACATTCGAATGAATGGATGGTTGTAACAAAGGCTTTTCTTGAGCACTCTTTCAAAGATGCAACTGGTCGTCTAGTGAAGTGTCCTTGCAATCGCTGCGAGAACAAGTGGCCTCAGAAGAAGGAAGAAATGGAGAAACACCTTTGCAAAAGTGGGTTTATGCTGAACTACCTTGTATGGTACCGGCATGGAGAGTCTATTGGACACGTTGACGCGGAGGTGGAACTTGATGACGATCATGATAGGATGGACGACATGTTGCATGATCTTGGTAGGGAGGTTGAAATGAACGCTGAGGAGCCGGGGCAGCTTCCACGCGATGCTCAGGAATTCTTCCAGCTACTCGCCGCGGGAGAAGAGAGACTTCACGAGCACACTTAGATGTCAGTTCTTGGGACTCTCACAAGACTAATGGCGATAAAGTCAAAGCACAACATTTCAAACAGTGCTTACAACGACACCGTCCAACTAATGGGCGAGGTTCTCCCGGAGAATCATAAGTTGCCAAAGAATATGTAGTTCGCAAAGAAGATGTTGGCTGGTGTTGGGATGACATATGAGAAGATCGACGTGTCCCAACAGTTGCATGCTATTCTTTGAGGAGGATGACAAGCTGGACCGTTGTAAGCATTGCGAAGCTTATAGATATGTCGAGGTGACAAATGATGAGGGTGAATTGGTAGTTATGAAGGTCGCAGCTAGGCAACTTCGTCGGTTGCCCATCATTCCTCAGCTTTCAAGGTTGTTCCTCAACAAGGAAATAGCTCTACATATGACGTGGCCAAAGAATGGTGTACGTCTCGTCACTGATCCAGACATAATGGTCCATCCGTCGGACGGTGATGCGTGGAAGGCATTTGACGAGTTTGATCCCGAATTTGCAAACGACCCTAGGAGTGTACGGCTTGGTCTATCGACGGACGGATTCACACCTTTCAATAGCAGTGCAAGCCCTTACTCGTGTTGGCCTGTCTTCATTGTGCCATATAATCTTCCTCCTGAGTTGGTCAATAAAGAAGAGTTCATGTTCCTTGCACTAGTCATCCCAGGCCCCGAGCATCCAGGGCCAAAGCTGAATATGTTTGTTTGCCCTTTAATTGAAGAGCTGAAACAATTGTGGAGAGGTGTGAAGGCTTATGATAGCCATACTGAAAAGGAGTTTACCATGTGTGCTGCTTATTTCTGGTCAGTGCATGATCTGCTGGCGTATGTTGATTGGTCTAGATGGTGTGTTCATGGTCGGTTGTGCTGTCCCATATGTATGAATGATACGGATGCATTCAGATTGAAGCATGGTGGGAAAGTGTCATTCTTTGATGCTCATCGACGTTGGACTCCATTCAAGCATGATTTCAGGAGTTCGCTTTTTGCATTCAGAAGTGGAGCCAAAATCATAAATGGGCCACCAAAGAGGCAAACTGCACCGCAGATAATGGCATGGCATGCTTGTCTGAAGCAAGGAGAAAATGATAGGTTCCAAGGCTATGGGGAGGACCACAAGTGGACCCATATTTCATCAATATGGGAGCTTCCGTATGTAAAAGCCTTGATCATGCCGCACAACATAGACTTGATGCACCAAGAGTGTAACGTTGCTGAAAGCATCATGAGCACATGTTTCGATGTGACTGATAAAACGAAAGATAATATGAAGGCAAGAAAAGACATGGCTGAAATTTGTAAGAGGCCGAGGCTCGAGTTGAAAGTAAGCGATAAAGGGCATGAGAGTAGGCCGCGAGCTGATTACTGCCTCAAGCCGGATGAAAGGAATGAAATATTTAAGTGGTTGAAGAATCTGAAATTTCCAGATCAATATGCGGAAAATCTGAAATGGGCAGTCAATCTGAAGACCGGTAAATTGATCGGTTTGAAAAGCCATGACTACCATATTATTATGGAGAGGCTGATGCCCGTGATGTTTCGAGGCTATTTTAAGGATGAGCTTTGGAGCATATTTGCAGAGCTAAGTTACTTCTGTAGGGAAGTATGCGCAAAGACAGTATCGAAGAGGTTGATGTAGAAATTTGAGAAAGAAATTCCAATTCTTATTTGTAAATTTGAAAAGGTTTTCCCGCCAGGATTCTTCAATGTGATGCAACATCTAATTGTGCATTTGGCTTGGGAAGCTTTGGTAGGCGGACCAGTGCAATTCAGGTGGATGTATCCTATAGAAAGGGCGTTGAAAAAGCTCAAGGCGTCTTGTTGGCACTTGCTCTCCTGGGCAAGTTAATCCAGTGGGGGAGTAAAAGCAGTGTAAATAGGGTTTCAATTCGAAATGGCAATAGCTCTGTCAATCTAGCCTCTCAAGGGCACTGTGTGGGGGTATTTATAGGTGCCTGAGTGCCCAGCGTCTCGAGTTAAGGACACATGTGCCCTCAGGTGCCTAGGTTATCACCGGAATATTCCCATAAAGCAGGGTTATAGACTGTAATTACAGGGAAACCTTTATAAATTAGGCCCGTAATGCGCACCGGCCACGCAGGGCCTGTTACAATGGGTCGGGTCGCAAGTGGGCCTCCCCGTTAGACGAGACTGCGAGATGGGACGACCTCGTCATAGGCCTTCGTCCTACGACGCGTGGGACGAAGGGTGTAGTCTGTCAGTCGTCTTGTCTCCATTGGTGCAGCGAGGCTGGCGAAGGGTGGCGTCTTTGCCTTCGCCCCAACACGTCTGTTCGCAACAAGGCTAGAGTCGAAGGGTGTATTGCGGAGGCTTTTGCCCTTAAGGAGATATCTCAATTCTCAACCAGGTATTTTGCTCGAGCCAACAATGTGTTTGCACCTTCAGTGCGACTTCATGTCAAAAATGAATCACCCCAAAGCACCCTTCAAATTTTTGCGAATTCGGGTAAAGCAGTTGGAAAAGGGAGTGTACGTCACATTGAAGCATCAGATTTGAACACGCTAATGCTATATATGTATAGCAATATTGACAGCACACAGGAGGCGTTCGAGTAAGTTTTCCTCCTAGTTACGTCCATTTTCTCATCTCATAATTTCTATAGTGTGTAATCTCCATGTTTCTAATATGTCCAGCATGTTTGATGAAGAATGTTGGAAATCTACTAGTAAACCTACGGCCATCCAATTAGAAATCTTCGACGTGATGGGTTGAAAGGTGGCCCAAACTTTGTGCAGTGGTTTCGTAATTATGTTAGTAATTGTCATTCTCTCATTGTCCATACTTAATCTTTGAATTTTGGACTTGGAAGATATAATGCATATACTAATTCCTTGTATAGGTTTCCAAAAACTCTATGCACCCGGACTTGCAGCAAATGGCACATACCTCTGTGTCCGTCAGGAACTATACTCGCTATGATGTAAATGGATATCGCTTCCAAACCACGAAATTAGAGAAGAGTCGACCATTGGCAGCCACCACCAATAGTGGTGTGTTGGCAAGTTCATATGTTGACGATGACAAAGTAGTGGACTATTACGGTGTTCTTCAAAACATTGTAGAGTTGATTTTCGATGGCCCCAAGGAACTTAAAGTCGTGTTTTTCGAGTGTGACTGGTTTGATGCTCATAGTGGGACTCGTGTCGACAAGTATGGTAATGTCGAGGTGAAGCATAGCTCTAGGATTCCGAGCAATATGAGCGATGTTGTCCTTGCAAATCAGGCAAAACAGGTGTACTACCTGCCATATCCTCACCCAAGCCTTAGGGCTTGGTGGGTTACAATCAAAGTCAACCCACAAGTCTTCGCTCCAGAGAGTGCTGACTACGTGAGTACGAGTAGGGACAACGATGATGCTGTTTTTCAACCAGAAGCGGCGTCGAATCAATACATAGCTCATCGATTCCATGTGACCAATGGAGAAGGCCTTGAAAATCTCTATAGCAATTCAAGCAACTTAATTGAAGAACCTAGCTCAAAGCGCAAATGACCTGTCATCGTTAGAAGATCAGTAAGGATCCAACAAAATCAAGAGCGTATGAATAAACAACGAGCCGAAGAAGCATCATCGGATGCGGATGACTTTTGATTAGTATGTTTCTTTTAGTTAATCAATTAAGCTATGTATTGCAATTTTCACATTATTAATTTTCATATTACTTGTTTCATATACTGTGGTTTGACATTAATTTATCTACAGTTGAACATGTTCAAGCATAGGAGATCGAGGAGGAGTGGGGGCAGCGCGGCCAGCGAGGATAGCTCGGGTAGTGGGCTTTTTCGGGGCACCTCACAGAGCCGACAGAGCCAGCAGCAGCTTCTCGACTGTCTAGACGAAGTGCAGGGTGAGGAGGGTGAGCAGGAGGCTCCTCAGCAGGATGCTCATGTGCAGGGTGAGGAGGGTGAGCAGGAGGCTCATGTGCAGGATGAGGAGGTTGACCCTATGGGGGCAGGCGGCGCGGGCGATGCGTCGGATGGTTCTACGTCCTTCAGGTATTATTAATTAATGTTGATTCAACTTACTTATGCATATTAGTTTTTAATCATTTCATCATATTGAATTTACTTGTATACTTAGGTATAAGAAGAGCAATGTGCTTGGTCCGAGACCTGCCGAGAGGAGGCTCATCCGGCAGCATGGAGAATGGTGGGGCTTATGGTGTGAACGTGATTGCACTGGTTTACTTGTTTTTATCAATGTTTGTAGGTCATGGGAAGACTTGACTTGGGACGGTACAGGCAGACGTCCAAAGGTGAATGCGGTGTTGGGTAGCCTCTGTCGCTTCTACTACCCTGGCATGGTGGAGCTCAATGGCGAGAGGTTCGCGGCTATGCAGTGGGCCGACTGGGGTCTAAAGGACTATGTCCAGCCAGGGGAGCCAGGGGAAAGCAGTAGCGAAGGGGGAACTTCGGAACAAAGATGAAGGACTTGTCAGGTGGCTATGTGGGACGAGTTCTGGGTGAGTTTACTTTCGTATATAAGCAATTCACTGAATTATTGTTTCTCCTAATCTTACTTTAACTTAACTTCTCCGTTGATATGTAGGAGAGGTTCCAATTGCCGAATGAGATCGAGGAGGATCAGGCTCAGTGGGCACATGTGAAGAGGCACTTTTGGAAGTGCGCTGATAAGGTCATCAAGGATGCCATGTACAATGCTTGCATCGTGGCCGTCAACTACTACTACAAGAAGATAAAGGGGCAGAACATGAGCAAATCAAAAGGGGCCAATGAGATCTACCTCACAGAGGAGCAGTACCTGGAGAGCGTTGTGGATTGGCTTGTGAAGGACATGGAAGCCTGGAGGTGGTTGGCTAAGAGATGGGCGTCGCCTGAGTGGATTGCAGAGTCCCAGAAGCACCGTGCCAACCGTGGCACTGAAGGACCGGGGCACAGGTACGGCGCCGATGGACACCTTGGTACCGCACGCCGCATGGTAAGTATATAAATCAAACTTTTATGTTACATCTATGAAAATTCTATGGTTTAACTCTTCTTTTTCATGCAGGAAGCCGAAAGTGGAGTTGCTCCAAGTTTTATGGAGGTTTACGTCCGTGGTCACCGTGGCCCTGATCCGGTGAACCCTGATGTGCTATGCAGCGAGGCGGCAAGGGAGAAAATGGTAAACAAGTTTGTATTTACGAATTAAATTGCATGTTTTGTGTCTAACTCCAACTCTAATTTTCTTTGTAGAATGCATATGGGGAGGAAATGACTCAACGCCATGGGCCTAACTTCGACTGGATGCATTCGGACTTAGATGCCTCGGCGTTGTACCATAGTGGTGGGGGTAGAAAGCATGGCAGGTGAGGTGTTTGTGTTTGATTCGACAATTTCATTAACAAGAATGTGTCCACTTAATGGCTCAGCTATGTGTATCATGCAGGTTTGCCTTTGGCACCGGCGCTGTGGAGTATAACAGGACAATAGGTCAAGGGAAGGCATCGTCTTCGGCAGGGAGTTCTCGCTCCTCCAGGTCTGCTCGAGAGGCTCAGCTGGAGGAGGAGACTCGGGCAGCACAGGAGTAGGCTCGAGCAACAGGCTCGAGCAGCACAGGAGCAGGTCGGACAACTGACGCAGTATATGGCTTCTTATTTTCAGGTAATTCGTCTATCTCATCACGTGTCATTGAATTCAAAGTATAATGTTGCGATTCTAACGTTTCATCCATTTGCAGGAAATGACTACTCGACTCGGCCTTGATATGAACTTGCCCGCTTTTCGCCCTTTCCAGGTAACACTATCTGAACACTTCAATTCCATAGCAACTCTTTTTTATTATCAAAAATGGCTCGCAGGCACAAGGATGGGGACAGTGGCCAGGACAAGCTCCAGAGTCGCAGCCACTGTGGACCGGTGTTGGGTGGACTCAGGGGTGGCCAACACTACACTACCCGTGGATGCATGCACAGCCTCCTCATCACAATGGATCACAGGTGACGTTCCATGTTTAGTTTTATGCAAATAGTGACCGAACATAGCAATGTATAGGTATAGGGATAGCAAAACACAACCTTATTTGAATGATTGATGAATTGTAGGGTTCAGTGTCACGTGCTCAGGGATCATAGGGTGCTGTCAACATCGAAGACTACCTCGTCCATGGTTCCGGAGGGAGTGACCACCTTCCTGGTGGCGGAGGAGAGAGTGGCCAAAACTCCCATAGCCCGCAGGAGTGAGACTTGTCGTGAGTAGAGAGTTTGTTTATGGACTATGTATGGACTTTATTATGGATATGTTTGTGGTACTGAAACTATGTTTGAAATAGTTATGGACTATGTTTGAAACAATTATGGTATTGCTTGTGAATGTGGTTTGTGAATTCTGTATTGAAACTGTTTATTGTATATGTGATTGTGGATTATGTGAATTTTGCTGTGAATTAAAAGGTGCAGAAAAATCTGTTTTGGGGGGGGGGGGTACCATGAATTTTCGTCGGCCTGAACGGAGGTCGACGAAAATATATGCAGGCTGAGCCAGCTATTTTCGTGGGCCACCGGGGCCGACGAAAATAAAGCTCCCTATTTTCGTCGGCCACCGGGGCTGACGAAACTACCCCGCCGAGCACCTATTTTCGTCGACCTTGGGGAAGCCGACGAAAATAAGTCATTTACGTCGGTACCGACGAAAATAGTTGCACATTTTCATCGAATATATTTTCATCGGCTATTTTTGTCGGCATGCCGACGAAAATACCCTTTTTGTCGGTTTATGCTTATTGTCGTGGGTTTTTGGCCCATGAAAATTTATGCGTTTCCTGTAGTGCCAGTTTTGCTTCTATGGATAGAACTTACGGAGATGCTCTATATTCCAGGGATTGGGGAGAGGTACTCCTTCTGTTGTGGCAAGGCGGACACACCCGTGTCTGCATATTTCTGTCACCTTGAAGGGTCCTTCCCAACTGGGGGAGAGTTTGTGGAGCCCTTCTCGGTTCAGTACTCGCCTTAGGACTAGGTCCTCGACCCTGAGCTCCCTACTATGCACAAACCGCTGGTGGTAGCGCCTGAGCGCTTGGTTGTACGGTGCATTCCGGATCGCCACTTGCCATCTACGCTCGTCAATGAAGTCCACGTCCTCCCGCCGCAGTTGTTCTTGCATAGATTCATCGAAAGACTGGACCCGTGGTGAGCTCATAATGATTTCCAGGGGAAGACATGCTTCAGCCCCATAGACCAGGAAGAACGGGGTCTCCCTGGTAGCTCAGCTGGGTGTGGTCCAGTTCCCCCATAGTACGCACGAAAGCTCGTTGACCCAATTTGCACCATGCTTTTTTAAGCAGTCATAAGTGCATGTCTTGAGTCCCTTGAGGATTTCTGCATTTGCCCTCTCAGCTTGGCTGTTGCTCTTGGGATGAGCCACAGACGCAAAGCAGAGTTGGGTGCCGATGCCCTCGCAATACTCTTGGAAGAGCCGACTTTTGAACTGGGTCCCGTTTGTCCGTAATGATACGGCTGGGGACCCCAAATCTACAGACAATCGACTTGAGGAAGGCAACAACAGCACCTTGGGTCATACTAACCACAGGGGTAGCCTCTGGCCACTTTGTGAATTTGTCGATAGCGATGAAGAGGAAACGGTACCCGCCGACAGCACTGGGAATGGCCCCAGGATATCCACCCCCCATACGGCGAATGGCCAGGAGGGTGGAATCATTTGCAGAGCCTGAGCTGGTGTGTGTATCTGCTTTGCATGGAACTGACATGCTTCGCAGGACTTTACCAACTCAACTGCATCCTAGAGAGAAGTTGGCCAGTAGAAGCCGTGCCGGAAGGCCTTACCAACCAGTGTGCGGGATGATGAATGACTTCCGCACTCTCCACCATGGATCTCCGCGAGTAGCTCACGACCCTCCTCCTGGGTGATGCACCACATGAGAATGCCGTTGGTGCCACGGTGGTATAGATCCCCTTCTACCACCGTGTATCGTTTAGCCAACCGCACTATGCGCTCTGCGGACACATGATCTTCAGGAAGGATATTTTCTTTAAGGTAGTCCCGGATCTCAGAGATCCATGCATCGGGACCACTCTGAGCTAATGGCTATGGCGCTAAGAGGTTGGCAGGACCCTCTGTAGCACACACAATCCTTGGTGGGTTCTACAGGTGGAACGCCACTAGGACCGCTAGCTTCGAGGTGCTAGTCTCACCCCCATCGCCTGGTTCGGCAGGCTAGGCGGTAGGTCTCAGCAACCGTCTTTCGAAGACGCCCTCAAGCACGGGTGGCCATGTTGATGCCCTCGTGGAGAGTTCATCTGCTGCTGAGTTGTTAGCCCGAGGAACATGGTGTAGTTCCAGGGCAATGAAATCCTTTTCCAGCTTCCTTACATGGAGGAGGTAAGCTGCGAGCCTGGGCTCGTTGCAGCTACATTCTCCACGGACCTGCTTGATAATCAGCTGGGAGTCCCCCTTAACAAGGAGCTGGCGGATCCCTAGGGATAGAGCCGCAGTCAAGCTGAAAATCAGTGCTTCATACTCTACCATGTTGTTGGTGGCCTTGAACTCAAGGTGCACCATGTACTTCACTCGATCTCTGCTTGGGTCGATGAGGACCACTCTAGCACCGCCACCCTGCTGGCGGGCGAATCCGTCGAAGAAGAGCATCCAGTGGGGCTCGGTGAAGACCGGAGCCCTAGGCTCCGTAGGTGTGGGGTCCAAATCGGGATCCGGACCCCCAGGAGTGCTCAAGGAAGGTTTCCATTCCACGATGAAGTCAGCCAGGACCTGGCTCTTGATAGCGTGGCAAGGCTGGAAGTCCAGTTGGAACTCGACAAGCTCCGCTGCCCACTTGGCGATGTTGCACGTGGCGTTAGAGTTGTGGAGAATGGCCTTTAACGGGAAGGAGGACACCACCACAACTCTGTGTGCCTGAAAATAGTGGCACAACTTCTTGGACGCAACGAGTATAGCATAGATAAGCTTGTGCGTCTCAAGGTACTTGGCCTTTGCCTCATGGAGGACTTCGCTGACGTAGTAGACTGGCTTCTGGATGGTTCGGACCCCTGCGGTTGGTCCCGAGTCCTCAAACTCCTGGCCTTCTGTCAACATCGTGGTGGTCGGACCACCACCTTCTCTTAGGGGAACTTTCTGACTCCCTGGGGATGTTGTGTCATCCTTTCGGCGACCAGCACCATGCTCACCGCCTCTTAGCCGCTGCAATGTATAAGTACAACGACTCCCCTGGCTCTGGAGCTACCAGTATTGGTAGGGACACAAGGTGCTGCTTCAACTCTTGAAAGGCTCGCTCTGCCTCCTTAGTCCAAGAGAATGGGCTGGACTTCCATAACAGCTTGAAGAAGGGTAGCGCCCTCTCAGTCAGTCTTGAGATGAAGCGACTAAGGGCGGCCAGTGACCCCGTAAGCTTCTGGACGTCCTTGATACGGACCGGAGGCCTCATTGTCTCAATTGCCTTGATCTTCTCTGGGTTTGCTTCAATGCCCCGGTGTGAAACCAGGAATCCTAGTAACTTCCCTGTAGAGACACCAAAGATGCACTTGTCCGGGTTCAACTTTGTGCGTGTTGCCCGTAGCTTGTCAAAAACCAGGGTTAAGTCTTCCACCAGGGTCGACCCTCTCTTAGTCTTGACCACGATGTCATCAACGTATACCTCCACCCTGTCCCTAATCAGGTCACCAAAAGTCTTACTCATCGCCCGTACAAATGTTGGCAAGGCGTTTTTAGACCGTAAGGCATTAGAACATAACAGTAAAGCCCATCCACTGTTACAAAAGCGGTATGCTTCCTATCTTGCCTAGACATCTAGATCTGGTGGAAACTAGAGTAAGCATCTAGGAAGGACAGGAGGTCGCACCCAGAGGTAGAATCCACGATTTGATCTATTCATGGAAGTGGATATGGGTCCTTGGGACAGGCCTTATTGAGATTGGTGTAGTCGATGCACATCCGAAGTTTCCCGTTAGCCTTGGGAACGATGACTGGATTGGCTAGCCATACTGGGTGATGGACCTCTTCGATGAAGCCAGCGCGCAGCAGCTTCCGGACCTCCTCACGGATGAAATCCTGCCGCTTAATGGACTGTCTCCAAGGCTCCTGACTCATAGGTTTGGCGTCAGGGTGGATCTTCACACTAGTACAATTTGGCTCTATACAAGAAGTAGGCTTTTTACATCCCAGGCGGTTCGGATAGAAAATCGCCTGGGATGTTGTAATATCCCAAAAAAAATGTTGCCAAAGGTTGATCTTCGGTGCATGGATGTGGGAAAAGGGTTGTGGGCCGTTGGATGCTAAGTCGGAGTCATCTGTGGCATCACTTCTTTTCTCCCACAAAGAAAACCCTAGTGGTGGCCTTTTCCCCCTTTTGCCCCTACTTGGCCGCCAACCCTTCCCCCCCCCTTCCACACTTGGCCGCCCCTCCCTCCTTTCCCCTTGGGCTAGCCGTACTCTTCTCCCATGGTAGCCCCTCTCCACGACTTCCTCCTCCCTCTAGATCTCTCCCGCGCAGCAAGGATCGAGAAGAGGAGGAGCACGTTGAATTGAAGGGGAATTAAGGATCAAGGAGATGTTCTTCCCCATCTCTTCTTGCAGAATTTCTTGGGGAAACCCTAGGTATGGATGAGATCCTTGTTCCTCCATGTAATTATGTGCTTTTGGAGGTTGTGGATCATGGGAATTAAAGGATTAGAGGTTGGATTAGATGTGGGGTTAGGTTTTGATCTTGAATTTAGTTTTCTGTAGAATGGCAGATTCGACAGCTTCTGTTCATGCCAATTTTCCGTGGTCTTAGTGGCCTCAAAAAAAATAAAAAATGTCTATATATGAGTCGTAGATAATTTGTAGATCTTTCCGTGGCCGTGAAGAACACCTCAATCGGACATCAGATCAGAGAGTTATTGCAGTTTGATTATAGCAGTTTTTCAGTCTCTTAATTCTGTGCAGAATCTGTTCTCTTAAGATTTAGGCAATTTTATCAACAGAATTAAACCTTGGGTTTGTAAGAAAAGATGTATATAATTTCATAAGCTTTCCAGATTTTTAAAGAGTGCATTCATATGAATTATGGAACTCCAGTTATGTTTGTTTGACTGTGGCTGTTTCTATTGGCCTGATAGAAATGAGTGGGTCTGTTCACTGGTAGGTTTCATCAGGTAAATGGCCGAATTGGCTCTCCCAGCTATGGAGACTTTTGTAGAGGGATAAAAGTTCTTACTTCCAGCAGAATTTCATGATTTTTGGTTGAGTAGTTTGTGAGATATCGAATTTTGAAAGTTAACTATGCTGCTGTCTAAAACAGATTCAGTCAGTTATCTTGTCAGATGTTTTAGAACTTATAGATGGCAGAATTTAATTACCATCGAATGCCGAATTTGTAGAGTATTTTGTGTAGATACTCCTAGAGTATTTGTTTGATATCACCACTGTTATAATTTTAAAGATACAAAATTAACAAACAGCGCTGCTGCTGTATGACATGTGGTTCAGAGTGGGAGGTTTTCCACCAGGTCTTGGTTTCAGGTGTAGGAGCGATTTGTTGATTGTTGGCAAATGTTTGTGAAATATTTGTACTAAGTTTTATGTCCTCTAGCAGGTGGCTACACTCCAGATCATGCCTAGTACATTTTTCTTCTTCGATGAAGGCAAGTGAATGTAGGGGTGGTTGCTTCCGTTCTGACCTGTTATTTCTATCGCCTACACTCTAGTATTCAGAATTATTGGATTCTTTCATAATTGGACTCCATGGTGTTGCTTTACTAGCTTGCATTATCCTGATGCTCAATCATATATTGATGATGATTATGATTCGAGTACGACTCATGAGATTAATTCACACCCCTGAAGGTAAATGAAGTATTATTTGAGGATTGTATTGTATCTGAAGGTAAATGAAGTATTATTTGAGGTTTGCATTGCATGTGAAGGAAGTTAAGTATATTGATAAATGCAACATGCCACATACATTGCATGATTCACTTGCATCTGAAGTTGGGTCGTGACCGATGGTCCGACCGTACCGGTACAACTTAGCATCGTACGTTGCCCGAGGAGGGGTACAATGCTGCTTCATACCCTTAGAGGTATGAAGGCAGAGGACATATGCATTGCATTCATATGCATTCATTGAAGTGATATTTGCAGATGATGTGGTTTTATACCCTCAGAGGTATGAAGACAGAGTACCTACACTTTGCGTTCCTATGCATACATTGAAGTGATATTTGCAGGTATTGTTGACGCAGGGAAGTGTTATACAAACTATTGTGGTTGTTCAAGGAAATGAGATGGTATTGGTTATATTGAGACTTCTGAGTTCTATACCTATAAGTATTTCTGATCTTAATTGTGTTTCTTTTAAAATGTTGATTAATTCAATTTGTGGTTTAAATATCTTGTCAAAACAATTCGCTTGCTGAGATGTTTCATCTCACTCTTGCATTACTCAATGCAGGAGCTTGTTGCTCATCAAGGGAAGTGGGAAGTAACAACACATCCACCTTCACTCTCATAATAACGCTGCTTAGGCGCAGTCATGATTTAATTAGAAACTTCTTGTCAAAGGATGTTGTTTCTAACTAGTTGTGCGCACTGGTTGATTTAGTTCATGTCGTTATGGTTGTCTTTCCATTGCTAGCAGATTATTAATGTCTATTATGTTTTCTTATCATGATATCTATTTATACTTTGTTGCTTCCCTGTTTATGCAATTTTCAAAGGGGATGCTATTGAAATTTTATATATGGATGTTAGATGTGTAGTTTAGTAGCATTCTGGGGTGTTTGTAGATCCCGGGGTGTTACAGTTGGTATCAAAGCATAGGCTTTAGATTCTTGGCAATTTGAAGATAACTTTGACACACTCGCACATATAGGAAGGGTATGGGTTTAAATATCTTTGATATATGTTAGTGTCTTTGAAGTGCAGATGACAATAACCTCACCCCTCTCTATTCCTTTACTGTGATGTGGTAAGTTGTTTATGACTTAATGCTTGATATAATTTATTTCTGAAATTTTGATATTGTTTTATTAATGCGGTAGATATCGCTGGTCATTTGTGAGAATAAAGTTGTTATTATGCTTGTGTTATACAAGTATGCCTATGTTTTTTCACCATGTTTTTCATGGTTGAGTTTTATTACATTAATATTGTTATATATGCTTTATTGAGGATGTTTCTAAGAGGAGTGTGAATTGCGTGTTTTTGGGTACAAGGTAATCATCAATTTGAATTTAAGTTGTTGAGCGGTTGGTGGATAGCTCCAACTATCTTTGCAAAGAATGATTGTTTATGTTGAGAAACCAGTTCTGAAAGAAATGAATATTGGTACTTTTATATGGATTTTTGGGGGAAGTCTTTACATAGCCAGAATGACTTACATGTCTCTCTTCTATCGTGTGTTTTAGTAGCCACAAAGCCTAGATGTGGTTTAAAGTGGTTGCATGTTAGTCATGCTAATTGTAGAATAAATCTTTGATTTTTCTTGATCCATTGATTATGTATTAACACGTTGAGGATTTGATGGTTCTCTTCCCGATGCATGTTTGTGGAGCCATTGTTGGACCACTTATCTATTGGTTTGAATGAAGTCATTGCCTAGCCTAGAGTTGGTTGTGTGTGGTTAGTCACCTATTCCTAAATGATTTGGTTTTTACATCAGCTTGGGATGTTTGCCAAATGTGTGAAGGATTACGGGGTTAGTATTGACCCTTTATGTCTGGTACTCTGAGTGCATCATATGATAGAATGAAATGTAAGTTTCTGAACTATAGTAGATGAAAACTTATATTATGTGTAGGTTAACCATACTAGTTTGGATATTTTTATTAGTTGAGTTGTTGGATGAAGTATAGTGACATGGGTTAAGCAAGTATTGTGTTGTCGTTGGGCTGTCAGTGCACTATGTGGAGTTTTTGGCATTTCTTCGATGAACTGTGCCGCGTAGAATGTTATTGGCTTCTTGTAACACCCTAGGTGTTACTCAGGGTACTCACTCAGGGCTACCCCATTTAACCTATTATCCCATGTCCTTGGTTTGGGCAAAGTACACCAAACTTGGAATTCAAGGTCCTAATCAAATGCCAACCATCTTGGATAGCATGCCCTAGCTTGTCATGCACATCTAAGAGGGGAATTTTTCCAAAACCCTAAAGCAAACCCCTTTTGAGGCACAGGAACCCTAATTGAAGATAAGATCAAAAGGTCATGTAAACCTTATGATCATGGCTTGGGCCAAATATAAAAGTTGTAGTATGCTTCATAACCTACAACTAATAGTAAGGAAGTACCCCCATAAAGATTTCAGAAAAGCCCCAAAAAGTTCACCAAGGGTTGAGCACAAGGGAAAATTCAGGATTTGCCTAAGTCTAAAAACTAACCCTTGAACAAAGATCTCACATGTTCACCTTAATCCAAAATTCAAAACACTTCGACCCAATTGACAAAGTGGCGCCAAATTAACCCTAGAATGCCCTGGAAAGAGGTGACACCTACCCTAGGGCGTTTGACACGACTTGGCACCATTTTTGGCTCGGTTTGGACATGTCTGACACAGCCAACTTCTCACCCCTCTATCTCCCTACCCCGACCATATCTTGACTTGGAACTCATAGCAAAAAGGTAGGATACGGTGCAAAGAAGAGATTGTGTACGGGACGTTGGCCAAGATCTGCACACTAAGGCTCCCAAACAGGCCGTTGAACACGGGCAGAAGTAAACCTCCACGTGTTCGACGCGCTCTGAGCTCGCCAGAGCACGCCCGCGCACGCCCCCGCATGCCCCGCGTCACGCCAAATGGCCAGCCAACGCCATGGCCCGCGCCCGCGCCTATAAAGCCCGCCCAGGCGTCGACTGCACTCTTCCGCGCACCCTCAAGCCTCACCGGAGCTCAGCTCACCGCTGTTTGCCCGTGTGCGGCGTGTTCGCGGCCACCCGATCCACTGCCACCGTAGACCGGCCAGCCCAGCTTTTCCCAGCCCCGTCCAACCCTCGGAGACGAGTGTGCACGACTCAGTGAAGCTCCCCGAGCGAGGAATCGAAGACTGCTTCGCCGGAGAGGCCAATCCACGGTCGCCGGAGCTCACAACCCCGCCGGAGTACGTGGACCGGGTAATCCGCTCAACCACTTTCCGATTCCTGGTGCACACAGTCACTACGTTATCCCGTGAAGCTCACCTTGCCCTTGGATTGAACCAGCTCGCCGTGGTTTGGCCGGTACACTCGCCGCCGACGAGAACACCCGCCTGCGTGCGTGGACCGAGCGATTCCGGCCATCCCCGCCGTCGAGCCGCACCTCGCCGTGACCGCCAGAGCCTCCCCGAGCCAACCCTGCCCTTCGCCGGACCTATCTCGCCGCCGGTATGCCGCGCCACCCTTTTCTTTCCCGCGGGTACTGTTTACATTGGGGGAAGGACCTCGGGGAAGAAGAAAGGAAGGTCAGGGGGCTTTTTGAACTGTCAGCGACCCAGGAGAATAGTGGCGCAAGGGTAGATCTGTGTGGGTTGATTTAGTTTAAACCTAGGGACCTCGGTGTAAACTGTTTTTCCAGGAAACTCTTATTAAATTTGATTTTAAATTGAGCAGAAACTTTGAAAATTCTATAACTTCTGTTTAATTCATCCAAATTTGGTCAAACAAATTTTGTCAGACTCTACATAATGTAACCTACTTAAGAAAAATATAAAACCCCCTATGTACTATGGAAAACTTTAAGGTTCCGATTTAATTATAGTTTTAGCCAAAAGCTCAATAATAGAAAGAAAAATAGTTGTCCTATTTGACTAAGGTTAGAAAAATTTGGAGAAGTTTGTATCTACCTACTGACCTATTTAAAAATGTTGAATCTCTCTGCCCCCCCCCCCATTAAGTTAGTTTTTACCACTTATTTTACAATATACTTAAGGTTAAGAAAAATAGAAAATGTGATTTAAATAATGAACCAGAGGGCACCTCTATTTTTGTTAGGGTACTTATTCAATGAAGTTCACTAGAAAAATCTATCATACCCTGTTTAGTATAAAATAAGTAGGATCCCTTTTTATTTTAAGAAAACAAGGAAAGCTTAGAAAAACCCTACAGAAATAACCCTAAGATGAAAACACCCCAACCCTTCGGATAACTAATGTTTTGTTATTATAAACATAAGAAAAATACAAAATCTGTTGTTTGATATTTTTCAAATGACAAGTTAGTTATAAGCACCTTTTGGACCTAAAACTTTAGAAAATCACAACTAAATAATCACCAATTAACTTTCTGTGAATTTTGGCACAGAGGTTTAGTATTACTGTTAGATCCCAACAAAAATAACCCTTAGGAAGGAACTCAACTCTAATGGAGAGGTGTAGTGTAAAGTGGCCCATTTTACACCACCTTTGTTATTTTTGTCCAAAGCTTAGCCTTTTTATTTTGAACCTCAATTTCCTAGAATGGGCTATAGTGACCAATGGCAATCCACTGTAATTTTTACAGAATTTTTGGAAAATGTTAAACCACTGTCGTAGTTCAAACCTACACTAGAAACTATAAGTAGAAAATGAAGGAAAGGGAAAAGTGAATAACAGGAAATTGGTGTCATCCTAAAGACTCTTTGTAAACTTGCCCACTGAAGTATATAAAAGCAATACCAATTCCCTATGCCTATCCCTAGCAAAACCTAAACCTAGAAATGATAAGCATAAACCATTAAAGCCACATATGTCCCAGAAGGCCTAAATTGCTCATTAACTTAATTTTTCTTCTCTTAGCATAATGTTATTAAATCCTGCATAATCATGACATACGTGTTCATTGCATTCGATAGACTGTAACCTTGCTGACGGAGAGTACGTCCTCGTGCCGGAGCAAGGAGCTGCTCAGGAGGTAGCCCCAGATCCAGCACCCGAGTCTGCACCAGAGGATCTGCCTGCCACAGCCTTGGAAGGCAAGCCCCGGTTTTATGCATAACCGTTTATTTATGCTATTTTACTACACTTATTGTTTGTAGGCTTGTACTGTGCACTTAAGTGTAGGAGTTGACTGAAACCTTAGCTGCATGAACTCAGGATTCCTTTTGAGATGGATACTAGTATGCTAGGTCGAGTAGCTGCTTTAATTAATTAGGATCTCGGTAGAAGACGGGTGATTTTTCTAACACTCGCGCAAGATCAGGAATTGGTTGTACCCACTTTTCCTATCATATTGATAGTTGGTCGGTGGACACGGATCCATGGGGATGCGTGGTCTACGGGAGGAAAATGAAATAAGGATTAACGTGCGGATACCTGTGTCAAGCGTTTGAATGTACTAAGCACATGCCGAGAAATATGGTAAATCGGTAAGCCTAGTACCTGATTGAACCTGGCAGTGGACTTTACCCCTCACGCGACCTGAGACGTGGTCTCCCATTTCGGTTATGGTGGGTACAAGTGCGGTCACTGCACGACGGCAGTCAGGGTCAGTGAGGCATTGTACGCCAAGGCGGTGAGCCCTGATCTGCTGACGGGGAATCGATGGGGACGGTTGATGTGTGTGGGGACGGAGTGCCTCGCCACGTCGTGTGTTTAGGTTTACCTTGCAAGGATAAAAACTCGATTCGAATCGTCTGCTTCTCGCAGCTAATGAGACTGCTTGATCCATTGTACTGCATTGAGTAACAAGTGGAAATATGCTGAGTTGATATAAGATGTTGATTGCTGATAATGTTTGCTACTATGTATGAGTAGATAGTACATATTTAGCCTTAAGAGAGTCACACTTAAATTAACAAAGTTAAAACTTGACTTAGAAACTCAGCTAGTGCTTTTGGCAAACCAAACCCCACAGCCAAATAGCTGCATGTCTAGAGGTAGAGGAGTAGACTCCTCACACCGGGTAAGTCTAGCTGAGTATTAGTATACTCAGCCTTGCTTGTGGCATAATCTTTACATGTTTTCTGGAGGACATGGTTGCTGGAGTGACTTGGCCATCCACCTTACCACTGGGTTGGACTGTCGAGTGGGACCCCGCCTCGGCCGAGGAGGAGCATGAGGAGTGATGGGACAGGCTTCCCCATCTCTCTGTTTATTTACCGTTAGTTAATTTCCGCTGCACTTCGAACAATGATGGTCACTTTTGCAAAACTCCGATGATGATGATGTAATAATTTAACACTCTTACCTGCATGGTTTTATGCTTTATTGTATTTGCTCTGTGACTCACCATCGAGTGAGATTGTGGTACTTGATCCTGTTAGTGGCCTCGTCGGACTAGATCCGAGGGATTGACGGGTTATTCCCATTTAAGTGTAGTCTAGCCTCTAAGGCAGGGCTTAGGCACTTAAGTTGGAATAATTCGGGCAGTTCCGCCACAGCTGGTATCGGAGCTTGTACCACCACAGAGGAATCAATAAAATATGAATACCATCCCTTTTCAAAATAAAACTTGATAGAAACAACGTTGGATAGATCGTAGGACGAGCAGGATAGACCTAGGACATGAAGCCTTAGGATGATAGAAGGGTAGCTAGGTGGCTAAATAATTAGGCCCCACAGGCCACTTTAAGGGTTGGGAGTCCTTCCCTATCCCCTTATGTTGGTGAGGTCGTTCAGGACGAGCATGCAAGCATTGCTAAATTAAACAATTGAGTAAAGATTTAAAAACAAGGTGATAACCAACTAAGTCTCCAGTACCTTTTAAATTAATTAAAGAAAGTTTGAGTTTTATTTCTCTTGTTCTTTTTATAATTCTTTTTCTTTTACTTACGCTTAACCGTACACAGATGACTTCCCACGGATCCTCAGAGGAAGGAAATGCACTAACCCACACTGACGAGCTTACACGAGAGGGCTTCCCCTGTATTTTGTGGGAGGTACCTCAGGGAGCCGGGTACTTGACACCCCCTCAGTACACGGTGCAGCAGTTCGAGAAGCACCGGGTGCCCCGCTGTAGGGTAAGGATGACCTTGGAGCCTCATCCCCTGCAGCCAGGCTGGCGTTCACTGGACTCTGAGTCTTTCGGATACCGGGCGGAGGACACGATCGAGGCGATCGCTCTGCACGGGTTGACGACTTTTTATGGATTCCATCCCTTGGAGCTCTCTACCCACCCCATTGGCTTGTTCCCCGCGGAAAAGGAGGACCACCCGATGTGGAAGGATCGGGTGGAGCATGCCAAGGACATCTGGGCTCTCTACCCAGGCCACACGGCTCACTTGTCGGTGCGATGCATGAACGCCCTGTATCGTCTGCAAGTGATGCGTGGAGAGGCAATGTCTCATATAATGGCATTATTGGAGGCAACCAAGATCACCCTGGACAACATAGAGGAGCTCGTGGTTGACTTGTCCCAGGAGCTGGTAGAAAAAGATTTACAAGTGGAGCAGCTGTCTGATGAGATCCATGAGCTGGAAGAATTGGTGGGGACGAGGGAGAACACCATTGAGGTTCTCGAAGATCAGCTCCTCAACACCCAGCAGCAGCTCGCAGAGGCTAATGAGCACCTAGATATGCATCATCAGGAGATCCATGATGGGGAGGCTGACGAGGACGTCGACATTGAGGGAGGGGAGGAGCCTGCTTCCAGCGTAGACACTGCTGGCTCTGGGAGGCCACCTTCCCCCGAGTCGAGTGTCGCCTCATTCGCCCATTAAGGTGCCGGAGTAGGAATAGAAATTGGTAATGTAGGACTCCTTGCAGCTAGCTTAGCTTTTGCACCCTTTGGGTACTAGGCTAGATAGAGTTGAGTCTTTTTGGGACAAATGATGTAATCGTGATAAACTCTCTTGGAAGCATGTTGGATGGATGCTGTTATCAGTTTTAAATTTGGAAGGAAAAAATTATGCCCTTATAAATCCTTTTGTTAAAGTTGGAGTCTATCATTTTGCTGTTGACTCTTTTCGCCGCGATTAAATCTTGAACTTGGAGATATGGTGTTAAGTAATTATGTGGTTTTTCAGATGGCCGGGAGGCAGCGTCGTGGCCAGAATGAGCGCGTTCCTCCACCGCCGCCACCACCCCCACTCTGCAGGAGCTGATGGCTCAGCAGAACGAGATTTTGAGGCAGCTAGCTCAGCGTCAGCCACCACCTCAGCACTATGGTGGTGGAGACCATCAGCGTCACCCCGCGGCAGCTACCTACCAGGAGTTCCTCAGTACCCAGCCCCCATTGTTCACAAGGGCAGAGGATCCACTTGATGCAGATGTGTGGTTGCGAGTAGTGGAATCCAAATTCCCGCTACTCCATGGAGCTTGCTCAGAAGTCACTAAAGTCAGGTTCGCTACCCAGCAGCTTCGCGGACCCGCACGGACTTGGTGGGACCATTTTCTTGCCATGCAGCCAGAGGATCGAGAGGTGGAATGGAGGGAGTTTAAGGCAGCTTTCAGGGGACATCACATACCCGCAGGCATCATGGACCGAAAGCTCAACGAGTTTCTGGCACTCACTCAGGGCAACAGGACCGTGTTGCAGTATGCCCAGGCTTTTAATGACTTGTGCCAATATGCTGGATATCACGCAGACATGGATGAGAAGAAGAGAGACAGGTTCAGGAGGGGGCTCAGCACTAAGCTCCGTGATCGTCTCAACACCGTCAGGGCCAATAGCTACAATGAGTTGGTCAACATGGCTATCTCCCAGGAGGACTGCATTACAGCTCGACAGACAGAAAAGAAGAGGAAGACCCCTGTGGCTGGACCCTCAGCTCAGCCACAACGCTTTAGGATTGTGTCCGACACACAGAACAGGGGACCCCAGCAGCAGCAAGGGAGATGGGTGATCCGACCACCGCACTAGCAGCAGCAGGCACCCAACCGCACCCAGTTTCCAGCTCAGAGGAACAATCAGCAGCAGCAGTACCGCCAGGCAAATGACAACAGGTGTTTCACATGTGGCAACACCGGACACTATGCCAAGAATTGCCCCCGGAACCAGCAGAGGCAGGGGCAGAATGTCAATCAGAACCAGGGCAAGAGGCAGAAGGTGCAAGTGAGGCAGGGCAGGCTAAACTTCACCACCATGGCTGATATTCCAGAGGGAGCACCCGTCATGACTGGTATCTTTAAAGTTTTAAATTATCATGCTATTATTCTTTTTGATTCTGGTGCTTCGCATAGTTTTATCAGTGCCAAATTTAGTGCCAGGTGCCAGTTGCCTTTTCACCACACCAATGGGGGTATCACAATTTCAACACCAGGAGGCAGGATTGCCACTAATCAAATCAGCAGGCATGTGCCCATAAAGTTTGGTAGTCTAATAATTAAAACCACCCTCCTCATATTGGGTTTGGACAGCGTGGATATCATATTGGGAACTGACTGGTTAATAAGGCATCGGGCAGTTATTGACATTGCAGCTAGGGCCATTGAAGTGCACTCACCAACCTGTGGTGAAACCACATTATATTTGCCCGATCAGGGTTGCACCCGTTCTTGTGCCTTCGTTATGATAGAATCCCCAGTGGAAAAGATCCCAGTAGTCTGTGACTACCCAGATGTTTTTCCGGATGAATTGCCAGGAATGCCACCTGACAGAGACATTGAGTTTGCAATTGAATTGCAACCCGGGACTGCTCCTATCTCTAAGAGACCCTATAGGATGCCTCCCGCGGAACTGGCAGAACTGAAGAAGCAACTGCAAGAACTGTTGGACAAGGGGTTTATTCGCCCAAGTACTTCACCTTGGGGATGTCCCGCTTTATTTGTGAAGAAAAAGGATGAGAGTTTGAGAATGTGTGTTGATTACCGCCCTCCCAATGCAGTGACTATCAAGAACAAATACCCACTGCCCCGCATTGATGTCTTGTTTGATCAATTGGTAGGAGCCAAGGTATTCTCCAAGATAGATCTTCGCTCAGGTTACCATCAAATCAAGATCCGTGCCAATGATATTCCAAAGACTGCCTTCTCTACCAGATATGGGCTTTATGAGTTTTTGGTGATGTCTTTTGGGCTAACCAATGCCCCGACTTACTTTATGTACTTGATGAACTCAGTGTTCATGCCAGAGTTAGACAAATTCGTGGTCGTTTTCATTGATGATATTCTGGTCTATTCCAAGAATGAAGATGAACATACTGAGCATCTGCACATCGTGCTCCAGCGACTGCGCGATCATCGTCTTTATGCTAAGTTGTCTAAATGTGAATTCTGGCTGAAGGAAATTAAATTCTTGGGTCACACAATTTCTCAGGATGGGATATCAGTTGATCGTGAGAAGGTACAAGAGGTGATGGATTGGAAACCCCCGACTACGGTGAAGCAAATTCGGAGTTTTCTGGGATTGGCAGGGTATTATCGACGATTTATTTCGGATTTCTCCAGGATTGCCAAACTAATGATGGAGCTGTTGAAGAAAGGAGTCAAGTATGATTGGAGCCAAAGGTGTGAAGATGCCTTTCATACTTTGAGGCAGCATTTGACAACAGCCCCAGTGCTGGCTCAACCTGACAACACCAAGCCATTTGAAGTTTATTGTGATGCTTCTGGTACGGGTTTGGGTTGTGTCTTGATGCAAGATAACAGAGTCATTGCTTATGCTTCCCGAGCACTCAGACCCCATGAGCAGAACTATCCTACACATGATCTGGAATTGGCAGTTGTGGTTCATGCTCTTAAGATATGGAGACACTACCTGATGGGAGCTCACTGTAACATCTACACGGATCACAAGAGTCTCAAATACATCTTCACTTAGGCAGATCTGAACATGAGGCAAAGGAGATGGTTGGAGCTAATCAAGGACTATGATATGGAGGTGCACTACCATCCGGGCAAAGCAAATGTTGTGGCAGATGCCTTGAGCAGAAAGTCCCAGTGCAATTGTATGAGCATGGATGCAAGAGTTACCACCCTGTGTGATGAGTTGTGCAAGCTGAACCTGGAAGTTGTACCTTCCGGTGAATTAAGTTATATCTCGGTGGAGCCCACATTGCAAGAACAAATAGTCCTGGCACAGATTGAGGATAAGGGTGTTCAGGTTATCAAGGAAATGATCAAGCAAAAGGCAGAAAAATACAAGTGTTTCCGTCAGGACAGCAAGGGAATTTTATGGTTTGGAGATCGATTGGTTGTTCCCAAGAACCCTGAGCTCAGAAAGAAGATACTGGATGAAGCTCACCTTTCCAAGTTCTCCATGCACCCTGGTAGCAACAAGATGTACGATGATCTCAGATCTTTATATTGGTGGACCAGGATGAAGAGGGAAATTGCCAAGTATATATCCGAGTGTGACACCTGCCAGAGAATCAAAGCCAGTCATTTAAAGGCAGCGAGCCCTTTGCAACCTCTTCCCATACCATCTTGGAAATGGGAGGACATTTGCATGGACTTTATCGTAGGATTGCCCAATACCTCTAGGAACCATGATTCCATTTGGGTTATTGTGGACAGGCTGACCAAGACTGCCCATTTCTTGCCAGTACATACCACCCACAAGACAGAGAAGTATGCGGAAATTTATGTTGATCAAATAGTGCGGTTGCATGGTATTCCAAAGACCATTGTATCTGACAGAGGAGCATTGTTTGTGGCACGCTTTTGGGAGCAACTCCAAGAATCACTTGGGACCCATGTCATACGAAGCTCAGCGTACCATCCCCAAACAGATGGCCAGGCAGAAAGGGTAAACCAGATTTTGGAAGATATGTTGAGAGCATGTGCACTACACTACGGGAAGGATTGGGATAAGTGTCTTTCTTTGGCAGAGTTTTCTTACAATAACAGTTATCAGTCCAGTCTGAAGATGGCACCTTTTGAAGCCTTATATGGGAGAAGGTGTAGGACCCCGCTGAATTGGTCTCAAGCGGGAGAAAGGGAAATATTTGGGCCAGATTTGGTACTTGAGGCAGAGGAAAAGGTAAGAGTCATCAAGAAGAACTTAGAAGCTGCTCAGGCCAGGCAAAAGAGCTATCATGATAAGAGGCGGAAACCTCTCCAGTTTGCAGTGGGAGACCATGTCTATCTTAAGGTGTCACCCACCAAGGGTGTCCAGAGATTCGGGATCAAGGGCAAGTTAGCTCCTCGCTACATTGGACCCTATGAAATCAAAGCAAGTTGTGGACCCGTAGCCTATCAGTTGGAATTGCCACCCAACATGTCAGCTATTCACAATGTATTCCATGTATCTCAGCTGCGGAAATGTGTCCGCCTACCCACTGAAGTGCTACCGGAACTAGACATTGAGATAGAACCAGATTTATCCTATCAAGAATACCCCGTCAAGGTATTAGATCAAAAGGAGAGATCAACACAGGCAAGGTCAATCAGGATGTATAAAGTTCAGTGGAGTCACCATTCAGCAGAAGAAGCTACATGGGAGACGGAGGATTTTCTACGCTCTCGCTTCCCCGACTTTCTGCCTAAAGGAGTTGGTACGTAACCACAAAACCCCACCCCCACCTGCCCTTTGAAAATAAATATAAGAAAAACTTAAATAGCAAGGATAGTCTAAGTTGTGGAATTAACTTAAACAGGACTTCCTTCTAAAGTTGCAAAGAGGATGACATTCGAAGAACAGTTAACAAGAGAAACTCGGATATAAGAGGGAATAGCACACTAGCACACCTTCAAGCACCCCTCCAAGGGACTCTACCTAAAATCTCGGGACGAGATTCCTTTAAGGGGGGAGGGCTGTAACACCCTAGGTGTTACTCAGGGTACTCACTCAGGGCTACCCCATTTAACCTATTATCCCATGTCCTTGGTTTGGGCAAAGTACACCAAACTTGGAATTCAAGGTCCTAATCAAATGCCAACCATCTTGGATAGCATGCCCTAGCTTGTCATGCACATCTAAGAGGGGAATTTTTCCAAAACCCTAAAGCAAACCCCTTTTGAGGCACAGGAACCCTAATTGAAGATAGGATCAAAAGGTCATGTAAACCTTATGATCATGGCTTGGGCCAAATATAAAAGTTGTAGTATGCTTCATAACCTACAACTAATAGTAAGGAAGTACCCCCATAAAGATTTCAGAAAAGCCCCAAAAAGTTCACCAAGGGTTGAGCACAAGGGAAAATTCAGGATTTGCCTAAGTCTAAAAACTAACCCTTGAACAAAGATCTCACATGTTCACCTTAATCCAAAATTCAAAACACTTCGACCCAATTGACAAAGTGGCGCCAAATTAACCCTAGAATGCCCTGGAAAGAGGTGACACCTACCCTAGGGCGTTTGACACGACTTGGCACCATTTTTGGCTCGGTTTGGACATGTCTGACACAGCCAACTTCTCACCCCTCTATCTCCCTACCCCGACCATATCTTGACATGGAACTCACAGCAAAAAGGTAGGATACGGTGCAGAGAAGAGATTGTGTACGGGACGTTGGCCAAGATCTACACGCTAAGGCGCCCAAACAGGCCGTTGAACACGGGCAGAAGTAAACCTCCACGTGTTCGACGCGCTCTGAGCTCGCCAGAGCACGCCCGCGCGCGCCCCCGCATGCCCCCGCATGCCCCGCGTCATGCCAAACGGCTAGCCAACGCCATGGCCCGCGCCCGCGCCTATAAAGCCCGCCCAGGTGTCGACTGCACTCTTCCGCGCACCCTCAAGCCTCACCGGAGCTCAGCTCACCGCCGTTTGCCCGTGTGCGGCGTGTTCGCGGCCACCCGACCCACTGCCACCGTAGACCGGCCAGCCCAGCTTTTCCCAGCCCCGTCCAACCCTCGGAGACGAGTGTGCACGACTCAGTGAAGCTCCCCGAGCGAGGAATCGAAGCCTGCTTCACCGGAGAGGCCAATCCACGGTCACCGGAGCTCACAACCCCACCGGAGTACGTGGACCGGGTAATCCGCTCAACCACTTTTCGATTCCTGGTGCACACAGTCACTACGTTACCCCGTGAAGCTCACCTTGCCCTTGGATTGAACCAGCTCGCCGTGGTTTGGCCGGTACACTCGCCACCGACGAGAACTCCCGCCTGCGTGCGTGGACCGAGCGATTCCGGCCATCCCCGCCGTTGAGCCGCACCTCGCCGTGACCGCCAGAGCCTTCCCGAGCCAACCCTGCCCTTCGCCGGACCTATCTCGCCGCCGGTATGCCGCGCCACCCTTTTCTTTCCCGCGGGTACTGTTTACATTGGGGGAAGGACCTCGGGTGTTGGGGCCATGCTTCGTTGCGCCGAAGGTCTTGTAGAAAGAAGCAGCTTCGGCTGAAGTTGTCCTCAGGAGATGACCGAAGGTTCCTCTTCATGAAGCTTCGGAATTACAAACCGACTTAGAGATAGAATGACCTTTTAATCCATAAAGGTCTGAGTCAATGTTGTAAACTTTTATGGGGGGCATAATTGTAATTCTTCACAGGTTGTGTCCTGTGTCTATAAATAGATGAACAGTACCCCCATACTGTTCACGCTGACTTGTATTCACTCGTGCGTCACGCTTGTATTTTTGCCTTCCGTCAAATCGAAGGTACAAATGTAATTCAATATTGTTCTTATTCTTCCATAATCATATAATGATGACACCTAATAATGTTATATGATTATTCATGTATTCTTTCATGTTTCATGTGCCTTTTCTCCTATCAATATAAATTATGATGATGAAGGTATGTCCTTCATAACATTCGTCCGAAATCATTATATCCTAAGGGAAATAACGCTCCGGAGGACGAAGGACAGTAACCATTAACTTTTCTGTGTTGCCTTATTCTTAATTCATAGCATTTGAGAACAAGTCCCCAACATTGGCGCCCACCTCCGGTGAACTCACTTCCACTTTTTTGAGCTGATGGCTTCGTTCAATGATCAAGCTGGAGCTGCTTCGGTTCCGAAGCTGCTGTTCCCGATAACAGGCGGTTCATGTTCAGAGCCAGCCAACAAGAAGCAGAAGAAGGAAGCACAGAGAAGGGTATAGCATGTTGGGGTGCGAGGACCCTTCATCAAGTCGAGATGGTCTCACATTCCTATTACCTTCTCCCAAGAAGACCTTCAACTCAAGGATTACCCACACAACGATGCCATGGTTATCTCTTGTGTTATCAAAGGATTTCTGGTTCACAATGTCTTGGTTGATACAGGCAGTGCAGCTGATATCATATTTGCTAAAGCCTTCAGGCAAATGCAAGAGCCAGAAGATAAGATTCATGATGCTACACACCCTCTCTGTGGCTTCGGAGGAAGACAGATTGTAGCGCTGGGCAAGATCACCATGTCAGTGACCTTCGGGTTCATCAACAACACTAGAACTGAGCAAGTTGTGTTTGACATTGTTGACATGGAATACCCTTACAATGCAATTATTGGTCGTGGCACCCTCAATGCTTTCGAAGCAATCCTTCATCCTGCCTATCTTTGCATGAAGATACCTTCGGATCAAGGACCCATCGCTATTCATGGAAGTCAGGAAGCTACCAGAAGGGCCGAAGGAAGCTGGACTGACTCCAAAGCAATCCATAACATAGATGGAGCTGAAGCTTGTGAACAGTACAAATTCAGAAGGGAGAAAGCAGCTTCAGCAGATCAGCCGAAGCCCATGCTCTTATGTGAGGACATAGCAGAGCAGAAGGTGCTGTTGGGCTCTCAATTATCCGAAGACCAGGAGGAAACCTTGATAAGGTTTTTGTTCAACAACAAAGATGTTTTTGCATGGTCAGCTAATGACCTCTGCGGAGTAAATCGGGATGTTATCGAACATTCGCTCAATGTTGACCCATCCTTCAGACCCAGAAAACAGAGGCTTCGGAAAATGTCTGATGATAAGGCCGAAGGTGCTCGTAATGAAGTTAAAAGACTCCTCAGTGCAGGAGTTATCAGAGAAGTAAAGTACCCAGAATGGCTAGCTAACACTGTTATGGTAAAGAAGGCCAATGGCAAGTGGAGAATGTGTATCGATTTTACAGATCTCAACAAGGCTTGTCCGAAGGACGAATTCCCATTACCAAGAATAGACTCTTTAGTTGATGCAGCAGCTTCTTCAGAGCTCATGAGTCTGCTAGACTGTTACTCAGGCTATCACCAAATCTGGATGAAGAAGGAAGATGAGCCGAAGACTAGCTTCATAACCCCAAGTGGCACATATTGCTATCTTCGGATGCCTGAGGGACTCAAAAATGCTGGAGGAAGTTTTAGCAGAATGACTGCGAAGGTCCTCCAGTCTCAGATAGGCAGGAATGTGCTAACTTATGTTGATGACATCATTGTAAAAAGCACGAAACAGGAAAATCATATTGCTGATTTGCAGGAGACCTTCGCCAGTTTCAGACAAGCTGGCTTAAAGCTGAATCCAGAAAAATGTGTCTTCGGAGTAAAGAAGGGGAAATTTCTTGGATGCTTGGTTTCAACAAAGGGAATTGAAGCTAATCCAAGTAAAATTGAAGCTATACTTCGAATGGAGCCACCAACTACAAGAAAGGGGGCCCAAAGATTGACAGGGAGGCTGGCATCTCTCAATAGATTCATATCCAGATCAGCAGAAAGAAATTTACCATTCTTCGAAGTGCTGAAATCAGCCGAAGTCTTTCAATGGGGGTCAAATCAACAAAAAGCCTTTGAAGAGCTGAAGCAATATTTGATAGATTTAACAACATTAACTCCACCAACGCCAGGGGCTCCTTTGTTGTTATACGTGGCAGCTTCGCACTCGGCAGTAAGTGCAGCACTTGTTCAGGAGAAGCTCAATGGCCAAGTCAAGAAACAGGTTCTAGTGTATTTTGTATCTGAAGTCCTTAGTGTGTCAAAGAAAGACTATACAGAATTGGAGAAGGTATTATATGCTGTTTTGATGGCATCCAGGAAGCTTCGGCATTATTTTCAAGCATACAATATTATTGTTCCTTCTTCGCAACCGTTGAAGGATATTATGAGAAATAGAGAAGCTACTGGACGGATTGGAAAATGGGC
This sequence comes from Zea luxurians, assembly GCA_029449295.1. Lineage (NCBI taxonomy): Eukaryota > Viridiplantae > Streptophyta > Magnoliopsida > Poales > Poaceae > Zea > Zea luxurians. The sequence continues at coordinate 24,686,728 of JAOPSE010000003.1, forward strand.
TGCAGAGCTCAATGAATTTTGCATTGATTATGTGCATAGATCCTCGATCCAGTCTCAAGCGTTGGCAGATTTCATTGCCGATTGGACGCCAGGGGCTCAGGATGAAGAAGCAAATAAAGATGCCGAAGTGTGGACAGTGTTCTGCGATGGGTCCTGGGGAACCTTCGGAGCAGGAGCAGCCGCTGTGTTGGTCTCACCATCCAAAGTCAAAATTTGTTATGCGGCAAGACTCGATTTTAGCTGTACAAACAATATTACTGAGTACGAAGCCCTGCTTTTGGGCCTTCGGAAATTAAAAGCAATGGGAATCAGAAGGGCCATCCTTAAAACTGATTCCCAGGTTGTTTCGGGTCATATCGACAAGAGTTGCAAGGCTAAAGATCCGAAGCTTGAAAAATATCTGGACACGGTCCGAAGAATCGAAGCTTCCTTCGAAGGATTTTCTGTCAAAAATATCCCTCGAGGACAAAATGAGCATGCTGATTTGCTAGCTAAGTCAGCAGCACAGGGGCTGCCTTTACCTTCGGATGTGTTTTTCGAAACAATAAAGGCACCTTCAGTGGAACTCCTTGAAAGAGCAGTCCTCAACATATCTCCTGTTTATAGCGAAGATTGGAGAACTGAGATCATCTCTTACCTTCAGGGTAAGTTCCTTTCAGATGACGAAGCTTATAACAGGAGGATAGAGGCAAGAGCTCGTCCATATGTCATGATAGAAGGGGAATTGTACAAGCATGGAGTTTGTGCTCCGCTACTCAAGTGTTTATCTAGAGCCGAAGGTATAGAGTTGATGAAAGAAATACATGCAGGCCTGTGTGGATCTCACATTGGATCTAGGCCGTTACTTGGAAAAGTTTTCCGCTAAGGGTTTTATTGGCCGAAGGCAGCTTCGGATGCAGCGGAATTAGTTCAAAAGTGCGAAGGCTGTCAGAAATGTGCAAGAGATCAAAAACAACCTTCGTCTTTAACACAGCTCATACAACCCATCTGGCCATTGCAAAGGTGGGGCCTTGACTTGTTAGGTCCATTACCACCAGCTCAAGGGAATTTAAGATATGTTATAGTGGCTGTGGAGTATTTTTCTAAATGGATTGAGGCAAAACCATTAGCCACAATAACTTCGGCCACTGTCCAAAAGTTTTCCTGGCAGAATATTGTTTGTCGTTTTGGGGTACCGAAGGCCATCACTGTAGATAATGGAACACAATTCGACTCTGAAGCTTTCAGAAATTTCTGTGATCAAATTGGTACGAAGATTCATTTTGCATCAGTCAGGCATCCGGAGTCAAATGGGCTCGTTGAAAGAGCCAACGGCATCATAATGACAGGAATAATGAAGTTAATCTTCAATCAACCCAGGGGAAAGTGGCCAGATCAGTTAATCAAAGTGGTGTGGAGCCACAATACAACAACATCAAGGTCTACAGGCTTTACTCCATTCAAGTTATTATTCGGTGACGAAGCAATAACTCCGGAAGAAGCTAAAACTGGATCAATAAGAGTAGTAGCTTCGACAGAATCAGGTCCTGAAGATGCTTGCTTTATGGAAAAAGATGCTTTAGAAGGGATCAGGCTTCAAGCTGTCGAGAATATCAATAAATACCAAGCCGAAACAGTCAAATGGCGAGATAGAAAAGTTCGGTTAAAGAATATTGAGCCGGGACACTTGGTGCTTCGGAGAGTGGCCAACTCAGACACAGTGGGCAAGTTACAGTTGAAATGGGAGGGGCCTTTCTTAGTAGCATCTTCGTCAAGACCTGGTTCATACAGATTGAAGGATATGGATGGCAACGACATTCCAAGATCTTGGAATGCGGATGAGCTTCGGCGATATTATGTGTAATTTGATGTAACTTTTTTATGTTTTTTCTTTTTTTCATGGCACCCTTTTCCTTTCTAAAGGGGGAGAAAGGTTTTTAATGGGGCCATCATATGTAATTTCCTTTTTAGTTCTATAAGAGCAAAATCCCCCAAGGAATGTAAATGTAAAAGCTGAGAACGCACCATCGAGTGCCGAAAACTGAAAAAGCGAAGAAGCTCCAAAGTCGTTCCTAAGGGAATGCAGAGCTTACAGCGAAAAATCAACGCTGATTCCGCCGAAAGTAAAAGGCGAAGAAGCTCCAAAGTCGTTCCTAAGGGAATGCAGAGCTTACAGCGAAAAGTCAACGCTGATTCCGCCGAAAGTAAAAGGCGAAGAAGCTCCAAAGTCGTTCCTAAGGGAATGCAGAGCTGATGTGTGATTGTTTCTAAGGAAATAATGGCTGAGGGTATGGCTTCGGATATGTGTTTGGACATTCATTCGCACATCACATTACATCATAGCATTTGCATTCATAAACATTCATCCAGGCATATGTAGGATAATCATCATCATGGCATAAGTGGTTGCTTCGGCAAAAAGAAGAAGCGGTCTTTTATGCTTCGTTATGTACAAAAAAGAAAGGTTTCGGCAAAAAGAAGAAGCGGTCTTTTATGCTTCGTTGTGTACAAAAAAGAAAGGTTTCGGCAAAAAGAAGAAGCGGTCTTTTATGCTTCGTTGTGTACAAAAAAGAAAGGTTTTGGCAAAAAGAAGAAGCGGTCTTTTATGCTTCGTTGTGTACGAAAAGAAGGGAAGGTGTTTTTTCGCCTTCGGCTCAAAATACTAATTTCGTCCACATCAAAGCGCCTCAATGGAAGGGTAAGGATATATTACAAGGTATGAACAAAGTTCATTAAGAACAGTTTAGCTGTATTTACAAAAGTTATTACAAAAGTCTCTTGAGTTTTTTTTACAGTCTACTCCTACTGATCTCCACCGGGCTTCAGTTTCGGCGGCATATTCTTTAAGCATCAGTTTCAGCTTCGTCATCCTACATGAATCAAGGTATTATGAGTAAAAATCAAGTTTGAAGGAGAAGGTAAGCACAAGGTATGATTTCTTACTGGTTCAAGATGACTTCGAGCTTCGTCTCCAGCTTTTTCTCGCCCGCTTTTTGTCCATATCATTTTTATAAATCTGTTTGAAATGCTTCGGGCGAGGTCAGGAATATCGTCTAGAATTGATGGAGATAGAGTGAAATTGGGCCTGTTGACGATTTTTCCATGATCACAGCCAGCCTTCAGAAATGCTGCAGCAGTGCCCCGAGAAGCTACCCAGGCACAGAAGTCACCGTGCCCGGCTATAACTTCGTCAAGCTCATCAATTTCAGCTTCAATATGTTCGAAGGTTCTTGGCAAATTTTCAGCTGAAGGAGTGAACTTTCCACTGCTGGCTCCAACTGAATAAAAGATCTTTTTTAATTGTTGAATACAGTTGTTACTAAATTCCAAACATTTGTCCTGAAGGCTTGTCAATGATTTTTTCAAATCTGAGTTTTTTTGGACTTCGGCCTCAAATTTTGAATTAAGCTCTTGCTTCTCTTGTTCAAATTGTTTTGATTGGCAGAGAAGCTTCGTATTCAATTCTGCTACTTTAGCTTCAGTCTCTGCCAATAAGCCTTCAGTTGTTTGGAGTTCGAAGTCCTTCTTTTCAATAGTAGCTGATTGCTCTTTTATTTTGCTCTCTAAGTTTTCAATTATAACTTCGTGTTTCTTATCCTCTAAATCTTGCTGCATTCTCAAAGTTTTGCTCAGTAGCATGCTCTGCACATAAGCAACCTTCGTTAGAAACATTTTCATTATTAAAAACAATAAAAGTCAGAGAAAAGTTGTTTACCTTGAAATTGGAATAAAATAAGCTACCAACGATATGTTGTCGTCGGTAGCGGCTGATATCCGTTTCCAGCTTCGGAAAACCGATACTCTTTGATAGAGTACCGATGACCTTAGCTCCAGTTTGATCCCGGATGCAGTCCAATTTTTCATCGTTGATACCCCCAAAGAGGAGTGCTCCTGGTTTATATCCGCAGGATTTGGCATACTCTTTAAGTTCTTCTATTTCGGTTTTTGACAATTCTTCTCCAACCAAATTTTGGAACATGAAAGCTTCGTCCTCTGAAGCTTCGTCAACAATTTTCTTTCCTTTCCCAGATACTGCGGCCATGGTCTCTTCGGTGGCAGCAGCAGCTTCTTCTGCGGCCATGTCTAGCAGTATTTTGTCGATATGTTCAATTGTGCTTTCCAAGTTCAAACCTTCAGGCGAGGTAGCTTTGGCAGCCGCGACCTCCGAAGGTGGGATTTCAATATTTGTTATTTCTTCAGCCGCTGGTATCTTTTGAGCTGAAGCTCTCGGTGGTGTCTTGTCAATGACTTCTGTCACTGCGATGATTCTTTGTCTCTTTGTTTTAGTTGTTTTCTTCAATTTTTCAGGCTCCTTTTCCTTCTGAAAAAACTTTGTCAGTTGAGGCCCCAATGGACTTAGCTTCGCAGGCAGGGGTTCAGTCATTACCTTTAAAATCTCTTCCACGTCAGTGGCAGAGCGTGATGCCGGAGTCTCCTCTTTGTCAGATACTTTTCGCTTTGGAGATGATATTTTCTTCTTTGGAATATTCTTCTTTTTTGGTGGTTCTTCCTCATCTTCATTTAAAGCTTCGGCTCCCCTTTTCCTTTTTTGGACCCCGGCACCTTTGTTCAGATTTTCATAGTCAGGGTATTCAAAACCTAGGGCGTCCAGCACTCGATTCAGCCTTCGCTTCGGACGGGTGCCGAAGGCCGCAGTCATCAATTGATCTTCTTTTTTCGAGTAATTCCCAAGAATTTCATTGCACATTATTTCAACTGTGTCCAGCCATTCTTGGCAAGGTTTTTTAAAGTATTTCTTAAACTTGTAATAGTAAGGTAACCGCACAAGTTCTCCTTCTTTTTTCTCCCCCTCTAACTTTGGCATTTCCCATTCTTTTAAAGTAGGGAAAACCCTGAAGGCCAAGAACTCTTGAACCAGGTCCCTAGTACCGATATGCTCTGAAATAATTTTAAACTCACCCAGTGCAGCCCAGGTGGGACCTTCTAATGTCATGTGGCATCGCGGTCTTGTTTCTCCGAAGATCAATTCAAGTGGGCTTTGTACCAACTTCTCTTTGTCTTCGTCAACCTTCACATAAAACCACTCTGACTTCCAGCCTGCCGGCCATTTGCTTCGGTAGCTAATAACAGGAAACTTTGTGGTTTTCTGATAGGCAAAATTGTAGCAACCAAAGTTATCATGTAATCCATCTTTTCTAGCCTTCGTCTGGTAATGCAGCTCATGAACTCGACAAAAGCTGTCGGCAAACGGCTCCACCGCCTGGCTTCGGAGGGCCCAGATATAAACACTAAGCCTAACGATAGCGTTAGGAGTCAACTGATGAAAGTAGATACCAAACTTCTTTAATACATCTGCAATAATCCCATGAAGGGGGAATCTCAACCCAGCTTTTAGAAAGCTCTTGAAAATGACTATTTCATTCTTCTCTGGCTTCGGGGTAGTTTCTTCTCCCCCGAAGCGAAGTAGCTTCTTCTGACTTTCACTGAAATAACCTGACTTTACCATCTTGGAGAGATCAGCCTTCGAAACGGTCGACTTTCCAAAGTCCAAGTGGCTCGGCTTACTTGGTATGGCAATGCGATAATCATCTTCGGGATCAGTTTCTTCAATATTCTCATCTTCTGCTTCGGCAGTTGCTTGTTCTGCTTCAACAGTGGGAATTTCCTCCGAAGTTACCAGTCCGGATCGTTGCATTGCTTCGGAGATGGGAACAGTCTCCGAACCTTCAGCTTCGTCTCCTTCACGCTCAACCCTGGCGTTAGATCGTACTCTGGCCATGAAATTCTGAGTTTGTGGAAATTGAATACTTTTTTCTCCCGAAGCCTTTCCTTCTGACGAAGCAGACTTCGAGTTGGACCTTCGTTCGATTCCGAGAGTCAAGCTTCGGCTATGGTTAAAAATTTTGGCAGCAAAACAGTGCAAATAGCAATGAATGCTGTGGTAACTTCACACCTACCCGTCTGTTTATATAGTGCTGCTGGTAAGAAGGCGAAACGCCAGGATTTTTACACCAGGCGGACAGTCACTTGCACTCGCTACGCAGTGGACCGCAGAGACCAAACAGTAACTCTGCAAGGTGGGCCTGACACGCGCTCGGAAACTGAATCGTTTCTCGGCAACGAGCTCAGGGAAGGTGTTTTCTAGACCTTCGGCTTCCCGAAGCTTAGGAGGCTTTTTTCACGGATCAAGCTCGTTACGAAAAACGATCTAGCGCCGCGAAAGGGGCTACTGTTGGGGCCATGCTTCATTGCGCCGAAGGTCTTGTAGAAAGAAGCAGCTTCGGCTGAAGTTGTCCTCAGGAGATGACCGAAGGTTCCTCTTCATGAAGCTTCGGAATTACAAACCGACTTAGAGATAGAATGACCTTTTAATCCATAAAGGTCTGAGTCAATGTTGTAAACTTTTATGGGGGGCATAATTGTAATTCTTCACAGGCTGTGTCCTGTGTCTATAAATAGATGAACAGTACCCCCATACTGTTCACGCTGACTTGTATTCACTCGTGCGTCACGCTTGTATTTTTGCCTTCCGTCAAATCGAAGGTACAAATGTAATTCAATATTGTTCTTATTCTTCCATAATCATATAATGATGACACCTAATAATGTTATATGATTATTCATGTATTCTTTCATGTTTCATGTGCTTTTTCTCCTATTAATATAAATTATGATGATGAAGGTATGTCCTTCATAACCTTCGTCCGAAATCGTTATATCCTAAGGGAAATAACGCTCCGGAGGACGAAGGACATTAACCATTAACTTTTCTGTGTTGCCTTGTTCTTAATTCATAGCATTTGAGAACAAGTCCCCAACATCGGGGAAGAAGAAAGGAAGGTCAGGGGGCTTTTTGAACTGTCAGCGACCCAGGAGAATAGTGGCGCAAGGGTAGATCTGTGCGGGTTGATTTAGTTTAAACCTAGGGACCTCAGTGTAAACTGTTTTTCTAGGAAACTCTTATTAAATCTGATTTTAAATTGAGCAGAAACTTTGAAAATCCATAACTTCTGTTTAATTCATCCAAATTTGGTCAAACAAATTTTGTCAGACTCTACATAATGTAACCTACTTAAGAAAAATATAAAACCCCCTATGTACTATGGAAAACTTTAAGGTTCTGATTTTAATTATAGTTTTAGCCAAAAGCTCAATAATAGAAAGAAAAATAGTTGTCCTATTTGACTAAGATTAGAAAAATTTGGAGAAGTTTGTATCTACCTACTGACCTATTTAAAAATGTTGAATCTCTCTGCCCCCCCCCATTAAGTTAGTTTTTACCACTTATTTTACAATATACTTAAGGTTAAGAAAAATAGAAAATGTGATTTAAATAATGAACCAGAGGGCACCTCTATTTTTGTTAGGTTACTTATTCAATGAAGTTCACTGGAAAAATCTATCATACCCTGTTTAGTATAAAATAAGTAGGATCCCTTTTTATTTTAAGAAAACAAGGAAAGCTTAGAAAAACCCTACAGAAATAACCCTAAGATGAAAACACCCCAACCCTTGGGATAACTAATGTTTTGTTATTATAAACATAAGAAAAATACAAAATCTGTTGTTCGATATTTTTCAAATGACAAGTTAGTTATAAGCACCTTTTGGACCTAAAACTTTAGAAAATCACAACTAAATAATCACCAATTAACTTTCTGTGAATTTTGGCACAGAGGTTTAGTATTACTGTTAGATCCCAACAAAAATAACCCTTAGGAAGGAACTCAACTCTAATGGAGAGGTGTAGTGTAAAGTGGCCCATTTTACACCACCTTTGTTATTTTTGTCCAAAGCTTAGCCTTTTTATTTTGAACCTCAATTTCCTAGAATGGGCTATAGTGACCAATGGCAATCCACTGTAATTTTTACAGAATTTTTGGAAAATGTTAAACCACTGTCGTAGTTCAAACCTACACTAGAAACTATAAGTAGAAAATGAAGGAAAGGGAAAAGTGAATAACAGGAAATTGGTGTCATCCTAAAGACTCTTTGTAAACTTGCCCACTGAAGTATATAAAAGCAATACCAATTCCCTATGCCTATCCCTAGCAAAACCTAAACCTAGAAATGATAAGCATAAACCATTAAAGCCACATATGTCCCAGAAACCCTAAATTGCTCATTAACTTAATTTTTCTTCTCTTAGCATAATGTTATTAAATCCTGCATAATCATGACATACGTGTTCATTGCATTCGATAGACTGTAACCTTGCTGACGGAGAGTACGTCCTCGTGCCGGAGCAAGGAGCTGCTCAGGAGGTAGCCCTAGATCCAGCACCCGAGTCTGCACCAGAGGATCTGCCTGCCACAGCCTTGGAAGGCAAGCCCCGGTTTTATGCATAACTGTTTATTTATGCTATTTTACTACACTTATTGTTTGTAGGCTTGTACTGTGCACTTAAGTGTAGGAGTTGACTGAAACCCTAGCTGCATGAACTCAGGATTCCTTTTGAGATGGATACTAGTATGCTAGGTCGAGTAGCTGCTTTAATTAATTAGGATCTCGGTAGAAGACGGGTGATTTTTCTAACACTCGCGCGAGATCAGGAATTGGTTGTACCCACTTTTCCTATCATATTGATAGTTGGTCGGTGGACACGGATCCATGGGGATGCGTGGTCTACGGGAGGAAAATGAAATAAGGATTAACGTGCGGATACCTGTGTCAAGCGTTTGAATGTACTAAGCACATGCCGAGAAATATGGTAAATCGGTAAGCCTAGTACCTAATTGAACCTGGCAGTGGACTTTACCCCTCACGCGACCTGAGACGTGGTCTCCCATTCCGGTTATGGTGGGTACAAGTGCGGTCACTGCACGACGGCAGTCGGGGTCAGTGAGGCATTGTACGCCAAGGCGGTGAGCCCTGATCTGCTGACGGGGAATCGATGGGGACGGTTGATGTGTGTGGGGACGGAGTGCCTCGCCACGTCGTGTGTTTAGGTTTACCTTGCAAGGATAAAAACTCGATTCGAATCGTCTGCTTCTCGCAGCTAATGAGACTGCTTGATCCATTGTACTGCATTGAGTAACAAGTGGAAATATGCTGAGTTGATATAAGATGTTGATTGCTGATAATGTTTGCTACTATGTATGAGTAGATAGTACATATTTAGCCTTAAGAGAGTCACACTTAAATTAACAAAGTTAAAACTTGACTTAGAAACTCAGCTAGTGCTTTTGGCAAACCAAACCCCACAGCCAAATAGCTGCATGTCTAGAGGTAGAGGAGTAGACTCCTCACACTGGGTAAGTCTAGCTGAGTATTAGTATACTCAGCCTTGCTTGTGGCATAATCTTTACAGGTTCTCTGGAGGACATGGTTGCTGGAGTGACTTGGCCGTCCACCTTACCACCGGGTTGGACTGTCGAGTGGGACCCCGCCTCGGTCGAGGAGGAGCATGAGGAGTGATGGGACAGGCTTCCCCATCTCTCTGTTTATTTACCGTTAGTTAATTTCCGCTGCACTTCGAACAATGATGGTCACTTTTGCAAAACTCCGATGATGATGATGTAATAATTTAACACTCTTACCTGCATGGTTTTATGCTTTATTGTATTTGCTCTGTGACTCACCATCGAGTGAGATTGTGGTACTTGATCTTGTAAGTGGCCTCATCGGACTAGATCCGAGGGATTGACGGGTTATTCCCATTTAAGTGTAGTCTAGCCTCTAAGGCAGGGCTTAGGCACTTAAGTTAGAATAATTCGGGCAGTTCCGCCACACTTCTTGTCGGTTTTATTGCTCCATTAGTTCTGTAGATTTTCTCCCTTTCGGTGGGGTGCAAAGAATGTTAGATTACATGATTATCTTTTCATTATGGCAAGAACAAGGTTTAGGAAGATTAGGAGTTTTGTTTCAATAGAACTACTTGTTTCGTGGTGCTGTGAGGTGATGTGTTTGATCTTCTTATACATTCATCTGGTGTGGATGTTTCACCATTAACTTAAAATGAATTGTTGAAGTTGGTAAAGGTTGTGCTTAGTGCATATTACCCCTTCATAAAAGAGTGTCGTTTTAAGACATTGATGCAGATGTATGGCTGCATCCAAATTCGATGTTGTGAAATCGTAGTGTTGATTGCATCTATGACTTGGTTTGAGCTTCATTACATGTTGGTTCATGCTTGATGTCAGGTGGTGTAGTTTCCTTAGACATTTAGTCCGAGGTAGAAGTTCTTGTGTTAATTAAGACCAATAATGGACCCATGTTTTGCAATGGTGGTGTTATATGGGGTACCTTGGATGTTTTGTTTGGAGTGGATGAATTCGAGGACGAATTCTTTTTAAGGGGTGTAGAGTGTAATATCCCAAAAAAATGTTGCCAAAGGTTGATCTTCGGTGCATGGATGTGGGAAAAGGGTTGTGGGCCGTTGGATGCTAAGTCGGAGTCATCTGTGGCGTCGCTTCTTTTCTCCCTCAAAAAAAACCCTAGTGGTGGCCTTTTCCCCCTTTTGCCCCTACTTGGCCGCCAATCCTTCCCCCCTCCCACACTTGGCCGCCCCTCCCTCCTTTCCCCTTGGGCTAGCCGTCCTCTTCTCCCATGGTAGCCCCTCTCCACGGCTTCCTCCTCCCTCTAGATCTCCCCCGCGCAGCAAGGATCGAGAAGAGGAGGAGCACGTTGAATTGAAGGGGAATTAAGGATCAAGGAGATGTTCTTCCCCATCTCTTCTTGCAGAATTTCTTGGGGAAACCCTAGGTATGGATGAGATCCTTGTTCCTCCCTATAATTATGTGCTTTTGGAGGTTGTGGATCATGGGAATTAAAGGATTAGAGGTTGGATTAGATGTGGGGTTAGGTTTTGATCTCGAATTTAGTTTTCTGCAGAATGGCAGATTCGACAGTTTCTGTTCATGCCAGTTTTCTGTGGTCTTAGTGGCCTCAAAAAAATAAAAAATATCTATATATGACTCGTAGATAATTTGTAGATCTTTCCGTGGCCGCGAAGAACACCTCAATCGGACATCAGATCAGAGAGTTATTGCAGTTTGATTATAGCAGTTTTTCAGTCTCTTAATTCTGTGCAGAATCTGTTCTCTTAAGATTTAGGCAATTTTATCAACAGAATTAAACCTTGGGTTTGTAAGAAAAGATGTAGATAGTTTCATAAGATTTCCAGATTTTTAAAGAGTGCATTCATATGGATTATGAAACTCCAGTTATGTTTGTTTTACTGTGGCTATTTCTGTTGGCCTGATAGAAATGAGCGGGTCTGTTCACTGGTAGGTTTCATCAGGTAAACTGCCGAATTGGCTCTCCCAGCTATGGAGACTTTTGTAGAGGGATAAAAGTTCTTACTTCCAGCAGAATTTCATGATTTTTGGTTGAGTAGTTTGTGAGATATCGAATTTTGAAAGTTAACTATGCTGCTGTCTAAAACAGATTCAGTCAGGTTTCTTGTCAGATGTTTTAGAACTTATAGATGGCAGAATTTAATTATCCATCGAATGCTGAAGTTGTAGAGTATTCTGTGTAGATACTCCTAGAGTATTTGTTTGATATCACCACTGTTATAATTTTAAAGATACAAAATTAACAAACAGCGCTGCTGCTGTATGACATGTGGTTCAGAGTGGGAGGTTTTCCACCAGGTCTTGGTTTCAGGTGTAGGAGCGATTTGTTGATTGTTGGCAAATGTTTGTGAAATATTTGTACTAAGTTTTATGTCCTCTAGCAGGTGGCTACACTTCAGATCATGCCTAGTACATTTTTCTTCTTCGATGAAGGCAAGTGAATATAGGGGTGGTTGCTTCCGTTCTGACCTGTTATTTCTATCGCCTACACTCTAGTATTCAGAATTATTGGATTCTTTCATAATTGGACTCCATGGTGTTGCTTTACTTGCTTGCATTATCCTGATGCTCAATCATATATTGATGATGATTATGATTCGAGTACGACTCATGAGATTAATTCACACCCCTGAAGGTAAATGAAGTATTATTTGAGGTTTGTATTGTATCTGAAGGTAAATGAAGTATTATTTGAGGTTTGTATTGCATGTGAAGGAAGTTAAGTATATTGATAAATGCAACATGCCACATACATTGCATGATTCACTTGCATCTGAAGTTAGGTCGTGACCTATGGTCCGACCGTACTGGTACAACTTAGCATCGTACGTTGCCCGAGGAGGGGTACAATGCGGCTTCATACCCTTAGAGGTATGAAGGCAGAGGACATATGCATTGCATTCATATGCATTCATTGAAGTGATATTTGCAGATGATGTGGTTTTGTACCCTCAGAGGTATGAAGACAGAGTACCTACACTTTGCGTTCCTATGCATACATTGAAGTGATATTTGCAGGTATTGTTGACGCAGGGAAGTGTTATACAAACTATTGTGGTTGTTCAAGGAAATGAGATGGTATTAGTTATATTGAGACTTCTGAGTTCTATATCTACAAGTATTTCTGATCTTAATTGTGATTTTTTTAAAATGTTGATTAATTCAATTTGTGGTTTAAATATCTTGTTAAAACAATTCGCTTGCTGAGATGTTTCATCTCACTCTTGCATTACTCAATGCAGGTGCTTGTTGCTCATCAAGGGAAGTGGGAAGTAGCAGCACATCCACCTTCACTCTCATAATAACGTTGCTTAGGCGCAGTCATGATTTAATTAGAAACTTCTTGTCAAAGGATGTTGTTTCTAACTAGTTGTGCGCACTAGTTGATTTAGTTCATGCCGTTATGGTTGTCTTTCCATTGCTAGCAGATTATTAATGTCTATTATGTTTTCTTATCATGATATCTATTTATAATTTGTTGCTTCCCCGTTTATGCAATTTTCAAAGGGGATGCTGTCGAAATTTTATATATGAATGTTAGATGTGTAGTTTAGTAGCATTCTAGGGTGTTTGTGGATCCTGGGTTGTTACAGATGTCCTAGGCTATTCGGACCGCCTATGATGTATTAGTATCACAAGCGGTCCGAAATACAAACCGCTTGTGGTGCTTGATTTATTTCACAAACGGTTCGTAATGAAAAAACCGCCTGTGATGCACTATTCGTATCACAAGCGGTTCTCAATTAGAACCAATTGTGATTTGATTACCATATTAATATTTTAAGTTTTAACAAAAAAATGCAAATACAATTTAAATGAATTTTAATAGCACACATAGATAACTAGAGAGATTTTAAATTAATTGGCAACCACAATGCATAGTCGATCATACATGCTAACAAATACAATTTGATTCATACAATTTTTCATAAACTACCATTTTTCCGCATGTATGGCTTTAAGTTCTTATCAATTTTCTTTTCCACACGCTTGATTCTCTCTAGACCATTAAAGACGAACTTCTCTTCATACTTATTGTATTCCTCATCTCTGTCTCCCACATTCTCAACTCCAACAATTTTTTGCTTTCCAGAAATAACTACATGCATCTTCTCATCTGCTGGATCGAGTACATAGAACACTTGTGCAACACATTCGGTGAGAACCCACGGGTCATCTTTATATCCTACTTTCTTTAAGTCTACCAGTGTGAGTCCGTAGTTATCCACTATCACCCCCACGGGGTGTTGTACCCATTGGCACTTAAATAAGGGTATTTTCATGCTTGGGCCATAATCAAGTTCCCATATTTCCTCCATGAATCCAAAATATGTGGTCTTCTGTCCCTGTAGGTCAAAAGCATCGATACGAACACCGCTATTTTGTGCAACACTTTTCATGTCTTTTGATTTAGTGTAGAATGTGTACCCATTGATGTCATATGCTTGCCATGATGTCATAAAACATGATGGCCCAGAAGCCAAATTCTTCATTATTTTCTCTTCCAAAGAGTCTCCAAATGGGATGTTTTTGTCCATTAACCATTCTCCGAAGGGTATTTTCAAAGGGGATGTTTGTGCTCCCTCATGATCCAGTCCTCTGTGCGGTTCTGATTTTCTTTACGAAGCTGATCCAGGTGTTCCTCTATGTAAGGCTCTGCTATCGCGAGATGTTGTAGTACACTAACATGAGCACAATGTACTAGCTTGTAATCATTAACGCGAAAAGTTTTCATGCCCATTCTCCCTCTAACACATAGTTTACCCCTCATGTTTAGGTACAGGCACACCTATCATTGTTCCGTCTCTGATGTAATCTATACAACTCTCAATCACTTCTTCTGTAGTGTATCCCTCCATGATTGAACCCTCTGGGTGAGCGCGATTTCGCACATAACCTTTTAATACTCCCAGGTATCGCTCCAACTGAAACATATGATGTAAATATAGTGGCCCTAATATTTTTATCTGATCCACGAGATGTATGATTAGGTGTACATGCATATCAAAAAATGATGGAGGAAAACACATTTCAAGCTTGCACATAGTCTCGATGATGTATGCCTTCAGATAGTCCAAGTCTTCTAAAGCTATTACTTTTTGTGACACCGCATTGAAAAAGTAACACAAACGTGTGATGACAACTTTGACATGCTCTGTTTCGAGGGCTCTTACCGCAATTGGGAGGAACACCGTCATCATCACATGGTAGTCATGAGAGTTGTAGCCAAATAGAGACAAGTCCTTCATCCTGACTAGTTTGCTGATATTGGATGAGAAACCTGTGGGCACTTTGACCCCACGCAAACATTTGCAAATTTTTGTTCTCTCCTCAACTGACAAGTTGTAGCTAGCTGGGGGGAGGTAAGGCTTCCCTTTGCCACCATGAAGTTCTGATCTAATTTGAAGATCTACTAGGTCATTGCGTGATTTAAGTCCGTCCTTTGTCTTACTCGGTATGCCCAGCAAGGTTCCAATGATGCTTTCAAAAACATTATTTGTTACATGCATGAAATCAATGTTGTGGCAAATTTCCATATCCTTCCAGTATGGGAGGTACTTGAAAAAAATTGATTGCTTCTTGAAAGTTGTGTAAGTTGAAGGGTCAGTTCTCTTTCTCTTTTCTCCTTTGTTTTTCCCTTTCCGAATACAACATGAATGTTCTTTACAATTTCAAAAACAAGTTTCCCACTATAAGGCTTTGGTGCACCTTCACTTTCCAGTTCATTGTTAAATTCCTCTTTCATCTTTTGGTGCTTATGCTGCTTCATCAAGAACCGTCTATGTCCCATGAACACCAACTTCTTGGATGATTTAAGGTACAAGGAAGCAGTTCCATCGACGCACACTACACAACCATTCTTTCCTTTAGTCTTTTTCCCTGATAGTGTGGCGCCACCAGGAGAATCATGGATGGTAACAAATATAATTGCTCTTAAGTTGAAATACTCATGGCAATACTCATCCCATATTCGAACTCCTTCATTCTAGAGCTTTGTCATATCTTCCATAAGAGGTTCTACGAACACATCAATATCAACACCAGCTGATTTTGGACCTTGAATAAGAATAGTCAACATAATGTACTTTCTTTTGTGACACAGCCATGATGGAAGGTTGTACATCGTTAAAGTCACGGGCCAGGTGCTATGTACACATCTTTTTTCACTAAATGGATTCATTCCGTCTATACCCAAAGCAAATCTTACATTTTTGGTTTCTTTGGCAAACTCAGGATACATAAGATCAAAATTTTTCCATTGTGATGCATCAGCAGGGTGTCGAATCTGTTTGTTATTCTGCTTGCGATTTTCAGCAAGCCAACGCATAAGCTCAGCCTCCCTAGGATTTGAGAACAAACGTTTCAAGCGATCAATTACTAGAAGATACCACATCACCAAAGCTGGGATCTTTGACTTCTTTTTCCCATCCATGTCATCAAAAGTGTCATCGTCACTTTCAGGTCCAATAATGGATTTCTTGTTTTTATTTTTCTTTGGGTATTTTTTTACACAGTCTTGATTGTAGCTCTTCTTGTATCGACTGACATTACAAACTGGGCATTTTGCTGCGTTCTCAAAATCGCCACGATACAGAATACAATGGTTCGGACATGCATGAATTTTTTGCACACCCAGAGTATGCGGCGTCATATAGGAAACACGAGAAATCGAAAAGGACCCTTGAAGAAAATAGAATGCATATCATGTGAACTCAAGCCAGGCCACATGAGTCCACCTCTAGTCCCTAGCAGCGTAGGATCTGTGCAAGACTTCGTATTGGGCACCAAGTACCCTATAGACGATATTGTTAAGGACACGCCTTGCTTTCTTCATATTCCAATCAATCGATCTGGGACAAAAACAAAACAAGCTGCTACTGGTTTGGTAAAACCAGGACTTGTTAACTACTAGGATAATCCTGTCTCGCCACACTATGTTATGGTCCAAGTTCTAGAGATCACAGACAGTGGTTGTGAATATTGGGAGATAGACTTTCCATTTGAGGGGATCATAACTTTGTAGGAGGCAATGAACGAGTTGGTCCTTTGGCATCGACGCGACATCAAGTTGGGTGTTGAGCCAATCTTAAGCCGTCTATCGTGTCATAAGTTACCAACGCCGAATTCAACACCAATGCAACAGAAAGATAGTTCAATCATTCCATACCCCATGGTGCAGGAAAATATAGCACCGACCTCCACAAAAACCGTTGAAACAATCATATCACCTCTTGCGAAAGAACTCGACGAGGGGGACGTAGACAAAATTGTTCCTCAGAATGTCGATGCAAACATCAAAAAGGAAGCAAAGGTTGACACCAATGTTTAAGGGCCAACTACTTCAAAGAAAATTCATCAGCGAATCGCCACTGACAATGTCAAGAAACCGTCAGAAGCAGTGACACGCTACCTACAAAAATTGAAGAGAGTTATGACAGATCAATCAAAAGCGGAATCAGCATCTTGTGGAGTACGCACACGGTCCCAAATAGACAATTTCGAAGTATGGGAAGAGATGAAATGATTCATACTCGAGAATCATTACGTCTTAAAATCAATATCCCGATATACAAGAAGGAGGATGTTCCTCCTAAATTTGTGAATGGGAGGCCGTTCTTGACGACGGTGCAACTTTATAAGTTGTCGACTCTGGAGATTAGAATGCATGAGTGGTACATGGTGGCTAGCAACAAATACAAACTCGAGGACTTCATATTTGTTGTGCCAGAAGATGCATTTTGGAGCAAAGATAATATAGATCCTGTGCGGCATTTATTCTTTGACAATCTGTGGTTGTTGTACCACCGACAAAGGATGGAAACCAACTACTTAGCCCTCTTTTGCTTGTAAGTACCTCTAAACTTTCATATTTGTTAGTTTTGTACACGCACACATAAACGAGAGTCTAATGATTAACACTTTTTACACATAGGATGCAATACATGGATGATAAGAAGAAACAACTTAAGACAGGGTTTCTTGACCCGTTGATGATATCCCAAGCTCGCTACAAAGAAGTTGCTTGGGGACATGGAGAAGAATACAAAGACTTGGATGATGATGAATTTGAGAAAGCCGTCAAACAGAATCAGAGAAAGAAAATGAAGGTAATGGCGGCATACATTGGACGAGCCATGTATAATCATGTACAACATGGCAAGGACAAATATTAACTCCGCACCACTTTAAGTAAGTTCTCGACATGGTTTTGAACTACAAATTATGGCAATCGTGATCTTAACATGTGTTTTCGTCTATGTCTATATAGTGACCACTACATTTGTATCATGATCTTTCCAAAGCATGGTAAAGTCGTGGTCTTCGACTCACTGAGAATGGAAAAGGATGTGTATAATGACTTCTTGAAGATTTTAGAGAAGTATGATTATTATTGCACACTTGTACTTATTACAACTTAACAAATGTATTCTTAATCTCACAATTCTATTCTTATATGCAGTGCATACCGTTTTTATTGGAAAGATCTTGGCAGCAAACATCCAGAGGACAAGCCTAATTTGTCAATATCATTATTTCCATATGGTGACAAACAACCTCCGGGTACTGTCCTATGCGGTTATTATGTATGCGAATGGTGTCGTGTCACCTTCCATTACATGGTCAATCGTGAGGATGTAAGTTCGCTATCATTGTCTATGTTGCAATTTTTATGTTATATTGTTGCTCATCACATTACTCTTAGCACTGCTTGCTTTTTACTTTCATTGCAGGTTCCTAAATCCAAGATCAATGCTGAATGGTTAGAAAGAGATATGGTTTCCGTCGGCGTGGCTAAGGTTGTAAAAGACTTGCTTTACTTTATGCGCCGTGAAGTTCTTCATCAACAAGGGCTATTCTACAATACAAATGGAAATTTGCAACACTTCCCAGAACTAAGTTTGTACACGATATCACACAGTGTTTAGATCTTTAGTTTGGAACTTGAGATGTTCAGTTGTATATGGAACTTGAGATGTTGAGTTGTTGAGTTGTATATGGAACTTGATATGTGTATCATTGTGGTTTGGTGCTAATACTAGTACTGTTATTGTTCTGTGAATGTGTTTTGTGATGTGTATGAATCTGATGTATGAATCTAGATTCTGTATATTGATTTGTTATGAATATCATTTGTATATTAATTCTGTATATGAATCTGGAATCTGCATATGAATCTGGAATCTGTATATTGAAATACAGTTGGACCTATATTTAAAACCGCCTGTGGTATGTGTCTAACACAAGCGGCTAGGATTAGAAACTGCCTATGATGTGTGTCTAACACAAGCGGCTAGGATTAGAAACCGCATGTGATGTGTGTCTATCATAGGCGGTTCCTTTAGATAGAACCGCCTGTGATGTGTGTCTATCACAAGCGGTTTTTGATTGACCGCCTGTGATGTTGTTTTACATCACAGGCGGTGCACCACAAGCGGTTCCTAGAACCGCCTGTGTAGAGGCTAACTGGACTGCCTGTATAGAGGTTTACGGTAGTAGTGTCAGACGGTGCTCGATCACCTCCCTGGGGATCCCAGGCATCTGCGATGGTTCCCATGCGAATACGTCGGCATTTGCCTAGAGGAAGGCGACGAGCGCGATTTCCTATTTCTCCTCCAGATTGCCCGCGATGCGAGTGGTCTGGGAGGAATCCTCGCTGAGCTAGATGGTCTTGACGGGGACGCCGTCTGCTCTAGTTGGTTGCACCTTAGGCACCTTGGCAGGCATCTTGGTACAGGAAGTCGAGGGTCCCTCCCCCCGTCATCCGGGCGAGCGGCTTCTGCCGCCAGGGCGTGCAACTTCTCGACAGCTGCAAGCGCAGCGGGGCGGTCGCCCCGCACAGTGAGGACCCCAGCAGGGGACGACATCTCGAGGACCAAGTACCCGTAATGGGCAATGGCCATGAACCGGTACAGGGCCAGCCTGCCAATGATGGCATTGAAAGAGAGGTTAACCTTCATAATGTCGAACTGGACGTTCTCAGTGCGGAAGTTCTCCTCGGTCCCGAATGTAACCGGGAGTGCGATGGTCCCAAGGGGATACACCGGTTGAGGGCCCACTCCGGAGAACGGGCGAGAGGGTCCCAGTCGGGATCCTGGGATCTGCAGCTGCTTGAACGCAGCATGGCTGATGACGTTGAGCCCGACTCCACCATCAATCAGGACATTATGTAGCCTCATGTTGGCGATGACAGGGGCGGTGATGAGTGGTAGTATGCCGGCCCCTGCCATCTTTTTGGGGCAATCGGATGCCCCGAAGGAGATAGTGGTGCTCCGCCACTGTTGATGTGGGGCTGCCTTCAGGACCCCTAGGGTCGCCGAAAGGACCTCGCGGCGTAGGGACTTTACGTTCCTAGGGGAGGTGAGCTCCCAGCTTTCGCCATACATAACGTACAACTTCTTGTGGCGGTCGTTGTCATTACCGGAGTCGAAGTCTCTAGTGAGGATGTCCTTGAGGACTTGCTCGGGGGCCTAATACTCGAGGTCCCGTTCTCCCGCGGCTACGTCACCTTCGTCGACCTTCTCCTTGCCAGGCTGCCGCCGAGGCGGCGGTCCATCCTTGGAGGTCTGCTCGCGCCGCTCGCTGATGCGCTTCGCGAGCTTCTGGATCTCTCGTCATTCTGAGGCGTTGTGGCGACTGTTGGGGTGGACAGGGCATGACCCACTGTCACTTCCCTGTTGTCGTGGGCGCTTGCTGCGTTCGTCCCGACCCCCAGCTGTAGCTGTGGCGACCGTAGCACCAGACTGCGGCCTATAGTGACCGCGGTTCTTCTTCTTTTTCTTGCCACCGCCCTGGGTGGTGGCACCTGAGCCGCCCGTCTGGGTAACTCCGGTTTGCGGCGCCAAGTGCCATGCACGACCCTCAGCAGCTCTGGCACATTTCTCGGCCAGAGTGAAGAGCATAGTGACGGTTTCCACGTCATACGTCGCCAATTTCTCCAACATCTTCTTATCACGCACCCCCTATCGGAAAGTAGTGATAATGGAGGCATCAGAGATGCGAGGTATAGTTCCCCGTACCTTGGTGAAGCGGGAGATGAAAGCCCGAAGAGTCTCCCTAGGTTCCTACCTCACTGCATGAAGATGAGCCTCCATGCCATGCCGTTGATAAGCACTGGCGAAGTTCGCTATGAATCATGCACAAAGCTCTTCGCAGGAGTAGATCAACGCCGGGGTAAGGTTCATGAGCTAGGTCCGGGCCAACCCGGTCAAGGCTACATGGAAGTAGCTTACCATTACAGCAGTGTTTCCACCAGTTGCCGTAATGGCGATGACGTAGACCTGCAAGAATTCCAACGGGTTCAATGTACCGTCGTACTTCTCCGGCAGGTGTGGCCGGAACTTGGGTGGCCAAGTCAACACGCGGAGATGATCCGCTAGTGCGGTGCAGCCTACGCCGACCAATGGGACACCCGCCTGGATTCGGGCATCCCTTGTAGTGAAGTCTTGGTCGAGGTTGCGTCCCTCGAAGTTTTGCCGGTGCTCACACGCCCTCTCCAGAGAGACTCGAGCATCCTCGCCTGCACGCCTGCGGTTGAGTTCTGCCCGCAGATCGTCAGTCTGTGCACCCCTCACTGAGGGTGAGCGCACAGATGCTGACGCCTCGCGTTGACGCCGGAATGATCGAGGCCTGGACCTGGCCGAGCTAGGATGGGCCATGCTGAGGAGTCGGTCGACATCTTCGTGCAATTGCCTCATGGCCCCGGCGAGGCCGTGGAACTTGGTGGGTTACGCTTACGCAGCAACTCCCAGGATGCAGATAACGCCCCACCATGAGCAGCCCTCGACGGAGTCCTAGAGGCCTGCGCGGGCATGTGTTGTTGCGCAGCGTGCATAGCAGCAGCACCATGCGTAGGGCGATTGGAGCCTCTTGGCATGGAAGATGCTGCCCCTTCCTCCATCAGGAAGTCCTCAGGATACAAGTCACGGTGCTCGACGATCTGAACCATCGTGTCGAGCAAGAAAACAGGCGAAAAACCTAAAGCCAAAAGCCCCCTACCTGGCGCGCCAAATGTCAGAGGGAAAATTCTCCGGCCGGTTGGCGGAATGCACCCGCCCTAATCCTAAGATGAGGAGGGGGCCTAAGCGGTTGCCTGTTTGGTGAATTTCGGATGCACACAAGGAGACTCGAGGGATTATAGTGGTTCAGGCCACCGGAGCGTAATACCCTACCTCCACTGTGTGTAAGTTGTATTGAGTGTGTGTTTTTGCGTGTCCCCCGTAACGTTGTGTGCCTTCCCTTTTATAGTTTAAGGTACGCACATACAAGGATGCTGAGCCCCGACATGCGGGCCCAGGAGCATAATGGAAGAAATACATTATGTGAATAATTAATGCTGACAGCACACAAGATCTTTACTGGACGCTGTGTTGCTCCCTCTATCTTAGTAACGCATGAGTAATCAGCGGGAGTCATGATGACTGCAATCCATGCAGCATTGATAGGCATATACCCTTTTCTTAGTAACACGCGAGTAATGTGTGAGTAACTGCACGGCCCACACAACATGGACTGGGTGTGCCGCCTATCACTGGAATGGACAGATGCACATCTTATCCGTAATAAATGCCAAGACACGCGTAGCCCAGAGGCTTTATGTCAGGCTCCGCCCGCTGGCTTACGCCACGCGCCGTAGGCCACGTGGCAGCATCAAGTCTCCGCCTGGACGGGGAGCAGGAGTGTATGTGATAAGGTCCGGATCCCACCCAGATCAGGTCTAGACACGTGTCAGCTCCGAACCCCTACCTGGGTCCTGATTAAGGCCCGGGTACGTTCTATCCTGGAACCCTAGGACCCCACTGTGGGCAGCCCGGACCCCATATGGGGGTCCGGACCCCATTCTAGGGGTCTGGTTCGCACACGTGGAGGTCCTAGACCAAACTTGGAGGCTTGGGCCGTATATACAGGGGTCTGACACTTTCATATGGGGGTCCGGACTCACTGTTGATGCCTTGGAGTATATCACTTTCTCTGGACACGTGGCGGCCCCGGACCCGCCCATGTGGTGGGGTCAGGCGCTGTTGTAACCCGCCCATGTGGTGGGATCAGGCGCTGTTGCTGGCCCAGAGTAGTCGCCCGAGGCTGGGGCTAGTCATGGCTTGGTCCCACATATAGCTCTTTTACCACGCGACTAAAGATAGCTGCGTGGGTACTGCGTCTTTATACAGTAGTAAGGGGTACCCTAGTTTCAGGGTACCGACAACCGCCTTCGCTGAGTGTTCGGCACTCGGCAAAGACGTCTTTGCCGAGTGTATTTCTGTGCCGAGAGTCCTACACTCGGTAAACAAGCTCGTTACCGAGAGCATGACTTTACTGAGCGCCGCACTTGGCAAAGGCTCCTTTGCCGAGTGCCCGACAAAAAGCACTCGACAAATCTCCTGGCACTCGGCAAAGGCCCGGATTCCAGTAGTGCTTGAAGGAGTCCCCCTGGTGGATCTAGAATCCCCCCAAGGGGTCAAGGGCCCCAACAGAAGCCTAGGGACCCATGGCGCCACTGGACCTAGCCGGTCGAGGGCCACATAGCGCGTCCGAACCATGCCCGCTGGCTAGTGCGGGACATTGCAGAAGGAGTCTAGTGAAGGCTTATGCAGCAAGGGGGGCCTTGCGATGACACGTGATGGGTCTCTTGACCATGTATTCTTATTGTCTTTTCAGAGGGGTCGTGTCGATCTAACCCACCTCAAAGATGGGGCCCATAGTATGTCCTCTTAGTGTAGGCCTAGTTTTTATTTTAGCTTCTAGGGTACCCTCATTGCCGATAAACTGTTCACCAAATCCTCATTGCCGAGTGCTACACTTAGCAATGATTTTGCGGAGTGTTTTGGAGGCAAGACAAGATCATTGTCGTCGCAAGCATTGGGTTCTTGTTCTCGCACTTTCCCGTAGGGAAAAGCTAATGTACGCGCGTGTGTTTCTTTGGCTCTTTGTGCTCGCCTTGTGCACCGTTCGATTCTTCAGATTCACTGTTTGATTTTTTGGGATTCTCGCGCCTGTTTGGTGTCTCGTTTCCGTCGCTCTGCTGCTCCACCTCTTCACTTTCTCGCGCTGTCGTCCTCTCCCAGTGCGGCTGTCGCGCTCGTCCCAGCCTCCTGCCGCGCGCCACAGCCTCCTGCTGCGCGCGCCCAGCCTCCTGCCGCACGCCGCGCCCAGCCTCCTGCCGCGCGCCACGCTGAGCTTCCTGCCACGCGCCGCGCCCAGCTTCCTGCTGCGTGCCGCGCCCAGCCTCCTGCTGCGAGGGCCTCCAGTGTGGCTGCCGCGCGGGGCTCCAGTGCGGCTGCCGCGTGTGTCCTCCAGTGTTGTTACCGCGCACGCCATGAGTTGTCGCGGGCGAGGTGGATCCGACGAGATCCATGGCGGAGGCCGAGGAGGCCCCGACTGGATTTATGGCGGGGGACGAGGTAGCTCCGACGAGGTACATGGCGCGGGTGGAGGCAGCTGCGATTCTGACGAGGTCCACGTTGGAGGGCGAGGAGGTCTCGACTGGATCTATGGCGGGGGGCGAGTTGGTTGCAGCAGCATCCATGTTGGAGGAGGGGAAGGTCCGACGGGATCCATGGCCGGGGGTGGTGGAGCTGGCTGCGACGGTATCTACGGCAGAGGGCGAGGGTGTCCCGACGGGATCCATTTTCGCTGTCCAGCGGCAGCAACCTGTGGTGAAGCAGGCGGGTCTGGAGTTCCACTGCGCGAAGGTTGTGTCCCGGCATCTGGTGGCACTGTCGATCCGGTGAGGGTGCTCTTCGTTTTACTTCATCTTTTCCTGTGCTCGAGTACATTTTCCTAGTTCTACTGTTTTTTGGGATGTTCAGTATGCAATGTGTAACAGAGATATGTGCAGCATAGTGCCATGGAGGATGGGATGGACAGTGCCTGCCAAAATACAGCAGTGCCATTCACTTAAACCTAAGCATAGAAACCTTGAATTGAACTATGTTTGATCCTTTCAGTTTTTTGTTTGATTTTTTCCTTTTGTTATCTCATGTTAATGTCCCTTAGGAGTTTTTTTTGTTTAGAGTAGGTTCCATTATATCCAGGATTTGCATCATTGATAATCTGTTTTTGTGTTTATTGTTTAGGTAAATAATCTAAGTTAGCTAAGTATAGTTGTGTGGAGTTATAAAATGTATTTTCTCAGTATATTTAGTTCTTAGAAATTGTTTATTTATATTTAGTTTTTTATTTACATTTTTTTGTTATTTTTGCAGGGCATCATTTCCTCTCCTATGGTTAAGTTGATTGAAACTTTTGCTGTTTTTTGCAAGTCTCAGGTAGTTTGTTCTTTTTATCTTCTTTTTTTCTGTACAAGTTCTCAATTGTATATTTTTTATATGCAGTTTTTTCATGTGGTTTTTGTTTATTTTTTTTGTTACTTAATTTTGTTTTTTTATCTCTAGAGAGCTGCTTATAGGGAGAAGGTGTTAATTGAAGCAGAGAAACAATTTCTGCATGATTTCACTTTTTTCAAGGAAAAGTTATTAGTTGATTTTGGCCAAATAGTGGATGTCGAATGCATTGATAGTACTTGCCAAGTTCTGTGTGACAAGGTCAGGGGTTGTTGTTCAATTTGCAAGTCAAGGTGTACTGAAGCTATCATCGATTCTCTAAAAATTTTGGCTGAAGCAATGACTATTAAGCATCAGAAGTTTTTGAATTCCAACAACCTTCTGGCGAAAGATATGGATATTAAGTCAGATGAGAAAGCTACCAAAATTGATACTAATGTGCAGCCAGTTGATGTTAAGTCGAATGAGAAAGGGGCTGGTGTGGGCATTGTTGAGGCTTCTCATGGAAAAGGTCATGTGGTTATTACAAATCCCCTGATAACAGTGCCCATACAGTTGGAGACACCAATCGTTAATAGGCTGGATGGAAATAATGGAACATCTTTGAATCCACCAGTGGGTTAGTGCTTTTTAAAATATGTTTTTAATGTTTTTTTGTTTTCCTTTTTTTTGCATTTTGTACTTCATTGTGTTTGCTCAATGCATTTTTTTATTCTATGTGCTACCTATGTGGGCATGTCTGGGGAAAGCGGAAATTGTAGGTGATGGAGGAGATGTCTATGTCAGGGTATGGAACTGTACTGTGTTCCATGCCCTATCATGTATATGTTTGTCGTTGTCTTGCCTCTCTCGGGGGCAAAAGCAAAAGCCAGGATTGCACTTGGTGGGGAGAAAAGGAGGGTATAAATCATCATCTTTCATCAAGGGGGGCAGCGCTGTGACTTGCTTATTGTGCCTACACTAGGTGGTTTTTTTGCTGTGTTTTGCATTGGCATTTTTTTTTGTTTTGAAGCTCCTTCGCATGTGACATGTGTGAGTTGTTTGATTGATCTTGCGTTAAACTCAGTCTCAGGACCTGAGTCCACCTTTTTGCACCTTGATTGGATAATACAATAACCTTTTTTGTTGCGACCCCTTGGCATGTGATTAATTATGTAGAATATGAAATTATATTTATTTTTCAAGCAGTCACTGCCCTTGAACGCATACTTTTTTTTTCTTGCGTGATTTTGGTAGGTGCCACTGAACTACTTTTTTTGGTTTCTTGCTTTAGCATCATTTTTTAGGTTATTATTGCTCTGTTTTTTTGGTCGTCGTGTAAACCTAATACGAATCTGATGTATGCCTATTTTTTCTTTATTTTTATCGCAGAGTGTGCTCATCCTCTCAACAAGCGATTCCATTACTCAAAAACTGATAAGTTGGGTCTCTTTCCACGTACAAAGTTTTTCTCACCTGTGGGTCTTTTTGACCTTCAAATTACAGATGATGAAAGTGATCATAATGGAAGGGGCAGAAATACTGCAGCTGCTATATGTCCACATGAGCCAGCTGGTGTTCCAATTGGGCTAGGCCAACTTGCTCCTCCTATAGCCACCCATGTTGTTTATGGTATATTTCTCTCAATGGCGTACTATCATTAAGACCATTTACTTAAGTCACATGCAAATCCTAATAGAAGGCCTATTAATCCAGGTGCAACATCAGCAACGGCAACAGGTTGTGTTAACAATGATGTTTATAGTGGTGTTGCTTCTGTGGTGTTGTCTCATAATCCAAAGGTATAGTTTGTGGTTTTTTTTTTGTTTATTATATTTTTTAGTTTATAATTTAATATTTTTTGTACATTTGTTTTTGTGTGTGTTTGCCTTATGTTAGGCACATGCTGCTGGTGCATTTTTAGCAGGGAATGATAATATATATGAGCCTACACTAGCATTGAATTATTCAAAGTTAAACTCAACTAAAAGACATAGGAACTCCGGAGGAATAAGTGGCAAAAAGGAAAAAGTTATTGTCATTGCTGATGATGTAGGGGCTGATCAGGAGGTGATTTTTTTCGGTTTATTCTCCCATGTAGTCTGCTGTATATTTGTTATCTTTTTTCAATCTTTTTTAATTTATCGTATAATCATACATTATGTTATATTTTTCTAGGTTCAAACTACTGCTGTTAATATGGTTGGCGCTAATTTACATGGTAGTAGTAGATCCAAATCAGCAGCTGCAGTTGATCAGATGTACAATGATATGAACATATTCAACGTAGAGTCAGAAGCTGGGGGATTCTTTTTGGGAAATCAACTAGAAGTTGGAAATGTAGTGAGGAATGATGTTGGTGAAAATTGGTTACAAGTTCAAAATGATCATGCCCGTTTTCCATGTTCTAATGTGCTATTGCGATATTATAATATTCTTTGTGGCATGGGGCGGAGCCAATGGAAAGAGTAAGTGTAGCTTTTATTTTTATTTCAATTTTTTTCTTTATTATGTTTATTTTCTGTTCCTATACACCAATTTTCATAATAGTCTATTTTTTTACTTTTTTTTTGTTCAGTTTGGTCGCAGTTCGGTTTTCCAAAACCACCACTGTAAATTGGGAATCTTTTGGACTGTCAATAGAACCCAATGGTCACTGTGACAACTTTTTTATTGCTGGATTTTGCCGGAAACATTTTGAAGATATTCATCCTAGGCTGTCAAAGAAACATTTCTTTTATCCAAAAGTGGGGGTAATTATTATTCAACTTTTTATTTGGTTTTGTTTTGCTTTTTTTTGTAATTTTGTTTATTGTTTTTCATTTTTTTTAAAATTTCTATGGTTATTACAGCATTCGATGATGGAATACAATAGCCAATATGAAGTTGAAGATCTAAGGAAATCGTTTCTAGGGGCTAATTCTGCTTTGAAGTTGCATCGCTCTAACAAGGTTTTTTGTTTGCTTAGTTTGTTGTAATTTTTTTTTGGTCCAAGCAGCAGCCTTAATGTGCCATACATTTATGCCTTGTTCTTATTTTACCTCAATCTGTTTTTTTCAGCTGTATTTTCCAGTGTGCCATGCGAACCATTGGTTTTTGTTCATTGTTGATTTGAAGAATAAGCGTTTTGTTTTTATGGATTCATATTTTGATGAGGAAGATCCTTTTCAATGCTTTGTTAGAGACAAGCTTGTAAGTGCCTTTTTTCTTCTTCATGTATTTTTTGTTTTCTTGTGTATATTATATATTTTATTGATATTTATCCTTTTTTCATTTTTTTTATAATGTTGTGTGTTTTTTCTAGATTCAGGTGTTTAAAGTCCTATGGTTATTATATTCTGATTCAAACATAGATGTATCATCATTCAAAATTTTATATCCCGCGGTACCAAAACAGGAAAATACGTAAGTTTCATTTCTCTCCTTTTTTTTCTTTTTTTATTAGAATCCAAATTCAGTTGCTATCTTATTTTTTTCATATATTTTATATGGTTTAAAATCTCACTCAATATATTATTTATTTGTAGATATTTTGTAGTTGTTTTTACTATTAGTAGAATACAAATTCAGATACTATCATGTATTAGTTGTTAATTGCCCATGTCTCTGATCTTCATTGGGTGTAGTGTTGTGCTGTTGTGATGTCAGTCTGAGGCTCTATTTTTTGGTATACTGTTATGGATGGTGGCAGATAAGACATAGTTGGTATATGTAGTCTTTTTTTCCTAAGTTGTTTGTATTCTTATTCCTAGGGTGTTGCTCACTTCTACTGTCTTATAAATGCTCTTGCCTGATCTGTTCGAGATTTTCAGCAATTTTGTTGGTTTGTTTTCATTGCCTTTTCCATGTGTAGTGTATCGTCATTTTTTAGCCTAGTTTAGACCTTAGTTAGAGTTGCTCTGCCTAGTTTAGTTGGTCATGCTTATGTATCATCATTCAAAATTTTATATCCTGGAGTACCAAAGTAGGAAAATACGTAAGTTTCAACTCTATCATTTCTTTTTATTAGAATCCAAATTCAGTTGCTATCTTAATTTTTTCTACATATTTTATATGGTTTTAAAACACCCACAACAAATTATTTCTTGTAGTAATTTTGCCTTCTTTAATTATCATAGGCATGACTGCGGTATTTTCACACTTCAATACATGGAATATTGGGATATATCTGTTGATATGATGCTCAAGTTCCACACTGAGGACATCCCTCAAATTCGAATCACCTTGGCCAACGATCTCTATTTTAGTGAGAAGAACACTGAAGACAAGTCTCTAGTTCGCAACATGTTTCTTCAGGTTTTTTGTGATTCAATTTGTGTTGTTTTTTTGGGCGCTCTTATTATTTTGTTTTTCTAGTTTTTTCCTTTTTCGTGGGTGGTGCGTGCAGTGCTGATGGTGGTATGGAGTTTTTTTTGTTTTTTGTGCATCATTTTTTTGGTCTGATTTGCTTTTTTTTATACCAGAATATTGATCCTCGGATTGTCAACTAGCATATTTGAACCGTTGGGAAGTAGCTGTTCGTGTTTTCTATGGATGTTGGAGCAGCAATGGCAGAGATTTCTGATTCATCATCGTCAAGTTTTGATCCATAGCTTCTTTTTCCAATAAAAAAAAGACATGTTATATCTCATGTTCATTTCTATGTTCATTTTTCCCTAGTGTATGTAATAAAAGTGTGATTTTGTACTATTATTGAATTAAAGAGTTTGTTTTTTACTGTTTAGTAAGTTCTTTTTTTTGTCTAGAGTTTTTTTTTGTTCAAGCGATTTCATGACTCATCTGATTTAAAAACAAAACCATTTTTCTGCTTTTTGCACTATCTCTATTAATATATTATAAATGCAGAGCTCATCCCACCCCCCTAAAATTTTCTTCATTTCTTTTCTCCATTTTTTCTGCAATTTTTTGCTCATGTTTCTTGAAGAGAAAACACATATTGAACTTTTGGTTAAACAAAAAAAATTGTTATAATAGGAACTTTTTTATCATCTTGTCCTTTACGGCTCTACTTAGATAATAGGAACTTCTTTATCTTCTCCATAAACTCAAGTAGATTGGAATCTGTGGCAGCTAAATAATGTTTTTGCGGTATAAAGTGTGTAAATCATTGCTGGTGGGCCTAGCCAATGGAGCACGACCCAATACCAGATAAGCTAGCTATGCGGTACATGGATGGGCTGATGCGATGGATCTAATCAGGCAAGCATGATCTGTTTTTCAACACTTTGTTTTTGCAAGTGATTACATGACTCAACTGAAAGAAAAACAAACTTTTTTTGTTGTTTGCACCAACTATATGAATATATCATAATTGCACAGTCCATCCCTTCCCCTTTCTACACTAAGTGTTCTTCATTTTTCTCTCTATTTTTTCTACATCTTTTTCAGTGTGAGTGTTCGTGGTTCTGTTAGGAGGGGGGAGTAGTAATTCTTCAAGGTGTTGTTCTTTTCATCTTCTTCTTCTCCTTTCCTTATGGGCCTATAAACACAAATTATAGATTATAAGGCAATGTAATTATAAAAAAACCAAAAGCAGGTTTTTTAGATAGACATACTTGCTGCTGCATTGCTTGTTTTCTTGTTTTTCTTTTGCTCTGCCTTCTTCATCTTGATGCGGATTTCCTCCACTAGTGGCTTTAACCTTGTAGGTTTTTTTGGCCTTCCTTTCTGTTTAACTGCTTCAGGGTTATGCAGATTTTCAACTACTGGTCCTGTATGTTTTGCAACATTGTCTTCCTTCTCTTGTCCTGTCTTAGGTCCTGCTATTACATCTTCTTCTGATGATAGCATTTGGCAAACCTTTTCTTGTAGTTTGTCTAATTCTTCACATATAAACTCCATAGTTTTCTCTGTTTTTGCTGCTGCTGATGTGAGTAATGCTGCTTTCCGGCTCAATAGGTTGTGTCTTAGCACTGGGTGGGTTGGCATTGATGCACGCAGCAGTGGTCCATCTATTTGTTTCTGTTTTTTCTTCCACCTGTTCAGTATGTATTGCTCTGGGATTTTCGTGAGCCCTTCTTCAATGATCACTTTAAGTATATAGGAGCATAAAATGCCATCCTTATCAAACTTGCCACATACACAAGTGAACTCTTCCATTCCATATGTTAGGTTAGCCATAACAAGGTACCTCCTTATTTTATGTGGCTTTTCTTCTTGGTTTGATTTTGGATACACCTCGAAAGTATGCAGATTAGATGTTCTGTTGTAACTTAGCCTTGGTGTTGATTGCAACTGGAACTGGAATTTCTTGAATATGTTTCTATTGTAGACTTCTTATGCTTGCCTCTCTATTGTATATCCAAACATTAGTTCTTTTGGACGTTTACGATTGCTTTCATTATCCTCATACTCCTCTGACACATTCACTTGCTCCACAATCCTTTGGTACTCACGCAAGAAGCTGATCACACTATAAGTCGAAGTCACATTGTCTTTAAACCTCGAGTTTGTCCCCTCGCTTCTACCTGTGCTTTGCAAGAATGGGAAGAAGTCATTTTTGAAATATACTGGTATGAACCTGGCTCTTGTTTCCCACATTTTGCTGAAATACTTGTTGTTTTCTAGGTGGTAGTCCTCAACCATTTGCTTCCAGTCCCTCTCAAATTCAGATACAGTTAGTGAATAGTTAACTATGTCCTCAAAGTCCTCTGGCATTCCTATATTTCTTGCAAAGCAATTTTCATTTTTCTGGTAGCATTTGCTTTTTATGTGGAAGAAGCAATTCCTATGCACTGTTTCAGGGAAAACCTCTTTGATCGTAGGTCTCATTGCCATATCTTGATCTGTTATTATTGTGCGGGGATGTTTGCCTCCCATGGCCTCAAGGAATGTCTTGAATATCCACTTGAATGTTTCTATTGTTTCATCAGAAATGAATGCACATGCGAACAAGCATGTATGTGCATGCCCTGTAACACCCACAAATGGGGCAAATGGCAGGTTGTACTTGTTAGTCATGTATGTGGTGTCGAAACTGATGCAATCTCCATACATCTCGTAGTATTTCAAAGATGTCCCATCTGCCCAAAACATGTGCTTCACCTTTTTATCTTCATCAATGACAATTCTGTAGAAGAAATTTGGATCTTCCTTCTGGTTTTCCTGAAAAAACTGCAGTGCTTGTGTCATATCATTCCCTGTTACTTCCTTGTTTATTTTAGTTCTGTAGTTGCTAACATCTTTTTTTTGTACGGCAATGCTATCATACCTCCTCTCAGATAAGACAATATAGCTATCATCTTCCGTGTAGGTATGTTGTTGTGGTTCAATGTTCTTATAATTCCTTTTTCCATATCTGTCATGTACTTATGCCCACTAAACATGTTGTTGTTGTCTGCTGGTCTGAGCTCATGATTGTGTTCCAAGTCTAACTTATCGATCACCCATTTTTGTCCATGTTCCTTTATAACCATGAATACTCTGCAATCTGTTTTAACTTGGACATTTGTATTCCTTTTTGGGCCTTTCTCGCAGTGCTTTTTTTCTATGCAAATATCTTGTTCCTGCTGGTATGTCTTTTTTGTTTTGCCATGTTTGTTACATTTTAGCTCCACCTTTGTTACTTCATTGCTTCTTTTTTGTTGGAAGTCCTAAAGGTGTGGGTGATTGCTGGTTTAAAACCAGCCAAAAAACCATAAAAGAATAAGAAGTGCTCTGCATCTCCCCTGGTCTTAAATTCCATCCCAACTTGAGGTGTGTATTTGCTGTCTATTGATGCATTGTTCCCTTCTGTTACAGCTATCTGCTCACTCATAATGAAGGCATCAATCTGATCCTCTGTTAACTCTTCATCTCCTGTATTTGTTGTTTCAGCTTCTGCATCATCAAAGTTTGCACTAGCACTCGATGTTTTAGTTTCTTTTCCATCATCATTTTGCTCACATTCAGTTAGTTGTTGTACATGCATTATCTCAAAGAGATCCCTGTGGTATACTGCTTCCCCATATTTAGATGTATCAGCTTCATTGCATTCCCCAAATGTCTCCTACAAAAAAATTCAGTTTTTTTGTTAGTTTTCTATTTTTTATTTATGTTATGAAATGTATATTAATATTATTTTTTCCCACAGACCCCCACACTTACCTTGGATATGTCTGCATTTGCAAGCGGGGAGTCCTCCTCAAGAATCATCTGTGTGTATGTCTCACATGGTGCTCCTATTAGGTTGTTGTTCATTGTTTCATTTTGTGTGCATAGGCCACCTTGCATTTCATTGCCTACTTCACTCACTGATTCTCCTTGCGAGTTATATATATGTTCCATCATCAGATCCATGTATCCAAACTGCATAATCATCAAGGATCAATTAAATTCCCATATATAATTTAGTAGGTGTTGTTCATGTTTTTTTCATTTTATTACCTGGTTTGAAACATATCAACACATCCTATTGCCGCTATAAACATCATTGTTAACATCATTATTTATGTTATGAAATGTATATTACTATTATTTTTTCCCACACACCCCCACACTTACCTTGGATATGTCTGCATTTGCAAGCGTTGAGTCCTCCTCAAGAATCATCTGTATGTATGTCTCACATGGGGCCACTAGTAGGTTTTTGTTCATGGTTTCATTTTGTGTGCATAGGGCACTTTGCATTTCATTGCCTAGTTCACTCACTGATTCTCCTTGCGAGTTACGTATCTGTTCCATCATCAGATCCATGTATCCACCCTGCATAATCATCAAGGATCAATTAAATTCCCATATATAATTTAGTAGGTGTTGTTCATGTTTTTTTTGCATTTTATTACCTGGTTTGAAACATATGGCAGCGTCATTTGTGCATATATCTGAGTACTGCTTGATCCATTTTGAGTAAAACGCCTTCCAGCCATCTGTTTTTTGCACATTCATAAAAAATCACAAAAAGTTTTTTAGTCTTCAAAACATGTGGATAGAATTTTTTTCATCTTAATCAACTGTAATTACGGGAATTCTCATATACTTTTTACATGAGTACTTCCAATTATCTCCAATATATGCTGCTGAAAATTGGTAATTTCATCTTCTGAGAATATGTTGTCTTCAGTGACAAACTTGTTAGTACCATCAACATGAATCTGCTATGATGTTGTCATTTATGTTAGTCTTGTCAATTCTGTTTGCTTGTTCTTTTTTGGATCAATCAACTGTGCTGTAATTTTTGTATGCTTATTTAGGTGCTACTGGATTGCCCTCTCAGGATATCTATTGTGCTTACAGCTGGTAACTTTTGTTTCTTTTTTTGTTCTATAGATCTGTGAGAGATCACTGACACAATCGACTGGAGGTCCATCAGGACCCAACACTCCAAATTTTGTACATGTTTTTTAGTGTTTCCCACTGTTTTTTTGTTATTTAGTGGTAACAGCATGGAGGGGTCCGACAGCCAGCAGTTTTGAGAACATTTAGCCAGAGGCTTAGCAGGTTTGTGGTCGTGTTCATGTGTTCTCATTTACCATTTGTGTTGTTTGAATTTATTTCCAGGACCCATCACATGGCACTTCTAACTTCTTTAATGTAATTTACAGGGGTTTCAATGATGCTGTCAATGGGTTTCCAGATGACGGTTGGTCACTGATGAGCAGTGACGGTGCTGAGGTTGTTACTATTGCTATCAACTCTACTAGTGGTAAATGTGTTGTTGATTGTTTTTGCTCTGGTCGTTTTCAGCTTAGTCAGAGGATGTTCAGATCATGCAGATATAGTTCTTGGAGGCGGAGGGCAGAGGGAAGTTCATGTGTAGCATTTTTTTTGTGTTTTTGCTTGTTCTGTTTCAATCAAACAGTTGTGCTGTAATTTTTGTATGTTTATTTAGGTGCTACTGGATTGCCCTATAAGGATATCTATTGTGAATAGAGGATGGGTTCCTCGTGGATGGCATGATAAAAAAGTTAAGGATCTCCAGATCCTGGATGAAGCTTCAGAGTCCCCAGAAGCTGTTAAGCCATACGAAAAAGGTTCGTGGTGGAAGTTTTGGTCTAACAAGCCTAAATCGTCTCCTGAGGTGATGTTTGTTCCCTATCTTTTTGCATAGTTTACAATATGTTACCTGAATTTGTGAATGTATGAAACTGTCAAAAGCTTGCTATTTTTCTCATCAAATTCAATTGCCACATGTTTCTGTGTGTTATAATGTTAATTTTCTTTTGTGTTCCATGTTATGTGAACTCTTTGTACATGATAGTGTTGTGTCAACCTTTTTATACTGAATAAATTATATTTATTATTGCTTTTACGATAATGATATGGATAGTATAGGCTGTTTGTCGGGTGTTTGTGACAACTGAATCAAATAATTATTATTATGATGCCATAAGTTTTGCTTACGACCATTCAAAGTATCCATATCCCTCTAGTTGTATTTGTATGACACTATTGATTCATTTAGGTGCAAAATTTATGCAAGTTACCTTTTGCAGTTTGAAAAACCTAGGATGCCACCTGTAAGGGTTGTTGGAGTAATCCGTGGAAGTGAGAAGCCAAGCATATTTGTTCCAGCTAATGAGCCCAATAGTGGCCAGTGGTTTTATGTGGATGTTCCCATGATTGCTCGTGCTTGTGGACTTCCTGAGAATACTGTTTATATAGAAGATATAAATGAAGATGTATCTCCAACAAACCCTTATCGTGTTCCAAAAGATGTCAACACCTTGATTCGTCACTCGGTGATGCCAGATGACCATCTTAAATACACTTTTACATGGTATACATTTAACCCCTAACTCATCGCTAATTTGCAGCTGTATTATATCCTCATTTGTTAGTTTTATTTTTTGTCTGTTGTTACTAGTAGTTTCACTCATCCTGATGGGAACTATGAACTAGTCATTACTGCTCTCATCTAGATGTTTGTAGCTCGGACAGCAATCTGTGACTTTATCTGACATGCACAGTTGATAATCAGTTCATGTGCTCTATGAATGTGAATTTATATAATTGACTTTGAGTTTAGCAGTTCAACACCAGCAAACCATGATAATCGACATCTTCTCAGCAAGATATACTTGTTTTGAACATAGAAAACTCCTTTTTGATGTGTGTTATGTGCAAATCAGATACTGGAATGATCAATATATTCAAGAAAAATAGCTTCACTGTGGGTTCACCATGTATCATTGTTCAACTAGACTTTCCCTGTTGAACCGTTGCTTGTTGGCTGTTGCACACTCATACTGAGAACTACAGCAGTATACTGTTGTGCTGACTTACATATTCAGTGATGTCTGTGCATTATGTAACCGAAGTGATGGGATCTTAGGATAAGGCCATGTATAAATTGAGTTGTAGAAATCGAGAAAAAAGCTAGGGGGTAAGACTCTGCTGAAGAGAATCCCCAACATATTATAGGGTTCTTGTCAATTCTGTTTGCTTGTTTTTTTGGATCAAACAGTTGTGCTGTAATTTTTGTATGCTTATTTAGGTGCTATTGGATTGCCCTCTCAGGATATCTATTTGTGCTTACAGTTGGTAACTTTTGTTTCCTTTCTTGTTCTATAGATTTGTGAGATATCACTGACACAATCGACTAGAGGTCCATCAGGACCCAACACTCCAAATTTTGTAAGAGCCGAAGTGCTTCCTAGTGACTATCTAATTCGACCCTGTGAGGGAGGTGGCTCCATGATTCACATTGTGGATCATGTTGATTTAAACCATTGGAAACATGAGATGGGGGGAAAGCCATGGGAGCTCTTACTTTTTGGTTGGGGTGAAAGAGTGGGCAGAGATGCTGTGTTGTTTATTTCGAGCATGTGAATTTTTTTTCTTCTGCAAAAATCCAGGGGGCCTCAACTTTTTTGAACAGAGAAGCATCAATCAAAATGAGATGGGGGGCACAGATGAGTATACCTTTTCAATTTCTTTGCCTTTTTCATCTTCCTCTATCATCATCATGTACTTTGTATCCTCATAGACATTGAACGTTCTGTTCTTTTTTCTGGAGAAGGGGGGGGAGGATTTTTGTGCTGGGCGCTGGCGGCTGGGGTGGAGGGCTGGGGGCTGGGGTTTTGTGGTTTTGTGTTGGGGGCTGCTGGTGGCTGGCTGGAGGGCTGGCGACTGGGGGGTTGTGTACTTCACTGGGCTTTTTTTGTCCTTTTTTGTTGCCTTTTTTCATGTGTACTACATTTTGGGCTGGTAGGCGGTACATGTGGAGGGTTGGCCCAATGCGTGAGATACCTGTAGCTTTTCCCTTTATCTGCAGTGCTGGGTTGGACGCCTTTTTTGCCTTTGTGGAGTTTTCCATGTGCCATGCTATTCTGTCTATTGGTACGATATGTTTCTGTTCCCCTTATGCTGGGTTTTCCTTGTGCTATACTGATATGTAATTCTGCCCAAATTTTTTGTACATGTTTTTCAGTGTTTCCCACTGTTTTTTTGTTATTTAGTGGTAATAGCATAGGAGTTCCCTTTTTTTGTAGGGCAGACCTAGTACAGTGTGAAAGCATTTTGCGGTTGAAGAATTGCCTCAGTTTATTCCTTTCCCAGACTTATATGAGTTGGGAGCCTCCGGCACTGGGTCTACATTTTTTTTATTCTGCTATATTTGGGCATGCTAAGAGCTTAAGGTTAATTCATTTTGCAACAATTTGATATGCTTTTTTTGTTCTTGTTTTTTTATTTCTCTCTTAATTGTTGTACTCTCTGTCTTTTGCTATTCTCCCAGTCGACCTATAGTCCTGAGTCTTGACGCTTTAGGTTCAAGAGAAAGGAGCTTTATGATGGAAAAATGGAGTTCAATCTGCTCAACCCTTACTGTTACTGTGCCGACCGAGATGTGCTAGGGTCGCTGGTGGTTGAGATTTCAGATCAGGAGCTCTGGAGTCTAGACTCTGGACTGCAGCGAGCCAAAGAATTCAAATCAGTCACCGGTTTGTTTCCCAGATCGCGGACAGCGGCAACCTGCAGCCGCTTGCTTTCGTCCTTGAATTGCCAGCGTCATTGCCATCATCGCAAAGTAGTGTAGAAAGGTTGTTTGGCTTCAGGCGGTCTCCAGTAGCAGCATGTCTATCCCACTTCATATTTCACTGCTAGTTTTAAACTCTACTATATAGATAGTATATTTACAATGTAAAACAGTATTATGTACGTTTATATGCACACTCTTACTAGAGATGGCCTCATAGAGAAAGAACTCCAAACTTATACAACCCCTGATTTGAAAAAGTGGGGCTTAGCAGGTTTTGTGCTATTGTATTTGATGTAATATGTTTTAATGTAAAGTATTGTATGGTACTATGCTTTTTGTTCCATGTATGATAATGTAAAACTTTTTTTTGTGTTGTAAGATGTTATTATCATGTTGTTTTTTTGTGTTGTAAGATGTTTCTTTGTAGTTTTTTGTTTTCTATTATGCGGCTACCATGTTAGTGTGATGTACTTTATTGTTAGATGTATGATTATGTAAAGTATTTTATGGTACTATGTTTTTTGTCAATTTTTTTTGTGTTGTAAGATGTTATTATCATGTTGTTTTTTTGTGTTGTATGATGTTTCTTTGTAGTTTTTTTGTTTTCTATTATGCGGCTACCATGTTAGTGTGATGTACTTTATTGTTAGATGTATGATTATGTAAAGTATTGTATGGTACTATGTTTTTTGATGTAATATGTTGTAATGTACTTTTTTGTTAGATGTTTCCATGTTTTTTGTTTTGTTTTGCTCTTGATGTTTTGGTGTTGCTTACTTTCATGTTTTTTGTATCGAGATTTTTGACTTTATGATTTGTTATAGTTTTGTTCCATGTATGCTTAGTTATTATGTTATGTTTTGCTCTTGATGTTTGGGTGTTGCTTACTTTCATGTTTTTTGTATGATGTTTTTTTGATGTAATTTGTTGTAATGTAAAGTATTGTGTATTATTATGTTTTAGTTTGTTTTTCTAGGTTCTTAAGGAATCAAGTGACGAGGAAAGGGAGCAAGCTGAAGAGATGATGAAGTACTAGGCATCACTTCCCCTGCTCCTTTGATTTTCGTTCGCATCATTGTAATGTCTATCATGTTTTTTGACTTTATGATTTGTTTTAGTTTTTTTCAATGTTATATATTTTTTTGTCTTTGCTAGGTGGAGAAAAGCCTAGGGATCATGAAGCTGAAAAAGTTTGAAGTGGCAAGTATCCACTTCCCTTGCAATGTACGCTATTTTTCGTGTGATGTATGATCTGTTTTGAGTTTTTGCTTCATCATTTTTTTCTAGATTTGTGTCTGAGTAGCAATTTTTTCAGAAGTGTTTGGCCTCATGCAGGCAACTACTGTTATCTGAGCACATAACAGTGTTTTCTTTTTTTTGTGTTGTAAGATGTTATTATCATGTTGTTTTTTTGTGTTGTATGATGTTTCTTTGTAGTTTTTTGTTTTCTATTATGCGGCTACCATGTTAGTGTGATGTACTTTATTGTTAGATGTATGATTATGTAAAGTATATTATGCGGCTACCATGTTAGTGTGATGTACTTTATTGTTAGATGTATGATTATGTAAAGTATTGTATGGTACTATGTTTTTTGATGTAATATGTTGTAATGTACTTTTTTGTTAGATGTTTCCATGTTTTTTGTTTTGTTTTGCTCTTGATGTTTTGGTGTTGCTTGCTTTCATGTTTTTTGTATCGAGATTTTTGACTTTATGATTTGTTATAGTTTTGCTCCATGTATGCTTAGTTATTATGTTATGTTTTGCTCTTGATGTTTGGGTGTTGCTTACTTTCATGTTTTTTGTATGATGTTTTTTTGATGTAATTTGTTTTAATGTAAAATATTGTGTATGATTATGTTTTAGTTTGTTTTTCTAGGTTCTTAAGGAATCAAGTGACGAGGAAATGGAGCAAGCTGAAGAGATGATGAAGTACTAGGCATCACTTCCCTTGCTCCTTTGATTTTCGTTCGCATCATTGTAATGTCTATCATGTTTTTTGACTTTATGATTTGTTTTAGTTTTTTTCAATGTTATATATTTTTTTTGTCTTTGCTAGGTGGAGAAAAGCCTAGGGATCATGAAGCTGAAAAAGTTTGAAGTGGCAAGTATCCACTTTCCTTGCAATGTACGCTATTTTTCGTGTGATGTATGATCTGTTTTGTGAGTTTTTGCTTCATCATTTTTTTCTAGATTTGTGTCTGAGTAGCAATTTTTTCAGAAGTGTTTGGCCTCATGCAGGCAACTACTGTTATCTGAGCACATAACAGTGTTTTCTGTGTTAGAGGTCATTTTTGTTGTTCTACATCTATTTTTGTTGAACAACAAAAAAGTACAAGACAACCTGAGGATATGAGATGTGTGTCTGAGTAACAAAAACAACTTGTATTGTTTTTTGTATATTAGGTTTTTTTTCTCTATTTTTAGAGAAAAAATCTGTGTGTTTATTATGACCATTAGATCTTGATCTAGTGAATATGAGATGTGTGTGTTTTGTGTTTGCAAAACACACAGATTTTCATTAAAAAAATCTGCGTGTTTTTTCAGCTAAAAACACACGTGTGTTTTTTGGGCAAAAATTGGGTGGCGAAGTCAACGCGCGGAGATGATCCGCTAGTGCGGTGCAGCCTACGCCGACCAATGGGACACCCGCCTGGATTCGGGCATCCCTTGTAGTGAAGTCTTGGTCGAGGTTGCGTCCCTCGAAGTTTTGCCGGTGCTCACACGCCCTCTCCAGA
The DNA here is from genome assembly GCA_029449295.1 of Zea luxurians. NCBI lineage: Eukaryota > Viridiplantae > Streptophyta > Magnoliopsida > Poales > Poaceae > Zea > Zea luxurians. Next base: position 24,726,862 of record JAOPSE010000003.1, read on the forward strand.
TAGACTCGAGCATCCTCGCCCGCACGCCTGCGGTTGAGTTCTGCCCGCAGGTCGTCAGTCTGTGCACCCCTCACTGAGGGTGAGCGCACAGATGCCGACGCCTCGCGTTGACGCCGGAATGATCGAGGCCTGGACCTGGCCGAGCTAGGATGGGCCATGCCAAGGAGTCGGTCGACATCTTCGCGCAATTGCCTCATGGCCCCCGGCGAGGCCGTGGAACTTGGTGGGTTACGCTTACGCAGCAACTCCCTGGATGCAGATAACGCCCCACCATGAGCAGCCCTCGACGGAGTCCTGGAGGCCTGCGCGGGCATGTGCTGTTGCGCAGCGTGCATAGCAGCAGCACCATGCGTAGGGCGATTGGAGTCTCTTGGCATGGAAGATGCTGCCCCTTCCTCCATCAGGAAGTCCTCAGGATACAAGTCACGGTGCTCGATGATCTGAACCATCGTGTCGAGCAAGAAAACAGGCGAAAAACCTAAAGCCAAAAGCCCCCTACCTGGCGCGCCAAATGTCGGAGGGAAAATCCTCCGGCCGGTTGGCGGAATGCACCCGCCCTAATCCTAAGATGAGGAGGGGGGCTAAGCGGTTGCCTGTTTGGTGAATTTCGGATGCACACAAGGAGACTCGAGGGATTATAGTGGTTCAGGCCACCGGAGCGTAATACCCTACCTCCACTGTGTGTAAGTTGTATTGAGTGTGTGTTTTTGCATGTCCCCGGTAACGTTGTGTGCCTTCCCTTTTATAGTTTAAGGTAGGCACATACAAGGATGCTGAGCCCCGACATGCGGGCCCAGGAGCATAATGGAAGAAATACATTATGTGAATAATTAATGCTGATAGTACACCAAGATCTTTACTGGACGCTGTGTTGCTCAATCTATCTTAGTAACGCATGAGTAATCAGCGGGAGTCATCATGACTGCAATCCATGCAGCATTGATAGGCATATACCCTTTTCTTGGTAACACGCGAGTAATGGTGAGTCATTGCCCTCGCTATGGTAACGTGTGAGTAACTGCATGGCCCACACAACATGGACTGGGTGTGCCGCCTATCACTGGAATGGACAGATGCACATCTTATCCGTAATAAATGCCAAGACACGCGTAGCCCAGAGGCTTTATGTCAGGCTCCACCCGCTGGCTTACGCCACGCGCCGTAGGCCACGTGGCAGCATCAAGTCTCCGCTTGGACGGGGAGCAGGAGTGTATGTGATAAGGTCCAGATCCCACCAGATCAGGTCTAGACACGTGTCAGCTCCGAACCCCTGCCTAGGTCCTGATTAAGGCCCGGGTACGTTCTATCCTGGAACCCTGGGACCCACTGTGGGCAGCCCGGACCCCATACGGGGGTCCGGACCCCATTCTAGGGGTCTGGTTCGCACACGTGGAGGTCCTAGACCAAACTTCGAGGCTTGGGCCGTATATACAGGGGTCTGACACTTTCATATGGGGTCCGGACTCACTGTTGATGCCTTGGAGTATATCACTTTCTCTGGACACGTGGTGGCCCCGGACCCGCCCATGTGGTGGGGTCAGGCGCTGTTGTAACCCGCCCATGTGGTGGGATCAGGCGCTGTTGCTGGCCTAGAGTAGTCGCCCGAGGCTGGGGCTAGACATGGCTTGGTTCCACATACAGCTCTTTTACCACACGACTAAAGATAGCCGCGTGGGTACTGCGTCTTTATACAGTAGTAAGGGGTACCCTAGTTTCAGGGTACCGACAACCGCCTTCGCTGAGTGTTCGACACTCGACAAAGACGTCTTTGCCGAGTGTATTTCTGTGCCGAGAGTCCTACACTCGGTAAACGAGCTCGTTACCGAGAGCATGACTTTATCGAGCGCCGCACTTGGCAAAGGCTCCTTTGCCGAGTGCCCGACAAAAAGCACTCGGCAAATCTCCTGGCACTCGGCAAAGGCCCGGATTCTAGTAGTGCTTGAAGGAGTCCCCCTGGTGGATCTAGAATCCCCCCAAGGGGTCAAGGGCCCCAACAGAAGCCTAGGGACCCATGGCGCCACTGGACCTAGCCGGTCGAGGGCCACATAGCGCGTCCGAACCATGCCCGCTGGCTAGTGCGGGACATTGCAGAAGGAGTCTAGTGAAGGCTTATGCAGCAAGGGGGGCCTTGTGATGACGCGTGATGGGTCTCTTGACCATGTATTCTTATTGTCTTTTCAGAGGGGTCGTGTCGATCTAACCCACCTCAAAGATGGGGCCCATAGTATGTCCTCTTAGTGTAGGCCTAGTTTTTATTTTAGCTTCTAGGGTACCCTTTTCCAAGGGCGCTGACAATAGTGGATTTGGAACTCTTGGAAAAGCTTTGAATCTAGAAATTACAAGACCTGGCCACATTGATTTGTGTCCCTTCAAATATTTTGATCGAACCAGTCTAGCTGGCTACCTCGTTGAGGTTCTTCTGAACTTAGCTGTGAGACATGTTTATGGCATACATTAGATGTTTGTAGACTTATTTCTGCAAGTACTCGTGAGTTTTGTGAACTATTTTGTGATACATGTGACTTTTGTGATCTTTGTGAAGAAACTTGTGAGATTTGTGGTCTTTGTAAAATATGTGGTGTCTATGATGTATGTGATGATTATGTGATATCAGTGATGTATATATGATGATTCTGTGATATGCCTTATGTTTGTTTGGATGAAATAATAAAAACAATTATAAAAGGGGGTCTTCGGTCACTATGCCGAGTGTTGATAATGCATTTGCTAAGTGTAATGACCATAGCACTCGACAAAAAAGCCACACCTGGGAACCGGTAAATCATCTTTGCTGAGTGTTAGCCGCACACTCGGCATAGAACCTACGTTTGGAGCCTACAGGAGCTCCTTTTGCCAAGTGGCAGACCAGCAGGCACTCGACAAAGGTTCCTTCGTTGTCAAGTGCCAGCCCGCACACTCCACACAGAAATTGTTGTGGGGGGCACTGGAACTCGCTTGCCGAGTGCCTGTTGGCCTGACACTCGGCAAAGGCTCTGTCATCGTCGCTTACCGCCGTCATGATGACTTTTCTTTCCTAAGTGTCTGACATAAAGTACTTGGTGAATAGGCCGTTGCCGATAAACTGTTCACCGAATCCTCGTTGCCGAGTGCTACACTTAGCAATGATTTTGCGGAGTGTTTTGGAGGCAAGACAAGATCATTGTCGTCGCAAGCATTGGGTTCTTGTTCTCGCACTTTCCCGTAAGACATGGAGATTGCTAAGCTGAAGGAAGGGTCAAGACAGCAAAATAAGTATCAAAGAACGCAAAGCGAGCACCAAATCTAGGAAAGCCGGTACTATATGCAAATCTAAACACCCAGCAGAGTTTCCTTTCAGTAAGTCCGACAGGCTTTTCACCTTATATTTCCTATATTTCATGTAGCGAAACTATTATTTCATTAACAAGATATATAGGAGCATACATATGACAAAGATATATCGGATTATATATATGACGTACTAGTTCATTCCGAAAAGATCCCAACCGACCCTATCGTGAGCTATAAGTAAGGCAATGCAAGTTAGCAGGTTTTGAGCAGCGGTGTGTCCGCGAACGGCCCATTCAACACCCCATCGGCGATGATACTGTACGCCTTCTCCGTCATGTGGAGGCCGTCCCAGCTGGCGAACGCGCTCGGGTTGCCCCAGAGCGTCGCATTCTTGTCGCACCCTTTGCCAGTGTGATACCGGCCGCCGCCACCGCAGCACGCGACCAGGGGATCATCGATACCTGTCACGCCCCCAAGCAGAAGGGAGAAAAAAGAGAGAGAGCAGATTGACACAACTTAGCTGTGGGCTCCTCTGCCGCAGGATCGGAGATGAATTAGGACTTACCGTAGTTCTTGGGGTTTTGGACGAACTGCATGGCAGCGCCGAAGTAGTCGGCGAAGATGATCTTAACGCCCGGGTTCTGCGACCGGAGCCGGCCGACCTCCTGCTGCAGCAGCTGGTTGTGCTTCTTGGAGAAGTCGTTGAACCACACGAGGCAGCCGTACTGGTCGTAGTCGGAGCTGGCGTCATTGCTCTGGAACGCGGACAGGTACTGCGGCACGCAGCCGATGGGGAAGTTCCCCGGGACGAGCACGGTCTTGGCGCCGAGGTCGACCACCTCCTGGACGGCGGCGCCGATGCGGCCGACGACTTCCGGCATGTACTGGCTCGGCGTGTCACGCGATTTGCGCGCGAAGAACCAGAAGTTGTAGTCGTTGCCGCCGATCTCGCCCATCACCACCAGGGACTCACCGAGGAGGCTCTTGGTGTTGTCTGCCAAATTAATGACCACCAAGCCAAGTTAATTTGATACGTAGAACAGAATGGGCGAGGTGTACGCACATGTTTGTGCTTAGTTACCGTCTCCCGGCGCGATCCGCGCGAGCACCTTCCTGAAGGACTGGAGCTGCAGGTCCAGGCTGGACGGCAACGGCATGGTGAAGTTGTAGTTGGCCTTGTAGTAGTTCGGCGAAAGCCCCGTGGCCCCCAACACGGCGAAGTTGGCGCCGGTAGGGAACGGGGAGGTTGCCTCCCCTGGTATGCTCGGCGGGATTACCGGCAGACCGAGCGCTTGCGCTGCGTAGACCAACAGTGAACACAAAACGAACACAGCGAGAGATCAACAATGCATCACATGCATGCAGCCAATGCAACAGTGGGCACACTGTACCGTAGAAATCGATTATGACGCGGCCGTCGCAGACACGGCCGGTGGAGCGGTTGAAGTAGGTTATGCCATACGGGAGCTCCTTTATCGGGGTCGAACGGACTGTGCTCGCGAAGTTGCCGGTGTCAATGATGGAGTCGCCGAAACTGAAGATGCGCTTGAAGCAGCCGCACAAACCCACCGGCGAGTTGAGCAGGAGGACGAGGGAAACGAGGAGGATGGCACCCCCCATCTCTTCTTGTCTTGGACACTGATCCTCGGCGAAAGAAGATGACTTTCTAGATTATGATTCTTCGTATGCTGTTGTTCCAGATGTGAGCTAGCTCCTACCAACAATTTATACTAAAAGTTGTACGTGATCGAGAATCGCCAATGGTATAATTAAGGGATGCAGTAAATGACCCAGCAGCAAAAACATCTAATTGGTCTGGAGATCAATATGCTCAAGATATTGGCCTTCCATTCCGAGAGTATTTGAACTGTTGCCTTTTACGTACTGCCATGCCTAATACTCCGTCTGTTTCAATGTAATATCAAGAAATTCTGCATTCCACGTAGGCGTATATATCTTAGTACAGACTGATTTCAATGTAACAACTGATGATGTATGGACTGGTGGTCGAAGTTTGCTTGTAAAGACTTCCCAGAATCGTAATACGTCTTATAAAAAAAATTGACTATCATATGGTATTTCGAGTATATCTTTAGTGATAGTTAATACTGGCATTATTTCTTGTGAATTGTAGTCTTACCAGAATGAAGGTGCCTGCATAGAGTAAATATATACCTAAGAGCACATTTGGATACAAAGCCGTCGCCCGTATATGGTGATTGTTTGCTAGTTGCCTTAGGTTGCCAATAACCCAAATACACAATTTGAATACCCAAAGTAATTGTTGCTTAGGATCTTATTATTAACAACAATAATAAAGTCTTTTAGTCCTAAACAAATTATGGTACGCTAGAGTTAAAAAACCAACAAAGTCCATAATTCAAGGTTTAGATACATGAATAGCTGTTTTTCATGTACTTAATTTTAAGACTAATTTTTTAGTATATTATATCCTTTGGAGCCTCTTTTTACTGTTTGCCTCTTCTAATGTCAGCAATTCGATCTTCCTTTCTTTCTATTGTTATTGTACCTTGTGATCCTAATATGTATTGGTGCCTCTAGATATACCCGTTGGATATACCTAAACCATCTTAACTGGTGTTGGACAAAACATGCGAGTAGCCCGCATGCGGGGTAACACTCTCTTTTTACTTTTTTTGTGCATACATGGTTAGACTTTTATTTTTTTTTTCTTTGTTTTTGCGGCACCCAACACACATTTCTTGTATGCATGGCTAGACTTTTTTCTTTTTTCCTTTGCAGCAACCAGCACACATTTTTCATTTTGTGCATGTATGCGGCTTCCTTTTCTATGCACATACACTCAGTAATTTTATAGTAATCGCTCAATAATAGATGCAATCAGTAATATTGCAGTCATTAGATAACAATTTTACAATAGTAATCGCTCATTACTAAAAGCAGTCAACCAATCAATAATTTTACAGCAGTAATCGCTCAGTAACAGATGCAATCAGAAATTTTACTGTAGTCATCGCTCAGTAATAGATGCAGTCAGTAATATTACAGTCATCAATCATTAATTTTACTGTAGTCATCGCTCAGTAATAAATGCAGTCAGTAATATTGCAGTTATCAGTTAGAAATTTTACAGCAGTAATCACTCAGTAATAGATACAATCAGTAATATTACAGTCACTGGTCAGTAATTTTATAACATTCACTCAATAATAATTCCAGCAGTGAAGAAATGTTCGGTTATTACCGATGGAACGTTAAGTTATTTACTGACAAAACGCTATATTATTACTGATGAAGTGTTAGGTTATTACCGACGAAACATTCGATAATTACAGATGAAACATTGGGTTATTACCGAAGAAATGATCGGTTATTACCGGTGAAGCATTGGGTTATTATTGACGAAGACAAAAAAAAGAAAAATATGCATGGAGTTATTTGATCCAAAATAAAAAAGAATTAATGTACATGTAGGCTTATGGTATAAAAAGGAAAAAATGTGTGCCGGAGAGAGACGGGGATTGCATGCAGGCATGCATAGGGTGGGTGCACTACCAGAATCCGAGGCTTTGCCGAGTGTCGGACTCTTTGCCGAGTGTCTTTTGTCGGGCACTCGGCAAAGAGGGATTTGCCGAGAGCCGCACTCGGTAAAGTTCGGCTCTCGGTAACGAGCCTCTTTACCGAGTGCAGGACACTCGGCACAGGACCGCACTCGGCAAAGACATGTTTGTCAAGTGTCAAACACTCGGCAAAGAAGTGGCTCGGCAAACTGCCGTCAGCGGCCGTCCTAAAGCTGACGGTCGTCAGTCTTTGCCGAGAGCCGAGGACTGGCACTCGGCAAAGAGGCTTCTTTACCGAGTGCCAAATACCGGGCACTCGGCAAAGAACTCTTTACCGAGTGCCTTCTATAGACACTCGGCAAACCATATTTTTATTTTTTACATTTTGGCCAACAAACTTTTTGTGGTATGTTCCTACACTATGTAGAACTACATGTACCATTTTGGGACAATTATACCAGTGTTTGCAATAGCTAGTAGATTTAGTTCGTTTATTTGGATTTGTTCGGAAAATTCAGATTTGAACTGCAGGTCACTCGAAACTTGGAAAACCGTGCATGTAAAAATGATATCTATGCTACTTAGCACAAGTTACGACCGATTTCAGGAGCGGACCGGAAACTTCGAGCACCATGCTCACTCAACGTGGTTGTGAATTTGCCATCCAGGTGTTTAAAATTGTATAAAACACAAACAAAGTCAGAAAATCATGAAACCTGTCCACGTGTCATGATATCATATGTAGAGGCTGTAATAAAAATTTGAAAAAGTTTCGAGAAAACTGTGACGCACTATGTGTACAAACCTAAGACATCCACATTGAAACTCTATGATTTCATGTGTAGTTCTCTTAGGTTTCTACACATAATGTCTCACAAAATTTTCCAAACTTTCTCCAAACTCTTAGGTTTCGAGAAAAAGTTTGTGATGGATATTTATGTTTGTGTTGGCTATTTATGTTTGTGATGATATCTGTGATGTATATATGTGATATATATATGATATCTTTTGTTTGTGTGGATGGAATACAAAAAACAAATAAAAAAGGTGCATACTGGTCACTTTGCCGAGTGCAACACTCGGCAAAGAGCCTCTTTGCCGAGTGTCAAGACCATAGCACTCGGCAAAGAACCAAGACCTGGGCACCGGTATAGGTTATTTGCCGAGTGTAATGTCTCTGACACTCGGCAAAGAGGCACGCTTTGCCGAGTGCCGTACATAGCACTCGGCAAAGAACCTGACATGGGGACCCTCCCTGGTGGGTTCTTTGCCGAGTGTTCCAGGTGGCACTCGGCAAAGAAGTCACCTTTGCCGAGCGTCTGCCGGGCAGACACTCGGCAAAGACGCCGTCTCCGTCACCCCGTCGCCATAACGGCTGCTTTTTTTTTGCCGAGTGCCCGAGAAAAAGTACTTGGCAAAGAAAGATTTGCCGATGCACTGTTTGTCGAGCCTTCTTTGCCGAGTGCGACACTCGGCAAAGACTTTGCCGAGTGTTTTTAAAGCTTTGCCGAGTGCTTCGGGCACTCGGCAAAGCACTCGTTTCCGGTAGTGGTGGTCTCGTCATAGCGCGTATGACGGTGGGGCGAGACTAATCCGGGTGAATCTTCACCCTAGGTGACAAATAGCGCCAACACACACATGTATATATACTAGTCGGTTGCTCGTACGTTACGACGGCTTACAATAATACCCATGTAAACTATCTACCAAAAAATTTCAAGATTTTTTATTGACTGTCTCCGTTCTCCGTATAATATTTTATTGATTTGGCTAACTGATGTTATTGTTTACTCCATGCAATATGTCTTGGTACAACACGACCAATGAAGTGAGCGATTAGAAGAGAGTTCACAACGACTGACTAAACGAACAGAGATTATAAAATGACATAATTCTACCATACAGAGACCAAATAAGAGAAAGTTTGTGAGCTCAAGTTTCTAAAATAAGTCACATGAACTCAAACTTATAAAAAAGATAGATCAAAATACGGAGTGATTGCTAAAGTCAGGCATCAATAAAATCTAGATGCGCTCCATATAAATTATGCTACTTTGTAGCAATTACTAACTTTAAAACCAACAAATAACCTTTCATTTTACTGTTAGTGTGACAAATCATTGTTGCTCCATCCAATTCAGCAACCTCAAACACCATGGAGTCCATTACGCCAATGTGGTCTCAAAACGACCTAATGCTTGCAAGAGCCAAGAACGTCGTGCCGTGCTTGGGCTATAGCCTCGGCCCAAAGTACTGGTACGACCCGATACGATTATATTTTTTATTTTACAAAAAACGTATATACATATATACAATTTGTATTCAATATTAAAAGTATTTGAGCATAATGTTCTACTGGCTAAACAACTTCACTCAGTGTCTCCTGCCCTTCTTCCATTAGAGCATGGGTTCAAACCCTACCTCCTGCATTGTTTTTAACATTTTACGCCGATTTAATCAAATGGGCCGACGGGCTAACGAGCTGGCCTGACAAATGGGCCGACAGGCTAACGAGCTGGCCGACACAGTCAGCAGTCCGACATGATGTGCCTGGGCCAGAGTTGTGGCCCATGGGCGTCTGGCCCGTGCCGGACCGCTGTTTGGCCATCTATAGGCGTGCAACGATTAATTTGAAATAGCTATGAGGGGTTATTTATAAAAAGATGTCGCGGGATGACCGTTGAAACTGGTGCTTTAAGTAATATATATATCATTCTGAACTCAATCCCTCTTTGCACGACCATAAATCTAACGCAACATATGCGAAACACAAGGTTGACTTATCCGTTATGGTTTGAGTTGATGATGAGTGATTATCAACATAGGTAGTACTTTGGTGTGAGTCGTGGACAACTAGAGTACAAGATTATGTGTATGTGCAATTATGTCTCTCAGCTTACGATGTGCAGGTGTGCATTACACAGACGACGGTCGATGACGAAAGTGAATATCATGCGGGTTCGTGCCGATGGGCCAGGAGCGGCGAAGGACGGGCACTGGGCCTTGATCGAGGAGCTAAAGAAGTCAGGTGACTAGCCATATTGACTAACACTTGGGACATGCACCATCGTAGGGACGTGGCATAGCAGATCGTGTCATAGCACGGTTGAAGACTGACAGGATATATCGTCCAGGACGTGGGAACGCGTATGGAGTACACTACTGATGGGACATATGCCTGCAATCCTGCATAGAGTAAATATATATCTTAAATCTGGGGATTGTTTTATAGTTTCCTTAGGTAGCCAACCCAAATACACAATTTGGATACCAAAGTAATTGTTGCTTAGGATCTTATTATTAACAACAATGATAAAGTCTTTTAGTCCCAAGCAAATTAGGGTACGCTAGAGTTAAAACTCAACAAAGACCATAAGTCTAGATTTGGACAAATGGATAGTCGTTCTTCTGCACTCCTATTCAAGGTAAAGTTTTACATAATTAATAGATTGATACAATACTTGATATGTATTTATACCACTATATAATTCACTAGTTTAAACGTTGCAAAAATCACTCAACAAAATCACCCCCACACTTATAACCTCCAGTAAATTCACGAAAAAAATTATATCCAGGCTTAACACACTATCAAAATCAACGGTTCAAGTCGTTGGATAACCCCTCCCCCTACTCACCCAAATCCAATGGACAATATTATTTGGATCATCTCTCAACACTTATCTCTCCCCTCGCTTCCTCTGACCCTGCCACCCCTAGCCTCTCCTCCCTCTCCCCCTGTCCCTCCCCATCACTCGCGCCACCATCGCAGTAGTCAACGTTCCCCACGTGTCGCTGTTGTTGCCACGGTCGACCCCTCCTCTCATTGGATCGTAACGTTAGCCCTTGGCTATATGCTAGTGTTATATATATATATATATAGTATTAGGAGCCCTGGGCTCTCTCTAATTAGAGAAAGCCCTGACCCTAACTCAATCGGTCGACCAGGTGCCTCAAACATACCACCTAGTCCATCCAATATAACATCATCTTTACGCTTTGTTGTATATAAGTTTACGTTTATTTTACTATAACGCCATCGTATAAAATGGATCACTCTATCAACCTTCCCGACAGCGGCTGTGTGCAAGAAAAAATAGGGTTTCGGTGGCGGCAGTTGTACCTCCACTCACGCCACCGTCGCCTCCGAGCCCCACTCCCCGATCTAGACAACCACCCTGCCTAGATCCGAATCCACCTAGTGCAGCACGGCCGTGGCTACCGGATCTCACAACCTCCGCGGATGCTGCGCCACCGCCATCCCCACTGAAGTCCGACCAGTGCCTCGTCGAGGTATTTAGAAGCTCATACGCCTACGTTGAGCTCCGTTCTGGCACCCAGGCCTGAGACGACCCCCATGCAGGCGCTGGCGGGTGAGAGGGAGCTGCCGAGCAACGGGTCGTCGTCGGTGGTGGATGACGCCGGCGTCCAGGCCACGACCGTTCCGGACGGATTGGCACAACAAGATCCGCACGGCACAGGGCGTCCACGACCGCCGGATGCGGCTCTCCGTCGGGGTCGCGCGAGAGTTCTTCGCACTGCAGGACCGCCTCGGGTTCGACAAGGCCAGCAAGACCGTGAACTGGCTCCTCACCCAGTCCAAGCCGGCCATCGACCGCCTCAATAGAGCAAGACTGGATTCTGAAAGGCAGTTCACGGTCCCCAGTTCAATTCCCCCAGGCTCCTGAAAGGCAGGGCAACCCAAACGGCATCGGCCGCCGACAGAACGCGGCCGGAGCAGTTCGTCGCGCCGCGCGGCCTAGCAAAAGTTTTTGGACGGAGACGAGACTGGGTTCTGAACCCGACCCGCCACAGATAGCCAGGCCGCAGTGATCTCTAGCGGGGATCGAGCTGTGCCGGATGGATCGAGTGGGGCTCCAAGCGTTCTACAAGCGGCACGGCCTCTCTGCTAGGGGCTCCAACGCCGATCTCATTGCCCGTCTTGACGCCACGCTCGGGGTAAGGACTCGATGCTCTCAACTCCCCTTCCTAAGGCAGTACCCTCGTCGCTCTTTATCTGAGCCCCAAGTGCTCAAGCCGGTTCTGTAGAGATGGGCGCAGTTGTCCCTTTGAGGCGTTCTAGGAGAAATTCACTGAGAGCTACCGAGACTGAAGAAGTACAAGTGGCTATTTTTGTTGACAGTAAGCACAAGTGCAAGAACTAGGAGAATGATAAGGGTGTTGCTCTCAGCTCTCAGGTTGGAGCTTCGTCCAGAGTTACAAGAAGATCAAGCTTGGCGGTGTGAGAGCACCTAGAGGGGGGGTGAATAGGTGATCCTGTAAAACTTAAACTTAAAGCCACAAACTTGATTAAGTGTTAGAGCAATGAGGCCAAGTGGCTAGAGATGAGTTCTTGCAAAACACAATAACCACAAAGAGATCAACACAGAGAGGCATAGTGGTTTATCCCGTGGTTCGGCCAAGTCCAACACTTGCCTACTCCACGTTGTGGCGTCCCAACGGACGAGGGTTGCACTCAACCCCTTTCAAGCGGTCCAAAGACCCACTTGAATACCACGGTGTTTTGCTTTCGTTTCACTATATCCCGCTTGCGAGGAATCTTTACAACTTGGAGCCTCTCGCCCTTACAATTTGATTATCATAAAGAATCACGGAAGTAAGGATGGGATGAGCAACACACACAAGACACAAAATCAGAGCAACAATATGCACACAAGTCACAACTTGAGCTCTCAACACAACTCGAAGAGTTCTCTACTCAAATGGAGCTCTAGTTGCTATCACAAAGAATCGAATGCGCGGAAATGAAGTCTTGGTGCTTAGGAATGCTCAAGGGATGCTTGGTGTACTCCTCCATGCGCCTAGGGGTCCCTTTTGTAGCCCCAAGGCAGCTAGGAGCCGTTGAGAGCAATCCAGGAAGGCAATTCTTGCCTTCTGTCGACTGGCGCACCCAGACTGAGCAGAGTCTTGACTGCTCGAGCCAAGTCTTTTCCAATTGTATTTTCTCTGATTCTAGCACTTAGACAAATATGTTAGTACACAAAAACCAATGTACTAAGTCTAGAATCATACCTTTGTGTTGACTTTGCACTTCTTCCACCATTTGACATAGTTTCACACTTAAACCATTTGTGTTGGCACTTGATCACCAAAATACTTAGAAATGGCCCAAGGGCACATTTCCCTTTCAATCTCCCCCTTTTTGGTGATTTATGCCAACACAACAAAAAGCAACTAAAAGAAGTGCAACATCAATGCAAATGAGAACACAAATTTGTTTTGATTCAAATTTGGCATATTTGGATCATTCTTTGCCACCACTTGGTTTGTTTTTGCAAATCAAACTCAATTTCCTATCTCTAAGTCAAACACACTTGTTGAGGCATAGAGAGAGGTATTTCAAGAGAAATTTATCAAGAATTCAAAAACTCCCCCTTTTTTCCCATAATCAACCATTATCCCAACAAGAGACCAACATTTGACAATAAGAGACAATAAGAGTATTTTGACAAACCAAAAGCTCTAATTCTATTATTTTCAAAATTATCAAGTGGTAGCTGATCCATTTCTTGCTTTGGCCTTATTTTCTCCCCCTTTGGCATCAAGCACCAAAACGGGATCAATCTTGGCCCCTAAACCCCATTGCCTCACCAAAATCTTCAAATAAGAGTAAAAAGGCAATAAGAATATGAGATGAACTTGGAGTGAGTTACCCTCTCATCGGAGTGCAGTGGAAGTCTTTCATGGTCCAAGTCCATCTTTCCCTTTCAATCCACTTTTGAGACTAAATCAAGAAAGCTCAAACACATGGTTAGTCTCAAAAGGGTCAAGTTGTAGCACATCTCCCCCTAAATATGTGCATCACTCACAAATGGACTTGTGAGGTCCGGGGAGTGCTTGTACAACTTGAGCACCATAAATAAACAACAATATGCATAAGGGAACATGATCAAGGCATAATACACATGTATGCTACACATCAATCCAAGTTCCACGAATCTAAGACATTTAGCTCACTACGCAGCCTGTAAAAGGTCTTCTCATCTAAAGGCTTGGTAAAGATATCGGCTAGCTGGTTCTCGGTGCTAACATAAAACACTTCGATATCTCCCTTTTGCTGGTGGTCTCTCAAAAAGTGATGCCGGATGTCTATGTGCTTTGTGCGGCTGTGCTCAACAGGATTGTCTGCCATGCGGATAGCACTCTCATTGTCACATAGGAGTGGGACTTTGCTCAGATTGTAGCCAAAGTCCCGGAGGGTTTGCCTCATCCAAAGTAGTTGCGCGCAACACTGTCCTGCGGCAACGTACTTGGCTTGAGCGGTGGATAGGGCAACTGAGGTTTGTTTCTTAGAACTCCATGACACCAGGGACCTTCCTAGGAATTGGCACATCCTTGATGTACTCTTCCTATCGACCTTACATCCAGCATAATCGGAGTCTGAATATCCAATTAAGTCAAAGGTAGACCCCTTTGGATACCAGATCCCAAAGCAAGGCGTAGCGACTAAATATCTAAGAATTCGCTTCACGGCCACTAAGTGACACTCCCTTGGATCGGATTGAAATCTAGCACACATGCATACGCTAAGCATAATATCTGGTCTACTAGCACATAAATAAAGTAAAGACCCTATCATATACCAGTATGCTTTTTGATCAACGGACTTACCTCCTTTGTTGAGGTCAACATGTCCGTCGGTTCCCATTGGAGTCTTTGCGGGCTTGGCATCCTTCATCCCAAACCGCTTGAGCAAGTCTTGCGTGTACTTTGTTTGAGAGATGAAGGTGCCGTCCTTGAGTTGCTTCACTTGGAACCCAAGGAAGTAGTTCAACTCCCCCATCATCGACATCTCGAATTTCTACGTCATCACCCTGCTAAACTCTTCACAAGACTTTTGGTTAGTAGAACCAAATATTATGTCATCGACATAAATTTGGCACACAAATAAGTCACCATCACATGTCTTAGTGAAAAGAGTTGGATCGGCTTTCCCAACCTTGAAAGCATTAGCAATTAAAAAGTCTCTAAGGCATTCATACCATGCTCTTGGGGCTTACTTAAGTCCATAGAGCGCCTTAGAGAGCTTACACACATGGTCGGGGTACCGTTCATCCTCAAAGCCAGGGGGTTGCTCCACGTACACCTCCTCCTTGATTGGCCCATTGAGGAAAGCGCTCTTCACATCCATTTGGTACAACCTGAAAGCATGGTGAGCGGCATAGGCTAACAAAATACGAATCGACTCTAGCCTAGCCATAGGAGCAAAAGTCTCCTCAAAGTCCAAACCTGCGACTTGGGCATAACCTTTTGCCACAAGTCGATCCTTGTTCCTTGTCACCACCCCGTGCTCGTCCTGTTTGTTGCGGAACACCCACTTGGTTCCCACAACATTTTGCTTGGGACGCGGCACCAGTGTCCAAACTTCATTTCGCTTGAAGTTGTTAAGCTCTTCCTGCATGGCCAACACCCAGTCCGGATCTAGCAAGGCCTCTTCTACCCTGAAAGGCTCAATAGAAGAGACAAAAGAGTAATGCTCACAAAAATTAGCTAATCTAGAGCGAGTGGTTAATCCCTTGCTAATGTCACCCAAAATCTGGTCGACAGGATGGTTCCTTTGAATCATTGCTCGAACTTGAGTTGGAGGGGCATGTGGTGCTTCTTCCTCTTCAATTTGGACATCCTATGCTCCCCCTTGATCACACGTCTCCTCTTGAGGTACCTGTTCATCATCTTGAGTTGGGAGGTGCACAGTCATCGAGGAAGAAGGTTGATCTTGCTCCTTGTGTTCCTGTGGTCGCACATCTCCAATCGCCGTGGTGCGAATTGCGTCCGTTGGAACATCATCCTCATCTACATCATCAAGATCAACTTGCTCTCTCGGAGAGCCATTAGTTTCATCAAATACAACGTCGCTAGAGACTTCAACCAAACCCGATGATTTGTTGAAGACTCTATACGCCTTTGTATTTGAGTCATAACCTAACAAAAACCCTTCTACAGCTTTGGGAGCAAATTTTGAATTTCTACCTTTCTTCACCAGAATGTAGCATTTACTCCCAAAAACTCGAAAATACGAAACGTTGGGTTTGTTACCGGTTAGAAGCTCGTATGACGTCTTCTTGAGGAGGCGATGAAGGTAGACTCGGTTTATGGCATGGCAAGCCGTGTTCACAGCTTCCGACCAAAACCGCTCGGGCGTCTTGAATTCTCCAAGCATCGTCCTCGCCATGTCTATGAGCGTCCTGTTCTTCCTCTCTACCACACCATTTTGCTGTGGTGTGTAGTGAGCGGAGAACTCGTGCTTGATTCCTTCCTCCTCAAGGTACTCCTCCACTTGCATGTTCTTGAACTTGGACCCGTTGTCGCTCCTTATCTTCTTCACCTTGAGCTCAAACTCATTTTGAGCTCTCCTTAGGAAGCGCTTGAGGGTCCCTTGGGTTTCAGATTTATCCTGCAAAAAGAATACCCAAGTGAAGCGGGAAAAATCATCAACAATTACTAAACCATACTTACTTCCCCCGATGCTAAGGTAGGCGACGGGTCCGAAGAGGTCCATATGCAGCAGCTCCAGGGGTCTTGATGTGGTCATCACATTCTTGCTGTGATGCGCACTTCCCACTTGTTTACCTGCTTGACAAGCTGCACAAGGTCTATCTTTTTCGAAATACACATTTGTTAGACCTAACACATGTTCTCCCTTTAGAAGTTTGTGAAGGTTCTTCATCCCCACATGTGCTAGACGGCGATGCCACAGCCAGCCCATGCTAGTCTTAGCAATTAAGCATGCATCTAGACCGGCCTCCTCCTTTGCAAAATCAACTAAATAGAGTTTGCCGTCTAGTACACCCTTAAAAGCTAATGAACCATCACTCCTTCTAAAGATAGACGCATCTACATTTGTGAATAAGCAATTGTATCCCATATTACATAATTGACTAACTGACAGAAGATTATAACCTAGCGACTCTACTAAAAATACATTGGAGATAGAGTGCTCATTTGAGATGGCTATCTTGCCTAAGCCTTTAACCTTGCCTTGATTCCCGTCACCAAATATGATTGATTCTTGGGAATCTTTATTCTTGACGTAGGAGGTGAACATCTTCTTCTCCCTCGTCATGTGGTTTGTGCATCCGCTGTCGATAATCCCGCTTGATCCCCCGGATGCATAAACCTGCAAGGCAAATTAGGCTTGGGTCTTAGGTACCCAACTCTTGTTGGGTCCTACAAGGTTAGTTATAATAGCCTTAGGGACCCAAATGCAAGTCTTATCTCCCTTGCATTTTGCCCCTAATTTCCTAGCAATCACTTTCTTATCCTTTCTACAAATTGCAAAGGAAGCATTGCAAGCATGGTAAATTATAGAGTGTTCATTACTTACATTCCTAGGAACATGAACAACATTTCTTCTAGGCATATGATGAATAACATTTTTCTTAGCCAAATTTCTACCATGCATAATAGAAGAACTTGAAGCAATCATGGTATGTGAATCAAAAGCATTATAACTTCTATCATAATGAACATTCCTAGAATATCTCCTATCATGATACATGAAAGCATAGTTCTTTTTAGCACTATTAGTCATTGGAGCCTTCCCTTTCTCCTTGGCGGAGATGGGAGCCTTATGACTTGTTAAGTTCTTGGCTTCCTTCTTAAAGCCAAGCCCATCCTTAATTGAGGGATGTCTACCAATAGTGTAGGCATCCCTTGCAAATTTAATTTATCAAATTCATTTTTGCTAGTCTTAAGTTGAGCATTAAGACTAGCCACTTCATCATTTAATTTAGAAATGGAAACTAGGTGTTCACTACAAGCATCAACATTAAAATCTTTACACCTATTGCAAATCACAACATGTTCTACACAAGAGGTTGATTTATTAGCTATTTCTAACTTAGTACTCAAGTCATCATTGATACTTTTTAATCTAGAGATAGATTCATGGCATGTAGACAATTCACATGAAAGCATTTCATTTCTTTTAACTTCTAAAGCAAGAGAATTTTGCGCACTAACAAATTTATCATGCTCTTCATACAAAAGATCTTCTTGTTTTTCTAAAAGTCTATTCTTCTCATTCAAGGCATCAATCAATTCATTGATCTTATCAATTTTGGTTCTATCTAATCCTTTGAATAAACATGCATAGTCTATTTCGTCATCACTAGATTCATCATCACTTGAAGAAGCGTAAGTACTAGTATTGCGAGTGCTTACCTTCTTCTATTTTGCCATGAGACAGGTGTGATGCTCGTTGGGGAAGAGGGATGATTTGTTGAAGGCGGTGGCGGCGAGTCCTTCGTCGTCGGAGTCGGACGAAGAACAATCCGAGTCCCACTCTTTGCCAAGGTGTGCCTCGCCTTTAGCCTTCTTGTAAGTCTTCTTCTTTTCCCTCTTCTTTTCTTGATCCTGGTCACTATCATTATCGGGACAATTAGCAATAAAGTGACCAACCTTACCACACTTGAAGCAGGAGCGCTTTCCCTTCGTCTTGTTCTTTTTGGGATGCTCCTTGCGACCCTTTAGCGCCGTCTTGAAGCGCTTGATGATGAGGGCCATTTCTTCCTCGTTGAGCCTGGCCACCTCAATTTGCGCCACCTTGCTAGGTAGCGCCTCCTTGCTACTTGTTGCCTTGAGAGCAATGGCTTGAGGCTCATGGATTGGGCCATTTTGCGCCTCATCAACATATCTCGCCTCCTTGATCATCATTCGCCCGCTCACAAACTTCCCAAGTATTTCTTCAGGCGTCATCTTGGTGTACCTAGGATTCTCACGAATAGAGTTAACATGATGAGGATCAAGGACGGTGAAGGACCTTAGCATAAGTCGGACGATGTCGTGGTCCGTCCATCGCGTGCTTCCATAGCTCCTTATTTTGTTGACAAGGGTCTTGAGCCTATTGTACGTTTGGGTTGGCTCCTCCCCCCTGATCATTGCGAACCTCCCTAGTTCGCCCTCTACCAACTCCATCTTGGTGAGCATGGTGACATCATTTCCCTCATGAGAGATCCTGAGGGTGTCCCAAATCTGCTTGGCGTTATCCAACCCGCTCACCTTATGGTATTCTTCATTGCACAATGACGCTAAAAGAACAGTAGTAGCTTGTGCATTTTTGTGAATTTGTTCATTGATGAACATGGGACTATCAGTACTATCAAATTGCATTCCATTTTCTACTATCTCCCATATACTTGGATGGAGAGAGAACAAGTGGCTATGCATTTTGTGACTCCAAAATCCGTAGTCCTCTCCATCAAAGTGAGGAGGTTTACCAAGGGGAATAGAAAGCAAATGAGCATTGGAACTTTGCGGAATACGAGAATAATCAAAGGAAAAGTTCGAGTTAACCATCTTCTTTTTCTCGTAGTCGTTGTCGTCCTTTTGGGAAGAAGAAGACTCGTCGCTGTCGTCGTAGTAGACGATCTTCTTGATACGCCTCTTCTTCTTCTCGTCCTTCTTCTTATGACTTGAGCCCGAGTCAGTGGGCTTGTCGTCTCTTGGCTCATTGATGAAGGACTCCTTCTCCTTGTCGTTGATCACCATCCCCTTTCCTTTAGGATCCATCCCTTTGGGCGATTAGTCCCTTTCTTGAAGAGAATGGTTCTGATACCAATTGAGAGCACCTAGAGGGGGGGTGAATAGGTGATCCTGTAAAAACTTAAACTTAAAGCCACAAACTTGATTAAGTGTTAGAGCAATGAGGCCAAGTGGCTAGAGATGAGTTCTTGCAAAACACAATAACCACAAAGAGATCAACACAGAGAGGCACAGTGGTTTATCTCGTGGTTCGGCCAAGTCCAACACTTGCCTACTCCATGTTGTGGCGTCCCAACGGACGAGGGTTGCACTCAACCCCTTTCAAGCGGTCCAAAGACCCACTTGAATACCACGGTGTTTTGCTTTCGTTTCACTATATCCCGCTTGCGAGGAATCTCCACAACTTGGAGCCTCTCGCCCTTACAATTTGATTATCACAAAGAATCACGGAAGTGAGGATGGGATGAGCAACACACACAAGGCACAAAATTAGAGCAACAATACGCACACAAGTCACAACTTGAGCTCTCAACACAACTCGAAGAGTTCTCTACTCAAATGGAGCTCTAGTTACTATCATAAAGAATCGAATGCGCAGAAATGAAGTCTTGGTGCTTAGGAATGCTCAAGGGATGCTTGGTGTACTCCTCCATGCGCCTAGGGGTCCCTTTTATAGCCCCAAGGTAGCTAGGAGCCATTGAGAGCAATCCAGGAAGGCAATTCTTGCCTTCTGTTGACTGGCGCACCGGACAGTCCGGTGCACCACCAGACACTGTCCGGTGCGGATTTCTTTCCTATTCTCGCGCAGCCGACCGTTGAGGATTTGGAGCCGTTAGCGCACCGGACACTGTCCGGTGCTCCCATCCGACCGTTGGCTCGGCCACGTGTCACGCGCGGATTGCGCGGCCAACCGTTGGCTCACCGAATAGTCCAGTGCCTCACCGGACAGTCCGGTGAATTATAGCCGTACGCTGTTGACTTGGTTCCCGAGAGCAGCGACTTCTCCGTAGACGACTCACCGGATAGTCCGGTGATTTATAGCCATACGCCGCCGTTGAGACCCGAGAGCAGCCAGTTGACCAGACGCCAGCCTGGCACACCGGACACTGTCTGGTGCACCACCAGACAGTCCGGTGCACCCAGACTGAGCAGAGTCTTGGCTGCTCGAGCCAAGTCTTTTCCAATTGTATTTTCTCTGATTCTAGCACTTAGACAAATATGTTAGTACACAAAAACCAATGTACTAAGTCTAGAATCATACCTTTGTGTTGACTTTGCACTTCTTCCACCATTTGACATAGTTTCACACTTAAACCATTTGTGTTGGCACTTGATCACCAAAATACTTAGAAATGGCCCAAAGGCACATTTCCCTTTCACGGTGGCTGCTGCTGTGTTGCCTCCTCTTGTTGGACCGAAGAGAGGGAGGGAAGAAGCAGCTGGCGTGCAGACTTCTACTTAGGCGGAAGTACCGGCTAGGATGACAAGATCTCGCTCAATAGATATATCTGGTGTCCTGCTTTGGGGGTAAGGAACATGTCCTAGTTTTTTTTTGTTTAGTTACTCAACCATTGCTATACACCTAAACGTGTACTGATTACTGTGTTCTTGGATGGCTATATATAATATAATAGGCAACCTTTCTTTGGTAGCGCTGTTGTTTTCTTGGTTGCATCTTTGCCTTATTCTTTAATGCTAAATCACGTGGCATCCATTTGCGTTTTCCTTTGGCCTGTGCTATCACTTTGGAACTGTAATTAACCAGTGCTTACTGCTTTGATCGCACTTAATGAAACTAAGCATTGAAAGTCTGGTTAAAAAGAATTGATATTGTTAAATATTGTTATGAGAAGGTCTACAACAACGCTTAACTGCTGGAATTTCTTTTGGCTTCTTATTTAAGGTCTATTTGCAAACAGGTCATGTAAATAACTGTAGATGGGACAAAAGTCTGAACTATTCTAAATGTGTCGCGTATTGCTTTCAGGTTCTCTTTCCAGATCACAATTTAATTATTTAATTTTTTGTTTATTTTTTTATCATTTGAAGATTCTAGGAGTTGAGAAGACCGCTTCTCAACAAGAAATAAAGAAGGCGTATCACAAATTCACTACTACAGATCATGTTATATAAGACAGTTAATTTTTAGTTATTAAGACGCTTATAAAGTGTCCAAATTTGATGGAGTCGTAAAAGATGTCCCACATTTAAGATGGTTATAAACCGTCTTAAAAGATATTTTATAAGACGGTTTTAAATTTATAACCGTCTAAAAAAGGTGTATGTTTAAGTCATTTGTTTGATGAACCGTCTTGAATTAGGTTTTTGTTACGACACTTCTTCTAAAGAACCATCTCGAATATGAATATTATAAGACAAAGTATTTATCAAACCGTATAGAATATCCTATAATAATAGACACTTGCAACAAAAAAACCATCTTATTTAGAGACTCATATTGGATGTTTTGGAAACCGTCTTATTAAAATTTAGACGAAATGACTTACATAACTACACATTCTTCAATTTATAATCATTTTTGAGATGCCACATTATAATAATTTAAAAGAGAATTCGAAATATACATACACACACATATTTAATAACATCATATTTAATGTAATATAGATAAGTACAATTCAATGTCTCATAAATAAGCATTGTCAAATAAATCATACATAAGTGTACTCTAAATCCAAATTAAAATACTAACTGAAAAACTTATCATCAGTCGTTTGCGCTAACATTGAATCTATCTAAGCATACTAGAATAGAAGGCGTGTTATCGCCGTGCCCCCGTCAGAAAGCGTTCGTTTCAAATGTAGAGCTTTAGCTGGATTCATCAGTCTGCGTTGCAGGGACAACCTCAGAGTTGATGCTGCTGTCACCTTGGAGAGATGGTGAATCAAGTGCAGGTTTCTTAGTAGCAGGTTCGGCAGAGATCAGCTTGATGCTAGCTCGTTTGACGCCTCTGCCTACAACCCCAAGGTCAGTCACAGTGCTTCCAGAGCTTCCAGTTGTCGCTGCCGTAGACATAACCGAGGAGTCGAATCCATTGCTTGAGGTTGCTATCTGGGAAGAAGTAAAAGATGCAGCTTTTGGCATCACTTTAGTTACCCTAGACGCAATTGCCTTCACCATCTCATCCATGTCAGCGCTTGGGTTTGCTTCAGACAGGTCCTCAAGCTAAATGCAAAACAAATTAGAGATGTCATTGGCCCTTAGAGCTAAGATAAATCATCTTCATTATCGATACAGTAAGAGGCACATGAAGCAAAATAAATTGCATCTGTAACTGTTTACCTTCTTCTCAAGATCAGGCAATATGCTAGTAAGCTGCTCTAGCTCTTTTTCAACGGTAGATTTTTCTGAGCCTCCTTCAGCAGCAGATGCATCACCACCATCTATACTAGCCAACAAAGCATCCTTGGAACTTTTCAGGTTCTGTATGCATGACTTGCATAGCGAAATTGCTTTTGCACAGTATGAAATTGCATCTCTGATCTTGGAAACTAGTTCATAAACCAAACAAATGCGGAAGTTTCTAAGACTGGATTAAGGCAAATAACAAAGGAAGATCAACAAACTGTCCCTGGGAAGCAATCATATCATCTAAAGTAGCATGTGCGTTCAAGTAAATAATGTTATGGATATGCATTCCACCAAAACAACTAAACTAATTTACTGAATATAAAAAAGGCATTCTTTACCAACCCAAATTTTAAGTTTATCAGGCTACAAATAACTATAAAATAAAGGCATGAAAAATAGAGCAAGGCACGACCAGGTTGCAGATGCGTATTTATGTAATAATACTATCTCCAGACTCCAGTCATTATATATGACGTAAGAATTACATTCAAGTCAATTTGATGATCATAATGTCATATAATTCTGACTGCAGGTTGTAATATCTCTCTTTAGCACACAAAATAGTGTAACTATGACAAAGAGGATACAATTCCACAACTCGAGGATGGTCAGGCTCAACCAAATGCTCCAACATGGATAAAGCTTTCATTCTGGTTCTAATTATTGAATGTCGTATATAGCTACAAGAATAGCGTGTGACAAATTTGAGCAGCAAAAAATCAACATCAAGATATCAGAACATACTGATAAGAAGCAATGAGTCAGGTAGTGATGTGAAATATAGACTATGAAAATAACTAAATATTAATCAAAAAAATGTGGGTAACAGTGAACTTTGTTTAAGCATAAGAGCTTACATCAAAAGGAAGTCCAGCGATCCGGATTCCATCTATATGTTGGACCTGGGATCCATGCTGTCCTCGACATATCAAGGCACTAAGACCAGTAAACCAAGCCTCCGCCTCGACTTTATTCTTGCAGATCTCTGAAATCAAGGGAGCCCATGAGAATCCTCCAATTGAGGCTGATAATATATCTGCTAGTCCTAGTAAGCTGACCTTCCTTTCTTCATTCATCTCCATCGGGGAGCCGGCAAGTGCGGGAGCCGGGCATGGGCGGAGGCACTGAGGGAGCGGATGCCAGCCATCGAGAGCTAGGGGAGGAAGAAGAGTGTATGCGTACTGTCGTGTGGCGATGGCGGCGTGGAGTCCCGGGTGGAGGGAGGGGTAGTAGGAGCCTAGCCACGGCGTCCAAGACCGGCGGCGAGCGGAGCTCACGCCCGCAAGAAAAAGCCACCATGGCAGCAGCTCGCCCTACACACGACTAAGAGGAGCTCAAAATAAGTTAGCACAGGTGGTATCACAATGAATCAATGATCATGCATTCTTTTTAGCAATATATACCTCTAAGATCTAACAGTGGTATGTTAAACTAAATGAGACCAGCAATAGCAGTGTAACTAGTAACATGGCACATGGGAATCCCTAAGCAAATGTCGCAACAATTTCTAACAGACAGAAACGTCTTGTTCAGAAATATAAAGCAATAACTAGCACTGATTTATCACCTCTGATTGGTTCAAGCAGTCCACAGCCTTGACTATGACATCTTCTTCCATTTCTTCATCCATGATCTCCTGAATACCTCTCCAAATACTCAAGGGATCCCAGCTTGATGATAGAGAAGGCTCAAATGCTTCCCTGATAACAGAGATGAGAAGAAAACTTCCAATGGGCTAGAAGATGATAAGCACCATAGTAATTACAAGCGTAGCGGTATATGTCTAAATAAAATGTTAGTAGGATGAACAGAGCCTGAAATAATCTTATTGTCTGTTAAGAATATATTTTTGTGGTAGGTCACCATTGCCAATGCTTTGTTTAGTTTTTTTTGTCTTGTCTGTATTGACCTGCTGTGTGAAGTTGCAGATAATAGACAACTCCTTTCAACAGATATAGTAATTAACAAGTTGCAGGGTAATGTGAACTGACAAAACTACCTTTTAAACGAAAGCACAATCAAAGACAGTACATACCTGTTGTATATCGTACCGTCAGTACAACGATGAGGATTCCCTGCCACTCTCCACGCCGCTAGTGATAGGTGAGGGGTCCTTGGGGCGTGTCCTCGTTGTCCATCCATCATCTTCCTCCTCCTCGAAGATCACCTCATCGGCCCTCTCAAACGACGCCCCCACCTCGTCGGGCGCCACAATCCGGATCGACACCTAGCCCTATGTACTACATGCTGAAACTTGGAGAAAAATCTAGATGCATATGTGACCGATCATAGCAGGACGAAAACGATACCTTTTATCTGTACATGTCCTTCAGTTGACTGACATCCTTGTCCTTGGGCTGATCAAGGTTCTGATCCAGTTCCCACATGCTGCCCTGTTTTGTTGTCTCGATGTCTGACATCGACGCCATAAGCATCTCCTTGGACCTTGAGGCCAAAATCCCACCTCAAAACCTCGCAGCTGGGAGCTCCCCGAACCCGATGGCCGAATGTGAGTTTCCCCTTAGCCGACGCCTAGTACTCCGCCATGTACTGCCCTGCCTGTCGCATCATCCAATGTGGGATGCCATCCTCGCAAATGTTCAGATATGAAGGTATGAAAGCCATATGGCTTAATGAAGCCAACGGAATAGGCATCATTTGGGCAAAAACTGGCACATTGCATGATTTATCATTGTACTTAATATATGCATAAAAATCAAATGCCCTATTTCTGTTTCCTGCATTATGAGTGAAAAAAGAACAAACGATGTCGATGCATCATTTTTTAATACCTTAGAGCTGTGTACTACGAATCTGCGATGTGTGCTTGCTCCAGGGTGACCACGTCCATGATGATCATGCCACGGAGCATCTGCGCTAGGCTCACCTTGACGGAGAAAGTCGCTGACTTGGGCTGCTTAGACGGCTCCAGCAGCGCCGTGTCCCGTACATCATCACCACGTCGCTGTCGTTGGACGCCATTGTTTGCTGTGGATTGGATTGGATTCAATCGACGTTGCGAGGACCGCATGTTTGGAGATCTGGCTTCCATTGACGGCGCGGAAGGAGGTGAATGCGCGGACCTTCCTGTTAAATGAATCGAGCCTCCCTGTTAATCGGTTCGAAACGGTTAATTTATCAATCTCACAACACACACATGCAACACTATTTTAGCTCTATTATACTAACACACAAGCAAACGGGAAAAAATGAATCGAGCCTCCCTGTTAATCGGTTCGAAACGGTTAACTTATCAATCTCATAATGGAATCAAACAAGAAATGGACCCAAAAGGCCAAAACAGAAGTAACAAACTATAATATGAAGCCATATACGAGTATACGACACATGCAGTTGAGCATGGCACAAGAAACAAGATGTGCATCAATATGCTTAATTACAAATTGTGTGACTATCTCATGGCAACAGGTTCCTCTTCAAGATTTCACCACAAGGCCATGCCACTTTTAACTCAGTGAGGACTATGTACATAAGATGAAACTGTTGGCTGGTCATTAGTCTGAACATTTATACACAATACTAACCAACGACTATATCTCTTAGGCCTAGTTTGGGTAATCTAGGAATGAGAGGGATTGGAGTGGATTGAGATGTATTGTAGGAGTTTTTGAACTATTGGAGATTTAAACACTCTTCAATCCAAGCATATCCTTAACCTGCATGCGCATACCTGTGTGTGACCACGGAGGAGTGAACGGAGTGCGGTGTTGATGTTCACCACACGGATGTTACCGAGCTTGAGCCCATACACGACCGGTTCACAGCGATCTGTCTGCCCAGCACGAGCCTAGGATCCGATGTGTACTTGGTAATCGGTGTCACCTCTAGCTGCGGTGGCTGCCCTTCCCCGGGAAGCCTCGAGTTAACATCGTGCACCGCTCGTTCCCCGGTGCCAAGTAACCGCCCCCTGGGCACCTTGCTGCTGGTGCTGCTCAGCATCCTGGCCGGTGGCGCGGATGGCATCGTTGGGAGCGACTGCAGTTGTGCGAACTCCAATGTGGGCGGCGGCATGGAGACGACGGTCTCGAACTGTGTCGGCCGGAGTTCTCGAGCAGCTGCATGAGGCGCGCGCCGGGGTTGGGGCCCGAGGCGACGGCGTTGGGGTTAGCGTTCGGGTTGGGGTTGAGGTTTGGGTTTGGCATGGGGAAGGAGACAACTGGGCGGGTCATGGCGTGGGGGTCCTGTGGATAGTGGATGTAGGGTCCGCGGTGGAAGGGCGGGGTCACCGGAGGGTAGGAGTAGGGGCCGGATGGCGCCGGGCCTCCAGTGACGCCGGGGAAGATGGGGTTGGGGGTGGCGTTGGGCATGGGATTCGTTGGCCTAAAAAGCTTTCCGATCTCAAATGGTGTATTAGGATTAGGGTTAGGGTTTTCGCTCGGAGACGTCATGAGAAGCGGCTCGGGAGAGGAAGGTGGCAGTGGAGTAGATCTGAACTGGGGAAGGGAGGAAGACGAAGTGGACTGGAGGTGGCAGTGGAGCAATCCCGTCCGCGAGCAGTGATTCCGCTTGATTTGGGCGCCGGTGTAGAGGGTCTATTTGGTTCAGCTTTTTCTGACCAGCTTTTCTGAAAATCTGGTTGTGAGAAGAATCTGGCTGTGAGGAGAATCTGAGTATCATTACGATTACATATGGAGGAAGATAAAGTTGTTCATAGGGCTCAGGATCTAGAAAGTGACGGATTCCTACTATTACAACGACTGGATCGATTATGTGTTTATGTTGATTTTGGATGGTTTTTACTCCAATGAATTTTATAGAAGCTGGCTGAAAAGCTGAACGTTTGGCAGTCCGCTGCAGCTTTTGGTGGCCAGAAGCTGCCATAAGCCGAAACAAACAGGCCCAGAGCGCGGGAGCAGGAATTGGTCACAGAGAAAGAGAGGCAAGCGGGCTGCAGAGTGTGGAGAGGGTATAAAAAATCCTCCCCGGATTTAATAAAAGAGATTAGAAGGAATTATTTACATAGATAAGTTTTACATTTTATATCATATATATCATCAAACTAAGTTGAATTCACTATTCACTATGTTTTTTCACAATATAACTTATCAGAAATATCATACTAAAATAGTTTCATATTTAGAAGTGTCTAGTATACCCACTAACATCTAAGTCAGTTCTTATAGTCTAGACGACTCTAATAATATCTTTATTTGAGATGGTTTCATATATAGAAGTGTCTAATATACTAACCAAAATCTAAGACAATTCTTAAAATCATAATGAATCAAAAGGTATATTTATTTAAGATGGTTTTCAATAACAATCCGTCTTAAATCAACATAAGACATTTTTTACGATGTAACCGTCTCAAAACACTTCTTTATTAAAGACGGATCTCCAACAAACTGTCTTACCTTATTCATCACCATATCATAAAAGACGCTTCTATAAAATGCACATGTATCTGTCTTAAAATGTGTGTCTTAAATAAGTATATTTCTAGTAGTGATTGGCTCTGCGCCTCCACCCAGATAAGAATCCTGGGGATGAGGTAGTATCTCAACCATAAACATGAATGTTTTTCTACAGGCATTTAGTGCAAAATATCTCAAATATAATGTTATATGTTGCTAGGAAGCCAAAGAGAAGTTTCAG
The DNA here is from genome assembly GCA_029449295.1 of Zea luxurians. NCBI lineage: Eukaryota > Viridiplantae > Streptophyta > Magnoliopsida > Poales > Poaceae > Zea > Zea luxurians. Next base: position 24,755,166 of record JAOPSE010000003.1, read on the forward strand.
CACCTGCAGAAGGTTATATCCATTCTTGGAGATGCAGAGAAAAGAGCTTTATATGATATGACTGGCATCACTGATGATGATGTGCGCACCTCATTTATAGCACTCCAATTCCACCTTTCAGACTCAAGCAATATTTTTATGAATCTTCCTTTTTCATCTAGGCACTGGTGGGAGAAGCTGCAAACAATCTTCAGGAGTACTTCAGAACAATGTATAAGAAAGTATGGTTGCTTCTATATTAATTGTAGGCTAATGTTGTCTATTAATTTACAATGATATTTTTAGGGAAATATAGTAGCGAGAACTCTGTTGTGGCATAAAACTACCTCCGTTGCTCTGTCTCTAAAAGAATATCCTTTAGGCTTGTTCAGATGTATAGCCAGAGTGACATTATTTTGGGGACTGGGTGTATATTTTTATATATAATGGTACTTAATTTAATCTTTATTCCCAGGTCATGGAGGCTAACATTGAAGAATTTGAAGCTAAATATAGAGGGTCAGATTCTGAGAAAACGGACTTGAAGGAACTCTACACAAAATATAAGGGCAACAAGAACAGGAATAATTATCTCTTATATCATATTGTAAAATCTGAAACAATTCTCCTATAGATGGTTAGCTTGCATTTTATGCTACAATTACCTCAGATCACTTCTTGTTGTATCTTACACCAATTTAAGAAATTTCTTGATGTGTTTTATGACAACCTCATGCGCTGAGAGATACATTCGGTCTACATTCGTTATTATGAAACTGATGGACGATTTACACTAAAATTTATACTCATTTACGTTGTTTTGGTTCATGATTTACGCTTAAATCCGTCCGAGCCAGAACCCGCGCACGACCGGTGGCGCGCGATTTTCACGCCGTAAATTTGGGCTCCATTCGCCATTTCGAAATAGATATACGATTTATGGTAAAATTTATACTAACTTACAATGTTTTGGTTCGCGTTTTACGCTGAAATCCATTCGAGCCAGAACCCGCGCTCAATCGGTCGTACGCGATTTTCACGCCGTAATTCAGGCCTCATTTAATTTGCTGTTACGAAACAGGTATACGATTTACGCTAAATTGTGTACTCATTTACGCTGTTTTAGCTCACGTTTTACGCTAAAATCTATTTGAGCCAAAACCCGCGCACGATCGGACGCACACGATTATTACGCCGTAATTTTGGGACCCATTTACGGTTACGAAACAGATATACGATTTACGCTAAATTTCGTACTCATTTACGCTGTTTTGGTTCATATTTTACGCTAAAATCTGTCCGAGTCAGAACCCGATCACGATGGGACGCGCGAGATTTTTACGCCGTAATTTTTGGGCCGCATTCACCGTTTTAAAACATATCTACGATTTACGCTAAAATTCGTAATCATATACGCTGTTTTTGTTCACGTTTTACGCTAAAATATGTCCGATTAAGAACCCGTGCCCGATGGGACGCACGCTGGTACGGGACGTGGCTATACCTGGCTGGGGCTTCCTAGTACTAATGGAAGCCCAGGGCTTCCATTACCTCGGCCCAATATATATATATATATATATATATATATATATATATATATATATACTATATGTATTTAGAGCCCTGGGCTCTATTTAGCTAAAGGAAGCCCCAGCCAAATATGAACGCACGTGCATTCACAGCCGACCGACTTTTCAGATTCCATATATATACTGACGTACGTGCTCCGCCATTAGCTCCTTTTCTCCCGGTCTCAGTTTCCATAACCGCAAAACCCCAACCTCGTCGCGTGACTCCGGGAATCTCCGCCGACTCAACCATCCTCGACGACTTCGCTCCCCTCTCCGCTCGCTGTCGATCCAGTCGCAATAGGCAGTTGAGTGGCGCCTCCTCGGTGTCCCCAATCCGCTCTCCAATATTCCCACTGCTGCGTCAGGAGACGGGAGTCCAGACCGGAGAAAACCCCTGTTTCTCCGCCGACGCGTCTGCTTCCTCGCTCTCCGCCGACCCGACTGCTTCCACCTTCTCCACCATCTTCCACATTCGCCGCCATCAACGGGTACCGCTCCAACTGGTAGCCCTTCCCCAACCATCTATGGTATGTTCTTCCCAACCCTAGCTCGCGCGCATTTCATTGGATCGACTTTGACCGTCAACAAATGTGTTGTTTTTTGTTCATACTGCATTGTAAGGATTACGACGAGGGTGAAAAATATTTATGCAGTTGATTTAATACATTTACGCACATTTACACAGTTGGTTACGCACATTAGAATACATGTTTATGCATATCAGTTAAAGTTTTTTTTTTCATAGATGATGTTCAATTGGTAATTGAGTGGTCAGCTAGTTGTTTTTGTGACTGCATACATTTATTTATTCCATTATTTTATAGTTAATACATTACTGTTCATAGCATGTATTGTTTTATTGAATCATATCCAGTTTTTTATTATTATAAAACAGACATTTATTTATTACACTAGTTCACAGTTAATACAGCTTGTTTATAGCAAGTTTTGTTTTGCTCAAACATATTCAGTTTGTTATGATTATAAAATAGGGCAGAACATGTAAGCAAGTGATTGTTCTAAAGAAGCAGTCAATTAGTTGTTTTTGGTAGAGTATATTTTTTTATTCAGAATTTATTATCTGGTTAGTGATATGCAATCATTTATGTATTCATTAGTCTATAGTTAATACATTAATGTTTCACTGCAAGCTTTCTTTTTTTGAAACATATTGAGATTTTTATGATTGTATAACAGGCCAGAACATGTATGCAACTAGTTGTTTTTCATGTATGTAACTGTATGCAGCTGTGTTTTTTTCATGTATGCAACTTTATGCAATGTGTGTTTCATGTATGCAACTGTATGCAATTGTATGCAACTGTGTTTCATGTATGCAACTGTATGCAACTTTATGCAACATATTCAGATTTTTATGATTGTAGATCAGATCAGAATATGTATGCAACTGTGTTTAGTAAATGAGCAGTCAACTAGTTGTTTTTCATAGAGTATATTATTTATATAAAATTTCATATATGTTTAGTAAATACATTTATGTATTTCAGATGATTATAGCTAATACATTATTGTTACAGCAAGGTCTGTTTTTATTGAAACATATTCAGTTTTTCCTTATGATTGAACATGTCAGTATATGTATGCAAATGTAAATAGAGAACAGTATATTCAGATGTTTATTGAGACATTATTATTGCCATGCAAAATTTATACAGAGTGCTTTTATGCTTGGTATTTAAAACAAATAGGTTCATTGATTCAATCATACCACACAATAAATACATATGCATATCCAACAGTTTAATTTTTACAATATTGTGTATTATGTATGCAGCTTTTAATTTTAAAAAATGAAGCACGTGGACCGTCCTCCAAATAACCCCAAACGTATAACAATTCAGTCAAGCCAGGAGTGTTTCAGTGTTGACATTCCGTCCGCAGAACAGTCTAATCCATGTCCAGAAGTTGGAAATCCTCCAAATGTTGACAGTCAAAATTTGATCAATGAAACAGTACAGCTTGATTCTGATGAAGATGACTTCATGCCAGCTCTGAAGAAGCGTAATGTTTCTGAAAGCCATACAAGAGTTTTAAGAAAAGTTGTGACAAAGAGGATTAAACATGAGGAGCTACCCCGACAGGTTAGTGTTATGCATACCCAACAAACAATTTCATATTTGTAAGGTTCTGATTTTTTTGATAATAACAAAATTATTTCATGTTTTATATTGTGTAACAGAGGCTCAATGTGAGGTGCAACCCTCAAGATGTCATTGCAAGCATTAACATTTTGAATGAAAGACAACGTGAGGCTATAAGACGTAAAGGTTTCTCTAACATTCTTGATATGACAGTAGATGCGTTGTGTAGTAGATCACACCTTCAATGGTTGATGGACAAGCTGGACCCCAAGGACATGACAATTCATCCTGGTCTAGGAAAGGAACTAAAGATCACAAAGGACATTGTTCATCTTATCCTTGGTGTACCAAATCATGGCGGTGGTAAACCATTGGGGATTGACGAAGCAGTTGCAGCAAGCAACTTGAGGGCAGAGCTTGGTTTGGCTAAAGACGAGTTCAATGTGACATTTCTACAGGATCGTTTAAGGAAAGGCGAGGATGATGACCTTACAATCAGATGTTTCTTCCTCATTTTATTCAACCGTCTGTTGTTTCCAACTGCTAGCTGGGGCATAACATATCATGAGGTGCTTTTGACAGAAGAAATGCATCGTTTCCATGAGACCGACTGGTGCCAGTTGATTTTTAATGATCTCTGTGAAGCTGCGAAGAAGTGGCACAACCGAATCACCACAAATGTCTCCACGATTATATACGGATGCTCTGGTTACGTTTACTTACATAGCTATTGAACACTGTAATTCTTTTATGTAGTTGTATTACTTGGATCACCTGCATGCAGCCGCTGCCCCTCAAAATAAGATTGGCACACCTCGCATTAAATTCTTTGATAAGAATACCATAAAAGCTTTGACCAAAGCTGACAAGAGAAGGTACGCCATGGGGCTGAACCTTTCGGACATTGTGAAGTAAGTTATTCATATTTACACAGTTGGTTACACACATTTACACAGTTGGTTACGCACATTCACTTTAATTTTATTTTTAGTTCCGAAGCTCGACCGAGACATGCTATTCAGTTGGACCTAAGCTCAATTGCCAATCCGAGGCAAGTTTATGATGTATTATATACATAGTTTATGAATATTTATGGAACAAATGGAATAGGCAGGTGGACATGGATTCTTATTAATTTTGCTGAACAACCAGCCGGAGTGCAGGACCAACATTTTTGATGCACCGCGCCCTGCCCCAACGCCTCGGCCCACTTTTAACATCCAACTTCCATCGATCAAAGAGATGATGTCAAGTAAGATCAACGATCTCCCACCTCGTCATCGATCTAAATTCACAGACATTCTTGCTGCATATGACTTGGAGGTTGACAAGTCATGCATAGCCATAAAAGACAGCATTGACAAAATTATTTAGAAGCAATACGACATAGCAAACAAGTTTATAGAGTTGATCGACGAGGTACTACATGTCGAGTCTGATAATTTAGAAAACGAGACAGATGAGCCACAGCATCCGAGGAATTCGGCTGATTCAGCAGGTCAGTCATACAATTATCCCTTGTCATTTATTCAGAACCTTTAACTGTCTACATGTGCATATGGTTTTTTTATACGTATAGTTAACAGCATTTGTTTTTTTCAAGTATACGCAGCAACATTTGATCTATAATGCAAGTTTTGACATATATTATTTTCAATATAATTGTGTACAAGGACACACTGTTCATGCCACCCAACCCACACCCGATATGCCATCCCAAGCTTCACAACTCGAGACCCAGCTGGGTGGTACTCAGTTTGAAGAAATTCATGAAAGACAACAGCATATCCGTAGAGTGCTGGAGACTTGTCCCGACGAATCGGATGTTGTTACAGGTCAACAGGTAATATATCCAACTCCAATACCTTTTTTACTCATCATACGTACATTGTTTGCATATTACTTTTTAGCAGTATACAAACCACACTTTTTTGTCAACAGGATTTCTGTTTTGATGTTCGAAACAACATTTTGAGGAACACAAATATCACACCTCAAACCACACCAGCTTGCACCCGCTTGCCGAAATTTGACGTGACACCACAAAAAATGTTTGTTAGCAGTTCATGTCTCATATTATAATTCCATTTTACGATACATACTACATAATTATACTAATCATATACCTTTGTGTAGAGAGGTGAAATGGCAACAAAGGAAATGGAACACAATGACAGTGGGCCAGTTTTTTATCAGACCCCAACTCCTCATGTCAGTATAATAACATACATATTACATAATGCATTTTATGCCATTAAACTAATTTTTTTAATGTTCAAACACTTATAACCAGGTTCCATCTCAGGATGATACACAGAAAGGGACAACAATTTCTGGAACTGATCCACTCCTTACAGAGCTTGAGTGCGTTCGTTCTCTGTGGGATTTACTCTGTTCCAAGGACATTGACCAAAGCAGGTACATGTTACACAAATTACAAATACCGTATTTATAAGTTTGGTTCATTTATGCAATATGAATATATAACTATGTTCATCATACAGGGTTGTCATAGATTACGGTGAATACAGTGCAAACTGTATCGATATTTATGAATCTTTCGCAGAGGGCAAATGTCTTGAGAATGTCGTCATGCAGTGTTTCATTGAGTGTGTTCGTGATGATTCCAAAAAATCATCGTCGAACTATGACATCTAACAGATTAGTACTTGATGTCAATGTTGGGGTAGGTTCTTCTTCACAGTTATTGTAACTATACATAGAATATACTTACACACTCTATTTTTGGTTTTTTAGGCTCTGTTAAATTTTGAAGAGCAGGAACGTCATAGCAAGAATCCTCAGCCGTTTGATCAAAATGTGTTACAGAATTGCTTGCACAACACATTGCCTCCTTTGGTAAATCTGGATAAATGCAAGTCGGTAAGCCTCAGTAACATTTTGTTCCCAGGTTCATTAGCATATTAACTGTACCTTTTAATCATCATGACATTGTAACAGCAACATGTAACCTATTTTTACTTTTCTCATCAACAGATATTGGTACCTATGCTTAGTAGGGGACATTGGACACTGTATGTAATCAACCTACACCATCGGTGTATACACATTTTAGATTCGAATCCGTATGGTATAGAACTTGGTGGCACCACATGGAAGGACTACCATTATGACCCAATCTATTTAGGTGGAAGGAAATTCCCATGGGCTAGGGTTATAATGAGTAGGCTGAGCAAAGCGTTACAACATGTTTGCCCCAATGCAGCCTTCCCTAAATTTGGTAATTTTCCAATGGATATGCCATCTAATTGCCCAACAATGAGAACAGGGTCAAACGACTGTGGCTTTTTTGTAATGAGTTACATGAAGTTTTATGATCACATTGCAGGTGTCATAACTTCTTTCAATCAACCAGTAAGTGATTATGCTAACTCTTTTACATTCTGGTTGCCATCATTGTACATGTTAGCTATATACGTGTATAATGCATGCTATGCTTTTATTGCAGGACAATTCCCGAGACCTACGTGCTCATGCCCTTCATCAACTCACATTCCATCGCATGAACAAGGCGCTGCCACTTCCATTAGATATCCAGAGATTTATGTTTGCGCGCAAGTAGTTAACTATGTGTCAGAACTAAGCAATGGCGTGGGCAATGTATCGTACTGTGGTATTTTGGCCATGATTGTTAGTTAACAATGTTAGGAAGCTTCCTTATATGTGCTGTTTTAGAACAATTGTTATGCTACTTTGTCTTAGGTTGTTACACAGGTACTTTCTGTGAACATTAGTTGGTTGGATACTTATGGTTATGCTGCGACGATGTAAACATCAGATGTTTTCACTTCTGTGGGCTTAAATATGATCTTTTTATATGTTATGAAGATCTTATATGAATACCTCATTTCTTAATATTACGATCAGTTCATTTAAGTTTATACTTTTTTGGTTAATATGTATATAAACTTATTGGTATCCCTATCATTTTTATACTATTTATTATACTGTTATTCTCGAATCATATTGCGCATCCACCACATTACTGTTCATATAATTTACGTATTATACGATTATCATACAGGTTATATACGATGTTTCCTACTTCAAATTATGCTACATTAGTAAGCAATATACGCTATATTTATTAGATTTCAACAACCATCTGTATATAAATCATTTGTCACTCATGCAATTTTTATTGCAAAAAACAGATTATTCGTATCACATACAAGAGACTACTCACTGCCTGACTCACTGCTATCGAAATCAACAGACTAATTACTGGTCATATAGTTTACGTATTATACAATCATCATACAGGTTATATACGATGTTTTCTACTTCCAATTATGCAACATTATTAAGCAATATACGCTATATTGCTTAGATTTCAACAGCCACCTGTATATAAATCATTTGTCACTCATGCAATGTTTATTGCAAAAAACAAATTATTCGTATCACATAGAATAGACTAATCACTGTCTGACTCACTACTATCGAAATCAATTGCGTGTTTTGTTGATGTTGTTGTCTCATTCCAATCAGGAGCTTTACTTCCACCCTTGTTCCTAGATCCAGGAGGTCGTCCTCTCTTACGTCTAGCAAGGCTAGCCAACCATAATCTATTTTCCTCTATTGACAAACACGTCCTACTGTTGTGACCATCAGCAATTCCACACTTCTGGCATTTCCTGGTCATTTTCTTTGTACCTTTTGCTCCCAATTTAATAACCTTTTGTTCACTCCCCTTTATTGTTCTTCCTTTGGGTTTTGAGTTATTTGGTCTTGCCAAGCTTATCCCATCGACCGCAAAATCCAGTTTCTACAATTCAAAAGTAAATATTTCTTAGCATATAATTGTTGGGGGCCTTCGGCTTCCGAAGGTCCTCAAAAACATGATTTGACAATGTTTTCCAATGTGAAATATGTGAACAGGTACCTTCGGAATTGGGTCACGAGTATACAATATGGTCAAGACGAAGCTTAAGTAGGACGGAAGGCGATCGTAACGAAGGATAAGATGATCACGAAGCTATGCGCAGAAAAAGCTTCGGTATGACAGCAGAAAAGGGGAACCGACCTATATGATGAAAAGCCAAGTTAGACCTCGAAGAATCACTATAGAGTTATTGATAAATGTAAAGGGCATTAATGTAATTTTCCACGGGCTGCGTCCTGTGCCTATAAATAGATGAACAGTACTCTCGTACTGTTCACGCTGATCTGGCATTCGCTTTTCGCATCACACATGTACCTTTACTTTTCGTCAATCCGAAGGTACATTTATAATTTGTTATTATGATTCTGATAATATAAAATAAAAATAAGTTGATGATAATATCTGTATTATTATTCGTATTTCATATATGTATTCTTCTTCATCATCCGTCGAACTTACGAAGGTCTCTTCCTTCATAACCTTCGTCCAGAATTCATTATATCCGAAGGGACATAATGTCTTGAAGGACGAAGGACTTTAACATTTAACACTTTTTATGTTGCCTTGTTCTTAACTCTTAGCATTTGAGAACAAGTCCCCAACATTGGCGCCCACCTCCAGTGAACTCACGTCCATTTTTTGAGTTTTGAACATCTTCGGCAAGCATCACCTTCGTCATGCCGCCGAGAAAAGCTTCAGCCACAGGGGCTGCCACTCTGCAGCCGCTGGATCCCAATCAGGATGTCCTTTCTCTCAGGGAGGCCCGAAGCCAGAAGAGGAAGGCCACCAGTCCAACGCCTTCGAAGGACGACTTGGATCAAGAAATCCAAAACTTGGAGATGCTCCATCAACAGGTCCAACGGAAGAAGGAAAAGATGGCTCGTCTAGCTGACCTACAAAGGCAGATAGACGAAGCCTCTGAAGAACTTCATCATCTTGCTCAAGATGACCAGAACCAAAGGCCTCCGCGCAGAGAGCTTCATCAGGAGGGCTTCTACAACGAGGACGATTGGTATGAAGATTTCCATCATGGAAATTTTGCTTTTGATGATACTTCTCCTCTGTCAACAGAACTGCAGGCTACACCTTGGCCACAGTCTTACAAGCCACCCCTAGCTCCCCATGTACGACGGTCATTCAGACCCGAAGCAATTCTTGATGAGCTATGAGGCAACCTATATCTTCGTATGGTGGCAACACGGCGGTCATGGCAAAGTCTTTCGTCACTGGCTGTCAGGAGTGTTGCACAAACCTGGTACTCCTCTCTTCGGCCAGGGACAATCACCTCATGGCAAAAGCTGAAGGACATGTTGATAACCAGCTTCCAAGGGTTTCAAACGAAGCCAGTCACTGCTCAAGCTTTATTCCAGTGCACCTAGGACCACGAAGAATACCTTCAGGCGTATGTCCGAAGGTTCCTGCGTCTGAGGGCACAGGCACCAACAGTGCCCAATGAAATTGTCATTGAGGCCATGATCAAGGGGCTTCGGCTGGGACCTTCAGCTCAGTACTTTGCTAGAAAGCCTCCTCAAACTTTGGAGAAGCTGCTCCAGAAGATGGACGAGTATATTCGAGCTGACAATGATTTTCGCCAAAGAAGGGAGGAAGCATTCAGGTTCTCTGAAATGACCAGGGGCTTTGGAGGAAGATTCCATTCGAGGCACGTCAGGTCAACTCACAACTCTACTCAAAGTGATGACAGAGGGAGTCAACAGCAAAGGCCACAGTGCTCCTCGCAAGCTTCGGGGCAGCAGCAAAGCTCTTTCCGGCCACCAGCGCCAAGGGGCAGAGGCGCCAAGGGCTTCGGGGGAAGATTTGGAGATCAGCCAAGAAAAATTTATTGCCTATTCTGTGGTGAAGGCAAGGGCCATACCACCAGGATGTGCCATGTTACCATCTAGAAGCAAAAGGAGATAGCAGAAGCTGCAGCGCAACAGAGTCAGCCGAAGCAAGTCATGCATACTGCTTCGTACCATTCGCCTTACATTCCAGAATATGTAGGCAATCACCCTGCAGCTTCTGTTGCTTCGGCAAGTCAACCCCAAGCATCTTGGCAGCAGCCTCCACCGCCACCACCAATGCAACGAGGTCAGCAGCCAGAAGGGAGTCAGCACACTCACCTTCAGCGGGACTTCAGAGAGGAGTCCGAAGCTCGCACAGTCAATAGCACTGTGCCGGAGTCGAAGCATATTTACTAACAAATATCCTATCTCGACAGCGGATTTTCGCATTTTCGCATTTCAGTCTTACTTTCTTTTTAATAAGGAACAATTATGGGAAGTTTAAGTGCTTTTTTATCGTCTTTTAATCTCTTGTAACAGTTTCGTTCTCTTCCATAATAAAAATATGTCTTCTCCATAGGCTTAAGTTGCCGAAGCATAAGAATTTATGGTGGCAAGAAGGACCTTCGAATTATCAAAAATTTGTTCTAAGGAATACAGTGCAATTTCTTCGAAGCAGCAAAAAGTCGTTCCTAAGGGAGCGCAGTGTAAGTTTTCTGCTCAAAAGTCGTTCCGAAGGGAATGCAGAGCTTACAGCGAAAAATAAACGCTGATTCCGCTGAAAGTAAAAGGCGAAGAAGCTCCTAAGGGAGGCTTACAGCGAAAAATAAACGCTGATTCCGCTGAAAGTAAAAGGCGAAGAAGCTCCTAAGGGAGGCTTACAGCGAAAAATAAACGCTGATTCCGCTGAAAGTAAAAGGCGAAGAAGCTCCTAAGGGAGTCTTACAGCGAAAAATAAACGCTGATTCCGCTGAAGTAAAAGGCGAAGAAGCTCCTAAGGGAGGCTTACAGTGAAAAATAAATGTCGACCTTCGGCAAATATCATCTTGCATAACATCACATCATTACATCATTTGCATAGCATAACATCATACATCATAGTGCATCAACAATGCAAGAAGGGGGGTCTCAATATTGATATTCGAAGATCGTTTTGAAGAAATAGTGACACGGCACAAACAATAGCCATTGAAGAGTTATATCTTCGTCAAACTCTGAGATGGAAAGATCTATTGATTATTGATTTTACCAGGATTGGCTACTGATTTTATGAGAACACGGATATTATTTACGAAGCATGAAAAGAAGGGAATGTGTTTTTTCGCCGAAGGCTCAAAAGTGGTATGTATATAATGTTTCATGCATCGTAAAGAATAGAATTATAAACAGCTAATATATTACATCCTAAGTTACACAATATTACACATGATTCTCAACAAACATTACATTCTAAATGTTCTTGCAACAGCATCTAATCTTCCCTTAAGACTACTTCTGCAGCTTCGTTTAGAAGCTGATCAACAACTCTATCCATGATGGCTTCGGCCATTTGTCTAATTTCGTCATCCCCCTTCATGTGGGGGCCCGCAGAGGACTCAGCAGGTTCTGAGGGAAGAGTAGATACGGATTTATTACTATTACAAACCGTGAACAAGTTCGAAATCAAAAAAAATTACAACAAAAAGTCAAAAACCACTAGTTAATACCTATTTGCCCTTCGGGCTCTGCGCTTTTCTCAGCGGCCTTTGCTACTTTTCTAGCATCGTGAATGCCTTTTCACTTTTTAGAATAATTTCTTGGGCCATTTCCCGGCCACCATTGTCCCAGATGTCGGTGAAAAATTTTCCACCAACCATGCTTGGTTCGGCCGAGGGGTCTTTTATATCTTCGGAGGATAAGGCAGTTTCGGATTGTGCCAAAGATTTTACATGCTCACAGCCTTTCCTCTCCAAAATAGTAGCAATCCCCCTGGCACCCGAAAAGGCACATATGTCTCCGCGGCTATTCAAAATTTCCTCAAAGGCCTCAGCTTCGTGATTGATCCATTCAATCGGGCCTTCGGGGTTACCCCTTGTGAAGTTTTCCTCGCTCGAGAATGCGCCAACGTTGGCGAAGCTAGTTTTTATTTTCTTAACGCATTCTATAGATTTGTCATAGCACCTTTTCTTGGATGCACGAAGCTCTTCAATGTTTCCTTCTAAATGATTTGCCCATTGATCGCTAAGTTCTCGTTTCGTTTCTTCAAGTATGCGTTCTTTTCTAGCTCGGGACTAACTGTTTCCGAAGATCCTCGATTTCGTGCTTCTGAGCTTCAGCTTGAGCTTTAGAAGTAGCTTCGTCTTCCTTTATCTTATCCACCAATGTAAGCAAAATTTTGTCTTTTTCCAAGGCTTCGTTTCTTAACTGGATAACCTCTGTTCGAAGGTTATTGAGAGAAATAGTGCAGCTCTCATCTTCAGCATTCTTTTGTGCCCTTAAGGCATTGCTGAGTATTAAGCCCTATACAAAAGAATGAATGGATTAACATAAGAACAAAAGACTAATTCAAAATTCATAAACTTCAAATTCACAATTTTTGTACCTTCAGACTATTGTATGCAAGGCTATCCGCAAGATCGTCCTTCGTCATGGCGCAGAGGCCAGCTTCAAGCTTTGGGAACCCCATACTTCTAGCCATCTCCCGGCAGATGGATAATTCTTTGTTATCTAGGGAGATAGTATAAGAAGTCGTCTTCGTCTGTGCCATTGAATACTAAGGCCCCTTTTGGATACTTCAGTTCTCGGGCATAGTGATTAGCTTCAAAAATCTCTTCTTCAGATAATCTTTTCCCGAAGCATGTCGTACAATATAATTCGAGGCCTTTGGAGGATGCTTCGGGGGCAGCAGTGCTAGTTTCTTCAACCAAAATTGGCTCTGTCATTTTTGTTTCTTCGGCTTCCAAGGATTTTACCTTGGTGGGCTCTGAAGGCCCAGCTTCAGTTTCAGATTGTTGCTTTGAAGCTTCGGCAACAAAGGCTTCAGTATGCACCTCGGAAGTTTCAACAATTTTCTTCGGAGTTGTGCTTGAAGACTTAATTGTCTCCAAAACATCCAACACATTAACCATCCTTTTTCTTTTCGGGGTCACTGCTGGACCCTTTTGGCTTTTTGCTGCCTCAATTTTTGCTGAAGGACTTAAAATTTCTGATGTCTTTTTTTCTTCAGTCCTCGGTTCTTCTGTTTTTTCTGTTGCTGGCACTTCAGCTAGCTCTTCGATTTTTGGCAGTGGAGTTGGTTCTTTAGCTTCGGTGGCCGAAGAGGTCTCACCAATAAACTCAGGCACTATGGCCGGTTCAATATAACTGTGGCCGGTGTGTGAGAACCTTTACCTTCTTCCTCTTCGGCGTTGTCTCGCTAGGAGCGGCTGAAGCAGTTTCCTTTGCAGAAGATGTATTCTTTCTTTTTTGACCCCGCGTTGGATAATGGTAGTCGGGGTAAACAAACCCAATTGCATCAAATACTCGGTTGAGTCTCTTCTTCTTTCGGCCTCTGACGACCGCTGATAATGCTAGTATCTTCGGCCTTTGAGTATACCCCAAGCAATTCGTCACTTATGGCCTCAATACTTTTCAACCAGTCATCGTCTGGCTCAACGAACTTATCTCCGTATTTGAATGTGTATTTTAGCCTGACTAGTCCACCTTCGTCAGTTTCTTTAATGGTCTCCTCCGGCATTTCCCACTTTTCCACAAGTGGCCATACTCTGAAAGCAATGTGTTCTTAGGACCAAATCCCTTGTCCCAATAAAAGAGCAAACAACGCCGAAGGCTCTCTGGCATTCTTCGGCTGCTTCATTCATTTCCACCTTCGGTTTTCCGAAGGCCGAAGCATTGCCAGATAGGGCGCATAATGATACCTTTTAATATCTTCCCGTGATTTCAAGTCATTTTTCACATAAAACCATTCCGTCATCCAATCGCCAGGCCACCTCTTTCGAAAGGTTGGCATGGGGCAGCTTGACCCAGACCGGGCGTCGAAGCTATAGCAGCCAAAATTGTTGTGATACTGTTCTTTACCCCAGGGTTTTGTCTCATACAATAGCTCATGTATGTTGTAGAAGCTTTTTGCATTAGGTTCCAAACCTTGGCTCCTCACGGCCCACACAAAGATGTTCATCCTTATGATTGCTTCGGGGGTAAGTTGGTTAAGGTAGATTTCAAATATCTTCAGTATTTCCACTGACAAAACTGCTCAAGGGAAATCGCAGTCCAGCCTTTAAGAAGCTTCGGAATATCACGACTTCATTTTCCTCGGGAGTCGGACAAGTCTTCTCTCCTTCGTCAGCCCTCACAACAGACAAGTCCCGAAAATATCTGCCCCTCATATTGACAAGATGATTTTCTTTAATACTGGATTTACCGAAAATCGCATGGCTTGGTCGCCAAGGTCGATCTTCGGAATCTTCACCGCCACTATCCACATCATAACTGTCACTGTCACCAGTATCTTCAGATAAACCCTCCAAAATCTCTCTAGTAATCTTCTCTGTATTAGTCTTTGATATTGATTCAAGAAAGCCCAGATGCATCTCCTCAGAAAGGTTTAGCTTTGAATCACCAACAGCTTTTCTATCTTCAGACATCTTCGCAAACGCTGAGAAAGTGCTCTCGGAACCGAAGCTTAAAAATTTAAAAAGCCAAGTAAGTGTTGTTGCGCGCAGGCTAAAAGTTGGGTGAGTAAAAGCAGATGGCAAGGGAGCGTGCCAAATAAACTGGTGGTGAGCTCTTATTTATACACCTAGTGCATTGAAAACTGGAGGGTCCCTGCTTGTCAAAGACTGTTGCTATTCTAGCAAAGGGAAGGTGTTTTTTCGGACCTTCGGCTTAAAGCCTTCGTCCATGTCGCAATATGAATTTATCATTCCAGCAAATTAATATTGCGAGGGGCTACTGTTGGGGGCCTTCGGCTTCCGAAGGTCCTCAAAAACATGATTTGACAATGTTTTCCAAGTGAAATATGTGAACAGGTACCTTCGGAATCGGGTCACGAGTATACAATATGGTCAAGACGAAGCTTGAGTAGGACGGAAGGCGATCGTAACGAAGGATAAGATGATCACGAAGCTATACGCAGAAAAAGCTTCGGTATGACAGCAGAAAAGGGGAACCGACCTATATGATGAAAAGCCAAGTTAGACCTCGAAGAATCACTATAGAGTTATTGATAAATGTAAAGGGCATTAATGTAATTTTCCACGGGCTGCGTCCTGTGCCTATAAATAGATGAACAGTACTCCCGTACTGTTCACGCTGATCTGGCATTCGCTTTTCGCATCATGCCTGTACCTTTACTTTTCGTCAATCCGAAGGTACATTTATAATTTGTTATTATGATTCTGATAATATAAAATAAAAATAAGTTGATGATAATATCTGTATTATTATTCGTATTTCATATATGTATTCTTCTTCATCATCCGTCGAACTTACGAAGGTCTCTTCCTTCATAACCTTCGTCCGGAATTCATTATATCCGAAGGGACATAATGTCTTGAAGGACGAAGGACTTTAACATTTAACACTTTTTATGTTGCCTTGTTCTTAACTCTTAGCATTTGAGAACAAGTCCCCAACAATAATATTATGCAGTCCAACATTCAGTATAATACCATTATTACCTTTCTGGCATGATCATTTTGTTCATTGTCACCACTCTCATTCATATTTGCGTGATCCTGCAAATTAACCTGTACCTGCCAACACACTTTAAGCTCAATCATAAGCCAATAACTCAAACCTATAAATCATTTATATGTATAACCGCAAATCAATATAGTTGTTAAAGATATTACCTCTTCTAATGGACGTATCGGTATAGGTATTTGAACATTGTCCACACCCCGTTCAAGTATATTAGATACGTCTTGAATTTCCTGAAAAATTGGTTGAAAGCTCAGTATACATCATTTACAAATAAACATTCACAACAATATGATCAAAACCTTGTTATTCCTTTCATCGAATTCACCATCCTTTTCGATGTCTCTATTGTCTTCATCATCGTCCTGAGATTTTATTGTTTCATACCTCATCAATATATTATGATGAATAATATGTTACAAAATACATATTAAAACATTACGTACCTGTATACCATCTCCTCCACTAGTTCCACATGTCTCCTCAACTTCTATATCTGTCTCCAAACGCGAAAGTACCTCGAGAAGCTCATCCATTACTGCTAGGGCTCTATCATTTCCTGCTTTGGATAAACTAGCATGATGCACTACTTTCATTGCCTTTTTTAGCAACATCTTCTGTCTATATGATTTTGTTTCTCCATCCTTCCCCTTCAAATTCCTATCATCTCTTGAAAACGGAACATCTTGCCTTGCAGAGTAGGTGTATCTTTGTAATATGTATTCCTTTGGTATCCGTTCAATTTGAAGATGCATAAACGCGCGTAGTACATGTACACAGAATAGCCCTATAAAAACAATAACGATCATAAGAATTTTGTATATATGTTTTCAATGTATACTATTTAGTACTCCATACATGTATGTTCCCAATGTTTGCATTCACAAGTATACTTTCCTGCATCTTCATCAGCTGTCACTTTGAATTGGTGTTGTCCCCACACAATTTTATTCGATCTTGTTATATGTTGCACTACCCAATAATTTGCACCCCCTTCTTCGTCATGCATTATCTTGAATGCAGTTGCATATTTCAAAGATTCCTGGAATTTATTCATCACAGCCCTTGTGTATGCTATTGCAACCCTTATCTCAAACATATATAGCAGTGTTCATTTCCTTTTAACCCTGTGGCATATATAATGCAAATTAGATGACACTTATATTAAGGTATAAATATACAACATAACAATTTATCCTCACCATGCTTCCCACTGCTTCTTTTGACTCTTTCATCTTTCTACTATGTAGAAGCTTCATCATTTGCTTGGCGAATTGATGAAGCAGAGTGTTTGCATCGACATGTGCACTTTTCACAAGCCTGTGCATGCTTTCACTACGCTGTGTAGACAACATTAGACCATAATAATGATTCTTGAAAAAAGCAGGCACCCAATCCTTACGTATTCCATACACCTTATTGAGAGTAATGTTATCGTGCAGATGAAAATCTTCAAGTAGCATTGACCATGCAGTCTCAAACTCCAACTCAGTCAAAGGATGATGTATTATAGATTGGAACCGTGTCTTAAAGTCCATTTCCTCAAACCTTGCATACAACTCGTTTAGAAAAGGCATATACCTATTTTGCACATGCCATAGACACAATCGATGTATTGTGTGTGGGAAAACCCTCTCGAGTGCTACTGGCATTGCAGGATCTTGATCTGCAATCATATATGACAAAATTGTATGAATCTTATTCCATGTTATAAAGAAAATAAGATCAAATTTAAGACATATTTTATGTATATACATTTCCTTCATTATTATTAGTCGTACCTGTCAGCATCACTCGTGGCCCTTCGGTTCCCATGCATGTTTTGAAGGCGTTGAATACCCATTCAAATGTATCAACAGTTTCATCCCCCAACAATACGAAAGCAAATATAGTGCAATGGAGGTGGTGATTTGAACCAACAAACATACCTAGTGGTTTTTCATACAGATTAGTCTTATGTGTTGTGTCAAATGTAACTGCATCACCAAAATCCATGTAATCCCCTTGCTGGCTTGCATGTGACCAAAATATGCTCAAAATCTTTCCTTCTTTATCCAATTGGAAGTCAGAGAAAAATTGTGGATTATCCTTTTTGCATGATGCAAAAAAAGATAGTAGCTTTGCCACATCATTTGCATTTCTTTCTCGTTGCTTTGCCTTTTTTCTGAAATTATTATCAACATTTAGCATTAGGCGAAACCAACATTTTGCAAATTTTAATTCTGAATAACAATCTAAACATATTATAAACTTACAGGTTATACATGTCCTGTGCTGTTACAGGCACACTCTCAGGACCACCGTGCATTTCTGATACATAATCCATAATACAATGTTGCGAGATTCGACTCTCCTGCATTGAACTTATGAACTCCATGTATTCAGGATCATGTGTCTTATTGCATTGTAATTGATTCTTTTCGGTATCCTTCTTAAAAAATTCATGATTATGATCCAAGTGCAACAGATCAATACGCACTGATATAACTGTCTCTTTTGCATCATCATAAATTTTTTTAAGTTTCATACCGGCCTTGCATTGTGTCCGCTTCGAGCTGGTATTACATACTTTTGGGTTTGATATTCCCCTTACTGCACTCTTGCCTTCCATCGAGCAATTTAACCACTTACAATTTTTCTGTTCCCTATACTTTTTCAATGGAAATCCAACTTCATACGCATACCTACTATAAAATTTATATGCTTCATCCACACCACTGAATGTCATACCAACTTTAGGTACCAACCTTGGATCAATTGTAACTTCCTGTGCAAAAAAATAAAATATATATGTATGTTCATATATTCCATAACTTGTATCATGTATGTTGTCCTACATAATTTTACATCGTATGCACAATATAACATTTTTCACACCATCTAGCTGCATTCTATCGTATACAATTTAACCTACAATACTGAAAATCCAAATCAGTTAAATAGTACTTACATGTCTCTGCAGAATCACTGGTGTGTCCTGTTCATGCTCACCAATAGTATGCATAGTATTAAGGTGCTGTCCTCCTTGATTTACTGTCATCCTCGATGCCTCAAATGTGGTCTGATCATCAACCCCCGGGGCCCTCAAAGCTGCTGGTGGAGTAATTGCCTCTACAGCAATAGCTGTTTGCATATGCGCACTTGCATCTGAGGTAAACTGGTTCCCTCCTTGTTATTCTTCCTGCACCATTGTTACGATATCCAAGCATGGATTTGTTCGATGAACTGATGTCGGCGTCGTATACTCACTGATTGACTCGTTACCCCATGGCGCTGCCATCTTCCAGATCAGATTACGCCCTTCAGCCAGCCATGCCCTAACAAATGATTCGTACTGTCTACCTTTTTTGGAAGCCTATGAATATTTCCTCTTGACCATGCGCATATCCATTATTGTGGACGCGATATTAACGACTCATATCCTTTATCCGCTGAATTCTAGGATCGTGGGCGCGCTGATCGTGGGCGTAACAACCATTTATGCAATTTATACATAGATTTATGATGTCGTAATTGTCTGTTTAAATGCGCTTCCCCAATTTTCGGGTTACACATCACCGGCCCACGTTCGGACAAATGGCCCATGTTTGGTTACGCATTTTTGTACTAACTATTATACTTGCGTAAATGCAGTGCAGAAATGCGGGCCGCCTGGATCGGCCCATTCGGTGCGACCAGGCTCGGCTCGTCTACGTAACCTGGTCGGGGCTCCCCGCACCTATCTGAAGCCTAGGGCTTCCATTACCATCAGCATATATATATATATATCAGATTCATCATTATCAATTTAAATATATAAATAAAAACAAAGAGGTAAAATGAGTACTATTTTAGAACAAATGGAGTATATTTTAAAGTAGTGTTTGGTTTCGAAGTATGATAAGACGAAGCCGGTCTCTGACATGAAGCCGCTCTCAACTAGCTTCGGAACTAAACATGTATAAACCGTGTCACTCGAGTTTATAGCCTCGAAGGCAGGACGCCTCTTGGAAAAGGGGCGTGGCGGAACTGGAACAACAGGGTACTGGTAAGAGAAACGTGCATGCAGAATGCTTTTGGTCCTCACTAGTCGACGTAAATTCATTTTCTTATGTTTCCTTTTTATTTGCAAGGTTGGAACGTCTCAATACATTGCATAAAAACAATTCCTAAATGAACTCACGATTGTTTTTCTGCTATTGGCACCGATTTGAACGCTAAACACTGTAACGAACAATCTGACGGTGCTCTCTGCGGAGACGCGGACGGTCCGTGACCTGGGCACAGGAGCGGCTCCTTCTCTATGTACGTTCGGACGGTCCATGACTAGGGCTCGGACAGTCCACAATGGCGCAGAGGGTCGTCTTCTTCGCAACGGACCTAGATCTCGCCTCTCGGGAGGGACCCCATTGGGGCGGAGAGATCCTAGGGTATGTCTTGGTGTCGTCAGGCTACCCAAGACATGTAAAGTCGACGTAGAGCCGAAGAGAGGTGAAGATTCAAGGTGAAAGAAAGCTAAGCTAGGGCTAAACTAGGGCTACTCCTAATGCATTTGGAAAACGATAAGTAGAGTTGATTGGATCGATTGTGGGGGTTTAATCGGTCCTAACCCTTCATCTATATGAAGTCAGGAGGTCTGGATCCATTACAAGTTGGTTCCTGAGTTAATCCTACATATTTTGCTAACAAATCCCACTAGAAATCCGTAACACTAATTGATTCTACGCATGAGCGAACTATCTGCGCCACCACCACGGACCGTCCGGACCGTGGACCGTCCAGACTGTGGTCCATCCGCCTGCCCATTTTGAGGCTCAACGTATGCCCCCTACATTTTGGTGGAGATTGATGAACCAAAAGCATATGTACTGCCAGCAATCTTCGTTTGGAAAACAATAGATCTCACAAGTCATCTTGTTCCCAAAGTAAGAACTAAGTCTGATGCAAGTCACCGGCTTTTCAATCCAATATGGTGATCATTCAATAGAACTCTAATGCATAAAGGTCGTTTCAGATTGCATCTTTCTCGGCCATGATCATTTGACCAAAGGATTAAAAGGTATAGAATAGAGGTGCCCCGGCCTGAATGGCCAAAGGGACTATGTATGCACCACCATTGTCGTACATTCCACATTCGAATAGGAAAATATATCGACGATGAGTAGGCGGGTATAAAGTATCATGTTATCACTAGATGAAGAGGCGAAGCTTGCTGTGTCACCTTTCGTGCAATTTTGTTCGACCGTTTTGTTTTAGCGGATGCCCGTGGCTTCTTTGTTGGTCGACCGCGTAGAACCGCCTTCTTGCTAACGTATTTGGAGTGCAATTGATCAAAAGCAGGGCCAACTTTGACTAGCTGACCATGTGTGCTATGTGTGCTTTGCTCCTGCATCTCCTTTTTTGCTTTGTGTGGAGGCCGATGCCTCTGGCCATGGGCAGACTGTCTGGCTAAGTCAGTCGGACCATCTGTTTTAGCGTCGGACCGTCCGCGCGCAGGTGTCGGACCATCCATGATGCCCGAGTCAGAGAGCTTCGCTCGACTGCTCGACTGAGCCTGCCCCCCTCCGGTGCCTCCGGACTTGTTAGTCTTCCTGTCTGGAGCTTTACGAGCAATCTCTCCTTGTGATATACTCGACGTGCGAGGATCACTAAGGACAATGTTTTTGCCTTTGCCTTTATCGGCCACTTTCGACCGAACCAAGACTTTTTGCTTGCTAGTTGTATTATATTGATAGGAAATGGTTGCATGTCCACTTGCATCTCCTGAAAAATCAACCGGCCCTCATTTATGGCCGATTGTATCTGTCGACGAAAAACGTTACAATCATTGATGGCATGGAAAAAGAATTATGCCACTTGCAATAGGCATGTCTCTTTAACTCATCTAGAGGTGGAAGAGTATGAGTTACTTTAATGTTGTCATTTTTCAATAGTCCGTCGGATATTTTATCAAACTTGGCAACATTAAAAGTAAATTTAACTTCTTCTTGCTGATTCTTTTGAACCGGTTATAAAGAAGAACAAGGTGAAGGTTTGGGCCTTTGTTGGCCAAACAAGTTTGACGGTACATATATCTGCGGACTCGTCATCCGAATTATCGCTCCACTAGATGTATAATACGGCCGACCGATTTTGATGTTTCTCTACATCGGCTTTCACAGGCCAAATCCTGCTGATGTAGCTGAGCTACTGAAAAGAACAAAGTGCCATTCAATTTGTATTTTAAGTAGGATAGCAACCCATTAAAAGCGATCCTTTCTAGCTGTTTGTCCACGACATGGATTTGGAAGCATCGGTTTCTAGTGTCCCGGAACCTCGGGTTATAGTCATAAACCAATTCCCTGTTTCCCTGTCAGACTGAAGCCAGATCGGCTAGTTTTAACTCATGCTCTCCTGAGAAAAAGTGTTCATAGAATTTCTGAAAGGGAAATGTGCCATTGGGTCATTTCTATTTGTTTTGGTGATTAAATGCTCAACACATTAATATGGACTAACATCTTTTCCTATGAGCATGAGCATAAGTAGCTGTAAAGCAAATTGAGAAAAGCACTTTTGGGCTTGAAAGAAGGCTTATCGAAACATCTAAGGATCAAAATGGAAAAGGTATGCTTCTAGCGCTTAGTCAAGTTTTTTAGGTACTAATCATACTTTTCTAAGTGCTAGGGATCATATGAAGTCAAGCCAAAAATAGCAAAAGAAAGTTAGCATGAAAAAGGACTCGGCCTCGTCTGCGTAGCACTGGACAGTCCGATGATCGCCCGGCCAAACAGGCCACTCTCAGGCTCGACTAGCCTCCCTCGACTATAATTCACCGGACGGTCTACGCAGAGCGTCGTACAGTCCGGTTTGAAGCCAACCAATAGTTATCTAACATGTCAGCCGTAACCAACGGTTAGGAGGTGCACCGGACATCCGGTGCCCCACCGGACACTCCAACGGCCACCTGAAAACAGAAAGTGACTAATCAGGGATTCGTTGACCATTGCATTGTGTAGTGTCCAGTGTGCACCAAAAAATCTGGTGCACCCGCAGATAGAAGGCAACCAAGGACTTCCAAATAGAGCTCCAATGGCTCCTAGGTCCCTAGGGGCTATAAAAGGACCCCTTAGACACCATGGAGCAGTACCCAAGCACCCTTTGAGCACACTACAACTCCAAACCTTTGTGACAAACTATGGATATGTTAGAGAGAGATTTAAGTGTGTTCTTGAGATGTAACTCTGTCGTTTTGATTCGTGCGCTCTCTCTTTTTTCTTGTATGCGTGTTGTTGCTGCGTTGTGCTCTTGTGTGTGTTTTTACTGCCCTCCTTACTCCGAGTTTGATTGTAATTATTTGTGTAAGGCGTGAGAGACTCCAATTTGTGGAGATTCCTCACAACGGGATATTTTTTATAAGAAAGACAAGTGTGGCACTCAAGTTTGATCTTTGGATCACTTGAGAGGGTTGAGTGCAACCCTTGACCAAAGGAGGTCACCATAATGTGGAGTAGGCATTGGCTGAACATGGATAAAAATCGTTGTGTCTCCTATCCATTTTACTTATTGCGAATACTGTCTTCTTGAGTTCTTTACTCACTTGCAATATTGCTCCTAAGTTTAATACTCATCTTAAAGGAGCAATCAAGTGAAGTTCTCCTTTCTTATCTCTTCTCATCCTAACTTGGTTTTAGTTTCACTAACACTTTGAATAAACCAAGTTTGTGTTGTTTAGAGTTAATTTTCGTAGGATCACCTATTCACCCCCTCTAGGTGCTCTCAATTTCTGCTCTAATTCTTCTAGGAGTGGAAAGAGTTAGGCGGCAGAGCTACTTACCATGCGAATGTGGTACCAGTAAGGGATAATGAGAATAAAAGGACATGGTAGGCTTCCCTATCAGTCATTTCTCCTAGGTGTGCTAAGAACTGACTTACGTGCTCGTGCATGCTTTTCCCTCTTTCACCAGAAAATTTAGAGAACTCTGATATCCTTGTCCCTTGCGGATATGGCACAGTGTCGAATCGGTGATTATAAGGTTTCCGATACGACTGTCCCAGTATGGCTACACTTTTGTCGAGCCTTTATCAAAGTAGTTCAGCCATTTCTTCCCTAATTTTTCCAGGCGCTTGGTGGCAAGCCACTGGTGTTGGGGCGAATGCGAAGACGCTACCCTTCGCTCCAGGCCTTCGTCAACTCACTGCACCAATGGAGGCAAGATGACCGGCGCGGCCCAACCTTCGTCCTCTTCACCGCAAGACGAAGGCCTACGACAAAGTCTTTTCATCCCGTGGCCTCAGTCCTACCTGGAGGCCCATGTGGGATTCGGCCCATCGTGGCAGGCCCCGCACGGACAGGTGTGTTACGGACCTGATTTGTAATAGCTTTTCTGTAATGACAGTTTGTAACCCTCCTTTATGAGAATATTCTGGGGATAATCCAGGTGTCTGAGGGCATAAGCGTCCTTACTCTGGGACGTTGGGCGCTCGGGCACCTATAAATACCCACGTACAGTGCCCTCGAGAGGCCGAATGAAAAGAGCAATTGCCATCTCGAGTTAAACCTTGTTTGCATCCTTTTCACTCCCCCGTTGGATCAACTTGCTCAGGAGCGCAAGTTCCAACATTGGCGCCCACCGTTTGTGCTATGAGCAAACCACCCACGATGGCACCCAAAAGAGCTAGTTCGAAGGCAGCCCCATCCGTCGACGAAGCAGCGAAGGCAACACTGCTAGCTGAGAAAAAGGGCAAGGCCCTCGCTGACAACACCCACCAAGGAGCTGGTGAAGACGAAGCACATAGTAAGCGACAGCGCAACGACCAACACACTCCCGAAGGCACCCTCCGCACCTGCAGCTCCGGAGGGCAGCCACAAGTACCACCCCCAGGCTTCGCTCCACTAGAGGGCGAGGAAGCAACAGAGGACGGCGAGGTCCTCGGCGTCTCCGCAGAAGAACAGCTGCAGCTATGGGCCCTGCGCCTCAAGAACCGCAACCTCCAGAAGTAGAAAGAAATCCTTGAAGCCAAGCGCCAACGTGTCTCTGCGCAGGCCAAGGTGCGCCAAATGATACGAGATGAGGAGCAGAGGGCTCAAGAACTTGAGCAAGAGATTGCGCTCATGCAGCGCGAAGGCCAACATGATCTGCAGCACAGCCCACCCCTCCAGCAGAGCGCGCCAGTCGGAGACCTATTCATTCCTCAGCGCGGACCCTTCATCCCGCACGCCGCAACTTTCCAAGGCATCAACTACCTTGATGAGCGGAGCCCCCTGGCGCTGCAACTGCAAGTGTCACCATGGCCCGCCAACTTCAGGGCAGGGACCTACCCCAAGTACAACGGCAACACTGACCCAGCACAGTACATCATGAGCTATCAAGTAGCCGTCGCATCATCCGGAGGGGACGACACCACGATGGCCAAGTCTTTCATCATCGCCCTCGAGGGTCCGGCATTGACCTGGTACACCAGGTTGCCCCCATTGTCCATCGATTCCTGGAGAAGTCTCCGGGACAAGTTTCTACTCAACTTCCAAGGGTACCGCCCAGATATCGATGCCTTGGCTGAACTATCACTTTGCAAACAGCTGGAGAAAGAAACCCTGCGGGAGTATTACCGCAAGTTCCTAACTCTCAAATCACAACTGCCTTCGGTCGACGACCAAATTGCCATACACTACGCCATCAGTGGCCTTCGGGCTGGCGTCATGTACAGTCACTGCATCAGGGACCCACCCAAAAACCTCCAAGAACTCTATTAGTTGTTTGAAAAGTATGCCAGATCCGAAGAGCTCCATCAGCGCAAGGTCGAGTCTCAAAGAAATCCCAAGGACCCTCCGCAGTCCAGCCGAACATGGACAAGACCTTCGCAGTCAGACTCCGGTCGGGACAGCCGCAGCCAGCAGCAGGTGCATAACATCGCCAATCAGCACCCCGCCGGTGAGGCCCCTCGCCGTCAAGATTACCCCCCCCCCAGGGCCGCGGCAATGGCACGCGTGGTCGGGGACGGGCGCAGTAGCCGCGCAGATATTACTGCATGTTTCACGGCGAAGACTGCGCGCACCCAACCAAGGATTGATCGGAAACTAAGGCCACCAGGGACAGGATGTCTCGGGCACAACCCGCCGACAACCCAAGAGTTGTCGCGCACACATATCAACACCACCACCCACAACCATACAACCACGGCCCCACCCAGCATCTACCCAACCACGCATACCAACACCACCAGGAGGTGCAAGTCCTACCACCCCCGCCCCCGCCTCCGCATCAACCAAACATCCACCACCAATATCACCCCCAAGCACCAAAACAGGAAGACTTCACTGATCAGCCGTATCGCGAAGTCATTCACATGATAACTAGAGGATCCAGCGTTGACTTCGACACGAAGCTACAAAAGAGGGACCACTACTGAAGCATCAACCATGTCGCCATCACCGGTCTAGTCATGCAAACGAAGTGGTCGCATGTGCCGCTAACCTTCGACGCCAGAGATGTCGATCTGCGCAGCGCACCCCACTGTGATGCCATGGTAATCAACTGCAGTGTGGCAGACTGGGACCTGCACAAAGTCCTAGTCGACAACGGCAGCCAGGCGGATATCATCTTCCTCCACGCCTTCGATCGCATGGGCATCAGCCACAGCTTGCTTAAGCCTTCGGACAATCCCCTATATGGCTTCGGTGGCAAGGGCACCTTCCCTATGGGCAAGATAGAGCTACCCCTATCCTTCGGCGTAGCACCCAATGCGCGAAGCGAGCAGGTCACCTTCGACATCATTGACATGGTCTATCCTTACAACGCCATAATGGGTTGGGGCTCTATCAACAAATTTGAAGCGGCCATCCACAGATTATATCTTTGCATGAAAATTCCAGGTCCGCAGGGCATAATAACGGTGTACGGTGTAACACCCTGAATTTGGGGTATAAAAATTTCTTTGCTCATACTCGCAAATTCAGGTGTTACTCCTCTCTTCACATCTTCCCCAACCTCCTCCTTCTCTTTTTCTATAGAAGAAGAGTGGTTATTTTAATTGTAAAGGTAATTATAATCTAGTAGAAAAGAGAACAATGGCTGTTGCATCATGTTAGAAAGCATTTGTTCTTTTTGTTTGATGAATGGGTTGCTTAATCTTTCATCTAATCATTTATTTGCGCATAATGTCAAACTGAAAAAAAATAGAAAAGAGAAAGAAAAAGAAAAGGAAAGTAGCCCAGCTCCCCTCCCTGGCCCAACTCGGCCGGCCCAGCCGCCCCCCCCCTTCCCTCTCTTCCCTCCCCCCCCCCCCCCCGCTCGGCCCACCGCGTCGCGGCCCAACTCGCAGCGCGCCACGCCAGCCCCCCCTTCCCCTCGTAAGCCCGCGTGCGCGCGGCCTAGCTCGGCCCACCGCGCCACCTTCCCCCGCCAGCCTAGCTTCCCCCCCCCCCCCCCGCCCGCGCGCGCGCGACAGCCGCGCGGCCCGCCAGAGCCGCGGCCCAGCGCGCCTGCTGCCGCGCCCCCAGCCCCCGCCCCGCGCCAGCGCCTGGCCCAGCCAGCGCGCGCGTCGCGCACGCAGCCGCTCGCCCGCGCGAGGAGCACCGTCGCCGCCGCCCAGCTCTACGCCCACGTCCCGCGCGTATCGCGCGTGGGTGGTTCCACGCATGCCGCTACCACTACCCAATGGGGCCCACACGCCAGGACGCGGGATGCCGCTGTTCATCTTCCAAAAACCGAACCGCCCGTATCCATCGCGCAGTTTCTCGCCCACCACCGCTTCTCCTCGCCTCGCCCCCGCTCTCTGCGTCCCCGTCGTCGGAGTGCCGCGTCCCGTCGCCGGAGAGCCGCGTTGCCGAGGTGAGCTCACCTCCTTTCTCTCTCCCCCACTCTTCTCCTCTCGACGTACTGCTAGCTCGCCATGGCCGAAGCTCGGCTGAGCCGACCCGGACGCCCCGTTCTTCTCCGTCCCGTCGTTCCGTCGGTCGAGCACCCCAGCCCAGCCGTCGTCTCGCCGGTCGGTCCCTGCGCAACGCTCGGCCCGCGCGTCCAGCAGCCCCGCGCGCCCTCGCCTCGTCCCTGCGCGCAGCGGCCGAGTAGCTGCGCACTCGGCGCGCTCAGCCCCGTCCCCATGCCGCGTAGCCCAAGCTCAGCGCGCGCTCGCAGCACGCCCAGCCGCGTTGACGTTTAGCGCCGTAGCAGCTGTTCGCCGTCGAGCCTCGCCCCTGCGCGTCGCAGCCGCGTTGCTGCGCGCTCGCCGCTGCCCAGCTCGCCCCGGTCGTTCGTCTACCTTCGCCGTGCCTTGCTTCTGTTACCTAACGCGTCGCGTACTCGTCAGTCTCACGCGCGCGGTTTCGCACGTGATCACGGGTATCGCGCGCGCCGTCATCGTTGCTTGCAGAGTCCTCGCGCTGTTTCGCGCGTGTCGCGCGCGCAATCTGCGCGCATTAGTTAATCACTTCGCTATAATCGTCCGTACGCATTAGTCAATTAATCCCCGTATTAATCATCGACTAATTGATAATCCATTTTATCTAAAATATTCCACCCAAATAATTTATGTTAACTAAGTTGAACTTAGAAAAATATAGTTTTCGCGTTTAAGCGTAATATAGGTTGTCCGTTCATCACGTCATTATTTAGTCGCGGATTGTTAACTATTCGATGTGTCGTGCGTCGCGCAACTAGTGCGCGCGCTCGCGTTCGCTTGCGCGTAGTGCGTCGGCGGAACTTCGTCTACCCTTCGTCTACCCCTAGACGACTCTCGTCTACCCCTCGTCTAAACCTCGTGTGCGTTCGTGTCGTTCGCCATCGCCCGCATATCGCGCGCGTTGCGCGTGCTGTTCGCACGCGTCGTCGCGCGCCATTTCTGCATGTCATGTGTGGTTCGCACGTGTTGTACGTGTCGACGCGTCGTTCGCGTGTCGTTCGCGCATGTCGCACATGCTGTTTCGCGTGTCGCATGCTGTGAGCGCGCGATATTTAACCGTTCGATTATAATCACTCATGTCGATTAAGTAGCTATTTGTTTAGTCGTCCACTATTAAAAAAATAGTAAAATAGTCAAAGCGAGGTAGTGCTTTTAATGTATATTTGGTATGATAATGTCAATTTATGTAATTATAATTAAGCCGAATTAAATATTATAATTCATATTTGCTTAGTGTAAACGTGATATCCCTTGACCGTAGCGTCAGTCGTCTCAGTTCCGTTCTCGCGTAGTCGTAGATGCGAATTCTATGTCGCGTGTATATTTATTTAATCTACATTGTTGTATGGTGTATTGTTTCCTTCCGTTTCAAGAATGTGGATGTATGTTTGCACTCGCGTAGATATCGGACCGTTCGTGGAGTCTGAGGGAATTGCAGGAGAAGACCCTGAGCAGCAGCAACTTGGTGAAGGCAAGTGTCCTCTGACCCATTATGTCCTATCTATTTATAATTCACTGTCCCGCACTACTTAATTTAAACCTAAGGATTGACTAGCTTTCTATTTACCTTATCCTTGTTTACCTTTCGGGTTACTATGGTTAGCTACATGCTAGCGCTTTATTTTAATCAATGAACATGATGAGATACAACGATGATACTATGATTTTATTTTGGTTATGATGATATACTTGTGGCATTTAGGGGACTCGGGCTGTTTCCCGAGTACCTCTCCGTAAGGACCTGTTCGTTGAGAGACCACCCGGGATAACAGTGCAACCATGAGGGTGAAATGGGGCGCCCTTAGCTAATTAATTAGAGGAACTAGAGGTGTAGTTGCTTCGCTGTCGTGCCGTCAATGGGGTCCAGGCATAGTGCTTGCTCTACCGAGGCTGAGTGCCGAGGTTCTTTCGTTTTGCTTTTGTTAGTCACTCTCCTGCGGGGAGGAGTACTGTGTTTATCAAACTGGAGAAACCTAACGGGTGGCTATGATCTCTAGGGAATCTTTGTAAAAGCTACGTAGTGATACCCTGCCAGACCACCTAGGGAGTGATCAATGGGGATTAGCTCTCCCCGGGCAGAAAGGGAATCATGACTCATGGGTAAAGTGTGCGACCTCTGCAGAGGGTACTGAAACTGATATATCAGCCGTGCTTGCGGTTAAGAGCAGCCTTGGGATCCTCTTTGATTAGAGACACATATGATATGAGAAACAATGGTTCTTTCTATTATTTCGGCTCAATGATGATAATGAGGTTTCCTCGATGAGGAAATGGTTCACGGGTTGGTTATATGGTAAAACTTGGCTTCCACTAATAATAAATGCCTGACCAACTAAAAGCAATCTGCTTTGACCTTAACCCCACATAAAGCTAGTCCACTTCAGCCAAACGGGGCATTTGCTGAGTACGTTGATGTGTACTCATCCTTGCTTTACCATAAAACACCAGGTTGTCCACATTGCAACCACTGCTCAGGAGAAGACGAAGTCGTGGAAGGAGACTTCCAGGAGTTCCAAGACTACGACGAGTTTTAGGTGTGGGTTGGCGGCAACCCCCAGTCAGCTGCCTGTGAAGGCCTTACCTTTACTACGTTTCGCTTAGCACTTTGATTTATCCGTTAAGTTGATGACTATGTGGATGTCTCTGACTCCGTGATGTAATAAGTTAATACTCTTTTATGTTATTATTCGAGCACTGTGCGATGATGTTCATTTATGTAATCGCTGTGTACGTGAGTTCTGATCCTGGCACGTACGTAGTTCGCATTCGGTTTACCTTCCAAAACCGGGTGTGACATAAGTGGTATCAAAGCCGTGCTGACTGTAGGACAGCTGACCTAGAGTAGCACCGGTCGTACTAAGGACTATTAACCTTCATTCTCACCTTGACCTCTGGTGTCACTTCAAAGGTCGGTCACCTCGACCAACCCTATGTTTTACTACATATATATATATATAATATCATACCTTGCTAAAATTTTATTTTATTTTGTCTATGGTTTACTCACTTGTCATATTAGTTTTGTTCTTACTCTTATGCTTACGGTGTCTTTTGTAGATGGCTCGTCTTAGACACACTGCTCGTAAGTCAGTGATCCCTTTCCTGCCATCTCGCCTTGCGGAGCGTCCTCTGCGCCGCACCGTGTCCGGTCAGTCGAGTCACCTGGAGAGGCTGCACCACCGCCTGCGTGAGGAGCAGGAGCGCCAGCGTCAGCACAGGGAGCAGCAGGGCTCTTCCTCTCCACCAGAGCAGGAGGTGGAGTCCGTGAGGCACCGTTCCCCTGTTCCCCAGCTGGAGGCGTCCCCTGCACCACCGCAGGACGCCCCGACTGTTGGAGGAGGCCCTGTAGGAGACCCCAACGACGACGACGACAGCGGCTCAGACCACAGCACTGAGTCCTCTGAGCCGCAGGAGGCGGAGGGATGGGTCGCCCGACCCATCACCCGTGACGCCGCTTGCGGTTGTCACTTCCACGACGCACTCGACACCTTGTTGCGCCAGGCTTTTGACCGGCACACCTGGTCGATCGAGTATCGTTGTGTAGTCCACCAGCACAGTCGCGGTAGGTACCCGGACCGCTGGGAGGCTACCTGCCTAGTTCGCCGTCCGGAGGATGACCTCCGAGGTGCAGAGGCCGTTTCAGAGCATTACTCCATCTTCGAGAGGGACACTGCAGAGGCGGCTATGCAGGATGCAGCACGGCGTGCACTCTCCTAGTACTATTCCTTATTCGGTGGGGTGGCCGACGGTCTTAACCTTAGGTACTACCCCCGCCGTCCTACTGGCAGCACAGAGAGTGTGGTTGCCTTGCCTATTGGTGAGGATAACCCTAGGTTGAGCAGCACAGTCAACCTAGTTGTGGTGCTTAACACTGAGCTGGATCACTCTCTGGACGAGCTGAGCAGGGCTCGAACGGAGATTGATGAGTTGCGTGCTGAGCTGGCAGAGCGCCGCCACCAGGAGGGTGGTTCTCCCGCTCCTGTTGGGACTCAGCACCCTTACCGCTCGCCGCCACGTGGTCACCACACTTATGGTTCCCCTGCCTGTAGGACCAGGATAGATCTGGATCCTTAGATCGTTAGCGTCGGAGTTTGTAATAATTCTTAAGTTAGATGTCTCAGTCTTAGATAGTTAGTTTAGTTTGCTTACCAGTTGCTTACATGCTTGTTATGATGAACTTGTGCTGGATTTGAATCTTTGTAATGACTGTTGCCAACATGTGGGTTTCCCCTGCAGTTTGGCTTAGCTAGTGATGTTAATGAAGTCAGTTATTTAGTTGGGAAACCATTTATGTCTACTTTCCTTTTTTATCTGAGAAGCTGTATTGGATCATAATGAGGATCAGTGAAGTTCTTTGTTCACTCAGTGTCATGAAGAATTCTGTATTCCCTTTTCTTATGCTGAAGGATTGTAAGATCAATGCTGATGTGTGAATGTCTTCCACAGATGTCTGACAACAGACGCTGATGTAACAGGCGTGTTCAGCAAGAGCAGCGTGCCCAGCAGGAGGAACATCGGAGGCAGCCTCCCCCGCCGCCCCCGATGACAGTGGAGCAGATGTTCTTGATGCAAACTCAGGCAGTGCAGGCTATTGGGCAGACTCTGGCACCATGCAGCAGGCCCAACAACAACCTCAACCCCAGTTACAAGTGCAGATACCCCAGATGCCACGGGACAAACGTGGTGAGTTCATGAGAGGGCACCCTCCTACCTTCGCGCACTCTGCCGACCCCATGGATGCAGAAGGCTGGCTGCGTGCAGTGGAAAGGGAACTACACACCGCCCAATGTGACGACAGGGAGAAGGTTCTGTATGGTCCCCGCCAGCTAAGGGGAGCAGCCCAGTCCTGGTGGGAGTCCTACCTCGCCACCCATGCTGACCCTAAAGCCATCACTTGGGAGGAATTCAGCGAGAGTTTCCGCAGGTACCATGTTCCGGAGGGACTGATGATCGTGAAGAAGGAGGAGTTTCTGGCTCTGAAGCAGGGACCCCTGTCTGTTAGTGAATACAGGGACAGGTTTCTGCAGCTATCTCGTTATGCACCTGAAGACGTCAACACTGATGCTAAAAGGCAGTACAGGTTCATGAGGGGTTTGGTGGATCCCCTGCATTATCAGCTGATGAACCACACCTTCCCCACCTTCCAGCACCTGATCGATAGGGCAATCATGACCGAGAGGAAGCGCAAGGAAATGGAAGATCGAAAGCGCAAGATGAGTGGACCGCAGTCCGGGAGCAACAGCCGCCCCCGTTTCTCAGGCAATTCATCTCAGCAAGGCAAGCATGGTCACCCAGAGGGATATCAGCATCAGAGTCAGCGCCCGTATCAGCAGCAGTCTTAGAGGCAGTACCCACAGCAGCAGCAGTATCGTCAGAACAGCCAGCAGGGAGGTAACCAGTATCAGAGGCAGAACAACCAGGCACCTCGTTTTCCTGCCCCAGCAGCGAATCAGAACAACCAAGCAGCCCCAACGCAAGGAGGAGGCAGAGGATGCTTCTACTGTGGAGAACAAGGCCACTGGGCAATGCATTGCCCAAAGAAGATGGCACAACAGCAGACCAACCCCAATGCTCCAGCAAGGCAAGGTGTACCTCAACAGGCAGCAGGTAATCGTGGCCAAGCGTACAACCGTGGAAAGGTGAACCACTTGGAGGCCGAAGCGATCCAGGATGCACCAGATGTGGCAGTAGGTATGTTCTCAGTCGAATCTCATCCCGCAAAAGTGCTATTTGATACTAGTGCAACTCATTCATTTGTCACTGCAACATGGGTAGAAATGCATAACATCTCCATAGAGGCAATGATGCCGCCCATGAGAATTAATTCGGTCGGTGGTAAAGTGCAAGCAGATAGAATATGCTCAAATATAAGGGTGGAAATAAGGGGGATAGGGTTCCCCAGCGATCTAATAGTAATAGACACCCCTGGGGTAGATGCCATCCTAGGGATGAATTGGTTAATGAAGTATGAAGCGAATGTTAGTTGTGACAAGAGGACCGTAACATTGAAGTCCCCACTCGGAGAGAAGGTAGTGGCTGAGCTAAGGATGCCTAAAACGGCGAAGGGAGATTGTCACCAGATTTCGGTTGATAGTAAGGAGGCTAACCCGCTTGAGGCTATCAGGGTTGTGTCGGACTTTCCAGATGTGTTTCTCGAGGAGCTAACGGGCATGCCACCCGAGAGAAAAGTCGAATTTGCCATAGAGCTTATCCCTGGTACCGCCCCCATTTCTAAAAGAGCCTATCGAGTGTCTGGACCAGAATTGGTGGAACTCAAGAAGTAGATAGATGAGTTGTTAGAGAAGGGTTACATCAGACCAAGTACCTCGCCTTGGGCCGCTCCAGTATTGTTTGTAGAGAAGAAAGATGGTACCAAACGGATGTGCATAGACTACAGAGCCCTGAATGAAGTCACTATTAAGAACAAGTACCCCCTGCCAAGAATAGAAGATCTGTTTGACCAACTCAGAGGTGCCAAAGTATTCTCGAAGATAGATCTGAGATCAGGTTACCATCAACTCAGAATCCGACCCTCGGACATACCGAAGACAGCATTCATCACCAAGTATGGGTTATATGAGTATACAGTTATGTCCTTTGGTTTGACAAATGCGCCGGCCTTCTTTATGTATCTGATGAACAGTGTGTTCATGGACTACCTAGACAAGTTTGTGGTAGTGTTTATCGACGATATTCTCATATATTCTCACAGTGAGGAAGAACATGTGGAGCATTTGAAGATGGTATTGCAAAGGCTACGAGAGCATCAGTTGTATGCCAAGCTGAGTAAATGCGAGTTCTGGATTCATGAAGTCTTGTTTCTGGGTCACATCATAAACCAAGATGGGTTAGCTATGGATCCAAAGAAAGTAGCAGATATTCTGAACTGGAAAGCACCGAAGGATGTTCGTGGAATCAAAAGTTTCATTAGAATGGCCGGATACTATAGGCGTTTCATTGAAGGCTTTTCAAAGACTGCTAGACCAATGACAGCGTTGCTAGCGAAGAAAGTTGAGTTTAAGTGGACCCAGAAGTGCCAAGAGGCATTTGAAGAACTGAAGAATAGATTGACTACAGCACCTGTGTTAGTTCTGCCGGATGTTCACAAGCCATTCTCGGTATACTGCGATGCTTCCTACACCGGATTGGGATGTGTGCTAATGCAAGAAGAAAGAGTTGTAGCATACTCATCTCGACAGCTGAAGATCCATGAGAAAAATTATCCCACACATGACCTGGAGTTGGCAGCAGTGGTTCATGCTTTAAAGACCTGGAGACATTACCTGTATGGGCAGAAGTGCGACATCTACACAGATCATAAAAGTCTGAAATACATATTCACCCAGACAGAGTTAAACATGAGGCAGCGAAGATGGTTGGAATTGATCAAAGACTATGAGCTGGAGATACATTACCATCCAGGCAAAGCCAATGTTGTTGCAGATGCTCTGAGCAGGAAGAGTCAAGTCAATATGATGGCCACGTACCCGATGTCATATGAGTTGGCCAAGGAGTTCGACAGACTGAGTCTTGGTTTTCTGAACAGTACACAAGGAGTAACAGTGGAATTAGAGCCCACCCTAGAGCGGGAGATCAAAGAAGGGCAGAAGGATGATGAAAACATCAACAAGATCCGGCAGCTGATCTTAGAAGGAAGAGGCAAAGACTTTCGAGAGGATGAAGAGGGAGTAATATGGTTCAAGGACCGATTGTGTGTTCCCGACATCAAACCTATTCGGGAGCTGATCCTCAAGGAAGCTCATGAGACAGCCTACTCCATACACCCTGGAAGTGAAAAGATGTATCAGGATTTAAAAAGGAGGTTTTGGTGGTATGGCATGAAAAGGGAAATCGCAGAGTATGTCGCCATCTGTGATAGCTGTCAAAGAACCAAAGCAGAGCATCAGAGGCCCGCCGGACTGTTGCAACCATTGCAGATTCCTCAGTGGAAGTGGGATGAGATCGGGATGGATTTTATAGTTGGCCTACCTCGTACCCGGGCGGGCTATGATTCCATCTGGGTGGTTGTGGACCGCTTAACAAAGGTGGCCCATTTCATACCTATGAAGACAACATACACCGGAGCAACATTAGCTGAGTTATACATGTCCCGGATAGTCTGCCTGCATGGTGTGCCGAAGAAGATAGTGTCAGATCGAGGAACACAGTTCACCTCTCATTTTTGGTAGCAACTACAAGAAGCCTTGGGCACACATCTGAACTTCAGCTCGGCTTATCACCCGCAGACAGACGGTCAGACTGAAAGAACTAATTAGATCCTAGAAGATATGTTGAGAGCTTGTGCGTTGCAAGACAAATCAGGATGGGACAAAAGGTTACCTTATGTAGAATTCTCCTACAACAATAGTTTCCAGGCCAGCTTGAAGATGTCACCGTTTCAGGCGCTCTATGGACAGAGTTGTAGGACTCCGCTGCATTGGGACCAACCTAGAGAGAGACAAGTGTTTGGCCCCGACATTTTGCTTGAAGCCGAAGAGAATATCAAAATGGTTCGGGAGAATCTGAAGATAGCACAATCAAGGCAGCGAAGCTATGCTGACAGAAGGAGAAGGGAACTGAGTTTTGAAGTGGGAGATTACGTCTATCTGAAGGTGTCACCTATCCGAGGAGTCAGAAGGTTCGGAGTCAAAGGCAAGCTAGCACCCCGGTACGTTGGACCATATCAGATTCAAGCAAAGCGTGGAGAAGTAGCCTACCAGCTCAACCTACCAGAAAGTTTGTCGGCAGTGCACAATGTGTTCCACGTGTAGCAATTGAAGAAGTGTCTGCGAGTACCAGAAGAACAGTTGCCGGTGGAGGACTTGGAAGTCCAAGAGGATCTGACCTACATAGAGAAGCCAACACAGATTCTGGAGTTTGCAAACAGAGTCACCAGGAGGAACACCATCAGAATGTGCAAAGTCAGATGGGGCCACCACTCTGAGGAAGAAGCAACTTGGGAACGAGAAGATGATCTGAAAGCCAAATACCCCGAAATTTTTGCTGACAAACCTTGAATCTCGGGGCGAGATTCTTTTAAGGGGGATAGGTTTGTAACACCCTGAATTTGGGGTATAAAAATTTCTTTGCTCATACTCGCAAATTCAGGTGTTACTCCTCTCTTCACATCTTCCCCAACCTCCTCCTTCTCTTTTTCTATAGAAGAAGAGTGGTTATTTTTAATTGTAAAGGTAATTATAATCTAGTAGAAAAGAGAACAATGGCTGTTGCATCATGTTAGAAAGCATTTGTTCTTTTTGTTTGATGAATGGGTTGCTTAATCTTTCATCTAATCATTTATTTGCGCATAATGTCAAACTGAAAAAAAATAGAAAAGAGAAAGAAAAGAGAAAGAAAAAAAGAAAAGGAAAGTGGCCCAGCTCCCCTCCCTGGCCCAACTCGGCCGGCCCAGCCCCCCCCCCCTTCCCTCTCTTCCCTCCCCCCCCCCCCCGTTCGGCCCACCGCGTCGCGGCCCAACTCGCAGCGCGCCGCGCCAGCCCCCCTTCCCCTCGTGGGCCCGCGTGCGCGTGGCCCAGCTCGGCCCATCGCGCCACCTTCCCCCGCCAACCCAGCTTCCCCCCCCCCGTTCGCGCGCGCGCGACAGCCGCGCGGCCCGCCAGCGCCGCGGCCCAGCGCACCTGCTGCCGCGCCCCTAGCCCATGCCCCCGCCCCGCGCCAGCGCCTGGCCCAGCCAGCGCGCGCGTCGCGCACGCAGCCGCTCGCCCGCGCGAGGAGCGCCGCCGCCGCCGCCCAGCTCTGCGCCCACGTCCCGCGCGTATCGCGCATGGGTGGTTCCACGCATGTCGTTGCCACTACCCAATGGGGCCCACGCGCCAGGACGCGGGATGCTGCTGTTCATCTTCCAAAAACCGAACCGCCCGTATCCGTCGCGCAGTTTCTCGCCCACCACCGCTTCTCCTCGCCTCGCCCCCGCTCTGCGTCCCCGTCGCCGGAGTGCCGCGTCCCGTCGCCGGAGAGCCGCGTTGCCGAGGTGAGCTCACCTCCTTTCTCTCTCCCCCACTCTTCTCCTCTCGACGTACTGCTAGCTCGCCATGGCCGAAGCTCGGCTGAGCCGACCCGGACGCCCCGTTCTTCTCCGTCCCGTCGTTCCGTCGGTCGAGCACCCCAGCCCAGCCGTCGTCTCGCCGGTCGGTCCCTGCGCAACGCTCGGCCCGCGCGTCCAGCAGCCCCGCGCGCCCTCGCCTCGTCCCTGCGCGCAGCGGCCGAGTAGCTGCGCACTCAGCGCGCTCAGACCCGTCCCCATGCCGCGTAGCCCAAGCTCAGCGCGCGCTTGCAGCACGCCCAGCCGCGTTGACGTTTAGCGCCGTAGCAGCCGTTCGCCGTCGAGCCTCGCCCCTGCGCGTCGCAGCCGCGTTGCTGCGCGCTCGCCGCTGCCCAGCTCGTCCCGGCCGTTCGTCTACCTTCGCTGTGCCTTGCTTCTGTTACCTAACGCGTCGCGTACTCGTCAGTCTCACGCGCGGTTTCGCACGTGATCACGGGTATCGCGCGCGTCGTCGTCGTTGCTTGTAGAGTCCTCGCATTGTTTCGCGCGTGTCGCGCGCGCAATCTGCGCGCATTAGTTAATCACTTCGCTATAATCGTCCGTACGCATTAGTCAATTAATCCCCGTATTAATCATCGACTAATTGATAATCCATTTTATCTAAAATATTCCACCCAAATAATTTATGTTAACTAAGTTGAACTTAGAAAAATATAGTTTTCGCGTTTAAGCGTAATATAGGTTGTCCGTTCATCATGTCATTATTTAGCCGCAGATTGTTAACTATTCGATGTGTCGTGCGTCGCGCAACTAGTGCGCGCGCTCGCGTTCGCTTGCGCGTAGTGCGTCGGCGGAACTTTGTCTACCCTTCGTCTACCCCTAGACGACTCTTGTCTACCCCTCGTCTACCCCTAGACGACTCTCGTCTACCCCTCGTCTAAACCACGTGTGCGTTCGTGTCGTTCGCCATCGCCCGCATATCGCGCGCGTTGCGCGTGCTGTTCGCACGCGTCGTCGCGCGCCATTTCTGCATGTCATGTGTGGTTCGCACGTGTTGTACGTGTCGACGCGTCGTTCGCGTGTCGTTCGCGCATGTCGCATATGCTGTTTCGCGTGTCGCGTGCTGTGAGCGCGCGATATTTAACCGTTCGATTATAATCACTCATATCGATTAAGTAGCTATTTGTTTAATCGTCCACTATTAAAAAAAATAGTAAAATAGTCAAAGCGAGGTAGTGCTTTTAATGTATATTTGGTATGATAATGTCAATTTATGTAATTATAATTAAGCCGAATTAAATATTATAATTCATATTCGCTTAGTGTAAACGTGATATCCCTCGACCGTAGCGTCAGTCGTCTCAGTTCCGTTCTCGCGTAGTCGTAGATGCGAATTCTATGTCGCGTGTATATTTATTTAATCTACATTGTTGTATGGTGTATTGTTTCCTTCCGTTTCAAGAATGTGGATGTATGTTTGCACTCGCGTAGATATCGGACCGTTTGTGGAGTCTGAGGGAATTGCAGGAGAAGACCCTGAGCAGCAGCAACTTGGTGAAGGCAAGTGTCCTTGACCCATTATGTCATATTTATTTATAATTCACTGTCCCGCACTACTTAATTGAAACCTAAGGATTGACTAGCTTTCTATTTACCTTATCCTTGTTTACCTTTCGGGTTACTATGGTTAGCTACATGCTAGCGCTTTATTTTAATCAATGAACATGATGAGATACAACGATGATACTATGATTTTATTTTGGTTATGATGATATACTTGTGGCATTTAGGGGACTCGGGCTGTTTCCCGAGTACCTCTCCGTAAGGACCTGTTCGTTGAGACACCACCCGGGATAACAGTGCAACCATGAGGGTGAAATGGGGCGCCCTTAGCTAATTAATTAGAGGAACTAGAGGTGTAGTTGCTTCGCCGTCGTGCCGTCAATGGGGTCCAGGCACAGTGCTTGCTCTGCCGAGGCTGAGTGCCGAGGTTCTTTCGTTTTGCTTTTGTTAGTCACTCTCCTGCGGGGAGGAGTACTGTGTTTATCAAACTGGAGAAACCTAACGGGCGGCTATGATCTCTAGGGAATCTTTGTAAAAGCTACGTAGTGATACCCTGCCAGACCACCTAGGGAGTGATCAATGGGGATTAGCTCTCCCCGGGCAGAAAGGGAATCATGACTCATGGGTAAAGTGTGCGACCTCTGCAGAGGGTACTGAAACTGATATATCAGCCGTGCTTGCGGTTAAGAGCAGCCTTGGGATCCTCTTTGATTAGAGACACATATGATCTGAGAAACAATGGTTCTTTCTATTATTTCGGCTCGATGATGATAATGAGGTTTCCTCGATGAGGAAATGGGCGTTCACGGGTTGGTTATATGGTAAAACTTGGCTTCCACTAATAATATATGCCTGACCAACTAAAAGCAATCTGCTTTGACCTTAACCCCACATAAAGCTAGTCCACTTCAGCCAAACGGGGCATTTGCTGAGTACGTTGATGTGTACTCATCCTTGCTTTACCACAAAACACCAGGTTGTCCACATTGCAACCACTGCTCAGGAGAAGACGAAGTCGTGGAAGGAGACTTCCAGGAGTTCCAAGACTACGACGAGTTTTAGGTGTGGGTTGGCGGCAACCCCCAGTCAGCTACCTGTGAAGGCCTTACCTTTACTACGTTTCGCTTAGCACTTTGATTTATCCGTTAAGTTGATGACTATGTGGATGTCTCTGACTCCGTGATGTAATAAGTTAATACTCTTTTATGTTATTATTCGAGCACTGTGCGATGATGTTCATTTATGTAATCGCTGTGTACGTGAGTTCTGATCCTGGCACGTACATAGTTCGCATTCGGTTTACCTTCCAAAACCGGGTGTGACATACGGGAACCAGCAGACTGCGTGTAACATTGAAAGAGATTTCTTTCCCGGTCAACGAAACATACACTGCCTTACGGCGCAGCGCGAAGTCCCTGAGGCCACCCGCCCATCCGCCAACGAAAATGAAAGGCACAGCTACAAAGCAACGGCGGAACGAAGACAGTTCCCCTTGACCCGGCAACGCCCAAGCAGACAGTCATCATAAGCGAAGACCTAACTTCGCAAGAGGAGGAGAAACTCATCTCCTGTCTCTCCA
Organism: Zea luxurians; assembly: GCA_029449295.1. Classification (NCBI taxonomy): domain Eukaryota; kingdom Viridiplantae; phylum Streptophyta; class Magnoliopsida; order Poales; family Poaceae; genus Zea; species Zea luxurians. The sequence goes on from JAOPSE010000003.1 coordinate 24,796,185, forward strand.
GAAATAAAGACGTCTTCGCCTGGTCTACCCTTGACCTGGTCGGAGTCAGTCGCTCCGTCATCGAACACAGTCTGGGCATCGACCCTTCGGTGCGCCCAAAGAAGCAGCGGCTGCGCAAAATGTCCGATGAAAAAATCGAAGCCACCAAAGCCGAAGTACACCGCCTGCTAGAGGCCAATTTCATCGAGCCAGTCGCCTACCCTACGTGTCTATCCAACGTAGTCATGGTGCAAAAGAAGAACGGCAAGTGGCGGATGTGCATCGATTTCACCAGCCTCAACAAGGCCTGCCCCAAGGATAATTTCCCGCTGCCACGGATCGACAAGATAGTCGATAGTGCGACTGGATGCGAAGTCCTGTCACTCCTCAACTGCTTCTCTGGCTACCACCAAATATATATGAAGGAGGAAGACAAGGCCAGTACCAGTTTTATCACACCCTTTGGCACGTACTGCTTCATCAGGATGCCGGAGGGACTCAAGAATGCTGGATCAACCTTCTCTCGCCTCACCAAGACGGTGCTCGAGAGCCAAGCAGGTCGGAACACCTTCACGTATGTGGACGACATCATCGTCGCCAGCAAAAATAAGGAGGACCACCTGGCCGACCTCGCAGAGACATTTGCAAACATGAGGGACACACGACTTCGCCTCAACCCCGAGAAGTGCGTCTTCGGGGTCCGCCAGGGGAAGATACTGGACTACCTGGTGTCGCACCGCGGGATCAAGGCCAACCCGACCAAGATCCAGGCAATAATCAACATGACACCCCCATAGTCAACTAGGGACGTCCAGCGTCTAACATGTAGATTGGCTGCTCTGAGTAGATTCATCTCCAAGTCCACCGAGCGGAGTCTACCTTTCCTTAAGACACTGCATGGTGCGAAAGACTTCGCGTGGGGACCAGAGCAGGCGGCAGCTTTCGCATCACTCAAACAGCACCTGTCCGACTTGGCCATTCTCACCAGTCCAGACCCTTCGCTGCCGCTTCTGCTCTACATTGTCGCATCACCATATGCAGTCAGTGCAGCCCTAGTCCAAGAACAAAACAGGGAGGGCACGACCCGGCAGTGTCCAGTCTATTACGTCTCCGAGGTCCTCACGGCCTCCAAGTGTAACATGACCGAGCTGGAAAAAATCTCCTACGCAGTCGTCATGGCATCACGAAAGCTACGCCATTACTTCAAAGCATTCAAGGTGCAGGTCACCTCGGACAGGGGACTGGGAGAGCTATTCCGCAACCCGGAGGCGTCTGTCCAGATTGCCAAATGGGCAGCCGAGCTCTCCGGCTACCATATCGTCTTTGAACCCAAGACAGCAATCAAGTCACAAGTCCTAGCAGACTTCATCGTTGACTGGACAGGGCCAGTAGCGCAACAGGACGGGCTCGCAGATAAAGTGTGGACCATCCACTGCGACGGCGCATGGTGCCATGTGGGGGCAGGCGCAGCTGCAGTCATCACATCACCCACAGGGGTCAAACTCAGATATGCAACACGCCTTAGCTTTGCTTTAGAGTCCGACCGATGCACCAACAACGTAGCAGAGTACGAAGCTGTCATCCTGGGTCTTTGCAAGCTAAGAGCGCTTGGGGTCACCACCTGCATAATCAAGACAGATTCTAAAGTGGTTGTCGGTCAGGTCGAGAAAGAATATTCAGCAAAAGACCCCACACTCATGCAGTATCTCACGGCTGTTCGCAGTCTTGAGAAACAATTTAAGGGCTTTACCTTGTAGCATGTGGACCGAGCAAGGAACGAGGAGGACGACGCATTGGCCAAAGCAGCTGCCAGAGGCGAAGCCTTGCCCTCCGACATGTTCTACCACGTCATCGGCATGCCAGCCGTCCGCAATCCAGAGGGCCTACAAATAACCAACGACGCCGAGGGCCATCGCATAGTCAACCTCATCATGACCGAAGATTGGCGAGCTCCAATAACCCTGTTCCTACAAGGATATTATCATCCAAGCGACGTCAACGAGGCCAAGCGCCTCAAGCACCGAAGCCGGGACTTCACAATCATTGAGGGCCAGTTATACAAGAAGGGGGTCAGCCAACCCATGCTTAAATGCATCACCGAAACCGAAGGCATCCAGACCCTGCGCGAAGTCCACAGCGGAACTTGTGGCTCTCACTCGGGGCCTAGGGCCCTCGCTGCCAAGGTGATCCGTCAAGGGTTCTATTGGCCCGCTATAATCTGCGCCACAAATTGAATCATGAGGTCATGTGAAGCCTGCCAGAAGATTTCTCCCCGCTCGGGCAACCCTTCACAATTCACGAAGCTGATTGCCCACACATGGCCACTTCAACGCTGGGGGCTGGACATTATCGGGCCACTACCCACGGCTCAAGGGAACCTCAAGTTCACCTTCGTTGCCGTCAAGTACTTTACCAAGTGGATCGAGGCAAGGGCAGTATCTACAATAACGTCGAAGACTGCCCAGAAATTCTTCTGGCAAAACATTGTTTGCCGATTCGGAGTCCCGTCCGAGCTCACGGTCGACAATGGCAAACAGTTTGACAGCCAGGACTTCAGGGATTTCTGCTTCTCCATCGGCACCAAGCTCGCCTTCGCCTCAGTATATCACCCGCAATCTAACGGCGTCGTCGAGCACGCCAACGACAAGATTTTCACTGCTATCAAGAAAAGACTACTCGACGACAGCAAGGGCAAATGGGCCGACCACCTACCTGAAGCAGTCTAGGCGCTAAACACGACCGAGTGCCGGGCGACTGGTTTCACTCCTTTCATTCTACTATATGGTTTGGAGGCCATGACCCCATAGGAAATAAAGCACGGGTCACCTCGAACAAGTGCATCAGCCGCCCCCGACGTAGACGAGCCAACGTCCAAAGACCTCATCGACGGAGACGAGTCTTCGCCCTGCAGGCCCTCAATAAATACCAAGCTCAAACGAAGGCCTGGCGCGACCACGCTGTCGTCCCAAGAGAATTCAACGAAGGAGACCTCGTACTCGTCCGAACCACCTGGATAGAGTCACGGGGCAAGCTGGAGCCAAAGTGGGAGGGACCATTCATCGTCAAGTCGAAGGCGTCCCCCAGCGCAAACAGGCTGACAACGCCATCTTGCGAGGACCTAGACCATTCTTGGAATATTGACAATCTCCGCAAATTTTTTGTTTAAATCCTCAGGGCTTACGCGCCCTTGTAATTCATCAAACAGTGTTATTTTGGCCCGCACTCTTTTCCTCCCGGGGGGTGAGGTTTTTAATGAGGCGGAGCCATGTAATATACCTGCAAAAATCCCCCGCAAAAAATCAGATACAGCATGTCGAAAAAGACCACATTGACGGTCTTCGGCATTCGACCACTCCGAAGTCACCGCGAGAGGCAGCGCAGCCTACCCTCGCGTGCGACACTCCGCGTAAAAGTCTCCTAAGGGTGCAGCCGGAATAGCACAATAAGTGCGCAATATCGAAGTCTTTTCCAAAAGACTCTCCGTGCAAAAGTCGCCTAAGGGTGCAGCTGGAATAGCACAATAAGTGCGCAATATCGAAGTCTTTTCCAAAAGACTCTCCGTGCAAAAGCCGCCTAAGGGTGCAGCCGGAATAGCACAATAAGTGCGCAAAATCGACGTCTTTTCCAAAAGACTCTCCGTGCAAAAGCCGCCTAAGGGTGCAGCCAGAATAGCATAATAAGTGCGTAAAATCGACGTCTTTTCCTAAAAGACTCTCCGTGCGGAAGCCGCCTAAGGGTGCAGCCGGAACAGCACAATAACTGCACAAATGTCGAAGTCTTTTTTACAAAAAAGACTATACAGAAGTCGCCTACGAGTGCAGCTGGATCAACGAAGGTGCCCAGCCTCATCATACAAATTACGGTTACATACACACAACGAGGACATCATATACTACATTGGCTCAACCTTCGGGATGATACCCATCTCCCTATAATTGAACAGTATTATCCTTAATTCCTCACCCTCAAAAAGATTTCGCAGCTCCCCTTCACCTATGCTCGCCCCAACCAGCGAGGACAGCAATTCTTGCCTACCAGTCCGGTCCACGCGAAGACGGTCACCCTCCATACCAATACAATGACCCCTTCGCGATGATTCACTAACTCTCTGTTTCACCACCGCCCTTCGCCGCCTATACCCAGTACTCGCACCCGGGAGCCCCCCAGAACCTTCCACGCGTGGCGAAGGCTCCACTACAGCCACATCCAACGCTGCAAAATAATCCAAGCCTTCATCCGAAGACTCCTCCGTCCACGACACCGAACTCCCAGAATCATCATACTCAAAACACAGAGACACAGAACCACACGAATCATCACTGGCAGGCACCACGGTCGGGGTCGCCACAAAAATAGTATTGTCAGCAGCGGTTGCGTGCGCAGGCCCAAACGTCGGAACCTGCGCAGCAACCAAGGTTCAGTATCACACAGATAAAATTTACAACCTCCCCACCAACTATTCAGCTATTCAGCCACCTGCGAAGGCCCGGCCATGGCCGCGGGGTCTTCGGCAGCCGGCTCGACTACCGCCTTCAAGACGTCCTCGTCCGTCGGCGTGGGGGATGGCGCGGGGTCTTCGCTGGCTCCAGTTGGCGCGGTCGATGCAGGGACCGTCGAGGTGCCCTCGCCGGCATCAGATGGCGGCAGCACCTCCACCCCCAATGTCACGGGCAGCGCACTGTCCAGACCACCGAGGTCTTCGACCTCCTTGGCCTGTGCCATCTGCAGCAATAGCACATTCAGCAAAACCACCCATACACATATAACCGTGCAAATAAGATCTTATCTGATCAATCGCCCGGTCGGACCTCTCCCGGACCACATCACGACTGTGCGGACCCCACATCCTGTCGAAGAGCACCCCCGCCGACTGCTTAAGCACCGGGTCTTCGACCTCGAAGATTGCGCGTTCGAAGTTCTCGTCTGATTGGTCGAAGACCTCGAAATGCCCGCACCCCTCGCGGGACAAAGCATTCACGGCCCCTTCACAGGTGACGAGGCAGGCAAAGGACATGAGGCCCGTCGCGATGGTCAGGAGCACCGCCAACTCCTCCTGTAACCACTCCAGGAAGCAGAGGCCCACCTCTTGGTCGGGCGCGTCGAAGGCGGCGGTCCACGCACCCAGCTCCCGGTACGCGTCCATGAACTGCGCGTGCGTCCGCTCGACCTTCGCGCGCGTCGAGGCCTCGGCTTTATCCACGCGGTTGCGCAGGCTGTTGAGCCTCGCCTCCATGTCCTCGCGCGTTTGCAGGCGAGACTATTTCCTGCCCGCGCAAGCTTGGCATCGGCCTACGCAGCCTGCGCATCAGCAAAGACCTTGTTCGCCTCCCTCCTCTCCTCCACCAGCTGGCGCCGAAGATCCCCCCTCTCGGCCTCCATAGCGGCCAACTTCTCCGTCAGCCTTCGGCTTTTGCTTTCGATAGCCGACTTCTCCCGAACAGCATCCGCGTGCTGCACCCGGAGACGTTCAACTTCGGCAGCAAACTCCGCAGTCAAGACACCCGACGCAACACGGTCGGTGAAGTCAACCGCCTGACACAAAAGGCCATGAGACTCGCAACTTCATAAAAACAACGAACTAGCAAGGTCCAACACGACTTACATGCTGCAGCTGCTGTGACGCTCGCCTCAGCTACTGGGACACAGAGCCCGCCACATCCTTAACAATGGCGGTCGAGGATATCTCGCCGCTCGTGCAGAAGGTGGACCATGGGTCCCGCAGAACACCCTTCGCTCCTTCCGCCGCCATCGACGAAGGGGCCGCCACCGGAGCCGGGACAAGAGGCAGTTGCCCCACATCAGACCCTGCACCATCATATTAGTTAAAAAAACTTACCACCAAGATAATCTGACACACTGATGTCTGTGTCGAAGTCGGCCACACGCGCCCCCTCCTCGCCAGCACGCGCCGGGGAGGGCACCTTTCGCCCCTTGGCGGGCTCGCCCGAAGGCGGCTTGCCCGCACCAGATGCACCAGCCTTCGCACCCGCCAAAGACTTCCTGGGCCTAGGGGCAGCCGGCGCTAGCTTGCTACTGCCGGGGGCGGCAGACTTCGCCCCCCCCCCCCCCCGCGCCCTCTTTGCTTCGCGGACAGGATCACCGATCCTAACAACCGCCGACATTTCTGTGCAGCGTCTTGTCGATCCTTCTCCATCACTGCCGATACAACAGCAGCAATATTCCGTCCGTAAGGAAAAATCTTTAAGTCACGAGCCATACGAGACGTAAACATGTCTTCGCCAGCCGCATGGGGGATCGGAACATTCTTTGGCCATCGACCCCCGGTAACCTTCAGCATTCGCGCCGAAGACTCCCGGAGCTCAGGTGAAGACATCCTTCCCCTGAGGGCTGCGCAAGTCCCCATCAACTCCACGGCAAAATGTTCAGAGACCCCCACTCCCCCACTGCGGTACCTATTTTTCTCTTAGTGGCTAGGGCAGCCTCCTGTGAAGGGCCTTCCTCAGTCACGGCCACTGGCTTCTTCCCGCGGTGGTCGACGTTCGCGGCAGCGTCATCCCCGGGGTAGCCACCGTATGGCAAGCCGTTTAATTCGAAGACCCGATTCAATCGAACATTGCACCCTTGGATATCTCAACTCCACAGACCCTCTGTCCTCGGCACATAGCGCCCCACAATCCTCGCTGCACCGTCCTCCACTTCACACATGAACGCGACCGGGTCTCGACCGCGCAGATCCAAGGAGAAGGCTGGACTCCGTACCACCTGCTGACCTAAAGAAGGCATCTTGCGAGGGCATACTTCGCCCAACGCCCAGCCATGCGCCAGCGGCCACACTCCATAACCAATGAACTCTTCAACCAAATCATGCCCACTGCTCATACGGGCAGCGTATCGAAGGGCCCCCTCGTCCTCATCATCCTCCGCCACCTCGAATTGTGGGTACGCCACTGAAAGTCGCCTAGAGGGGGGTGAATAGGCGGAACCTAAAAATTAAAACTTTATCCCCCAACAAGATCCCTTGATTAGTGGTTAGAACAAGATATACAAATATCGGAGAATAGAAACTAAGTTCTTGCTTGAAAAGAGTATTGCTAAATTATGCAGGAGTGATAAATCAATACAACTAGTAAGTTATAGAATAACAAAGAAAGAAGCCTTAGATGAGAAGAGCACTAGGACAAGTTCTTTCTTGCAACGTGTTGCTTTACTAAATAGGAATTTAACTTGAAGCAACACCAAATGATATAAGCAAATAATGGTGCAAGAAAAACTTAGAGCAAGGGAAAACAAACAAATCACAAGCAATAAACACAATGGACACGGGTGATTTGTTTTACCGAGGTTCGGCCCTCGAAGGCCTAGTCCCCATTGAGGAGTCCACTTAAGGACGGGTCTTTTTCAACCCTTTCCCTCTCTCCCCCGATCACACAAGGATCAGCGAGCTCTTCTTTTTCTCAAGGATCACTTTCGATCCCGCAAGGACCACCACACACTTTGGTGTCTCTTGCTAGCTTTTACAAGCCTCCAATACTTTGGAGGAAGTTCAATGGGAGTCAAAACTCCACGCGCAAAAGAACACAAAGATGAAGCACACACTATCTCTCGATGAATCTCACAAGGCACTAGGGCTAAACTCAATTGAGTAGCTCTCAATTGCTTGCTCTCTCTTTTGTGGCACTTGTGTTGGTTGTAGTGAACTAAATCTTGTGTATAGGATGGATCAATGAATATATGTGGTTGGGAGGGCTTGAGTATGTCAACTAGATGACTTGGAATGTTGCTTGGACTCCCACACCTTGAAGTGGCCGGTTGGGGTGGTATTTATAGCCACCAACCAAAATCTAGCCGTTGGTGAAAGCTGTCTGTCGTATGGTGCACCAGACAGTCCGGTGCACACCGGACATGTCCGGTACGACAGCCACGTCACCAGACCGTTGGGGTTTCGACCGTTGGAGTTGGACTGCTGGGCCCGCCTGGATGTCCGGTGGCGCACCGGACATGTACTGTAGAGTGTCCGGTGCGCCACTACGCGCGTGCCTGACTTCTGCGCGCTCTGGCGCGCATTAATTGCTGTTGCAGGTGACCGTTGGCGCGAAGTAGCTGTTGCCCCGCAGTTACACCGGACAGTCCGGTGTACACCGGACATGTCCGGTGAATTATAGCGGAGCAGCCGTTGTAGTTTCTCGAAGCTGGCGAGTTCCTGAGGCCGCTCTTCCTTGGAGCACCAGACACTGTCCGGTGTACACCGGACAGTCCGGTGAATTATAGCGCGCCGGCTCCGAGAATTCCCGAAGGTGAAGAGTTTAAAGTCGATCTTCCCTGGTGCACCGGACATTGTCCGGTGCAGTCCGGTGCACCAGACCAGGGTGCCTTCGGTTGGCCCTTTGCTCCTTTGTTTGAACCCAAAACTTGGTCCTTTTATTGGCTAAGTGTGAACCTTTGGCACCTGTATAACTTATACACTAGAGCAAACTAGTTAGTCCAATTATTTGTGTTGGGCAATTCAACCACCAAAATTAATTAGGAACTAGGTGTAAGCCTAATTCCCTTTCAATCTCCCCCTTTTTGGTGATTGATGCCAACACAAACCAAAGCAAATATAAAAGTGCATAATTGAACTGGTTTGCATAATGTAAGTGCAAAGGTTGCTTGGAGTTGAGCCAATATAGATACTTACAAGATATGCATGGATTGTTTCTTCATTTTTAACATATTGGACCACGCTTGCACCACATGTTTTGTTTTTGCAAAGTATTTTGTAAATTCTTTTCAAAGTCTTTTTGCAAGATAGTCAAAGGTAAATGAGTAAGATTTTTGCGAAGCATTTTCAAGTTTGAAATTTTCTCCCTTTGTTTCAAATGCTTTTCCTTTGACTAAACAAAACTCCCCCTCAAATAAATTCTCCTCTTAGTGTTCAAGAGGGTTTTAAGACAACAATTTTGAAAATACTACTTGCTCCCCCTTTAGAACACAAAGAGATGCCAATTTGAAATTTACCAATTGAAAATCATTAATTTTAAAACTTAGGGTGATGGTGCGGTCCTTTTGCTTTGGGCCAATACTTTCTCCCCCTTTGGCATGGATCGCCAAAAACGGATACTTGGAATGAAATATAGGCCCTTTCCTAACTACTTTCTCCCTGTTGGCAAATAAAGCATATGAGTGAAGATTATACCAAAGACGGAGAGACATTGTGGAGTGATGGCGAAGGGTAGATAATACTGATAGAGTAGAGCGGAAGCTTTGTCTTCGCCGAAGACTCCAATTCCCTTTCAATGTACCTATGACTTGGTTTGAAATTCACTTGAAAACACATTAGTCATAGCATATAAAAGAGATATGATCAAGAGGATATATCAAATTAAGCATGATCATAGTTCTATATAACATAGATTGCTCCCCCTAAGTATGTGCATGGAGAGGAACACATATTTTGGCCTTAAATGCCAATTGCACATAATTAGATTAATGAGAACATATCTATACCATACAGATTGTGAAGTGCATTGTGTCATAGTATAAGTGTGATGCTCATGACAATTTATGCACTTACGAAAGCATGTTGTTAACAATTTAAGCATTTTCCCTTAAGGATTTCAAAGAGACTTAAGGACCATCCACCTTTGAAATAAAGGCAGCTTATCCTCGTTACAAGGTTAAGCTTTAAGCTCTTTGACAATAAAAGTACTTCATCTAGTTTTACCAGAGATGCACTAAAGCAGGAATGAATTTTAGGTAATTAAACTAGGTATGAAGCAGGGATAATACATGGACATGCTTTCTCTTCCTTTCATACAAGATATGCAAGGAATGTATAGAAAAGGAAGATTTAGGTACAAGTTTAAATGAAAGGAGATAGTTTTACCTTTTTGTACCTTTACATAGAGACGCTCTCTTCATTGTGCTTTGTCCTTAGTCTTAGATGCTTAAGACCTATTCTTAATGACAATATATGGAAATATTTTGCACAAGAGAGAGTTCTACAACTAGTGATCTTTTCAAGTTATTGTTAGCAAATATCAAATGGATCACAAGTTGCATAAATGTATCATGAATTCTCCTTTTAACTTAGTGCATATCAAGAGAGATATCGATTGAAAGTATATACGTCACTAAGAAGCATGATTGTTGATTGAAGTCATTCAATGATCAAACAAATAACAGATGTGATCAAAAGAACAACATACGCATTAGATTATCAATAAAGCTTAGAGTAGGAGAATCCAGCAATTATGCTACTTTAGAGTGAAGGACAAGTATTTAAAGTAGTAGCATACTTCATGAGGAACTTATTCTCATGCAAGAGACTATATTAACTTACTGAGATAAAGCAATAGTCTCAACATAATCAAGATAAAAAGGCTCCCCCTAAAGATATGCATCAAGTATTTGAATGAATTGAATGGATGCATTTAAACCACACCATTGATTGTTTCGTAGAAGTAGGTGGTGTTGTTCTTGATGTTCTCCTCTTTCACTTGAGAGTCCTCCCTTTGCAGTGGCTTCTTTTTCCTTTCAAACTTATTGAAAATACTCAAGAAGAATGTTAGTAATACAAGGAAGTATATAATGATGGATGATTTCTTTTAGATAGGAAATAAGCATAATTCATCATCCATGAGTCACATAGACATGAAGTAAATTCCTTAACGTTAGTGCACATTAACAGGAAAGAGGAATGAGCACCTTTTTAATCATTTTTGATTAATCAAAGGAATTTTACTTTTTCATATTGAATTTATTATCATGACTTAGAAGCGCATCAATATGAGAATGAATATAGCAAAGGCATGAATTTAGATTCTAATGGACAAGCGCATTTATGAAAATGATATTGACTGCACACTTAGATAATTTTGGTCCAATAAAGAATCTATTCCTCACAAGGGTAGAATATGAGAATTTAGATTAAATACCTATTGAGATGGGAACCAAACTTAAGAAGATGAGTTCCCATACCTTTGCTTTTACCTTTCTTCCTTTGGGTGAAGATCAACCCATGAGGCTTGTGCACTTTCTCTCTTGTAGATTTTCATAATTGAACTCAAGAGAAATGTTAGTAGCAACACAAGCACTAGTTTCCATTTTTGTAATCATTTTGATAAGGCATGAAAAGCTAGATTACTAAAACATGGAAACTTCATAGCATGAACTAGATTATCCATAAATGATGTTATGCTTAATTTTAACTCATAAGATAAGCATAAATAATCTTTTAAGATTATGGGAATAAATCTAATTCATGATATGGAAAGCGATAAATGTGAAAGAATCAAATCCAATTTAAGCAAGTAGAAGTATATCATAAATTATTGGATTGATTTTTATTTTCATGTTAGATTACACATTTCCAAAGAGAAACTTATTCTCTACAAGTGAGACTACTTGGGTTGTTTAAATAAAATCATTAGTCTCACTATTCTAGTTATAGAGAGAATTTTTCTTTTCATAAGTGTCCTAAGGATTTGAATTCCTTACATGACACCTTATCTTTTTTAAGAACTTGAAATATCTCTCTATATCTAGAATCATGGCAATAATAGAATGACTAACGAAAATCATGCCATGATATACTTGCAACAATTTAAAGCATGTAGATTGCCATAAGATGGAAATGACGAGTATGCAATCTACCATATGAGAGGAAATTCTTCAAAGAATGGTAATACAAATTTAAAGACATTTGAAGTGCTACATATTTCTATGAGGCTACACAAGACACTTAAGAAATGATAATTTGAGACACTTGCACTTAAAAGCATAGAAGTTACCATCCTTTGACTTTCCTCCAGGTTGTAGGCCTTGATTTTTCATACATGTAACTTCTTTTATTTCCTACAACATCAATATCTTTCTCGAGATGATATGAGTTTAAGACATAGTAATATGAAGAATAACCTTGGGTCAATCATGGATATAGATCATTAAGGATTGATAGCTTGAGTTGATAGGAATTAAATGAACTCTCTCAAGCACCCCAAAGACTTCATATCATCTCCTTCTCCTACAAAGCTTGTCAAGTATATTTTGGTACCCATCGCTTGATGGGTCCATCACGGTTAGTCAACAAAGATCTAGGAACCCAAAAGTCCTTTGTGTTAGCACTAGGTAAACTCATTACCTTTCTAGCACAAGTTGCAATTTTGGGTTGCCTAGTTACATGAGAATTAATTGACAAGCTAGGAGTGGAATTATTACCAATGGGACAATCCTTGCATTGATGTCCCTTCTTTCGGCATGTGTAGCATAGGCGTTTTTCAAGTTTTGAAGTTTTCTTCTTTCCTTATTTGTTGCTTGCTACATGGTTAGTAAAAACTTTCTTTTCTAACCCTATGCCTTTTTGTTTTAAATGAGGACAAGATCTAGGCAAGTGTCCCTTCTTGGAGCATTTAAAACAAAGTCTATCATCCTTGTTAATAATCAAGCCATTTTTAATGTAGGGACATGACCTAATCAAGTGCCCCTCTTCAAAGCATTCACTACACTTCTTAATGTGAAGTGTGGCTTGATCATTACCTTGGATGTTACCTTTTGTGGAGGCGTGGTTGAGGCTTTTGGAGGAGGTGTTGAATTTCATCTTTTGTTTCTTCCTCTTGGCAATCCTCAAATCCTTGACATTTTCTTCAAGGGATGTAATGCATGCCACGGTTGTTCCCGTCTCAAGCTTCTTCACCATGTGATCACGGTTATCTTGAGAAGGTTGGGCAATGCATTTCCCTTTTAGTTGTGTCAAGCTCATCTTTAGCCTCTCATTCTCTTCCTTGAGCTTTTGATAAGTATCATCTTTTGTCCCTGCAAGTTCTAGCTCAAGAGAAGATATGCTTGTTGACGGACAACAAGCATTAGCACATGGTAATATAGTATCAATTTGAATATATGTGCATGAGTGAGGTTGTTGGGATTTTAAGTTTTCTGTCACAACCTCATGAGCAATGTTTAATATGATATGATCATCTCTAAGATTTTCATGAGAGCATAGGAGCACATCATATTTTTCTTGAAAAGCTAGATTTTCAATTTTTAGCTTTTCTACTTGGTCCTTAAGCAATGTATTCCTATTTACTAATTGAGCAATACAATGTAAAGCGTTATCTTGCTCAATTGAAATAGTTTCATACCTTTGGACCAAATCAACATGAGAGCACTTTAGCTCCTCATGTTCTTTAGTCAACTCGTCAAAGTGTTGCATCTTCATGGAGAGAATACTTTCTAGCCTTTGACAAGCTTCGCCTTGCTCTCTTGCTCTTTCTACAAGTTTGAGTATGACCGCCTTATCTTCTTGGATTAGGTGAGCGTAGAGTTGAACAAAGCTTCTTTCTTCCTCCTCATCCTCATTTGTGCTTCCGCTATCATTTGTATTAGCCACACAACACATGTGGGAATTGAAATGGGAAGACAAACCTTTTGGAGAGGTGGATTCATCGTTTGGTCTCCATCGATCATTTTCTTCTTCTTCCTTGCAAGGGTTAGTATCACAAAGACCAAAGGAAGTAGAAGCACAAAATGAACTATCATGTTTGGACTCATTAAATTTGCTCTTAATTCTAGTCCAAATATTGTGCGCATCATGGATGGATTCGTCATAGTTTGATATGAAGGCACGATAATCTTCTTTGCTAAGAGAATTGCTTAAGATGTCAAAAGCTAGGTAGTTTAAGCGAAAACATCTTTGATCCTCCTCGGAGATAATTTTTTCATTGAAACTAGGAGGGAAGATACTCTTGTCTATAATTTGTTCTAATTGTGGATCTATGGTTCTAAAAGCATTTATTACTCTAGTAGACCAAGAAACATAATTAGAACTGTTGGGGACTTGTTCTCAAATACTAAGAGTTAAGAACAAGGCAACATAAAAAGTGTTAAGCGTTAAAGCCCTTCGTCCTAGGAAACAATGAGTTTCGGATGAAGGTTACAAGGGACATACCTTCGTAAATATAACAAGCAATGACGAAGGATTCACATAAAGCATGAAATGTAAACATCATCATAGAATCATTTCTATTTTATTAACATGGTGAAATAGAAATGATTACAAACTGCAAATGTACCTTTAGTCTTGAGAGAAGGTAAAAGTACAAGCGTGACGCAAAAGCATATGCCAAGTCAGCGTGAACAGTACGGGAGTACTGTTCATCTATTTATAGACGCGGGACGCAGCCCACGTAAAATTACATCCATGTCCATTACATTTGTTAATGACTGTAACACCCGGATTTTAGGGGTCCAAAACCCGGGGTTAACATAAACACCAGGTATGCTGGGACCAAGTCTCATACATATGATGTATAGTGGCACAGGATCGAATGTCACAACTTTATATATAACAGGAGTTCTATACAAAATAAATAATTACATTATAAGGAGACAACGGTCCAGCAACCCAAAGTTGACTGGGAGACGACGACCTAGACCTCTCACGAACTCATCACAGCATCCTCCAAGAGCATCATCCTGCAGTACCTGGTCTTGACCTGCGGTGTGTGTGAGACAGCAAGAGTGAGCTCACATACGTTCATTGCTCAACAAGTTGTGGGGAATAATGTGCATGAACTCGCCAAAGGTGGGAGCTCACGTGAAGTGTAAGGCTTACCAAAGAAGATGGTTAGAGCTGAGCATTGCTTTTAAAGTTGGTCAAAATTTTATTAGCAGTTACTAAATATAAGTAAATACCAACCCAGTTAAGTAGTAGAACAAAAGTAACAACAAAATCACCTGCGATGCAATGCATATGGCAAATTGAATTTAGTTCCATAAATTAATCATGTGAGGGTCCGAGCTGCTCATGACCGTGAGCACGGCTAGTATACCAGTTTTACACTCTGCAGAGGTTGCGCATCTTTACCCACAAGTCGTGTTACCCATCTGCCAAGGGGTCATGAATCCCATTCACCTCTACCAAGGAAGCGAGGCAGGGTAACACTACGAGGCCTTTACAAAGTTCCACTAGCTTCCGAAAACCCGCTACAGTTTATAGGAAGATCCAGTACAGGAATCCCTTGCAGGACCGCCATCGCAGCAAAATCCTCCCGAGGGCACTTCCCGCACTGACCTCTCCCCTACTGCCCTTGCCCCTTTCGGGTAAGGTAGTCTTCCACTAGCTTTCCTAATTAATCAGCCAAGGGCATCCCATACTACCCTTGTGGTAGCACTGTTTTCCCGGGTGGTCGCTCCATGTTCCAATTAACATTAATGATATCAACATGAACATAAACAGAATAACAACTAGAATTGGAACATGGAGGTAATAAATGATTATCCCAAAACCATATAAAGCAATAGCAAACTACCCAAGTGATTCAGGGGTGAACAAGGTAATGAGATAAACAATCTAGGGTGACCTATTGGGTCCCATCAAAATTAACCTATGCAGATCATTATGATTAATTAGAACATGAGTAGGTGAAAAGAAGTGATCAAGGGCACAACTTGCCTGGGTCTTGAGAATCCAGGTACCAGGATGATCCTTCAGATCCCCGTGACCTCACTGCTAGTCGTAGCAATACAAACATACATGGTATAGGCAAAATTAACATTGCACCAAACATATATGCAAAATACATATTAATAATCTACATATTAAAATAAGATCACAGGAAAAAGAATTATTAATTTTGGAGTTGTAGAATTCAAGTTATGATTTTCCTAAGGTTTAAGGTGATTATAATATGATTAAATGATAAATAAATTTCCTAACAGAGTTCATGTCAAAACAGTGATTCTAAATGATAGAGAATATTATTACAAAATTTTAGGAATTGGAATGACTCAATTTGGAGCTAAAATGAATTAGTTATGAATTAAACAAATTCTAGCAATTATTTTCCTATTAAAAATCCTTTTATAATTCAATTTCCCTGATTTTATTATGTTCTGGACTGGGCCTCAAATACAGCAAAGCGCAGGGTCTCTGGAGCAAAATTTCCTAAGACACAGAAAACCCCCGCGGTGGACGGCGGGTTGTTTTCACGGAAACAGGAGGGCTCTTATGCAAAACGCGCAAGCCGAAGGGGTATCGGCCGAGCACAGCCATCCGATCAAGCGTGGACGGTTCAGATTAGATCCAGTATAACCCGAACCGGTACGCATCAGCAACCGTTCGATCAGCGATCAACGACCCAGATTTAATGAAGCCGAGATCCACTCCGCGCCACTGGATCTCGCATCTACGGTCTCCGCGCGATCGAGCGAAGGGGTATGCCCCGATCTAATCGGGACCGTCCATCCACGGATCAACGGCCACGAGCACCTCCCCCAATCCTACGCCGAGCGACGGTGGCGCCGCCCACCAACCGCGGCGGACCATCGCCGGAGCAACGCAATCCAGCGTTCCAGTGCCCTAGAGCTCAATTAACAGCTGCTACACGGTGTCGAGGGGATGGCGAACTCACCGGAGTAGTTGATTCCACGGATTGTCGGTCAGGTGTCGTCGGCCACGGCGAGGAGCGGATTCTCGGCGGAGTAGCAACGGCGGCGAGCAATTACTTGAGCTCTGGTGGAGTTCAACTCGATTTGGAGGCGCGGACGGCTTTCCCAGGCGAAGTCGATGCTCCCCGACCCGACTCCGAGAGCGGAGACCCTCCCGACGGCGGCTATCCTCGGCGGCGGCTCCTCTCCGGTTTCTCTCTCTCTCGGTGATGGTGGCTGGCAGTGGGGGATGAAGGGAGGGAAGCGGGCACGGTGAGCTTTTATACCCGGAGCAAAGTCCGAGCGAGAAGGAGGCGGTGGCCGGTAGGCGCGTGATCCTCGGCGGCGAGCTCGCGCGTTCCGTTGAGCCGCGGCGATTCTGTTGGGGGAGGGAAGGAGCTGACGCGTGGGTCCCGCGAGCCAGTGAGTGGTGAGGGCGAGAGTGCGGCCGACGCGCGAGGGAGGGGTGTGGCTGAGCAACGGGGCCCGCGGACCAGAGACAGACGACGAGCGCGTAGCGCGGAGGGAGGGAGCGGCTGACAGGGCGGGCCCACCTGTCGGCGCCGCGGGTACGAGTAGAGATGGGCCGCGCGGGATGAAAAGCGGTAATGGGCCAGAAATGGAATCCGAGGCCCAGTTAGGTATAGTATCCTTTTTCTTTTTCTTTTCTATTTTCTTTTTCATTTCTCTTTTCAAATTCAAACTTAAATCCAAATTCAAACTTTGTGGCAAGTTTATTCTCAGTTTATATATTCAATTTGATCTTACCAATATAGGATCTATTCATTTATGAATTTATCTTGTACTTTATAATATTTCTTTCTCTTTTTCTCCCTTTCCCATTTATTTTCTATTTTCTATTTTTCCTTTCCATTTGAATTTCAAATCAACACAAGTTTAAAGTTCAAACACTTAATTGGGATACACATATAGAACTTTTAGCATAATGTACCAAAAACATATTTTATATATTTCTTTATTTATTTTAGTTCTTTTAGACAAGCTTTTAATCATATAGTAGAATAATCCCTACCTTATTAGTTCTAGAGAAAATCAAATTTATATTGTAGACTATATATATTAAGAAATAGTTTAACCATAATTCTTCTTTATAACCTAACCCAAAGGCAATTTAGATTATCTAAGTATCTTTAATTATGTATTTTTAACATATATATGAGTGAAAACTCCTAAATTATGATTATCTTTTAAGGAAAGGTGTTTTGGTTTAAAATCTTTGGAAATTTTTCCTTGTCTTCACAAAATTGAACTTTAGGGTGTTACAAATCCTACCCCCCTTAAAAATAATCTCGTCCTCGAGATTTTGTAAGGAAAAAGGGTGCATGTTTATATTGATTCAACACATATGCATAAACAAAATCTCGGCATGATGCATATCTTATTAGCAAAACACAGGGTCAAATGGACCTTATTATTATTACTAAAATAGTAAAATACTACTACTGGCTAAACTAATATTTAAGTCTTACAAATAGTAAACTTTATATATATATGTATCTATATCTATGTTTATCTCTTTATTCCTGTTGCTCGTTGACTTCTTCACCGACTACTTCATCTTCAACTGGCTCTTCTTCTTGAATCTCAAGTTCACTGGGTTCAGCTTCTACTTCTGTATGATGGGCATATCCTCGGTTGATGGATAGGGGCTGACTCTTCCCTGCCGAGGCTTGTCCTTGTTTCATCGGGGCCGGTGTAGTGTAGGCAGCTCTGTTGGGACAGTAGTTGGCATAGTGTCCCGGTTGTCCACATTTGAAGCATGTCCTGATTGTGGTTGTGTTAGGAGCAGTGGGTCCTCCTGGAGTGCTTGCTTTTGAAGGAGCAGTTGGTGCCTGTTGAGTTTGTTGTCCGGAACTGCCACCAGCTGGTGTATTGGGAGTGGTAGTATAGCGAGGACGGGAACTACTTCCAGCCTGCCCTTGGTTGACAGCCTTTCTTTTCTCTCCAAAGATACTCCTCTTGTTTTCTACAGCAATAGCTTTGTCAAGTAGTCTTTGGAAGGATGGGAAGGTGTGCGATACCAGTTGATATTGCAAGGGTCCAATCAAACCATCCAGAAAGAGCTCCTGCTTTTGCTCATCATCCTCAACATCTCTGGGAGCATATCGCGATAACTGGATGAATTTGTCTCTATATTCACTTACGGACATACTTCCTTGCTTGAGTGATAGAAACTCCTTCCTCTTAAGCTTCATGAGTCCAGCAGGAATATGGTAATTCCTGAATTGTGCGGAGAATTCATCCCAGGTAATTGTATCGGCGGCAGCATGAGCTGCACAGTACGCATCCCACCAATCTGCAGCGGGACCAGCAAGACGACCCGAAGCATAGAGTACTTTCTCTCTATCCGAGCACTGAGCTATGTTGAGCATTTTCTCTATGGACTTTAACCAGTCATCTGCTTGCAGCGGATCTGCGGAGTTGGAGAAGGTTGGTGGCTTGTGGCTCATGAATTCCCGGTGCTTGTCCCGGGGTAGAACTGGGGGTGGAGGCAATGGCATTTGTTGTTGTTGCTGCTGTTGTTGAAGTTGTTGCTGCAGCTGTTGTTGTTGTACTCTCCTCTCCTGGCGTATTTCTTCCCGTTCTTGGCGCATTTCCCGACGTGCATTCTCTCTTTCCTGGTGCATTTCTTGGCGTTCTTGCTGCATTTGGGTGCGCATATCTGCCATGGTGTCCGCCATTTGCTGCATCATTCTCATTTGAGCTGCGACGAGTGGATCAACTCCGCCTTGTGGAGGATTAGGAGGATTCATTGCTGCTGATTGTGGTTGAGGTTGTTGGTTAGCAGGTATATTAATTCCACCACCCCGCCTGGTATTGACCATCTAAGTTAGAAGCATATGGTAAGATAGCTTTACAAGGGAATCATTTAATAGATAGAATGAATAAACTAATAGTTGGTTATGTACTGAAACTTCTTTGGCAGGGCTGGGCCAGATACTCTATGTCAAGACTAGGGTAATTAGTTATACGAGGTGAATGTCCAAAGGTAAGGTAGAATATGTTAAGATGAGATTGATACGGAATACTACATATACTTTCCAAGGGGATAATCTAGTTTGTCTAGTTAAAATGCTATCCTTTATCCCTAGATGTATATGCAGATGTAATTGTGGACATTACTCCACAACTCATCACACTCAATCAAAGATCCAAATCAGACAGATGTCATAAGAACAAACATTCAAATATATAAACACTTATAAAAATAGTTTTGTTTTTGTTCCTAGGATTAGGTCTCCTATTCCTAAAGTCACTTTAGGCACTGGATTTCAAAGTGTGAAATCCAAGTTTGTCTTTAGAAGGAAAATAAAGGTAAGAATAATCAGAGTAAAGCGGAAATAGATGAGAAAAGATTAAGAAAAGTTTAGAAAGAATCAGAGTAGCAGAGGTAAGTGAATAATGGTTGTCCAGTTCTATCTAGGTTTCGTCCTACAGTCAACATTCCTCTGATACCACTTCTGTAACACCCGGATTTTAGGGGTCCAAAACCCGGGGTTAACATAAACACCAGGTATGCTGGGACCAAGTCTCATACATATGATGTATAGTGGCACAGGATCGAATGTCACAACTTTATATATAACAGGAGTTCTATACAAAATAAATAATTACATTATAAGGAGACAACGGTCCAGCAACCCAAAGTTGACTGGGAGACGACGACCTAGACCTCTCACGAACTCATCACAGCATCCTCCAAGAGCATCATCCTGCAGTACCTGGTCTTGACCTGCGGTGTGTGTGAGACAGCAAGAGTGAGCTCACATACGTTCATTGCTCAACAAGTTGTGGGGAATAATGTGCATGAACTCGCCAAAGGTGGGAGCTCACGTGAAGTGTAAGGCTTACCAAAGAAGATGGTTAGAGCTGAGCATTGCTTTTAAAGTTGGTCAAAATTTTATTAGCAGTTACTAAATATAAGTAAATACCAACCCAGTTAAGTAGTAGAACAAAAGTAACAACAAAATCACCTGCGATGCAATGCATATGGCAAATTGAATTTAGTTCCATAAATTAATCATGTGAGGGTCCGAGCTGCTCATGACCGTGAGCACGGCTAGTATACCAGTTTTACACTCTGCAGAGGTTGCGCATCTTTACCCACAAGTCGTGTTACCCATCTGCCAAGGGGTCATGAATCCCATTCACCTCTACCAAGGAAGCGAGGCAGGGTAACACTACGAGGCCTTTACAAAGTTCCACTAGCTTCCGAAAACCCGCTACAGTTTATAGGAAGATCCAGTACAGGAATCCCTTGCAGGACCGCCATCGCAGCAAAATCCTCCCGAGGGCACTTCCCGCACTGACCTCTCCCCTACTGCCCTTGCCCCTTTCGGGTAAGGTAGTCTTCCACTAGCTTTCCTAATTAATCAGCCAAGGGCATCCCATACTACCCTTGTGGTAGCACTGTTTTCCCGGGTGGTCGCTCCATGTTCCAATTAACATTAATGATATCAACATGAACATAAACAGAATAACAACTAGAATTGGAACATGGAGGTAATAAATGATTATCCCAAAACCATATAAAGCAATAGCAAACTACCCAAGTGATTCAGGGGTGAACAAGGTAATGAGATAAACAATCTAGGGTGACCTATTGGGTCCCATCAAAATTAACCTATGCAGATCATTATGATTAATTAGAACATGAGTAGGTGAAAAGAAGTGATCAAGGGCACAACTTGCCTGGGTCTTGAGAATCCAGGTACCAGGATGATCCTTCAGATCCCCGTGACCTCACTGCTAGTCGTAGCAATACAAACATACATGGTATAGGCAAAATTAACATTGCACCAAACATATATGCAAAATACATATTAATAATCTACATATTAAAATAAGATCACAGGAAAAAGAATTATTAATTTTGGAGTTGTAGAATTCAAGTTATGATTTTCCTAAGGTTTAAGGTGATTATAATATGATTAAATGATAAATAAATTTCCTAACAGAGTTCATGTCAAAACAGTGATTCTAAATGATAGAGAATATTATTACAAAATTTTAGGAATTGGAATGACTCAATTTGGAGCTAAAATGAATTAGTTATGAATTAAACAAATTCTAGCAATTATTTTCCTATTAAAAATCCTTTTATAATTCAATTTCCCTGATTTTATTATGTTCTGGACTGGGCCTCAAATACAGCAAAGCGCAGGGTCTCTGGAGCAAAATTTCCTAAGACACAGAAAACCCCCGCGGTGGACGGCGGGTTGTTTTCACGGAAACAGGAGGGCTCTTATGCAAAACGCGCAAGCCGAAGGGGTATCGGCCGAGCACAGCCATCCGATCAAGCGTGGACGGTTCAGATTAGATCCAGTATAACCCGAACCGGTACGCATCAGCAACCGTTCGATCAGCGATCAACGACCCAGATTTAATGAAGCCGAGATCCACTCCGCGCCACTGGATCTCGCATCTACGGTCTCCGCGCGATCGAGCGAAGGGGTATGCCCCGATCTAATCGGGACCGTCCATCCACGGATCAACGGCCACGAGCACCTCCCCCAATCCTACGCCGAGCGACGGTGGCGCCGCCCACCAACCGCGGCGGACCATCGCCGGAGCAACGCAATCCAGCGTTCCAGTGCCCTAGAGCTCAATTAACAGCTGCTACACGGTGTCGAGGGGATGGCGAACTCACCGGAGTAGTTGATTCCACGGATTGTCGGTCAGGTGTCGTCGGCCACGGCGAGGAGCGGATTCTCGGCGGAGTAGCAACGGCGGCGAGCAATTACTTGAGCTCTGGTGGAGTTCAACTCGATTTGGAGGCGCGGACGGCTTTCCCAGGCGAAGTCGATGCTCCCCGACCCGACTCCGAGAGCGGAGACCCTCCCGACGGCGGCTATCCTCGGCGGCGGCTCCTCTCCGGTTTCTCTCTCTCTCGGTGATGGTGGCTGGCAGTGGGGGATGAAGGGAGGGAAGCGGGCACGGTGAGCTTTTATACCCGGAGCAAAGTCCGAGCGAGAAGGAGGCGGTGGCCGGTAGGCGCGTGATCCTCGGCGGCGAGCTCGCGCGTTCCGTTGAGCCGCGGCGATTCTGTTGGGGGAGGGAAGGAGCTGACGCGTGGGTCCCGCGAGCCAGTGAGTGGTGAGGGCGAGAGTGCGGCCGACGCGCGAGGGAGGGGTGTGGCTGAGCAACGGGGCCCGCGGACCAGAGACAGACGACGAGCGCGTAGCGCGGAGGGAGGGAGCGGCTGACAGGGCGGGCCCACCTGTCGGCGCCGCGGGTACGAGTAGAGATGGGCCGCGCGGGATGAAAAGCGGTAATGGGCCAGAAATGGAATCCGAGGCCCAGTTAGGTATAGTATCCTTTTTCTTTTTCTTTTCTATTTTCTTTTTCATTTCTCTTTTCAAATTCAAACTTAAATCCAAATTCAAACTTTGTGGCAAGTTTATTCTCAGTTTATATATTCAATTTGATCTTACCAATATAGGATCTATTCATTTATGAATTTATCTTGTACTTTATAATATTTCTTTCTCTTTTTCTCCCTTTCCCATTTATTTTCTATTTTCTATTTTTCCTTTCCATTTGAATTTCAAATCAACACAAGTTTAAAGTTCAAACACTTAATTGGGATACACATATAGAACTTTTAGCATAATGTACCAAAAACATATTTTATATATTTCTTTATTTATTTTAGTTCTTTTAGACAAGCTTTTAATCATATAGTAGAATAATCCCTACCTTATTAGTTCTAGAGAAAATCAAATTTATATTGTAGACTATATATATTAAGAAATAGTTTAACCATAATTCTTCTTTATAACCTAACCCAAAGGCAATTTAGATTATCTAAGTATCTTTAATTATGTATTTTTAACATATATATGAGTGAAAACTCCTAAATTATGATTATCTTTTAAGGAAAGGTGTTTTGGTTTAAAATCTTTGGAAATTTTTCCTTGTCTTCACAAAATTGAACTTTAGGGTGTTACAATGACTTATGGAAATCTGTCAAGGCCCACGTAGTCTTTTCATCTTTAAGTCGGTTCCCCTTTCCGCTATCGCGACGAAGCTTCCTTGCACGCAGCTTCGGCTGTGCACCATCCTTCGTAGAGCTTGGTAATCAGCTCGTCCTTCGTCTGGTTCAGGCTTCGTCCTGACCGTGCTTTATGTTCATAATTCTAAGTCCGAAGATACCTGTTCACATAATCTACTTGGAAAACATTGTCAAATCATGTTTTTGAGGACCTTCGGAGGACGAAGGCCCCCAACAGTAGCCCCTCGCAATATTAATTTGTTAATAATAAATTCAGATTGCGATATGGACGAAGGCCTTGAGCCGAAGGTCCGAAAAAACACCTTCCCTTTGCTAGAATAGCAACACTCACTGACAGGCGGGGTCTTTCAATTTTCAACGCCCTGGGCGTATAAATAAGATCACACCGCGAACTCATTTGGTACGCACACTTGCCATCTGCTTCGGTCCACTAAATTTTTAGCTCTTGTGCATTAAGATTGGTGACCTTTTTGATTTCGAAGCTTCGGCCCTGAAAACAGGTTTTTAGCGTTTCCGAAGATGTCTGAAGGTAAGAAGATCCCTGCTGAGACGAAGCTGAGTCTCGAGGAAGAGAAGAATTTGGGGTTCCTGATAGCGATGGCGGAGACCAATACAGAGAAAATCACCAAGGAGATTCTTGAAGGTTTGTCCGAAGATACTGGTGACAGCGACAGCTATGATGTAGAAAGTGGTGGGGAAGAGGCCGAAGATCGACCATGGCGGCCAAGTCACACGGTTTTCGGGAAGACCACTATCAAGCAGAGTCATATTGATAATATGAGGGGGAGGTATTTTCGAGATATATCTATTGTGAGGGCTGACGCTGGAGAAAAGACTTCTCCCACCCCAGAAGAAGATGAAGTCGTAATCTTCCGAAGCTTTCTCAAGGCTGGGCTTCGATTCCCCTTGAGCAACTTTGTTGTTGAAGTGTTGAAAACATTTCAAGTCTACCTTCATCAAATTACCCCCGAAGCCATCATAAGAATGGGGGTGTTTGTCTGGGCTGTGAGAAGCCAAGGTTTGGAACCAAACGCTAAAAGCTTCTGCAATATTCATGAGTTATTATACGAGACGAAGCCCTGGGGAAAAGAACAATACCACAACAATTTTGGGTGTTATAGCTTCGGTGCCCGCTCCGGGTCAAGCTGCCCTGTGCCGACCTTTCGGAAGAGGTGGCCCGGAGCCTGGATGACAGAGTGGTTCTATGTGAAGAATGACTTAACAGCGCAAGAAAATGTTAAGAGTATCATTATGCGCCCCATCTGGCAACGCTTCGGACTTCGAAGGCCGAAGGTTGAAATGGACGAAGCAGCCGAGGAATGCCAAAGAGCCTTCGGCGTAATCTGCTCTTTCATTGGGACAAGGGACTTGGTCCAAGAGCACATTGCCTTCAGGGTATGGCCACTTACAGAAAAGTGGGAAATGCCGAAGGAGACCATTAAAGAGTCCGACGAAGGCGGATTGGTCAGACTGAAATACACATTCAAATATGCAGATAAATTTGTTGAACCTGATGATGACTGGTTGAAAAGCATTGAAACATTAAGTGACGAACTGCTTGGGGCATACTCGAAGGCTGAAAATACTGCGCTATCAGCAGCCTTCGGAGGTCGAAAGAAGAAAAGGCTCAACCGTGTGTTTGACGCAGTCGGGTTTATCTACCCTGACTATCATTATCCGGTATTGAGTCGCAAAAGGAAAAATGCTTCTCCTGCGACAGAAGCTACTACAAGTGCCACTAGTGAGCCAGCGCCTCAAAGGAAAAAGATGAAGGTGCTCACCCATCGGACACGTTTTATTGAGCCGGCCACAGTGCCAGAATTTATTGGTGAAATTTCTTTGGCCTCTGAAGCTACAGAACCAGCTCCAGTGCCGAAGATAGTAGAGAAAACTGAAGCGCCTTCAGCAGTAGAAAAACCGAAGACTGAAGGGCCAAAAACATCAGAAATTTTAAGTCCTTCAGCAAATGTCGACACAACAAAAAATCAAAAGGGCCCATCGGTGACCCCAAGAAGAAAAAGAATGGTGAACGTATTGGATGTCTTGGAGACGATTAAGTCTTCAAGCACAACCACAAAGGAGTCTGTTGAACTCGCTGAAGCATCTACTGAAGCTTCGAAACAACAAGCTGAAGCTGAAGCTGGGCCTTCAGAGCCCACCAAGGAACAATCCGAGAAAATATCAGAACCAGTCTTGGTTAAAGAAATTGATACTGCCGCCCCCGAAGCTCCCTCCAGCATACGCGATTACATCGTGCGACATGCTTCGGGGAAGAAACTGTCTGAAGAAGAAATCTATGAAGCGCATCACTATGCTAGAGAGTTGAAGTATCCGAAGGGGGCAGTAGTATTCAATGGGACAAACGAAGATGATTTCCTGTACTGCCTCCCAGACAATAAGGAATTATCCGTATGCCGGGAAATGGCTAGAAGCATGGGGTTCCCGAAACTCGAAGCTGGATTATGCGCCATGACGAAAGAGGATCTCGCAGACAGTCTTGCATATAATAGCCTAAAGGTATAGAAATTAAGCGTTTGAAAAAGCTTTTTAATGTGTAATTCATTCCTTTATTCTTATATGGATTCTTTTTCATATAGGGCTTGATTCTGAGCAACGCATTAAGAGCCCAAAAAAGCGCCGAAGATGAAAGCTATGACATTGCGTTTAACAATTTACGCTCCGAAGTTATCAAACTGAGAAACGAAGCTCTGGAAAAGGATAAAATTCTGCTTACACTGGTAGATAAAGTAAAGAAGGACGAAGCTGCTTCAAAAGCCCAGGCCGAAGCCCAAAAACGTGAAATTAAAGATCTTCAGAAACAGCTAGCTAGAGCCAAAGAGGAACGTGTGCTTGAGGAAACGAAACGAGAACTTAGTGATCATATGGTCAATAAATTGGAGTTAAGTGTTAAAGAGCTTCGTGCATCTCAGAGAAAATGTTATGTTAAATCTATAGAATGCGTGAAAAAGATAAAATCCAGCTTCGCCAGCGTTGGCGCCTTTTCTAGTGAAGAGGACTTTTCAAGAGGCAATCCTGAAGGTCCACTGGACTGGATTAGTCACGAAGCAGAAGCCTTCGAAGAAATCCTGAGCAGCCGCGGTGATATCTGCGCTTTTTCAGGCGCCAGGGGAGTTGCTGCTGTTTTGGAGAAGAAAGGTTGTGAACATATAAAATCCTTAGCTCAGTCCGAAGCTGCCCTGTCCCCTGAAGACATCAAAGATCCCTCAACCGAAGCAAGCATGGTTGGCGGTAAATTCTTCACTGATATCTGGGATAATGGCGGCCGAGAAATGGCGCAAGAAATAATTCAAAGAAGCGAAAAAGGCATCCATGATGCTAGGAAAGTGGCAGAAGCTGCCGAAAAAAGTACAGAGCCCGAAAGGCAATTAGGTATTAATTAGTCGTTCTTATTGTGTTGTAATTTTTATTTCAAACTTTGCTCACGGTTTGTAATAGTAATGAAGAAATGTTCTCTTCCCTCAGAAGCTGCTGGATCGACTGCCGAACCCCACACAAAAGGGGATAACGAAATTAAACAAATGGCCGAAGCTATCATGGACAAAGTTGTTGATCAACTTCTAAATGAAGCCGCCGAAGCAGTATTAAGAGAAGACTAGATGCTATTTAGAAAAAACATTTAAAGTGTGATCTATGTAACATTTTGTACATTTGAATGTAATATACAAGTTTCTTTTCATTATTCAATTCTTTACGATGCATGAAACTCTACATACATACCATTTTTGAGCCTTCGGCGAAAAAACACCTTCCCTTCTTTTCATGCTTCGTGAAGAAGACATTTTCCGTTAAAATTATTCTGATGAAACACGTTCATACTTCATGAAAACAGTCTCCGAAGCTATACAATTTCGATATTGCTCTGATGCAGCTCGTCCATGCTTCGTAAAAATATTCTCCGAAGCTGTAATCCGAAGATTATCATTGTATTCCCTCATGACTTTACACAATTTTCACTTTCTCAAAGCGTCCTTTCGAAGGTTGATACTGTGTCCCCTTCTTTTGCCAAATGCAATATGATGTATGATGCTTATGTTATGCAAAATGATGTGATGATGTTATGTTATGCAAATGACATTTGTTCCGAAGATACACACAAAATATATTCGTAAGCTCTGCATTCCCTTAGGAACGTCTTTGGAGCTTCTTCGCCTTTTACTTAGACAGTATAAGCTCTGCATTCCCTTAGGAACGTCTTTGGAGCTTCTTCGCCTTTTACTTAGGCGGTATCAGCGTTGACTTTTCGCTGTATGCTCTGCATTCCCTTAGGAACGTCTTTGGAGCAAAAAACTTACACTGCGCTCCCTTTGGAACGGCTTTTTGTAACTTCGGCAACTTACTCTGCGCTCCTTAGAACGACTTTTTGTTGCTTCGAAGGATTTTTAATAATCCGAAGACCCTCCTTGTTACCGCAAATTTTTAAGCTTCAGCAACTTAAGCCTGTAGAGAAGATAGGTTTTTCTGATAACCAACCACGAAACTATTATATGAAAACTGAAGTGTTCTTTATTACACCGAAAACAGAACTTAAACGAAAAAGACTGCTATCAAAGTAGGATATTTGTCAATAAATGTGCTTCGACTCCGGCACAGTACTGTTGACTGTACGGGCTTCAGATTGCTCTCTGAGGTCCCTTTGGTGCGGAACATATTGGCTCCCTTCTGGCTGCTGGCCTTGTTGCAGCGGAGGTGGAGGCGGGGGCTGTTGCCATGAAGCTTGAGGTTGACTTGCCGAAGCTACAGAAACTGCAGGGTGGTTGCCCACGTACTCCGGGATGTAAGGCTGATGGTACGAAGCAGTATGCATGACCTGCTTCGGCTGTCCCTGTTGCGCTGCAGCTTCTGCTAGCTCCTTTTGTTTCTGGATGGTAACATGGCACATCCTGGTGGTATGGCCCTTGTTCTCACCGTAGAATAAGCAAAATGTCCTCCTTGGTTGATCTCCAAATCTCCCGCCGAAGCCCCTGGCGCCTCTGCCTCTTGGAGCTGGTGGCCGAAAGAAAGTTTGCTGCTGCCCCGAAGCCTGTGAGGAGCACTGCGGCCTGTTCTGCTGACTCCCCTTGTCATCATTTTGAGTGGAGTTGTGAATGGACCTGACATGCCTCGGATAGAATCTTCCCCCGAAGCCCCTGGTCATCTCAGAA
Organism: Zea luxurians; assembly: GCA_029449295.1. Classification (NCBI taxonomy): domain Eukaryota; kingdom Viridiplantae; phylum Streptophyta; class Magnoliopsida; order Poales; family Poaceae; genus Zea; species Zea luxurians. Next base: position 24,824,727 of record JAOPSE010000003.1, read on the forward strand.
AATCTGAAGGCCTCCTCCCTTCTTTGGCGAAAGTCATTATCAGCACGAATGTACTCGTCCATCTTTTGGAGCAACTTCTCCAAAGTCTGAGGAGGCTTCCTAGCAAAGTATTGGGCTGCAGGTCCAGGACGAAGCCCCTTGATCATGGCTTCGATGACAATTTCATTGGGCACCGTTGGAGCCTGCGCCCTCAAACGCAAGAACCTTCTGACATACGCCTGAAGGTATTCTTCATGGTCCTGAGTGCACTGGAACAAAGCTTGAGCAGTGACCGGCTTCGTCTGAAATCCTTGAAAGCTGGTTAACAACATATCCTTCAGCTTCTGCCATGAGGTGATCGTTCCTGGTCGAAGGGAGGAGTACCAGGTCTGAGCAACATTCCTGACAGCCATGACGAAAGACTTCGCCATGACTGCAGCATTGCCCCCATACGAAGACACTGTTGCTTCGTAGCTCATCAAGAACTGCTTCGGGTCTGAGTGGCCGTCGAACATGGGAAGCTGGGGTGGCTTATAGGATGGAGGCCAAGGTGTAGCCTGCAGCTCAGCGGACAAAGGAGAAGCATCATCGAAAACAAAATTTCCCTGATGGAAATTGTCATACCAGTCATCTTCGTTGACGAAGCCCTCCTGATGAAGGTCTTTCTGCTGAGGCCTTCTGTTTTGCTCATCGTGAGTAAGATGGCGAACTTCCTCAGAGGCTTCGTCTATTTGCCGTTGCAACTCAGCTAGCCGGGCCATCTTCTCCTTCTTCCTCTGCACCTGTTGATGTAGCATCTCCATATCCCTGATTTCTTGGTCGAGCTCTTCCTCCTGAAGCGTCGGGCTGACGGCCTTTCTCTTCTGGCTTCGAGCCTCCCGAAGAGAGAAGGTCTCTTGGTTGTGGTCCAGCGGTTGCAGTGCTGCAGCCCCAGCCGCTGAAGCTTTCTTCGGTGCCATAGCGAAGGTCTACAGCTTCCGAAGGTGTTCAAAAAAACTCGAAGTGGAAGTGAGTTCACCGGAGGTGGGCGCCAATGTTGGGGACTTGTTCTCAAATACTAAGAGTTAAGAACAAGGCAACATAAAAAGTGTTAAGCGTTAAAGCCCTTCGTCCTAGGAAACAATGAGTTTCGGACGAAGGTTACAAGGGACATACCTTCGTAAATATAACAAGCAATGACGAAGGATTCACATAAAGCATGAAATGTAAACATCATCATAGAATCATTTCTATTTTATTAACATGGTGAAATAGAAATGATTACAAACTGCAAATGTACCTTTAGTCTTGAGAGAAGGTAAAAGTACAAGCGTGACGCAAAAGCATATGCCAAGTCAGCGTGAACAGTACGGGAGTACTGTTCATCTATTTATAGACGCGGGACGCAGCCCACATAAAATTACATCCATGTCCATTACATTTGTTAATGACTTATGAAAATCTGTCAAGGCCCACGTAGTCTTTTCATCTTTAAGTCGGTTCCCCTTTCCGCTATCGCGACGAAGCTTCCTTGCACGCAGCTTCGGCTGTGCACCATCCTTCGTAGAGCTTGGTAATCAGCTCGTCCTTCGTCTGGTTCAGGCTTCGTCCTGACCGTGCTTTATGTTCATAATTCTGAGTCCGAAGATACCTGTTCACATAATCTACTTGGAAAACATTGTCAAATCATGTTTTTGAGGACCTTCGGAGGACGAAGGCCCCCAACAAGAACAATCGGAAAGTAATATCTCAAGAGTTACCTCCTTGTTCTCCTGGATCTTCTTGTTCTTTTGGGATCTTCTACGAGCCATCACTTCGAGTTTTTAGACTCAAGATGAAGTGCCTAGCTCCGATACCAATTGAAAGTCACCTAGAGGGGGGTGAATAGGCGAAACCTGAAAATTAAAACTTTATCCCCCAACTAGATCCCTTGATTAGTGGTTAGAACAAGATATACAAATATCGGACTCCCCCGATCACACAAGGATCGGCGAGCTCTTCTTTTTCTCAAGGATCACTCTCGATCCCGCAAGGACCACCACACACTTTGGTGTCTCTTGCTAGCTTTTACAAGCCTCCAAAACTTTGGAGGAAGTTCAATGGGAGTCAAAACTCCATGCGCAAAAGAACACAAAGATGAAGCACACACTATCTCTCGATGAATCTCACAAGGCACTAGGGCTAAACTCAATTGAGTAGCTCTCAATTGCTTGCTCTCTCTTTTGTGGCACTTGTGTTGGTTGTAGTGAACTAAATCTTGTGTATAGGATGGATCAATGAATATATGTGGTTGGGAGGGCTTGAGTATGTCAACTAGATGACTTGGAATGTTGCTTGGACTCCCACACCTTGAAGTGGCCGGTTGGGGTGGTATTTATAGCCACCAACCAAAATCTAGCCGTTGGTGAAAGCTGTCTGTCGTATGGTGCACCGGACAGTCCGGTGCACACCGGACATGTCCGGTGCGACAGCCACGTCACCAGACCGTTGGGGTTTCGACCGTTGGAGTTGGACTGCTGGGCCCGCCTGGATGTCCGGTGGCGCACCGGACATGTACTGTAGAGTGTCCGGTGCGCCACTACGCGCGTGCCTGACTTCTGCGCGCTCTGGCGCGCATTAATTGCTGTTGCAGGTGACCGTTGGCGCGAAGTAGCCGTTGCCCCACAGTTACACCGGACATGTCCGGTGAATTATAGCGGAGCAGCCGTTGCAGTTTCCCGAAGCTGGCGAGTTCCTGAGGCCGCTCTTCCTTAGAGCACCGGACACTGTCCAGTGTACACCGGACAGTCCGGTGAATTATAGCGCGCCGGCTCCGAGAATTCCCGAAGGTGAAGAGTTTAAAGTCGATCTTCCCTGGTGCACCGGACATTGTCCGGTGGTGCACCGGACAGTCCGGTGCACCAGACCAGGGTGCCTTCGGTTGGCCCTTTGCTCATTTGTTTGAACCCAAAACTTGGTCCTTTTATTGGCTAAGTGTGAACCTTTGGCACCTGTATAACTTATACACTAGAGCAAACTAGTTAGTCCAATTATTTGTGTTGGGCAATTCAACCACCAAAATTAATTAGGAACTAGATGTAAGCCTAATTCCCTTTCAGCCACATAATAGTGAGAGCACATCACGGCCACAGGAAGCCCTGGGAGGTCTTCGACTTCGCTCCTGGAAACATAAAACCAGAAATCCCACCAGTTGCCCCATTTATTACGAGCACAAGGAATCAACTCCACGACTTCCATCGAAGTCTTTCCAGTCCTCGGTGTAAACGTGCACAATCCAAACTGTGCAATCTTGTTTCCAATCTTTCTTTTCTACTAATGCAGACAGTAATTTTTGGCGAAGACCTCTACGGAAGGCTGACCGCCATAAGAAGTCGTTGCCCAGACATACTTCGCCAGGGCCACCACGACGTTAGGTGTCAATTGGTGGACCTGGACCTCAAATCTCTGCAAGACCTCCGCTATAAAACGATGTGCAGGCAGACAAAGGCCAACGGTGAAAAACGCCTCAAACACAACCATCTCACCCTCCAGCTCAGGAATCTCTTCCACCCCCGGCACACGTCCAACTCCATTCCCAAAATAACCCAACCGCTGCATGTCTTGCACGCGAACCGAGGAGATCCTCAAAACACCAAATTCCACCGTGTGGCCCGGGTGCAGCTCCACCGCTGCTAAATCACTGAAGGTACCCTCGGACGATGATTCGCCCAATGGCGTATTCGCAGCGGATGAAGAAGAGGACGGCATGGCTACGTAACGTCGGTGGCGGCGCGCGGTCTGCTTGACGCGGGCCAATTCTCCGGCGAACAGGAGCAAGGAGGGCAGGCGAGCGGGCGGCCTGTTTCAAAATGCTAGGGTTTTGCGGCGCACAGAAAGGTAATAGAGCCTGAGCCGCGCCGCCCCCCTTTTTTATACACAGGGCGCGACGCTTCGGGAAGCCCGCAGTCCAATAATACCGCGTCCGTCAACGGTCACATCAAAAACCCCCGCGGAACCACTTCGAGCGAGGGCAGCGTCTCCACCATCTAGCGACGTCTTCGGCACCAGATGACTCAGTCGAACTGGTCCCTCGGAGGGCAAATGTTGGGGCGAAGGCGAAGACGCTACCCTTCGCTCCAGGCCTTCGTCAACTCACTGCACCAATGGAGGCAAGATGACCGGCGCGACCCACCCTTCGTCCTCTTCACCGCAAGACGAAGGCATACGACGAAGTCTTTTCATCCCGCGGCCTCGGTCCTACCTGGAGGCCCACGTGGGATTCGGCCCATCGTGGTAGGCCCCGCATGGACAGGCGTGTTACGGACCTGATTTGTAATAGCTTTTCTGTAATGACAGTTTGTAACCCTCCTTTATGAGAATATTCTGGGGATAATCCAGGTGTCTAAGGGCATAAGCGTCCTTACTCCAGGACATTGGGCGCTCGGGCACCTATAAATACCCCTGTATAGTGCCCTTGAGAGGCCGAATGAACAGAGCAATTGCCATCTCGAGTTAAACCTTGTTTGCATCCTTTTCACTCCCCCGTTGGATCAACTTGCTCAAGAGCGCAAGTTCCAACAACCGGTCCTTGGGAGGTAGGGCTCATTTGGTCGGGTATTGCTATGCCGGCCTTCCTGCCATGGCCAATCGAGAACGACACTCTGCCTATGATCGCATGGCGCGCCGTGGCTCTGATATGTAGGGTGAGGAACATATTGTTGTTGCGGTATACAATAATTTGGTGTGTTTTGCGCCGCAATAGGTTCTGCATACGCATATCCGGACGGTCTGATCAAGGTGACCGGACGATCCGTGGATATAACTAGAATGTTTGGTCATGTTTGCCACCACCGGGGGGCACGTGGTGACCTTGGCGTGGGTCCGGATTGTCTGACAGAGAGTCAGACTGTTTGCGATTAGATGCAGATTGTCCGATCATATCCAGATTCGCCAATCTGTCAAGTAGGGACGGCAGCGGTGGAATTTGCCCTGGATATGAACTCATCGGCAATACCATATAATGGCTGGGGCTATGAATCCCCATTTGTTACCGATGTATTAGACATAGATTTCATATTGCTAGTTTCGTATGACAGAAAATAGTAGCAACAGATTTCTCAATTGTGCGTGTTAATTTTCTAATTGTTTCTTCTGACCCTTCAATCTGTTGTTTCATTTCATCTTGTTGTTGCTTAATAGATCGAATGTTGTCAGATTTACTTACATTTGAGATTTAAAGCAAAGGTAGGAGGGATGCAATATCGATCTCTCCGTGCTTGGTAATCTTCTGGTGGCGATCCACCGTAAAGTATGATAATAATTTCCCCGTCACCTCCTCCTCAGCCATGGTGATTTGGCGACGTGCATCCTCCCTCATTTGACTCATCAAGTCTTCATATAGTTGTTGCTCATCAGCCGATAGGCTTTCGGTAGTTGGCCTAAGGATATTGTCTGGGGAGATATCGATGTGATCTTTAGAACCGACCATTTAGGGGCCTGATTTTAGTGGATCTAGACACCTGGTCCCAGCGGATTCACCAAAAAGTATGTTGGCGCCGATCTAGGTGCCGAACAGTAGGATGAACCACCTGGTGGTGTTATCTGCGGAGGCGCGGACGGTCCACGACCTAGGCGTAGGAGCGGTTCCTTCTCTGCGTACGTCCGGACAGCCCGTAATGGCGCAGAGGGTCGTCTTCTTCGCAGCAGACCTAGATCTCGCCTCCCGGGAGGGACCCTGTCAGGGAGGAGAGATCCTAGGGTGTGTCTTGGCGTCAGCATGCCACCCAAGACGTCTATAGTCGACGTAGAGCCGAAGAGAGGAGAAAATTCGAGGTGGAGGAAGGCTAAGGTAGGGCTAAACTAAGACTACTCCTAATGCATAAAGAAAAAACAATAAGTAGAGTTGATTGGATCGATTGTGGGGGTTCGATCGGCTGAAACCCTTTATCTATATAAAAGGAGGAGGTGTGGACCCGTTACAAGTCGGTTTCCGAGTTATTCCCGAAGGTTTTGCTACAAATCTCGTTAGAAATCCGAAACCCTAACTAATTCTACGCACACACGGACCGTCCGTGTCACCACCGCGGACTGTTCGGGCCGTGGACCTTCGGCCTACGGGGCTAGACCGTCCGCCTGCCCATTTTGGGCTCAACATCTGCAATTAAAAGTGTTGAATGCTATCTCCTTTACAAGGGCCTGTTTTCAAATGTTTCAAAATGTAGATTTATTGAAGAATTTAACAGCGTTGTGGGCTGTCGACCCCTTACTGACTCTAATGTGCTCCTAGAATAGGGAGTGAATGTCAACTGCCTGTGTCTCTAATGTGATTAAAGAAAATCTTGCCATAGACGCAAAGAAAATAAACGATGCAGAGTGGAAGAGAGAACGAATGGTGTTCATTTGTCACAGGCAGCATCCGGAAGTCAACCACAAGTTAGGATCCTTTTTTATTTTGAATCTTTTTAATTTAATCCCCTTGATTTTGGCCTCTTCTAGGCATTGAGCTAGGATTTGATGTTATTCTAGCCAATCAAGAAAAAAAAATGGGTATAAGTTTCTTCATTCTTGTATCTGTTCTTCTCTTTGTTGGTAATCTGTTGATAGTTGCAGTGTAATGTAGACGGGAATATAAGGGGGAAGCCCCTCCTTCGCTGGCTTAGTCGAGTTAATGTGTGATAGTTGATTCAGGGTGGCCTATTTGAGTTTTTGATTTCCCACCGTTACACCGGTGAGAGGATCATAATAGTGAATAGAAATTGCTCATTGCGCGATTGAGCACAAAATAAGGGAGTTGCCAAGGGAAAGACAGTGACAGCAAGAAGACTCTGAAGTACTAAAAAGCCGCTTACTTCCTGATAGTGAAGAAGCTCAGCTAAGTATCACGTGCATCGGAAGAACTGATGGTTACATTTACAAGAAATGGAAATGAAGTAGATAGCATCTACGCTGTACCAGCCAATATGATCAAAGAATTGGCATCCACTCCTCTTAATCAGCCATTTCGAAGTCATTGAGAGGTACCGATGAGTTTCCGGACCCCCCAAGTATAATTCTGTGGTTCCTCTTGGTACCTTCTATGGATGGTAAAAGCACCACCTTTCAATTCCTAATTCTAGCACTATACAATAGAGAGGATACTGAGGAATTAGAAACTGCACCAGCATATACAACTAAAGGAATAAACAGAGCATTGAAACTACAGAGAAGCATCAAGACGAGTAAAAACCTGTGACTGAAAAAGAGAAGGTAAAACAAAACCCAACCAATCGCTTGGGCCACAGCCGAGAAGTGCAGTACAGTACCGCAGCTCTGTAATCAGGCAAAATTATCCAAATCATTACATCTGTAACCATACTGTATGCATCCAAAAAATAAATTGAATCTCTAACCACGTGCATCGGTGCATGTATAATAACACTAACAACTAAATTTAGCTATAAAACTATAAATCGTAGAGGACCTTGTATTCAACAGAAGAGCCGAGCTCAGTGAGCTGTGGACAGGAACTGGTGGTGGAAGCAATAGATGGTTGTGTGTATGTCCCGCGCAAAAGGCCCATTGCAATGGCTTTGTATGCAGCTTCCGATGGATGGAAACCATCCCACGAGCCATACTTGTCTGGATTGTCACACACCTTGTAATCTCCATATCCACAGGAGGTAGAAAGGGACACACCATAGGGTCCTTCTCCACCGCAGCAAGCCACCAAAGGTTCCTCGATACCTGAACCACAGTGATGGGCAATGTAAGCTATGTATTTTAGGAACGTAATGATAGCAATGCAGATAGGATGCTAAATGGTGTTATCCTGTATCACCTTTTGTGTCCTTGTGTTCCCTACCTAATTCAGTCTGTTAATAAATAATGGTAAATCTGAAAGCTTATGAAATCTAACTTGGTAACAATTAGTACTGGTATTTTAGAAGCTTCTACTTGGCAGTCAGATTTCATTTTCCCCATTGCTAGATTTTGTATTTCTGTCTAATCTGGAGGCATTAACATCCAACTATACTTTGGATTCTTCTCCTATGAAAAGCAGAAGCAAAAACTGACAAATACCTTAAGCTGACACCAAATTTAGTACTAGCAAGAAGTAAAAGGCAAATATCTTAACTCACCAAATCGTTCAGGGGAACGGAAAATTTCCATTGCAGCTCCATAATAGTCAGCATAGATAATAGTCACGGTAGGATTAGTCTTACGCAGCTTCTCCATCTCATCCAAGAGAAGCTTGTTGTGGTACTCTGAAAATTCGTTCATCCATCTGAGGCAACCTGTCTCTGGCTCATAATCTTCTTTGTCATCACTCTTGAATATCAGAAGATATTTTGGGACGCACCCGATTGGGAGGTTCCCAGGAACTACCAGAGTCTTGGCTCCTAGCCCAATCAACTCCTGCAAACTCCAAGCAGTTGCATTACTGTCTATATACTATGTCAGCACTCAGCAGAAACAACAGATAAAATGACACAGATGCTCACGGTGATTGTTGAAGAAATTTTGGCAATGACGCTTGGTGTGAATGAGCGGATCTTTTCAATCGGCACTCTGGAGAGCATAGGTAGGTTGTAGTCATTGCCCCCAATTTCTCCGACTATGAAGAGGGATTGGCTCATGATGTCTGAGCAACCTGTGCAATAAACAGAGCTCTGAAGTAGCATGTAAAATTACAATATAACAAAGGTTTAAAGAAGTGACAGAATCACAAGCATTTCTAGTATTCAAGCAATGGTAGTCCCAGAAAGTTACTGTTACATTGATTTTTTATCCCGTTAGAAGTCAGATTTACCATAGTAATGGGCTAATAGCTTCCTTAGCAGAGCAGTGGATTGCTTGTGCACAGCAATTGTGCCGAGTGAAAGTAGATGCATTTGGTTGAATGACATTTCCCTGATTGTCAGTAATTTTGTATCTGATGATTGTGACTGTATTCCAAACAATTAAATAAGAAGCAGTTTCTTTCTGGTTGTGTTGCAGCAGAATGCCTCCAGAGACTAAATAGTTTATTTCACAGAATCTCCCATTTCTAACCGTAAGTTGTCACCTTTGGGGAACAATGTTATGGTGATTTGAGACACCAAAAGAAAAAACTGATGCAGAAGAATGTTGGGCCACGGCTTCTGATGATATGGACTGAACTTTCAGTTCTGGTTTTGACAATGACTGTATAAACTGTCCGATTAGCATTGGACCGATACCATCCACAAGCGTCAATTTATTGCTGCTACCATCAATGATGAATCATTTTGCCTATATCACCATTCACTCGATTATTTCTTCTCTTTAGATTTAGAAGGATAACTTTGGACAATTCAAACATTCCCTATCAACACCTTTGCATCGCACGCGCACCTTTCTCGTTCCATCGCCAAACACCTGCACACCACACCTTATACATCGAACTTTTTTTTGTTCATTTGCTATATGCTACTTTCCCCATCCGCCACTAGAATTTCCTCTCTCCCCCCGATAGCAGTGGAATTCCAAAGATCAGGTCGAAGGCAGAGGATGAAGTCCAGGAGGTAAAAGGGAGCAACCATACCGGAGCGGCCGCTGCGGCAGAGGAGCTCAAGCAGATCGTGAAACCACTTCATCTCCATGCCTAGGTGCACACGTCCGTCGCCGATGTCGAAACCCCTGGAGCGGAAGAAGTCCGGGCCGAGCGCCGTGGCGCCGCCAACTGCGAAGTTGGCGCCGGACGCGAAGTCCTCCGCGCGGCGACCGCTCAGATACGGCCGCACGAACGGGAGTCCCATCGTGTCCGCTGCAGTCGCGCGCCAAATCTCGAATCAGTATTACCGGTACCACGCAGGATAATCTGATCCAACGGTCGACTGATAGATAGGCGTTTGTAGTTTACCGATGAAGTCGAGGACGAGGCGGCCGTTGGAGAATCGCCCCGTGGCGCGGCGAAAGAAGGTCTCGCCGTAGGGTTGCCGGAGTGCGGGCTCGCCCGAGTTGTTGCCGTAGTAGAACCTGAAGTTGCCGGTATCGGCAAGCGAGTCCCCGAAGCTGAACACGCGCGGGTAACACGCCGACGCCGTTTCCGCCCCAATTAGTACCATTACCGCCACAGCCGCCGCCGCGGCCGGTAGTAGGATCAGCTGTCTTCCTCCTCTGCCGGGGACAGAGGACGCCATGGAATCTTTCCCAGGGTATCAAGTCGGCACGCGCTGCTCGAGGCGGCCGTAGAAGAAACTGAATTCAACGAGTCCGATTTGGGGCAGGCTAGATGGTTGACTGTCCTGCTTTTATAAACGTTGTGACTCGTGAGTGCAAACAAAAGGATGGACACGTGGCCATTAACTATAGTAACGGCCTTGTAGGCCTACATTGTTGTGTGGCCCGCTAGACAGTGGGGGTGGAGCTGTCTGTCTCTCGTTTCTTGTGCCGTGCATGCTGTGCTCATTTGCTTTTTTTTTTTTTGCACACAAGACCTTACGTTATACTATAGCAGGAGAAGCTCACGCGGACTCTCACTCTCTCAGGCTTCAGCTTTGACTTCGGTTATTTAGCGCTAGTTTGGAAACTCAAATCCTCTTCGGGATTAAAAGATATTAGAGAGAAAATTAGTTTATTTCCACCTCAATTCCTTCCAATTCTGAAGGGGATTTGAGGTTACCAAAGTAGCCCTTATGGTTAACCACTTGACCTCCAATGCTTCAATTTCTCCTACACATAGAGCATCTACAAAAAACGCTAAAAATATCCCCAAAACCTTTTATTGGGGGCTCTTGGAATAAAATTCCCAAAAAATGTAATCCCACACCAGAATGTTAATAAATTGTCCCTAAAAAAATTTGAAACTGAAACTAACATCAGAGCATGCTTCATGCGTAGTAATCACAGATTGATTATTGATCTGTTGTGGAGTTCTTGCTGACCGGCGATAGCTGCTGAACGTCGTGTGGAATGATCCAATGGCTGCTACCTTGCTTGCCTTGTTCCTTGTGCGGTGTAAGAATTAGGTCCACAGGCGTGTCAGCCGCTTCAAGATAGTCACTGTATAAAGAAGCAAGGAAGGTTGTGTTGACACCATGGTTGAGTTGTCACTGTATTAATAGTCATTGTATAAAGATAGTCATTGTATTAGGTCCACAATGATTGTGGCCTTTCATGGTTGAGTTGTATTAATCCTCCTGTAAAAATGTGTCACTGCTTAGCTCTGTTCTCTGGAGCAAGAAACAGAGAAACAAAGAGGAACATCATCAACCTTGCTGAAGCTGAATGGATTGAATACAGGTAAATATCAGCACATGTCGTTGTCAGTTTGGTTGTTGAATGTTCTTAGTATTTCTTCGTAAGGGTACCCCGTACTTAGGAAGAGTTGCAATCTGCTGAGAAGAACCTGGGTGAGAGTAAAAAGGTGTTAGTGATGATCAATATTCATTAGAATGCTACGTTATCACACAGATAAGCCTTTTCTGATTTTTCTTGATAGTGTAGTAGTATCTTGGGAAAGACTGAAGTTTTTCTTGAGGGCTAGTTTGGAAACCCTATTTTTCCAAGGGTTTTTTATTTTCCAAAGGGAAATTAGTTTATTTTCCCTTGGGAAATTGGAAATCTCATGGAAAATAGGGTTGTCAAACTAGCCCTTATATGTTCAACTTTATACAAAATGTTTCTGATATGCTTGGAGGATCATGTTTTTCCTTTCCATTAAGATCTTACTAAATACTTCTAACTGATTCGGTCCGGAGTACGAAATATGCTAACCTGAGCTCCTGAAAGTTTGTCATCTCAGGTAAACACTCCATAGTTTGGACTTCCAAACCAGTAGGCTCCAGCATGCTTTGCCATTCCTTGGCTTGCGGAGACTGTGAAATTGTAGTAATGGTCATTGAACGGGGCTTTTGTAGAATTGTAGTAACTCATCACAGTAGGTGGTGGAATTGTAGAAGATTGCCAAATTTGTATGGGGCTTTTGCACCTTTGAAGAGCTTGCTAGAGTATGTTTTGTTGTCCTTGAACACTATGGAAGTTGCGGTCAGGGCGGCAGCCAATTCATATGCTAGATCTGGACAAGAGTGACACTCGGTGACCGGCCTTTTATAAACGATATCATCTGGTCTATGTTAGGTTCTATTGTGCCTAGGATCAATTCCTAAGTCATTAGAATACCAATCTGTAACTGGAAGTAAAACCTCGATGACGAGTAGATCTATTCTACTGAGAGGAACAGAGAAACACACCTTCGTTGTTGTTGTTGTTGGAGAGTTATCGATGTTGTCGTCGTCAGTCTGTTGCCTTGCAGAGGAGCAGCAGGCATCGGGATCCGAGCCGTTGTAGGTTGTCGCGCTTCCAGACACTCCGACGCTTAGGCGATGGGGGTCTCTGTGGGGATTAGGGCTTTGGGGCGAGGCACTAGTGTTAGTCTTTCCTGCGACCCCTTAGTCCTATTCTATAGCGTCGTGTGTCTGGGGACTCCGACCGAGGTTAGCGTGGGCCCTCCCAATCAAGGGCCCGATTAAAGAGATGAATAGTTGGGTTAAGCCCAATCCGGTCTATATTGACTGGATGTAGAGGACACACCCAACAATCTCCCCTTTGTTATATACATTCCTTATACTCAACTTTTCTGGATTACATCCCTCGACAAGTTTACACATAGAGACCAATGCATGACAATAATCGATTAAATATCACCGCACTCATTGACTACAACATGCTCGCCTGCTTCAGAATGAAAAGATACTTTATTTGGTTGCAATCTGTAGCCCCTGTGATTCAAGATCATAGACACTCCGTTAAACTCATGCCGGCTACGTGCTGTCTTAACACGTTGGGTGGAAGACCTTTTTGTGAGCGGATCCGCTAGCATTTGCTATCTTCTGTTATGCTCATCTTTTATGTTTGATCCTGAATCTACTCCTTAACAACATAACACTAAATGTCAATGAATTTGGCAGTGCCACATGACTTGGTATAGGAGTAATACACTAGCTCATTTTCGTAGTAAATTCTTAGTGGTCTTACTATGCTATGAACCACTCTTAATCCGGGTACGAATTTCTTTATCTATATTGCCTGCCCATTTGCCTCATGCATGGCTACAAACTCAGCGTACATTATCGACGATGCTATCGCTGTCTGTTTGCAACTCTTATAAGAAATAAATCCCCCAAAGAATGTAAATACATACCACAAAGTAGACTTCGATGTATCTCTACAACCTCCTAAGTCAGCATGTGCATAGCCAACTATTCGTAGGGAACTAGATCTTCTGTATGTTAGCATGAGACCATTTTAGTACCTTGGAGGTACATTAGAGCCTTCTTAACTGCTTAACAGTGTTCTATGCCTGGGTTGATCTGATATCTCCCAAGCATCTCGGTAGTAAATTCTAAGTCAGGGCGAATATATATTTGAGCATACATAATGCTTTTGGTAGTAGAAGCATATGGTACTGACTTCATCTGATCTTTCTGACACTGATTCTGGGGACACCGATGATTCCCAAACTTATCACCCTTGACTATTAGCGCAGGCGTGACCTTACACTGATGCATACTGTACATCTTTAGTACTTTTCTATGTATGACTGGTGAAATCTAACGGGCAACTACACACCAGGGGAATCCTTGTAAAGGCTGTGTAGTGATATCCTACCAGATCACCTTGGTAGTGATCAATAGGGAGTAGTGCTCCTTGGACAGAAAGGGAATCATGGCTCTTGGGTAAAGTGTGCAACCTCTGCAGAGTGTTAGAAACTGGTATATCAGCCGTGCTCGTGGTTACGAGCAGCATTGGGAGCTCCTTTGATTATAGTTACTCTGGTTAACTTTTATGATGATGCTTAATGGTGATGACTATCATTATGGTATTTAGTATTTCCTCTTGGAGGGAGTGCCACTTGGGTAATAACTTGGGATCATTGATAAAACCTGGCTTTCTACTAGTAATAAATACCTGACCAACTATAAGTAACTACTTTAAGCTTAACTCCACATACAACTAGTCCACTTTAGCCAAACGAGACATTTGCTGAGTACATTGATGTGTACTCACCCTTGCTTTAAAACACCAAACCCCTAGGTTATCCCTATCGCAACCAATGCTCAGGAGAAGATGAAGGCAACATGGAGGATTTTCAGAAGTTTCAAGACTTTGACGAGTTCTAGATTAGTTTAGTGGCAAACTTCTAGTTAGCTGCCTGTGAAGGTCTTATCTTACTACGTTTTGTATTCACACTTTGATTATGATTATGACTTAAGTTAATGACTTTGTGGATGTCTTGGACATCGTGATGTAATAAAGTACTATTTCCGCTATTATTTTGAGTAATGTGTGATGATGTCTAACTATGTAATCGCTGTGTACGTGAGTTTTCGATCCTGACACGTGCATGGTTCGCATTTGGTTTGCCTTCTAAAACTGGGTGTGACTTAAGCGGTATCAAAGCCTTGATGACTATAGGACTGCTAACCTAGACTAGAATTATCGCTTTAAGGACTATATACCCTTGTTCCCACCTTAACCCTTGGTGTCAATTCAAAAGTTGATCATCTCGACCAATTCTATGTTATACTACTACATATATACTCACCTTACAAAATTTTTTTCTCTTATTCTGCTTATGGTTTACTTGCTGGTCATATAGTTCTGTTCTCACTCTTGTGCTTACGACATCTTTTGTAGATGGCTCGTCTTAGATGCACTGCATGTAAGTTGGTGGTCCCTTTCATGACCTCTCGCCTTGCAGAGCGTCCACTGCGCCGCACGGTGACAGGACAATCGAGTCACCTGGAGAGACTGCACCGCCGCTTGCACGAGGAGCAGGAACGCCAACGCCAGGAGCGAGAGTAGTAGGACTCTTCCCCTTGACTCACCAGAAGGTGGAGTCTAGGAGGTAACCCTCCTCTGCGCCCTAGCCAGAGGTGCCCCCTGCACCACCATAGGGCACCCCGGCTGTCGAATGAGACCCCGACAAAAACTACAACGGTGGCAGTTCAAACCACAGCATGGAGCCTTCAGAGGAGCAGGAGCCGGAAGGATGGGTCGCCCGACCTATCACTCGTGATGCCACTCACGGTTGTCATTTCCACAATGCTCTTGACACTTAGCTACGTCGGGCATTCGACCGACACACTTGGTCAATCGAGTATCGTTGTGTAGTATACCAGCATAGTTGTGAGTTATACCCGGACCAGTGGGAGGCTACCTGCCTGGTGTGTCATTCATACGATGATCTCTAGGGTGGAGAGACCTACTCAAAGCATTATTCTATCACTGAGCGGGACACTGCTGAGGCAGACATGCAGGATGCTGCACGGCGTGCACTTTCACAGTATTGTTCGTTGTTCAGTGGGCTGGTTGACGGCCTCGACCTGAAGTACTACCCCCACCACTCGATTGGTAGTACCAGAGGTGTGATTGTCTCACCTGTTGAGGGCAATCCCAGATTGAGTAGCATGGTCAACCTGGTCGCCGTGCTCAACATCGAGCTAGACCACACCCTTGACGAGTTGGTCAAGACTCGAGCGGAGATCATGGAACTGCGTGCTGAGCGCGCAGAGCGTCGCCATCAGAGGATGGTTTCCTCGCTCCTATTGGAACTCAACACCCTTACCGCTCGCCACCCGTGGTCGTTATGCTTATGGCACCCCTAACTACAGGACCTAGATAAACTTGCAGCCCTATATCGCTAGAGTTAGAGTTTGTAATAAATGTTTAAGTCAATGTCTTAGTCTTAGTTAGTTTTAGTTAGTCAGAGTAGTTTGCTTATCATGTATTTCTATGTTTGTCGTGATGAACTTATGATGGATTTAACTCTTTGTAATGATTTTCATAAAGTGTGGGTGTCCCTGCAATTTGGTGTAGTTATTAATAAAGTTAGTCATTTAGTTGGGCAACCTTTTATTTCCACTTTCCTCTTTATCTAAGAAGTTGTGTTGGCTGTGTTGAGAGTCAGTGAAGATGCTCATTTGTTCAGTGTTATGAAGACTTCTATGTATATTTCTTTAATGCTGAAAGACTGCAAGATCAATTCTGATGTGTGTGCCATCCGCAAACGTCTGACAATAGGCACCAAGGTGGAAAGCGTTCCTAGCAAGCACCACAAGATGAGGCACCCTAGCCATAGTTGCCACCCTGGGCCGGCCTTGGACAGGTGCCGGCGGTGCAGTCGCACTAGGCCTCCAAGAACCAGGGGGCCTCCTGCATGTATATATGTGTATATTGAAAGGGAAATAGGGTCAAACCTTTTCCTAAATGATTTTGGTGGTTGAGTTGCCCAACACAAACAATTGGACTAACCAGTTTGCTCTAGATTATATGTTCTACAGGTGCCATAGGTTCAACACTAACCAATAAAAAGAACAAGTTAGGGTTCAAAAGGAAAGGAGCAAAAGAAATCGAAGGCTGCCCTGGTCTAGTGTACCGGACTGTCCGGTGTGCCACCGGACAGTGTTTGGTGCACCAGGGAGATCAACTCTGAACTCCTCAGCTTCGGGTTTTCTCCAGAGCCACTTCGCTATAATTCACCGGACTGTCCAGTGTAGCACTGGACTATCCGATGTGCCAAGCGGAGCAACGGCTACTGCGCCAACGATCGTCTGCAAAAGGTGAACAGTGCGTGAACAATGTGCAGACAGTTTGCGTAGACTCAGAGCAGCCCTAGAAGGCGCACCGGACAGTGAACAGTGCCTGTCTGGTGCACCAAGATGTCAGAACTCTAACGGTCAAAACCGTCAGAACCCTAATAGTTGGGTGACATGGCTGGCGCACCGGACAGTGTCCGGTGGCGCATCGGACTGTTCGGTGCGCCCATCGACAGCAGCCCTCCCCAACGGCTGTTTTGGTGGTTGGGGCTATAAATACCCCCATCCACCACCATTCAAGGCATCCAAGTTTCTAGCATATTGCATTCAATACAAGAGCTCTAGACTTCACTCTAAGACACAAACAAGAGATCAAATCCTCTCCAAAGTCCAAATCCACTCCAAACACTTAGTGACTAGTGAGAGAGAGATTTTCGTGTTCAATTGAGTTCTTGTCGCTTGGATCGCTTTTTTTCTTCCTCTATTCTTGTTCCCAAGACACTTGTAATCAAAGCAAGAGATACTAAGTTGTGGTGGTCCTTGTAGGGGTCTAAGTGACCCAGTTTGATTAAGGAGAAAAGCTCACTCGGTCTAGGTGACCGTTTGAGAGAGGGAAAGGGTTGAAAGAGACCCGGTCTTTGTGACCACCTCAACGAGGAGTAGGTTTGCAAGAACCAAACCTCGGTAAAACAAATCACCCTGTCATCCGCTTCATTTGCTTTTGATTTGTTTTTCACCCTCTCTTTCGGACTCGATTTTACTTCTAACGCTAACCCCGGCTTGTAGTTGTGCCTTAAGTTTATAGATTTCATATTCCGCCTATCCACCCCCTCTTGGCGACTTTCAATTGGTATCGGAGCCCGGTACTTCATTAGAGTTTAACCACTCTGTCGGCGTTTCGAGACCGGGGGGTCCCCGAGCCGACGAGTGAGTGTGCCGCGTGCCCCAGCCCAGATGGGTCGAGCGCGTGGGCGAGCGCGAAGGGGGGAAGAGCGAGGTGGCCGGAGCCGGGTCGTGAGGGAGGCAGAGATCCCGCGGCCTTCATGTTCGTCCCGCGCCCAGGTCGGGTGCGCTTGCAGTAGGGGGTTACAAGCGTCCGCGCAGGTGAGGGGAGCGAGCGGCCCTAAGAGAGCGCCTGCCCCTGCCCTCGTTCCCGCGAGGCCAACCTTCTCTAAGAAGGCCCTGGTCCTTCCTTTTATAGGCGTAAGGAGAGGATCCAGGTGTACAAATGGGGGTGTAGCAAGGTGCTACGTGTCTAGCGGGGGAGAGCTAGTGCCCTAAGTACATGCCAAGGTGGCAGCCGGAGAGATCTTGGCACCCAGCTGGTGTGGCGTCGTGGCCGTCGGAGAAGCAATGGAGCCTGGCGGGGGGACAACTGTCGGAGTGGTTGGGCCCTTGCTGACGTCCCCCTGCTTCCGTAAGGGAGCTGAGAACCGCCGTCGTCATGGGTCCAGCGGGGCGCCATCATTGCCTATCTGGCGGAGCTAGCCAGATGGGACGTCGGTCCTGTTTTCTGCGGCCCGAGTCGGCTCGGGGTAGGGTGATGATGGCGCTTCCTGTCGACGTGGCGGACTCGTGCCCTAGGTCGGGCGACGTGGAGGCTCCTCCGAAGCCGATGTCGAGTCTGTCCTGCATGGCCGAGGCCAAGCCCGAGCTCCTGGGTCGGGCGAGGCGGAGGTCGTTCGGCAGAGGCCAGGGCGGAGTCCGAGCCCTGGGTCGGGCGAAGCGGAGTTCGTCGTCTTCCGGGGCCTTAGCCCGAGTCCGAGCCCTGGGTCGGGCGGAGTGGAGTTCGCCGTCTTCCGGGGCCTTAGCCCGAGTCCGAGCCCTGGGTCGGGCGGAGCGGAGTTCGCCGTCTTCCGGGGCCTTAGCCCGAGTCCGAGCCCTGGGTCGGGCGGAGCGGAGTTCGCCGTCTTTCGGGGCCTTAGCCCGAGTCCGAGCCCTGGGTCGGGCGGAGCGGAGTTCGCCGTCTTCCGGGGCCTTAGCCCGAGCTCGAGCCCTGGGTCGGGCGGAGCTTCCTATGGCGCTTTTGGCCAAGCCTGGCCGCCCGTCAGTCTCACTCTTTGCGTCAAATGCCCCAGTGACTTGGTCGGTCGGCGCGGTGATTTAGTCAGGGTTGCTTCTTAACGAAGGCAAGGCCTCGGGCGAGCCGGAGATGCGTCTGCCGTAAAAAAGGGGGCCTCGGGCGAGACGGAAACACCTCAGGGTCGGCTGCCCTTGCCCGAGGCTAGGCTCGGGCGTGGCGTGATCGAGTCGCTCGTATGGACTGATCCCTGACTTAATCAAACCCATCAGGCCTCTGCAGCTTTATGCTGATGGGGGTTACCAGCTGAGAATTAGGCGTCTTGAGGGTACCCCTAATTATGGTCCCCGACAGTAGCCCCCGAGCCTCGAAGGGAGTGTTAGCACTCGCTTGGAGGCTTTCGTCGCACTTTTTTGCAAGGGGACCAGCCTTTCTCGGTTGCCCTTTGTTCCGGTGGGTGCGCGCGAGCGCACCCGCCGGGTGTAGCCCCCGAGGCCTCGGAGGAGTGGTTTCACTCCTTCGAGGTCTTAATGCCTTGCGTAATGCTTTGGCTGGTCTGGCGGTTCCCTCATGCGAACAGGCCGTAGCCCGGGTGCACTGTCGGGGCCCAAGTTCTCGGGCTGGTATGTTGACGCTGTCAACGGTTCGGCCGGAGCCGGGTTTGCGAGAGCAGCCCCCGAGCCTCCGCACAGGGCGAGAGGATGATCAGGGACAGACTCGGCTTTTTTACATACGCCCCTACGTCGCCTTTCCGCAAGGAGGAGGGGGGAGAGCGCCATGTTACCCTCGATGGGCACCGAACATGGTGTCTCCGGTGAGCTGCAATCGGGTAATCCGAGTGGACGTCCGTGCCCCGTTCGTTGGGGGTCGGCTAGGGGCCCGGAGGCACGCCCAAAAGTACCTGCGAGTGACCTGCCGGACCCGGTCCCCTGGCGACGGGGTCCGAGGGCTCGATGCCTCCCTCCGATGGGATTCCGTTACAGGATCGTTCCCGCTGGTCTCGGAAATGTCCTAGGGTACCTCAGGAGCGCAGCCCGAGCCTTGGTTATGTATCGAACGTACCCCTGGTCATCCCTCGCTCGGTGTCTGAGGCGACTGTGAACCCTTCGGGGGGCCAGCCTTCGAACCCCTGATCAGTAATGGGCGCGGAGCCCGAGTAGCCTGAGGCGGTCGTGGAACCTTTCGGGGGGCCGACCTTCGAACCTCTGACCAGTAGTGGGTGTCGGGCCCACGCGATCTGAGGCGGCTGTTGAACCCTTCGAGGGGGCCAGCCTTCGAACCCCTGATCAGTAAGGAGGCTCGGAGCCTAGTTCCTTCACGGGGAAGGATCCCTTTGGGGGTATTCCCTTTCCCGGTCCCTGTTGCAAGAGATAGAGAAAGAGAAAAAAGGGAAAAGGACACGAAATTGAACGACGTGGCGTACCTTTTTTGGTGTGGTCGTGAAGGCGAAACGTCGCCAGCTGCTCCTGCCAGAAGCACCGCATGTCCAACCGCGGAGTTAATGCGCCGGGGCGAGCGGTCGGCGAGGCTGCCGTTGCGTGCGCGAGCCGTTCGAGGAACGGCTGTTTTGCTTTGCGTTTTTTGAACCCCGCGTCCGGTTCGGGCGGTACGTTGGAACCGTCTTCACCTTGGTCTTTATATACCCCGGAGAGGATCCGGTGACGGTTCTCGACTCCGCTTCTTGTCTCCCTCTTAGGTTTTTTGCAGTCTGAGAGATCTAGCCAGGGAAAAGAAAACCGCCCTCCCCTGTCCTTCGTGCCGCCACCCTTTCTGCTTCGGCGATGGCTGACCGGGTGACCGTCATCCCGCCGCGCGACCCGTGGCCCTTCTCCACGGTGACGGCGGGTGATCTGGAGGACCTCGTCGGCGAGGGTTTGCTCCGCCCTCTCACCGATGAGCAGCGGCCGGAATGGATTCCTCCCGCGGGCGGAGTCACTCCATCCCCTCCGCCGGGGTACGTCGTGAGCTTCATCTCCTTCCATGAGCGGGGATTTGGTGTGCCGACGAGCCGCTTTATGCGGGCCATCCTGTTCCATTACGGGGTGGAGTTGCACAACCTCACCCCCAACTCCATCTCGCAGGCCGCTATCTTCGTAGCGGTGTGCGAGGGGTATTTGGGGATCGCCCCCCATTGGGATTTGTGGACCCATCTCTTCTTCGCCGAGCTTTTTGCCTCGCCGACGGGGGAGAGGAAGGTCCGCGCAGCGGTGCGGGCCGGCGGCTGCACCCTTTTGTTGAGGCAGTCGCGATCGTCGCAGTATATCCCTGCTGTCCTCGCATCCTCAAACAAGGGTTGGCAGCGCCGGTGGTTCTACCTCCGGAATGACGAAGAGTTGCTCCCGCCGTTCTCTCAGCGGGTTGTCACCGCCGCTCCCGACGCCTGGCGCCACAGGACTCCACACGAGAGGCAGAAGAACCTCGAACCTCTTCTCCAGGCCCTGAAGGCGTTGCGGGAGGGAGGACTCACCGCCGCGGGAGTGGTTGCCGCCATCCACCGTCGGAGGGTGCTCCCCCTGGCGGAGCGGCGGCTGTCGCTTTGGGAGATGACCCTGGAGGCCGACTGGGAGGGGTCACGGATGTCCCCTGATTCTCTTCCCCATGACGCCCTCCAATGGCGGGTGTCGGCCGCGATGGGGAAGCCAGACCCCTCGGCCGCTCTTCGACGAGCCGAGGCCGGGGGTAGCGATATCAGCATGAGCAGAGGCGGAGTTGGTTCGAAAATGAAACCTGGTTGGCCGGAGCCTAGCCGAGTTGTCCGTTGGCAGGATCGACGCCGGAGTTGGTCAGCCGAGGCTTCGGACCGGGCTGGTGCCCTCGGAAGGTGGTTGGCCGAGGCCCCGGAGGTGGCCGGCTGAGCCGCCCGCTCGGGCCGGATTCCCGGAGAAGTCCCTGACAGCGATTGCCCGAGCGTGGTGATGACGTCGTCCTTCGGAGCGGAGACCCTCGGACCGCGTTGCCGTTCGAGGCTAGGTCGGGCCTCGCCGAAGGTGCCGTTGATGCTGAGGGTGTTGTCGCCCCCTTCCAGCGTCAAGGCCCGAGCCTGCAGGATCAGATTGTCTTGTAGCGTGGGCCTTGTGCGGCCGTCGAGGCCAGAACACACACCCTTGCTGTGTTGTAAAGCTGCGTCTCTTTTCCTCTTGTTTCAAGCATCTGGACTTTTTGTCGGTAACAGGGATGTTAGTGCGAGCGAGAGTTGCTTCTCGCGGAAGGTGATGAGTGAGGTATCCGTATCCCGGAGGCGTGGGAGTCCCTCGGCTCAGTCGGCCTTGCCGCTTATGCGCACTTTTACTCGTCCATGGGGCCCTATCACCGACTTGGTCGAGAAAACTCGAAGAATCGCTTCGACAGAAGGGCTTCCGAACGTGGAGACTTGTTCGATCCGTGGAGTCACCTTATCCGAACGCGAGTTACTTATCGCAGAAGGTGATGAGTGAGGTATCCGTATCCCGGAGGCGTAGGAGTCCCTCGGCTCGGTCAGCCTTGACTGCTTACGTGTACCCCGTCGTTTCCAGGACCCACTTTTCGAAGTAGTCAAAAAGCACGAAAGATATTCTGGTAAAAGAGATTTTCTTTTTGAGGAAAATTTTGACGCAGAGGGGGTTTCCCCCCTTTTAGCCCCCGAGGGAGGGTCGGGCTTTGCCGAGGCGAGGCCGACCCTTCCTTGTTGACTAAACTTTGCGTGGGTGCGAGGTATATGAACAACTTGGAAACATCTTAAGGGTAGAAGCGACGTAGCTGTTGGATGTTCCAAGCGTTGCCGTAGACCTCGCCTTGACTGTTGGCCAGCTTGTACGTTCCGGGCTTCAGAACTTTGGCGATGACGAATGGTCCCTCCCAGGGGGGCGTGAGCTTGTGCCTCCCTCGGGCGTCTTGCCGCAGCCGAAGCACCAGGTCGCCCACCTGGAGGTCTCGGGGTCGGACCCCTCGGGCGTGGTAGCGTCGCAGGGACTGCTGATACCGCGCCGAGTGTAGTAAGGCCCTGTCCCGAGCCTCTTCCAGCTGGTCCAGCGAGTCTTCTCGGCTAGCTTGGTTGCTTTCATCGTCATAGGCCCTCGTCCTCGGGGAGCCGTATTCCAGGTCAGTGGGCAAGACGGCCTCGGCCCCGTAGACCAGGAAGAACGGCGTAAAACCCGTGGCTCGGCTCGGCGTCGTCCTCAGGCTCCAGACCACTGAGGGGAGTTCCTTCATCCATCGCTTGCCGAACTTGTTGAGGTCATTGTAAATCCGAGGCTTGAGCCCTTGTAGAATCATGCCATTGGCGCACTCTACTTGCCCATTCGACATGGGATGAGCTACGGCGGCCCAGTCTACCCGGATGTTGTGATCCTCGCAAAAATCCAAGAATTTTTTGCCGGTGAACTGGGTGCCGTTTTCGGTGATGATGGAGTTCGGGACCCCGAAGCGATGGATGATGTTGGTGATGAACGCCACCGCCTGCTCGGACCTGATGCTGTTCAGGGGTCGGACCTCGATCCACTTGGAGAATTTGTCGACGGCGACCAGCAGGTGCGTGTAGCCCCCGGGCGCCTTCTGCAGAGGGCCGACGAGGTCCAGACCCCACACAGCGAAGGGCCAGGTGATGGGTATCGTCTGCAGAGCCTGAGCGGGCAGGTGGGTCTGCTTCGCATAGAATTGGCACCCTTCGCAGGCGCGGACAATTCTAGTGGCGTCAGCCACCGCCGTCAGCCAGTAGAAGCCTTGCCGGAAAGCGTTCCCGACGAGGGTTCGAGGTGCTGCATGATGGCTGCAAGCCCCCGAGTGTATTTCCTGCAGGAGTTCCTGACCTTCGGCGATGGAGATGCATCGCTGGAGGATGCCCGAGGGGCTACGGTGGTAGAGCTCCTTCTCATCGCCCAGCAAGACGAACGACTTGGCGCGTCGCGCTACCCGCCGATCCTCGGCTCGGTCGAGGGGCAGTTCTCCTTGGCGGAGATATTGCAGGTACGGGGTCTGCCAATCTTGATCTGGCGTGACCCCGCTCCGCTCCTCCTCGATGCGCAGTGCTTCGCCCTCGGGGGCCGAAGGTTCCTCGGGCTGAACCGAGGATGGCTCGGGCTGGGCCGAGGCCACCTCGGATGGGGCCGAGGGCGCCTCAGGCTCGGGCGTGTCGCCGATCTTGACAGAGGGTTGGTGCAGATCCCGGGAGAAGACGTCCGGGGGAACCGTCGTTCGCCCCGAGGCTATCTTTGCCAGCTCGTCCGCAGTCTCGTTGTAGCGCCGGGCGATGTGGTTAAGCTCGAGCCCGTAGAACTTGTCTTCTAGGCGTCGAACCTCATCACAATAGGCCTCCATCTTCGGGTCGCGGCAGTGGGAGTTCTTCATGACTTGGTCGATGACGAGCTGCGAGTCGCCGCGTGCATCGAGGCGTCGGACCCTTAGCTCGATGGCGATTCGCAATCCGTTGACCAGAGCCTCGTACTCAGCCACATTGTTGGACGCCGGGAAATGGAGGCGGAGCACGTAGCGCAGGTGTTTCCCGAGGGGCGAGACGAAGAGCAGGCCCGCGCCGGCTCCCGTCTTCATCAGCGACCCGTCGAAAAACATGGTCTAGAGCTCCGGTTGGATCGGAGCCGTCGGCAACTGGGTGTCGACCCATTCGGCTACGAAGTCCGCCAGTACCTGGGACTTGATGGCCTTCCGAGGGGCGAACGAGATTGTCTCGCCCATGATTTCCACCGCCCACTTTGCGATCCGTCCCGAGGCTTCTCGGCACCGGATGATCTCCCCCAGGGGGAATGATGACACCACAGTCACCGGATGAGACTCGAAGTAATGTCGCATCTTTCGCCTCGTCAGGATCACTGCATACAGCAGCTTCTGGACTTGTGGGTAGCGGATCTTGGTCTCGGACAGCACCTCGCTGATGAAGTAAACTGGCCTCTGAATGGGCAGAGCATGCCCCTCTTCCTGCCTTTCGACCACGATCGCGGCGCTGACCACCTGAGTGGTAGCGGCGACGTAGACCAAGAGGGCTTCTCCATCAGCTGGGGGTACCAAGACGGGCGCCTGGGTGAGGAGCGCCTTCAGGTTCCCGAGAGCTTCCTCGGCCTCGGGAGTCCAAGTGAAGCACTCGGCCTTCCTTAAGAGACAGTACAGGGGCAGGCCTCTTTCGCCGAGGCGCGAGATGAAACGGCTCAAGGCCGCGAGACATCCCATGACCCTCTGTACGCCTTTTAAGTCCTTGATGGGCCCCATGCTTGTGATGGCTGTGATCTTCTCCGGGTTGGCTTCGATGCCCCGCTCGGAGACGATGAATCCCAAGAGCATGCCTCGGGGCACCCCGAAGACGCACTTCTCGGGATTGAGCTTGACGCCCTTCGCCTTGAGACACCGGAATGTCACTTCAAGGTCGGAGAGAAGGTCGGAGGCTTTCCTCGTCTTGACTACGATGTCATCGACGTAGGCCTCGACCGTGCGACCGATGTGTTCACCGAACACATGGTTCATGCACCGCTGGT
Organism: Zea luxurians; assembly: GCA_029449295.1. Taxonomy (NCBI): domain Eukaryota; kingdom Viridiplantae; phylum Streptophyta; class Magnoliopsida; order Poales; family Poaceae; genus Zea; species Zea luxurians. Next base: position 24,849,680 of record JAOPSE010000003.1, read on the forward strand.
ACGTTGCACCCGCGTTCCTCAAACCGAACGGCATGGTGACATAACAGTACATGCCGAAGGGCGTGATGAAAGAAGTCGCGAGCTAGTCGGACTCTTTCATCTTGATTTGATGATACCCTGAGTAGGCATCGAGGAAAGACAGGGTTTCGCACCCTGCAGTGGAGTCCATGATTTGATCGATGCGAGGTAGAGGGTAGGGGACCTTCGGACATGCTTTGTTGAGACCAGTGTAGTCTACACACATCCGCCATTTCCCCCCTTTCTTCCTCACAAGTACAGGGTTGGCAAGCCATTCGGGATGGAATACCTCTTTGATGAACCCTGCTGCCATCAGCTTGTGGATCTCCTCGCCTATCACCCTGCGCCTTTCCTCGTCGAATCGGCGCAGGGGCTGTCTGACCGGTCGGGCTCCGGCCCGAATATCCAGCGAGTGCTCGGCGACATCCCTCGGTATGCCGGGCATGTCCGAGGGACTCCACGCAAAGACGTCGGCGTTTGCGCGGAGAAAGTCGACGAGCACTGCTTCCTATTTGGGGTCGAGCCCGGAACCGATCCGGATCTGCTTGGAGGTGTCGCCACTGGGGTCGAGAGGGACGGCCTTAACCGTCTCCGCTGGCTCGAAGTTGCCGGCATGTCGCTTCACGTCCGGCACCTCTCGGGAGAGGCTTTCCAGGTCGGCGATGAGGGCCTCGGACTCGGCGAGGGCCTCGGCGTACTCCACGCACTCCACATCGCATTCGAATGCGTGTTTGTACGTGGGGCCGACGGTGATGACCCCGTTGGGGCCCGGCATCTTGAGCTTCAGGTAGGTGCAGTTGGGGATGGCCATGAACTTCGCGTAGCATGGCCTTCCCAACACTGCGTGGTAGGTTCCTCGGAACCCGACCACCTCGAACGTCAAAGTCTCCCTTCGGAAGTTGGAGGGTGTTCCGAAGCAGACAGGAAGGTCGAGCTGTCCGAGGGGCTGGACGCGCTTCCCAGGAATGATCCCGTGGAAGGGCGCAGCGCCTGCTCGGACGGATGACAGATCGACGCGCAGGAGCCTGAGGGTCTCGGCGTAGATGATATTGAGGCAGCTGCCCCCATCCATCAGGACCTTGGTGAGCCTGACGTCGCCGATGACGGGATCGACGACGAGCGGGTACTTCCCTGGGCTCGGCACGTGGTCGGGGTGGTCGTCCTGGTCAAAGGTGATGGGCTTGTCGGACCAGTCTAGGTAGACTGGCGCCGCCACCTTCACCGAGCAGACCTCCCGACGCTCTTGCTTACGATGCCGAGCCGAGGCATTCACCACATGCCCTCCGTAGATCATGAAGCAGTCGCGGACCTCGGGGAACTCTCCTGCTTGGTGATCTTCCTTTTTGTCATCGTCGCGGGCCCTGCCACCCTCTGCGGGTGGCCCGGCCCGGTGGAAGTGGCGCCGAAGCATGACGCACTCCTCGAGGGTGTGCTTGACGGGCCCCTGATGGTAGGGGCACGTCTCCTTGAGTGCCTTGTCGAAGAGGTTGGCGCCTCCGGGGGGCTTCCGAGGGTTCTTGTATTCGGCGGCGGCGACAAGGTCCGTGCTGGCGGCGTCGCGTTTCGCTTGCGACTTCCTCCTGCCTTTCTTCTTGGCGCCGAGCGGAGTAGACGCCTCGGGAGCATCTTCCGACGGGCGGCCCTGGGGCTGCTTGTCCTTTCGGAAGATGGCCTCGACCGCCTCCTGACCAGAGGCGAACTTGGTGGCGATGTCCATCAGCTCGCTCGCCCTGGTGGGGGTCTTGCGACCCAACTTGCTCACCAGGTCACGGCAGGTGGTGCCGGCAAGGAACGCGCCGATGACATCGGAGTCGGTGATGTTGGGCAGCTCGGTGCGCTGCTTCGAGAATCGCCGGATGTAGTCCCGAAGAGACTCTCCCGGCTGTTGCCGGCAGCTTCGGAGGTCCCAGGAATTCCCGGGGCGCACGTACGTGCCCTGGAAGTTGCCGGCGAAAGCTTGGACCAGATCCTCCCAGTTGGAAATCTGCCCCGGAGGCAGGTGCTCCAACCAAGCGCGAGCAGTGTCGGAGAGGAACAGGGGGAGGTTGCGGATGATGAGGTTGTCGTCGTCCGTTCCACCCAGTTGACAGGCCAGGCGGTAGTCCGCGAGCCACAATTCCGGTCTCGTTTCCCTCGAGTACTTTGTGATAGTAGTCGGGGGTCGGAATCGGGTCGGAAACGGCGCCCGCCGAATGGCCCGGCTGAAGACCTGCGGACCGGGTGGTTCGGGCGAGGGACTCCGATCCTCCCCGCTGTCGTAGCGTCCCCCACGCCTGGGGTGATAACCTCGGCGCACCCTTTCGTCGAGGCGGGCCCGACGGTCGCGATGAGGGTGCTCGTCGCCGAGGTGGCCCGGGGCCGCAGGCGCGGTGTTGCGCGTGCGCCCGGTGTAGACCGAGGCTTCCCGCATGAGTCGGGAAGTCGCGGCACGAGGTTCCGAGGGGTACCCCTGCCTTCGGGAGGCAGAGCTCTCGGCCCGCCGGGCCGCAGCGCCTTCCAGGAGATGCTTGAGCTCTCCCTGGATTCGCCGACCCTCGGTGGTTGATGACTCCGGCATCGCGCGGAGGAGCATCGCTGCGGCTGCCAGGTCCTGACCGGTTCCGCCGGATGCGGGTGGCGGTCTGTCCCTGGCATCGTTGGCGATGCGGTGCTGGAGACCCTGGGGCAGGTGACGTATTTCTCCGGCCGGGGGCTGGCCCGCCCATACCTGCCCGACGTCCCGGCGGATTGCCTCGAGCGCTCCTGCTCCCTCATCGAGCCCGGCCTGCGCCCCGTGGACTTGCTCGAGCTGTGGGTCGTGACCCCCCGCCGGAACGGGGACCACAGCTAGCTCCCGCGGGATGTCGGCGCGAGGCGCTGGCCTAGGGGGATCACCATCCTCCGGCATGCCGAGACAGCTGCCTCCGGAGGGATCCCCTAGCTCGACGTGGAAACATTCGCGGCTCGGGCCGCAGTCCTTGTCGTCAAGGCTGCGGCTGCCGTCGGAATAGTCGGAGAGGCAGTAGTTGCATGCGGTCATGAAGTCCCACATGGCACTGGGGTTGCCAGATCCAGAGAAATCCCAGCAGATGCTGGGGTCGTCATCTTCCTCGGACCCAGAGGGTCCGTAGGTCGAGACGCCCGTCAATCGGTCCCAAGGCGACCGCACACGAAACCCGAAAGGGGTTGCACTCGCCTCAACGTGAGCGCCCGCCAGAGCGAGGTCACTAGGCGGGTTGAGGTTGAGTTGAAACGACAAAGGATGGGAATCAGCCGGTACCTTTTGGTCGACGAGGAGCGACGAAGTCACATCGGGGGCTGATCGCGCCGTCGTCCTGGGTGCGAGGGCGACGTCCTGCAGGCCCTCCGTGAGCGCGCTGGCGTCGTCCACTTGCTCGGGGTCGGCGTGTCGCGGGGGGACGGCGCTCGCCTTCGCCACAAACGCGAGGGTGATGCCCGACGCGTCCTCCGTTGGGGCGCTGGGGATGTCGATTTGCTCGACAGCCGACTGAGCGCAGCCTCGCGCTCGGCCCTGGTTGCCCCGCCTCCTCCTCCGATGGCGAGGGAGGGGATGGGGCGAGCTCGAGAGTTGTCCTTCCCCCACGCGGGAAAGACGTCGTCGATTCCGCCGCCGGCGGGCGGGCTGTCCGCCACCATTGTCGCTGTCGCGTGGCGGTGGAAGGAGTATCATGTCGTAGCTGCCGTCGAAAGACATGAACTCGAGGCTCCCGAAACGGAGCACCGTCCCGGGTTGAAGAGGTCGTTGGAGACTGCCCATCTGGAGCTTGACGGGGATCTGCTCGTCAACACGCAGCGTGCCCCTACCTGGCGCGCCAACTGTCGGCGTTTCGAGACCGGGGGGTCCCCAAGCCGACGAGTGAGTGTGCCGCGTGCCCCAGCCCAGATGGGTCGAGCGCGTGGGCGAGCGCGAAGGGGGGAAGAGCGAGGTGGCCGGAGCCGGGTCGTGAGGGAGGCGGAGATCCCGCGGCCTTCGTGTTCGTCTCGCGCCCAGGTCGGGTGCGCTTGCAGTAGGGGGTTACAAGCGTCCGCGCGAGTGAGGGGAGCGAGCGGCCCCAAGAGAGCGCCTGCCCCTGCCCTCGTTCCCGCGAGGCCAACCTTCTCTAAGAAGGCCCTGGTCCTTCCTTTTATAGGCGTAAGGAGAGGATCCAGGTGTACAAATGGGGGTGTAGCAAGGTGCTACGTGTCTAGCGGGGGAGAGCTAGTGCCCTAAGTACATGCCAAGGTGGCAGCCGGAGAGATCTTGGCACCCAGCTGGTGTGGCGTCGTGGCCGTCGGAGAAGCAATGGAGCCTGGCGGGGGGACAGCTGTCGGAGTGGTTGGGCCCTTGCTGACGTCCCCCTGCTTCCGTAAGGGAGCTGAGAACCGCCGTCGTCATGGGTCCAGCGGGGCGCCATCATTGCCTATCTGGCGGAGCTAGCCAGATGGGACGTCGGTCCTGTTTTCTGCGGCCCGAGTCGGCTCGGGGTAGGGTGATGATGGCGCTTCCTGTCGACGTGGCGGACTCGTGCCCTAGGTCGGGCGACGTGGAGGCTCCTCCGAAGCCGAGGTCGAGTCTGTCCTGCATGGCCGAGGCCGAGCCCGAGCTCCTGGGTCGGGCGAGGTGGAGGTCGTTCGGCAGAGGCCAGGGCGGAGTCCGAGCCCTGGGTCGGGCGAAGCGGAGTTCGTCGTCTTCCGGGGCCTTAGCCCGAGTCCGAGCCCTGGGTCGGGCGGAGCGGAGTTCGCCGTCTTCCGGGGCCTTAGCCCGAGTCCGAGCCCTGGGTCGGGCGGAGCGGAGTTCGCCGTCTTCCGGGGCCTTAGCCCGAGTCCGAGCCCTGGGTCGGGCGGAGCGGAGTTCGCCGTCTTCCGGGGCCTTAGCCCGAGCCCAAGCCCTGGGTCGGGCGGAGCTTCCTATGGCGCTTTTGGCCAAGCCTGGCCGCCCGTCAGTCTCACTCTTTGCGTCAAATGCCCCAGTGACTTGGTCGGTCGGCGCGGTGATTTAGTCAGGGTTGCTTCTTAACGAAGGCAAGGCCTTGGGCGAGCCGGAGATGCGTCTGCCGTAAAAAAGGGGGCCTCGGGCGAGACGGAAACACCTCAGGGTCGGCTGCCCTTGCCCGAGGCTAGGCTCGGGCGTGGCGTGATCGAGTCGCTCGTATGGACTGATCCCTGACTTAATCAAACCCATCAGGCCTCTGCAGCTTTATGCTGATGGGGGTTACCAGCTGAGAATTAGGCGTCTTGAGGGTACCCCTAATTATGGTCCCCGACACACTCGAAGTGATGTCGGGAGATCACGCCAAGAAGGAGATTGTGACTGGCGAGAAGACCGCCACAAGCCATGGGAAGGCTCCATCGAAGGAGTCCGGCAACAAGCTAAAAGAGGGATCACCTCCTCACAAGTCGCATCAGAGTGGCGACAAGAAAAAGAAGATGAAGAAGGTGGTCTACTACGAGACCGACTCTTCATCGCCATGAGCGCAAGAAGTTTAGTAAGATCCCCCTACGCTATCCTCGCATTTCTAAACGCACTCCTTTACTTTCTGTCCCACTAGGCAAACCATCGGTTTTTGACGGTGAAGATTATTGTATGCGGAGTGATAAAATGAGGCACCATCTAACCTCACTCCACGCTAGCATTTGGGATATTGTTGAGTTTGGAGCGCAGGTACCATCCGTGGGGGATGAAGGCTACGACTCGAACGAAGTTGCCCAAATCCGGCACTTCAACTCCCAAGCCACTACTATACTCCTCGCCTCTCTATGTCGAGAGGAGTATAATAAGGTGCAAGGGTTGAAGAGTGCCAAAGAGATTTGGGACGTGCTAAGAACCGCGCACGAAGGAGATGAGGTGACCAAGATCACCAAGCGAGAGACGATTGAGGGGGAGCTTGGTCGATTCATTCTCAACCAAGGAGAGGAGCCACAAGCCATGTATAACCGGCTCAAGACCTTGGTCAACCAAGTGCACAACCTCGGGAGCACCAAGTGGGATGACCATGAAATGGTCAAGGTTATTCTTAGATCACTTGTTTTTTGTAATCCCACTCAAGTTTAATTAATTCGTGGTGATCCTCGATATAAGTTAATGTCTCCCGAGGAAGTGATAGGAAAGTTTGTAAGCTTTGAGTTGATGATCAAAGGCTCCAAACAAATCGTCGAGCAAGGCGCTACCTCCTCACCCGAGGTGCAACCCGTCGCATTCAAAGCGACGGAGGAGAAGAAAGAAGAGTCTGCATCAAGTAGGCTCCCCATCAACACCTCCAAGCTCGATAATGAGGAAATGGCGCTCATCATCAAGAGCTTTTGCCAAATCCTCAAGCAAAGGAGGGGGAAGGATTACAAACCCCACTCCAAGAAGGTTTGCTACAAATATGGTAAGCCCGGTCACTTTATAGCAAAATGTCCTATTTCAAGTGATAGTGACAGGGGCGACGACAAAAAGGGAAAGAGGAAGGAAAAGAAGAAGTACTACAAGAAGAAAGGCGGCGATGCTCACGTATGTCGGGAATGGGACTCCGACGAGAGCACCACCGACTCCTCCTCCGACAAGGACGTCGCCAACATCGCCGTCAACAAGGGACTCCTCTTCCCCAACGTCGTCCACAAGTGCCTTATGGCAAAGGATGGCAAAAAGAAGAAGGTAAAATCTAGAGCCTCCACAAAATATACAACATCTAGTGATGAGGCTAGCTCTAGTGATGATGAAGAAGATTTGCTTGCTCATTTTGCCAACCTTAACATGCAACAAAAGGAAAAATTGAATGAAATAATAGGTGCTATTCATGAGAAGGATGAACTCTTGGATAGTCAAGAGGAATTCCTCATTAAGGAAAACAAAAAACATGTTAAGGTTAAAAATGCTTATGCTCAGGAGATAGAAAAATGTGAAAAATTAACTAGTGAGCTTAGCATTTGCCATGACACCATTTCCATCCTTAGAGCCGAGAATGCTAGTCTTATTGCTAAGGTTGAGAAGTTAAATGCTTGTGATGATTCAATTACCAATCTTAGAAATGATAATGCTAGTTTGATTGCTAAGATTGATAAATTGAATGCCTCACTTTCTAGCCTTAAAATTGAAAATGAAAAATTAATTTCTAAGGCTAAAGATTTAAATGTTTGCAATAATATTGTTTCCAATCTTAGAAATGAAAATACCATGTTACATGCTAAGATTGATGAATTAAATACTTGCAAACCCTCTACTTCTACTGTTGAGCATATTTCTATTTGCACTAGATGTTGAGATATTAATGTTGATGCTATTCATGATCACCTTGCCTTAATCAAACAACAAAATGATCACATAGCTCAACTTAGTGCTAAAGTTAATGAGCATGAGATAGAAAATGAAAAATTTAAATTTGCTAGAAGCATGCTCTATAATAGAAGACGCCCTAGCATTAAGGATGGCATTGGCTTCCAACAGGGAGACAATGTCAAGCTTAAAGCCCCTAAGAAATTGTCCAACTTTGTTAAGGGCAAAGCTCCCATGGTTCAGGATAACGAGGGTTACATTTTATGTCTTGTTGGTTATCCTGAGCATAAAATTAGGAGAATTCATTCTAGGAAGTCTCATTTTGGCTCTAATCATGCTTTATGTATAAGAATGAGGCATCTAGTTCTAGGCAATCAACCCATGTTAAATTGCCTAAAAATAAATCTCCTACTGCATCAAATGATCATAACATTTCATTTAAGACTTTTGATGCTCCTTATGTGCTGACTAACAAATCAGGCAAAAGTAGTTGCCAAATATGTTGGGGGCAAACACAAGGGCTCCAAGACTTGTGTTTGGGTACCCAAGGTGCTTGTTTCTAATGTGAAAGGACCCAAGACCGTTTGGGTACCTAATAACAAGGCCTAAACTTGTTTTGTAGGTTTATGCATCCGGGGGCTCAAGTTGGATTATTGATAGCGGATGCACAAACCACATGACTGGGGAGAAAAGGATGTTCTCCTCCTACGAGAAAAACGATGATCCCCAAAGAGCTATCACATTCGGGGATGGAAATCAAGGTTTGGTCAAAGGACTGGGTAAAATTGCTATATCACCTGACCATTCTATTTCCAATGTTTTTCTTGTAGATTCTTTAGATTATAATTTGCTTTCTGTATCTCAATTATGTAAAATGGGCTATAACTGTCTTTTTAGTGATACTGGTGTTACTGTCTTTACAAGAAGTGATGATTCAGTAGCATTTAAGGGAGTGTTAGAGGGTCAGCTATACTTAGTTGATTTCAATAGAGCTGAACTTGATACTTGCTTAATTCCTAAGACTATTATGGGTTGGCTCTGGCATCGCCGACTAGCCCATGTTGGGATGAAGAATCTTCACAAGCTTCTAAAGGGAGAACACATTTTGGGACTAACAAATGTTCATTTTGAGAAAGGCAGGGTTTGTAGCGCATGTCAAGCAGGGAAGCAAGTTGGTGCCCACCATCCACACAAAAACATCATGACAACGGATAGGCCGCTTGAGCTACTCCACATGGATTTATTTAGCCCGATCGCTTACATAAGCATCGGCGGGAGTAAGTACTGTCTAGTAATTGTGGATGATTATTCTCGCTTCACTTGGGTATTCTTTTTGCAGGAAAAATCTCAAACCCAAGAGACCTTAAAGGGATTCTTGAGACGAGCTCAAAATGAGTTCGGCTTAAGGATCAAATAGATAAGAAGCGACAACGGGACGGAGTTCAAGAACTCTCAAATTGAAGGTTTCCTTGAGGAGGAGGGCATCAAGCATGAGTTCTCTTCTCCCTACATGCCACAACAAAATGGTGTAGTGGAGAGGAAGAATAGAACACTACTTGACATAGCAAGAACCATGCTTGATGAGTACAAGACACCGGACCGGTTTTGGGCCGAGGCGATTAACACCGCCTGCTACTCCATCAACCGGCTCTACCTACATTGAATCCTCAAGAAGACATCCTATGAACTCCTCACCAGTAAAAATCCTAATGTTTCATATTTTAGAGTCTTTGGTAGCAAATGTTTTATTCTTGTTAAAAGAGGTAGAAAATCTAAATTTGCTCCTAAGGCTGTAGAAGGCTTTTTACTAGGATACGATTCAAACACAAGGGCATATAGAGTCTTTAACAAGTCCACTGGACTAGTTGAAGTTTGTTGTGGCATTATGTTTGATGAGACTAATGGCTCCCGAGTGGAGCAAGTTGATCTTGATGAGCTAGATGATGAAGAGGCTCCGTGTGTCGCGCTAAGGAACATGTCCATTGAGGATGTATGTCCTAAGGAATCCAAAGAGCCTACACAAGCACAAGATCAACCATCATCTTCCATGCAAGCATCTCCACCAACACAAGATGAGGATCAGGCTCAAGATAATAAAATTGAAGATCAAGAGGATGAGCCACCTCAAGAAGAGGACAATGATCAAGGGGGAGATGACAATGATCAAGACAAGGAAGATGAACAGGATCAAAGACCGCCACACCCAAGAGTCCATCAAGCGATTCAAAGAGATCACCCCGTGAACACCATCCTCAGCGATATTCATAAGGGGGTAACCACTCGATCTCGAGTCGCACATTTTTGTGAGCATTACTCTTTTGTTTCCTCTATTGAGCCATACAGGGTAGAGGATGCACTAAGAGATTCAGATTGGGTGCTGGCAATGCAAGAGGAGCTCAACAATTTCACGAGGAATGAGGTATGGCATTTAGTTCCACGTCCTAACCAAAATGTTGTAGGTACCAAGTGGGTATTCCGCAACAAGCAAGATGAGCATGGTGTGGTGATAAGGAACAAAGCACGACTTGTGGCCAAGGGCTATTCACAAGTCGAAGGTTTGGATTTCGATGAAACCTATGCACCGGTAGCTAGGCTTGAGTCAATTCGCATATTACTTGTCTATGCTACTTACCATGGCATCAAGCTTTATCAAATGGACGTGAAGAGTGCCTTCCTCAATGGACCTATCAAGGAAGAGGTCTATGTTGAGCAACCTCCCAGCTTTGAAGATAGTGAGTACCTATTCATGTTTACAAACTCTCTAAGGCGCTTTATGGGCTCAAGCAAGCCCCAAGAGCATGGTATGAATGCCTAAGAGATTTTCTTATCACTAATGGCTTCAAAGTCGGTAAAGCCGATCCTACTCTCTTTACTAAAACCATAGCAAAAGATTTGTTTGTATGCCAAATTTATTTTGATGATATCACATTTGGGTCTACTAACAAATCTACTTGTGAAGAGTTTAGTAGGATCATGATTCAAAAAATCGAGATGTCTATGATGGGGGAGTTGAAGTATTTTCTAGGATTTCAAGTCAAGCAACTCCAAGAGGGCACCTTCATCAGCCAAACAAAATACATACAAGACATACTTACCAAGTTTGGAATGAAGGATGCCAAACCCATCAAGACACCCATGGGAACCAATGGGCATCTCGACCTTGACACGGGAGGTAAATCCGTAGATCAAAAGGTATACCGGTCTTTACTCTACTTATGTGCATCTCGACCAGATATTATACTTTCCGTATGCATGTGTGTAAGGTTCCAAGCCGATCCTAAGGAAGTTCACCTTAGGGTCATGAAAAGAATCTTGAGATATTTAGTTTATACTCCTAAGTTTGGTCTTTGGTACCCCCAAGGGATCCTCTTTTGATTTATTAGGGTATTCAGATGCTGATTGGGTAGGATGTAAAATTGATAGGAAGAGCACATCAGGGACTTGTCAGTTTCTGGGGAGATCCCTGGTGTCTTGGGCTTCAAAGAAACAAAACTCAGTAGCTCTTTCTACCGCCGAAGTTGAGTATATTGCCGCAGGCCATTATTGCGCGCAATTACTTTGGATGAGGCAAACCCTCAGGGACTACGGCTACAAATTTAGCAAAGTATCTCTTCTATGTGATAATGAGAGTGCAATCCGCATGGCGGATAATCCCGTTGAACACAGCCGCACTAAGCACATAGCCATTCAATATCACTTTTTGAGAGATCACCAACAAAGGGGGGATATCGAGATTGCTTATGTTAGCACCAAAGAACAACTAGCCGATATCTTCATCAAACCATTAGATGAGAAAACCTTTACCAAGCTTAGGAATGAGCTAAACATTCTTGATTCTCGGAATTTTGATTGATACTTTGCACACATAGCTCATTTATATACCTTTGATCATATCTCTTTTATGTCTATGACTAATGTGTTTTCAAGTGTATTCTTATGCTTAGTCATAGAATTGAAAGGGAAATGGAGTATTCGGCAAAGACGACGCTTCCACTCAACTCCATCGATTATTTACCCTTTGCCGGTATTCTGCCATCTCTCCACTTTGGTATAATCTTTCACTCATATATTGTTTGCCAAAAGGGGAGATAATTTACCAAGGGCTCACAAAGTCTCCGTTTTTGGCGATTCATGCCAAAGGGGGAGAGAGTATTAGCCCAAAGCAAAAGGACCGCACCACCACCTAATTTTTAATTGTGTTTTGAAAATTTTTATTGGTATATTTCAAATTGGTATCTCAATTGGTATATCCCAAAACCCTCTTGAAAGCTAAGAGGAGAATTTCATTTTGGGGGAGTTTTGTTTAAGTCAAAGAAAAAGCATTTGAAATAGGGGGAGAAAATTTCAAATCTTGAAAATGCTTCTTTCATTGTTATTCATATACCTTTGACTACTTGCAAAAGGATTTTGAAAAGAATTTTCCAAAGAATTTGCAAAAACAAAACTAGTGGTGCAAGCGTGGTCCAAAATATTAAAATAGAAGAAAGCAATCCATGCATATCTAGTAGAAATAATATATTGGTTTAATTCCAAGCAACCTATGCACTTACATTATGCAAACTAGTTCAATTCTGCACTTATATATTTGCTTTGGTTTGTGTTGGTATCAATCACCAAAAAGGGGGAGATTGAAAGGGAAATAGAGTCAAACCTTTTTCTAAATGATTTTGGTGGTTGAATTGCCCAACGCAAACAATTAGACTAACCAGTTTGCTCTAGATTATATGTTCTACAGGTGCCATAGGTTCAATACTAACCAATAAAAAGAACAAGTTAGGGTTCAAAAGGAAAGGAGCAAAAGAAACCGAAGGCTGCCCTGGTCTGGCGCACCGGACTGTCTGGTGTGCCACTAAACAGTGTCCAGTGCACCACTAGACAGTGTCAGGTGCACCAGGGAGATCAACTCTGAACTCCTCAGCTTCGGGTTTTCTCCAGAGCCACTCCGCTATAATTCACCATATTGTCCGGTGTAGCACCGGACTGTCTGGTGTGCCAAGCGGAGCAACGGCTACTGCAACAACTGTCGTCTGCAAAAGGTGAACAGTGCGTGAACAGTGCGCGGACAGTTCGCTCAGAGTCAGAACAGCGCTAGAAGGCGCACCAGACAGTGAATAGTGTCTGTCTAGTGCGGCACCAGACTGTCCGGTGCACCAAGATGTCAGAGCTCCAACGGTCGAAACCGTAAGAACCCTAACTGTTGGGTGACATGGCTGGCGCACCAGATAGTGTCCGGTGGCGCACCGGACTGTCCGGTGCGCCCATCGACAGCAGCCCTCCCCAACGGCTGTTTTGGTAGTTGGGGCTATAAATACCCCCAACCACCACCATTCAAGGCATCCAAGTTTCCAGCATATTGCATTTAATACAAGAGCTCTAGACTTCACTCCAAGACACAAACAAGAGATCAAATCCTCTCCAAAGTCCAAATCCACTCCAAACACTTAGTTACTTGTGAGAGAGATTTTCGTGTTCAATTGAGTTCTTGTCGCTTGGATCGCTTTTCTTCTTCCTCTATTCTTGTTCCCAAGACACTTGTAATCAAAGCAAGAGACACCAAGTTGTGGTGGTCCTTGTAGGGGTCTAAGTGACCCGGTTTGATTAAGGAGAAAAGATTACTCGGTCTAGGTGACCGTTTGAGAGAGGGAAAGGGTTGAAAGAGACCTGGTCTTTGTGACCACCTCAACGGGGAGTAGGTTTGCAAGAACCGAACCTCAGTAAAACAAATCACGGTGTCATCCGCTTCATTTGTTTTTGATTTGTTTTTCGCCCTCTCTTTCGGACTCGATTTTACTTCTAACGCTAACCCCGGCTTGTAGTTGTGCCTTAAGTTTATAGATTCCAGATTCCGCCTATTCACCCCCCCCCCTCTAGGTGACTTTCATATATATATATATAGGAAATTCCTTGTCATATTCTATCCCAAAGACAAAGACTAAAAGCCCACCTTCTTGCCTTCTCATGGAAGCCTCCCGACGACTCAGGCACTCAACGAGGCAGGCAGGTAGCGACCAGCCGCCAGCGATCGACAATCGTCCGAGGGATCTCCAGTCGCTGCGACACCACCCTGTCCGTGGACCATGGCTGATGGAGTGATGGCTCTAGCGTCCGCCCAGGCCTTGCGTGCTGCGCCATATGCGCACCACGCCTAGCACTCGCACAGCCGACAGAAACTCTAGGTCTGCAGTCTGCTACTCTGCTTCCATTTATAATTTTTTGCCCCAAACCAATCCTTACTAATTAAATATTATTTTATTTATAAGTATATTTTATTGTGTTTTGGTAGGATTAGCACCACATTCCACATGTCGTCCACTAGAAGGCACACATCTAGTAGTGAAAAAGGAAAAAAAGAAAACATATAGAGGAGTTCAATGCATCACAGAGAGGTGCCATTCATAAATTTCTTCAGACTAGAGTGCCTTCAAGGAATATTGAGGAGTAGGAGTTGGCGATAGTTGTGTGGGAGCAACCAGATGAAAGGATTTCATAAGAAAATATTGACAGTAACAACAATGTAAGTGGTCATGAGAATCCAATTGGTGTGGAACCAGAATCTGCATCTGCATGTGTTGATGAACAACCATTTTTTTCTATCGATATTTATGATCCTAGAAATTGGGATAAACTTGATAACAAAGCAAGGGATGTATTAGTGGAAAAAGGACCTATAAGAGAACATAACCTTGAATTCCCTTTAGATGACAACTCAAGGCATTTTTCGTATGCTCATTATTCCAAAGTACTAAACAATGGAGAGGTACATGACAGAAAATGGTTGATTTATTCTAAGCATATTGATAAAGTGTTTTGCTTTTGTTGTAAGATTTTTAAATCTAACAACATGAAGAGTTCATTAGCCTCTGATGGATTGAGAGATTGGAGGCATCTTAGCGTGAGGTTGAAAGAACATGAAGGCACTGTTGAGCATAAAATGAGCATGACCTCTTGGAATGAATTAAGGATCAGATTGAGCAAACAAGAAACAAATGATAAAGAATTGCAAGGGCAACTAAAAAAGGAGAAAGATCACATTAAACAAGTTCTATTCAGATTAGTAGCCATTGTGAAGTTTCTTAGCAAGCGGAGTTTGGCTTTTAGAGGATCAAGCGAAAAGATCTATAATGAGTCAAATGGTAATTTTTTAGCTTGTGTTGAAATGATTACAGAATTTGACCTAGTATTGCAAGAGCACCTTAGACGTATCCGGAACAAAGAAATTCATTATCATTATCTCAGCCATAAAATTCAAAATGAGTTGATTTCTCTTTTGGCTACTAGCATTACAAATTCTATTATAGAAGTTGTTAAAAGAGTCAAATATTTCTCTATCATCCTTGATTGTACCCCAGATGTGTAGTTCGTTGTGTTAATATGTCTGAGAACAAAATAAAGATTGAGGAGTATTTTCTTGGGTTCTTGGAGGTGGATGATACATCTGGGTTGGGGCTTTTTAATGTACTCGTTGATTCCATTAAATCATTTGGGCTTAATATTGAGGATATAAGGAGCAAAGGCTATGACAATGGATCTGACGGAGAGGAAATCTCCGGCTGGGTGGCAGAACGCACCCGCCCTAAATCCTAAGATGAGGAGGGGCCTAATCGTTTTGCCTGTTTGCTAGATTGTGGAAGAATACACAAGATGACACAAGGATTTAGAGTGGTTCGAGCCGCCGGAGCGTAATACCCTACTCCACTGTGAGTTGTTATTGAGTATGTGAATCTGTGGGCTTGAGAGCCTGAGCGTCTAAGTCGGGTCTAAGTGAGTCTGCCTTGTAACGTTGTGTGTCTTCCCTTTTATAGCCCAAGGGAGGCACATACAAGGTTGTTGAGCCCCGACATGTGGGCCCAGGGACATAATGGAAGAAATGCATGGAGCAACTAATGCAAGTGACGCCTGAGAGATCTTCTAGTGCCCCGATGTCCGCAGCCCGCGCAGTGCTGATACACAACGATAGCTTCCTTGGTACGTACGAGTGATGATGAGTATAGCGCATGCGGCAGCATGGGCGTGCCGCGTGCCAGAGAAATAGACAGGCATGCCGCCTGCCAACGGAATGGACAGGTCTCATTAAATGCTGAGGTGGCACACTGCTTGCTAGTGGAATGGACAGGTCGCCGCCTGACAGCAGAGTGGACAGGCCTCATTAAATGTCGAGGCGGCACATCGCTTGTCAAGCGGTGCGCCTTATCCGTAATAAATGCAAGGACCGCGCAACCCAAAGGCCTTACGTCAGGCTCCGCCCGCTGGCTTACGTCACGCGCAGTAGGGCACGTGGCGGCATCGGGACTCCGCCTGGGCGGGGAGCATGTGGAGAGGTCCGCACCAGACTAGGCCTGGACATGTGTCGGCACCGGACCCCCGCCTGGGTCCTATTCAAGGTCCGGGTTTGCCCTGTCCTGGGACCTTGGGACCCCTCTGTGGGTGGCCCGGACCCCATTTTGGGGAGGTCCGGGACCCATTCCTGGGGTCCGGCTTGCACACGTGGAGGTCCGGGACCAACCTTGGGGGCTCGGTCTGTATATTCGGGGGTCCTGGACCAACCCTAGGGGTCCGAACTGTATATCCAGGGGCCCGGCGCTCTCCCGTGGGGGTCCGGACCGTTGTTGCTGCTTTGGAGTACGCCACACTCTCTGTGACGGAACCTCCCAAGTCATTTGGCCCACCTACAGTTGTCCTTGCCCAACGGACCTCAGACAACCCTGTAGGTGCTCCTGAATCACTTGACAAGTTCAGTATCTGCTTTTCTTACCTTTCCCAAGAGCGTTTCACCCGTCACACAGACATTACAGATCATCGGAGATATGAAAATGCGGAAGCGATTACATAAACTTTCATTTATTTAAAAGTAAGACAAAGTTATATATTACAGACCAGGATATACTTAGCTGAGTGCAGAGTATTATTATTACAAAACCAAGGGAGGCAAAAACCCCTCCCGATAAGTATC
This sequence comes from Zea luxurians, assembly GCA_029449295.1. Classification (NCBI taxonomy): domain Eukaryota; kingdom Viridiplantae; phylum Streptophyta; class Magnoliopsida; order Poales; family Poaceae; genus Zea; species Zea luxurians. Next base: position 24,865,882 of record JAOPSE010000003.1, read on the forward strand.
AAACAAAAGCTTTTATGGAGGAACCCTTCCTCCCGCAACTCTATTCTTGATTTTCTTCTTTTGAGACCACCTTGGAACAGAAACAACAAAAGTTTGTCGCTTCTTCACCTAAAAACAATAGGGAATAAAACCCTGAGTATGGAATTACTCAGCAAGACTTACCCGACTAAAGAAAAGACTCTCAAGGATATGCTGGTTATAAGGGGGTCAAGGTAAGGTTTCTCAATAATCAAAGGCTCTGTTTGCAGAAATGCTTACTAAAGTGGATGCTTAAAATCCAAATTTTAGTTGTCAGGTTAAGATTACCTATCTCTAGAGTTCTTCCTACCCTAGTTCAATCACTTGACCTGCACTAGTCAATTTCTTAGCACCCTTAATCTTTACTGGAGTTCTACGTGTAAGTCAGTGACCAAGTCTTCATAACCGCGAAGGTACGGCGATCCGAATCGATTATACTCAGCTGAGGATCTCCAGTCACATGACATATGTAGCACTTAACCCTTGCATATGTCAACCCGTTACCGGGGTTCTTAAGACCAGATCAGGTTCACGCCAACCGAGAGCACAGATACACCATCGTCCAGCCTCTTGCCACGGAGGGTACACGCTACTCTCGCCATCTCTCACTCCCATTGCGTGGTATCTTATTCTGGCCTTAGTCTGCTCGAGGCAAAGCTTACCCATGACGAGGCATGTGACCAGTTAAAGGGTCCTCGGTCAGCAAACCTACATCGAGACGGTCCTTAATCGACTCAGACGGAGACACTACTCCGAGACTCCTTTCTCGTACAAGTCACCCGCCCGGTCTTAGCTTAATCATTTCAAACCCAAAGTTTGGTACCTGGCAGAGGTACATCTTTTCCGATGTTGAACCCATCACGGCCATGATGGATTCACCATCAAGTTTTGTTTTCAAAAACATTCCAACCACTTTTGCCACATCATCTTTTGTAAAAACAAAACATTTTGTTTTTCTAAAGCAAGACTAAGCATCAAAAATCTTTTGTAAAACAGGGATTTCAAGGAAGGTAATCAAATCCAAGGAAGGTAATGCAGGAATTGTTTTAGCAATCAACTCCAATCACCTAATGCATCAAGCAAGTGAAAAGGATTTTTAAAACATAAGGAGGTGGCAAATGCACCAGGGCTTGCCTTGGTTTATAGGTGATTCAGGCTCGAATCCGCAGATGTCAAAGTAAAAACAATTTCCTGCCTGATGTTCCGCAGGTGGTGGTGGCGAAGTCTTCTCTTCTTCTACCTCAACTTCTTCCTCGTTTTTTAAATATAACCATTTATATATATAATAATGAATGCCATGTAATGCTCATGAGAGTTCAAAGATAATAAGAATTTATTATCTAAGGTCTTGAATACAATTTTCCTTCACGGTTCTCCGAGAAACTAGGGTTTCTGGAGTCAACAGTGAAGTTCAAAGAGCAGGGGGTGGGGGTTTTGAGTTCTAATTATCAAACAAGGTCCAAATCATACCAAAATCTACCCAAGGCTTCTAAATGTTATTTTGAGTTCATATAAAAAGTTTGGGCATTTTTGGAATTATTATTGATTTTCTAAAAATCCAGAAGCAATACTTTAGACTATTTTAAATGACCTAAAATTCCCTATTTGTTCTGAAAATCATAAAACTATATTTATTAAATACTATGGAAAATAAGGAATCAAAGAAAATTGGTTTGACATTTTTAGAATTTTTCTACAATTTCTTACAGATTTCCAAAGCTTGCTAGAAAAAGAAAAAGAAAAATAATGAACAATCTCGGGCCGAAACCAGCCCGAGCCGGCCCAGCTAGGGCAGAAACGCGCCCGCACGCGCCCGCGGTGGAGACTTTGCAGAAAGGCCCTCGGTGTTCTGGCTAACTGGGAACAGGTTCTTTCACTATTTTCTTGAGTCACTGACACTTTGCAGAAGGGCCCCCGAACTTCTAACTCTTCACATCTCGACGCCCTTGACGGTGGACGACGATGCGTAGAGCTCCAACGAGCTCGCGTACTGCCCAATTCATTCAACGACTGGCGTTCGAGTTTGGCCGAAACCAAATCCAAGACCTAAGGCCCGTTTCCCCTAAACTAATTTCATAAACAGTGATCTATCCTGCTCTGTCCACGGTGACAGTGGTTATCGTGGACACCTGACCGCGTTCCCGGTGATTAGTGAGGTTCTAGCTTAATTGGATGGGTCAGCGATCATCCAGAGCAAGTAAGAGTGCCGAAACAAGAACGCAGATGGCGAGAGTGGACCTGATTTGGGCTAGCCACGACGAGCTTGATTTTGCGGCGCTCTTCAACCGATTTGGGGGTAATCCCAAATTGGAGAGTTGTGGGGAACGATCGGGGCTAAGAGTTGGTTCACTGGACGCACGATTACCTAGCGGATCGTGCGGAGGCTTCAATTTATAGGATACATGAGCGGTGGTGATCAATTCGGCTGAGCAGCGCTGGCGGCCGGAGGAGAAAAAGAGCTCTGTGTGTGGAACAGGTGGCTTTCACCGTGGCAGTCACTCCGGTGATCACCGGACATGCACCCTATGGTTCACCATGATGAGAGCCAACGCTTAAGCACGTGGCGCGCAACGGCGATAGCTCGACGGCGGTGAGGGCTATCTGATCGACCGACGAGCTAGGGGGGGTACGACAATCTTAGCCGCAATCGAGCTTGAGTTGATCCTATGCCAAGATTTTTACTTACCCGTGCTTATCTGCTGACCACGGTGCACGAATCACGGCGAGCAATCAACCATCGGCGACAGATCACCGGCGATGGCAGGGGGAATGAACCGTGATCTGTTTTAGTTTGGGGGGTACTGTACCGTGGAATACTTCTTCAGTGTGCCTGACAGTCACAGTTTAGGGCCAAATTTCTCTCAGATTTCTATAGCAATGTGACCAACACTCTGCAACAAAATTGTAGCTTAATAGACCAGCTCCAACTTTGATACATCGTGCACCCACAAACAATCACAGGATCATGCTCAGAATTGAGCTTGAAGTTCATGCAATCCCACTGTTAGTCTGGTTTTAGACATTAAGTAGTCTGACAGCACGACTTCAGACTCATTTTTCTTCAATTTCTATTTAGCACTAGTGCTTAATTACTTAATAAAGATTGTTCTCCTTATATAGCTCTATAGATTTGATGTGGTGCCCTAAGGTGTATTCTCACTAATTTGAAAGTTATAAAGCTCCAAAGTTGAGCTTATAACACTGATTTCAGTCTTAACATAGAACCCAAATGGGGTCCTTTTTGCAATTAGGTCTAAAATCCAGGGTTTAACTTACAAATCCACATATTTGTGAACCAAATGACTTAGGATACTTATTTAACCTGGTTTTTGCACTTTAGTCCAAAAGTGGACTAATTTTGCACTTAACCCCCTAGGGTTTGGTTTTAGGGTTTTCTAGGGTTCCAATTAGGGTTTTTGGTATCTCAGGGGTGTAAATGCAATGTAGATCCATCTTTGATAACATTTTATGATTATTTCACTTAATCTTAAGGGTTTTCTCTATTTGGGTCCTGTTTTACCCTTCAGATCCCTACTTGAGGTTAAGTACCCTACTCTAGGGTTTTAGTTGCAAAATACCATAACAATACAACTTGTTTGAAAATTTTGCCTAGTGAATGCACCCTAGGTGTGTCAAACATATGCAATGCCAATGCTTATGATGTTATGCTCAAGTTTTAGTAACAGTAACACCAGAGTCGTTACATCCTTCCCCCCATAAAAGAATCTTGTCCTGAGATTTAAAAGTCCTAGGGTAAGTAGTGGAAAAGGAAATGCTTCATGTTTTTATTTCCTGAGTTTTGGTACAGGGCAGGGGTGGTTTGGGGCTCACTCCTTTATTACAACAATGTTTTACACTTTACAAATTACAAGAGGCTAAAAAGCCTGGGAAATTCTTGTCTAAGAAATCTTGAGTTTCCCAAGTAGCCTCATCTTCGGAATGCTGGTTCCACTGTATCTTATAAAACTTGAGAGTTTTTCTTCGGGTAACCCTGTCCTTTTGATCCAAGATTCGAATAGGGTGCTCAGAATATGTCAAGTCCGGCTCCAGGACAACATCTGTCACTTCGATGGTTCGATCTGGAACCCGAAGACATTTCTTCAATTGAGACACATGGAACACATTATGTACAGCAGACAAGGTTTCGGGTAACTGAAGTCGGTATGCTACTAGTCCATATCTTTCAAGGATAGGAAAAGGACCAATATACTGGGGTGCAAGCTTCCCTTTAATCCCGAAGCGCGATACGCCCTTCATTGGTGAAACTTTCAAGTAAACATAATCTCCCACAAGAAAGTATAAGGGTTGTCGTCGCTTGTCTGCATAACTTTTCTGACGAGCTTGGGCTTTATTCAAATTACGAATTATTCTCTGCACTTTTTCTTTGGTTTCTTTTACCATATCAGGCCTAAAGAAGTACCTTTCGCCAGGTTCAGACCAATTTAGCGGAGTATGACATCGTCGTCCATATAAGGCTTCAAAGGGTGCCATCTTAATGCTTTCTTGATAGCTATTATTATATGAGAACTCCGCTAACGGTAAACATTCACCCCATTTCTGTGGGAATTCCAGAACACATGCCCGCGGCATATCTTCAAGTATCTGATTTACCCTCTCAATCTGCCCACTGGTCTGAGGATGATAGGCCGAACCGTGGAGCAATTTGGTACCCAGGGATTTATGAAGTTCTTCCCAGAATTTGGATATGAATTGAGGTCCACGATCCGACACTATAGTCTTCGGAATACCGTGCAAACTGAGAATACGAGCAATGTACAACTGGGCATAGACAGTAACTGGGTGAATTGTCTTGACTGGCAGAAAGTGAGCAATTTTCGTGAGCCGATCAACAATAACCCAGACAGAATCATACCCTTTTGCAGTTCTGGGCAATCCCACAATAAAGTCCATACTAATATCTTCTCATTTCCATGTTGGTATTGGTAAAGATTGTAATGGACCTGTAGTCTTCATGTGTATGGCTTTGACGCGTCTACAAGTGTCACATTTAGCCACATAGAGTGCAATTTCAATCTTCATTTTCGTCCACCAATAATGTTGTTTCAAATCTTGATACATCTTAGTGCTTCCGGGATGAATAGAATAGCGACTAAGATGGGCTTCATCTAGAATTTGCTGGCGGACTTCTTCATTTTTCGGCACAACTATGCGGTTGTTGAACCATACCACACCTTGGTCGTCTTCTCTGAAACAATTGGCCTTTCCAGCCCTTATCTTCTCACGTACATGTTTCATACCCTCATCATCCTTTTGTGCGTCAATTATCCTTTGTAGGATGACTGACTCCAGCTTCAAGTGATTTGAAGTTCCTTGTTGAATCATTCCCTGGTTCAGATTTTCAATCTCCTGGCACAATGTAATGTCAGAAGTCCTCATAGTTAAACAATGGCAAGAGGCCTTGCGACTGAGTGCATCTGTCACTACATTTGCTTTGCCTAGGTGATAATGGATTTCCAGTTCATAATCCTTGATTAGCTCGAGCCATCTCCTTTGTCTCATATTAAGCTCGGACTGGGTAAAGATGTATTTCAAACTTTGTGGTCTGTATAAATATGACAGACATTTCCCAGTAGATAATGACGCCAGATCTTCAAGGCATGAACCACTGCAGCTAGCTCTAGATCATGAGTGGGATAATGTTCCTCATGCCGACGCAACTGCCTTGAAGCATACGCGATTACTCGGCCTTCTTGCATTAATACGCAGCCGAGCCCACTGCCTGATGCGTCACAATACACATCAAAGGGCTTATTAATGTCCGGTTGAGCTAATACCGGAGCAGTGGTTAACAATATCTTCAGTTGCTCAAAAGCTTCATTACACTTTGAAGACTAATTGAATTTAGTCTCATTCTTCAATAGACTTGTGATTGGCTTCACAAGCTTAGAAAAATCTGGTATAAATCGGCGGTAATATCCAGCTAGTCCAAGGAAACTTCGGTCTTGATGAACAGTGGTTGGGGGTTTCCACTCAAAAATATCCTTGACCTTGTTGGGGTCTACCGCAATCCCCCTGGCCGATAGCACATGCCCCAGAAATTGAATTTCTTCCAGCCAAAACGCGCACTTACTGAACTTAGCATATAATTGATGTTCCCTTAGGCGCGTCAATACGATCCGTAAATGTTGAGCATGCTCCTCTTCATTCTTGGAATATATTAAGATATCATCTATGAAGACCACCACAAATTTGTCCAACTCGGGCATGAATACCAAGTTCATCAAATAAGTGAAGTGGGCAGGAGCATTCGTTAGTCCGAAAGACATTACCAAGTACTCAAATAATCCATACCGCATAGTGAATGCAGTCTTTGGTATATCCTCGGGCCGAATACGGATCTGATGATAGCCCGACCTGAGATCAATTTTGGAGAATACCCTTGCTCAAGTCAGTTGATCAAATAGAATGTCAATCCATGGAAGAGGGTACTTGTTTTTGATAGTGACCTCATTCAGAGGTCGATAATCCACGCACATCCATAATGTTTGATCCTTCTTCTTGACGAATATGGCTGGACAACCCAATGGTGACGAGCTTGGCCGGATGAATCCTTTCTCTAGTAGATCTTGTAATTGAATCTTCAGTTCTGCCAGCTCATTTGGAGGCATCCGGTACGATCTTCTAGAAATGGGAGCCGTATCGGGCTTCAACTCAATTACAAACTCTACATCTCTTTCAGGTGGCAATCCAGGCAAATCTTCTGGAAAGACATCTGGAAACTCACATACTACCGGAATATCCTTGATCTCCGGTATAATGGCTTCATAAATTCTGCCAGTAATTTTGGTCGGAATGGGGATAGACAAAAGAATTTCCTCTTGGTTATGACTCAACCTGATGGTTCTCTGATCAGTGTTGAGGGTTGCTTTATGTTGGGCCAACCAATTCATGCCCAAGATGACATCTATGTCTTGGCCTTTCAGAACAATCATATTAGTAAAAAAGTCCCGTCCGGCCAATGTTACTGGCACTTGGAAAGCCACTTCTTTAGTAAATATTTGTCCCCCAGGTGAATGAATTTTAAACCCTTCCCTTGATTCATGGTATGGAATGCAATGTTGCTCCACAAATTTCTTGCTGATGAATGTATGTGAAGCACCAGAATCAAAGAGAATAATTGCGGGATGATTGGCCACAAGGAACGTACCCATCATTACCGGTTCACCGTCCGGTGTGGTGGCCACTTGAGTGTAATAAATTCATCCCGTCTTCTTTATGTTCTTGCCCGTATTTCCCTTAGCTTGAGAAGAATTCCCAGTACCTTGTTGATTGTTTGGACGATTCTGTTTCGGGTAGGGGCAATCCTTGATAAAGTGCCTAGATTTTCCGCAACTGAAGTAGCCTGCTGACGGACTAGGGAGGGCAGGGAATTGAGTGACAGGGGCACCCGGCTGACTGGTTGTAGTGGGGGCAGCATTGGGACGGATGAACACAGGTTGTTTGAATGGAACGGAGGATGGGCGTGCTGAAGAACGACCCTGATTAAAAGGCCGGATAACTAACCGTTGCCTTTTCTCGGGGCCCTGATTAGGCCTGTTACCTCCATTCCCCTTGGACTTTCCAGAACTTGCATATTTAGATTCAACTGCCAGCGCTGTGCTGACAGCCTTCCCGTAGGTGAGGTCGATGCAGGTAGCCATTTTCCTTTGCATCCGATCATTTAAACCCCTCATGAAACAGTTCTTCTTCTTTATGTCAGTGTTGACTTGGTCAATTGCATACTGAGATAAGTGATTAAATTTATTGAGATACTGGGTGACAGTATCTCCGCGTTGCTTCAACTTCATGAATTCTTCCTGTTTCATGTGGAGTACTCCTTCAGGTATGTAATGTTCCCTGAAGGCCAGCTTGAATTCATCCCAGGTTACTTGATGACCGGCCGGTTGTACGGCAACAAAGTTCCCCCACCAGGTGCTGGCAGGGCCACGCAATTGCTGAGCTGCGAACAAGGGCTTCTGAGTTTTGGAGCACTGAAGAAGTCCAAATTTCTGCTCAATGACGCGGATCCATTCGTCCGCCTCTAAAAGGTCTTCTGCCTTGATGAACAACGGGGGGCGCGTTTCGGAGAAATCCAAATAAGAGGTTTCACGGGGGCCTTGCGGATAGCCTCGCCCGCCTTGTGGTTGGAGTTGCTGACCCACCATCTCCCGTAGGAAACGGGTATTATCTGCTGTAGCATTCACCAAGGCAGCGATAGCCTCGGCAAGTGTCGGGGGTACTGGCGGTGGGTTTGGTGTTGCCTCCCTCCCATGGGAGGTACCAGCCCCATCCTGAGCGCGAGTCCTGGAAGGCATCTGAGGCAAAGAACATTGGGAGCAATATGATATGCCATACAAACCATCCATTTCACATTACTTTAAAAGGTAATGTTACAGACTCATACTTTACAATAGGATTACACCCCCTATTACACAATAGTACTACTTCTATCCTATACTATTTCTGCTTCCTGTCACTCTTGGTAGCCTCACTGTCGGGCGTAGGAGACCACTCATCGACCAACTTCATAGAGGGAGGGGGCCTAAAGAGGTCCAACTCGCCACCAAAAGCTTCTCCCGCTACTTGTGAAGGTCCGGCCTCTGTCCCGACAGGATCCGTAGGTACACTGGGGGTGTAATTGTGAGTACAATACATGAACTTCTTCATGTAGAGTGTTACAATAAGCCTGCAAGGTATCGATAGCTGAGCTAAGTTCTTCTACTCGGGCTCGAGCTTTTGCCTCCTTAGCCCAGGCAAGCGAACGAGAGTGAACCGCCCAATCAAGCGCTAAATCTCGATCTGCGAGCTGATATTGCAGGCGGCGGATGTCGCTTCTCAATTCATTGATTCTGTCGCCATCCGCAACCCATATGTCAGTCCTGCGTTGGAGTTTTGTTTGAATCCGATTAACTTTCGCTTCAAGATCCCTGATCGGATCATTACTCCCACTACTGCTATCCTCGTGTCTTGGGGCAAGTTGATGACGTGGCACACCAATTGGGCCAGTATGCTTTCGCGCAGTTTTCCTTATGCGCGGCGGCATTTTTCTAAGGGGGAAAAATCTTATTAACATAGTTCATAGCATGATGCATGTGTAATTACAGAACCAACCTTAGTTGATTCAACCTTCTATACATTGCACTCTTCCTATCTGGTCTTTCATATAAACTCTTCAGAAATAATAGGTAAGAAGGGAAGAAATTTTCTAGATAAGTCTTTAGAAAATTCTTTTGAAGATGGCTCATAATATCTATAGAGAAGGGCTTCGCTCCGATACCAGCTGTGACGAAACCTCCCAAGTCATTAGGCCCACCTACAGTTGTCCTTGCCCAACGGACCTCAGACAACCCTGTAGGTGCTCCTGAATCACTTGACAAGTTCGGTATCTGCTTTTCTTACCTTTCCCAAGAGCGTTTCACCTGTCATGCAAACATTACAGATCATCGGAGATACGAAAATGCAGAAGCGATTACATAAACTTTCATTTATTTAAAAGTAATACAAAGTTATATATTACAGACCAGGATATACTTAGCTGAGTGCAGAGTATTATTATTACAGAACCAAGGGAGGCAAAAACCCCTCCCGATAAGTATCAAACAAAAGCTTTTATGGAGGAACCCTTCCTCTCGCAACTCTATCCTTGATTTTCTTCTTTTGAGACCACCTTGGAACAGAAACAACAAAAGTTTGTCGCTTCTTCACCTAAAAACAATAGGGAATAAAACCCTGAATATGGAATTACTCAGCAAGACTTACTCGACTAAAGAAAAGACTCTCAAGGATATGCTGGTTATAAGGGGGTCAAGGTAAGGTTTCTCAATAATCAAAGACTCTGTTTGCAGAAATGCTTACTAAAGTGGATCCTTAAAATCCAAATTTTAGTTGTCAGGTTAAGATTACCCATCTCTAGAGTTCTTCCTACCCTAGTTCAATCACTTGACCTGCACTAGCCAATTTCTTAGCACCCTTAATCTTTACTGGAGTTCTACGTGTAAGTCAGTGACTAAGTCTTCATAATCGCGAAGGTACGGCGATCAGAATCGATTATACTGAGCAGAGGATCTCCAATCACATGACATATGTAGCACTTAACCCTTGCATATGTCAACCCGCCACCAGGGTTCTTAAGACCAGATCAGGTTCACGCCAACCGAGAGCACAGATACACCACCGTCCAACCTCTTGCCACGGAGGGTACACGCTACTCTCGTCATCTCTCCACTCCCATTGTGTGGTATCTTATTCTGGCCTTAGTCTGCCCAAGGCAAAGCTTACCCATGACGAGGCATGTGACCAGTTAAAGGGTCCTCGGTCAGCAAACCTACATTGAGACGGTCCTTAATCGACTTAGACGGAGACACTACTCCGAGACTCCTTTCTCGTGCAAGTCACCCGCCCGGTCTTAGCTTAATCATTTCAAACCCAAAGTTTGGTACCTGGCAGAGGTACATCTTTTCCGATGTTGAACCCATCACGGCCATGATGGATTCACCATCAAGTTTTGTTTTCAAAAACATTCCAACCACTTTTGCCACATCATCTTTTGTAAAAACAAAACATTTTGTTTTTCTAAAGCAAGACTAAGCATCAAAAATCTTTTTGTAAAACAGGGATTTCAAGGAAGGTAATCAAATCCAAGGAAGGTAATGCAGGAATTGTTTTAGCAATCAACTCCTATCACCTAATGCATCAAGCAAGTGAAAAGGATTTTTAAAACACAAGGAGGTGGCAAATGCACCGGGGCTTGCCTTGGTTTACAGGTGATTCAGGCTCGGATCCACAGATGTCAAAGTAAAAACAATTTCCTGCCTGATGTTCCGCAGGTGGTGGTGGCGAAGTCTTCTCTTCTTCTACCTCAACTTCTTCCTTGTTTTCTAAATATAACAATTTATATATATATAAGAATGAATGTCATGTGATGCTCATGAGAGTGCAAAGATAATAAGAATTTATTATCTAAGGTCTTGAATACAATTTTCCTTCATGGTTCTCCGAGAAACTAGGGTTTCTGGAGTCAACAGTGAAGTTCAAAGAGCACGGGGTGGGGGTTTTGGGTTCTAATTACCAAACAAGGTCCAAATCATACCAAAATCTACCCAAGGCTTCTAAATGTTATTTTGAGTTCATATAAAAAGTTTGGGCATTTTTGGAATTATTATTGATTTTCTAAAAATCCACAAGCAATACTTTAGACTATTTTAAATGACCTAAAATTCCCTATTTGTTCTAAAAATCATAAAACTATTTTTATTAAATACTATGGAAAATAAGGAATCAAGGAAAATTGGTTTGACATTTTTAGGATTTTTCTACAATTTCTTACAGATTTCCAAAGCTTGCTAGAAAAAGAAAAAGAAAAAGAAAAATAATGAACAGTCTCGGGCCGAAACCAGCCCGAGCCGGCCCAGCTAGGGCAGAAACGCGCCCGCGCGCGTGCCCGCGGTGGAGACTTTGCAGAAAGGCCCTCGGTGTTCTGGCTAACTGGGAACAGGTTCTTTCACTATTTTCTTGATTCACTGACGCTTTTCAGAAGGGCCCCCAAACTTCTAACTCTTCACATCTCAACGCCCTTGAAGGTGAACGGCGACGCGCAGAGCTCCGACGAGCTCGCGTACTGCCCAATTCGTTCAACGACTGGCGTTCGAGTTTAGCCGAAACCAAATCCAAGACCTAAGGCCCGTTTCCCCTGAACTAATTTCATAAACGGTGATCTATCCTGCTCTGTCCACGGTGACAGTGGTTATCGCGGACACCTGACCGCGTTCCCGGTGATTAGTGAGGTTCTAGCTTAATTGGATGGGTCAGCGATCATCCAGAGCAAGTAAGAGTGCCGAAACAAGAACGCAGATGGCGAGAGTGGACCTGATTTGGGCTGGCCACGGCGAGCTTGATTTTGCGGCACTCTTCAACCGATTTGGGGGTAATCCCAAATTGGGGAGCTATGGGGAACGATCGGGGCTAAGAGTTGGTTCACTGGACGCACGATTACCTAGCGGATCGTGCGGAGGCTTCAATTTATAGGATACTTGAGCGGTGGTGATCAATTCGGCCGAGCAGCGCTGGCGGCCGGAGGAGAAAAAGAGCTCTGTGTGTGGAACAGGTGGCTTTCACCGTGGCAGTCACTCTGGTGATCATCGGACATGCACCCCATGGTTCACCATGATGAGAGCCAGTGCTTAAGCACGTGGCGCGCAACGGCGACAGCTCGACGGCGGTGAGGGCTATCCGATCGACCGACGAGCTGGGGGGGGGGGGGTACGGCAAGCTTAGTCGCAATCGAGCTTGAGTTGATCCTATGCCAAGATTTTTACTTACCCGTGCTTATCTGCTGACCACGGTGCACGAATCACGGTGAGCAATCAATCATCGACGACGGATCACCGGCGACGGCAGGGGGAATGAATCGTGATCTGTTTCAGTTTGGGGGGGGGTACTGTACCATGGAATACTTCTTCAGTGTGCCTGACAGTCACAGTTTAGGGCCAAATTTCTCTCAGATTTCTATAGCAACGTGACTAACACTCTGCAGCAAAATTGTAGCTTAATAGACCAGCTCCAACTTTGATACATCGTGCACCCACAAACAGTCACAGGATCATGCTCAGAATTGAGCTTGAAGTTCATGCAATCCCACTGTTAGTCTGGTTTCAGACATTAAGTAGTATGATAGCACGACTTCAGACTCATTTTTCTTCCATTTCTATTTAGCACAAGTGCTTAATTACTTAATAAAGATTGTTCTCCTTATATAGCTCTATAGATTTGATGTGGTGCCCTAAGGTGTATTCTCACTAATTTGAAAGTTATAAAGCTCCAAAGTTGAGCTTATAACACTGATTTCAGTCTTAGCATAGAACCCAAATGGGGTCCTTTTTGCAATTAGATCCAAAATCTAGGGTTTAACTTAAAAATCCACATATTTGTGAACCAAATGACTTAGGATACTTATTTAACCTGGTTTTGCACTTTAGTCCAAAAGTGGACTAATTTTGCACTTAAGCCCCTAGGGTTTGGTTTTAGGGTTTTCTACGGTTCCAATTAGGGTTTTTGGTATCTCAGGGGTGTAAATGCAATGTAGATCCATCTTTGATAACATTTTATGATTATTTCACTTAATCTTAAGGTTTTTCTCTATTTGGGTCCTGTTTTACCCTTCAGATCCCTACTTGAGGTTAAGTACCCTACTCTAGGGTTTTATTTGCAAAATACCATAACAATACAACTTGTTTGAAAATTTTGCCTAGTGAATGCACCTAGGTGTGTCAAACATATGCAATGCCAATGCTTATGATGTTATGCTCAAGTTTTAGTAACAGTAACACCAGAGGTGTTACACTCTTTGGACACATGGCGGCTTCGGACCCGCCCATGTGGCGGGGTCGGGTGCTGCTGTGGACCCAGAATAGCCGCATAAGATTGGGGCGAGCCGTGGCTTGGTCCCACACACAGCACTTCTACCACGCGACTTAGTGATAGCTGCGTGGGTACTGCGTCTTTGCACAGTAGTAAGGGGGGACCCTAGTTACAGGGTACCGACAATGGCCCCCGGGCCCACCTCAGGGGAGGATGCGAGCCTACAGGTGGGGCCAAAACTTGTACTTCACGTCAGCATGGCATGACCGGTGACTGGGGCGCCACCTCAGCGTGGGCCGCATTTACTCTGTGCGTCTGGTGACGCACGCACTGTCAGTCCACCCTCGGTCACGTCAACTACCACATCTGTCCCCACGGCTGACTGACCCATGGCCCCACGTCTAGCGGTTCCATCGGGCCACGCACGGGGCGCCTCGTTGCCGCCTTGGTTAATAAATATCTCCCCACAGCGGCCCCGAGGCGGTGCGTGGTCGTGCGCGGCGGTTCACTCCTCGCGCGGCGGTTCGCCTTTTCCACACTCAGAGACCGGCACACCAGCTGCATGACTTGTGGGCCCGGACCCCCATGTTAGTGACTGGGTCGCTTGGGCGCTAGGTGCGCGTCGGACGGGATTTCCTAGGGCATGCGCGAGGGAGTCTTCCTTGAAAAGGGATTCACCCCGCGTGCAGCGGTTACGCTTTCACATTCTCTCCAACTGCTACGCCCTTTCACCTTCGAGCCCTCTGCGCCCCTTTGCCTTCGCGCTCTTCTTCTTTCTGCCATCGCAGTCGCCATGGCACTGCTGGTTCATCCCGAGCGTTTCTAGTCTGAGGGGGCACTCAATCTGGTGCGCAACCTGCTCGGATGGAGTGCGCCGGCGTTCGTTGGAAGGATCCGCGCCGGCGCCACCCCCCTCGGTGATCTCGCCGTCGGGGAGTTCGTGCTCTTCGTCTCCTACCTCTCCTGCGGGTTGGTGCTGCCGATCTCGCCATTCTTCCTGCTACTGCTGGAGGAGCTCAGCCTTTAGCTTCAGCACCTCACGCCCCACTCCATCCTCCAGGCGGCCATCTTCGCCCACCTGTGTGAGATGTTCATGGTGGTGGCACCCTGTACCTCCCTCTTTCGCCACTTCTTCGTGCTGGTGAAGTCCGGGAACGCCAAGGACCACCTCGGCACGTACTACTTCCAGACGAGGCTGGACTTGGCCGGGGCCTACATCTCCTCCCTCGGTGGCGCGAGGTGGGAGAACTGGCACGCTGACTAGGTGATCGTCAGCGCTGAGGCTAACGACTGCCTCACCCTGCCGAGCGACGGGCCAAGGCTCGACCGGAAGCAATGGAGGGCCAAGCCGTCCCTCGCGCCAGAGTTCGAGCCCGTGCTGGACAGGATCAAGAGCCTGGCGGCGGGCGGCCTAATGTCAATGCACGTGGTCAGAGACTTCCTGAAGTGCCGGATCATGCCACTGCAGCAGAGGGCATGCCTGTGCTGCTGGCTCACCGGCCCAAACGACATTGGCCGGATCCGGATCCAGCGCGGGCCGGGGACCGATCTATCATGGGAGGTGATGGAAGTCTTGGTGAAGGGGATTACTGGTGAGTCCTTTGTCCCTGAATCTTTGATCCTCCCCTAGGACATCCCGCGTTGTGTGATGACCCAGGGTTGAGGATGGCGATCTTGGCTTGGCTGCCGACCCTCGACGAGAGCGGAGTGGCGGTTCGCCAGACCGGCGGCTGAGACCCCCACCGCGGGATTCAGATCCCCGGTGTACCGGCGGGATGTTCCCAACCCGCCGGTGCGGGTTCCAGGGCTCCCTCCGCGGCCCCCAGCCCCTTGGACAAGGGCAAAGGGGCTGCAAGTAGCTCCTCCGCCCCAGGCGGCACCAGGGGGTCGGAGGAAGAGAGGCAACGCCAGCTACACCGCACCGACAGGTCGCTGGTTTCGGACCCGCCTCTTGATTCGGACCCCCCTAGAAGCGTCAGAGGACCACTGGCGGGGCTGAGGAGACTGGCTCCCAGGCTCAGGCTGCGCAGAGGCGCGCCAGTCCTCCGCCACCACCACCATCGAGTCCGCCGCCACCACAACCTCCACCACCATCGGTCCCGCCGCCGCCACCACCACCTGGGGGTGATCTCCCCTAGGGGCAGCAGCGGCAGCAGCAGCAACAGCAGCAGCAGCAATAGCAGCGGACGTCCCGCTTCTAGGGTCGCTAGAAGGTCCAGGGCCCCAAGTAAGTGTAGCCCCTTCTTTCCATGAGTGTAATTATCATGCCGACGGGTCTTAACCCATCCTTGCTTGCTATGGCTTCCTCCCCCTCTGCTCCTAAGGCTTCCCCTCCTCCTGTTCCCAAGGTCATGCCTCCTCCGTAGGATATCATGCCCGTCGGCGGGTTAGGCTCTCAGCAGCAGGCGTCTGCTGGGAGTGGTGTCAGCGGTCTGCCCCTGGCCGCTGCAACTACGCCGACGGCTACTGCAGCCTCAACGATGGCGATGCCATCGAGTACACCATCGACAGCGGCGGAGGGGGTCCCGACTGCACCCACTCCTGCCACCGAGGGTGACGCGAGGGGCGCATCCAGCTCTGTCCCGCCGCCCACTCCGTAGGAGCCGGAGGTAGTTCTTGGGCGGTGGCTCCGGTCCAGCGCCGAGCCAGAGGCAGCACCGGTTCCCCTCCCCCGGGTGCTGTCTCGTGCGCATCAGGCCCTCTAGGAGACCGTGGCGGCGATCTAGCAGGAATGGGAGACGCTAGAATCCGAGCACCAGTGCCTTAGCAACTGGCGTACCCAGCTGGAGGAGCGCACCAAGGCGGCGTCCCAGCAGTTTGCCTATGAGCGGTCTGAACTAGCGCGGGACCGCAAGGACTACAAGAAGGACCTCCAGAAGGTGTACGCCAAGGAGCTGGAGGCGAGCCGGAAGGAGAAGAGGCTGGCCAAGAAGGAGGAGCACCTGAACCAGAGGGAGGAGGTCATCACGGAGCTGAGTGCCAAGCTGAGTTCTATGAATGCAATTTTGGAAGAGCAGTAGACTCGGCAGACCACAGCCATGGAGAGGTCCAGAAGTGCGAGTGGGAAGTGGAGGACAAGGCCAACAACATTGCCTTGGCCGAGGAGAACCTCAAGGCGAAAGATGCCTCCCTGGATAAGCGGGCGATGGATCTCGCCTGGCGGGAGAAGGACCTCGCCTTTAGGGAGGAAATGTTTGAAAGGCGGGACAAGTTGCTGGCCGAACATGAGCTCAAGGCGGAGCAGAGGGAGAAGGATCTGGAAGAGCGGATCCGGAAGTTCTAGGCGGCGCAGGCTGCACCGGGCTCCCAAGCGGCGGAGGCGATGAAGAAAGCGCTTGAAGATCTCCGGGCAGAGCAGCGCGCTGGGGTCCAGCGTATCGCCGCATGGGCCGGCGAGGCGAGCACGACGCTAGTGCCGCTAGGGGTGAGCCCCATCCCGGTGTCGGAGCCACCGATGTCCATCTCCGACGTGCTCCCGGTGTTGGACTCCGCCGCGGACTGCCTCCGTCGCCTTGACCAGATACTTGGTGCCTGCCTGGAGGCTGAAGGCGGCAGGCTTTGCCGGGCGATGATAGAGTACATCCTGACGTGCTTTCGGAGCCACGACCCGACCATCTCCTTAGAGCCGGTGATCGTTGGCCTGGTGGTCGACACCGAAGACGCCGCCCGGTAGGGCGTACAAGATATTGTTGAGGTGGTAGCCGAGCGCTTCCAGCAGGACCCCGCCGATGATTAGTTAGATCTGCAGAGAGAAAGCAAGGGTCCCGCAGGGAAGCGGCTTTGTAATATTTTTTGGCTTTGTAAGATACTTTTGGGAAGTACTTATCTAATAGTGACAGAACTTATCTGTATGCTATTTGTCTTTGCTGTGTGCGTCATTACCAACTTCTCCCTGGTACTTGGCCCCCCTGGGATGCAGGCTCGACGTGTCGAGGCTAGATGCCAGCGTACTTAAGAGAGAATTGGTGACCTGGTTCCCCTGGGATGCAGGCTCGACGTGTCAAGGCTGGATGCCAGCATACTTAGGAGAGAATTGGTGACCTAGCCCCCAGGAGGTAGTCTAGATTGGGACCCGGACCTACACACAACCTTGGCTAGAAAGTTTTATTAGTGCACCCATAGGACCCGCCAACTGGTATCTTCTACCCTTTGATTCATGCAATAGGACCTGCAGGACTTAGACTGGGAAGCCAATCCATGTGTCCGGACCCCCTGGATCACAGCTCCAAATACTAGGGCACCCGTCGCAGAGTTGTGGAGCGTGTAGGCTTAGGGTACAGGACCAGGCTAAGCGGCTACACAGCTCCAGACCACCCCAAAAGACAAGTGTCCATTCTTTAGAACCGAACCCCAGGTTGCCGGACCCACCGGACTATAGTTCCAAATACTAGGGTACTCGTCACAAAGTGGTGGAGCGTGCTGGCTTAGGGTATGAAACCAAGCTAAGCGGCTACACGGCTCCGGACCACCCCAAGAGACAAGTACCTGTTCTCTAGGACTGGCCCCCAGGCTGCCGGACCCCCCTGCCGAGGGGTCCCGAACTGCAAGCCTGGCTACTCAATTCGGGTGTCATTACACCAGCAAGGGTGGGAACTTTATGGGTGGGTTAGATAAAAAATGATGCTCATAAATTGAAGCGAAACAAATCTGGGGGTGAATCTTTTCTTTATAACTTGATATACATGAGAGTAGGCCAACAGACCGGGTTTATGAGGGCGGACCTCACCGGGCTGGCGTACATATATGTGGAACCTAGTTATAAAAGAAGAAAACTGAATCCCCAGGTTTGTTTTTATGGGAAAAACTTACGGAGATGCACTATGTTCCAGGGATTGGGAAGAGGCTCTCCTTCAGTTGTAGCGAGGCGGACACACCCGGGTCGGCATATTTCCGTCACCTTGAAGGGTCCTTCCTAGCTGGGGGAGAGTTTGTGGAGCCTCTCTCGGTTCAGTACTCGCCTTAGGACCAGGTCCCTGACCCTGAGCTCCCTACTATGCACAAACTGTTGGTGGTAGCGTCTGAGCGCCTGGTTGTACCGTGCATTTCAGATCGTCGCTTGCCATCTGCGCTCATCGATGAAGTCCACGTCCTCACGCCGTAGCTGTTCCTGCACAGACTCATCGAACGCTTGGACCCATGGGGAGCCCATAATGATATCCGGGGGAAGGCAGGCTTCAGCCCCGTAGACCAGGAAGAACGGGTCTCCCCAGTAGCTCGGTTGGGTGTGGTCCGGTTCCCCTAAAGCACGGACGGAAGCTCACTGACCCAATTTGCACCGTGCTTTTTTAAGCAGTCATAGGTGCGTGTCTTGAGTCCCCTAAGGATTTCTACATTTGCCCTCTCCACTTGGCCGTTGCTCCTGGGATGAGCCATAGACGTGAAGCAGAGTCGGGTGCCGATGCCCTCGCAATACTCCTAGAAAAGCCGACTTGTAAACTGGGTCCCGTTGTCTGTAATGATACGGCTTGGGACCCCAAATCTACAGACAATCAACTTGAGGAAAGCGACAACAGCACCCTGGGTGATGTTGACCACAAGGGTGGCCTCTGGCCACTTGGTGAACTTGTCGATGGCGACAAAGAGGTATCGGTACCCGCCGACGGCCCTAGGGAACGGTCCCAGGATATCCACCCCCCATTCGGTGAATGGCCAGGAGGGCGGAATCATCTGCAGAGCCTGAGCTGGTGTGTGTATCTACTTTGCATGGAATTGACACGCCTTACAGGACTTTACCATCTCAGCTGCATCCTAGAGGGCGGTTGGCCAGTAGAAGCCATGTCGGAAGGCCTTATCGACCAGTGTGAGAGATGAAGAATGACTTCCACACTCACCTCCATGGATCTCTGTGAGCAACTCATGACCCTCCTCCTAGGTAATGCACCGCATGAGAATGTCGTTGGTGCCACGGCGGTAGAGATCCCCTTCCACCACCGTGTGTCGCTTAGCCAACCGCACTATGCGCTCTGCAGATACATGATCTTTAGGAAGGATGTTTTCCTTTAGGTAGTCCCGGATCTCGGAGATCCATGCATCGGGACCACTCTAAAACACTAGCTGTGGCACTAAGGGTTAGGTAGGACCCCCTATAGCACACACAGCCTTCGGCGGGTTCTGCAGATGTAACGCCGCTGGGACCGCTAGCTTCGAGGTGCTACTCTTGCCCCCTTCGCCCAGTTCGGCAGGATGGGCGGTGGGTCTCAGTAGCCATCTTTCAAAGACGCCCTTGGGCACGGGTGCCCAAGTTGATGCCCTCACGGAGAGGTCATCTGCCGCCGAGTTGTCAGCCCGAGGAACATGTTGCAGTTCCAGGGCTGTGAAGTCTTTCTCCAGCTTCCTTACATGGAGGAGGTAAGCTGCGAGCCTGGGCTCGTTGCAGCTACACTCCCCGTGGACTTGCTTGATGATTAGCTGGGAGTCCCCCTTCATGAGGAGCTGGCGGATCCCTAGAGATAGGGCCGCAGACAAGCCGAAGATAAGTGCCTCGTACTCTGCCATATTGTTGGTGGCCTTGAACAAGAGGTGCACCATGTACTTCACTTGATCTCCGCTTGGGTCGACAAGGACCACCCCAGCTCTGCCAACTTGCTGGCGGGCGGACCCGTCAAAGAAGAGCGTCCAGTGGGGCTCGGTGAAGACCGGACCCCTGGGCTTCGCAGGTGTGGGGTCCGAATTGGGATCCGGACCCCCAGGGGCGCTCGGGGGAGGCATCCACTCCACGATGAAGTTAGCCAGGACCTGGCTCTTGACAGTGTGGCGAGGCTGCAAGTCCAGCTGGAACTCAGCGAGCTCCGCGGCCCACTTGGCGATGTTACCTGTGGCGTTAGAGTTGTGGAGGATGGCCCTTAACGAAAAGGAGGTCACCACCACAACCCTGTGTGCCTGGAAGTAGTGGCGCAGCTTCCTGGATGCAACAAGTACAGCATAGAGGAGCTTGTGCATCTCAAGGTACCTGGTCTTTGCCTCATGGAGGACCTCGCTAACGTAGTAGACCGGCCTCTGAATGGTCCGGACCCCTGTAGCTGGTCCCGAGCCCTCAGGCTCTTGGTCTTCTTGCGTCGTCCTTTCCACAACCAGCACCATGCTCACCACTTCTGCGGCCGCCGCGATGTATAAATACAATGGCTCCCCAGGGTCTAGAGCTACCAGTACTGGTAGGGACATCAAGTGCTGCTTCAACTTTTGAAAGGCTTGCTCAGCCTCTTTGGTCCAAGAGAATGGATCGGATTTCCGTAGGAGCTTGAAGAAGGGCAGCGCCCTCTCTGCCAACCTCGAAATGAAGCGGCTAAGGGTGGCTGACGACCCCATCAGCTTCTGGACGTCCTTGATGTGGGCTAGAGGCCTCATCGCCTCAATTGCCCTGATCTTCTCTGGGTTTGCTTCAATGCCCCGGTGTGAAACCAAGAACCCCAGCAACTTCCCAGCGGAGACACCAAAGACGCACTTGTCCGGGTTCAGCTTCGTGCGCGTCGCCCGCAGCTTGTCAAAGACCAGGGTCAGGTCTTCCACCAGAGTCGACCCCCTCCTAGTCTTGACCATGATGTCATCGACATATATTTCCACCTTGTCCCTGATCAGGTCCCCAAAGGTCTTACTCATCACCCGTACAAATGTTGGCAAGGCATTCTTTAGACCGTAGGGCATTACAACATAGCATTAGAGCCCATCCACTATTACAAAAGCGGTATGCTTCCTATCCTCCCTAGCCATCCGGATCTGATGGAAACTCGAGTAGGCATCTAAGAAGGACAAAAGGTCGCACCCGGAGGTAGAATCCACGATTTGATCTATGCGTGGAAGTGGATACGGGTCCTTGGGACAGGCCTTGTTCAGGCTGGTGTAGTCGATGCACATCCGAAGCTTCCCGTTCGCCTTGGGCATGATGACCGGGTTAGCTAGCCACATGGGGTGATGGACCTCTTTGATAAAGTCGATGTCAAGTAGCTTCCAGACCTCCAGACGGATGAAGTCTTGCCACTCAACGGACTGCCTCGGAGGCTTCTGGCTCACCGGCCTGGCGTCGGGGTGGATCTTCAGATGGTGCTCAATCACCTCCCTAGGGATTCCAGGCATCTGTGACGGTTCCCAAGCGCAAACGTCGACATTTGCCCGGAGGAAGGCGACGAGCGCGAGTTCCTATTTCTCTCCCAGATTGCCCACGATGCGGGTGGTCTAGGAGGAGTCCGTGCCGACCTAGATGGTCTTCACGGGTCCGCCGTCTGCTCCGGACGGCTGCACCTTTAGCACCTTGGCAGGCGCCTTGGTACCGAAGGTCGAGGGGTCCTTCCCTCCGTCGTCCGAGCGAGCAGCTTCCGCTGCCAGGGCATGCAGCTTCTCGACCGCCGACACCGCAGAGGCGCGGTCGCCCCGCACGGTGAGGACCCCAGCCGGGGACACCATCTTGAGGACCAAATACCCGTAATGGGCAATGGCCATGAACCGGTACAGGGCCGGCCTGCCAATGATGGCGTTGAAGGGGAGGTTCACCTCCGTGACATCGAACTGGACGTTCTCCGTGCGGAAGTTCTCCTCGGTCCCGAATGTAACCGAGAGGGTGATGCTCCCAAGGGGATACACCGGCTGTGGGCCCACTCCAAAGAATGGGTGTGAGGGTCCCAGATGGGACCCTAGGATCTGCAGCTGCTTGAATGCAGCATGGCTGATGACGTTGAGGCCTACCCCACCGTCAATCAGCACATGGTGCAGCCGCATGTTGGCGATGACAGGGGCGGTGATGAGCGGTAGTATATCGGCCCCTGCCATGTTGTTGGGGCAGTCGGATGCCCCGAAGGAGATGGTGGTGCTCCTCCATCGGTGGTGCGGAGCAGCCTTCGGGACCCCTAGGGTCGCCGATAGGACCTCGCGGCGCAGGGACTTGACATTCCTGCGGGAGGTGAGCTCCCAGCTTCCGCCGTACATGACATACAGCTTCTTGCGGCGGTCGCTCTCGCCACCGGAGTCGGAGTCCCCGGTGAAGACGTCCTTCAGGACCCCCTCGGGTGACTGGAACCTGAGGTCCCGTTCTCCAGTGGCCACGTCACCGTCGTCGGCCCTCTCCTTGCCAGGCCGACGTCAAGGTGGGGAGCCATCCTTGGAGGTTTGCTCGCGCCGTTCGCTGACGCGCTTCGCGAGCTTGATAATCTCGCAGCACTCTGCGGCGCTGTGGTGGCTGTTGGGGTGCACAGGGCATGAGCCGCTGTTGCCCCCCTGTGGCCACGATCGCTTGTTGCGCTCGCTCCGGCCCCCAGCCGCAGCCGCGATGACTGGAGCAGCGGTCTGCGGCCTCTCATGGCCGCGGTTCTTCTTCTTCTTCTTGTCGTCCCGGGCGACGGCACCGGAGCTACCCATCTAGGCAACCCCGGTCTATGGTGCCGAGTGCCATGCACGGCCCTCGGAGGCTCTGGCACACTTGTCGGCCAGAGCGAAGAGTGTGGTGACAGTTTCCACGTCGTGCGTGGCCAACTTCTCCAACATCTTTTTATCACGCACCCCCTGGCGGAAAGCGGTGATGATGGAAGCATCAGAGATACGGGGTATAGTCCCTCGTACCTTGGTGAAGCGGGAGATGAAGGCCCGGAGAGTTTCCCCGGGTTCCTGCCTCACTGCATGGAGGTGTGCCTCCACGCCATGCTGTTGGTAAGCGCTGGCGAAGTTCACGGTGAACCGCGCGCAGAGCTCTTCCCAGGAGTAGATCGACCCTGGGGCAAGGTTCATGAGCTAGGTCCGGGCTGGCCCAGACAAGACTACATGGAAGTATGTCGCCATCACAGCAGTGTCTCCACCTGCTGCCGTAATGGCGGTGACGTAAACCTACAAGAATTCCGACGGATTTGTCGTACCATCATACTTTTTTGGCAGGTGTGGCCGAAACTTGGACAGCCATGTCGTCGTGCGGAGATGATCCGCAAGAGCGGCGCAGCCCACGCCGGCCAATGGGACACCCGCCTGAATTCGGGCGCCCCTTGGAGTTTACGGTGCGACCGCAGTGAAGTCCTGGTCAAGGTTACGACCCTCGATGTTCTGTCGGCGCTCACGCGCCCTCTCTAGAGAGACACGGGCATCCTCTCCCGCACGCTTGTGGTTGAGTTCTACCCGTAGATCATTAGGCCTCTCTAGAGAGACCGAAGCATCTTCTCCCACATGCCTGCGGTTGAGCTCCGCCCGCAGGTCCTCGATCGGTGCAGCCCTCACTGAGGGCGAGCACACCGATGTCGATGCCTCATGTTGACACCAAGATGACCGAGGCCTAGGCCTGGCTGAGCTAGAGTGCGCCATGCCGAGCAGTCGGTCGACGTCGTCACGCCACTGCTTCATGGCCCCTGGCGAGGCTGTGGAGCTAGGAGGGTGGTGCAACAACTCCCTGGCTACGGACAGCGCACCAGGAGCAGCCCTTGACGCTCTGGACGTCTGTGCAGGAGTGTGCTGCCGCGCAGAGCGCACAACAGCAGCACCAGGCGCAGGGCGACTGGAGGCCCGTGGTGTGGAAGACGCAGCCTCTTCCTCCATCGGGAAATCCTCGGGAATGAAGTCATGGTGCTCGACAATATGGACCATGGTGCCGAGCAGGAAAACAAGCAAAAACTAAATGCCAAGCCCCTACCTGGCGCACCAAATGACGGAGAGGAAATCTCTGGCCAGGTGGCGGAACGCACCCGCCCTAAATCCTAAGATGAGGAGGGGCCTAAGCGTTTTGCCTGTTTGCTAGATTGTGGAAGAATACACAAGATGACACAAGGATTTAGAGTGGTTCGGGCCACCGGAGCGTAATACCCTACTCCACTGTGAGTTGTTATTGAGTATGTGAATCTGTGGGCTTGAGAGCCTGAGCGTCTAAGTCGGGTCTAAGTGAGTCTGCCTTGTAACGTTGTGTGCCTTCCCCTTTATAGCCCAAGGGAGGCACATACAAGGTTGCTGAGCCCCGACATGTGGGCCCAGGGACATAATGGAAGAAATGCATGGAGCAACTAATGTAGATGACGCCTGAGAGATCTTCTAGCACCCCGATGTCCGTAGCCCGTGCAGTGTTGATACACAACGGTAGCTTCCTTGGTACGTACGAGTGATGATGAGTATAGCGCATGCGGCAGCATGGGCGTGCCGCCTGCCAGCGGAATAGACAGGCATGCCGCCTGCCAGCGGAATGGACAGGTCTCATTAAATACTGAGGCAGCACACTGCTTGCCAGTGGAATGGACATGTCGCCGCCTGACAGCAGAGTGGATAGGCCTCATTAAATGTCGAGGCGGCACATTGCTTGTCAGGCGGTGCGCCTTATCCGCAATAAATGCAGGGACCGCACAACCCGGAGGCCTTACGTCAGGCTCCGCCCGCTAGCTTACGTCACACGCAGTAGGCCACGTGGCGGCATCGGGACTCCGCTTGGGCGAGGAGCATGCGGAGAGGTACGCACTAGACTAGGTCTGGACACGTGTCGGCACTGGACCCCCGCCTGGGTCCTGTTCAAGGTCCGGGTTTGCCCTGTCCTAGGACCTTGGGACCCCTCTACGGGCGGCTCGGACCCCATTCAGGGGGGGTCTGGCTTGCACATGTGGAGGTCCGAAACCAACCTTGGGGACCCGGTTTGTATATTCGGGGGTCCGGGACCAACCCTGGGGGTTCGGACTGTATATCCGAGGGTCCGGCGCTCTCCCGTGGGGGTCCAGACCGCTGTTGATGATTTGGAGTACGCCACACTCTCTAGACACGTGGCGGCTTCGGACCCGCCCATGTGGTAGGGTCGGGTGCTGCTGTGGACCTAGAATAGCTGCCTGAGATTAGGGCGAGCCGTGGCTTGGTCCCACACATAGCACTTCTACCACGCGACTAAGTGATTGCCGTGTGGGTACTGCGTCTTTGCACAGTAGTAAGGGGTACCCTAGTTACAGGGTACCGACAGGATCCAATATGAAAGGAAAACACCAAGGGGTACAAAAACGGTTGCTTGATATTAATCCAAGAGCTTTGTATATGACCTATGCTTGCCACAGCCTTAATCTTACGCTTTGTGATATGGCAAATTCTTCTCGTAAACCTATATCATTTTTTGGAATTGTGCAACGGATATATGTGTTATTTTCTGGTTCCAC
Organism: Zea luxurians; assembly: GCA_029449295.1. Taxonomy (NCBI): domain Eukaryota; kingdom Viridiplantae; phylum Streptophyta; class Magnoliopsida; order Poales; family Poaceae; genus Zea; species Zea luxurians. Next base: position 24,891,339 of record JAOPSE010000003.1, read on the forward strand.
TAAAAGATGGAAAGTATTGCTTCAGCATATTCCAAATTTAACAGTGAAGTCATTGTGTAACACTCATTGGGAGGGTCGAATCAAAAGTGTTAGAGCAATCAGATATCAAGCGCCACAATTGAGGTCAGCTTTATCTCAGTTACGTGAAGTTAGTGATTTTGAGGCTAGTACAAAGAGCGATGCAAAAAATTTATTTGATCTACTTGGCAACTTTGAGTTCATATTCGGTATAGTTATTTGGCATGATATCTTATTTGCTCTTGATACTGTGAGCAAGAAGCTACAATCACCATCCATGTCCATTGACTCTGCTTTGAAACAAATTGAAGGTATAATGCAATACTTTAAAAAGTACAGAAATGAAGGATTTCAAGCTAGCTTGGAAATTGCAAAGGGACTAGCAACTGAAATGGTTGTACATCCATCCTTTCCAGTCAAACGCCAAGGTACTAGAAAGAAACAATTTGATGAATCTGATTGCAGTGAAGAAATATTGCAGGCTGAGAAGGATTTTGAAGTCAATTATTTTCTGGTCATGGTTGATATGGCAATATCATCATTGAAAAACAGATTTGAAGAACTCCAAGTATTTAAAACTATATTTGGATTTTTACTAAGCTCTAGAACCTTGATATCTTTGGATGATAATGAGTTGACAAATTGCTGCAATAAATTTGATAAAACATTTACTTTTGAGAATTCATCTGATGTGGACTTGAATGATCTAATATCTGAATTGAAGATTTTACAGTTGACTTTAACAGATAGACAAATGTCAGCCATGGAGATTTTTGAGTTTGTTAGAGAAGTGGACAGCTATCCTAATGTTGTCATTGCTTATCGAATCTTGTTTACTATGCCTGTGACTGTCGCATCAGTGGAGAGAAGTTTTTCAAAGTTGAAGGTACTGAAGAACTATTTGAGGTCAGTAATGTCCCAAGAAAGATTAAATGGTTTGGCAACCTTGTGTATCGAGAAGCAACTGCTGGATGATATTGATATTGACTCTATCATCACCGACTTTGCATCTAGGAGTGTTAGAAGGAACATTTTAAGTGAACTTCATACTGTGATGTATTATAGTTACAATTAATATATAATCTTCTTATATTTGTCGTCAATGGGGCCTCAGTTTTTATCTCGCACCAGGCCACCAAATTCTCAGGGTCGGCCCTGTTGCCACCACCACCACCCCCAATGACAATAGAACAGATGTTTCTCATGCAGACTCAAGCAGTTGAAGCAAATGTAGCAAGTGCAGCAACAACCTCAGCCTCAACCGCAAGTGTAGATGTCGTAGATGCCAAGAGACAAATGCGCGGAGTTCATGAGAGGTCATCCACTTGTTCTTGCCCACTCTACAGACCCTATAGATGGCGAAGACTGGCTGCGCACGGTGGAGCGGGAGCTGCATACCGCCCAATGCAACGAACGAGAGAAGGTTCTGTATGGTTCCCGTCTATTAAGGGGAGCAGCTCAGTTCTGGTGGGACTCCTACCTCGTCACCCATACCGACCCTGAAGCTATCACCTGTGAGGAGTTCAGAGTCAACTTCCGCCGGTACCATGTTCCTAAAGGTTTGATGATAGTGAGGAAAGAAAAATTTGTGGCACTGAAGTAAGGGCCCCTGTCTGTCAGTGAATATGACACAAGTTTCTGCAACTATCTCGCTATACACCTGAGAATGTCAACACTGATACCAAGAGGCAGTACATATTTCTGAGAGGTTTGGTTGACCCCTTGCACTACCAGTTGATGAACCATACTTTTTCTATCTTTCAGCATCTGATTTATAGGACAATAATGACTGAGAAGAAGCGCCGGGAGATAGAAGACCGGAAGCACAAGATTGGTGGACCTTAGGCCAGGAGCAGCAGTCATCCCTGTTTCTCAGTCAACCCACCCCAACAGTTCAAACAGAGTCGCCCTCAGGGATACCAGCATCAGCACCAGAATCAACGTCCGTATCAATAACAGTTTCAGAGGCAGTTCCCTCAGCAGTAGTAGTACCGCCAAAACAACCAACAGGGAGTAAGTCAGTACTAGAGGCAGAACAAACAGACACCTCGCCTTCCTGCCCCAGCGCAAGGAGGAGGCCGATGATGTTTTCACTGTGGAGAACAATACCACTGACTCCTAGGCCCTAGGGGCCTGGATCTTATCCTGAGTCCCGACAGTATTGATCTCACTTATGTATTTTATTCTACGTTGTTTATACTTTCGTATTTTCAGTAAGTAGATTCAACCGAACCTGAATCAAACCTTGCACTCTAACAAATATATAGTAGCTAGTTTGATAAGTTATTAGTTAAAAGTTACAAAGTACATGTACTCGCAAAATGGGACTTATTGAAGTGGGCGAGGGAGTACATACAATAAAATATAATTACATAAATTATTACAGGTCGTAGAGGCGTTTGTATTCAGCAGAAGAGCCGAGCTCCATAAGCTGTGGACATGAAGTGGTGGTGGAAGCGATTGGCGGTCTTGTATAGGAACCTAGTAGCAGGCCCATAGCGATGACCCTGTATGCAGATTCTGTTGGATGGAGGCCATCCCATGATCCATACCTTTCTGGATTATCGCACAACTTATATTCTCCCAATCCACAGCTTGTAGTTGGGGACACACCGTAGGGTCCTTCTGCACCACAGCAAGCCACTAGGGGATATTCGATCCCTGAACAGAAGTTATGGCAACGTTAACTATATTCGCCAAGAGGAGTTTTTTTTTACCTTTTTAGGACTAGTTTGGGAACACAATTTTCTTAAGGGATCTTTATTTTCTCAAGGAAAAATGAACTAATTTTCTTTAGGAAAATAAAAATCCCTTGAAAAAAGGGTTTTCAAACTAGCCCTTATAGTATGCATAGAATATATATATATACTACTGCAGCAATAGGAATATCCAATAAAAAAGAAGGAAAGACTAATGCTAAATGATCTAAACTGCCAGTTCTGCATGATGTTATACAATGCTAATCATGTGCTTACTATATAGTTTGATACTACTTGGTACTAGGACACCACAAGAACTATAATCAAACAAACTCTGATTTGCTGGTCAGCTAAATGCATCAAACTCATTGCTAAAAATTGGAGTAAACGAACGGCAAAAACGAATCTAAAATACAAGTAAAGCATGGTGACTAACAGTAACTAAAGGCCTCCTTAACTTGTGAAACTTGGCTTCCCAAATAAATAGTTTCTGAAAACTTGATGGCGTAAATTTAGCCTGTCAAACAATCTTTAGATAAGTTGATATTACCATATTGTTCAGGGGAAAGGAATATTTCCATAGCAGCTCCATAGTAATCAGCATAGATGATGGTTACTCCAGGATGGAGCTTGCGAAGCTTCTTGAGCTGCTCCACAAGAAGCTTGTTGTGGTACTGTGAGAACTCGTTCATCCATCTAAGACAACCTGTCTGTGGTTCGTAATCCTCTTTCTTATTGCTCTTGAATATCATCAGATATTTTGGGACACATCCAATAGGGAGGTTTCCTGGAACCACAAGAGTCTTGGCTCCTAGCTGAATCAATTCCTGCAAACTCAGTGCATTGTAAATTACTATCTATATATGGTGTTAGCAGCTACAGCACCTACAATAAAACTAATGCTCACGCTGATTGTAGAAGCAATTTTCGCAACAACACTCGGAGTGATGGCGCGAATTTTCTCGAAGGGAACTCCAGAAAGAAGAGGTCCGTTGTAGTCATTGCCCCCGATTTCTCCAACTAAGAAGAGAGATTGGTTCATAATATCCGAGCAACCTGTGCAACAGACATGATCCTGAATCAGCATATAGAGATTACATCATACAAAAGAAGGTGGTGAAGTTACTGCATTCCATGTTCCGATAAAACTAATACATTCCCTAGCAGTTGGAGCCGAGGATAAAAACAGGACAGGGAAGGGAAGCCCATACCGATCAACACCGTTTATCGTATTTACCGATCGTTTAGCGTACTTTCAGTAAAATATGAAAATATGGTAAAAAAAATAGGATAATCAGGAGAAGGGTTTTCCAGACCGTATCCTCTGTTCCTGTTTTTATATAGGAGAAAGTTCCTGTTTCTTATCCAGGAAAGTTCCCATTTTTCAGGCTGAAGCCCCAAACCCCTAGATTATTAAAATTTGATATTTATCATCTCAGTCAATGCATCAACCTTACCGGAGTCCTGGGCGTCAAATGGGGGAAGCATGGAACCGGAGGAGACGAGGAGGTGAAACAGCTGGAGACATACATACCGGCGAGGTTGCCGGGGCAGAGTAGGTCGAGCAGGCCGCGGAACCACTTCATCTCCATGTCGAGGTCCACTCGGTTTCCCATGTTGTGGAACCCCCTTGCACGGAAGAAGTCCGGGCTGAGCGCCGTGGCGCCGCCCACGGCGAAGTTGGCCCCGCCCGCGAAGTCCTCCGCGCTCCGTCCGCTCAGATACGGTCGCACGAACGGGAGGCCGAGCGTGTCCGCTGCGATCACGTGAATCCCAAATCTCAAAGTCAGTACTACGTACCACGCAGTCTAATTCATCAATCCGTCCGTAGTGTGGGTAGCTTACCGATGAAGTCCACCACTAGGCGCCCGTTGGAGGCGCGCCCGGTGGCGCGGTGGAAGAAGGTCTCGCCGTAAGGTGGCCGGAGCTTGGCTGAGCCGTTGCCATAGACGAACGGGTAGTTGCCAGTGTCCGCCAGAGAGTCCCCGAAGTTGAACACGCGCGGATAGCAACCCGCCGCTGGCGCCACTGCACCCAACAGTAGCACCACAACCGCCGCCGGCAAGAGGAGCCCTCGTCCTCCTCTCGCGGAGGCTGAGGAATGCATGGCGAATGAGCCCGGGGAGACGGGCACGCCGTCGAAGACGCCGAACAAGTCTGATCGGGGACGAGGCCTCAGCGTCACCAAACTACCAAACCAATATAATAAATGCGGCAGCCAATCGGCGTCTGACTTTTGGCGATTGATAAGGCGGAGCCCAACCGATACGGTCTGTGTCTGTCCAACTCCAATCCAACGTCGAGTGGTTGGTGGATCTGTCCAAGTGCTACATCAATTTCTTCGAATATAGTAATTGGCTTGCTGTGACTTTCGAGACAAGCAAGCCTGGATGGATATACTCGAATACTCGATCGATCGACCACGGCGCGCCTTTGCTAGCTGCTTTGCATTCGTCGTACGTAGTATACAGTGCTCCAGTAGTGGCGTGTGGTCCTCCATCGATCGGGTCCCTGTCCCTTGCCGACTTTATATGCATATAGAAGATCATTGGCCACGTGTTGCACGGCTTGATGTGACAACCGTTTCTGTAGTTAGTGTCAAAACTATACATAAATCAAAAATATAAATAGCACAAAGTTCTCTTTTACGAAGGTATAAAGTATAATAATAATAGTAATAAATTTGGATTGCAGATAACTCATAACACAATATTTAATATTGAAGTTGTTGTTCTAAAGTCCTATTTGAAAGCAATCTAGTTTTTAAGAATCCAATTTTTATCTCTATTTTTTGGAAACTGGCTTATGAAAAAAAGACGGGGTTATAGTGTTTGGAACCACTTCATAAGTCTTCAGCTTTAAAAACTTGACTATTATATGCCGACCACATATCTTACGTAACATGACAATAGTTTATAACCACTAACATTATATGCGGTAGTTAAGTTGATGACCCAAAGGCAAATACAATAAGCACAACAAAGTTCATATATCTGAAAAAGACCAAAAGTATATAGTTTTAAGTAGTGATCGTCCTTAAATATAGGGGAGCCTGAGGAAGGCACGGTGAATGATCTCCGGGGCCTCCAAGAGGCTGGCCTCACCGTCACCAAACCAATAAAAAATGTGGCAGACATGCATGCATTAGTGTCTGACTTGGCAATTGATATTCAATCGGGGTCCAACCTTGCCTATCACGGTCTCTATCCAATCACGAGTGATTGGATCTGTTGCTACATCAATTTCTTCTAAAATAATTTACAGGGTCTCTAGCTTTGTCCTCAACCTTTATTCCAACTAGTTATACCTTTATTCCAACTAGTTAGATGCTTGCTATAGTTTCTATATATATTATATAGATATATATAGATATATCTTGTTTAAATAAGATAGTTATTTAAATATGTTGTAAACCTTGTGAGTGGCTGGTAATGACGATGACGACTTTAGACATGCAAGTAGGGGTGGTAATGAGCACTAGAAGCGGCAATACCGTTTTTCGGGTACTTCTTTGGGACTGTCGAGATTAAATCGATGGGTAAAATTAAACCGGCCATCATAAAATCCGAGTCGTTGAATCTCGGATACTCGATCCAGATTAGATTGGGTGTATCTCTTCGTTTCATTAAAGCACAACCGTTGATTTGGGATCCAACATCTTTGAGGGCATACGTGTGAGTCAGCCGAGCTAAATTGCGAAAAAGTTCCTGCGCTTTAGTGGAATCAAACCTACCATCCTTTTTAGCGTAAAAATAAATACAAAAATAAAATCTGGAATTCTTATTAAGATCTCTGGAAGGTATTTTTAGTATAAAATTAATAATAAAATACCTAGAAACTTGTATAATCAATAACTTTCACGTTAATTTTAGCTCCGACTTTAGTGGTTCTTGAACCTACGGATTCGTCACGGCTCAGAATAATTTTTTGCAGTTGGTTTCTCTATTTGGTGAAATGTTATTTTTAAATATCATTTGTCTATTTGTTTGTAATGTTGCGAATAAACGAGCAAGTAAATGAGTAACCTGAAGCCCAACAATTTGAGGGATTTGAGCAGAAGCACATAGTAGAAGGCAAGTTGTATATTGATCGCGTATTTTTGTGACTGTGGGGGATCGATATCCCCTGGGTCACCATGACTTGGTTATATTCTGTGGGCCGCATGAAAGGCCCCCAATGGGCCGGGCGCATAGCCCTCAGGAGATTTCAGTCGAGCACAACTGAAACTGGCCAGTGGAGAAGCCGCCGTTGATGTGCGCCCATAAAAGGGGAGGAGGGGCTGACAGGCGGGGCTCGACTGGTACAGACAGGGAGGGAGCGCGTGAGCACGAGCACAAGTACTGGTGGGTGGGGCCGAGCGAGCAACAAGAGAGAGGGAATGAGGGTGCTGGACTAGCTCGGCGTATGGAGATATGCCGCAGATGGACCAAGGGAGCGGGCGAGGGGGAGGGGCGCGAGCACGCCTCAGACGGGGGAGAAGTTTTCTTTTTATTTTTCTCTTTTACCTCTCTCTCTCTCTCTCTCTAAGTGCAAAATAAATTGCTAGGTGAACATAGTTATGTGAGGTGCTTCTAGCAAACATCATTCATGCACATGAGTAAAGTTTTCAAAATAAATGCCATGATGCAAGGGTTTAAGGGGGTTAGGTAACTAGGTTTTCTGTACTGACCTTTGGGATAAAAACCGGGGTGTCAGGGCATGTACAATGGGTATCTTAAGTTGTGTCTTAGAGTATGTCTAGGGGGGTAAATGTGAAAAAACTCAAGACATGTATCTTGACGAAGACACAGTGTCTTATCTCTATGTTCGAGACAGGAGACTAGCTGATTGGTCACTTTAATTTATTGAATGCTCTGATTGGTACAATAAATATGGTAAGACACATGTTTTAGACATGACCACTGTATTATGTTGTGTTTTAGTTGTGTCTTATACTTGGAGTACCTTGCAGCTGTATCTAGGTTGTACATGCCCTAAGGGCATGTACAACCTAGACACTGCTGCACGATACCAATCAGAGCATTCGATAAATTAAAGTGACCAATCAGATAGTCTCCTGTCTAGAACATAGAGCTAAGACACTGTGTCTTCGTCAAGATACATGTCTTGAAATTTTTTACATTCATTCTCCTAGACACACTATAAGACATAACTTAAGACACCCACTGTACATGCTCTTACAAACCTAACCAATGTAATAAATGCGGCAGCCAATCGCTTTTGGCGATTGATAAGGCGGGGCCCAATGGAAACGGTCTTTCCAATCCAACTCCAACTCCAACGACGAGTGGTTGCTGGATCTGTCCAAGGGTTACATCAATTTCTTCGAATATAGTAATTGGCTTGCTGTGACTTTTCAGACAAGCAAGCCTGGATATAGTGGATCGACCACGGCGCGCCTTTGTGCCTGTTTGTTTCGGCTTCTGGCAGCTTCTGGCCACCAAAAGCTGCTGCAGACTACCAAACGCTCAACTTTTCAGACAGCTTCTATAAAATTCGTTGGGGCAAAAACCATCCAAAATCAGCATAAACACATAATCGGTTGAGTCATTGTAATAGAAGGAATCCATCGCTTTCTAGATCCTGAGCCCTATGAACAACTTTATCTTCCTCCACGCGTAATCGTAGTGATACTCAGATTATCACCACAGCCAGATTCTCCCCACAGCCAGATTTTCAGAAAAGCTGGTCAAAAAAATGAACCAAACAGACCCTTTGCTAGCTGCTTTGCATTCGTATGTAGTATACAGTACTCCAGTAGTGACGTGTGGTCCTCCATCCATCGGGTCCCATGCCGACTTTATATGCATATAGTAGATCACTGGCCACGTGTTGCACGGCTTGATGTGACAACCGCTTCTGTAGTTAGTGTCAAAACTATACATAAATCAAAAATATAAATAGCACAAAGTTCTCTTTTACGATGGTATAAAGTATAATAATAATAGTAATAAATTTGGATTGCAGATAACTCATTGTTCGAACTAGAAATGAGCCGGCGGACTGTCCGGCCCTGAGGCCGGACGGTCCGCGGTCCGGACGGTCCGCGCCTGTGGGCCGAACGGTCCGCGCGTGCGCAGAGCAGATTAGGGTTCCGAGTTTTGTGCTACGGTTGTTAGCTAAAATCGCGGGATAAGCTCGGGAATTAGTTTGTAAAGGGTCCAGCCCCCCTCCTCTATAAATAGAGAGGTATACGGCCGATTTGTAATCATCATCAATCGAATCAATACAACTTCTATTTCGCATTTTATCCTAGGAGTAGTTCTAGTCTAGTTTAGGTTTAGATATCCAATCCCCAAATTCTCCGCCTCTCCTCGACTCTACGTCGATTAGAGGAGTCTAGGTCGGTCTACCCGAGCCTAGACACAACCTAGGATCTCTACTCCCCGACGGGGTCCCTCCCGGGAGCAAGATCCAGGCGCCGTCGGCGATCTTCCGCCGTCCCTGCGTACGCGCGGACCGTCCGGCCCCAGGGCGCGGACCGTCCGGACGTCAGGCAGGAGCCCTAGCCGCGCACCAGGCCGCGGACCGTCCGGCCCCAGGCCGCGGACAGTCCGCCCCTGCGCAGAGAGCACCACCGCGCCTCGCACCAGGCCGCGGACCGTCCGGCCCCTGCGCGCGGACCGTCCGCCCCTGTGCAGAGGGCACCGCCACGGTTCTTGTTGAGTGTTTGGCGCTCCGAAAAGGCGTCAACATACTTTCTGGTGACTCCGCTGGGGACAACACATCTAAGTTCATCAGATCGGCCCTCAATGGCCGGTTCAAAGGATAGCTCTGATATTTCTCTAAGCAACATTATAGAGCCGACTTGGGAAACCTTGCCGGCTGACGAGCAGCTCCAGTTTGAGGAGCACAAGGAGCGGATGATCCAGGAGGCGAAAGCAAAGTTCTTGGCCAACTTCAAAGTAGACAGGAACAACAAGGTCGTCCGACATCGGGCGACGGATCCGGCTTCGCTCCAACCCACGCCAGATATCCCCAATGTAAGTAATACCAATGATCTGCAATCTCTTAGAAATTATGTAGAAGATCAGCGTGAACAAATGCAGAACATCATAGGGGGTATGCAAAGCGATCTTAAGAGACTAGTACGTGCATTTGATAAATCTAGTACCGCAAATTTTCCTTCGCACGAGGTTGAGTTAGGAGATAACGCGTGTAACACATCGGCTACAGGTTGTCACGACCAGTCACAACCCCTTTATGGGATGCCGATGAACACATACCCTAAGCAACCGCAAATCGGCAGCAAACCAGCCGATCTGCGCATGCCCGGACCGTCCGCACGTGAGCGCGGACCGTCCGGGCCAGCAACAGTCGGGCCTATTTTTAATGAGTTACCTAGATATGCGCCCGAGCCACCACACACGGTACAGAACCCAAACTACCCAGTCGGACGGTCCGCATACAACGACGGACGGTCCGCATATAACCACGGACGGTCCGGGTACGTATCCGGACAGTCCGCGCATGAGTTTTTTGAAGAGGATTATTACATGAATCCTCGCCCGTCCCAGCAACACTTCCCATCACACTACGCGATGCACCAGCCCATTAATTCAGGATCCAAAGCCCAGGAAAGCTTTCCGGCCCCACCTAAAAGGCCGGAAAGAAACGATCAAACCTATGACCCATATAGGGCGAATGAAAACGCACCACGTAACTCAAACCAATGGGGGGAAAGACAACATGCTAATGTCCAGCCAACCCTACCTATGTTTGACCAGAGAGTCGGTGGCCTTGCACCGGCTGCCATTGATATAGTGAGGGAAAAAATAGCCGGGGCGTTCCGAGATAAGCTCGGAGTAAGCATGGTCCCTGGGGGGCAATCATATCGGAAACCTTATGACAGCCGATTTGATCACTACCCGTACCCACAGGGAACTAGAATACCCGAATTCGGAAAATTTTCGGGTGATCAAGGGAAAAACACGCGCGAACATATAGGCCAGTTCTTAGCACAATTGGGAGAATTGGCAGACAGAGGCATTTCGCGTGCGTTTATTTTCATTATCGCTAACAGGAACCGCGTTTGCATGGTATGCCACTTTACCTCCTAATTCCATTTCATCATGGGGGGATCTAGAACAAAAATTTCATGATCATTTTTTCTCCAGTGATTATGAATTGGATTTGGTAGATTTAGTGTCATTGCGACAGACAAAAGACGAATCGGTTAATGATTACATCCGGAGATTCCGTGATACAAGAAACCGATGCTTTCAAATTCATTTAGCAGAAAAACAGCTAGTAGGATTAGCCTTTAATGGTCTACGATATTATTTAAAAGAGAGATTAGAAGGCATCCAATTTTTTACACTAGCACAGTTACACCAGAGGGCTTTGGCTTGCGAAAGTCGGAGCAAAGAAACTGCTAAAACAATGCGTCACAACGTACATATAGTAGAATGCGACCAAAGTAGCTCAGATGACGAATCAGCAGAAGTATATGCTGCTGAAATGATTTGGCCAAAACAGGCCAAATCTTCGGCTTGTTCCTCCTTGCAGCCGGTTCAAAAGAAACGGCAAGAGGAGGTTAAGTTTACGTTTAATGTTGGTAAATGTGATAAAATATTTGACGAATTACTCAAAAATGGCAATATTAAAATAAATCACACTGTTCCATCCGCCGACGAGCTAAAACGTCGTGCATACTGCAAGTGGCATAACTCATTTTCTCATGCCACTAATGATTGTAATGTATTCCGACGACAGATTCAATCGGCCATTAATGAGGGACGATTGAAATTTCAGGAAATGCAGGTGGATACAGAGCCCTTTCCAATGAACGTGATCGACTTTGAGGGCAAGAAAGTCCTGGTTCGGCCAAACACGGCCGATAAAGGCAAAGGCAAAGAGGCAATCATCGGCAATTCTAAAAAGGCCGATGAGGATCATAAAGTTTCTTGCAGGAAAGTGGTAGCCGAGAAGACTCCCGATGGAGGGGAGACCATAAAGGTGACCATCACAGCCTCCAGTACTGGGGGGCAAGCGCAAACAGGGAGACAGATGCAGAAACCCGTACTGCGTATCCCGGACGGTCCGGCACGTAGGCGCGGACGGTCTGGGACCCCACCGGACGGTCCGGAGAGCTCCGGCGGACGGTCCGGCCGTACTCAGGACTTACAACGGCCACGTACTTTCAAACCACGACGACCAGAGATAGGTACGTGGAAAACAAATACATTCAAGGCAGCTGGTCGATTGGTTAAAGCCGGCCCAACTTTTGATCAATTATTGTCTAAATACGTAAAAAAGAAGGCCGGCCCCAATGACCGGCCAGCAAAGCGACCCCGCTCACCCATTCATGAGCAGCGCCAGGTCAGGCCGATTGGACCACCCCACCAATCGGAAGAAATGAAAGGTCATACTATACAAGTGAGACCTAACTTACCTGCATGGACACCTCCACCTCCTTATCCATCTATGCCATATCCATACACATACTTACCTCCACCATATGTCCCAAATCAAATGTGGGGCATGCCACCATATCCATTTGGGATGCCACAGTACCCCGCCTGGGGGGCACCCCAAACATCCGTTTTTGATAGGTTGGCACCGCCAGTGCAAGACCGATTGAGCACTGCTGAATCCGGTCACCAGGCACAGGCCCAACAAGGTTGCCGGACTACTCGGCCTCCTAGGCCGACCAATCCGGCAGGGGGGCATATGCCTGTAGCAACTCAAAGAACAAAAAAGGACATCATCAAAATAGGCACTGCGGATGTTGTCATACAGGGAGACAATAAAGGGCCGATGATTTTCGGCGAATCGGCCAACACAACCGAAAAGGATACGGCTACCATCAAAACAGCCGATCCAAAATACTCCATGCCTCGATGGTGCCCAGCGGGATTGACAGGATCCCAAAAGAGAAAATTACAGCGCCTAAGAGCAAAGGAGAGCCAGGAGAAGGAGGCGGAAAAGACATTTAATGACACACATCCACTATACCCGCCACCACAAAAGAAATGGAGACCGAAGGCCGTTGAGAAAAAACAAACAGCCACAAAAATAGAAAGTCAACCTGCACCAGGCGCGGACCGTCCAGCCCCCGCGTGCGGACCGTCCGCCGTTCACCAGGAAGGCTCTGGACAACCTGCACCAGGCGCGGACCGTTCGGCCCCCGCGTGCGGACCGTCCGACGTTCATCAGGAAGCCTCCAACAACACGACAACATCAATGGAAGAGGACGACCTGCTAGGAGAAGACCTGGTCGACTACGAGGCTTCTCCAGAACGCCCAGGTATGGATGTAAATATTATTACATTTTCTTCCGATTGCACTATCATTGGCGACGACGAACCTGTTGCTGCCCAGTTTGATTTTGGTCCTAAAGAAGCCGCCTTTACTAAACCAAAGGAATCGGTAAATCATTTAAAGCCGCTCTTCGTGCGCGGTCACATTGATGGAATACCGATTGCTAAGATGTTGGTGGATGGAGGGGCGGCTGTAAATCTAATGCCTTATTCATTATACAGAAAATTAGGTAAACAAGATGACGAACTTGTCAAAACCAACATGACCCTCAGCGGTGTTGGGGATAGTTCGATTAAAGCCAGGGGAGTCACGTCCGTTGAATTAACCATCGGGACTAAGACCCTTGCTGCTGCATTCTTCGTCGCTGATGTAGAAGGGAATTACAGTTTAATTCTAGGCAGAGATTGGATTCATGCCAATCAATGTATACCTTCTACATTACATTAAATGCTAATACAATGGGTAGGCGATGAAGTAGAACAAGTACATGCTGATGTATCGGCCTGCATCGCTGTGGCCGATGCCCCTGTACTCTGGACTTATGAGACTGCTACATGTCTCACAGGGGTAGATTTTTCTGATTATCAGTTCATAAGTATAGATAAGAAAGGTTTCATTCCTATAATGCTAGAGCCGATGGAGAATCGGCTAAATCCTAAATAAAGTTTAAATGATGAATACACATGAAGTTAATGAGTCGTTGATCACGGACAATTCGGCTCTCAAAGCCGGATGGTCTGATCTTTCACAAAACAGTTCGGGCTTTAAGACCGAACATCTACCACAACGAAAAGACAGTATTACGGATGATCCAGTCCCCGAGACCGGAAAATCCGCCATCACACAAAGATCATCTAATTCCTCTGTGGGGGACATGATAGAGGAATTCAGAGATCTTGATAAACTAGGACAGAGGTTTACATCGACCGATCCATTGGAGGAGATTGACATAGGAGATGGTAAAACTCCAAGGCCAACTTTTGTAAACAAGACCCTGGAGGCCGATCCTAGAGATGAGATGATCGGTCTATTGAAGGAGTATTCAGATTGTTTTGCTTGGAATTACACTGAAATGCCTGGACTAAGCCGAGAGATTGTCGAACATCGGCTGCCCATTAAGTCTGGTTTCAGACCTTTCAAGCAGAAAGCTAGAACATTTCGTCCAGATCTTCTCCCACGAATCAAGGACGAAATCCATCGGCTGCTAGAAGCTAATTTTATTAGACCTTGCAGATACGCAGAGTGGGTCTCCAATATTGTGCCGGTGGAGAAGAAGGAGTCAGGTAAGCTTAGAGTATGCATTGATTTTCGTAATTTAAATAAAGCAACTCCTAAAGATGAATATCCCATGCCCATAGCCGACACATTAATCAATAATGCATCAGGAAATAGAATTATTAGCTTTCTTGATGGCAATGCCGGATATAATCAGATTTTCATGGCCGAAGAAGATGCGTCTAAAACGGCCTTTATATGTCCAGGCTTCATTGGTTTATTTGAATGGGTTGTCATGACATTCGGTCTTAAAAATGCTGGTGCTACTTATCAGAGAGCTATGAATCTGATCTTCCATGAGTTGTTAGGAAACACTGTGGAAGTCTACATTGATGATATCGTAGTCAAATCGGCTGAGTTTAGTTCTCATATAGCTGATTTGCGCAAAGCCTTTGATAAGATGCGTCGGTATGGTTTAAAAATGAACCCACGTAAATGTGCTTTTGGAGTGTCGGCTGGTAAGTTTTTAGGATTTGTCATCCATGAACATGGTATAGAAATAGACCCTGACCGAATTAAGTCTATTCAGAATGTGGGGCCTCCGACTTGTAAGGTCGAAGTGCAGAGGTTTCTCGGCAAGGTGAATTATTTACGAAGGTTTATTTCTAACCTAGCCGGGAAGATTGATGCCTTCACCCCTATCCTTCGGCTTAAGAATAATGCTGAATTCACTTGGGGGGCAGAGCAGCAGGAAGCATTTGATCTCATTAAAAAATACTTGTCTTCGGCTCCCGTGTTAAAAGCACCACAAGTAGGAGCACCATTCAGATTATACATTGCAGCTGAAGACAAGGTTATTGGGGCTGTTCTGACACAAGAAACTGAGGGGACGGAGCATGTGGTGACATATCTAAGCCGAAGGTTGGTGGATGCTGAAACAAGGTACACTTTTATTGAAAAGTTATGCTTATGCTTGTTTTATGCATGCACCAAATGTAGATGTTATTTACTGTCTAGTCATTGCACTGTTTCTAGTCAAGCCGATGTAATCAAATACATGTTGCATAACCCAATTATGAGTGGTAGAATTGGTAAGTGGGCTTATGCACTCATAGAATATGACTTGGCCTATGAACCATTGAAATCTATGAAAGGCCAAGTCGTAGCGGATTTTATTGTAGAACATCGGGTTAATGATATTCATGAACTAGACATGTCATACCTCACTATTACTCCTTGGACTTTATATTTTGATGGATCGGTTTGCAGTGAAGGGCAAGGAATTGGCATTGTGCTTGTTTCACCAAGTAATGTCTCCTTTGACTTCTCTAGCCGATTGAAAACTTATTGCACTAATAATCAAGCTGAATATGAGGCCCTCCTATTCGGTTTAGAACTTTTAAATAGTATGGGAGTAAAACATGTGAAGGTATTTGGTGATTCTCAGCTGGTTGTCCAACAAGTGTTAGAAGAATATCAATGTCTTGATGGTACTCTAAATAGTTATCTTGAGAAATGTTGGAGCATAATCCATTCTTTTGACGAATTCAGTATTCGGCATGTCTCTAGAGTTGAGAATCATAGAGCTAACGATTTGGCACAAGATGCATCAGGTTATCGGATAAAGAGAGGGAAATTTCACAAAACTGAAAATCTGATAACCAGTGCAGAGCCAAATTCCCAGGTCGCGGACCGTCCGCGTGATGACGCCGGACCGTCCGAGGTTACCAGAAATGTTCTCTTAATCGATTCGGCTGACAATGAAGCCGATGCAAGTGATTGGAGGACACCTATACTTAATTATTTGCAAAATCCCAATATCAGGACAGATAAGAACATTCGGCGAACAACTTTCAAGTATGTTTTGATGAGTGATGAACTTTACCGCCGAACGGTTAATGATGTCCTGCTTAAGTGCTTGGGCCCAGATGATGCTATATTAGCCATGGCCGAAGTACATGAAGGAATTTGTGGTACCCATCAATCAGCTCCAAAGATGAAGTGGTTGTTGCGAAGGTCTGGTTTTTATTGGCCTAGTATGATAGCTGATTGTTTCAAGTACTACAAGGGTTGCCAAGTGTGTCAAAAATTCGGCGACCTACAGTTGGTCCCTGCAGCCGAATTACTTCCTGTCATCAAGCCTTGGCCGTTCGGAGGATGGGGATTAGACTTTATTGGAGAAATTCATCCTTCATCATCAAAGGGGCATCAGTTTGTGTTAGTTGCCACTGACTATTTCACCAAATGGACTGAAGCCGTTGCTCTAAAGAACATGACGCACAAGGAGGTAATTGATTTCATAACTGAGCATATTATTCATAGATTCGGCATTCCCCAGACCTTGACTACAGATCAAGGTACTTCTTTTATGTCAAAGGAGGTACGTGAATTTGCTGAATTATACAGAATTAAGCTGCTTAATTCGTCTCCATATTATGCTCAGGCCAATGGACAGACCGAGTCTAGTAATAGGACGTTGATTAATTTGATAAAGAAGAAGGTATCTGATAATCCTAAACATTGGCATAAGATTTTGTCTGAAGCTTTATGGGCTCATAGAATATCTAAACATAGTGCTACTAAAGTATCTCCTTTTGAGCTTGTCTATGGGCAGGAAGCAGTGTTACCTGTGGAAATAAGTTTGAATGCTGTCAGGTTTGCCAGACAAAATGATCTAACTGCTACTGAATATTATAATTCAATGATGGATAATATTGATGAGGTGACAGACAAGAGGATGATAGCTTTGGGAGCAATAGAAAAGGACAAGATCATGGTAGCCAGGGCCTACAACAAGAAGGTCAAAGCAAAATCATTTCAAGTAGGAGACCTGGTGTGGAAGACCATTCTGCCTCTAAGGAATAAAGACCGAAAGTTCGAGAAATGGCCGCCAAGCTGGGAGGGTCCTTATAAAGTGAAACAGGTGATGTCTGGTAACGCTTATTTACTACAAACATTACAAGGCAAGGATTTACCTAAGGCTTTGAATGGGCGTTTCCTCAAACAGTACCATCCTAGTATGTGGCAAGATGCCTAAGAAAACCGATGTGTTCACATCGAGTTAGTTGCTTTTGGTTCGCCCAGCTCCACCAAAAGGCAGGGGGGCATATGTTCGAACCAGAAATGAGCCGGCGGACTGTCCGGCCCTGAGGCCGGACGGTCCGCGGTCCGGACGGTCCGCGCCTGTGGGCCGGACGGTCCGCGCGTGCGCAGAGCAGATTAGGGTTCCGAGTTTTGTGCTACGGTTGTTAGCTAAAATCGCGGGATAAGCTCGGGAATTAGTTTGTAAAGGGTCCAGCCCCCCTCCTCTATAAATAGAGAGGTATACGGCCGATTTGTAATCATCATCAATCGAATCAATACAACTTCTATTTCACATTTTATCCTAGGAGTAGTTCTAGTCTAGTTTAGGTTTAGATATCCAATCCCCAAATTCTCCGCCTCTCCTCGACTCTACGTCGATTAGAGGAGTCTAGGTCGGTCTACCCGAGCCTAGACACAACCTAGGATCTCTACTCCCCGACGGGGTCCCTCCCGGGAGCAAGATCCAGGCGCCGTCGGCGATCTTCCGCCGTCCCTGCGTACGCGCGGACCGTCCGGCCCCAGGGCGCGGACCGTCCGGACGTCAGGCAGGAGCCCTAGCCGCGCACCAGGCCGCGGACCGTCCGGCCCCAGGCCGCGGACAGTCCGCCCCTGCGCAGAGAGCACCACCGCGCCTCGCACCAGGCCGCGGACCGTCCGGCCCCTGCGCGCGGACCGTCCGCCCCTGTGCAGAGGGCACCGCCACGGTTCTTGTTGAGTGTTTGGCGCTCCGAAAAGGTGTCAACACTCATAACACAATAATTTGAAGTTGTTGTTCTAAAGCCCTGTTTGAAAGCAATCTAATTTTTAACAGTCCAATTTCTATCTCTATTTTTTGGAAACTGGTTTATGAAAAAAAACGGAGTTATCGTGTTTGGAATCACTTTATTTTTGATAAACTGAGTTTAGTTAGGGAAGAGTAGCTTCTTGGTTTTTAAGAAACTGAGAATCCAGTTTCTATAAACTGTGACATAAACTGGTATGTTTGGAACCAAGTTAGTTTTTATAAACCAATTTCTTAAAAACTGAGTGCTTCCAAATAGGTCATAAGTCTCCAGCTTTAAAAACTTGACGATTATACGCAGACCACATATATTACATAACATGACAATAGTTTATAACCACTAACATTATATGCGGTAGTTAGGTTGATGACCCAAAAGCAAATACAATAAGCACAACAAAGTTCACATGTCTAAAAAAGAGCAAAAGTATATAGTTTTAAGTAGTGATCGTCCTTAAATATAGGGGAGGCTGAGGAAGGCACGGTGAATGATCTCCGGGACCTCCAAGAGGCTGGCCTCTCAGCGTCATCAAACCAATAAACAAATGCGGCAGACATGCATGCATCAGCGTCTGACTTGGCGATGGATAAGGCGGATCCAACCTTGCCTAACACGGTCTCTGTCCAGTCACGAGTGATTGGATCTGTTGCTACATCAATTTCTTCTAAAATAATTTACAGGGTCTCTAGCTTTGTCCTCAACCTTTATTCCAACTAGTTAGATGCTTGCTATAGTTTCTATATATATATATATTATATATAGATATATATATATAGATATATAGATATATCTTGTTTAAATAAGATAATTATTTAAATATGTTGTAAACCTTGTGAGTGGCTTGTAACGACGATGACGACGACGACGACGTGACTTTAGACCTGCAAGTAGGGGTGGTAATGAGCACTAGAAGCTGCAATACTGTTTCGGGTAGTTGTTCGGGGCCGTCGAGATTAAATCGGCGGGTAAAATTAAACCGACCATCATAAAATCCGAGCCGTTGAATCTCGGATACTCGATCCAGATTAGATCAGGTGTATCTCTTCGTTTCATTAAAGCACAGTCATTGATTTGGGATCCAACATCTTTGAGCGCATACGTGTTAGTCAGCCGAGCTAAATTGTGACTGTGGAGGGTCAATATCGCCTGGGTCACCATGACTTAGTTATGTTCTGTGGGCCGCATGAAAGCCCCCCAATGCGTCGGGTGCATAGCCCTCAGGAGATTTCAATGGGGAGTAACTGAAACTGGCCAATGGAGAAGCCGTCATTGATGTGTGCCCATGAATGGGGAGGAGGGGCTGACGGGCGGGGTTCGGCTGGTAGAGAGAGGGAGGGAGCGCGCGAGTACTGGTGGGTGGGGCCAAGCGGGCAACGAGAGAGAGGGAATGAGGGCGCTGGACTAGCTCAGTGCGCGGAGACAGGCCACAGATGGGCCGAGGGAGGGGCGAGGGGCAGGGGCGCGAGCGCGCCTGGGTCGGGGGAAAAGTTTTTCTTTTTCTCTTTTTCTTCTATATATATATATTAGATTTTCTATGTGCAAAATAAATTGCTAGGTGAACATAGTTATGTGAGGTGCTTCTAACAAACATCATCCATGCACATGAGTAAAGTTTTCAAAATAAATGCTATGATGCAAGGGTTTAAGGGGGTTAGGTAACTAGGTTTTTCTATACTGACCTTTGGGACAAAACCCGGGATGTTACAAACCTACTCCACTTAAAGGAATCTGGCCCTCGAGATTCAGGCTGGGTTTGGGAAAAGGTAAGGATCCTCATTGAGTCCTCGCTCTCCTATGTTGCTTCCTCTTCACCTTTCCTACTCCACTAAACCTTACAGAGTCTTACTTCCAAATTTCGGGTCTTGCGAACAGCTGAGTCAAGGATCTTCACTGGTTTTTCTCTATACTGCAGATCTTCCTGAATCTGGATTGACTCTTCTATGATATGGCTTTCTTGCACTTTCAAGCACTTTCGGAGCTGAGACACATGAAACACATTGTGGATATCAAACATTGATTCTGGTAGCTGGAGATGATAAGTTGTTGGTCCTACACTTCCAATGATAGGGTAAGGACCGATAGCTTCCATTATTGGGGAGATTTTGATATAGACGAAATCTCCCTCTTGAAAACTGAGTTCTCTTCTTTTGTGGTCAGCATAGCTCTTTTGCCGACTCTAAGCTTCGAGTAGCCTTTTTTGAACCATGGCAACTTTCTCTTCTACCTCTTTGAGAAAAGGTAGGTCCTTCTAATGTCTTTTCTCCTACATTAGACCACATCAGTGGGTTTAGCATCTCCTCCATACAAAGCTTTGAAAGGTGACATTCTGATGATGGCCTGGTAACTATTGTTGTAAGAGAACTCTGCATGAGATAAGCTAGACTCCTAACCTTTGCCAAAGGTCAGAGCACAGGCTCTTAATAGATATTCAAGGACCTTATTGACTCTTTCTGTCTGTCCATCTGATTGAGGGTGGTAAGTAGTGCTAAAATCTAACTTGGTGCCCATAGCTTTCTATAGACTCATCCAGAACTTTGAGGTAAATTGTATTCCTCTATTTGACACTATTCTTCATGGAATTCCATGCAATTTGACTATTTCCTTGAGATACAATCGAGCATGGGTGGCTCCTCCATAGGTAGTCTTTACTGGAATGAAATGAGCTACTTTGGTAAGACGATCAATTATGACACAGATGGAGTAATTTCTCTTGGAGATCGAGGTAGTCCGACCACAAAGTCCATGCCTATTTCTTCCTATTTCTACTCCAGTATTGGTAGAGGTTGCAACAATCTTGTGGGTTTCTGATGTTCTGCCTTGGTTTGCTAACATGTATCATAATGCATCACATGCTGAGCTACGTCCTTTTTCATTCCTTTCCACCAATATCTGGTCTTGAGGTCCAGGTACATCTTGGTGGATCCCGTATGAATAGAATAAGCCGAATTATGGGCCTCATCTAGCAGAATTTCTCAGGTTTCCCCTTTTGGTACACATAAGCGGTCTTTAAACCAAAGGGTTCATTTCTCATCCGTCCTAAAATCCGAAGGCTGTTCTTTACTAGACTTTTCCACGAATCCTTTTGTTTCGGCATCTAGAAGCTGAACCTTGCGGATACGGTCTTCTAGCGAGGGCTGAACTTCTAGGCTGCCGCTTTTTCCCAGGTATGCATTAAGTTGAGCAGGTTCTTGCTTACGGTCTTCAAGGAATCATGTTGCCTTTTTTACCAAAAGGCTTTCGACTAAGAGCGTCGGCCACCACCTTTTGTTTTCCTGGATGGTAATGCACTTCAAGGTTGTAGCCTTTGATTAACTCTAACCATCTGCGTAGTTAGAGAATTAGGTGTGGTTGGGTGAAGATGTATTTTAGAATCTTGTTGTATGTGAACACATCACACTTGTTTCCAATCAGGTAGTGCCTCCATATTTTATGGCGTGAACTATGGCTTCTAGCTACAAGTCATGTGTCATGTAATTCTGTTCATGTGGCTTGAGTAGCTTGGATGCATTAGCAATGACTTTCTTGTTTTGCTTGAGTATGCATCCTAGACCTTGCCTGGAAGCATCACAGAAAATAATGAATCCTTGGTGGCAGGGGTGGGCCTAGGATTTAGAGAATGAGTATTCAAAATTGTGCTAGAGAAAAAATGGATGGTCTAAAGCCTATCCTAATAGCCTTTAAACATATATATATATATATATAAAATTGATTCACGTATAGATAGTCATAACATATAATAGAACATGCACATTACAGAAGTAGTAAACTAAATCATAACTCACGTAAAAATAATAGGTCAAGAGAACATTAAATGGTATAAGGAAGATTACATATTACAATACAACTTTCCGATCCTTCAAGCTTTGAAATTGAGTGATAATGTCCCCATCCTTGACTTGCAAGAAGAATGGCCTTTCAATAAAAGTAACCAAGCATCCATTTAAAATTTTTGTCCCATCTTGCTTCTTAGCTTATTTTTTATGAAGTTCATTGAAGAAAAGATTCTTTCAACACCAGCAGTTGCAATAGGAAGAACTAGTACCAATTTGAGAAGCTTGTAAACAATGTCATACCAAAGAATCTTATCTGTTTTGACAAGTATCATAGATAACTCTGCTAGGCTTCTCAAATTTTTGAAGTTTTCATCTCTTCTCACATCTTCGATATAGCGATTTAATTGAAAAGGAAGTTGTACCTTCTCTTCAAACTCAAAATCTTGAGGATAAAACCCTGCAAGCTTAACCAATTTCTCAGCATTTAATCCATCAAAGTTCTTGGATGGATTGAATGATGCCATACATCTAAGTAACTATGTGTTTACCTCATCAAACCTATTATTAAGCTCAACAAGTTGCCTATCAATGACGCCTAAAAATATATCAGCATGAAACCGATGGTAATTGATAGCATTTCTATAGAACTTCTTGTCTCTCTGAATAGGCTTATACTTTGCATCCATGTCAACGATTTTAACTTTATGCTTCTCACAAAAAGAAGAGACATTATTAAGTAATTCTTGCCATCCAGAATCTTCTCTCAAAACAGCCAATTCTACCTTTGTGAATTCAAGAAGATCCATTGCATTTACAATATCTTGCTCCCTCCTTTGCAAAGCACTGCATAAACCATTTATGTTTCCAAATATTTCATTCATCAAATGCAACATGAAAACAAACTCAAATGACTTAAATACTTCTAGCATAGTTTGAGCTCCTATTGACTCACCTCCTTTATGTTCCTTCCCAATCTTGGAGAGAACTTTCTTGATTGAAGGATACAAGGCCATGACATGCATTACAGTTCTATAGTGAGATCCCCAACGTATATCACCTGGTCTTGCTAAGCCCATATCTTGATTCAAACCTTGGCCAGTTTCTATTTCACCCAAACTCAATGCTTCAATCATATATTCAGCTTGAGCTACACGAAGCATAGAGATCTTTTTGCAAGACATTCCAAGAACATTCAACAAATATGCCAATCCTTGATGCAACAAATATCTTATGCACTTAAGTGACCATGTCAAATGAGCTAGGTATTGAGCCTTACACAATGAAGTATTTGAGGCAATTGACTCACGGATTGATGCTTTAGGTGTCAAAAATAAATTATATTTCTCCTCAACTTCACAATGAGCACTATCAATAACACCAACATGCTTAAGCAATCTAGCTTTAACATTCCAATTTCTAAACCCTTCATTAAAGAAAGCATCTCCACCAGGGAATTTGTTGTTATCTTTGAACAGATAGCAAACAAAACAATATGTAGCATCTTTATCCACACTATACTCAAGCCAACTAAACTCGGAAAACCACTTTGGTAGGAAGCGACGCATACCTCCACATTCATGTTGGGGAAAATCATCCTTCTTCATCTTTGGTCGACATGGCCCCAATACAATATAGGCCCTTCTAACTGCATCTTGGTTATTAATAGAATAGCTTGAGATTAGAGTCCTCAATCTAGGATCATGCTCAATGCCATAAATATCAGTATCATCACTATCATTATCCTCACCCGATGTTGTCCCATTCAAGTGCACTGATTTAAAATCATCATTGTCTTCAGCATCTTATATTATTGGAGGTTCAGGCTCAACTCTCTCTTGTTCTGCGGGTGTTGCATTACTAGTTTCAGTCTGTCCTTGAAATATCACCAATTGCATCTCTCTTTCATTGGAAGATGGAGCAACAATATCCTTCTTTTTTGCA
The DNA here is from genome assembly GCA_029449295.1 of Zea luxurians. Classification (NCBI taxonomy): domain Eukaryota; kingdom Viridiplantae; phylum Streptophyta; class Magnoliopsida; order Poales; family Poaceae; genus Zea; species Zea luxurians. Next base: position 24,915,114 of record JAOPSE010000003.1, read on the forward strand.
GTAGCTCTTGCTAAAAAAGCTCTCAAATCAGTGGTAGCACTGCTTTTCCTCTTCATTTTCAAATCTGCAAATAAATCACAATACACTCAATTCAATACCTAGTCTAAAACTAATTAAGATACGCTCAAATCACAAATTAGTGAAACAACTCAAATGGTCAAACCACTAAACCAGGACCTCAACTTCAACTTCAGAAATTGGCTCGCAGAACTACACAGAACGGGGCACCGCCGCGCCGGGTGGTCGGCCGACGGCTCGCAGCTCGCTGCAGCAGTGCAGCTCAGCAGTTAGCAAGTGCCTGGGCGATGGGCGGGCAGGCGGCAGCAGTCAGCACGGCCGCACGTGGTGCACGGCAAGCGGCTACCGGCTGGCCTAGTGCCTAGCCACTAGCGGCTGGAGTGCTGGTTGCTGGGGCAAGCTGGCAGGGTTGCAGGGGGCAGTTAGGCAGAGTGGAAGCGTGTGCCGCTCGGTCTAATGGGCCTGATGGGCTGAGTATGTTATGGGAGGAAGTGCCTAAAACGAATTTCGGTCTAGATACTCAGCATTTATGTATTTTTCAATATTTGAGAGTATATATATAGCATATACATGTATATATAATTTTTTTTGCCAAAAATAATGGGTATTCAACTGAATACCCTTGTTTCACTGTGGGCCCGCCACTGCTTGGTGGATATCTGGCAATGTCAACACTGGGGAGGCGATGAGCCTTTTCTTTATTTCTTGAAAGCTCTCTTCACATTCCTTGGTCCAGATGAACTTATTATCCTTCTTGAGGAGTTCTGTCATTGGCTTGGCAATAATGGAAAATCCTATAACAAAACGACGGTAATATCTTGTCATTCCTAGAAAGCTACTGATTTCAATAACGTTGGTTGGCTACTTCCATTTGGACACTGCTTCTAATTTAGAAGGATCCACTTCTATTCCTTTTGCAGTCTAGATATGCCCAAGGAAGGCAATCTTTTCTAGCCAAAACTCACATTTGCTTAACTTGGCATAGAGTTGGTGTGCTCTGAGTCTTCCAAGGACGACTCGAAGATGGTGCTCATGCTCTTCTCGGCTCTTTGAGTAGATGAGAATGTCATCAATGAAGACCACGACAAACTTATCTAACTCTTCCATGAATACTTTGTTCATAAGGTTCATGAAAAAGACAGGTGCGTTGGTTTGGCCGAAGGGCTTTACTTTGAACTCATACTGGCCATACCGGGTAACGAAGGCAGTTTTCTAGATGTTCCCTTCTTTGATTCTCAACTAATGGTACCCTGATCTCAGATTAATCTTCGAGAAATATCGGGCCCCTTGAAGTTGATTGAAAAGGTCATCAATCCGAGGTAGCAGATACTTATTCTTAATTGTGACTTCATTTAGGGATCAGTAATCAATACACATCCTCATGCTTCCATCATTTTTGGTGACAAACAGGATTGGCCTAGTAACTGTTGCTGTAAGAGAACTCTACATACGATAAGCTGGACTCCCAATCTTTGCCAAAGGTCAGAGCATAGGCCCTTAATAGATCTTCAAGGACCTTATTGACTCTTTGTGTCTGCCCATCCGATTGAGGGTGGTAAGCAGTGCTGAAGTCTAACTTGGTGCCCATAGCTTGTCGTAGACTCATCCAGAACTTTGAGGTAAATTGTGTTCCTCTATCTGACACTATTCTTCACGGAATGCCATGCAATCTGACTATTTCCTTGAGATACAACCGAGCAAGGTTGGCTCCTCCATAGGTAGTCTTTAGGCGAAGGAGGAGCCCCTACGAAAACGAGAGACACCAATCAATAGCATAGCCATCTTCTACCCCAAGAAGTCTCTGTAATCGCAACCACCGAGCAATACACATGGCCAACTAACAGGTCATTGGGTATTACACATTTGAGCAACTCAAACCTGTAAAAACCTCCATATTTTGTCGTGCCTTGCACGAACCATCGAGTTACGATCAACCTCGTCGTCCTCCCAAAAGCACGACGTGGTACACTCTGTAGTATGCCTTCAGTACCAAACACCGATAGTGACCTAATAATATTTATTGTTATGTTCTAACACATGCATGCATAGTTAGGTATTGTTGGGGAACCTAATAGGTTACATATATTTGTTTTGCATATACCTTGTTTATACCTAGATTATTGATTATTTGGTAGACTTGCTATTACTCTACTTGGTTATGGGTTAAAGTTAAGCATAAAAATTGATCATGTTTAATTGGAACATGGAGAACCACCGAGAAAACAGTGCTACCCTTAGACTATTATGGCTATTGTCTTGGCTAATTAATTAGTGAAGTTAGTGTGTGAGAACCTTACCCAAAAGGGGCAAGCGGGAACGAGCTGCACAAGTATAGTGTTGACTAGAATTGCTATGATGGTATTTCATACCATAGAAAAGATCAACACACCCTCTATCTAAAACTGAGCGGGTTTTCTCATGCTAGCGAAACTTTGTAAAGGCCTAGTAGTGGATCCCTATCCATTCACCTTGGAAGTGTCTAAGGGCATTGCAAACCTAGGCTAGAAGGGATACATGACTTATGGGTAAAGATGTGTCACCTCTGCGGAGTGTAAAACTAATATATAAGTTGTCCTCAAAGTTACGAGCGGCTAGAACACTCACATGATTAAATTATAGAATTAAATTAACCTGACATGCATGTGATTGTTTTATAGGTAACAGTTTGATTATGATCCTTTCTATAATTAGGTTGGTATTTATTTATAGTAATTTACTAATAAAATTTTGACCAACTTAATTAAAATACAATGCTTAGTCTCTGCCATATCCTTGATAAGCCTTACACTACACTTGTTCCTACATACTTACTGAGCGATGACCGTAAGGGAGCTCATACTTGCTATAATCAATGTCAGATAAAAATGGGTACCGCCGGAGGAAGATTGTTATGATGGGTTCCATGAGGTCTAGGTCGTCGTCTCCCAGTCAACCATGGATGTGGAGAAGTTATCTTAGTTTGGTTTATTTTATTCATATATTTTTGTAAGACATTTTGTTATATAATAAAGATTGTGACATTGGTTTCTATATACACTCAATCGTCGTAGGTGTGAAACTTGATCCTGCACACATATGAGATGTATCTAGATTTATCCTTAAATCCAGGTATGACATGCATGCACAATTAGGTTAAATTATAGGGAAACCTAATAAGTTACCTAGATTTGTTTTCCATATACCTTATTTATACCTAGATTATTGTTATTGAGTAGACTTGTTATTGCTCTACTTGATTATGGGTTAAAGTTAAACATGAAACATTGATCATGATTATTATTGATGATTTATTTATTATGCATGATAAGATCATTTTGTTTAATTGGAACATGGAGAACCACCCGGAAAAACAGTGTAAGAACAAGGACTATTATGGCTCTGGTCTTGGCTAATTAATTAGGGAATCTAGTGTGTGAGAATCTTAATCGAAAGGGGCAAGCAGAGGGTAGTTGTGCAAGTATAGTGAGGTTATCGAGATGATCTGACTGCAATATCTTTTTAGATGAGGGATTCCTATACCCCTCTGCCTAAATTCATAGCAAGTTTTCTCATGCTAATAGAACTTTGTAAAGGCCTCGTAGTGAACCCTGCCTCACCTTCTTAGAAGAGGTGTTTGGGAGTCGTGATCCCGTGGCAAATGGGCAACACAACTTGTGGGGAAAGATGTGCAACATCTGCAGAATGTAAAACTGATACATCAGATGTGCTCACGGTTACGAGCGGCTCGAACCCTCACATGATTAATATATAGAAGTAAATTTAATCTTACATGCATGTGGTTGGTTTATGGGTAACAATTTGGTTATGATCCTTTCTCTAATTAGATTGATATTATATATACCTAGTTATTGCTTATAAATTTTGAACAACTTAATTAAAAGCTAATGCTTAGCCTCAGACTTTTCCTTGGTAAGCCTTACACTACACTTGTTTCTACACACTTACTCAGCAATAAATGTAACTGAGCTCTCACTTGCTATAATTAATGCCTAGGTCAGGAGCAGGTAATGATGGAGAAGGATTATTATGATGAGTTCAATGAGATTTAGGTCATCATTTCCTAGTTAACTGTGCCTGTGGAGAAGTTATCTTAGTTTGGTTTGTTTATTTAGTTAACTTTTGTAAATACATTTTGTTATGTAATAAAGATTGTGACACTGGTTACTATACACTGAGTCATCATATGTGTGAAATTTAATCCTGTCACACATATAAGATGCATCTGAATTTGTCCTTAAATCTGGGTGTGACAACATCAAACACGTCGGAGATAACTCAACTTTGAATAGGGTAAACTTCAATTTAGTGCCATATATCAGGTGCACACCGAACATATATAGTGCTTCTACTGCACCACCAACTCTCTTGTTTCAATCACTTTTCGAGTTGGATTTGATTTCAAACTTCCCTTAGGCCTTGTTCGGTTGCGTCTGGATCGAAGAGGATTGAGGGAGATTAAATTCCGTTCTATTCAATTTTGACTAGGAAGAGATTTAATCTCCTCAAATCCCTTTCGATCCGGACACAACCGAACAAGCCCTTAGGTTTTCATAGAGTTACCTAGTATCGGTGTTTGTTACCCGACCACGCACCACGGGGTTACCCATGTGATGCTTTTGGTAGGATGGTGTCGTTGATTGCGACTCGATGGTATGTGCAGAGGCACGTCGGTATTGCTCACAGAGTTATACAGGTTCGGGCCGCTTTGAATTACGTAACACCATGCTTCCTGTTGTGGCTAAGTATTGATTTTTGAAGTACAAGCATTACAATTGAGCTTTGTGATGGCTCACCTTTTGTTGGAGAGGATGGGGTGAGATGGTGTGAGATACCATCATTCTGTAGGAGTTATCCCTTTACAAGTTGTGATAACTATCTACTTCGCTTATCCCCTTCTTTGTTGAGGATTGCAATCCTATATGTATGGAGTCTTGATTGCCTTGTCATCCGAGTTATCGCCGAATGCATAGCTCCTCGGGTGCTTGCAACCGCATTACCCAAGATATCAGTTTTTTCAGTAGCTCCTAACTTAGACGTCGGTCCTTGTCATCTTGGATCAGGCTCACCTAACCCGGCTACATCCTGCCGGCCCATCCCGTAGGATGACCGAGTAGGAGGCCCACCAGGCGGCCCGTGATAAATTTTAGTGTCCATGAGGACCCAGGGGTATCTATCCCCCACAAGCCCCGAGGCTCAAGCCATCTTTTTAGAGTAGTTGGCTCTAGACTTTGAGGAAGAATGATGTCCTTTGTTTCTTATAAGCTTTTTTGAAGGTTGTTTTGTTTCATTTCTGTATCCATTGGTGTAGCCCCTGAGCTTGGAATTGATTTGAGTATCAATCAACTCAAAGGTCTTCGTGATCTACTTTTGAGTTTAGCATTTTCTTTTGTCTTTGTATCCATTGCGTGCACCGCAGGTGCTCACAATGGGTGTATCCCTTGAACTTTGAATTGATTTGAGTATCAATCAACTAAAAGGACTTCATGTTATTCTTTTGAGTTCAACATTTTCTGTTTGTCCTTATGTCCATTGGGTGCACTGTAGTACTAATCAACTCAAAGGTCATCACAATCTGCCTAAAGAAAACTCTATTTTATTATAACGATCGTACCCTACTGAGATTTGCCGAATTGAACTTGCGCTGGCTGAGGCTTAGCCGACTAAAGTCTGGCCGACTAAATTCGAGACGATAGAGGTCCAGCTAGATGACATTCAACTAGGGGTTTTAATGCAACCGCTGAATGGGTTCTGGCCGATAGAGGTCCGACTGACTTCCGTTTGACCAATCTTGAGTTTGTCATTTTGCAACTTCTATGGATATTTTGTGGGTCATGTTGCTTCAGAAAATCCCAAAAAAACTAGGTTTGTACACCCAATGGGTGCGTCCAATGGGGGTGTTTGCTGCCTTGTCTCAAAATAGTAACCTGATGCGATAGAGAGTAATAATGCGCCTGAGCGGTTGGTATTACTCCTCCCTGGTGCCGTGTTACACCAATGGGTGTTAGTGACCTGCTCCTTTTCTTGGAAATTTACATGACTATTGAAGTCCTCGCGACTGTCCGCTATACGGGCGGGAGCCAAAGGGTCGCCCCTTGGCCTATTTAAATAAACCACTCGCTTGCGACCATTTCCTTCACTCACTCTCGCTTCTCTTCTCGTTCTTCTTTCTCCACTTATCAAAACCACAATGGCCAGCAGCAAGGGCAGCAAAACCAAGCGCAGCCAGAAGGATGGAAAGCGGAAGTGCCCCCAACTCCTCCGTCGGATGACTTTGGCGACTCAGAGTTCTCAGAGGAGCAGTTCTCCTCCAAGGGAGAGGAGTCCCTGTTGCCGGTCCCCCTCTCACCGATGTCCGATTGCTCGGACTACTTGATGGGGTTGTTGGTAGCGGAGGGGGCATACGTCCGATCCGTCGAGCAAGCGGGTCGGACAACTCGAAGGAGGAAGACTCCTCGAAGGGTTCCGAGGAAGAGGACTCCGAGTAGGAGGGCGGTAGCGGTAGTGACGAGGGTGCTACAGCGGCAATGGAAACGACAAGTGCGGCGGCAGCGAGAGCGGTAGTGATGACAGCGGCTACGACGACGGCGACGAAGGCGACAACGACAAGGGTGGCAGCGGCAATGTCGACGGCGAGGCACCACCAACATAAATATTAGTGTAGTGTAGTAGTAGGTAGTGGTAGTAGTAGTAGTAGTAGAAAAAATGGAAGTGAAGTGGGGAATGTGGTCTGCTAGGGTCGGTTCATAATGAGTCGACCTTTCTCTTTTGTAATGATCTCCCCCAGTATGAATGGAATATGGTTGTTGTACGTGATCTTGAGCTTCCTTTGATATAATGTGTCTGAGGTCATCCTTGCTAGTATCGAGACTTTTTCTCTGATTTTATATTCCAACTAACAAATCTGACTAATGTGTGATCTGTCTGATTTAGTATGCTTGGCTGAGGACTTACCTAACTCAAACCGTCCGACTTAGCATGCTAGACTTAGTAGGTCCACAGCGCGAGCATACACATACTCGCTGGCAGTTTCCTGGTTGAAGAAACCCTAAGTCTGCTTTTCTCTGCCACAAATAATCTTCTGAAATTCTCATTCGTCTGTGGTTCCGCTCTTGATTTCACTCCTTAGTGAAGTCCCATGGCACCTAGGAAGAAGAAATAGGGGAGTGTTGTGCCCGTTATTCCCCCAATAGATCCCAATAGTGTCAACTTCCCTTCTACGGTAATTACACTTTTATTGTCTCTGAGACAAACTTGCTTCACTTAGTCGAGATTGGTGTTTTGTCATCGAAGGAATTGTGTTCCTGGCAGGTTTGGAAAGGGATTACCATACCCACAGTGGATACCCAAAAGTCTATGGTTTTTGTTCCTTACCTAATCTGTGGTTTAGGTTTACCTATTTCTCCTTTATTCTGTGGTCTTCTCGATTTTTACTCTCTTAACTTAACACACCTGAATCCCAACTCTATCCTTGAAATCGCCATATTTGTTCATCTTTGTTCATATTTGGGAGGCCTTCCTCGGGATTAGCTCGCATTTTGGATTATGGAAGTACTTGTACCACTACAAACCCGGAATGGCGGGGGGGGGCAGCATCAAGTGGTTGGTAGTGCTAGTCATGAACTTTGTCGGGGTAGGAAAGCTAAATATCTTGACATTCCTTTGAAGGATAGTATCAAAGGGCAGCGCTTGCAAAGGTTCACCATGGAGAATCACAACAAGTCTCTGCCTGCTCACTTTGGGAGGCAACCTGATGCCCAGGTGTCAAATTGGATAGAGGCCCCAACTGACTCTAAGGTTGCTGAAGCTAAGATCTTGTTAGCTGTGTTTGCTGGTTTGAAAGATAGAGGTTTGACTATTGGGGTTGTGGTCATTGATTTTGTCTTTAAGAATATTCAACCTCTTAAGGATAGAGTCCATCCTGCCTATATGTATATTAGGTTGAGAGACCCTTCCCGAGTGATAGATAAACATATATTAGAGGAAAATGTTTTGAAACAGGTTGAAATGATGCTAAGAGGTGTTGTTGTGAATGTTGGAGCTCCTAGTTCTTACTCTGCCTGGAATCTTCCCCCGGTGGTAAGTTATGATTGTCTGGATTCTATTCTGTCAATTTGTTATATGCCATGTACTCATTGTGCTATTTTGTTAATGTAGAGTTCTTTTTCTGAGTTTGTGTCCAACCCACCCATCCGAGGGGAGGGTGGGAATCCAGGCCATAGAGTGCGACCTTCCCCGGATGAAATAATGGCCATACTTGCTGCACACAGGGATCTGCCCGAAGAGAAACATTTCTTGATGTAGCCAGCTGCTAATGATTCTGAGATTGTCGTTGTTCTCGGCATGCCGGCTGGGGAGCCATTTGAATCAGCGCGACTTGAGTCGGAGAGTGGAGCTCCGAGCAGTCAAGCGCATGAGGGAAGAAAATTGGTAATCCTAAGGGTACACGTCGCAAGCGATCATGTTAAGCAGACTCTCGGGATGAGTCCACAGAGGTGAAGAAGAAAAAAAGACTTCGTTGTTCATCGAACCTGCAGCCAGTGACTGCCCCGGTCGCACCGAACCTTGATGACGATATAGTGGGTGCTGGTCTAGAGGATGTCATGGAAGGTGGGAGTGGTGTGTGGGCTGGTAGGTATGAGGTGGAGGAAGGGGATGAAGAAGAAGAAGAAACGCTCCCCTTGGTCCGTCGAGAACGGCGATCTAAAGCTTGTGGTGACACTTCGAGCCTTGCTTCCGATGAAATGATGAGTATCTGAGGCCTGACTATGTCTGCTATCGATAATGTGCTGGACGATGCTATTCCTGAGGACCTTTTGCTTCAATTGCCTGAAATCAGAGTTATCTACGTTCATATAGAGTGCCTGGACAAAGTGTCTTCTACTGGTTTCCTGGCCAGGGCAGTGGTAAGCCTGCCAGTCTGCCCTGGTACTTCAGCCCCCGAGGGTGCTTCGGTCGGATCCCCCTCTGTTGCTTCAATGGATGTTCATGTTGGGTCACAATGCCCCGGACTGATGATGCCGTGGTAACAAGTTCTGTTGTGCCCATTGGTCTAGCCGACCCAACCATCTTAGAGGTCAGTGGTCTTGGCACTAAAAATCCAATGGGTGTTCCTGGTGCTGAAATCCCAATGGGTGTATCTAGTATTGAGATCCCAATGGGTGTCGCGCTTAGCCTGGATGATCTGGATCCTTCAATGCTTGACCCTACTCACAATGCGGCTTCTGTTAATGTCATTTCCTTTGGGAGCACATCGACACTTCCGGCTTTGAAGTTTCCTTGGTTCTTGTCAAACTTACAGGTATTTGAGTCCCATGCTACCTCGCTTTTACCAATGGTTGTTCCTTTTGCTGACTTCTACATCCACAGAGTGTCCTGGACCTGGTGGCTACTCAGTTGGAAGCACATGGTGCTCTTGTGCCCGAGAAAATATCATCCTTATCACGGTGGAATTCTCTTTCTCTTCATAAGAAAATAGATGATCTGAAATCTGCTAATGCTGGTGAGTTTCTTGCTGCTACTTCCTTCTGATTCTTCTTTTTATTCATATTGCTGATGGTTGCTAGTCGTTTCTTCAGCTTTGACTCGGTGGTGCTCTAATGCTAAGGAGAGGTGTGCCCGAAACCAGACAGAGCTTGATCAAGTAACTATGTTTCTTGATGGTGCCCGTGCCATGAACTCATCCCTGGAGTCAAAATTTGACCTAGAGAAGAAAACTCACGAGGTAACTCGCAGGAGCTTTAGGTTGCTTATTCCATGCTCTGGGCCTATTATCAAAGATTCTCCCATCCACAGGAGGAAATGCAGGAACTTCTTGCTTCCTGAAACAATCTTGATAAGTTATATCGGGATGCCTCTAGTTCTCTTACCACTTTGGAGAGGAGTCATCGTTTCACCATGGAGGAGCTGGAGCGCAAGAGGAACGAGCTGAAGGAATCCTAGGATGAGGTGTCGTTGCTTAGTGAGTCTCTGTCTTGATGAAGACATGGTGCAATAATGCGATGGACAAGGCAGTCTGGGCTAGCCGCATCTTGATGAAGAGGCCCGACATCATGGTTCCTGATGATATCGTAGCTGATGTCTTTGCCACATTGGGTACTTCGAGCAAAGCTCCATCTTCTCGTGACCTCGTAGATACTGTTCCTCCTAAAACTGCTCCTGCATAGTACTCTGTAATCATAGGAAGTCAAATGTTGGTGGATTAAGTAGGAAGACTGTTTTTTTCCAAACGCTCTTTGAAAATTTGGATCTTAGTTTTAAAACCTTGTTGATGGGGCATGTTGTGCAATCTTTGTTTTGTAGTTGAGGACGTGCAACATCATCTTGATTTGTTTCCAACTTAAACCAATTGCTATGTTAGCAGGGTATAGTAGGCACCCTTTGTTTTGTAAGCATAAGCATGTTGCACCGACTTAAGGCATTTTCGACTTAAGTTGATTGCATCGTTAGTATGGTATAGAAGACACCCTTAGTTTTGTAAGCGTGAGCATATAGCACCGACTTAAGGCATTTACGACTTAAGCTGATTGCTCCGTTAGTAGGGTATAATAGGCACCCTTTGTTTTGTAAGCGTGAGCATGTAGCACCGATTTAAGGCATTTCTGACTTACGTCGATTGCTCCGTTAGTGGGGTATAGTAGGCATCCTTTGTTTTGTAAGCGTGAGCATGTAGCACTGACTTAAGGCGTTTCTGACTTAATCTGATTGCTCCATTAGTAGGGTATAGTAGACATCCTTTGTTTTGTCAGCGTGGGCATGTAGCCGACTTAAGTCGTTTCTGACTTAAGTCGATTGCTCCTTGAGAGTTTGTCTGTATGTGGATGAACGCAGAAGCTTTATTGATAATGAGGTCACCATATTATAAAATGTAGTCTACCATCTAGAGTTTATGACGCTACTATGGATAGAACTTCCTGAGGTGCTCTACATTCCATGAGTTCCCTAATAGAGTACCATCCATCTAAGTTAGCCAATATGATCCGAACCGAGTTACTTCTGCAATCATGAAGGGCCCTTCCCATGGTTGTGATAGTTTGTGCTGTCCTTCTCCTGATTGTATGCGACGAAGCATCAGGCCTCCTATTGTGAATGCCCGGTGTTGCACAACTTTATCATGGTAACGCCTCGGGGTTTGCTGATATCTGGCTGACTAAATGACAACATTCAAACGTTCCTCTTCTAGCACATCGATTTCCTCAAGCCGGGTTGCTTCTGCCTCTGTGATGCTTTTGAAGGTTAATATGGGTGCTCCGAAGGCCAAGTCTGCTGGCAACACTGCCTCCGATCAGTATACTGTTGGGGGCCTTCGTCTTCCGAAGGTCCTCAAAAACATGAATTAACAATGTTTTCCAAGTATAACACGTGGACAGGTACCTTCGGACTCGGGTTAAAACCATTTACGATGAGGAAAGCGTGGTCGAGACGAAGACTGATGTTGCTCCGAAGCTATGCACAAGGGAGCTTCGGCATAATGGCGGAAAAAGGAACCGACTTAAAGAGGAAAAGGCTTAGTCCCCATCGGGTTGTCCATAAGTCAATAGTAAATATGAGGGGCATGAACGTAAATTTACACCGGCTGCGCCCTGTGTCTATAAATAGATGAACAATACCTCTGTACTGTTCACGCTGACTTGTATTCATTTGTACGTCACGCTTGCACTTTTACCTTCTGACAAGCCGAAGGTACAAATGTAATTCAATATTGTTTCTGTTTATTCATGTTAATATAAAGAAGATATGTTAATAATGTCATGTGATTATTCATGCTGTCTCTTATATTTCATATGCTTCTTCTTTCATTAACACATGCTGTGATGATGAAGGTATGTTCTTTATAACCTTCGTCCGAGGATCATTATATCCTAAAGGGAAATAACGTTTTGAAGGACGAAGAACCTTTAACCAGTAACATTTGTGTTGCCTTGTTCTTAATTCATAGCATTTGAGAACAAGTCCCCAACATTAGCGCCCACCTCCGGTGAAGTCATTCGACCACCTTCGGCAAGCACTGACCTTCATCATGCCGCCGAAGAAGATAACTGCACCAGGGGCTGCTGCACTACAGCCACTGGACACAAACCAGGAGACTCTTTCTCTCCGAGAGGCTCGAAGCCAGAAGAGAAAGGCCACCAGTCCAACACTCCAGGAGGAGGAGTTGGACCAAGAGATCAGGGACATGGAAATCATCCATCAACAAGTGCAAAGGAAGAAGGAGAAGATGGCTCGGCTGGCCGATCTTCAAAAGGAAGATCGACGAAGCTACTGAAGAAGTGCGCCATCTTGCTCAAGATGAACAAGACTGAAGGCCCCAACACAGAGAGCTTCGTCAGGAAGGCTTATTCAACGAAGATGGATGGTATGATGATTTTAATCATGATACATTTACTTTTGATGATGCTTCTCCCTTGGCAGTAGAACTGTAGGCTATCCCATGGCCACAATCCTACAAGCCACCTCAGCTACCCATGTACGATGGGCACTCAGACCCAAAACAATTTTTGATGAGCTATGAGACAACAATATCCTCATACGGAGGCAATGCAGCTATCATGGCTAAGTCCTTCGTCATGGCAGTCCGGAACGTGGCCCAAACATGGTATTCTTCTCTTCGGCCAGGGACAATCACGTCGTGGCAGAAGCTCAAGGACATGCTGGTTACCAATTTCCAGGGCTTTCAAACGAAGCCAGTCACAGCTTAGGCCATGTTCCAGTGCACGCAAGACCATAAGGAATACCTTCAGGCGTATGTCTAAAGGTTCTTGCGACTGAGGGCACAAGCGCCCACGGTGCCCAATGAAATTGTCATTGAGGCCATGATTAAGGGTCTTCGTGTGGCGGAACCGCCCGAATTATCCCAGCTTAAGTGCCTAAGTCACGCCTCAGGGGCCGTAACACACTTAAATCGGAATAACCCGTCAGTCCCTCAGATCTAGTCTGATAGAGCCACTTAACCAGGATCAAATTCCACAATCTCACTCGAAGGTGAGTCACAGAAGAAATACAATAAAATAGGAAACCTCAAATTAAGTACTGAGTAATTACATAAATCGGAGTTTTTGAGTAGCAAATAAGAGTTCACAAAAATAAAATGCAGCGGACAATCGACGTCGTCGGTATCGAGGAAATGGGCAAGGCCAAGCCACTACTCCTTGTGCTCCTCTCCTGCCGGAGCAACATCCCACTCGACCGTCCAACCCGGTGGCAGGGTGGTAGGCCAAGTCACACCATCAACCATTTCCTGAATGGTACCTGCAAAAATTGTGCCACAAGCAAGGCTGAGTATACTAATACTCAGCTAGACTTATCCGGTGTGAGGAATCTACTCCTCTACCTCTAGACTATGCAGCTGTTTGGCTGAGGGGTTTGGTTTGCCAAAAGCACTAGCTGTTTCTAAAATCAATTTTTAGCCTTTCAATTTCTATCATCATTAACTTAGCTAGATTTGCTCCTTCTAAGCATACATGGTGACAAGCATTTAGTTCAATCAACAAGTTATCTCATGTAACCTCATTTCACTTCTTACTCGATGCAGTACAAGGGGTCAAGCAGTCTCATTAGCTGCGAGAAGCAGACGATTCGAATCGAGTTTTAACCTTGCAAGGAAAACCTAAACACACGGCATGTCAGGGTACTCCGACCCCGCACATGACAATCGTCCCCATCGATTCCCCGTTTGCGTCCAGGCCTCACCGCCTTGGCATACAATGCTCCACTGACCCCGGCTGCCGCCGTGCAGTGACCGCACTTGTACCCACCATAGCTAGCATGGGAGACCCAGTCTCAGGTCGCATGAGGGATAAAGTCTGCGCCCGGCTTCACTCAGGTACTAGGTTTACCGGTTACCATTTTTCCCGGCATGTGCTTAGTACGTTCAAAAGCTTGACTCAGGTATCCACACATTAATCCTTAATTCCTTTTCCCGTCTCATGGACAAGGCATCCTCCCTGGACCCAAGTCCATAGACTAACATATATCCCGTTATCAAGATGAATACAATCAATTCCTGACCTCGCGCGAGTGCTAGAAAAATCACTCGACTTCTACCGAGATCCTGATTAGCAAGCAGCTACTCGACCTAGCATACTAGTATTCATCTCAAAAAGGAATCCTGAGTTCATGCAACTAGAGGTTTCAAGCAACTCCTACACTTAAGTGCACATTACAATCCTACAAGCATTAAGTGTAATAAAATAGCATAATTAACAGGTTATGCATAAAACCGGGGCTTGCCTTCAATTGCTGGGGCTGCGGGGAGATCCTCAATAGTAGCCTCTGAAGCCTGCTCCTGGTCCTCCTCTTAGACAGGTCCTTGCTCGGGGATGAGCACGTACTCTCCGTCGGCAAGATTACAATCTAATGAATGCAATGCGTAAGATATATGCATGATATGATATGTGCTTTTAGAAATTACAACTTTGGAGGTGTATGATTTACTTTGAGTTAAACAAGGTTAACTTTACTGATGTAAGACCCTTGGGTGGTATACTTGGTAAATTGGGTTAAACTTAGCTAAGGCAAGTGGTAGGTTTATTTTTGGGGTTCCACTGAATTCCTTTTAAGTCTTAGTGAGAGTTGATAAGTACTCAAGTTAGACTTATTGGGGTGAGGTCTATTTCTTCTTTCCTTTTCTTTTATTCTCTTTAATGTTTTGGAGTGGGTTTGAACTACAAGTTGCTTTAATAAAATTCCAAAAATTCTGCAAAAATTACAGTGGCTTGGTACTGGTGTATATTTCTCTGTCTTAAAATTTGGGGATCAGAAAGTAAATGGTTTTCTCTGGACAAAATTATTAAATTCTAGGACAGAAGGGGTGCTTTGAACTACAACTATTATTTAACAGTGGGTAATTCTCTAAAACTTATTTTTGCTGGCTTTTAGGTGTTATAACATGACTTGATACAAATTTCTAGTCATTAATACCTTTTAATTATTTTTCTATGGTTTTCACAAGTTTCTAGCCAAATAGGTGCTTTTTACTACTACTATATTTGAAAAATATCAAACAACAGAGTTCTTATTTTTCTTAGTTTTTGTTTTGCGCAAGAGCAATCATTCTGAAGTTTGGCATCTTTTTGCTTAAGGGAAGGGGTGGTATGCATTATTTGAATTTAGTGGCCTTTCTCATAAAACATTAGCAATAGGTAAGAGTTTGCTCCTTTTTCATGGGTTTGTATTTTTCTCTGGTGGTTTATCTCATTATGGACTTAGCTAATTTTTGGTTGCCCATTATTGCATTATTAGGGGTTGTTCATGACTTATTTGGAAAATGCCTCATTATCATCTTATATTTAATTTCCTCACTTAAAAGGTTGGGCTGAGGTGTTCTTTATTTTTGTAGTGGGGCTCTGGTGGTTGTAAGTCCACTGGATTTTTATTATCCATTTTGGGTATAGTTTTGTAATTCTAATAATTGATTTTCAGTTCAAATAAGGCTAAATAAAGCATTCTAATTTAAAACTGATCTGGACTAATGGTCTCTTTATTTTTCGTAGGTTCTCTGTTACTTAAGCAAACTAGGAAAATAATTTTAATCACTATTCATGAATTCCTAATGCCTTTCTGATTTTTCCTAAGTTTTGGGCAAAATAGCTTTAATTGAATATCTACATCATATTTTCCAATGCTGGGGTTCCTATTATTTTTAAATAGTGTCTAAATGAGGTTGGAATACCCACAAATTTTCTTAAGTTCAGTACAGAAGTAAAACTAATTTTCCTTAATTAAACAAGGTTTGGTCAGTTTCTGTCTTTAATTTTAAACTCTAAAATTTAGAACATAAAGCATAGGGTTTATCATTTTTAAATGATAGATCATAATATTTAGGATTTAGCAAAATTAGTTTGGCAACTTTTTATTAAGAATTCATCAAGTTATGGGTTTTCTAAGTTCTCTGGTCATTTTAAAAGATTAACAGAATTGATTTAATGGAAAACCACTTTGCACGGGGGTCCCTGGCGGGTATTTTAAGTTTTCTTCGTGGATCAGTCCTTAGGCTACTATTCACATGGGTCACTGACGTTATAGAAAACCCCTCGGGTTCTTCAAATCCTAACCCGAGGTCCTTCTCCTAACTTAAACAGCAACCGTGGCGGAAGAAAGGGCGGAGGGGCTTACCGGCGGCGAGATGGCTCCGGTGAAGTGGTCGAGGACGTAGGGGAGGTCTCGGGGATCACAACGGTGTGCGGGTCGCCGTCGGGGATGGCCGGAGTCGGTCGGTCCACGCGCGCAGGCGGGGATGCTCGTCGGCGGCGAGGAGTCCGGCCTGCTCACGGCGAGATAGTTCAATTGGACGGGTCAGAGAGGTTCACGGGATGCCAGAGAAGATATGGGTGCAAGGAATTGGACGGAGACTCACCGGTTAGCTCTGTCCACGCGCAGCGGCGAAAGACCGAAGTCCGGTGAGGTCGATCTCGGGCCTCCGGTGAAGTCCGTCCTGGTCCGAGGGCTTGGAAAGCTTCACGGGCCACTGGCAGAGCTAGTCGAAGCACTGGCTCGACTTGGGGGTGGCTGGAGTGGGCTGGCCACGGTGGCCGAAGCTCTGGCGGCAATGGCGGGCGGAATTGAGCTCGCTGGAGCTAAGGAGAGGGGGCTGGCCGGTGAAGGTGAGCGCGGGGTGAAGTGGGGCGCGCCTGGGGAGGCTTTATAGGCACGGAGAGGTGCACGGGCGGCCGTGGACCGGCGAGCGCGCACGGGCGTGCACTGGGAGGCGCGGTGCGCGAACGGGCGTGAACCGGAGGTGTCAGCCACGGTCGAACACGTGTGCCCGTTGCCTCTGCCCATGTTCAAGCGCTGGTTGGGTGCAAATCTTCGCGAATTTGGGCAAGATCGCTGTGAAGGATTTGTTCACCTGACCTTGCTTTGTCTTTTGTGTATGGACGGTGCGCGGTTTTAGGCTAGGGACAGGGAGTTGTAGCGTCACCAAGGTGCCAGTGTCAGAATGTCTGGTCCCGAGGTCAAACTGCGCCAAAATCGTGTCAAATGAATTTGGTTTGAGTTCAAACTTTTCCAGGACGTGTTCAAGGGAATTTGGCACAATTTTGATATTTGGATCTTCTAGTTTTGAGTTTCGAAAAACAGAGAACGCAGTTGATCTTTGGAAAGAGGTCTGAATTTCAGAAATTCAGAAATCTGAATTTCTCCAAGGGTTCATGGTTCAAGGGCTGATTTGGGAATTTTAAAAAGACCAAAAGGCCAAACTCTCTTACTATGTTTTGTTAGTTATTTGGTGAACTGAAGTTTTGTAATTTGATCATATCTAAATTTTTGCATTTTCCCTCATGACTTCTCCCAATTCCCTTTTATGCTTAACTTGGCTTACTTAGGGTTTATTAGGGTTGCAACATTATTACCTTTTGGAAAGACCCATTTGCTTTGATCATGATACTTTTAAGTATATGCTTGGTGAATTCTTTATTCTTAAGTCAATTTGATGCTCATGCTCACTTTGGTTCACATAAAATGATGGTTCTTGATTTGGCATTTTTAAGAAAAACCCCTAGGTGACACTGGGGTGTCACAGCCTTCCCCCCTTAAAGGAATCTCGTCCTGAGATTCGGGCCAGAGTCCTCCCAGGGTGAAGCGAAGGGTGAGACTTATAGAAATTGGGTGATTATTGTTATTATTAGGGTAAAACTGCTCCTCGAATGTCATTCTCTTTGCAACTTCAGAAGGAAGCCCTTTTAAGTTTTACTTCATAGTTGCTTCATTCTGAATTAAGATCATATTTTTGAAAATTAGATTCGAAGGGCAGGAGGAGGGGTCGGGTGTGATTACGTACCAGCTTCCTTAGGTAGGCAATCGGGGAAGTTGGATCTCAAGAATTCCTCGGTTTCCCAAGTAGCTTCCTCCTCTAAGTGATTACTCCACTGGACCTTGTACATCTTGATCGATTTAGCCCGAGTTGATCTTTCTTTGCAATCCAGAATCTTGGAGGGGTACTCTTGGTACGATAGATCTGACTCTATCTCCAATTCTGGCTCTGCTATGATCTCGGTCGGCAATCGAACACACTTCTTCAGCTGAGATACATGGAATACACTGTAAATGGCAGTCATTTTTGAAGGTAACTTCAGTTTGTATGCCACGGGTCCACATGCTTCTATGATCTCATAAGGTCCAATGTAACGAGGGGCTAGCTTGCCTTTGATCCCAAACCTCTGCACTCCCTTGGTGGGTGATACCTTCAGGTATACAAAACTTCCCACCTCAAACTGGAGAGGTTTCCTTCTTCTATCATGGTAACTCTTCTGCCTGGCCTGAGCAGCTTCTAGATTCTTCCTGATTAGTTTGACTTTCCTTTCGGCTTCAGTCACTAAGTCAGGTCCAAAAACTTCTCTTTCTCCAGGTTGAGACCAATTGAGTGGTGTCCTACACCTTCTTCCATAGAGAGCTTCAAAGGGTGCCATCCTTAGGCTGGATTGATAACTATTGTTATAAGCAAACTCTGCCAAGGAGAGGTGCTTATCCCAGTTCTTGCCACTATCGATTGCACAAGCTCTCAGCCTATCCTCCAGGATTTGGTTTACCCTTTCCGTCTGACCATCAGTCTGTGGGTGGTAAGCTGAACTCCTGATTAGCTTGGTTCCCAAAGACTCTTGCAATTGTTCCCAAAATCTGGCAACAAATTGGGCTCCTCGGTCAGAAACAATGGTCCGAGGTAATCCGTGCAAACACACGATCCGGTCAATATACAATTCTGCATACTTCTGAGCCTTATCAGTGGTGTGCACAGGAAGAAAATGTGCCACTTTTGTCAGTCGGTCCACAATAACCCAAATCGAATCATGATGACGAGAGGTGTTGGGCAGACCCACAATGAAATCCATGCTGATGTCATCCCACTTCCACGAAGGTATGGACAGGGGTTGTAAAGCTCCAGCTGATTTCAAGTGGCTTGCCTTTATCCTCTGACAGGTGTCACATTCTGATACATACTGGGCTATCTCCCTCGTCATTCTGGTCCACCAGTACAAAGGCTTCAGATCATGGTACATCTTGGTGCTTCCCGGATGCATAGAGAATTTGGAGAGATGAGCCTCATCCAAGATTTTCCTCTTGAGGTCCTGATCTTTAGGAATTACCAATCTGCTTTTGAACCATAACACTCCCTTTTCATCCTGGCGGAAACAATTATACTTCTCAACCTTCTGATGGAGATTCTTCTTGATAATTTGCACTCCCTTGTCATGGAGCTGGGCCATGATAATCTGGTCTTGCAAAGCTGGCTCAACAGAAATGTGAGACAACGAACCAGAAGGAATCACTTCAATTTGCATCTTGCTCAACTCATCACACAAGGTGTTAATGCGAGAATCCATCAGAATACAATTGCATTGCAACTTCCGACTCAAGGCATCTGCTACTACATTAGCTTTTCCTGGGTGATAATGTACCTCCAGGTCATAATCCTTGATCAGCTCTAGCCATCTTCTCTGCCTCATGTTGAGATCAGCCTGAGTAAAGATGTACTTAAGGCTCTTATGATCAGTGAAGATGTTGCAGTGGGTTCCCATTAAATAATGCCTCCACATCTTTAATGCATGAACCACTGCTGCCAACTCGAGGTCATGAGTGGGATAGTTTTGCTCATGAGGCCTGAGTGCTCTTGAGGCATAAGCAATGACTCGGTTGTCTTGCATCAAGACACAACCTAGCCCAGTGCCAGAGGCATCGCAATATACATCAAAAGGCTTGCTGTTGTCGGGTTGTGCCAATACTGGTGCTGTGGTCAGATGCTGCCTTAATGCATGGAAGGCATCTTCGCACTTCTGACTCCAAACAAATTTGACTTCTTTCTTCAGCAACTCAGTTATAGACTTCGCAATTCGAGAGAAGTCCAGAATAAATCTTCGGTAATAACCAGCTAATCCCAGAAAACTCCGAATCTGACGGACAGTTGTTGGTGGCTTCCAGTTCATCACCTCTTGCACTTTATCAGGATCAACAGCTGTCGGTGTTTCAAAACCCGGGGGGTCCCTGGACCGACGAGTGAATTGTCGCCGCGTGCCCCAGCCCAGATGGGTCGACGCGAGGCGGAACGCGAAGGGGGAAAAGGAGGCAGCCGGAGGGAGGCAGGCGTGAGAGAGTGGATCCCGCGGCCTTCGTGTTAGCCCCGCGCCTGGTCGGGTGCGCTTGCAGTAGGGGGATACAAGCGTCCACGCGGGAGTGGGAGCGAGCGGCCTTGCGCAAGCACCGTCCCGTCCTTCTCCATGCGGGCCAACCTTCTGTAAGAGGGCCCTGGTCCTCCCTTTTATAGGCGTAAGGAGAGGATCCAGGTGTACAATGGGGGGTGTAGCAGAGTGCTACGTGTCTAGCGGAGGAGAGCTAGCGCCCTAAGTACATGCCATCGTGGCAGCCGGAGAGGTCTTGGCACCCGGTTCGTGTGATGTCGTGGCCGTCGGAGGAGCGTTGGAGCCTGGTGGAAGGGTAGCTGTCGGGGTTGTTGAGTCCTTGCTGACGTCCTCTTGCTTCCGTAAGGGGGCCGAGAGCCACCGTCGTCACAGAGCGTGCGGGGCGCCATCATTGCCTATCTGGCGGAGCGAGCCAGATGGGACGCCGGTCTTGTTCCCCGTAGCCTGAGTCAGCTCGGGGTAGGGTAATGATGGCGCCTCCTGTCGACGTGGTCGGTCCGCGCCCTAGGTTGGGCGATGTGGAGGCTCCTCCGAGGTCGAGGTCGAGTCTGTCTTCCGTGGCCGTGGTCGAGTTCGAGCCCCTGGGTCGGGCGAGGCGGAGACCGTCGGCTAAGGCCAGGGCTGAGTCCAAGCCCTAGGGTCGGGCGAAGCGGAGTTCGTCGTCTTCTGGGGTTGAGCCCATGTCCGAGCCCTGGGGTAGGGCGGAGCGGAGTTCGCCGTCTTCCGGGGCTGAGCCTGAGTCCGAGCCCTGGGTCGGGCGGAGCGGAGTTCGCCGTCTTCTAGGGCTGAGCCCGAGTCCGAGCCCTGGGGTCGGGCGAAGCGGAGTTCGCTGTCTTCCGGGGCTGAGCCCGAGTCTGAGCCCTGGGGTTGGGCGGAGTGGAGTTCGCCGTCTTCCGAGGCTGAGCCCGAGTCCGAGCCCTGGGGTCGGGCGGAGCGGAGTTCGCTGTCTTCTGGGGCTGAGCCCGAGTCCGAGCCCTGGGGTCGGGCAGAGCGGAGTTCGCCGTCTTCCGGGGCTGAGCCCGAGTCCGAGCCCTGGGGTCGGGCGGAGCGGAGTTCGCCGTCTTCCGGGGCTGAGCCCGAGTCCGAGCCCTGGGGTCGGGCGGAGCGGAGTTCGCCGTCTTCCGGGGCTGAGCCCGTGTCCGAGCCCTGGGTCGGGCGAGGCGGAGTTTCTTATGACGCCCGAGGCCGGCCTTGGCTGTTGTCAGCCTCACTCTGTCGGGTGGCTCAGCAGTCGGAGCGGCGCAGGCGGCGCTGTCCTCTTGTCAGACCGGTCAGTAGAGCGGCGAAGTGACCGCGGTCACTTCGGCTCTGTCGACTGGTGGGCGTGCGTCAGGATAAAGGTGTCAAGCCACCTTTGCATTAAATGCCCCTGCGATTTGGTCGGTCGGCGTGGCGATGTGGCCAAGGTTGCTTCTCGGTGAAGACTGGGCCTCGGGCGAGCCGATAGTGTGCCCGGTGCTGGAGGGGGGGTCCTCGGGCGAAACGTAGGTTCTCCGGGGTCGGCTTCCCTTTCCCGAGGCTAGGCTCGTGCGAGGCACGATCGTGTCCTTTGAATGGACCGATCCTTGACTTAATCGCACCCATCAGGCCTTTGTAGCTTTGTGCTGATGGGGGTTACCAGCTAAGATTTAGGGGCCTTGAGGGTACCCCTAATTATGGTCCCCGACAGTAGCCCCCGAGCCTCCAAGGGAGTACTAATACTCGCTTGGAGGCTTTTGCCGCACTTTTTTGCAAGGGGATCAACCTTTTCGGTTGCATTCTGTTCCGGTGGGTGCGAGCGAGCGCACCCGCCGGGTGTAGCCCCCGAGGCCTCGGAGGAGTAGTTTTACTCCTTCGAGGTCTGAGTTCGTTTCGCAACACTTCGGCTGGTCTAGTTGTTCCCTCATGCTAGCTGGCCATAGCCCGAGTGCACGGTCGGGTCCCAAGTTCTCGGGCTGGTATGTTGACGCTGTCAACGGTTTGGCCGGAGCCGGGTTTGCGAGAGCAGCCCCCGAGCCTCTGCACAGGGTGAGAGGACGGTCAAGGACAGACTCGTCTTTTTTACATACGCCCCTGCGTCGCCTTTCCGCAAGGAGGAGGGGGGAAAGCGCCATGTTGCCCTCGGCAGGTGTCGAACATGGTGTCTCCGGTGAGCTGCTGGCGGGTAATCCGAGCGGACGTCCGTGCCCCATTTGTTAGGGGTCGGCTAGAGGCCCAGAGGCGCGCCCAAAAGTACCTGTGGGTGATCTGCCGGACCCGGTCCCCTGTCGATGGGGTCCGAGGGCTCGATGCCTCCCTCTGATGGGATTCCGTTACAAGATCGTTCCCACTGGTCTCGGAAATGTCCTAGGGTACCTCGGGAGCGCAGCCCGAGCCTTGGTTATGTATCGAACGTACCCATGGTCATCCCTCGCTCTGTGTCTGAGGTGACTGTGAACCCTTCGAGGGCCAGCCTATGAACCCCTGATCAGTAGTGGGCGCGGAGCCCGAGTGGCCTGAGGCGGCCGTTGAACCCTTCGAGGGGCCGGCCATCGAACCTCTGACCAGTAGTGGGCGCAGAACCCAATCGATCTGAGGCGACCGTTGAACCCCTCCGAGGGGCCAGCCTTCGAACCTCTGATCAGTAGGGAGGCACGGAGCCTGTTTCCTTCACGGAAAAGGGTCCTTTTCGGGGTATCCCCCTTTCCCGGTCCCTGTTGTAAGAGAGAGAAAGAGGAAAAGGAAAAGGACACGAAATCGAATGACGCGGCGTACCTTTTTTGACGTGGTCATTATGGTGAAGGAGAAGCGTCGCTCGCTTCCCCTGCCAGAGACGCCGCCCGTCCCGCCGCGGAGTAAATGCGACGGGGCGAGCGGTCCGCGAGGCGGCCGTTGCGCGTGCGCGAGCCGTTCGAGGAATGGATCACGAGCGCACCGTCCTCATGCCGTGGGAGAGGGCTCCCGCGCTGCCCCTAGATGGGACATAAGCCTGGCTGATGACGTGACCGCTGCTCCTGCCCGCCTGTCACCGCCATTACTGCCGGCCCATTTTTGACCGTATTTGACCGTCGCGCTTGGCTGGTACTGTAGGGTTGCCTCGAGTCGCAGTATTGGCCCCGCAGTCGAGGAGGCGCGGTAGTGGCGCGAGTGGCGGTGCAGTTGCTCACACGTAGCAACCGGCGCGCCGGTTGCATGACGCGTGGGCCTGGATCTCCTTGCTGGGCTCGTTGGAGTCAAAGGGGCGCGCCTACTTGGCACGGTTGCATGCCGCCTACATGGCTGTCCGCCCTTTCACCCACTGGTCTGGGCGAAAGTGGAAGAGTGCTTGTAACCGCCGGGTGGTTGCATGCACCGCGCGCGTGGCGGTTTGGCTTCTTCTCCCCTGGACCGGCTTGCATGACGTGTGGGACGCAGCCCCCGCGCCGTGGAGGGGAGAATCTTGGAGCGTGTCGGAGAAGACTCAACCCGCGACGGTTGAGGACGGAAGTGGGGAGAGTCGCCTTTAAAAAGGGGGCGACCCCCTTGGAGGGCAACCATGTCCTTCGCGCTCCCCTCATGCATCGTGCCTTTCCATCTTCCGAGCCCCCCGGGCGGGGGACGCCCGGAATCCTTCTGTCTTGTCGTCGGAGGAACGCAACTTCATGGAAGTTGGTACCTTTCAACCATCGTTCGGCTTCAAGGATTTTCATCATGCAGCCCGGCTGCACCCCTCCGCCGGTGGTCACCCAAGACGGTGACCTCCAGCTCGATGGCGGGGGAAAGCGAGCCGGGCTACGGCCTCTGCCCCTCCCTCAGCCTCAAGGATTTTCATCACCAGTGCTGGGGAGGGGAGTGCGCCGAGTTGGGGTCGATCCCTGTGCGAGCGGCAGCCCGCTCCTTCCCTCAGTGATCGGGGGGAAGGGCGTCCGCCGTTCATGGCATGGGCAGCTGCCGCGTGCTCGGCTCTCTGAGCCGAGCGGCTTCGGAGCCGCTCCTGGTGCCGCCTTCCGCCACGGCAGCTGGAAGAGGTTCCGCCGCCGACGAGCTTGCCGGCGCCACCCATAGACCGACCTCCAACTCTACGGCCTTCTGCCCGTCCTTGCCTCTCGAGTTGGGGGCATGGGCAAGGGCCTCATGGCAGCAGCATCCGCCCTGAGGTCATCACTGCTGTTGTTCGGCTCTCCGGAGCAGAAGTCGTCGTCGTTGCCGCTGTCGGGGCGGGCGACGACGAGCCGTTCGTCGGTCTTCTGTTGCTCCGCAGGCCCCCCAATCACGTGGGGTTGTTCGTACCTGCGGAGGTGGAACCGGAGTTCCATTTGTAAAGGCACCTTAAGTGCCGGTGTTCTGTCCAATGCGGCTGTCGAGGCCTGAACGTGTATGTTTTTTCTTCATTTCGAGCACTGAGACTCACCTTGTCGATTATCTGAACCGCTTCACCGAGCGTGAGTTGCTTCGTGCAAAGGTGACGAGTGAGGTGTCCGTATCCCGGAGGAGTAGGAGTCCCTCGGCTCGGTCGGCCTTGCAGTCCGAGGCCCCTCTTGCTTAGTTAAAGGAACCCCTCGGCCGCCCTTCGATGAGCCAAAGCCAGAGGTAGCGGTGTCAGCACGGGCGGAGGCAGAGTTGGCTTCGAAAAGGAGGTGTGGTTGGCCAGAGCCTGGCCGGGTCGTCCACTGGCGGAACCGACGCTAGAGTTGAGCTACCGAGGCCACAAGCCGAGCTGATGTCTTTGGGGGTCAGCTGGCCGAGGCCTCGGGGTGGCCGGCCGAGCCGCCTGCTCGGGCCGGATTCTCGAAGAAGACCCTAGCGGCGATGGCCCGGGTGTGGTGCTGATGTCGTCCTTCAGAGTGGGGGCCCTCCGACCGCGTCGCCATCCGAGGCTAGGTCAGACCCCGCCGAAGGTGTAGTTGATGCCGAGGGTGCTGCTGCCCCCCTCGGCTGTTGACGTCTGAGCCTGCAGGATCAAGTTGTCTTGTAGTGTGTGTATGTTTTCTGTGGCCGCCGAGGCCTAAACACACCGTCGTCGTGTTGTAAAGCTGCGTTTCTTTTCCTCTTGCTTCGAGCATCCGGACTCATTTGTCGGTAACAGAATTGTTTGTGCGGGCGAGAGTTGCTTTTCATGGAAGGCGATGAGTGAGGTATCCGTATCCCGGAGGCGTAGGAATCCCTCGGCTCGATCGGCCTTGCCGCTTACGCGCGCTCTTACACGTCCATAGGGTTCTGTTACCGACGCAGTCGAGAAGGCCCAAAAAATCATTTCGGCAGAGGAGCTCTCGAGCATGAAGACTTGTTCGGTCCGTGGAGTCACTTATCCGAGCGCGAGTTACTTATCGCAGAAGGTGATGAGTGAGGTATCCGTATCCCGGAGGCGTAGGAGTTCCTCGGCTCGGTCAGCCTTGGTTGCTTACGTGTACTCCATCGTTTTCAGGATCCACTTTTGAAGTAGTCGAAGAGCACGAAAGGCATTCTGGCAGAAAAGATTTTTTTCTTTTTTCAAGGAAAATTTTGACGCAGAGGGGGTTGCCCCCTTCTAGCCCTCGAGGGAGGGTCGGGCTTTGCCGAGGCAAGGCTGACCCTTCCTTGACGACCAGACTTGGTGTGTGAACGAGGTATACGAGCAACTTGAAAGCATCTTAAGGGTAGAAGCGATGTAGCTGTTGGATGTTCCAAGCGTTGCTGTAGACCTCGCCTTGGCTGTTGGCCAGCTTGTACGTCCCGGGCTTCAGGACCTTGGCGATGACGAACGGCCCTTCCCAGGGAGGCGTGAGTTTGTGCCGCCCTCGGGCGTCTTGTCGTAGCCGAAGCACCAGGTCGCCCACCTGGAGGTCTCGGGACCTAACCCCTCGGGCGTGGTAGCGTCGCAGGGAATGCTGGTACCGCGCCGAGTGTAGTAAGGCCATGTCCCGAGCCTCCTCCAGCTGGTCCAGTGAGTCTTCTCGGTTGGCTCGGTTGCTTTGGTCGGTGTAGGCCCTCGCCCTCAGGGAACCGTATTCCAAGTCTGTGGGCAAGATGGCCTCGGCCCCATAGACTAGAAAGAACGGTGTGAAGCCCGTGGCTCGGCTCGGCATTGTTCTCAGACTCTAGACCACCGAGGGGAGTTCCTTCATCCACCGCTTGCCGAACTTGTTGAGGTCGTTGTAGATCCGAGGCTTGAGTCCTTGCAGGATCATGCCGTTAGCCCGCTCCACTTGCCCATTCATCATGGGGTGAGCCACAGCAGCCCAGTCCACTCGGATGTGGTGATCCTCGCAGAAGTCCAGGAACTTTCTGCCGGTGAACTGGGTGCCGTTGTCGGTGATGATGGAGTTCGGGACCCCAAAGCGATGGATGATGTTGGTGAAGAATGCCACCGCCTGTTCGGACCTAATGCTGTTTAGGGGTCGGACCTCGATCCACTTGGAGAATTTGTCGATGGCGACCAACAGGTGCGTGTAGCCCCCGGGTGCCTTCTGCAAGGGGCCAACGAGGTCCAGACCCCACACAGCAAACGACCAGGTGATGGGTATGGTCTGCAGAGCCTGAGCGGGCAGGTGGGTCTGCCTCGCGTAGAACTGACACCCTTCGCAGGTGCGGACAATTCTAGTAGCGTCGGCCACCGTCGTCGGCCAGTAGAATCCTTGTCGGAAAGCATTTCCAACGAGGGTTCGAGGTGCTGCGTGATGGCCGCAAGCCCCCGAGTGTATCTCTTGCAAGAGCTGCTGGCCTTCGGCGATGGAAATGCATCACTGGAGGATGCCTGAGGGGCTGCGGTGATAGAGCTCCTTCCCATCTCCCAGCAAGACGAAAGACTTGGCACGCCGCGCCAACCGCCGGGCTTCGGCTTGGTCGAGGGGCAGCTCCCCTCGGTGGAGATATTGCAGGTACGGGGTCTGCCAGCTTTGATTAGGCGTGACCTCGCTTGGTTCCCCCTCGACGCGCAGTGCCTCACCCTCGGGGGCCGAGGGTACCTCGGGCTGAGCCGAGGGTACCTCGGACCGTGCCGAGGGTACCTCGGGCTGGGCCGAGGGTACCTCGGACTGAGCCGAGGGTGCCTCGGGCGGAGCCGAAGGTGCCTCGGGCTCGGGCGTGTCCTCGGTTTTGACGGAGGGTTGATGCAGGTCTCGGGAGAATACGTCCGGGGGAACTGTTGTTCGTCCCGAGACTATTTTAGCCAGCTCGTCCGCAGTCTCGTTGTAGCGTCGGGCGATGTGGTTGAGCTCGAGCCCGTAGAACTTGTCTTCCAGGCGCCGAACCTCATCGCAGTAGGCTTCCATCTTCGGGTCGCGGCAGTGGGAGTTCTTCATGACTTGGTCGATGACGAGCTGCGAGTCACCGCGAGCGTCGAGGCGTCGGACCCCTAGCTCGATGGCGATTCGCAACCCGTTTACCAGAGCCTCGTACTCTACCACATTGTTGGACGCCGGGAAGTGGAGGCGCAGCACGTAGCGTAGGTGCTTTCCGAGGGGCGAGACGAAGAGGAGGCCTGCGCCGGCCCCCGTCTTCATCAGCGACCCATCGAAAAACATGGTCCAGAGCTCCGGTTGGATCGGAGCTGTCGGGAGCTGGGTGTCGGCCCATTCAGCCACGAAGTCCGCCAAGACCTGGGACTTGATGGCCTTCCGAGGGGCGAACGAGATCGTCTCACCCATGATCTCCACCGCCCACTTCGCGATCCTACCCGAGGCCTCTCGGGACTGGATGATCTCTCCCAGGGGGAAGGATGACACCACAGTCACCGGATGAGACTCGAAGTAGTGTCGCAACTTCCGCCGTGTCAGGATCACTGCGTACAGTAGCTTCTGGATTTGTGGGTAGCGGATCTTGGTCTCGGACAGTACCTCACTAATGAAGTAGACTGGCCTCTGGACGGGCAATGCATGCCCTTCTTCTCGTCTCTCAACCACGATCGCGGCGCTAACCACCTGGGTGGTTGCGGCGACGTAGATCAAGAGGGCTTCTCCGGCAGCGAGGGGCACCAAGATGGGTGCGTTCGTGAGGAGCGCCTTCAGGTTCCCGAGGGCTTCCTCGGCCTCGGGAGTCCAAGCGAAGCACTCAGCTTTCCTTAAGAGGCGGTACAGAGGCAGACCTCTTTCGCCGAGGCGCGAGATGAAGCGGCTCAGAGCCACGAGACATCCCATGAACCTCTGTACGCCTTTCAAGTCCTTGATTGGCCCCATGCTGGTGATGGCTACAATCTTCTCCGGGTTGGCTTCGATGCCCCGCTCGGAGACGATGAACCCCAAGAGCATGCCTCGGGGGACCCCGAAGACACACTTTTCAGGATTAAGCTTCACGCCTTTCGCCTTGAGACATCGGAATGTCGCTTCAAGGTCGGAAAGGAGGTCGGAGGCCTTCCTCGTCTTGACTACGATGTCATCGACATAGGCCTCGACCGTTCGGCCGATGTGTTCGCTAAACACATGGTTCATGCATCGCTGGTACGTTGCCCCCGCATTCCTCAAACCAAACGGCATTGTAACATAGCAGTACATGCCGAAGGGTGTGATGAATGAAGTCGCGAGCTGGTCGGACTCTTTCATCCTGATCTGGTGATACCCTGAGTAGGCATCGAGGAAAGACAGGGTTTCGCACCCAGCAGTGGAATCCACGATCTGATCGATGCGAGGCAGAGGGTAGGGAACCTTCGGGCATGCTTTGTTTAGACCAGTGTAGTCTACACACATCCGCCATTTCCCCCCTTTCTTTCTCACAAGCACAGGGTTGGCAAGCCATTCAGGATGGAATACCTCTTTGATGAACCCTGCCGCCAGTAGCTTGTGGATCTCCTCGCCTATGGCTCTGCGCTTTTCTTCGTCGAATCGGCGCAGAGGTTGCTTCACGGGTCGGGCCCCAGCTCGAATATCCAGAGAGTGCTCGGCGACTTCCCTCGGTATGTCGGGCATGTCCGAGGGACTCCACGCAAAAACGTCGGCGTTTGCGCGGAGAAAGTCGACGAGCACTGCTTCCTATTTGGGGTCGGGCTCGGAACCGATCTGGATCTGCTTGGAGGCGTCGTTGCAGGGGTCGAGAGGGACGTACTTGACCGTCTCCACTGGTTCGAAGTTGCCGGCGTGGCGCTTCACGTCGGGCGCCTCCCTAGAGAGGCTCTCTAGGTCGGCGATGAGGGCCTCGGATTCGGCGAGGGCCTCGGCGTACTCCATGCACTCCACATCGCATTCGTATGCATGTCGGTACGTGGGCCCGACGGTGATGACCCCGTTGGGGCCCGGCATCTTGAGCTTGAGGTAGGTGTAGTTGGGGACGACCATGAACTTGGCGTAGCATGGCCTCCCCAGCACTGCGTGGTAGGTTCCTCGAAACCCGACCACCTCGAACGTGAGGGTCTCCTTTCGAAAGTTGGAGGGCATACCGAAGCAGACGGGTAGGTCGAGTTGTCCGAGGGGTTGAACGAGCTTCCCGGGGACGATCACGTGGAAAGGCGCAGCGCCCGTCCGGACCGAGGACAGATCGATCCGCAGAAGCCCGAGGTTCTCGGCGTAGATGATGTTGAGGTCGCTGCCTCCGTCCATGAGGACCTTGGTGAGCCTGATGTTGCCGATGATGGGGTCGACAACGAGTGGGTATCTCCCCGGGCTCGACACGTAGTCTGGATGGTCGGCCTGGTCGAAGGTGATGGGCTTGTCGGACCAATCTAGGTAGACTGGCGCCGCCACCTTTACCGAGCAGACCTCCCGACGCTCTTGCTTGCGGTGCCGAGCCGAGGCGTTCACCACTTGCCCGCCGTAGATCATGAAGCAGTCGCGGACCTCGGGGAACCCTCCTGCCTTGTGATCTTCCTCCTTTGCGTCGTCGAGGGCCTTGCCACCCTCCGCAGGTGGCCCGGCCTTGTGGAAGTGTCGTCGAAGCATGGCACACTCCTCGAGGGTGTGCTTGACGGGCCCCTGATGATAGGGGCACGGCTCCTTGAGCATCTTGTCGAAGAGGTTGGCACCTCCGGGTGGCTTCCGAGGGTTCTTGTACCCAGCGGCGGCGACAAGGTCCACGTCGGCAGCGTCGCGTTTCGCTTGCGACTTCTTCTTGCCCTTCTTCTTGGCGCCGCGCTGGGTTGACGCCTCGGGAGCATCTTCCGGTGGGCGGCCCTGGGGCTGCTTGTCCTTCCGGAAAATGGCCTCAGCCGCCTCCTGGCCAGAGGCGAACTTGGTGGCGATGTCCATCAGCTCGCTCGCCCTGGTGGGGGTCTTGCGACCCAGCTTGCTCACCAGGTCGCGGTAGGTGGTGCCGGCGAGGAACGTGCCGATGACATCTGAATCGGTGACGTTGGGCAGCTCTGTGCGCTGCTTCGAGAATCGCCGGATGTAGTCCCGGAGAGACTCTCCCGGCTGCTGGCGGCAGCTTCGGAGATCCCAGGAGTTCCCAGGGCGCACGTACGTGCCCTGGAAATTGCCGGCGAAGGCTTGGACCAGGTCGTCCCAGTTGGAGATCTGCCCTGGGGGCAGGTGCTCCAGCCAGGCTCGAGCGGTGTCGGAGAGGAATAGGGGGAGGTTGCGGATGATGAGGTTGTCATCGTCCGTTCCACCCAGTTGGCAGGCCAACCGATAGTCCGCGAGCCACAATTCCGGTCTCGTCTCCCTCGAGTACTTTGTGATAGTAGTCACGGTTCGGAACCGGGTCGGGAACGGTGCCCGTCGTATGGCGCGGCTGAAAGCCTGCGGACCGGGTGGTTCGGGCGAAGGACTCCGATCCTCCCCGCTGTCGTAGCGTCCCCCACGCCTAGGGTGGTAGCCTCGGCGTGCCCTGTCGTCGAGGTGGGCCCGACGGCTGTGATGATGGCGCTCGTTGCCGAGGTGACCCGGGGCCGCAGGCGCTGTATTGCGCGTGCGCCCGGAGTGGACCGAGGCTTCCCGCATGAGTCGGGAAGTCGCGGCGCGATGTTCCGAGGGGAACCCCTGCCTTCGGGAGGCAGAGCTTTCGGCTCGTCGGACCACGGCGTCCTCTAGGAGATTCTTGAGCTCTCCCTGGATACGTCACCCCTCGGTGGTTGATGGCTCCGGCATCGCGCGGAGGAGTACTGCCGCTGTAGCCAGGTTCCGGCCGACTCCGCTGGAATCCGGCGGCGGCCTCACCCTGATGTCGTCGGCGATGCGGTGCTGGATGTCCTGAGGGAGGTGACGCGGTTCTCCGGCCGGGGGTTGGACTGCCCATTCCTGCTCGATGTCCCGGCGGATCGGCACAAGCGTTCCTGCTCCCTCGTCGAGCCTGGCCTGCCTCTCGCGGATTTGCTCGAGCTGTGGGTCAGGACCCCCCGCCGGGACGGGGACCACAGCTAGCTCCCGAAGGATGTCAACGCGAGGCACGGGCCTAGGGGGATCACCGTTTTCCGGCATACCAAGATGGTTGCCTTCGTCGGGACCCCCTAGATCGACGTGGAAACATTCACGACTTGGGCTGCGGTCCTCATCGTCGAGGCCGCGGCTGCCATCGGAACAGTCAGAAAGGCAGTAGTCACATGCGGTCATGAAGTCCCGCACGGCACTGGGGTTACCAAGTCTGGAGAAATCCCAACAGAGGTCGGGCTCGCCATCTTCCTCGGACCCCGAGGGCTCGAAGGTCGAGTCGGCCGTCAGTCGGTCCCAGGGTGACCGCACACGATACCCCAGAGGGTTTGGACTCGCCTCTATGAGCGTGCTCACCGAAGCGGAGTCGCTTGGTGGGTCGAGGCCGAATCCAAAAGACACGAGATGGGAATCGGTCGGTACCTTTCGGTCGACGGTCGGTGACGAGGTCGCGTCTGGGACTGACTGCACTGTTGTCTCAGGTACGAGGGTGATGCCCAGCAAGTCCTTCGCGAGCATGCTGGCGTCGTGCGTTTGCTTGAGATTGGCGTGTTGCGGGGAGGCGGCGCTCGTCTTCGTCTCAGACGCGAGGTCGATGCCCGACGTGCCCTCCGTTGGGGCGCCGGCGCCATCGACTCGCTCGACAGCCAACGAGGTGCCGCTTCCTGCTTGGCCTTGGTTGCCCCGCCTCCTCCTCCGTCGGCGGGGAGGGGACGAGACGAGCTCGAATGTCGTCCTTCCACCACGTGGGGAAGGCGTCGTCGATTTCCCCGTCGGCGAGCAGATTATCGACCGCCATTGTCGCTGTCGCGCGGCGGGGGAAGGAGTATCATGTTGTAGCTGCCGTCGAGGGACATGAACTCAAGATTCCCGAAACGGAGCACCGTCCCGGGCTGGAAAGGTTGCTGGAGACTGCCCATCTGGGGCTTGACGGGAAGCTGTTCGTCAACACGCAGCAGGCCCCTACCTGGCGCGCCAACTGTCTGTGTTTCGAAACCCAGGGGTCCCTGGACCGACGAGTGAATTGTCGTCGCGTGCCCCAGCCCAGATGGGTCGACGTGAGGCGGAACGCGAAGGGGGGAAAGGAGGCAGCCGAAGGGAGGCAGGCGTGAGAGAGTGGATCCCGCGGCCTTCGTGTTAGCCCTGCGCCTGGTCGGGTGTGCTTGCAGTAGGGGGATACAAGCGTCCACACGGGAGTGGGAGCGAGCGGCCTTGCGCGAGCGCCGTCCCGTCCTTCTCCGCGTGGGCCAACCTTCTGTAAGAGGGCCCTGGTCCTCCCTTTTATAGGCGTAAGGAGAGGATCCAGGTGTACAATGGGGGGTGTAGCAGAGTGCTACGTGTCTAGCGGAGGAGAGCTAGCGCCCTAAGTACATGCCATCGTGGCAGCCGGAGAGGTCTTGGCACCCGGTTCGTGTGATGTCGTGGCCGTCGGAGGAGCGCTAGAGCCTGGCGGAAGGGCAGCTATCGGGGCTGTTGAGTCCTTGCTGACGTCCTCTTGCTTCCGTAAGGGGGCCGAGAGCCGCCGTCGTCATAGAGCGTGCGGGGCGCCATCATTGCCTATCTGGTGGAGCGAGCCAGATGGGACGCCGGTCTTGTTCCCCGTAGCCTGAGTCAGCTCAGGGTAGGGTAATGATGGCGCCTCCTGTCGACGTGGTCGGTCCGTGCCCTAGGTTGGGGCGATGTGGAGGCTCCTCCGAGGTCGAGGTCGAGTCTGTCTTCCGTGGCCGTGGTCGAGTCCGAGCCCCTGGGTCGGGCGAGGCGGAGACCGTCGGCTGAGGCCAGGGCTGAGTCTGAGCCCTGGGGTCGAGCGAAGCGGAGTTCGTCGTCTTCTGGGGTTGAGCCCATGCCCGAGCCCTGGGGTCGGGCGGAGCAGAGTTCGCCGTCTTTCGGGGCTGAACCCGAGTCCGAGCCCTGGGTCGGGCGGAGCGGAGTTCGCCGTCTTTTGGGGCTGAGCCCGAGTCCGAGCCCTGGGGTCGGGCGAAGCGGAGTTCGCCGTCTTCCGGGGCTGAGCCCGAGTCCGAGCCCTGGGGTCGGGCGGAGCGGAGTTCGCCGTCTTCCGGGGCTGAGCCCGAGTCCGAGCCCTAGGGTCGGGCGGAGCGGAGTTCGCCGTCTTCCAGGGCTGAGCCCGAGTCCGAGCCCTGGGTCGGGCGAGGCGGAGTTTCCTATGACGCCCAAGGCCGGCCTTGGCTGTTGTCAGCCTCACTCTGTCGGGTGGCTCAGCAGTCGGAGCGGCGCAGGCGGCGCTGTCCTCTTGTCAGACCAGTCAGTAGAGCGGCGAAGTGACCGCGGTCACTTCGGCTCTGTCGACTGGTGGGCGTGCGTCAGGATAAAGGTGTCAGACCACCTTTGCATTAAATGCCCCTGCGATTTGGTCGGTCGGCGTGGCGATGTGGCCAAGGTTGCTTCTCAGTGAAGACTGGGCCTCGGGCGAGCCGATAGTGTGCCCGGTGCTGGAGGGGGGGGGGGGTCCTCGGACGAGACGTAGGTTCTCCGGGGTCGGCTTCCCTTGCCCGAGGCTAGGCTCGGGCGAGGCACGATCGTGTCCCTTGAATGGACCGATCCTTGACTTAATCGCACCCATCAGGCCTTTGCAGCTTTGTGCTGATGGGCGTTACCAGCTGAGATTTAGGGGCCTTGAGGGTACCCCTAATTATGGTCCTCAACAACAGCTATTCCAGCCTGAGAGATAGTGTGACCCAAGAATTTGATTTCCTTTAGCCAAAAATCACACTTGGATAACTTGGCATAAAGGTGGTGATCTCGCAGATGTTGAAGTACTACATGCAAATGCCCGGCATGTTCTTCTTCGTTCTTTGAGTACACCAAAATATCATCAATGAAAACCACTACGAACTTGTCCAATTCCGGCATGAAAACAGAATTCATCAAATACATGAAATATGCTGGTGCATTTGTCAGCCCGAATGACATCACCAAGAATTCATATAGCCCATATCTGGTTGAGAATGCCGTCTTCGGAACATCACTTGCTCGTATCTTAATTTGATGGTAGCCAGAGCGAAGGTCTATCTTGGAGAATACATTGGCCCCGACCAACTGGTCAAAAAGAACATCAATACGAGGCAAAGGATACTTGTTCTTGATAGTTACCGCATTAAGAGGGCGGTAATCTATACACAGCCTCAAGCTTTCATCCTTCTTCTTCACAAACAGTGCTGGACATCCCCAAGGCGAAGTGCTTGGGCGAATAAATCCCTTGTCCAGCAACTCTTGCAATTGCTTCTTCAATTCTGCCAACTCAGCGGGTGGCATTCGGTAAGGCCTCTTGGAAATTGGGGTCGTTCCCGGTTGCAACTCGATGGTGAATTCAATATCCCGGTCTGGTGGCATTCCTGGCAATTCATCAGGAAAGACATCTGCATACTCACAGACCACTGGGATCTTCTTCAGAGGTAACTCCGTCATAGAGAAAGCACATGACTGAGTAGAACCTTGACTAGGCAGAATTAAGGTGAAGTTCCCGCAGAACGGAGAATTAACTTCCACGGTACGGCTGGCTACATCAAGCACAACTTGGTGCAAGGTCATCCAATTAGCTCCCAGAATAATGTCCACATTTTCCAATCCCAACACAAGAAGAGTGGTTTTGACAATGTGGCTTCCCAGTTGAATAGGCACACTTTGGTTTAGTTGGTTAGTTGCAATTTTACCCCCAGGTGTGACTATCATGAATGACCCTTTTGAGTGAGAGAATGGCAGTTTACATTTAGCACTGAACTTTTGGCTAATGAAACTATGAGATGCACCAGAATCAAACATAATTAAAGCAGGTTGATTATAAACTGAAAAGATACCGGTCATGATAGGAGCTCCTTCTAGTACTTCCTCCAGAGTAGTGAAGTTGAGCTTCCCTTGCCTGACTTGCACCTTCTGCTTTCTTCCCTTGTCTTGATTTGGTGCTGGCATCTGCCTCTGCTGGTTCCTGGGACAATTCTTGGCATAGTGGCCCACATTGCCACAAGTGAAACACTTGTTCCCATTGCCCTGGCGGAACTGCTGCTGCTGCGGAGGCTGACTGTTCCTTGGGGCGGGAGCTGGAAAGCGGTTGGGTGTCGGCTGCTGCTGTTGCTGAGGTGGCCTGATCACCCATCTGCCTGCCTGCTGCTGAAAACCCCTGCTCTGATTGTGAGAAACAATCCGGAACCTCTGAGCCTGAGCGGATGGTGCTGCCATTAGTGCCTTTCTCTTCTTCTCTGCCTGGTGAGCAACAATGCAATCCTCCTGGGAGATGGCCATGTTGACCAACTCATTGAAGCTATCGGCCCGGACAGTGTTGAGTCGTTCCCGCAGCTTGGTATTGAGACCCCTGCGGAAGCGATATCTCTTCTTTTCATCAGAATCAGCATGATACCCTGCATACTGGCATAAGTCGTTGAAGGCTTGCGCATACTGCAGTACCGTGTGGGTTCCTTGATTAAGGGCCAGAAATTCATTCAACTTCTGATCAAGAATGCCAGCTGGGATGTGGTGTCCTCTAAAGGCAGTCTTGAATTCCTCCCAAGATACTTCACGATCAGCGGGGAGCATAGCATGGAAGTGATCCCACCAAGTCCGAGCAGGGCCGCGAAGCTGCTGTGCGGCGAAGCGAGTCTTGGCCTCATCAGGGCAGTCACCCGTGAGGAGGGGAAACTTGGACTCAATGATGCGAAGCCATACGTCGGCGTCCAACGGATCCTCTGCCTTGGTGAACAAGGGTGGCTACATGCTCAGAAACTCCTGGTAAGTTGCCATAGCCGGGGGTCGCTGATGCTGGCCTCCACCATGCTACTGAGGGTGGGGCTGGCGCTGCAAGAGCTGTCACAGAATCTCATTCTGCTAGGCCATCAGCTCCTGCACTGTGGGAGCTGGAGGAGGTGGCGGGGGAACCTGCTTGTTATGCCCGCGACGCTGCCTAGCTGCCATCTGAAAACAGAGATTGTCGCCATTGTTATCCCAACTCACAGTTTCGAACGACAAGATATCATCTCATATGGAAGGAAAAAGCCGTAATCATAATATTAGGTTCGAAATGAAGATAACATGGTGACAAATATCCCACAAATTTCAAAAGTTCACAGGGTTACATCAATCAGGGGAAAGTACCCATAAGCCTAGTCCAAAATCTGACACTAACTAAGCTCGCATAGGTTTCTATCCGCCTAAAAGTGTCAAAGTGACTGCTTAACCCTGGGCGGTGGAAGCGACACTGGATACGGGTGAAGGAGGCACCACGGAGGTAGTCCCATTGGCACCAGGGGCTGGTCCTAGCTCCTCGGGAGCCTCTTCTCCCTCGCTTCCTGCTTCATTGGCCTCCATCTCTAGGTGGTGCATGTCCAAGTGGTCATTTGCTTCTTCGAGTTCCCTCTGCACATCGTGAAGCTGGTTCTCCAAGACATCAATAGTGTTGTCTCGGATCTCCACCTGCTGCTCCAAGGTGGTGATGCGCTGGCTCAGCCTCTCCACCTGCAGATCCTTCTCTACCAACTCGGTGGATAGATCGACCACAAAATCTTCTCGACTGTCGAGAGTGAGCTTGGCAGTTTGAGCGGTGTTAGCAAGGAGTGCCATAGCATCGCTCTGAAGGGCCTGAAGGCGGTACAGCGCACTCATGCACTGAACGGTGACCCTCCCAACCAAGTCAGGATACATCGCCCACACATCCTTTACATGGCTCACGCGGTTACACCACATGGGATCATCCTTCTTCTCAGCAGGGAAGAGTCCCAAGGGGTGCATCACCATCTCTAGGGGATGGTAGCCACAAAAAGTTGTCAGAGTCTTCATGGCTGCTGCTTCAACGGTGTCGTCCGTCCTAAGTCCAATCATCTCAGAATCAAGAGAACGCTAACCTGGATGAAGGGGATGAGCCTCCAAAATCAGCCAGACCCGACAACGAGGTACTCGATGCTCCTCATACAACTGCACCGTGTACAAAGGGGGCGTAGGGTAACCGACGGAGTTAAGCACTTCCCACAAGATGGAAGGAAAGCCATCGCGAGAAAGGAAGTCAGAACTGAAACGAGAGTCTCCTCCACTGGCGGGGGTGGGTGAATTCATCTGCGGAAGGGAATCAAAGGTAAAGATTATGGTGGAAGGAAAAAGAAAAAGAGAGCCCGGATGGTTTTAAAGAAAGCAGGTTAGCTCAAAATTTTAATTCCTTTTTGTGTTTATAATGCATGCATGCTGGAAGTAACGTTGCCTCTCAAAAGAAAATAGGGTGCTTTTTAGGGCATCCATAAAAATATAAGTACTGGCCCACGGGGCCTAAGTAATTAGCCACCTAATTCTCCCTCTATGCCTAAGGCCTTTCGTCCTAGGTCTAGCGGTCTAGTCCTGACGATCTGGAGCAGTTTCTAGGCAAGTTTTAGATTTTGAAAATTGGTATTCATGGTTTATTGTCCTTCTCTATGGTGGAATTTGCTCCGATACCAGCTGTGGCGGAACCGCCCGAATTATCCAAGCTTAAGTGCCTAAGTCACGCCTCAGGGGCCGTAACACACTTAAATCGGAATAACCCGTCAGTCCCTCAGATCTAGTCTGATAGAGCCACTTAACCAGGATCAAATTCCACAATCTCACTCGAAGGTGAGTCACAGAAGAAATACAATAAAACAGGAAACCTCAAATTAAGTACTGAGTTATTACATAAATCGGAGTTTTTGAGTAGCAAATAAGAGTTCACAAAAATAAAATGCAGCGGACAATCGACGTCGTCGGTATCGAGGAAACGGGCAAGGCCAAGCCACTACTCCTCGTGCTCCTCTCCTGCCGGAGCAACATCCCACTCGACCGTCCAACCCGGTGGCAGGGTGGTAGGCCAAGTCACACCATCAACCATTTCTTGAATGGTACCTGCAAAAATTATGCCACAAGCAAGGCTAAGTATACTAATACTCAGCTAGACTTAACCGGTGTGAGGAATCTACTCCTCTACCTCTAGACTATGCAGCTGTTTGGCTGAGGGGTTTGGTTTGCCAAAAGCACTAGCTGTTTCTAAAATCAATTTTTAGCCTTTCAATTTCTATCATCATTAACTTAGCTAGATTTGCTCCTTCTAAGCATACATGGTGACAAGCATTTAGTTCAATCAACAAGTTATCTCATGTAACCTCATTTCACTTCTTACTCGATGCAGTACAAGGGGTCAAGCAGTCTCATTAGCTGCGAGAAGCAGACGATTCGAATCGAGTTTTAACCTTGCAAGGAAAACCTAAACACACGGCATGTCAGGGTACTCCGGCCCCGCACATGACAACCGTCCCCATCGATTCTCCGTTCGCGTCCAGGCCTCACCGCCTTGGCATACAATGCTCCACTGACCCCGGCTGCCGCCGTGCAGTGACCGCACTTGTACCCACCATAGCTAGCATGGGAGACCCAGTCTCAGGTCGCATGAGGGATAAAGTCCGCGCCCGGCTTCACTCAGGTACTAGGTTTACCGGTTACCATTTTTCCCGGCATGTGCTTAGTACGTTCAAAAGCTTGACTCAGGTATCCACACATTAATCCTTAATTCCTTTTCCCGTCTCATGGACAAGGCATCCTCCCTGGACCCAAGTCCATAGACTAACATATATCCCGTTATCAAGATGAATACAATCAATTCCTGACCTCGCGCGAGTGCTATAAAAATCACTCGACTTCTATCGAGATCCTGATTAGCAAGCAGCTACTCGACCTAGCATACTAGTATTCATCTCAAAAAGGAATCCTGAGTTCATGCAACTAGAGGTTTCAAGCAACTCCTACACTTAAGTGCACATTACAATCCTACAAGCATTAAGTGTAGTAAAATAGCATAATTAACAGGTTATGCATAAAACCGGGGCTTGCCTTCAATTGCTGGGGCTGCGGGGAGATCCTCAATAGCAGCCTCTGAAGCCTGCTCCTGGTCCTCCTCTTGGACAGGTCCTTGCTCGGGGATGAGCACGTACTCTCCGTCGGCAAGATTACAATCTAATGAATGCAATGCGTAAGATATATGCATGATATGATATGTGCTTTTAGAAATTACAACTTTGGAGGTGTATGATTTACTTTGAGTTAAACAAGGTTAACTTTACTGATGTAAGACACTTGGGTGGTATACTTGGTAAATTGGGTTAAACTTAGCTAAGGCAAGTGGTAGGTTTATTTTTGGGGTTCCACTGAATTCCTTTTAAGTCTTAGTGAGAGTTGATAAGTACTCAAGTTAGACTTATTGGGGTGAGGTTTATTTCTTCTTTCCTTTTCTTTTATTCTCTTTAATGTTTTGGAGTGGGTTTGAACTACAAGTTGCTTTAATAAAATTCCAAAAATTCTGCAAAAATTACAGTGGCTTGGTACTGGTGTATATTTCTCTGTCTTAAAATTTGGGGATCAGAAAGTAAATAGTTTTCTCTGGACAAAATTATTAAATTCTAGGGCAGAAGGGGTGCTTTGAACTACAACTATTATTTAACAGTGGGTAATTCTCTAAAACTTATTTTTGCTGGCTTTTAGGTGTTATAACATGACTTGATACAAATTTCTAGTCATTAATACCTTTTAATTATTTTTCTATGGTTTTCACAAGTTTCTAGCCAAATAGGTGCTTTTTACTACTACTATATTTGAAAAATATCAAACAACAGAGTTCTTATTTTTCTTAGTTTTTGTTTTGCGCAAGAGCAATCATTCTGAAGTTTGGCATCTTTTTGCTTAAGGGAAGGGGTGGTATACATTATTTGAATTTAGTGGCCTTTCTCATAAAACATTAGCAATAGGTAAGAGTTTGCTCCTTTTTCATGGGTTTGTATTTTTCACTGGTGGTTTATCTCATTATGGACTTAGCTAATTTTTGGTTGCCCATTATTGCATTATTAGGGGTTGTTCATGACTTATTTGGAAAATGCCTCATTATCATCTTATATTTAATTTCCTCACTTAAAAGGTTGGGATGAGGTGTTCTTTATTTTTGTAGTGAGGCTCTGGTGGTTGTAAGTCCACTGGATTTTTATTATCCATTTTGGATATAGTTTTGTAATTCTAATAATTGATTTTCAGTTCAAATAAGGCTAAATAAAGCATTCTAATTTAAAACTGATCTGGACTAATGGTCTCTTTATTTTTCCTAGGTTCTCTGTTACTTAAGCAAACTAGGAAAAATAATTTTAATCACTATTCATGAATTCCTAATGCCTTTCTGATTTTTCCTAAGTTTTGGGCAAAATAGCTTTAATTGAATATCTACATCATATTTTCCAATGCTGGGGTTCCTATTATTTTTAAACAGTGTCTAAATGAGGTTGGAATACCCACAAATTTTCTTAAGTTCAGTACAGAAGTAAAACTAATTTTCCTTAATTAAACAAGGTTTGGTCAGTTTCTGTCTTTAATTTTAAACTCTAAAATTTAGAACAGAAAGCATAGGGTTTATCATTTTTAAATGATAGATCATAATATTTAGGATTTAGCAAAATTAGTTTGGCAACTTTTTATTAAGAATTCATCAAGTTATGGGTTTTCTAAGTTCTCTGGTCATTTTAAAAGATTAACAGAATTGATTTAATGGAAAACCACTTTGCACAGGGGTCCCTGGCGGGTATTTTAAGTTTTCTTCGCGGATCAGTCCTTAGGCTACTATTCACATGGGTCACTGACGTTACAGAAAACCCCTCGGGTTCTTCAAATCCTAACCCGAGGTTCTTCTCCTAACTTAAACAGTAACCGCGGCGGAAGAAAGGGCGGAGGGGCTTACCGGCGGCGAGATGGCTCCGGTGAAGTGGTCGAGGATGTAGGGGAGGTCTCGGGGATCACAACGGTGTGCGGGTCGCCGTCGGGGATGCCCGGAGTCGGTCGGTCCACGCGCGCAGGCAGGGATGCTCGTCGGCGGCGAGGAGTCCGGCCTGCTCACGGTGAGATAGTTCAATTGGACGGGTCAGAGAGGTTCACGGGATGCCAGAGAAGATATGGGTGCAAGGAATTGGATGGAGACTCACCGGTTAGCTCTGTCCACGCGCGGCGGCGAAAGACCGAAGTCCGGTGAGGTCGATCTCGGGCCTCCGGTGAAGTCCGGTCTGGTCCGAGGGCTTGGAAAGCTTCACGGGCCACTGGCGGAGCTAGCCGAAGCACTAGCTCGACTTGGGGGTGGCTAGAGTGGGCTGGCCACGGTGGCCGAAGCTCTGGCGGCAATGGCGGGCGGAATTGAGCTCGCCGGAGCTAAGGAGAGGGGGCTGGCCGGTGAAGGTGAGCGCGGGGTGAAGTGGGGCGCGCCTGGGGAGGCTTTATAGGCACGGCGCGGTGCACGGGCGGCCGTGGACCGGCGAGCGCGCGCGGGCGTGCACTGGGAGGCGCGGTGCGCGAACGGGCGTGAACCGGAGGTGTCAGCCACGGTCGAACACGTGTGCCCGTTGCCTCTGCCCATGTTCAAG
Source organism: Zea luxurians (assembly GCA_029449295.1). Taxonomy (NCBI): domain Eukaryota; kingdom Viridiplantae; phylum Streptophyta; class Magnoliopsida; order Poales; family Poaceae; genus Zea; species Zea luxurians. The sequence goes on from JAOPSE010000003.1 coordinate 24,956,856, forward strand.
CGCTGGTTGGGTGCAAATCTTCGCGAATTTGGGCAAGATCGCTGTGAAGGATTTGTTCACCTGACCTTGCTTTGTCTTTTGTGTATGGACGTCGCGCGGTTTTAGGCTAGGGACAGGGAGTTGTAGCGTCACCAAGGTGCCATTTTCAGAATGTCTGGTCCCAAGGTCAAACTACGCCAAAACCGTGTCAAATGAATTTGGTTTGAGTTCAAACTTTTCCAGGACGTGTTCAAGGGAATTTGGCACAATTTTGATATTTGGATCTTCTAGTTTTGAGTTTCGAAAAACAGAGAACGCAGTTGATCTTTGGAAAGAGGTCTGAATTTCAGAAATTCAGAAATCTGAATTTCTCCAAGGGTTCATGGTTCAAGGGCTGATTTGGGAATTTTAAAAAGACCAAAAGGCCAAACTCTCTTACTATGTTTTGTTAGTTATTTGGTGAACTAAAGTTTTGTAATTTGATCATATCTAAATTTTTGCATTTTCCCTCATGACTTCTCCGAATTCCCTTTTATGCTTAACTTGGCTTACTTAGGGTTTATTAGGGTTGCAACATTATTACCTTTTATAAAGACCCATTTGCTTTGATCATGATACTTTTAAGTATATGCTTGGTGAATTCTTTATTCTTAAGTCAATTTGATGCTCATGCTCACTTTGGTTCACATAAAATGATGGTTCTTGATTTGGCATTTTTAAGAAAAACCCCTAGGTGACACTGGGGTGTCACACTTCGGCTAGGACCCACGGCTCAGTACTTCGCCAGGAAGCCCCCACAAACTCTGGAGAAGCTGCTTTAGAAGATGGATGAACATATCCGGGCTGACAACAACTTCCGCCAAAGAAGGGAGGAAGCTTATAGATTCTCGAAGATGACCAGGGGCTTCAGAAGAAGAATTCACCTGAGGCATGTCAGGTCAATCCACAATTCTAGTCAGAATGACGACAAAGGAAGCCAACTTCAGAGGCCATAGTACACCTCACAATCTTTGGGGCAACAGAAAAGCTCTTTCAGGCCACCAACTCCAAGAGGCAAAGGCACCAGGGGCTTCAGAGGAAGATATGGGGATCAGCCCAGGAATATTTATTGCTTATTCTGTGATGAGGACAAGGGCCATACTACAAGAATGTGCCAAATCACCATTCTGAAGCAAAAGGAGATCGCAGAAGCCGAAGCTCGACAGAATCAGCCGAAGCAGGTCTTGCACACGGCTTCGTGCCACTCTCCCTACATACCAAAATATGTAGGCAATCATCCTGCAGCTTCTGTTGCTTCGGCTAGCCATTCACAGGCTTATTGGCCACAGCTCCCACCCCCACCACCACTGCAACTGACCTATTCTCAAAGCCAGCAGCCAGAAGGGCGCCAGCACACTCAACAACAACGGGAGTTCAGGGAGGAATCCGAAGCCCGCACAGTCAACAGTACTGTGCCAGAATCAAAGCACATTTATGAGCGATATCCTACCCCTGAAATACTTTCATGTTCTACGTCATTTTGTTTTTCAATAAGGAACAAGCAATGTAAATCTAGTTTTAATTCCTTGTAATAGTTTCGCTTCTATCAGAATGAAATATATATTCTTCATAGACTTATGAAGCTCAAAAATTGCCGAAGCTCAAAAGTCGTTCCTAAGGGAATGCAGAGCTGAAAATTGTCGAATCTACAAAAAGTCGTTCCTAAGGGAGCGCAGCGTAAGTTTTGCCGAAGCTATAAAAGGTCGTTCCTAAAGGAGCGTAGTGTAAGTTTTCTGCTCAAAAGTCGTTCCAAAAGGAATGCAGAGTCAAATACCGCCGAAATATAAGGCGAAGAAGTTCAAAAGACTTTCCTAAGGGGATGCAGAACTTATACCGCCGAAATAGAAGGCAAAGAAGTTCAAAAAAGTGTTCCTAAGGGAATGCAGAACTTACACCGAAAAATAAACGGTGAAGCCGAAAAATAAACGGCAAAGAGATTTCGATCGTTCCTAAGGGGACGCAGAGATTGTGTGTTTCAGTATGGGCGTGTGGGTGTGTGTCTTCGGCATTAGCATCATTTTTTGCATCATATCATCACATCATCCTATATAGCATCACATCATACATCATATCGCACCAATGACACGAATTGAATACGAAGTCGATCTTCGGAGAAGGCTTTATAAAAATGAAAATGTGCTAAGGCACAAAGTAAGCTGAGAAATATAGTTTCATCAGCTCTGTTGCAATAGAAGGGATCCCTTGTTTACGAAGCATGGATATTTTTTCGAAGCATGGATGTTTTTACGAAGCTTGGATATTTTCACGAAGCATGGATCTTTTTCTTTACGAAGCATGAAAAGAAGGGAAGATGTTTTTTCGCCGAAGGCTCAAAAACAGTATGTATATAAAGTTTCATGCATCGCAAAGAAGTGAATTATAAATAATTTACATATTAGATTCAAAGATATACACATCAAATATTACAGTCTTGTTACAATAGAGCTGCATTGACCATTTAAAAATGTTTTTACACAAAGTGCTAGTCTTCTTTTAGGATCTTCTCTGCAACTTCATTTAGCAATTTATTGACGACTTCGTCAACAATAGATTCAGCCATATTAATGATCTCCAATGCTTCCTTCGTTTCTGGATCGGCCAGGGGATCAAACGGTTCTGGTGGCGGAGATAATTCAGCTACAGTGGAAAAAAATTAATCAGTCCAAAGCCACAAAAACAAATTCCAAAGCTGAACATCAAAAGATAGTACCTATACGTTTTTCGCGCTCTGCAGCTTCTTCAGCTCGCCTTGCTTCTGCTCGAGCGTCATGGATGTCCTTTTCACTTTTCTTCATAATTTCATGAGCCATCTCTCGGCCACCATTCACCCAGACATCATTATAGAATTTTCCGCCCATCAAGGTTGCTTCAGCTGAAGGATCCTTTGTGACATCTGCGGAGAAGGTAGCTTCAGACTGGGCCATGGTCTTGATGTGATTGCATCCCGCATTCTCTAATATAGCTGAAATCCCCGCACACCCGAAAATGCACAGACATCCCCGCGGTCACTTAAGATTTCTTCGAAGCTCTCGGCCTCCCCACTTATCCATTCGATAACACCTTTAGGGTCGCCTCGTATGAAGTTCTCTTCGGTAGAATAGGCGCCCACGTTGGCGAAGCTAGCTTTTATTTTCTCCATGCAGCCCAAAGATTTTTCGAAGCATCTTTCCTTGGATGCGCGAAGTTCTTCAACAGTTTTCTCTAAATGGTTTTTCCAATATTCGTTGATCTCTCGGTTAGCTTCTGCGAGTGCGCATTTTTCTTTGGCTTCTGCGAGTGCGCATTTTTCTTTGGCTTCTGCCAACTGTTTCCGAAGGTCTTCAATTTCATTCTTTTGTATTTCGGCTTGAGCCTTGAAACTGGCTTCACCTTCTTTCACTTTGTTTACCAAAGAAATCAAGATTTTGTCTTTTTCAAGACCTTCGTTTCTTAATTCGATTACCTCTGAACGAAGGTTGTTCAAAGCCATCGTATATCCTTCATCTTTAATGTTTTTCTGAGCCCTAAGCGCATTGCTAAGAATTAAGCCCTGCAAGAAGAGGATAGAATTGAGTATAGCAAATAAAATATTTCATTTTCAAATACAAAATTAGCTTTTATACCTTTATGCTATTATACGCTAGGCTGTCAGCAAGTTCGTCCTTCGATAAAATCGAAAGACTGTCTTCTAGCTTCAGAAATCTGATGCTTCTACCTATCTCCTGGCAGACGGATATTTCTTTATTATCCGGGAGACAGTACAAAAAATCTTCTTCGCCACTGCCATTGAACACTAACGCCCCCTTCTGATATTTCAATTTTTGGGCATAATGTTATGCTTCTAGCTTTTCTTCTTGGGATAGTTCTTTTCCCAAAGCATGACGAATGATATAGTTAATGTCTTTATCCGAAGCTTCGGGAGTAGAGGCTTCCACCTTTGATGATGCTATTTGTTCTGTTGCCTTTTCTTCAGATGCGGCAGGCATTATTGCGATAGGCACTGAAGGCCTAGCTTCGGTTTTAGCTTCAACTTGTGTAGCTTCGGCTTGCCTAGTTTCAGTTTCGGCCTGCGATTTAATTTCGGTTGGAACAACTTTCTTTAGGAGAGCAGGGCTCAAGACTTTCGTCATTTCCAACACAACATCTAGCACATTCACCATCCTTCTCCTCTTAGGAGTTGCGGCAGAACCCTTTTGTGCCTTCGGCACTGTTGCCTCTGCTGAAGGGCTCAAAATCTCTGACATTTTTATTGTTTCTTCAACTTTTGGCCCTTCAGCCTTATCAGCCTTTGTTTCAACTAGCTTAACTATAAGCACCTTCGGCATTACAACCAGTTCTTCAGTGCTCTGCGCAGACAGAACAATTTCTTTTGTTTTGGCAGCCGAAGAGGCCCCTTCGCCTAATTCAGGTATCACGGCCGGTTCGATGTAACGTGGCCGGTGAGTCAGAACCTTCATCTTCTTGCCCTTCGGCTCAGCTGTGATGGCCGAAGCGACAACCTTTCCAGAAACAACAATCTTTCTTTTTACCCCTTGCCCTCGCAGCGGGTAACAATAGTCAGGGTATACGAAGCCGATAGCATCGAATACCTTGTTCAACCTTTTCTTATTTCGACCCCCGAAGGCTGCGGACAAGGCATTGTCCTCGGTTTTGGAATACGCCCCAAGTAACTTGTCGCTAGTAACTTCAATGCACTTCAGCCAATCATCATTTGGTTCATCAAACTTATCCCCAAACCTGAATGTATACTTCAGCCGGACCAAATCACCTTCGCTAGAGTTAGTGATGGTCTCCTTCGGCATTTCCCAACTTTCCACAAGCGGCCATACTCTGAATGCTATATGTTCTTGAATTAAATCTCTTGTGCCAATAAAGGACCAAACAGTATTGAAGGCCTTCTGACACGCTTCGACGCGCGTCATCAATTTCGACCTTCGGCCTTCGAAGACCGAAGCAGGACCAGATGGGACGGATAATAATTTCTTTTATGTCTTCCCTCATCTTTAGATCATTCTTCACATAAAACCACTCTTCTATCCAGGCCCCGGGCCATGTTTTCCGAAATGTCAGCACTGGGTGGCTTGCGTTGGGGCGAGCGATAAATCCATAACAACCGAAGTTGTTGTGATACTGTTATTTACCCATGGCCTTCGTCTCATAATAGAAGTTCGTGCATACTGCAGAAGCACTTCGCGCTTGGCTCTAGCCCTTGACTTCTTACTGCCCAGACAAAAATCCTCATCATTTTTATGGCTTCGGGGGTGATCTGATGAAGGAAGATTTGGTAGGTCTTCAGCACTTCAACTACAAACTTGCTCAAAGGGAACTGAAGTCCAGCCTTGAAGAAGCTTCGGTAAATCACAACTTCGTTCTCCTCAGGGGCAGGGACGTTGTTGTCTCCGCCAGCCCTCACAATAGACATGTCCCGAAAGTACCTTCCTCTCATGTTCTCAAGATGACTCTGTTTGATGGTTGACTTTCCGAAGATTGAATGACTTGGCCGCCAGGGCCGATCCTCAGAATCTTCATCCCCACTTTCTGCATCATAGCTATCGCTGTCACTAGTATCTTCAGATAAACCTTCCAGTATCTCTTTAGTGATTTTCTCTGTGTTTGTTTTTGCCATTGACTCGACAAATCCGGCAATATAAGGATCCACAGTCTTCTTCTCCTCAAATAGCTTCTTCTCTTCAGTCAGCTTCATCTCAGCAGCAACCTTCTTTTCCTGAGACATTTTCCCCCAGAAATGGTGAAAACACGTCTTTTAAACCGAAGCTCAGAGAGCTTGAAAATCTAGCAAACCCTAGTGAGCAAGAGCTATAAAATTGAGAAAATAATGCAAATGGCAGCAATAGTGTATCAAATGCAGCTGGTGTGAGTTCCTATTTATACACCTAGTGCGCTGCAAAATGGAGGGCCCCATCTGTCATTGTTTATTGCTATTCTAGCAAAGGGAAGGGTTTTTTCGGACCTTCGGCTTAAGGCCTTCGTCCATATCATAGTTTGAATTCGTTATCTTAACAAATTAATACTGCGAGGGGCTACTGTTGGGGGCCTTCATCTTCCGAAGGTCCTCAAAAACATGAATTAACAATGTTTTCCAAGTATAACACGTGGACAGGTACCTTCGGACTCGGGTTAAAACCATTTACGATGCGGAAAGCGTGGTCGAGACGAAGACTGATGTTGCTCCAAAGCTATGCACAAGGGAGCTTCGGCACAATGGCGGAAAAAGGAACCGACTTAAAGAGGAAAAGGCTATTTAGTCCCCATCGGGTTATCCATAAGTCAATAGTAAATATGAGGGGCATGAATGTAAATTTACATAGGCTGCGCCCTATGTCTATAAATAGATGAACAGTACTCCCGTACTGTTCACGCTGACTTGTATTCATTTGTACGTCACACATGCACTTTTACCTTCTGTCAAGCCAAAAGTACAAATGTAATTCAATATTGTTTCTGTTTATTCATGTTAATATAAAGAAGATATGTTAATAATGTCATGTGATTATTCATGTTGTCTCTTATATTTCATATGCTTCTTCTTTCATTAACACATGCTATGATGATGAAGGTATGTTCTTTATAACCTTCGTCCGAGGATCATTATATCCTAAGGGAAATAATGTTTCGAAGGACGAAGAACCTTTAACCAGTAACATTTGTGTTGCCTTATTCTTAATTCATAGCATTTGAGAACAAGTCCCCAACATATACCATAAAGAATGGAGTATTCCCATGCAATCCAGACTACATAAGGCGGCTCCCTAATCCATTTTCCTCCAAGCTTTTCATTTTCGTCAAATACTTTCTTTCTGAGCACTTCTAGTATCATCCCATTTGCTCTCTCCACTTGCTCATTAGCTCTGGGTGCACTACCGATGCATATTTGACTTGGATACACTTCTGCTCACAGAAGTCAAAGAATTCTACGATAGTGATGTTCGATCCCAGATCTGTAATGATGCTATTGGGTATCCTGAATCTAAAGATGATTTCCTGGATGAACTCCACTTCTTTGGTTGAGGTCAGGGTTGCAATCGGCTTGTATTCTATCCATTTTGTAAATTTGTCGATGGCTACCAGCACATGTGTGTACCCTCCGTGAGCTTTCTTGAATGGTCCGATCATGTCTAGTCCCCAGCATGCGAAGGGCCAGGTGACCGGGGTAGTTTGCAGCTGTTGTGCCGGCATGTGATGCTGCTTGACCAAGAATTAGCACACCTCACATCTTTGGACTAGGTCGACTGCGTCTTTTATTACTATTAGCCAATAAAAGCCTGCTCTGAAAGCCTTACCCACGGGAATCCTAGATGTTGCATGCAATCCATATAGCCCTACATGAATTTCTTCCAGCAAATGCCTCCCAACACCTGAATTAATGCATTTCATGAAGACTCCAGCAACCCCTCTCTTGTATAGTACTTCTCCTATGACTGCATAGTGGGCCAACTGCCTCACAATGGGCTCGACAGCGGCCTATTGGTCGGTTTCTTCCTCGTTCTTGATGTATCTGATGATAGGCACTCTCTAGTCATTTAGGTCTGGTTCTGCCTGCTCCACTACCTTACTTTCTTTCGTCGGCCCTGATGTGATACTCAGTTGTTGTATCTCCTGGACGAAGATGCCTGATGGAGCTTGTGCCCTGCTCGATCCTAACTTTGATAGAATATCTGTTGTTGCGTTGCGATCTCTTTCTATGTGGTAGAACTCCAAGCCTTTGAATTTATCTTCAATCTTCCTGACCGTGGCACAGTAATTGCCCATTGAATCGGTAGAGCAGTCTCAGTCCTTGTTGACCTAGCCGATGACAACTAGGGAGTCTTCGTATACCATCACTCTCTTGATTCCGAGTGATACAACAATGTTGAGCCTATATATCAAGGCTTCGTACTCTACTGCATTGTTGGAAGTTGTAAATAAAAGTTGCAATGCATACTTGAGCTGATCTACTCCAGGGGCGATGAAGAGGATTCCAGCCCCTGCTCCTTGTAGCTTCAGTGACCTATCAAAGTACATCTTCTAGACCTCCATTGATTCAGGGTTTTCAGGGATCTGTTGCTCAGTCCATTCCAATATGAAGTCCACCAGAGCCTGCGTTTTGATCATCGTGCGAGGTGAAAACTCTATGTCATGAGCTTCGAGTTTGCACGCCCACTTGGCTATCCTCTCTACTGCTTCTCCATTGCAGAGTATGTCTCCTATTGGGAAGCATGTAACCACTATGACTTTGTGATCGTGAAAATAGTGGCACAACTATCACGCAGTGAACAGTACAACATATAGTAACTCCTAAACCTAGGGATATATGATCCTGGAGGGCCTGAGGACCTCACTAATGAAGTAGACGGGGTGCTGAACTAGGTATGCATGACCTTCTTCTGCCCGCTCAACTATCAACGTGGTGCCTACCACGTGAGTCGTGTAGGAAATGTATTGTAGTAAATCTTCAGCCGGTCGATTGGTAGTAGCTCGGTGGGGTGGCTTGAGAACCAGTGGGGTGGTTAAGAATTTTTTGAGTGCCTTTAGTGCTTCTTGAGCCTCTAGAGTCCATTTGAATCTGTCCACCTTCTTGAGTAGTTTATAGAATGGCATTCCCCTTTTGCCAAGTCGTGAGATGAAATGACTTAGCGCCGCCATGCACCTAATGAGCTTTTGTACCTTCTTTTGTGATCGCAGCGGTTCCATCCTCAGAATGGCTTCAATCTTCTCTAGGTTAGCCTCCATTCCTCGATGGCTAATGATGAATCCGAGAAGCTTCCCGGCTAGTACCCCAAACACACATTTCTCCGGGTTAAGCTTCCAGCGGTAGCGCCTCAGGTTGTTGAAAACCTACTGGAGATCCTTGATGAAGTCATCCGGGTTCACGGTTTCGATTAGCACATCATCAATGTATGCTTCCATGTGCTTGCCCCAGTGGTCGGCTAAGCACATTTGGATAGCTTTTTGGTAAGTCGCTCTAGCGTGTTTGGGACCAAATGGCATGGAGGTGTAGCAGAAGGCCCCAAAGGGCGTGACGAATGCAGTTTTTTTCTTGATCCTCCTTCGCTAGACTAATCTGGTGGTATCTCGAGTAACAGTCTAGGAAGGAGAGCACAGAGCAACCAGTAGTAGAGTCGACTACCTAATCTATTCTAGGGAGTCCGAAGGGATCCATTGGACATTTTTTGTGTAGATAGATATAGTCGACGCACATGCGCCTATCAAATTTATTCTTTTTGAGTACAAGAATAGGATTTGCAAGCCACTCAGGGTACAACACTTCTCTAATAAAGCCTACTGCTACTAGGCGGGCTAACTCGGCCCGTATAACTTCCCTTTTGTGGGGCGTGAACGACATAACTTCTGCCAGATCGGTTTTGCTTGAGGATACACCTTCAGTTGGTGCTCGGCTAGCTCTCTTGGGTTTCTTGGCATGTCCGTGGGTTGCCATGCAAACATGTCTCGGTTGTTTTTGCAGAAACTGGACGAGCGCGCTTTCCTATTTGGCCGTGAGGCTGGAGCTGATGATCGCGGTCTTGCGCTCATCGGAGAACCAAGGTTAGCCCTCTTGGTTTCTTCGTTCGACCGCATAGTGGTAGCGGTAGATGCTTCATTTGTGGGGATTGTAAGGTCATCCCCTGCTGGTGTGTCGTCGTTCGATGTCATACGTGCCATCGAGGGTCTGACTGCGAGAGCCATTTGGATAGCCCCCCTAAAGCACTCTGTAGCTCCCTGGAAGTCAGCTCGAATGGTGATGATACCCTAAGGTCTAGGCATCTTGAGTATCATCTACGAGTAGTGCGGGATGGCCATGAATTTGGCCAGTCCCGACCTCCCGATGATGGCATTGTATGCGCAATCGAACCGAGCTACCTCAAGGCGTAGGAACTCGGTTCGATAGTTGTCTGGAGCATCGAAGGTGACCGGCATGAAGAGATGTCCCAGCGGGTACTCCCCTTTAGTCGGTACAATACCGAAGAAGGGAGTGTCCGACTGAATGAGGTCGGCAGTAGAAATTCCCAAGGCCTGAAGCGTTCTGGGGAAGGTGACATTGATGCTGCTGTCACCATCTACTAGAACCTTTTTGACTCGGCTCTCTTGAATCACAGGAACGACAAGCAGAGGGTACTTGCCAGGGTGATCGAAGTTGAGCCACTGGTCGAGTCAGCTAAATGTGATGGCATGTTCGGACCACCGATATGGGGCCAGGGCACTATTGGTTGCCACCAGGACCTACCGGTCAGTGAGCTTCTGTTGCCTTTGTTCTCCTAGGACCCATGGCCTTCGAAGATGACATTGACCTACCTGTCAATGTGCGGGAAGGCTCCTCCACCGCCTCCACCCTGTTGCTACAGCTGACCCTGCTCGGCAGGTTCTCCTCGTGGTGGGGAGGCGGCAGCGGCTGGAACGGTCGATCGTGGCCGATGAAATTCTTGAAGTCCCTGCAGTTTCATAGGGTCTGGTGCATCTCCTTGTGGTACGAACACTAGGAGTCGAGGATCTCGTCCAGCGTCCGTACATTGCCACGCGGCGTGCCGCGGGGCCGAGTCGCCGGTGGCCCAGCGACGTGCACTTCTTCCTGGGGCCTCTTGTCCCAGCGCTTATCCTGCTGCTGGTTCACGTCCTTCTTTGGTGCTGGGGGTGCAGGCTTCATATGCCCAATGAGGTCCTGAGCTCGCTCGTCGGTGGTGATGCAAATGTCCGCCTCCCAGAACAGTGGTTCCAATTTGGCGAGAGCCTTCTCGAGGATAGCCTGGACGAAGACCGAGTCAATGGACCCGTGGTAGAAGTCCTCGATCACGATTGCCTTCGTGACATCGAATATGCAGTTCCTCATTGTCTGGAAACACCTTAGGAACGAGTGGAGATCCTCGTCGCTTTGGCGCTTGATGGACTTGAGGCCCCTATGGTTGCGCCAGTTTGTTGGAAAGGGATTGAAAGTTCACGACAAACCAGTGGCTAAAGTCGTCCCAGTCGTTGATGCAGTGTCGAGGTAGATGTCGGAGCCATTGCAACGCGTCTTGCCCTAGGACGATGGGCAAGTATGTCGTCATGACGTCCTCCGTCGCCCCAATGGCCCGAGCGACAGTCGTATAGACGGCTAGCCAGCCACCCAGGTCTTGCTTGGGTTCATACTTGTCGATGTTGGAGACTTTGAAGTTTGGCGGCCATTAGATTGCTCGGAGCCTAGGGTAAGAGCAGAGACTCTACATGTCCCCTAGTCCTCCCGGTGATGATCATGATGATGATCCCGAGGAGGCGAGTGACATCGTGCGTCGTGTTGCCTCGGCCGACCTGGTCTGGACTGTTGGTGGAAGCTGATGCCGTCTTGGTCCTGGTGGCATGGCTACGCACCAGTGCACCATGATCTCAGTCGTACCCTTCTCACTGCCTCATCTCTTCCTCATGCCGGTGATCACATGAAACGTTGATATTACTCCGCGTGTCTCGCCGACGGTTGATGGTGTGGCGCAGATCGTTCGGCGGGTGAGCGAGGGGAAGAAGATGGTTCGCCGCCTGGGTGAGGACTTGCCAATAGCCCTCCGCGTCAAGAGTGTGTGGTAGGCCGTTCGTGATCTAAGCCAGGACCCCCTCGACTTCACTCGACGTATTCAATGCTCGAGCAAAGTCAGGGAATAGGTTCTGAGGGAGAAGTGGGTTCTCGCGTCAGAGCCTGGCGTCCTGCTCAGCTTACTCCCATTCGCGTTCCTGTGTGTGGCGACAATCACGACAACGAGAGTTGCGGCGTTCTTGAAGCGCTCTTTCATCAGGGGTTTCCCCTACTTCAGAAGCTTCATCCCGAGAGACGGATTATGCTGGACCCCGTTCCCTGGCTTCATGGTGACGTCGTATGTTACGATGCCTATTCTGGCGTCGACATGTGTCACGTTGGGGGGCTCCTCCCCCGGTATGGTGGGCTCGTCGTCGGAAACAGGTGCATCCTCCACTCTTCTCTTAATGAAGAGGATGTTCGAGAAGGAGCTTGGTGTGATGCTCCGTGCTCCCTCCATCTCCTTTGAGGGTGGAGTGGTCGAGATGGTCGTCAGTTGTGCCTCCGAGGTTGCGCTAGACCTAGAGGCACATTATTCTCTTCACCGAGTGATCCGAGTCCATGCCCGAGTGGGTGACGTGGGCAAGGGAGTTCGCCGTGGCGGAGGCGTGGCCTCGGTCGACCGAGCCGCATGTGTCACAACGTCCCTGGGCTCGCCCGACGTTGGTGCGATCTTATGCGGAACGAAAATCCACCAAGGTTCTCGCACTTTGGAGTTCGTCGGCGAAATTCTCGCTGATGTTGTTCGAGGATCTTGCAGCCGCTTTTGGTGCCACCGGGGAAGATTTCTTCCCGGATGTGTCTGCTATGCGGTGCAAGATACCTTCCTGATCCGCAATGCAGGAGATGGATCCAAAGTGGAAGATCTCTCCAGCGTTGAAGGTGACCATGGTGTTGAAGATGATGGTCACGGAGTCATCGTGTTTCAACGTTGCACCCCCTAACTGGTGCGCTAGCTGTCGTTGTTTGTGACCCGACCGCGCACCATGGGGTTACACATGATGCTTTTGGGTAGGACGGCGTCGTTGATTGTGACTCGATGGTACGTGCAAAGGCACGTCGGTATTGCTCGCAGAGTTATACAGGTTCGGTCGCTTTGAATTGTGTAACACCCTACTTCCTGTTGTGGTTGGGTATTGATTTCTGAAGTACAAGGATTACAATTGAGCTTTCTAAAGGCTCAGCTATTGTTGGAGAGGATGGGTGTGAATCATCTAGGCCCCTTAGTGATGTTTTGGTAATTAATGACAACTGCTTGTGGACTAACGGTTCTTGGAGAAATAAGAATGCAGGGTTGGACCACATAGAACAGGAAATCTTGGAGATTCATAAGCATTGGTTGTGGATCAAGTGAAGGCAAAGGTATAACATTGGTTTTGTTTTTGCCGGTCTTCAGGAGTTTAGAGAAGATACTTAACCGGATTAGTAGGTTAGATAGCCGTACTATTAAGAGGGGTTAATGACTTTGATCTGTGTAAAACTTAGAGCCTCATAGAGCATCTAGGGGTTGCATTTGCATGAGGACTAACAGCGCTTCAAATTTCATGAGTTAAAAATCCTTTCAAAAGCTTGTTTGAAAAGTGCAAAGTGTTGGGATGCGCGGACCGTCCGGGCCTTGAGGGTGGACCGTCCGCGATCCTCCAGTGGGGTCCGAAGTCTGTCCATTTTGGACAGGTCCTATTCATTTGCACTGCGGACCGTTTGGGCCTTGGGGCCGGCCGTCCGCAGTCCTGACCAGAGGAGGCTGCCCTTGGCACAGTCCCTGAATTATAGTGCGAACCGTCCAGCCTTGATGGGCGAACAGTCCGCAGGTGCCAAATTTGGTTTGGGCAGGGACTGTGTGGTTTTTGGGATTTGTACTACGGACCGTCCGGAGGATAAGCCCGAACAGTACTGTCTCTAGGTCTCAGACCGTTCGACCTTATAGGCGGACGGTCCACTTGTGTTAACTGCACTTGGTCAGAGATCTGGGTGCTCCAAGTTGCCAGGTCGTGGACGGTCCGGCCAAGGTGGGTAGATTGTCCGGACCTTACTTTTCTGATAGCTCTGACATATTTCAAACGGGAAATATAGCCGTTATGTGTATGGCGGACCGTCCGGCCCTAGGGCGTGGACCGTCCGTGTGTGCGCAGAACAAGTGTCTTTTGCTCATAACGGTTGGATTTGAGTGGGGGACTATAAATAGAAGGGTAGCTCGTGTGTGAGGGCTCTCTTGGCCATTCCTTGCATACATTGAGCTCAATTGTGATTCTTCAACTCACTCTCTCACACTCTTTGCTTGAGATTGCATTCTAGTGAGAGATTGAGTGTTCCTAGTGCATTTGCATCCATCGGTGATTCTTGAGGCACTAGGTGGTACACCGAGCAAGCGTCATCGACTTGTTACTCTTGGAGGTTGCCGCCTCCTAGATGGCTCAGGTGATTGTCTCCGTCAAGTTCTCCAAGAAGATTGTGGAGAAGCCGTGGTGTTGATTGTGAGGGGTTCGCGCCTACCTCGCCGGAGCGGCAAAGGTGACATTAGTGGAATCAAGGTATTGAGTGATTTCTTGTCCACTTGGCTCAAAGATCAAGCCATGTCTTGATAGAGGAGCAAGTGAGAGCTTGAAGTCCACCTCAACGTGGATTAGGGGTGATCGGCAAATCACCGATACCACGAGATAAAATTCGGTGTCTTTACTTTCTTGCATTACTTATTGCCGTGCAAGTGATTAGTATTTTGCATAGTGTTCTTCAAGTATTCAATCACCCTAGTTGATTCTCATAGATTGTTTACTTGTTATCACTAGAGAATTTATTCCTCTTGTTATATTGATTAAATTTCCCTAGTGTTTTTATTTTAGTCAAAACCGTCTATTCACCCCCCCTCTAGCCGGTGTCTAAGATCCTACAAGTGGTATCAGAGCTAAGGACTCCATTGTTTGTGGATCTAATCATCCCGGAGTAGGACAAAATGGGTAGTAACAACAATGTGCACTTTGGGAAGCCACCACATTTTGATGGAAATAACTACGACTATTGGAAAATAAGAATGTCAATGCATCTTAGAGCAATGGGTGGAAAATTTGGCCAATTGTCAGGGATGGATTTGTTGTGTTGAAAGAAGATAAACCATCCGTTAGTGACAATGAGAATATCCTTACAAATGATCAAGCCATGAATGTATTCTATGATGCTCTTGATATAAATGAGTTCAATCGCATCAAGAATCTCACAACCGCTCATGAGATTTGGATTAAGTTAATGGAAATTCATGAAGGAACTACAATTGTTAAGAGTGCCAAGCTATATGTGTGCAAAGGGAAGTTTGAGCAATTTATTATGAAAGAAGATGAGAGTGTATCCGATATGTTCAACCGGTTAAATGAGATAGTGAATGAACTCAAGGGACTTGATTTTAATGTACCGGATGTGGATTTCACTCATAAGTTCCTTAGATCACTTCCGGAGAAATATGAGACCATTGTGACAATGTTAGTAAGAAGTGATCTATCTACAACTTCTCCAACCGAAGTATTGGGGGAAATTCTTACTCAAGATATATTCAAGAAATCTCAAGCCGATGCTATAAGTTTGGCAAAGAAAGTGAAGAATGAATCAATTGCTCTCAAAGCTAAAGCCTCTAAGGCAATTGAAAAAGAAGATAGTAATGATGAAGAAAATGAAAGTGAGAGTGATGGTGATATGGCTCTATTTGTAAGAAAATTTAACAAATTCATGAAGATGAAGAGAGGTCAACCTAGAAGAGGTCAAACATCAAGAAGGAATGCTTTCAATGATAGAAAATGTTTTGAGTGTGGGGAACCCGGTCACATTGCCATGAATTGCCTTAACAAGAAGAAGAAGGGCAAAGATGAAAGTGATAAGAAGAAAAAGAAATTCTACAACAAAAAGAAAGATGGCAAAGCCTACCTAGTTGAATGGGACTCGGATGATAGCTCGGATGATGATGATGATGATGATGATGACACCCCATCCAAGCTTAATGCCAGAATTGCCATCAAGGAAGCTCCCTCACTCTTCTCATCCCCCCATTGTCTCATGGCAAAGGGAGATGCTAAGGTAAAAATTATCGCCGATTTAAATGATATAAATGATGATGATGATGTTGATGATGTTGATGATGATGGCTATTCATATGATGATCTTGTTAGAATGTTAGGTGAGGCCGATGACTACATGCACAAAGAAAAAGAAAAATTTAAGACCTTGAAGGAATTGTATAAAAACCTCCAAGTGTCTTTTGAGGAGCTCAATACCTCTCACAATGATCTAAAAGAAAATTGTGAGAAGCTTGCGGATGCTCAAAAATCATCTAATGTGCATGAAGCTATGGTGGTCACCGAGGATGTTGGAGTCACTTGTGACTTACTTGATAGTCCTACAAGTGAACCACTACTTACTAACTCTATTTGTGATAAATGCAAAATTTCTCTCATGAATGAAAATATTGCTCTTGATGAATCAAAAATCATTGTTGAGAATGAAGTGTTAGTAGATAGAGTAAATGCTCTAACTCATGACCTAGAAAAGGCATATGGTGGAAAGGCTAAATTGGACTTCATATTGGGAAGTCAACGGTGCTCACTTAACCGTGAGGGTCTTGGATATGTTCCCAAGAAAGGAAAGAATGCTTTTATAAAGCAAAAGACATTGTTTGTGAAAGAATGTGACAAAGTGTGTCACAAGTGTCACAAGAAGGGACATGTTAAGAAAAATTGTCCCAAGCTCAAGAATGTATCCTCCACTTGTTTTGAGCATTGTTATGTTCTTTCTCATAATGCAAAAGGTGTTCATGCTAGATTTGTTGGTACTTCAATTGTTGGCAACAAAAAGAAAGCTATTTGGGTGCCAAAGACATTGGTCACTAACATCCAAGGACCCAAGCAAGTTTGGGTACCTAAAAGAGATTTTCCTTTTGTAGGTGGGAGGGAATCATTGGGTGTTAGATAGTGGATGCACTCAACACATGACCGGAGATATGAAAATGTTCACCCAAATGAGTGAGGAAGATTGCTCAAATTATGATAGTATCACATTTGGAGATAATCACAAAGGAAAGGTTAAAGGATTGGGTAAAATTGCTATTTCAAATGATCATTCCATATCAAATGTGCTCTTGGTTGAGTCTTTGAATTTTAATTTACTATCCGTAGCTCAATTATGTGATTTAGGATTTAGTTGCAATTTCATGGTTGATGATGTTATTATCTCTAGTGTTGATGGTAGCAATCTTAAGTTTAAAGGTTTTAGACATGAAAATCTTTATCTTGTTGATTTCTCATCTAGTGAGGCAAAGCTCACAACTTGCTTATTATCAAAGGCTTCACTACGTTGGTTATGGCATAGAAGACTTGGTCATGTTGGAATGAAGCAACTCAATTGGTTAACCAAGCATGACTTAGTTCGTGGCTTGAAAGATGTGAAGTTTGAGAAGAACAAATTGTGTAGCTCTTGTCAAGCCGGGAAGCAAGTGGCAAATACTCATCCAAATAAAAGTCAAATGTCCACTCATCAACCTTTGGAATTACTTCACATGGATTTATTTGGGCCCACATCGTTTGTGAGTATTGGTGGTAATTCCTATTGTCTTGTGATTGTGGATGATTATTCTAGATTCACTTGGGTTTATTTTCTTTGAGATAAATCTAATGTGTTTGAAACATTCAAGTCATTTGCTATATTGGCTCAAAATCAATTTGATTTTGATATCAAGAAAGTTAGAAGTGATAATGGGTCGGAATTCAAAAATGCAAGAATTGATGAATATTGTGATGACAAGGGTATTAAACATGAATTCTCTTCCAAATATACCCCGGAACAAAATGGTATTGTTGAAAGAAAGAATAGGACTCTCATTGATATGGCTAGGTCTATGTTAGCGGAATATAATGTATCAGATTCTTATTGGGCCGAGGCAATAAACACCGCTTATCATTCATCAAATAGACTACATTGTCACAAGCTTTTGAAGAAAACTCCCTATGAATTGCTCATTGGTAGAAAGCCAAATATCTCATATTTTAGGGTATTCGGTTGCAAATGCTATATTTTGAGAAAGGGAAGCCGGCTTTCTAAATTTGAGAAGAAATGTGATGAGGGTTTTCTTCTTGGATATTCATCAAATAGTAAGGCTTATAGAGTTTTCAACAAAACTCATGGTATTATTATTGAAGAAGCATATGATGTTGAGTTTGATGAAACAAATGGGTCTCAAGATGAAAGTGATAATCTTGATGATGTTGGTGGAACTCGATTGAAAATGCTATAAAAACAATGGCCATTGGTGAAATAAAGCCAAATGAAGATGATGATGAAAATAGTGTGGTTGTCATTCCTTCCTCTTCAACTCTAAATGAAGAAGATCACCAAAGCCAACAAAATGATGAAATTATGGATACTCATGATCAAGGTACTTCAAGTCATTCGGTTCCTCCTAATGTTTCAACTAGCAATTATCAAACGGTATCAAGAATTCATCATCCTATTGTGAAGGATCACCCGGTTGATCAAATTGTGGGTGATATTAGTAAGGGTGTTCAAACTCGCTCTCGCATAGCTTCATTTTGTGAACATTTCTCTTTTGTATCTTGTATGGAACCTAACCGTGTAGATGAAGCTCTACTTGATGTTGATTGGGTGAATGCAATGCATGAAGAATTAAATAACTTCACTCGAAATGAAGTTTGGGAGCTTGTTGAGAGACCGAAGAACCACAATGTTATTGGTACAAAATGGGTGTTTCGCAACAAGCACAATGAAGATGGTGTAGTAGTAAGAAACAAGGCAAGATTAGTTGCACAAGGATATATTCAAATTGAGGGATTGGATTTTGGGGAGACATTTGCTCCCGTGGCAAGATTAGAAGCAATCCGGATTCTTCTTGCTTATGCTTGTGCACATAATATCAAGCTCTACCAAATGGATGTAAAGAGTGCCTTTCTAAATGGTAAGATTAGTGAACTAGTGTATGTTGAACAACCTCCCGGTTTTGAGGACCCCAAAAGACCTAACTATGTGTTCAAGCTTTCTAAAGCTCTCTATGGGCTTAAGCAAGCTCCACGCGCTTGGTATGAAAGGCTTAGGGATTTCTTGCTTTCCAAAGACTTTAAAATTGGGAAGGTTGACACTACCCTATTCACTAAAAGAATTGGCAAAGACTTATTTGTTTGTCAAATTTATGTTGATGATATTATTTTTAGATCTACTAATGAATTGTTTTGTGAGGAATTTGGAAAAATGATGTCAAAAGAATTTGAAATGTCTATGGTAGGAGAATTGAGCTTCTTTCTTGGTCTTCAAATCAAACAATTGAAAGATGGAATTTTTATAAGTCAATCAAAATATTTGAAGGACATGCTCAAGAAGTTTGGCTTAGAAAATGCAAAGCCTATCAAGACTCCTATGGCAACAAATGGTCATCTAGACTTAGATGAAGGAGGTACTATGGTTGATCAAAAACTTTATCGCTCAATAATTGATAGTTTACTTTATATTACCGCATCTAGGCCTGATGTTATGTTTAGTGTTTGCATGTGTGCTTGATTTCAAGCTTCACCTAGAGAGATTCACTTGAAGGCCGCAAAAAGAATTCTAAGATATGTGAAGTATACTCCCAATATTGGTCTATGGCATCCCAAAGGTGCTCAATTTGAATTAATTGGATATTCGGATTCGGACTATGCGGGGTGCAAAGTTGATAGAAAAAGCACCTCCGGTTGTTGTCAATTTCTTGGTAGATCTCTTGTTTCATGGTCTTCTAAAAAGCAAAATTTTGTCGCTCTCTCTACCGCCGAGGCAGAATATATATCGATCGGAAATTGTTGTGCTCAACTATTATGGATGAAACAAACTCTATTGGATTATGGGATTATTTTCAAGAATGTGTCTCTCATGTGTGATAATGAGAGTGCGGTAAAATTGGCTACAAATCCGGTCCAACACTCAAGAACTAAGCATATTGATATACGGCGTCACTTCTTAAGGGATCATGTTGGAAAGGGAGATATGTCTATATATTCCATTGGTACGGATGACAATTAGCCGATATTTTTACAAAGCCATTGGATGAAACGAGATTTTGTACTCTAAGAAGTGAAATGAATGTGATCGATCTCTCAAATGCGGCTTGAAGTTGATCGCACATGTGTAGTATTGCATTTCGGCTCTAAATATGCTCTCTACGCTATTTATTGGGTATTTTTGATGAATTTTTCATTTTAGATTGATCTAAGCAGTTTGATATGAAAATTTGCATTCCTCAAATACATAATGTGTATATGAATGCATACTAACCCTTGGATTGGTCGAAATGTCCATATATGAGCATCAATTCAGATTTGAAATTCAAAATCAAAAACTGGACAGAATTTGAAAAACTGAGTATCAGGCCACGGACCCTCCGCCCATGGACCGCGGACCGTCTGCAGTATCAGGAACTGGACAGTCCGGTCAGAAGCGCAGACCGTCTGAGTTATCAGGGCGCGGACCGTCCGCCGCCCTTGCGCGGACCGTCCGCGACAGGCAGATAAGACGGGCAGAGGCAGTCAACTTGTCATTTCTACTCATTGTCTCTCCTCTCACGCTCTCCACTCGCCAAAAAGGTCACTTTCGTCGATTGTGCGCGGACGGAGAAGAGAAGTTGCACACGGACAGTCCGAAAGCTTGTGGAAAGTTCAACAAACATGTCGTCATCCCGGTATTTCATAATCTCATGGATTTCATCAAATTTCTTCAAATTTGGGATTATTCGGATTTTCTCTCTAATCTAGAATTGAGCAATAGTTTTACAAATCTGATTGGTGGGATTATTAGTGCTACTCATTGTGAATGTTGTGCAAAAATTTGAACGAGTTTGGATGGATATTTTCTGCGGAATCGACGTTTGAATGATTAAGGCGACTAGGGTTCTAGGGAGTCGCCCCTGGACGGTCGCGGACCATCCGCCTGGTGGGCGCGGACCGTCCGGACCTATGGCGCGGACAGTCCGACCCTCTAGCGCGGACAGTCCGGACCCTGACAGAGAATTGCACTTCCTTTCTCTATGATTGTGGCGTTACCAACTATTCATCTATGGATGTTTCTCACATTTATTGCAGTGGTCTGGGTGGTCTTCGCAAGAAGCTTGCCGGTCGCTTCAAATCAAAGCGCCCTCGTGCAGACGATACTGACTACACTCCAACCACTGATTCAGAGGCCCAATCTTCAGCCGGGGGCAGTGAATCTATGGACACTGAAGACATTCCTCATACACATCCTGACTACACAATTGACATCACAGGATGGACATTTCCAAAGAGGAGGTTCTCCATGGCAGAATACTGCTCTAGGAGAACTGTCAATCAATATACTCTGCCATCAGACACAAATGTTCAATTCTTCCACACTCAGCTCCAATTTGATGTTTTTTGGGGCACATTGATGGATACCAACTTTCACAAACATCAGGTGATTGATTGGACTTTCATGCTGGGACAATCAATTATGGAGGACCTGATTCCAAAGTTTGAGACATGTGGTATGTACCATTTTATGGGTCAGAGGACTGATTTCAGTGAGATGGCAGTCAAGCAATTCCTGGCCACAACTGAGATTGATATAGAAGAGGAATCCATCACTTGGATGACTAGGTTCAAGAGGTATTCTGCAACATTTGCTGAATTTGCAGCTGCCAACAGTCTGAATTATGATACCATTTCAGCTGGACTTGATATATACACTAAAGATAATTTTGAAGATTTTGTGCAATTTTATGAGCCAGCGAGGCTGGGCATACCTAGGAGGTTTGGAGAGACAGCAGGACTGAGGCATCATCCTGCTGTGATCAACAAGATTGCAAGAGTCACAATTCTTCCTAAGAGTGGGGACAAGAGCAAAATTCAAGACAAATTCTAGAACATTATCCACCATGCCATGAATGGTGAGGTAATGAATATTGTGCTTTTCATGATGAGACAGTTAAATGATCTAAAAATGGACAAAAACCAGAATTTAGCCTATGCGCCTTACATTATGGCTCTCATCAAAGCAAAGACAAGATTTGAGGGGCCATGTGAGATAGTTTATACACCCTTTAGACCCTTCAAGAATGAAATTGGGTTCCTCACCAGGCCACTCACTCCCTTCCCAGATGATGAGGAAGATCCTAGTTATGATGCAGGAGAAGCTCCTGAAGCTGAGGCAGAGCAGATGCCTCCTCCTCCTCCTCCTCCTCCTCAGCCTCAGCAGTATTGGCAGCCTAGTCCAGGCTACTTTGACCCATATTTTCAAAACATGCAGCAAGGGCTTCAGACCCACATGGATACCCGCTTCCAGGGAATGAGGACACATATGGACCAATGCCTGGATGACATACAATCTAGTTTTGATAGTAACTGGGATGCGCTAAACACTGAGTATTCTGAATTTCGCAGTCACATTCAAACTAATGTCACTGATCCTATCATGAACAGACTCAACAACATGCAGCAGAGTTTTCGGGACAACATGGGAGCTCTGTCTAGTCAATTTGACAACCTCTTTACCAATGACAGCATGCAAGAGATCAGTCAGAGGCAGCAGCAACTCCAACAAGACTTTCGACAGTTCTCCTCTCTTTTTGACACCTTCAGCACTCACTACTATAACATGCATCCTCCACCAAGTGATCAGTGAAGCCTCTCCTTTGTGGCAATTGATGCCAAAGGGGGAGAGAAGTGAAGAAAGAGAAGAGAAGTTGTCATATTCAGGGGGAGTTTGTTTATGTGGACATTGAGACCGTGCATGTGCATGTTTACCATTTTATGTCGCATGCATTATTTTGTCTTATGCACTTGGTATTGGCTACTATTTGAACTTTGAACTCTATGTCTTATGCCTGTGGACAACTATTTGTAATATTTTGTGGGTTGAACTATATTTAGTTCAAATTACTCTGTGAATGGTTAATCGAGGAGTGATTATAATTGCTGCGCTTACTTTACATATTATCTCTTGTATGTCTCGATAACCATGACTGTAGGAAGGTCTCCATCAAAACTCCGATCTATTATGTGTGTTGTATCTTCAGCTTGAAATATCCTGCACACACATAGGGGGAGCTTTTCTTACCTTCTGAGTTTTATTTGGGATTTATCTATCTCTCGGACAGAACTTCAAATCAAGATAAGTCCTACGAAACTGATCTCCAAAATCCTTCTTATACCTAAGGTATGAGGGAGATTTGGAAAAACAAAACTTCTCTTGAATATATTACGTAGTGTTGTCATCAATTACCAAAAAGGGGGAGATTGTGAATCATCTAGGCCCCTTAGTGATGTTTTGGTAATTAATGACAACTGCTTGTGGACTAACGGTTCTTGGAGAAATAAGAATGCAGGGTTGGACCACATAGAACAGGAAATCTTGGAGATTCATAAGCATTGGTTGTGGATCAAGTGAAGGCAAAGGTATAACATAGGTTTTGTTTTTGCCGGTCTTCAGGAGTTTAGAGAAGATACTTGACCGGATTAGTAGGTTAGATAGCCGTACTATTAAGAGGGATCAATGACTTTGATCTGTGTAAAACTTAGTGCCTCATAGAGCATCTAGGGGTTGCATTTGCATGAGGACTAATAGCGCTTCAAATTTCATGAGTTAAAAATCCTTTCAAAAGCTTGTTTGAAAAGTGCAAAGTGTTGGGATGCTCGGACCGTCCGGGCCTTGAGGGCGGACCGTCCGCATCCTCCAGTGGGGTCCGAAGTCTGTCCATTTCGGATAGGTCCTGTTCATTTGCACTGTGGACCGTCTGGGCCTTGGGGCCGGACCGTCCGCAGTCCTGACCAGAGGAGGCTGCCCTCGGCACAGTCCTTGAATTATAGTGCGGACCGTCCGGCCTTGATGGGCGGACAGTCCACAGGTGCCAAATTTTGTTTGGGCAGGGACTGTGTGGTTTTTGGGATTTGTACTATGGACTGTCCAGAGGATAAGCCCGGACAATACTGTCTCTAGGTCTCAGACCGTCCGGCCTTGTAGGCGGACGGTCCGCTTGTGTTAACTGCACTTGGTCAGAGATCTGGGTGCTCCAAGTTGCCAGGTCGCGGACGGTCCGGCCAAGGTGGCGGACGGTCCGGACCTTACTTTACTGACAGCTCTGACATATTTCAAACGAGAAATATAGCCGTTATGTGTACGGCGGACCGTCCGACCCTAGGGCGCGGACCGTCCGCGTGTGCGCATAACAAGTGTCTTTTGCTCATAACGGTTGGATTTGAGTGGGGGACTATAAATAGAAGGGTAGCTCGTGTGTGAGGGCTCTCTTGTCCATTCCTTGCATACATTGAGCTCAATTGTGATCCTCCAACTCACTCTCTCACACTCTTTGCTTGAGATTGCATTCTAGTGAGAGATTGAGTGTTCCTAGTGCATTTGCATCCATCGGTGATTCTTGAGGCACTAGGTGGTACACCGAGCAAGCGTCATCAGCTTGTTACTCTTGGAGGTTGCCGCCTCCTAGATGGCTCAGGTGATTGTCTCCGTCGAGTTCTCCAAGAAGATTGTGGAGAAGCTGCGGTGTTGATTGTGAGGGGTTCGCGCCTACCTCGCTGGAGCGGCAAAGGTGATATTAGTGGAATCGAGGTATTGAGTGATTTCTTATCCACTTGGCTCAAATATCAAGCCATGTCTTGATAGAGGAGCAAGTGAGAGCTTGAAGTCCACCTCAACGTGGATTAGGGGTGATCGGCAAATCACCGATACCATGGGATAAAATTCGGTGTCTTTACTTTCTTGCATTACTTATTGCCGTGCAAGTGATTAGTATTTTGCATATTGTTCTTCAAGTATTCAATCACCCTAGTTGATTCTCATAGTGTTCGAACCAAAAATGAGCTGGCGGACTGTCCGGCCCTGAGGCCGGACGGTCCGCGGTCCGGACGGTCCGCGCCTATGGGCCGGACGGTCCGCGCGTGCGCAGAACAGATTAGGGTTCCGAGTTTTGTGCTACGGTTGTTAGCTAAAATCATGGGATAAGCTCGGAAATTAGTTTGTAAAGGGTCCAGCCCCCCTCCTCTATAAATAGAGAGGTATACGGCCGATTTGGAATAATCAATCGAATCAATACAACTTCTATTTCGCATTTTATCCTAGGAGTAGTTCTAGTCTAGTTTAGGTTTAGATATCCAATCCCCAAATTCTTCGTCTCTCTTCGGCTCTACGTCGATTAGAGGAGTCTAGGTCGGCCAGCCCGAGCCTAGACACAACCTAGGATCTCTACTCCCCGACGTGGTCCCTCCCGGGAGCGAGATCCAGGCGCCGTCGGCGATCTTCCGTCGTCCCTGCGTACGCGCGGACCGTCCGGCCCTAGGGCGCGGACCGTCCGGCCGTCAGGCAGGAGCCCTAGCCGCGCACCAGGCCGCGGACAGTCCGCCCTTGCGCAGAGAGCACCACCGCGCCTCGCACCAGGCCGCGGACCGTCCGGCCCCTACGCGCGGATCGTCCGCCCCTGTGCAGAGGGCACCGCCACGGTTCTTGTTGAGTGTTTGGCGCTCCGAAAAGGCGTCAACATACTTTTTGGCGACTCCGCTGGGGACAACACATCTAAGCTCATCAGATCGGCCCTCAATGGCCGATTCAAAGGATAGCTCTGATATTTCTCTAAGCAACATCATAGAGCCGACTTGGGAAACCTTGCCGGCTGACGAGCAGCTCCAGTTTGAGGAGCATAAGGAGCGGATGATCCAGGAGGCGAAAGCAAAGTTCTTGGCCAACTTCAAAGTGGACAGGAACAACAAGGTCGTCCGACATCGAGCGACGGATCCGGCTTCGCTCCAACCCACGCCAGATATCCCCAATGTAAGTAATACCAACGATCTGCAATCTCTTAGAAATTATGTAGAAGATCAGCGTGAACAAATGCAGAACATCATAGGGGGTATGCAAAGCGATCTTAAGAGACTAGTACGTGCATTCGATAAATCTAGTACCGCAAATTTTCCTTCGCACGAGGTTGAGTTAGGAGATAACGCGCGTAACACATCGGCTACAGGTTGTCACGACCAGTCGCAACCCCTTTATGGGATGCCGATGGACACATACCCTAAGCAACCGCAAATCGGCAGCAAACCAGCCGATCTGCACATGCCCGGACCGTCCGCACGTGAGCGCGGACCGTCCGGGCCAACAGCAGTCGGGCCTATTTTTAATGAGTTACCTAGATATGCGCTCGAGCCACCACATATGACACAGAACCCAAACTACCCAGTCGGACGGTCCGCATACAATGACGGACGATCCGCATATGACCACGGACGGTCCGGGTACGTATCCGGACAGTCCGCGCATGAGTCTTTTGAGGAGGATTATTACCTGAATCCTCGCCCGTCCCAGCAACACTTCCCATCACATTATGCAATGCACCAGCCCATTAATTCAGGATCCAGAGCCCAGGAAAGCTTTCCGGCCCCACATAAAAGGCCGGAAAGAAACGATCAAACCTATGAGCCATATAGGGCAAATGGAAATGCACCACGTAGCTCAAACCAATGGGGGGAACGACAACATACTAAGATGCAACCAACCCCACCTATGTTTGACCAGAGAGCCGGTGGTCTTGCACCGGCTGCCATTGATATAGTGAGGGAAGAAATAGCCGGGGCGTTCCGAGATAAGCTCGGAGTAAGCATGGTCCCTGGGGGACAATCATATCGGAAACCTTATGACAGCCGATTTGATCACCACCCACACCCACAGGGAACCAGGATACCCGAATTCGCAAAATTTTCGGGTGATCAAGGGAAAAACACACGTGAACATATAGGCCAGTTCCTAGCACAATTGGGAGAATTGGCCGACACAGAGGCATTCCGCGTACGTTTATTTTCATTATCGCTAACAGGAACCGCGTTTGCATGGTATGCCACTTTACCTCCTAATTCCATTTCATCATGGGGGGATCTAGAACAAAAATTTCATGATCATTTTTTCTCCGGTGATTATGAATTGGATTTGGTAGATTTAGTGTCATTGCGACAGACAAAAGACGAATCGGTTAATGATTACATCCGGAGATTCCGCGATACAAGAAACCGATGCTTTCAAATTCATTTAGCAGAAAAACAGCTAGTAGGATTAGCCTTTAACGGTCTACGATATTATTTAAAAGAGAAATTAGAAGGCATCCAATTTTTTACACTAGCACAGTTACACCAGAGGGCTTTGGCTTGCGAAAGCCGGAGCAAAGAAACTGCTAAAACAATGCGTCACAACGTACATATAGTAGAATACGACCAAAGTAGCTCAGATGACGAATCAGCAGAAGTGTATGCTGCTGAAATGGTTTGGCCAAAACAGGCCAAATCTTCGGCTTGTTCCTCCTTGCAGCCAGTTCAAAAGAAACGGCAAGAGGAGGTTAAGTTTACGTTTAATGTTGGTAAATGTGATAAAATATTTGACGAACTACTCAAAAATGGCAATATTAAAATAAATCACACTGTTCCATCCGCTGACGAGCTAAAACGTTGTGCATACTGCAAGTGGCATAACTCATTTTCTCATGACACTAATGATTGTAATGTATTCCGACGACAGATTCAATCGGCCATTAATGAGGGACGATTAAAATTTCAGGAAATGCAGGTAGATACAGAGCCCTTTCCAATGAACGTGATCGACTTTGAGGGCAAGAAAGTCCTGGTTCGGCCAAACACGGCCGATAAAGGCAAAGGCAAAGAGGCAATCATCGGCAATTCTAAAAAGGCCGATGAGGATCATAAAGTTTCTTGCAGGAAAGTGGTAGCCGAGAAGACTCCCGATGGAGGGGAGACCCTAAAGGTGACCATCACAACCTCCAGTACTGGGGGGCAAGCGCAGACAGGGAGACAGATACAGGAACCCGTGCTGCGTATCTCGGACGGTCCGGCACATAGGCGCGGACGGTCCGGGACCCTACCGGACGGCTCGGAGAGCTCTGGCGGACGGTCCGGCCATGCTCAGGACTCGCAGCGACCACGTACCTTCAAACCACGATGACCAGAGATAGGTACGTGGAAAACAAATACATTTAAAGCAGCTGGTCGGCTGATCAAGCCTGGCCCGACTTTCGATCAATTGTTGTCTAAATATGTGAAAAAGAAGGCCGGCCCCAGTGACCGGCCACCGAAGCGACCCCGCTCACCCATTCATGAGCAACGTCAGGTCAGGCCGATTGGACCACCTCACCAATCGGAAGAAATGAAAGGTCCTATTGTACAATTGAGACCCAACATGCCGACATGGACCCCTCCACCTCCTTATCCATCTATGCCATATCCATACACATACTTACCTCCACCGTATGTCCCAAATCAAATGTGGGGCATGCCACCATATCCATTTGGGATGCCACAGTACCCCGCCTGGGGGGCACCCCAAACATCCATTTTTGATAGGTTGGCACCGCCAGTGCAAGACCGATTGAGCACCGCTGAATCCGGTCACCAGGCACAGGCCCAACAAGGTTGCCGGACTACTCGGCCTCCTAGGCCGACCAATCCGGCAGGGGGGCATATGCCTGTGGCAATTCAAAGAACAACAAAAAAGGACATCATCAAAATAGGCACTGCGGATGTTGTCATACAGGGAGACAATAAAGGGCCGATGATTTTCGGCGAATCGGCCAACACAACCGAAAAGGATACGGCTACCATCAAAACAGCCGATCCAAAATACTCCATGCCTCGATGGTGCCCAGCAGGATTGACACGATCCCAAAAGAGAAAATTACAGCGCCTAAGAGCAAAGGAGAGCCAGGAGAAGGAGGCGGAAAAGACATTTAATGACACACATCCACTATACCCGCCACCGCAAAAGAAATGGAGACCGAAGGCCGTTGAGAAAAAACAAACGGCCACAGAAATAGAAAGTCAACCTGCACCAGGCGCGGACCGTCCGGCCCCCGCGTGCGGACCGTCCGCCGTTCACCAGGAAGGCTCTGGACAACCTGCACCAGGCGCGGACCGTCCGGCCCCCGCGTGCGGACCGTCCGCCGTTCATCAGGAAGCCTCCAACAACACGACAACATCAATGGAAGAGGACGACCTGCTAGGAGAAGACCTGGTCGACTACGAGGCTTCTCCAGAACGCCCAGGTATGGATGTAAATATTATTACATTTTCTTCCAATTGTACTATCATTGGCGACGATGAACCTGTTGCTGCCCAGTTTGATTTTGGTCCTAAAGAAGCCGCCTTTACTAAACCAAAGGAATCGGTAAATCATTTAAAGCCGCTCTTCGTGCGCGGTCACATTGATGGAATACCGATTGCTAAGATGTTGGTGGATGGAGGGGCGGCTGTAAATCTAATGCCTTATTCATTATACAGAAAATTAGGTAAACAAGATGACGAACTTGTCAAAACCAACATGACCCTCAGCGGTGTTGGGGATAGTTCGATTAAAGCCAGGGGAGTCACGTCCGTTGAATTAACCATCGGGACTAAGACCCTTGCTGCTGCATTCTTCGTCGCTGATGTAGAAGGGAATTACAGTTTAATTCTAGGCAGAGATTGGATTCATGCCAATCAATGTATACCTTCTACATTACATCAAATGCTAATACAATGGGTAGGCGATGAGGTAGAACAAGTACATGCTGATGTATCGGCCTGCATCGCTGTGGCTGATGCCCCTGTACTCTGGACTTATGAGACTGCTACATGTCTCACAGGGGTAGATTTTTCTGATTATCAGTTCATAAGTATAGATAAGAAAGGTTTCATTCCTGTAATGCTAGAGCCGATGGAGAATCGGCTGAATCCTAAATAGAGTTTAAACGATGAATACACACAAAGTTCATGAGTCTTTAATCACGGACAATTCGGCCCTCAAAGCCGGATGGTCTGGTCTATCACAGAACAGTTCGAACTTTAAGGCCGAACATCTACCACAGCGAAAAGATAGTATTACGGATGATCCGGTCCCCGAGACCGGAAAGTACGCCATCACACAAAGATCATCTGATTCCTCTGTGGGGGACATGATAGAGGAATTCAGAGATCTTGATAAACTAGGACAGGGGTTTACATCGGCTGATCCTTTGGAGGAGATTGACATAGGAAATGGTAAAACTCCAAGGCCGACTTTTGTAAACAAGACCCTGGAGACCGATTCTAGAAATGAGATGATCGATCTATTGAAGGAATATTCAGATTGTTTTGCTTGGAATTACACTGAAATGCCTGGACTAAGCCAAGAGATTGTCGAACATCGGCTGCCCATTAAGTCTGGTTTCAGACCTTTCAAGCAGAAAGCTAGAACATTTCGTCCAGATCTTCTCCCACGAATCAAGGACGAAATCCACCGGCTACTAGAAGCTAATTTTATTAGACCTTGCAGATACGCAGAGTGGGTCTCCAATATTGTGCCGGTGGAGAAGAAGGAGTCAGGTAAACTTAGAGTATGCATTGATTTTCGTAATTTAAATAAAGCAACTCCTAAAGATGAATATCCCATGCCCATAGCCGACACATTAATCAATAATGCACCAGGAAATAGAATTATTAGCTTCCTTGATGGTAATGCCGGATATAATCAGATTTTCATGGCCGAAGAAGATGCGTCTAAAACGGTCTTTATATGTCCCGGCTTCATTGGTTTATTTGAATGGGTTGTCATGACATTCGGTCTTAAAAATGCTGGTGCTACTTATCAGAGGGCTATGAATCTGATCTTCCATGAGTTGTTAGGAAACACTGTGGAAGTCTACATTGATGATATTGTAGTCAAATCGGCTAAGTTTAGTTCTCATATAGCCGATTTGCGCAAAGCCTTTGATAAAATGCGTCGGTATGGTTTAAAAATGAACCCATGTAAATGTGCTTTTGGAGTGTCGGCTGGTAAGTTTTTAGGATTTGTCATCCATGAACATGGTATAGAAATAGACCCTGACCGAATCAAGTCTATTCGGAATGTGGGGCCTCCGACTTGTAAGGTCGAAGTGCAGAGGTTTCTCGGCAAGGTGAATTATTTACGAAGGTTTATTTCTAACCTAGCCGGGAAGATTGATGCCTTCACCCCTATCCTTCGGCTTAAGAATGATGCTGAATTCACTTGGGGGGCAGAGCAGCAGGAAGCATTTGATCTCATTAAAAAATACTTGTCTTCGGCTCCCGTGTTAAAAGCACCACAAGTAGGAGCACCATTCAGATTATACCTTGCAGCTGAAGACAAGGTTATTGGGGCTGTTCTGACACAAGAAACTGAGGGGAAGGAGCATGTGGTGACATATCTAAGCCAAAGGTTGGTGGATGCTGAAACAAGGTACACTTTTATTGAAAAGTTATGCTTATGCTTGTTTTATGCATGCACCAAATGTAGATGTTATTTACTGTCTAGTCATTGCACTGTTTCTGGTCAAGCCGATGTAATCAAATACATGTTGCATAACCCAATTATGAGTGGTAGAATTGGTAAGTGGGCTTATGCACTCATAGAATATGACTTGGCCTATGAATCATTGAAATCTATGAAAGGCCAAGTCGTAGCGGATTTTATTGTAGAACATCGGGTTAATGATATTTATGAACTAGACATGTCATACCTCACTATTACTCCTTGGACTTTATATTTTGATGGATCGGTTTGCAATGAAGGGCAAGGAATTGGCATTGTGCTTGTTTCACCAAGTAATGTCTCCTTTGACTTCTCTAGCCGATTGAAAACTTATTGCACTAATAATCAAGCTGAATATGAGGCCCTCCTATTCGGTTTAGAACTTTTAAGTAGTATGGGAGTAAAACATGTGAAGGTATTTGATGATTCTCAGCTGGTTGTCCAACAAGTGTTAGAAGAATATCAATGTCTTGATGGTACTCTAAATAGTTATCTTGAGAAATGTTGGAGCATAATCCATTCTTTTGACGAATTCAGTATTCGGCATATCTCTAGAGTTGAGAATCATAGAGCTAACGATTTGGCACAAGATGCATCAGGTTATCGGATAAAGAGAGGGAAATTTCACAAAACTGAAAATCTGATAACCAGTGCAGAGCCAAATTCCCAGGTCACGGACCGTCCGCGTGATGACGCCGGACCGTCCGAGGTTATCAGAAATGTTCTCTTAATCGATTCGGCTGACAATGAAGCCGATGCAAGTGATTGGAGGGCACCTATACTGAATTATTTGCAAAATACCAATATCAGGACAGATAAGAACATTCGGCGAACAGCTTTCAAGTATGTTTTGATGAGTGATGAACTTTACCGCCGAACGGTTAATGATGTCCTGCTTAAGTGCTTGGGCCCAGATGATGCTATATTAGCTATGGCCGAAGTACATGAAGGAATTTATGGTACCCATCAATCAGCTCCAAAGATGAAGTGGTTGTTGCGAAGGTCTGGTTTTATTGGCCTAGTATGACAGTTGATTGTTTCAAGTACTACAAGGGGTGCCAAGTGTGTCAAAAATTCGGCGACCTACAGTTGGTCCCTGCAGCCGAATTACATCCTATCATCAAGCCTTGGCCATTCAGAGGATGGGGATTAGACTTTATTGGAGAAATTCATCCTTCATCATCAAAAGGGCATCGGTTTGTGTTAGTTGCCACTGACTATTTCACCAAATGGACTGAAGCCGTTGCTCTAAAGAACATGACGCACAAGGAGGTAATTGAGTTCATAACTGAGCATATTATTCATAGATTCGGCATTCCCCAGACCTTGACTACAGATCAAGGTACTTCTTTTATGTCAAAGGAGGTACGTGAATTTGCTGAATTATACAGAATTAAGCTGCTTAATTCGTCTTCATATTATGCTCAGGCCAATGGACAGGCCGAGTCTAGTAATAGGACGTTGATTAATTTGATAAAGAAGAAGGTATCTGATAATCCTAAACATTGGCATAAGATTTTGTCTGAAGCTTTATGGGCTCATAGAATATCTAAACATGGTGCTACTAAAGTATCTCCTTTTGAGCTTGTCTATGGGCAGGAAGCAGTGTTACCTGTGGAAATAAGTTTGAATACTGTCAGGTTTGCCAGACAAAATGACCTAACTGCTACTGATTATTATAATTCAATGATGGATAATATTGATGAGGTGACCGACAAGAGGATGATAGCTTTGGGAGCAATAGAAAAGGACAAGATCATGGTAGCCAGGGCCTACAACAAGAAGGTCAAAGCAAAATCATTCCAAGTAGGAGACTTGGTGTGGAAGACCATTCTACCTCTAAGGAATAAAGACCGAAAGTTCGGGAAATGGTCGCCAAGCTGGGAGGGTCCTTATAAAGTGAAGCAGGTGATGTCTGGTAATGCTTATTTACTACAAACATTACAAGGCAAGGATTTACCTAAGGCTTTGAATGGGCGTTTACTCAAACAGTACCATCCTAGTATGTGGCAAGATGCCTAAGAAAACCGGTGTGATCACATCGAGTTAGTTGCTTTTGGTTCGCCCAGCTCCACCAAAAGGCAGGGGGGCATATGTTCGAACCAAAAATGAGCCGGCGGACTATCCGGCCCTAAGGCCGGACGGTCCGCGGTCCGGACGGTCCGCGCGTGCGCAGAACAGATTAGGCTTCCGAGTTTTGTGCTACGGTTGTTAGCTAAAATCATGGGATAAGCTCGAAAATTAGTTTGTAAAGGGTCCAGCCCCCCTCCTCTATAAATAGAGAGGTATACGGCCGATTTGGAATAATCAATCGAATCAATACAACTTCTATTTCGCATTTTATCCTAGGAGTAGTTCTAGTCTAGTTTAGGTTTAGATATCCAATCCCCAAATTCTTCGTCTCTCTTCGGCTCTACGTCGATTAGAGGAGTCTAGGTCGGCCAGCCCGAGCCTAGACACAACCTAGGATCTCTACTCCCCGACGGGGTCCCTCCCGGGAGCGAGATCCAGGCGCCGTCGGCGATCTTCCGCCGTCCCTGCGTACGCGCGGACCGTCCGGCCCCAGGGCGCGGACCGTCCGGCCGTCAGGCAGGAGCCCTAGCCGCTCACCAGGCCGCGGACCGTCCGGCCCCAGGCCGCGGACAGTCCGCCCTTGCGCAGAGAGCACCACCGCGCCTCGCACCAGGCCGCGGACCGTCCGGCCCCTACGCGCGGACCGTCCGCCCATGTGCAGAGGGCACCGCCACGGTTCTTGTTGAGTGTTTGGCGCTCCGAAAAGGCGTCAACACATAGATTGTTTACTTGTTATCACTAGAGAATTTATTCCTCTTGTTATATTGATTAAATTTTTCTAGTGTTTTTTATTTTAGTCAAAATCGTCTATTCACCCCCCTATAGCCGGTGTCCTAGATCCTACAATGGGGTGAGATGGTGTGAGATGAGATTATTTTGTAGGGGTTCCCCTCGGCCTTATATATACGAATAGAGAGTTATCCCTTTACAAGTTGTGATCGCTATCTACTTCGCTTATCCCCTTCTTTATCGCAGATTGCAGTCCTATATGTCTGGAGTCTTGATCACTTTGTCGCCCGAGTTATCGCAGAATGCATAGCTCCACGGGTGCTTGCAACTGCATTACCCAAGATATCAGTGCTTTCAGTAGCGTCTAACTCGGACGTCGGTCCTTGTCGTCTTGGATCAGGCTCACCTAAACCGGCTACATTTTGCCAGCCCATCCTGTAGGACAATCTAGTAGGAGGCCCGTCAGGCGGCCCGTGATACATTTTAGTGTTCATGAGGACCCGAGGATATCTATCCCCTACACCTAGCACTTGATTTCATAAGTGTGCATTATCACTAAAGTTATCCAAGTCGAGTTACCCATCCATACCCCCTTTATAGTACAACCAAGAAAAATAAATGCCATATCGCTAATATACATGTTCATCAACTCCATTGACGTTTAGAATTAGCAGATTCTGCTCATCATTTAAAAATCAATAATTGATCTCCATCATAGAGGCATGAAAACTATATAAGTCCAATCAATTTCCATTACTGTAACCTAATTCAATGTAGCTCTAAATGTTTTCAATAATATCCCAAGGATATAGGCATATAACCAAGCCTCATTAAAAAAAACATCGTGCCTCGGTATTGGTCTCACTTATGTATTTTCTTCTATTTGTTTATACTTCCGCATTTTCAGTTTCAAACGAATCTGAATCTAACCGAGTAACCGTGCACTCTAACAAATATGTAGTAGCTAGTTTGATAAGTTATTAGTTACAGGTTACAAAGTACAAATACTTACAAAATGGTACTGATAGAACTGGGCGAGGGAGTACACACAATAAAATACAATTACAAAATTACTACAGGTCGTAGAGGGGTTTGTATTCAGCAGAAGAGCCGAGCTCCATAAGCTGTGGACATGAAGTGGTGGTGGAAGTGATCGACGGCCTTGTGTAGGAACCTAGTAGCAGGCCCATAGCAATGGCCCTGTATGCAGATTCTGATGGATGGAAGCCATCCCATGATCCATACTTCTCTGGATTATCGCACAGCTTATATTCTCCGAATCCACAGCCTGTAGATGGGGACACACCATAGGGTCCTTCTCCACCACAGCAAGCCACTAGGGGATATTCGATCCCTGAACAGAAGTTATGGCAACGTTAACTATATTCGCCGAGAGGAGTTTTTTTTTACCATTTTAGTATATGCATAGAATACATTTATACTACTGCAGCAATAGGAATATTGTTGAAACCAGACCGTCAATACATAGAGATGGTAATGGTAAATACCCACCGGGTATTACTACGCCATATCCACACCCACGACACAAAAATGACCCTATCGGGTCACCCATATACACTGGTGGGTATGAATTTACTTCCATACCCATACTCATGTGGGTATGAGTCACCCATCAGGTCACCCGTATCCACAAAAATTAAACATCTATTGAAATATTATATTATACAAATGTCAAGTATATCCATCTAAATATCATTACAAAATTTCTAGCATCATTTAATCATCCATTCAACACACCAAAGATAATTGGATAAAGTAGTAACACTAGGATAGTACTACATAGCACATTACATGTTCCATTACATAGTCATTAAATTGTCGTTAAGCCTTATATGACATTATGACCTAAAAGGTTGTTAAATAGTAAAAAAGATGAATGACTAAAGTCCAAGTTCATGCTTGGACTAAGTTTATATTGGATATTTTATACCCACAGGTTAACGGGTATGGGTGAAGGCGGAACATTCTAATACCCGTTTACCCATTAGGTGAAGATTTTTGTCCAATAATAGACCTACGGGTAGAATATTTAGCCCACATATATACCCTAATGAAGTAAATATCCATCGGGTATAGGGTCGCGGGTACCCATTGCCATCTCTATCAATACACAGGGTGTCCGTCGAGTCGCCCGCACATACAGCACACCCGCAGACACAGCTGCCGAGTCGCAACACACACCCGAACGCACAACTGCAAATTTTAGGTTTGTTGGGCGAACACTCCGCTAAAAGTTAGCCTATTAAAGTGTTACACTCTCAACCATATAAACGATAGTTTCACACCCACAACTCTAATGTGGGATTATTCCCAACAAATATCCAATAGAAAGGAAGGAAAGAATAAAGCTAAATGATCCAAACTGCCAGTTCTGCATTATGTTATACAATGCTAATTATGTGCTTACTATATATAATTTGATACTACTTGGTACTAGGACTGCACAAGAAATGTAATTAAACTTTCATTTGCTGGTCAGCTAAATGCATCAAGCTCATTGCTAAAAATTGAAGTAAACCAATGGCAAAAACAAATCTAAAATACAAGTAAAGCATGGTGACTAACACTAACTAAAGGTTGTCGGGTGTGTCCACTACAGCCGGTCATCAGAGACCGGATTGGGCTTAACCCAACTAACCATCTCCTTAATCAGACCCTTGATTGGGAGGGCCCACGCTAACCTCGATTAGAGCCCCTGGTCACACGACACTATATAGACGATTAAGGGGTCGTAGAAAAGCCAACGCTAGTACCTCGCCCTAAACCCCAATCCACAGACAGGACCCATCGCCTAGACGTTGAAGTGACGGGAATAGGGACAACCAACGGTGGCTCGGATCTCGGTGCCTGTTGTTCCTCTACAGCGGCAATGGAGGTGACGCCGGCGGTGACGACCATCTACATCCACTACTACAAGACGACAGTATGTCATTCTATCCCCTCTGTTCGTGTTCTAACATTTAGGACAGATTTGATCAAGTTCTCCGTTGATCATTAAGCACCTCTCGGATTGCTAAGTGTGACACTGTTAAAGATCCCAGAAACTAACAAAGGCCTCCTTAACTTGTGAACCTTGGCTTCCTAACTAAAGAGTTTCTGAAAGCTTGATGGCACAAATTTTGCCTGTCAAACAATTTTTAGATAAGTAGAGATTACCATATTGTTCAGGGGAAAGGAAAATTTCCATAGCAGCTCCATAGTAATCAGCATAGATGATGGTTGCTCCAGGATGAAGCTTGCGAAGCTTCTTGAGCTGCTCCACAAGAACCTTGTTGTGATACTGTGAGAACTCGTTCATCCACCTAAGACAACCTGTCTGTGGTTCATAATCCTCTTCCTTATTGCTCTTGAATATCATCAGATAGTCTGGGATGCATCCAATTGGGAGGTTTCCTGGAACCACAAGAGTCTTGGCTCCTAGCCGAATCAATTCCTGCAAACTCAACGTATTGTAAATTACTATCTATATATGACGTTAGCAGCTACAACACCTACAATAAAACTAATGCTCACGCTGATTGTAGAAGAAATTTTTGCAACAACACTCGGAGTGATGGCACGGATTTTCTCCATGGGAACTCCAGAAAGAAGAGGTCCGTTGTAGTCATTGCCCCCGATTTCTCCAACCAAGAAGAGAGATTGGTTCATCATATCTGAGCAACCTGTGCAACAGACATGATTCTGAATCAGCATATAGAGATTACATCATACAAAAGAAGGCTATGAAGTTACTGCATTCTACTTTTCCAACAAAACTAATGCATTCCATAGCAGCTGGAGCTGGAGATAAAAACATGACAGAGAAGTCCTGTACCAATCGACACCGTTTATCGTATTTACCGATTGTTTAGCGTACTTTCAGTAAAATATGGAAACAGGGTAAAAAATAGGATAATCAGGACCATATTCTCTGTTCCCGTTTTTATATCGGGGAAAGTTCCTGTTTCTTATATAGGAAAGTTCCCATTTTTCAGGCTCAAGCCCCAAACGCCCATATTATTATAAATTTAATATTTATCAGCTCAGTCAAAGCATCGACCTTACTGGAGTCCTGGGCACCAGTGCTTGTTCCCTTAGCATACCTGGGCACTAGTGCTTGTTCCCTTGGCAAGGTGGGACGAATGCTTTGCCTTGCGGAATGCAGACTGCAGAATGCTAGCTGTTGCCTGCTGCTAGGTCTTTTTTTCGGCCCAAGAGGCCGGAAGATAGCTTGGCACAACTCCATTCATAACCCTACGAGTTTGCTCCCAAAAATGGTGCCCCATGTTCGTTCAAAGCAGATAGTTAGGCCACTCTTTGCATTTCTTATCTTTTTCATGTTCTTTTTTTACAGCTAGTTAAACTTTTCCCAAAATAGTTCTTGATAACTAAAAGAAATTGTCTAGTCAACTTTTCTATGGAAATATGCATTGATAGACTCATCATACCTCATGCTTTGTCTGACCTTGCTTCCGCTACCAACATTCGGGAGTGGTGGGAAGCTGCGACTCCCACACTACCAAAAAATCAGAAACGCGCTTTCAATGGAATCGTGATTTACACAATGTGGAACCTCTAGAAGGAGAGGAATCGCAGGATTTTCGAAAGCGTTGCCCTTCCTCCGGTCCAAGTCGTCTTAAAAATTAAAGAAGATGTTTCACAATTTAGGCGGACTTTGCTTCCCATGTAATTTCATATAGCTGCTTCCGGCTAGCCTGGAGGATTTAGGGTGTGGGGCTTAACCTGCCTTTGAGTGTGCTTGGGTGTGGCTTATCCAGTCTCGAACTGTTGTTTGTACTCTCTAAACTCTTTCCCCTTAATTGATGGGCAGATCTCCTGCCATTTTCATTCAAAAAAAAAACCTCATGCTTTGTGGACTTGTATGATCTTATATAGTTTGCTTGTTGCACCTAAATCTTGAAGTCATGGACTCGGGGTAATGTTGTTTAGTGTGCCTGATTGGCTGATTTGAATTATCGGTTCCCGACCGAATTGTTCTGTTCCCGGTTTCCAAACATAACTGCTCCCGTTTTCCTAGCCTGTGTTCCTTTTTGGTAAAAATATGAAACCAAAAGTGGTTAAAGGCTTTTCACAACTAGTCACCCCTAGTTGGAGTGTTGATAAGCTCACAACAACTGACTGTAGGTAGAATATGGTTTGGAACAAGTCAGGTTGATCATAAAATATGTTTTCAAGCACAACAACGGATTCCTTGAGCGCAACAGGCTATGCCAAGAGGAGGTAAAAGCACTTGCATGAGCAGTTCTTTTTTCACTAATTATTCTATATCTATTCCAAACAATTGAAATTATGAGTTCAACTAGTTATTAATGCATACAGTTGATTTAACAGTTTATTTCACAATTCTGACCATAAACTTGCCTATTGGAAGAACACTAACATTGGTGATCGTTCGGGTGCCATAAATTAAAAATAAAAAATGACAGCAAAATATTATGCATTGTCTTCTGCTGAAATCGCTACTACAGTGAGTGATATGAATTGGCCAGCTATTTGCATTGGTTCAACTGATACTACCAATCATTGTTTTTTTTTGAAGAAATGGCAGTAGCTCTGTCACACATATATTTAATATATTAGGTGACTTATAACTATGGGAAAATATCCTATGCAATCACTTATTCTGGTGCAAGCATGCAATCAAGCGATCTGGTGCATCCGATCTAGATCTAATGATAACTGTTATTTTATATTTAACCTCTTCCACCTAAAACATAGTACCTATTTTACTTTTAACTCCTTCCATATGAAACCGTTAGATCTAGATTGGATGCTCTGGATAGTTTGATTGCACGCTTGCACCAAAATGAGTGATTGCACATGATATGTCCTCTATAACTATAGAGCATAAATGAAAAATGACAGATTCGATTTAGAAGCAGAATTTTCAGTTTTTATGTTTTTCATATAAACCAAGTAGCGAAGATGAACTTCCAAACATCCAGTGCACCAGCAGCACCACACAGCTTTCAGCTTCCATCTCTGCATCACACAACATCTTTCAGCTTCCATATC
Source organism: Zea luxurians (assembly GCA_029449295.1). NCBI lineage: Eukaryota > Viridiplantae > Streptophyta > Magnoliopsida > Poales > Poaceae > Zea > Zea luxurians. Next base: position 24,996,547 of record JAOPSE010000003.1, read on the forward strand.
TGAACTCCCCTGCACAGCACTGTATCTTCTAGAAATTGCTTTTTACTCCAACTGGATCCCTTGCCAGCGTTCGCCTTGCCTAGCTGGGCTGGGCAAGAAGCTGGAACAGTCAACGTGTTTGGATTCCTCAGTGCCGTGAAAGCAAGCGTTTCCGCCGATAAGATCGGGCGGACCGATTCGGCTCCCTTGCGCCGACGAAGCAGAGCGTGCGATCCCGTCAAATGGGGAGGAAGCATGGAACTGGAGGAGACGAGGAGGTGAAGCAGAACATACATACCGGCGAGATTGCCGGGGCAGAGTAGGTCGAGCAGGCCGCGGAACCACTTCATCTCCATGTCGAGGTCCACTTTGTTTCCCATGGTGTCGAAACCCCTTGCACGGAAAAAGTCCGGGCTGAGCGCCGTGGCGCCGCCGACGGCGAAGTTGGCCCCGCTCGCGAAGTCCTCCGCGCTCCGTCCGCTCAGATACGGTCGCACGAACGGGAGGCCCAGCGTGTCCGCTGCGACCACGTGAATCCCAAGTCTCAAAGTCAGTACTACCACGCAGTCTAAATGTCTAATGGATCAATCCGTCGATCGATTGTATGGCACTACCTCCGTAGTGTAGATAGCTTACCGATGAAGTCGACCACGAGGCGCCCATTGGAGGCGCGCCCGGTGGCGCGGTGGAAGAAGGTCTCGCCGTAGGGTGGCCGGAGCGCGGCCCCGCCAGACCCAGAGTCGTTGCCGTAGACGAATGGGTAGTTCCCCGTGTCGGCCAGCGAGTCCCCGAAGCTGAACACGCGCGGATAACAACCCGCCGCTGGCGCCACTGCACCCAATATTAGCACCACAACCGCCGCAGCAGCCGCCGGCAAGAGGAGCCCTCGTCCTCCTCTCGCGGAGGCTGAGGAAGGCATGGCGAATGAGCTCGGGGAGACGGGTACGCCGTCGAAGAGGCCGAACAAGTCTGATTGGGGAACGAGGCCTCAGCGTCACCTACCCAATATAGACATGCGGCACTGGCACCGGCACCCAACATCAGCATCACCAAACCAATCTAGACATGCGGCAGCCAGTATCAGCGTCTGACTTGGGAATTGATAAGGCGGGGTCCAACGGTGCTGGACTTCACCGCCCGCGTGCATGACGTGGTGGACGCCGACCACCGTGGCCCCCAACGACATGATTGGAACTATCCAACTGCTACATCATTTTTTTTACAGATCAATTTCTTCGAAAAGAATTTACAGGACCAATCCCACTGATAGCAAAGGATGGGTTCAGTCTCTAGCCTTAGTTTATGTACATGGAGACGATTTGACCGACCCTGTTTCTACCAAAACATTTACATATTTGGACGCTATTATCATACTTTCCAGAGGTTTAGCTTACAAGGGTATTTATCCAGCAGTAAATCCTTTAGATTCAACCTCAACTATGTTGTTCTGATCCTTAATCCAGTTTCCACGGGCGAAGTCTGATACACTAGCGATTAGCGAGCAGGTTGGCTCCCTCTTAGGTTACCTTTCTATCTTAAGCAAAAATAAAGTAAAATTATGCATAAATGAGGTCCGAACATTTATCGTTGACTCCACGTTAACAACTTTCTAACCAATAGAACACATATATTTTTTTATCTTATTAAAACAAAGTCTACTCACAACCATGTAACCAATAAAACACACATATTTTTGTGTTTTATTAAAACAAAACCTACTTATATGATATATAAAAACTGTAGCAATACACGGACAACTGACTAGTTCATCCTCAATATCTGTTTTTTACGGTCCCCTCCAAATGATTCACTCCTCTATATCTTCTTCCTCTCCAGCAGCGCCTTCTATATATACATAAATATCTACAGTAGAGACATTTTTTACTTTTCTTTTTTGTACGTACGTATTTATCATACTCTCAAATGTATTGTACAAATTTTGTTTTGCTAAATCTATTGTTTAAAGTATTATAATGGTGGAGGAGAGAAGAGAGAAACTCTATATATAGATAATCCACCAGCGCTCGAGTACCATTTGAAGGACGATGCTGGAGGGATACAGAACAAATATCTCCACTAAATATAGGGTACATAACCCTTTTAGGGTTTATTGTTGGAGAGAGCCTTAGGCTGAATCCAACCATTCCCCCTCCAAAACCATTCTCTATTCATACTTTCTATTTATATTTAAATACCTCCTCCATAAGTTCAGCTCCCCTATATATTATACATGAGCTATTTAACTTTTATACATTAGTTTTTTAGAATTTTAAAAAATATTACAATATTTATATTATTGTAATATACATTGTTATTAAGTAATTAATTTTAAAAAGTATTTATTTCGTAGCTAAAAGGACTTATTAACTAAAGGAAGGAGATTAGAGTTCCCCTTATACATCGTGATGAGCGTTGCTCGCCCTCGTGAGGGGGAGTACACCCTGAAGAGTGGAAGGGGTGTTGAGAGGGAAACTTTGGAGAGGACCTTAATAGAAAACTATGCAATGCTTGTGTGTTGCAATGGCACACAAAAGAGTCAAAATAGGAAGGCTTGGATCAACTGGTTGATTACAAATTAAATAAATATAAGGAGTTTTTTGCAAAAAAAAGTAGGGAGGGAGTCCAGATGGGTAGGCTTGGATCGCGAGTTGATTACAAAGAAATATAAGGTGTTTTTTTACAAAAGTGTTGCCACACGATGATGGTGAAAACCGTACAAACTGGTATTTTATAGTAGTAGACATTTTTATTTCCTTGTCCACAAAAATTACATCCTACTTTCCAAGGAATTCATTATTGCTAGCTTCTCTCATATAATTTGATCGAGGTGGCAACATTGCATTCAATTGTTGTATCATGTTCATGTTACTGATTTTGGTTTTGCTACTATTTCTTGATTACTCTTGCCATTTGTTGCACATGAACTCACTTGATCTGGTTTTTGATAAATGCAGCAGCTCTCAGGGATGCATAATCATTTGAATTACTGTTTATGCCTTCTCTGCCATGGTCTCTGTGTTGCAGCTCCCAGGGATGCATAATAAAGGAGTCAATTATTGGCAGTCGAAGGACCGTATCAATATTGTCGCAATTTCTGCTTTTACATCCTCAAGTGGAGTATGAATATTACTGTCAGGGGCTTAATCTTAAGAGCCATGCCGATTTAGCTATTCAAACTCTTGTTTTTCTATCCTATAATTTGACCTTGGTGGTTTGAGATTTTTGGATGTGTTCTATTTTTGGCAATGGATGGTTTGTGAAAGTTGTCTAGAGGGGGCGTCAATAGGCGAAACCTGAAATTTATAACTTTAAACACACACTACAAGCCGGGTTAGCGTTAGAATTAAATTCAAGTCAGAAAGAGATGGGAAAACAAATCAAACAAGAATCAATGCGAATGACACGATGATTTTGTTCTATCGAGGTTCGGTTCCAAAGAACCTAGTCCCCGTTGAGGAGGTCACAAAGACCGGGTCTATTTCAACACTTTTCCTCTCTCAAACGGTCACTTAGACCGAGTGAGCCTTCTTCCTTAATCTCATGGGTCACTAAGACCCCGCAAGGACCACCACACACTTTGTGTCTCTTGCTTCGCTTACAAAGCACTTGAGAATAAGAGTGGGAAAAGAAAAAAGGCAATCCAAGCAACAAGAGCGCAAATGAACACAAAAAATCTCTTTCTCACAAGCCACTAAGTGTTTGGAATGAATTTGGGACTTAGAGGGAATTTGATCTTTTATATTGTGTCTTGGAATGAACGCTAGAGCTCTTGTGTTGAATGTGATTTTCAGAAGACTTGGATGCCAAAGGTTGTGGTGGTTGGGGGTATTTATAGCCCACAACCACTTTGGTAGCCGTTGGCCAAGGCTGCTAGCAATGGGCGTACCGGACAGTCCGGTGCGCCACCGTACAGGTACTGTGCGCTGTCCGGTGCGCCGCTACGTCAGCCGGTCATTAGGGTTCGGAGCTTGGTCGACCGTTGGGGCTTTGTCTTCTTGCGGCACCGGACAGTCTGGTGCCACACCGGACAGTCCGGTGCCCTTTGACTTCTGTCGTGATACTGTTCACCTGTCAGAGTTGACCGTTGTGCGCAGATAGTCGTTGCCCGCTGGCTCACCGAACAGTCCGGTGGCACACAGGACAGTCCGGTGAATTATAGCGGAGCGCACCTTCGTTTTCCCGAGAGTGGTTGGTTGACACCTGTACGGTTCTGGTGCACAGGACACTGTCCGGTGCGCCAATTTCCAGCCCACTCAAATCATTTTGCTCCGTTTCAATTGAGTCCCTAACTTGATTCTTTTATTGGTTTGTGTTGAACCTTATGCGCATGTAATACATGAATTCTAGACAAACTAGTTAGTCCATGTGTTTATGTTGATGATCAACCATCAAAATTAATTATAGGAAGAGGTTAACCCTATTTCGCTTTCAATCTCCCACTTTTTGGTGATTGATGCCAACACAAACCAAAGCAAATAATAAGTGCAGAAATGTTACTAGTTTGCATTTAGAATGTGCATAAGTTACTTGGAGTTAAACCAATTGAATATCTCACTAAATATGAATGGATTGCTTTTCTTTTATTTAACATTTTGGACCACATTTGCACCACTTGTTTTGTTTTTGTAAATCCTTTTGGAAAATCTTTTCAAAGTCCTTTTGCAAATAGTCAAGTTATATGAATAAGATTGCAAGAAGCATTTTCAAGATTTGAAATTTCTCCCCCTGTTTCAAATGCTTTTTCTTTGACTAAATAAAACTCCCCCTGAATGAAATTCTCCTCTTAGCTTTCAAGAGGGTTTTGAAATAGATACCAATTTAAAGATTGACTTTTAAAGATACCAATTGAAGGATTAATTGTAAATTAGATACCAATTTAAAACATACCAATTAAAACTTCATTTCAAAAATTTTTGAAATTTGGTGGTGGTGCCGTCCTTTTGCTTTGGGCTTAATATTTTCCCCTTTGGCATTAATCGCCAAAAACGGAGACTTTGAGAGCCCTCTTAATACTTTCTCCCCCATTGGTAAAAGAAATATGAGTAAAGATTATACCAATTTGGAGATTTGTGGAGTAACGAAAAGGGTAAATGATACCGTTAGAGTTGAGTGGAAGCCTTGTCTTTGCCGAATACTCTATTTTCCTTTCAATCTACGACTTAGTATAGAAATACACTTGAAAACTCATTAGTCATAGTCTTGGCACAAAAAAGAAATATGCATTTGTATCAAATGAAAGAGACATGATCAAAGGTATATACATGAGCTATGTGTGCAATGTTTCAATCAAAGTTCTGAGAATCAAGTATATTTAGTTCATTCCAAAGTTTGCTAAAGGTTTTCTCATCTAGTGGCTTGGTAAAGATATCGGCTAATTGATTTTTGGTGTTTACATAAGCTATTTCGATATCCACCTTTTGTTGGTGATCCCTTAGAAAGTGATACCGAATGTCTATGTGCTTAGTGCGGCTGTGTTCAACGGGATTATCCACCATGCGGATTGCACTCTCATTGTCACATAGGAGAGGGACTTTGCTCAATTTATAGCCATAGTCCCTGAGGGTTTGCCTCATCCAAAGAAATTGCGCACAACAATGGCCTGCGGCAATATACTCGGCTTCGGCGGTAGAAACAGCTACGTAGTTTTGTTTCTTTGAAACCCATGACACTAGGGATCTCCCTAGAAACTGACAAGTCCCTAATGTGCTCTTTCTATCAATTTTACACCCTGCCCAATCGGCATCGGAATATCCTATTAAATCAAAATTGGATCCCTTGGGGTACCAAAGCCCAAACTTAGGAGTTTGAACTAAATACCTCATGATTCTCTTCATGGCCCTAAGGTGAACTTCCTTAGGATCAGCCTAGAACCTTGCACACATGCATACGAAAAGCATAATATCCGGTCGAGATGCACATAAGTAGAGTAAAGATCCTATCATCGACTGGTATACCTTTTGATCTACGGATTTACCTCCCGTGTCGAGGTTGAGATGCCCATTGGTTCCCATGGGTGTCTTGATGGGTTTGCCATCCTTCATTCCAAACTTCTTAAGTATGTCTTGAATGTACTTTGTTTGGCTGATGAAGGTGCCCTCTTGGAGTTGCTTGATTTGAAATCTAAGGAAATACTTCAACTCCCCATCATAGACATCTCGAATTTCTGTATCATGATCCTACTAAACTCTTCACAAGTTGACTTGTTAGTAGACCCAAATATATATCATCAACATAAATTTGGCATACAAACAAGTCTTTTGCAACAATTTTAGTAAAGAGAGTAGGATCGGCTTTACCGACTTTGAAGCCATTAGTGATAAGGAAGTCTCACAGGCATTCATACCATGCTCTTGGGGCTTGCTTGAGCCCATAAAGCGCCTTAGAGTGTTTGTAAACATGGTTAGGGTACTCACTATCTTCAAAGCCGAGAGGTTGCTCAACATAGACCTCTTCCTTGATTGGTCCATTGAGGAAGGCACTTTTCACGTCCATTTGATAGAGCTTAAAGCCATGGTAAGTAGCATAGGCAAGTAATATACGAATTGACTCGAGCCTAGCTACGGATGCATAAGTTTCATCAAAGTCCAAACCTTCGACTTGTGAATAACCTTTGGCCACAAGTCGGGCTTTGTTTCTTGTCACCACACCATGCTCATCTTGCTTGTTGTGGAATACCCATTTGGTACCTACAACATTTTGATTAGGACGTGGAACTAAATGACATACCTTATTCCTCGTGAAGTTGTTGAGCTCCTCTTTCATTGCCAGCACCCATTCCGG